>OY720678.1:49521390-50799390 GCA_963170755.1 Amphimallon solstitiale | reverse complement strand
ATAGCATGTGAAGCTAAATTTGTCTGTCTCTGTTATATTACATATTTCGAGTCGTCATTTCATCCGATTTTCCAGTGCAACATTTTCATGATTAAGTTAAAAGTTTACTCTTACTCTTTTTGCGAACACTCCATTGTATTGTTATCATTCATATTTTAAACAATAATTACGGCATATTATTACAATACTGACAATAACATTTTCCCAACTCCCAGCTCTGCAAGGAAATGAACTTTTAAATATAACACACTGCAGAAACGACCAATCAATTTATTTATTGTAATATCATTAGCACGTTTTACTAGACAAATTCGATATTTTTATATTTTATACTACTAACAGAAATATAAATTTTCTGTATAATATATATATAGAGACGTATATTGTTATGTGTGTACATATATGTTCAAAAGTTCAATATGACCAATATTAGTCTAAACAAAGGTCGGTAGAGGGCACCGATATTGGGCCATGTTCATATCCTGCCGGATGATCCCTTGATCCTTCCTATGCCACTATCCGCTCTTTATACCACTCTATATATACATGAAATTTCTCACCGTCTGATATCCGGGTTTTTGCTTGTATATGCGCCTGTATTGGAAAGGCAGCCACTTGTTTACGCTCATATTTTCGCTCCAAAAGTTTCTGTTATCATTTACTTTCACGTCTTTTTTTACATAGCATAAATTATGGCCAAAAATATCTTTTTCATTTTTCTCTCTTTGCAATTTCCTTATTCTCGGTTACTGAAAAAGGGGATCCATTTTTTAAACACCAATAATAAAACCAATAGTATAGTAGTATCGTTCAGGTTTATGAAGAGATATCGTATACGATATTTAATACAGGGGTGATGAAAAACTGGATTTCAGTTTTTGTTGAAGAACCGAGAGGGAATTATACTTGATTTATTTTATTAAAATATTATTAAAATAGAGTCTGTGATTAATAAGTTACTTTTAGCCTTATTATACTAAGTTACTTTAGATGACTGATGAGTCTGACGACTGTTATTTTAGCAATTATGGCATTTGCTTGCACAAAATGCAACCAATATTAGTGCTTCTATTTACACTTCAGTCACTCTACCAACTCATGAGGCAGAAAACTTTTAACGCTTCTTATTTGGTTGAAATTGTCTAGGAGCTGGATGGTCTGGAGGTTTTGTATAATTTTAAAGGTTATCTTTCTAGTAGACCCCCAAAGAAGTGCACAATTGCTGGTTTTAATATTTGCTTAAATAAGAGGAGCTTATTGTGGATCCTAAGGCTGACTTCTACTCAAGAGCCAGTACATCTTTTTATATCTAATACCTAATTCTTCACCTGCTCTTCTACGCAAGCTATCCATGAAATCTTCGTACCTAGACTCACATCGCGACATTTGGCTGTAGTGGCGTATTAAACTCTGTTTATTCTTATTTATTAGTATATATAGATGGTTTAGGCACTGGTGAAGACTGTAACACAAGTCTTGGTGGCATAATAAATTGCTGTATTTGCGGCAACAAAAGTACAGGCGCTCACGCTTGCTCAAAGTGCAATAAAATAGTGCACGTAATTTGTGGTGCTACTTCTGAAAACGATGAAGGGTTTGGAAGCCAAGATATTTGCAGACTCTGCATCAATGAGGAAAATATAAGAATTAATCGTAAGAAATCCTATGAAGGAAAGCCAAAGCCGCAGAAGTAATGAGAAAAAGGAGCAAAACCATCTTTGGCGAGATAGAAACTGGTTAATTTGTAACTATACCTATTGCAAAATTTGACAGAGGACCATTAGATAAAAAAAAATCTAGAAGAAATTATAATTGAAAAGAAAAATGATGTTTACCGCATTGGCACCAAAAGTGGTATTTTAAAACACTGGATGACTAGGAGTGACATAACACCTGTTTCGTCAATTAGTTTTACTTATGATGATATTCCCCAAGATTGCTTTATTTCCTTCAGAGAAGCCTGCGCCAAGCAGTCTATGTTTTCGGGTCAAGGATTTTCAAAATGCCAACGTAGGCCTTCAAAAGCCCAGTGCCATACTAAACAATGTGCCTGTTTCAATACTGGAAATTTGTGCAACAGTAGATGCCATTCCAGCAATACATGCCAAAATAAATTGTCCAATTAACAACTTCTTTTGTCCAAAAATACAATCTCCCTGGTTTACTTGTGTTTATTTTATTGTTTATTTCGTTTTAAGAGAGGACGTCTTCTTTTTTAAATTTCTACTTTTGTATTGCCACTTAATAGGGATAATAATACAATTTTCCTGGTTTACTTGTGTTTATTTTATTGTTTATTTCGTTTTAAGAGAAGAAGTCTATTCGCCTACGACATTTGTCTTATTGTGAATCTTTTTGCCTAAAAACCCAGCTGGCATATACCATTTGCCTAGGAAAATAGCTTTTGAGCAGAAATAAATGATATGGAGCTATTTGCCAAGGCAGATATCATTTGCCTAGGCCAAAGCTGTTTGCCGAAAATGACTATTAGCCTGCGACATATACATCTGTACGAACTGTTTATTCGTGAAATCTGTATGGACTGATTGTCCTTAATTTAATTTAGCATTTCTTGGTCCAGTTTTGTAAATTATTAATGGCATTTTGTAGGTTGTGTTTATATACCTAGTACTTTTCCCCGTTGATTATACACGCTCTGACTATTTTTTGTTTCGGAATCTACAACAGAAACCAGTTAAGGAATAAAATTGTAAGACGATAAAGAACATATAGCAACTACACTAAAACACTTCATTTAAATGATTAATTTTACGATTGAATAATCATGTCACAAAACAAAGTGTAGACCTATCATAATAAGTCTGCTATTTAAAGCAGCCGAAAGGAATGCAGGCGTTAAATCGCACGATTTCGGTGGCCAGTTCACGTCGCCACCGCGCGATATAACGATGCCCTCAAAGCGCTCGTGCAAAATGTCCATCGTGGCTTGCGTTGTGTGGCACGTGGCGCTGTCCTGTTGAAACCACATGTCATTGGTTGGCATCTTATATCATCCTGTTTTGGCCGCAAGATGTTGCTTATCATTGATCTGTAGTGCTCGTCGTTCACGGTATGGCATGGCCAGTTTCATTTAGGAAGAATTACGGACCGATGATTCCGCCAGAACAAAATCCGCATCAAACAGTGAATTTTTCGGGATGAATTTGGTGCTAGTGTATCTAGTGTGAATGGTATCGTCCAAATTGACAATTCATTCATTCATTGCAAATGAGCCTCGTCGCTAGAGTTGATTTTTTTTGGCAAAATTTGAGTGAACTTCAAACTACTCCAGAGCCCAATTAGCGAACACACGGTGTTGTCTTTAGTTTTTTCATAAAGTTCCTGGGTCAGTTGAATTTTATATGGCTGCAGACCCAACTCCCTACGCAAAATTCGCAAAGTGGAAGTTGCACTAAGGCCAAGTTCTTGTGGACGACGAAAAATTTACTGCCTCGACTTTTCCTGCACTCTCACGTACAACATCGATGTTTCCAGCAGACTTTACGTTTCGGTAACGTACAGGTCTTGGTTAATACTTTATCGAACCGGTTGACTCGAATGTGGACAGCAAACGTCGAATAGTCGACTCGGCAGTATGGTTGTGGCGAGGATAAAAATCACGTAATGCGCGGAACGTTTCTTGAACGGAGCACTGATTTTTAAAACAAAATTCGATAATTTGCACACATTGTTCAACGTTATATCCTTCTATGATGATTTGACATACACTACTGAACAATTCACAAGAAATTTGACAAATATTACTTTAACAACATGATCGCTATAACCTAACAAATTTCTAGCATCCCAATTGATAGACGTTTTATAAAACCTGAATCGACAAGGAGTCCTAACACTTTCATTAGATTGACTGTAGCTACTCGAGTGTCACCAAGTTAGTCATTTTACCAGACACTTTTCACTGAACACAATAATTTGAAAATTTGAAAAAATCGTGGTTTTGAAACCATGACTACGCGGGACACTCGAAAACATAATAGAGTTGTTTTTAATCAGCTCGTTACTTGTTCAGAGAATATATACTTAAGAGAGATGAATGTTAGAAATATAAAAAGTGAAATACGAAGGACCAAGGATTGATCCTTGCGGTACCCCTATTCATACAGGGTGCAACGTTCTGCTCTGCTTAAGTACCTCCTCACAACGATTTTCATTTAATAATTTTGCTTTAGTGGCAAATCCCGGGGAGGGATCAGTAAAAGTATCATAGAAAAAAAAAGAAACTCTAATTTATGTAATTATGTAAGAAAAATTGCTAATAATACAATTATGTTTTTACTGCGTTCTTTTTTGAACGATTACATAATGTTTTTAATAAAATTCGGAAGTTCACCCTCGTACCTATTCTCTCCCTTTGATGTATAATTACCTTTTCCGGAAATTAAAAATTTTACGTTTGTTATTTCCGGCCTATATTACCCGACAATAGTTCCATCACGTACCGTTAATCAAATAAGACAAATTAAGGTCAAAAAACGTACACGGGTGACAAACTTTTACGACATCATAAACTCCATCCCACTTTCTTTTGATCAAAATTAGAGAATACAATTCTTACTCGCTTCCTTCTACAACGCGACCTTGCCCTCCAAAAATCTTCCAATTCCCTCCTTCCCACCCTCTTTTCACCCGGTAGTTCGACTGCAGGAATTATTTCACCTAGTCCGCAATTATTGCCCAAGAAAAGAGGGCATCCGCTTTATTTTACCATTCGCCAGTTTCGCTTCGCCCCAAATTGTCGGATTAAAATGTACCCCCGGGACGGGTGCGGGAACTTCTGCAAGCTCGATCGAGTATGCTTTTTATAGTAGTATAATTATATAACTTCTGTGTTTCATGTTAAATGCTGGAGAATATTAATATATTAAACTGTACCGCCAGAAACCATTAGAGACTAATTCTGGAGAAATTGCAGTCTCTCATTTTCTCAACTCATGGAGTATATAGTAATAAGAAAAAGATAGTATTACAGTGAGGTTGGCACTTTAAAGAAGTCAATGTTGTAAATACATTAGCAGTCATATATTGTTGCTTAGCCAAGAATTCTTCATTTTTATTTAAATATTTTATATTTTTTTCCTTAATTGATGTTGCAGACACTTCTTGGTGAAAAGAGTTACTTATCTAAACTAACCTAACTAACTTGGTTCTTTTTCTTCTCGATTATGTGATACTACTACTGAGTCACCGAAGAGGACCGAAGTTAACACGAGGTTCAACTTCTAGAAGAAGAACTTCTAACTTTGAAGAGTTGGTGCAGCGTGTGGGCGCTGCTTTCGGAAAGATGCAGTTTACTGCACTAGGACAGATTGGGGTCTACGGTTTTACCGTGGAGACCATCGACGTTGATGCCAGAGATTGTTGGGTTTTCGTGGTCGGGAATCCTGTTGAAGTGTTCTTGGGCGTGATTACGAATGTAATCTTGGATTAGGGGGATGTCTAGATCGCTGTTGATGAGTTTCTGGTATACCAGGGGGCCCCGGTCATGGTGCGTAGGTTCTTGTTCTGCTGAACTTATAGCAGATTGATGTGGGAGGTTGCCGCATACCTCCAGATAGGGCATGCGTACGTGATTCTGGGTCTGATGGCTACCTTATAGAGAATGGCTTTGGACTTGATATTGTGTTTGCTGTTTCTGCATAGCAGGGGGTACAGCTGGACTAGGGTGGACTGTGCTCGGTTCGCTAAATCCTGGAGGTGATGTCTCCAAGTTAGCTTAGTGTCGAGGGTGAGTCCAAGGTAGGTCGTCGTGTTGGTCCAAGGGACCTCCACGTCGAACATTGAGATGGGGTCTGGGGCGTTACGACACTAGTTGGATTTGGAAAAGAGCATGGCAGCGCTTTTGGCTGGGTTTATCTGGATCCTCCATATGGAGAACCAGTCCTCTAGGTCGTCAGCGGCTTCTTGAAGCCTCCTAGCGGCGAGCCAAGGGGCGCGGGAGCGAAGAAGATAAGGGTATCGTCGGCGAAGAGCGCCGTGTCGGGGGTTCTAGGCATGTCAACTGATACCCCCCGTATAAATATATAAAACTAGAATTAAATACTTAGATAGCTCATTCCACAATTTAGAATAATCTTTACATTCATAATAGGTATATTTTTAGAATACAAGAATGACAAAAACGATTTATTTAGGCAAATAAATAATTTAAAATGAATTTGACAACCATTACGAATGGTCTATTTTGATTTCAATATTTAACAATTACAAAACATACTATACCAATAGAAATTATTACCATTTTAAAATTTGGACTTTTATGAACAAAAGTCACAGAATAATTACAGGGGATAACTTGAGGCAAGTTTGAATTCTACAATAAGCATGTGGATGGTCTAGTATTGATCATTCATCGACGAATTTATTTACGTGCGTGTTACAATAATATCATTGTGCGACCTTCAAATTGACGCAAGAAGAGCAACCAATTCGAACGGTTCCCGCCGAGAATTGGATCAAGGTCGAACTTATTGATCTTGACACTGAAAAGAAAGGAGAAATATTGGAGGTTAGATTTCTAAATACTAATATTATTTGAAGTAAAAAACATCAATACCACAATAAAACCGAAGCCAAAGGGGTTACTACCAATATCAATCAAAAAAGCGAAGTGGGAAATAAATAAGAAATATACTCACCTGTCACTGGTTAGTCCACACCGTGGAGGTACATTCCAACCGCAGAAGGATAACCGACGGAGGACGTAGCCGCCCACCTGTTCAAAGCCGCTACTAAGAAGCCGGTTATGAACTTCCAGATCTTCGCACCGTTGGAGGAAAGCTGATCAGAAGGAATAAGGTAAAGTCGAATCCTTTAACGCCCTAGAGAAACTTAGAGTCACATAAAAAGACCCACCAGTTTGTAATTCACTAACATAAACGGATATTCACATTCACAGTGGCCATTCGCACACCCATAACATTCGCAGTGGTGCCACTGAAACTAACGCGTGCTTTTCCCCTACCATTAAAATATTTATAGAAGGAGAACCTATAGAATTGTCCACCGGAAGCCGCAAAATTTTATTCTTATTATTATCTTATTATTCCTGTGAATTCCTATTATCTTATAAACTTTTAATTACAGAATAAAAGCTACTTGAGCTAGCCCGGTCAACTTACATTGCCCATTGTATTAATTTCAGTCTCATTAATTTTTAATTCATATTAATAAATTATCTAGTATACATTAATTGTTATAGATAGTTAAAAATATCATCCCCCCTAGCATTCTGTCACCGCAACGTGTGGTTTTGATAGTGGTGTTTTCCAACACCGTTATTCGCGATTTAATTAGTCGCCCCCCCCCCACAACAATATATTGTACAATACCTGAGTAAAGAAAACAAGCGTTATATGTAGAATATTAAATTAAAAAATCAAAAACAGCAATTTCCCTTGCACGAATCCGTGCTCTAAAAGCATTACAGGTATTTATTCACATAGTGTACCAAGGTTTTTACTATCTCAGTAATAAATTAAAGTATCCCGTATAAAAATGAATTTAAAACGCCAGCATCCCTAGAGCGTATATATTAAAAAACCGGGAAATAATTATTTTCACTTCGGCGTGTCATCGTCACAATTTAGCGCTTATCACCTATAAAAAGATCTTATCTGTTGTGGATATTTATGAGTCGCGCAGGCATTTTCAATTCTCGCAGTCGTAAAAACACGTCAATAAATACTTGCTACCCTTGCCCGTAATGATTTATCGTCTGCAAAAATGCCCGATCTCAACAGATATGAAAAATGCAATTAATCGGAATTTATTTCTCTTATTGATTTCCCCGCATAAACGACACGCTTTATCGCATCAGGGGAATAACGAGGTAACGAAACTTCTAACGGGTGGAATTCTGTGAGTCAAAAAATATGTAACATATATGTGGTCGTTAATTACTGATAGTACATTATAAATAACCTCAAGAGTGCGATAAATAATTTGGTGAAAATTACTATCGATTTTCGAATTATTTCTCCGTATTGATTTTGCCAACTGTTTGTGGCAATACGCCACACACATAGTAAGCAAAGAAAACAAAGAAAGAAGTTTCTATTTCTTAGATTACAAAATGATACATGTTTTTCGTAATAACTCTAACTATGAATCTAATTTACAGGTCATTATTAATAATAATAATAATAATAATAATAATAGTATTTTATTGCCCAACAGATTACAATCCAATTACAGGACAATTTACAATTTATGCACTATACAAAAGCATATACAGCAAAAAAGAAAATAAGACAACAATAAAAAAGGGATAATAATGAAAGTAACAGTAAAAGTAAAAGTAAAAGTAACAGTGCACCCAATCGCAGAGCAAGTCCCAACCCCACTGCACCGAACAGTATGCAAAATCCATACGGATAGCAAAACACAGTAAAGTGATATAAAAATAACTATCGACAATAATAACCTCACACTCTGGCATTTGTTGTTACAACCACAATCAATTATCAAAGCCAGACCCAAACCGATTGCCATCAACAGACCCCCACCAGCCGACGCTAACGGAAGTGCTCCCCAGCCACGGAAACCACAGATCGGATATTTGGTTAAAATTCGTGCACATGGAGAAAATGGGTGATCCAAGTAACGCATTCGTCCTAGCCTGAGGGCAGTAGAATGCATCACCCCGCCGAGACACCAATCGCGGCACAAGAAATGGAACCTGGGAGAGTAAGGATGGGCTATCAATCCCATTGTGTAACAACTTGTATAAGAACGAGATAGCATGAATGACTCTTCTACATTCCAAAGACGCCACCCCCAAAACGTGCCAGCAGCTCGGTGTGCTCACACCCACGAGGAGGATAGAAATCATCAAGGCGAAGTGATAAAAATTTCAGAAACTTCCTTTGAACAGCCTCAAGAGAGAGCCTATCGGTTTCATAGACAGGATTCCAAATTAGTGAACTATATTCTAGTCTAGACCTAACCAATGCAAAATATAAGGATCTAAAAGCAGCTATATTAGAGAAGGAAGAACAATTCCTAATAATGAAGCCCAAGGCTCTTCGCGCCGACGACGCCACGCCAGAGATATGCTCAACAAACGTCAACCTCGCATCAAATGTAACCCCAAGGTCGTTAATCGAGGCAGTACGGGTAAGGATCCCACCCCCCAAAGCATAGGCAACACTTACAGGCCGCAGCCTCCTCGTAAATGTGACAACCTTGCATTTCGAGATATTTAGGTCCAATTTATTAAGTCGGCACCAACCGGCAATGTTGTCCAACTGTTCCTGCAGGAAGACGCAATCATCGCCATCCTGAATACTATGAAATATTTTTAAATCATCAGCAAATAGTACCTTCATCGAATTGACGCAGAGCACCAGATCATTAATAAAAATCAGGAACAGTAATGGACCCAGGTTGGAACCCTGTGGTACGCCCGATGTTGCAAGGAAGCCTCAACTTCCCCAACAACACCGAATGACTGATTCTATTGAACGCCTTAGAAAAGTCCGTGTAGATAACGTCCACCTGCCCCTGGCCATCAATAGCGTGGGAGGTGTACTGCATGAAGTACGCCAAATTAGTAATAGTAGATCGCTTCTTCATGAAACCATGCTTGTGTTCCGAAATAAAGTTTGAAACAGATGGGTAGATATGCGAATAAACACATATCTCGAACACTTTAGCCAAATTATTATGTCTTTTATGAACCAGGCGTGGGAGTTTGTATCGTTCAAATATAATTAACTTGTTTGCGTTGTGACCACTGCGTAAAACATTTGTGTTTGTAGATTTTATGATGGCTTTCTTATCATGAATCACTTTAGGACATACTCTAGTGATCTCGGGGTTTACCTTTTATGTTATGAGTTTTGTTAATACTCTAAAAAAGTTCTAGGACTATCATTTGTCATGTATAAAAAAGAAAAATATCAAAATGGTAGCACAACTATAGGATTAATACATTTTACTTTCTTGAAGTATTAATGGGTTTTCGAAAGCAAAGGACCATCGTTCCAGACCAGAGGATTCCAAACAGATAGAGATATAAAGGGAAAGAATATCTTCAATCAGAAATTGACTGTTGTTGCTGATAAGTACTAGTTTGCTCATTCACCATATTGATCTACAATATACATTCTAATTTGTATCAATATTGTAATAGTTATTTACAAACCAATTGCGCGAAGACTATGTTCCCGGATGAGTCCATTTTTAAAGCACGAGCGACTGAAAGGAGCGAGTGCCTTTAATTGCTCGAATTCGTGGACAATGTCTTCACGCAAGAGGTTTGTACAATATTTTTTGTACGAACATTAAATTAGGAATACTGTTGATTACCGTGATTAGTATGATACCTAACCTAAAATAGGTAACCTAGTTAATTTGGGCTTTTCATTTACGTTCCAATTACTCACTTTTCCTCTAAATTAAGTTATTATATTCTTACACATGACGTATTTATTCTTATATTTATAGTGGTTTTACCGCGTTTTAGGTTTAATTACAGTTAACTGCCAATGCCACTTAAACGGTTGTGAAATAGATGGCGCTTACGAATTTGATGGAAGAAAACTTTTAGCAATTACTATTTCCTTAACTCTCAATAAAGGAAAATCCAGGGAATTTAAGCAGTATTTTATAAACTAAATTTTATTACTAACATAATCAAGTTTTTTTTAAATATCTCAAAGAACCACGGTTTTTGCAATTTTTACAGTCGATTCGACTCGTAAGGACTCGTTGTTAGTCTAGCGATATAAGCGGAAAATGTAAAAAAAATAACTATTACATATTTGCTACTTCTTTTATTTTACTTCATCAATCTACAAAATTTAATCCAAATCTGGATATTCGGGTGATCTATTGCAAATAAATTTCCTATTCAGATTACTGTCGTTTATCTTAATTTGGTCTACATACTCAGCATACATCATTGCATAAATTAATCTACTTGGACATGCCGCCTACTCGATTGTCTGTGCTAATTATAGCTTTGTTATATAGTTTCCAGAACTTTTTGATTAAGTTTCGACACAGCAGGTGGTAGACATAATATTGCGGGACGGTTCACCAATGCAACTTCTTATACAATTAAAACACGAAGAAAAGTTAATGTGCATGCCATGCTTTAAGAAGCTTATTTTTCACTTTATGACATTTATACTACCCGAGAAAATAAAAATTGATAAAAATTAATGTACATACTTGAAAATATTTAGTAGGGAAAGATAAGTTTAAAGCTACAGTAATACTTGTTTTGTGATGATTAATATTCGTGGGACGTTTATTTCAACCATTATTAGTAACAGTTGACAATTATTTATTTTAAAGGAGAACCCCATAATAAATCATGTAGTTCTCTTACACTCAGATTATAACGTAGCAATTTAAAATTAATATAAATGGCGTTTATGTTTTATTCAGCGAACCATTAGTACAAGCTAATGGAACCATAAAAATAACGCCTATTTTATTGCATTTTAAGCCGTAAATAAGAAACGCTGGAGCTACTACCGTTAATATTTTATTTACGTTCGTATTTCCTAAAGGTTGCTACAGATGGCGCGCGCTAATGTAATAATGATTTGTTCTGTATTTCAATTTTTGACGCCTGTTCATTTCGTGGAACAAATAGAAGATGATATCAAGGAAATTGCGTGTGTAATGAAATTTGGCATATATTTTATTTAGTTTTTCTTTTTTTTTTTTGTAATAATAGCATGTATATTATATCATCTTCGATTGAAAAATCTTTTCAATCTCTTTCAATTTCTTGCGATATCGCGAGCAATTTAAGACTTAATGCCTTTTCAATTACGCGGAGCGCGCGGCATGAGAGTAATGAGTTCTGGAAAAAAGAAGGAACGAGAAAATACGTTTTTCTTTCCGGTAGTTTGATTTAGAATTGGAGTTCGAGAGGGCATAGCAATTCTTTCACGGTTAAAAAGGAATACCAAGTCTTTCACCAGCTGTCTATTTGCATCTACCCGTGCTTTATATTGGATGAATTTTATTAGAAAAGTTCCAGCGTAATGACAATGTGCATACTCCAAACTTAAATTTGATGTGTATTTTTACTCGTTTTGGAATCGAGTTAAGGTTTCATGTAGCTCTCCTAAATTGCTGTAAATTCGTTTGAAATTAATTGCATTTATATCTTATTGATTAGGGTTGAAGTAAAATAATTTACAACTAATTTCCAGTATAATCACACTTTATTTAAAAAAATACGACATATTTCGCTACGATGTAGCTTCTTTAGGTATTGCATTACTACTAAATACATCCTACAAATTATGATTTTTCCCAACACATTTTCTACACACTTGTTCCTTACTTAATTACTATAAATCTCGTAATGACTATATAATGTACTTTAAATATGTTCTTAACAACTACCTACGTCTTCAACGGTACCAATTTAAAAGCGGGGAATTATTTAGATCTATCTTGTCATTTAACAGTACATCTGAGTATTTAAGCTTATTTATTTCTAAGGCTTCAAGTAAATTTAATTGAAGCCTTAGAAATAAATATTGGAGTATTATAATTAACGAATATACAGAGAAACCAAAAACAACATAATATAGTTCGTCAATATTTGGCTTAAATGCATGGATTCATTAATTGTGATCAAATGTTTTTACTAAGATCTTTCTCTCATGCTAACATTGAATCTTTTATTAGATATGGTAATTTTTGTGATGTGTCGACATATTTTAACGTTGTCCATTCTGCAAATACTGCAATCGGAACAATGTGTGGTGTACCTTACGCCACACTCGGTAGGTCTCTTTTTTTGCAATGTAGTATCTTGAAATCACCTTTATTTTATATAATATATTAAAATACAAGTTTCGTAAAACATGATTGTCTTATGAAACGTCAACTTTATACTATTTTTTCTATTTCGTGTATTGAAAGTTCAAAGAGGCTTTAATTGAGCGACATGTTTGGTTCGAAAATTTTTGAAATTTGGTTTTTTTGAAGTTGGTGGTTGTGATTTTTAATTAGAACATTTGAAATATTTGAATATCGGCGGTGTTATATATCATCTTGTTTAAAATTTAGACAGATTTATGTAATACATTATTTCAAATTATCAACAAAATTGACGATACAAATAATTGCACGCGCCCAGAGATTCGCAAAATAAGAAGACAATTTGCCAACAAAGTCTCAATATATCTAACAAAAACAGCACCAGCACTTTTTAAGTATGTGTAGAGAAAATAATATCGCGAATATTACCAAAAACATAATAATTGCTAATTTTGGTAAAGAAATCAAGATATAAAAGGCATCGTCCTTGTGGTCCACATATTCAGCGTTACGATGTTGTTTAAATATTTAAAAAATTATAGAAATCTCAACATTTTTTAGGATTCTTGCACATTTAGGACGATTATCTAAAGGCTGCGAGTCTAAGAAATCCAAGATTTTTGAAATAGATCATATTAACCGATTTATATTAGACGCTGACGATAGAACATATTTAACAATGAAAGTAAGTAACAAAAACATCATTGTAGTAGTATGTTACTAATCTTCTACATTAATTTGTTATAATAGTCATATTAATATTGTGTTAGGTTATCCTTATAATGGGTAATAATGGAGCTTGACTCGTGAAGAATAACTAATATGATTTTAGATGATTACATTGTCAAATTGATGTCATAATGGTTGGAGTGCCAAAAACTAAAACTTATATTCTAAGACATTATAACACAAATACTATAGATTGATTTGGTTAAAAAGGAAAAGTACCAAAAAATATTGCTACTAACATAAATTTATCTAATCCCGAGTTCTTTACTGGACATTGCTTTAGACGTTCCAGTGTGCACAGTTGACTAATAGTGAAGGTGACTTAATAACAATTAAGGGCCGAGGAGGATGGAAATCCCCACAGTGGCTGAAGGTTATTGATAATTTCACCAAAAACAAAAAAAGTTGTGGTTGCTCGAATACTATCTAGAGCACCAAATATATACACTAAAATTAAAAATTGAAAGAAATTCAAATTGAGTTCAAAACAGTTTTATTCAATTTACTACAATTGTTTCACCCTACTAGGGCTTCATCAGGTGATGAATATTATAATACAAAATATTTGTAGACGTTCTTATTTATGTCTTTTCCTAAAAAAAAACATATTTACAAAAAACAACAAACACATTAATTTCATTTCGTAAAAACAACAAACTACAGAATCACATTAAAAATAATAAAGATAAAACTGACAAAAATTTAAAATCTGGGGTCTATAAGTTAAATTGCGAGTGTGGAAAAGCTTATATCGGACAAACTGGTAGATCCTTTTCCACACGCATAAAAGAACATGAAAGAAGTTATAAATTACAAAAAACAGATTCCACATATGCAAACCACTGTATTGAACAAAAACATAAATTCAATAATAAGTTTGACATACTACATATACAAGACAAGAGTAAAAAATTAAATTTATTAGAAAACCTAGAAATAAATAAATTAAACAAATTAAACCTTATTTTAAATGACCAACTAGAAGTGAATAATTCACCGTTGTTAAATTTAAATATTTAAAATCAACTTAATAATTCTTATAGTTATATATATATTTATAAATTGTTTAATTTTATAATAACAGTAAACAATCAGTTTTCAAAAAAAAATTTTTTTTTAATATTCTTAATCATATTGTTATGTATATATATATTAAATATTACATTAAATATATAAGTTACTCCTGCTCTTAACCTAATATCACAAACTCCCCCCTCTTCATTTAGGAAAAGACATAAATAAGAACGTCTACAAATATTTTGTATTATAATATTCATCACCTGATGAAGCCCTAGTAGGGTGAAACAATTGTAGTAAATTGAATAAAACTGTTTTGAACTCAATTTGAATTTATTTCAATTTTTAATTGTAAATTATGGAGTTTCAACACGTATCTCCGTCTTCAATCAATTATATACACTAAAAACATCCAGAATCCATCAACTTCAGATAAAATATACAGTGATGGGTGATGTAGTGCGAATGTACAGGAATTCAGACAAAGCATAGTGTGTTTTCAAAATCTGCAAATACAACCAATCTTCTAGTGTTACAATAAATGTTTATAACACTTTTACCATTCAACTTGGGAAGTATTTTTTTTTCTTTTTCTTGTTTTCTTTACCGTGACCCAAAAAGTTATCTTTGCCAAAATGCAGTATCAAAACCATGTTGGTTACACTTTTTGATAAGAGGGTGTAATTCATAAAGAATTTGTAACGGAAGGACAGTCGTTTACAGGTGCATATTACCATGAAGTGGTGAGCCGATTGTTGAAGCACATTTTTCGAGTGCGACAACAATTTCAAGAAAAGGTTAGTTGGTTCTTGTTACATGACAATACGCCGTATATTCTTCACTAATTGTTGGGGTATTTCTCGCGAAAGAAGGAGTTGTTGACATCATTCACCCACCCTTGACTTGGCACTGCTCTTTTCTGTCCCCAAAGGGAAACGATATCAAGACGTAGAAGATATTCAGAAAAATGTATTTTGCTTACTCTAATTGTGTTTTTGTTTTTTGTACAAATATGGGAATTAAATTGGCACACCGCATATAGAATTTAGATATATGAAAAGTACATTCTTATTTTCACCATATATTTGTTTTGTTTTTGGTATCACAAATTACGACATCGTTTATAGGAATATAGAAAAACTCAAAGAAGATTGATAATATCTATCAGTCATCGATTACGCCGATATCAGCGAAATCAAATCACAAGTTAACTAATTTCATAAAACCTACATTAGTATATTATGCTTACAAGCTTGATTCTTTATTTAGGCATGTGTAAACATTAGCACTTACACAGATTGATCGACAGTTTATTATAATATGTATTTTAATACACGTATTCTGAGTATCCAGTAGGTCAATAACTAGTAGTTAGTAAGTAATTAAACGAATATAGGTAATTTTTTTTTATTTTTCTAAAATTTCGTATCATATTTTCTATTACTACTTCTTTTTTGGAACTTAGTACATTAAGTTTTTTACTTTGAGTTTTATATAAGTATTTTGTGTTTTGGCATCCATTGTTACAACGAAATATTCTGTTCTTTTTTAGACATATATGCTCACCAGCTGGCTATTGGCTTTGAATTACTTTTTTAATCTTGTTGTATCATTACTGAATCGCTAGTGGAGCTTATGTACCTGAATTTAATAATAATAATTTCCTCGATTTAGTTAGGTGTTCTGCACTGAAAAATCAAAGTGGCAGGTTCTTCAGAATGTTTTGTCAACTTGGTTACTACTATTGGTGAATTTATTTCTGTCAAGATCAGTTTCATTCCTGGGTTGACCTATAGTTATTTAGTCCCTAAACGTTGTCTGCAACTTTTTACATATCTTACTGTAATTTCAATTGGTTTGCTTATTTAAAGTTAAAAAGTAACGCCTCCATTTCATTGATTTTTTTTACAGTTGCTTGGTTATAAATACTTTGTTTGGCCTGCTGACGGCGACAGATCGAAAACACCTACCTGCAAATGTGCGCTAGGTAAAGACTTCTAGCTCTGCTTTCTCCGTGTTGCATCTTATCGGGCTTTAACTTTTTACGGTGTTGTTTTTGTTGAAAGTTGTTGCTTTTATTTGGGAGTATTCTACTATGCATATTTTTTCATCAAAATTCTGTCGCTATCGGTGTTTGACTTCCGATATTGATTTACTATTTGAACGCATATTATGATGAATATAGCCCTTTCTGAAAGCAACATTTGATCTTCTTATTTCGAGTTTCATTTTATTATACTTATAACAGGGTTGCTACTAATCTGAAAAACCTGGAAAATCTGGAAAAGTCAGGGAATTTGGAGACTTCTAAAAAGTCAGGGAAAACTGCAAAAAATCAACGAACGTCATGGAATTTATTACAGAGTCATGGAATTTATTTCTTTTCTACAGTATAAATTAATTGCCTAAAGTAGTTGACAGAATGAATATTTCAGAATTGCAATATATGCGTAAAATATGTGGCAGGTAGACAACCGTCTCTCTTTATTCTCTCTCGCACAACTATCCTCGTACCCCGCAGCTGCGAATCCGTCCAAGTAATGCATTGTATTATGGAGTCGTCATGAAACACATTGTGAACTATTCTTATATTGAATTTAGACACAATATTTGTAGCGTATGCTTTTCATTATAGTATATTTGAGTAACATATAGGTACATATAAGAATTGCAAAATATTTTTAATATTCCAAACATTTTATTCATCAAAGATATCAGAAAAATAATAAATTAAAGTAAAATATTTTACTAGTGTTATTTGGTATACAGTGAGGACGCGCGGGTTGGACTAAATTCATTTAAAATTTTTGGTTTTGTTTTATGGAAAAACGCTCGGATAGGTCGATTTTTATTTTTAGCTGCGGTTTTTTTTTATGGTAAATTGATGTACAAAGGCTGGTCCAAAAATAAGTTACGACCATCAATTTTTTTTTTCAAATGGAAACATATATTTTTTATTTAATTTGTTAATTCTGAATCGAATTCTAAGTATGTTTCATGTACCATATCCTATACCCAAACTCTACAATTGAACATATCAATAACTGCAATTATTGATATGTTCAATTGTAAATTTCTCGATAACTGTTGAGTTTGGGTATAGGACATTGTACATGAAACATACTTTGAATTCGATGTAGAATTAGCAAATTAAATAAAAAACATGGTTCCATTTGAAAAAAAAATGGATGGTCGTAACTTATTTTTGGACCAGGCTTTGTACACCAATTTACCATCAGAAAAACCGCAGCTAAAAATAAAAATCGACCTATCCGAGCGTTTTTTCATAAAACAAAACCAAAAATTTTAAATTAATTTATTCCAACCCGCGCGCCCTCTCTGTGTAAATAGTAAAAATTAAAAAAATAAATAGCAGGCAGCAAGTTTCGATTAAGAATCTAAAAATATAAATTCATTATGGTAAAATTTTCTAATGGATCTTGGTTTATGCAATTTGTTAATAAATATTTTACATTCCGATTTTTTTAGTTCCGACTACATTAATAATATAGATGTTATTGTCCATATGAAACCATTCAAACAGCAAATATTATTTCTCTTAGAAAAAATATTCCAATATTTTGGAAATAGGTTAATCCGTTTAATAAAACTTGTATGTTAGTAATTACTGTTTACTATTTAGTAAGTAAATTAAATTTCAAGTATCCATGAATAAATATGAAATTCTCAATGTAATTAGGTAGCGTGATACGACCGCTAGATGAAACTCTGCTGCACCTATCCGCTGAGCGAAGCTATGCTTAATAAATTGAAGAAATTTTACGAAGAATTGAATTCGGGTGATTTATACGCCAAGCTATTGCTGATAGAAAATAATGAGTATATGGATTTATGTTCGATTGTTAAATTGATACTAATCATTTCCCATTGAAATGCAACTATAAAGTCCGGTTTTTCGATAAATAAAAATAAAACTTTTAGTGGAGAATCTTCATGAATATTCTATCATTACTCGGCGAATGGTTAATGACGGCATTAAAAATGCTGGCGGATCACTAAACGTAGATATCAATGAAAAGTGGCGACAATACACAAGAAGATCGAGCAATAATTATAAAGAGGCTCTCTCATTGCAAAGAAAAAACAAACTACAGAAGAAGAATTAATTCGAAAACGAAAAACCTGTATACTTGCAGACATAAAAATTCTTGAAAGTAAGAAACAAAAGATAACGGACTGTACAGATTTTGAATAGGCTGAAACTGACAGAGATCTATTAGAGTTAAGGAAAAACCTTAATCACAAATAAGTTGTAGGATGATACATTTATTCACATGTTTTATTATACTCGTATGCCTTATATGTTATATGTTGTTTATTTATATACGAATAATTCCTATTAAGTATATTTTTTATTTTGTGTTATTAAATATTACATGTTTTTCAAAAATATACGAATTAAACTTAGAATAAAAATGTTTTTTTAATATAATTTTGATTTACATATAGTAATGGGTATGGAAAAATATTTGTTGGGTCAGGGAAAACCTGAAAAAGTCAGGGTATTTCACTTAAAGATTTGAGTGGCAACCTTGAATTATAGTATTTTTTTCATATACGAATTTCTTATTAAAATTGTTGCTGTTATTTATATACAATACATTAATTTGTAATACGCATCCGCGTACAACTTATACAGGGTAAGTCATTAGTAGCCGCTTCTTCGATTGCTCTTTTGTGGTTTAAATAAAAGAAAAAGCAATTAGTGGGGGATCCATGGTTGCTTGTGGCGCATATTGTAAAAATACATTAAGCTGTGGCGCACTTCCGGTTTCACCGGAAATGCACGGAACATAATTTTTTTAAATGACTCACCCTATATATTTTTGGATTTTCTTGTACTGCTTTAAATTGCCTGTTCAACTGTTTTTTCTTTTTCAAAATTGAGGCAATAGTTTTTGAGTTATTAATTTTTTTTGAAAATATTTGACCAAAACACGTGTTCAGAAAAAAATCATTTTCACATTGTTTTTAAAAGTAAAAACATTGACTTTGGTGGTGCTTGTAGCCAAGAAAATTCTGCATCATTTGGTAAAGTTGCACTCGACAATACCACAAGAAACTTTGTTTTTTCAAAGCCTACTTCCTGAAATTTTCACATACCAAAAACTTATTTTTTTTAAATGGAACACCCAGTATTTTATTGAGTCATTTTGTTCCTTTTTTAAATATCTTTCATTTTTGTTAACAATGTCCTATACCTATCTTTTCTAATTTTTGAGATAATCGCTATACGAGCAATTAGTGGTCAATTAAAGAACTACGGGCGCTGTTCTCTGCACCCAAATATTGGTCCAATAAAGGCTGGAATGCGGCTGACTGCCTGAGTCAACTGTTAAAGAAAGTCGGTATACATTTATGTCAAACTTATAAAAGCATCGCTATTAGTTATCATCCAAATGAATTATTCTTATGAAGAGTTAATAGATATGATTGACATTTTGGATGAATCTGAAAGAAACTATTTGCTATCATCCAGACTTTATGCACAGCGATCCCTGGTAGAAGTCAACCGAAGCCAGAAACCTTCGAAAATATAAAGTGGACGTTTTGAGTGAACAGAAAGCTTATGAATATGGAAGAAAGAGCGGAAAAAGCAATAACTGGTGAGGATAAGACGTTTATGGTACTTGCGAGTGTAATTGAACACCATCATACTAGTACTACGAAAATTAGTCGGCAGTTAGATATAAGTCAAATTTTAGAATCCAGAATAATTAGGAAATACGAAATTCATCCGTAGCATATTCATACACAGGGTTAGATGAAAGAAATTTTCAGAATCCCTTAGATTTTTGTCAATTGGCAGCAGATAAATTAACCTGGCTTTCCCAATTTTTTGTTGTTTACAAACGAAACCTTCTATTCAAGTGAATACGTTCATCGTCACAATTTCCGTTATTATAACACATAAAATCCCCTACTTTATCACACCTGTAAACTTTCAAAATCGTTGGTCATTAAAACTGTGGGGAAGAATAGTGGGTAGTTACATAATTGGACCTTATTTCTGTGATGAAAATGTTAATGGAGGAGAGTATCTTCGCTATCTACGAACGGATTTTCAAAACTTTTTGAAGACATCTTCAAATATGTCAGTAAACATAACCTTTATTTTATTTCGATGTTAACCAACATTGTTAAAAATGAAATACTGCAACTGGACATTGCCGGAATTAAAAAATTGAAATGCGATGCTCTTCATTCTATAAAATTATTACTATTGGGATAGTTGGATATAACATTTACTTTGTTTGACAGTTGACTAAGGAAGTCGGGCGCCATCTCTGCCTTCCATTGGTTGAACGAATATTTTGGTGCATAGAACAACAGCGCTCGTAGTTCTTTAATTGACCGCTAATTGCTCTTATAGCGATTATCTCGGAAATTACAAAAGATAGGTATAGGACATTGTTAACAAAAATGAAAGAGAATAGAAAAAGGAACAAAATGCTTCAATAAAATACTGGGTGTTCCATTTAAAAAAAATAAGTTTTTAGTATGGGAAAATTTCAGGAAGTAGGCTTTGAAAAAACAAAGTCTGTTGAGGTATTGTCGAGTGCAACTTTACCAAATGATGTGGAATTTTCTTGGCTACAAGCACCACCATAGTTAATGTTTTTGCTTCTAAAAACAATGTGAAAATGATTTTTTTCTGAACACGTGTTTTGGTCAAATATTTTCAAAAAAAATTAATAACTCAAAAACTATTGGCTCAATTTTGAAAAAGAAAAAACAGTCGAACAGACAATTTAAAGCAGTACAAGAAAATCCAAAAATATATAAGGTGAGTCATTTAAAAAAAATAAGTTTCGTGCATTTCCGGTGAAACCGGAAGTGCGTCAGAGCTTAAAGTATTTTTGCAATATGCACCACTAGCAACCATGGATCTTCCCCTAATTGTTTTTTCTTTTATTTAAGACACAAAAGAGCAATCAAAGAAGCAGCTACTAATGACTCACCCTGTATTATTTAAGGCGATGTCATTATTTTTTTTTACTTACTTATTCTTATCTTTTGTTACAGGTAAGTGTCCATGGTCCTTTGGCTTTTTCTGTTTTATCAACTGACATGCACTAGACTATTATTACCTGCTTCCTTCGGTAAGTATATAAATGTGTCCTGCACTGAAAAATTAAAGTGGTGGGTTTTTCAGAATTTTATAAGCTTTGTCAACATGAAACGGTTACATTGGTTAATTTATTGATGTCAAGATCAACTTTTCTTCTTGTGTTGACCTATAGTTAATTGTCTGATGAACGTTGTCCGCAACTTTCTACGTGCCTTACTGTAATTTATATTTGTTTGCTTATTTAAAGTTAAGAGTGACGAGTCCATTCCAATGATTTTTTTACAGTTGTTTGGTTGCAAACACTTGCTCTAAACACGTTGATATTTCTGTTTAATCCTCTGTGCATTACCTTAATCTACCTCTCTATTTTACTTTTACTCTATTTTCAAATAAATATTCCAGGACTCCATGCTGTAAAATACATTGGTTGATTCCACGTCGTCCTAAGACAACACATTCTGCATTTTCGCTTTCTATTGTTGCTTTCACTGGATTGTTATGGTTTATTGGACTGAGGTGACTACCTAAAAAGTTGTCTGTCTTCAATTTCTATTGTTCCAATTTCCAGAGTTAGCCTTATTACATCATTTCGATTTTCTAATTCCTGGCAACTCTTTATGTCCATCTTAGAATTCACATTTTTAATGGTTAATATTCTAGTCTTTTTGTAGAAGTACCATTTCATCATTCGTGTCGTATTCATTTGCCTGATGTGTTTGTGAAGAATTCAAATGCGTTTACTTAATACCACATGCAAAACGTATTTGGGACATTAACGTATTTAGCAGAACCTTATTAGGCATTTCCATATACGTCACGATGTGATGTCATTGGCTCCACCCAAACATCTGATATCGGACAACTTTAACAGGGGCGCTTATGGAGCGACTTCAATATTTGTGTCTTCTTAGCTTTGTTTTAATAATTAGACTTCTATTAGATTTTCTTTTGTGTGGGTTAATAATATGTACAGACTGTTGCAAGGCCAAATAGTCTACTTCAAAACTTTTGTAGCAAAATCACTTTTGTGAGGTTATGTGCGTTTGTTGTTTACAATCTTACAGTGAATTATAATCAAATTTATTAATTTATATAAATTTAAGGTAAATACATCTTATTAGAAATTTTAATCGCATATACACTATATTTGTTTACCACAGTATTGGTATACCTACCTACAATCATGTAGGTAGGTATACCAATACTACTAGGGCTTCATCAGGTGATGAATATTATAATAATCATCACCTGATGAAGCCCTAGTAGGGTGAAACAATTGTTGTGAATTGAATAAAACTGTTTTGAACTCAATTTGAAATTATTTCAATTTTTACTTGTAAATTATGGAGTTTCAACACGTATCTCCGTCTTCAATCAATTATTATAAAAAAACAATTCTTGGATAAGTGTAAAAGACCTGCTTCCGGTAGACATTTCGAAAAACTTTGTGAATAATTGTTTCTCGAATTCACGTTTGAGTACATTTGAAGCCTTTATAAAATCGAAAATCTGAAAATATCGGGTGTTCAGAAAAATTTGAAGTCAAGTAGGTGTTAAACAACAAATCGTATGTCCTAACTTAAGTTTATGATTTGTATTAAATATTAAATGTTGTCTGTCATTAATTGTCGGAATCGTACTCTATCTCAGACATGACTTCCAATTTTCAAGAATTTCTTTGACTTCGAATTTTTCTGAACACCTATTATAATCAGATATCAAGAGGCAGATTATACTCGTAATTATACAGTTTGGTAATGATAATTTTAGCCGCTTAACTTACAACGGATACAAAGAAAACATTGCAGATAATATCCTAAGAAATTTTTTATTTCTTTGGATTTTCTCTGAGGGAGAGAGAGCGGAGAGAGAAAGAGAGAGAGAGAGAGAGAGAGAGGGAGAGAGGAGAAAAAACTTTTACCCAAAAACAGAAGAGAACGAACATAATAATTGGTATTATATTGACGATATTTCTCCTTTTAGTAATTAAAGCAAACTTCAAGAATACTGAAATAAAAACGGTTGCATTAAAAATACGATCTTGGTACTGCGCTAATTAACAATAAAGGAAAGACTGCACAGTTCAATAAATCAGGGGTATACAAAATAACTTGTAAAGATTGTACAGCCATATATCTGGGAAAAAGTGGCTGAAAGTTAGAAATACGATTAAAAGAACATAAAAGAGTGATTTTATACAACACAAACAAAACAGGCTTCGCGGAGCATTGTGTAGAAAAAACCATTCATTCGATATCAATGACTGTAAACTTACATAACGTAGATAAAAGTAAAAAAACTTATATTGTTTGAAGATTTAGAAGTTAAGACGGTCATAAACAAAAAGAAAAGTGTAACTAACACATACACATATATCATACATTATACACCCATAATAGACGCATATATCAAGCTAACGATAACTTGATTTCTTGCATATGTATGGGCCCGCAAATGCACATTCACTTTTAATAATTCTTGTCTCTTTGATAATGTCAAGTGGTCCAACCGAAACAGATAGCAGAGAAATCTAATAAAACTTGTGAAATAAGTAAAGTTGGGTTTGATTTGACGGTTTGACAATGACAGTCTCATTACTTAACCAAAACTTAAATAAAAATTAATATAATCGAGTAGCAACTCTCCGAAACATCCGACGACTTCTATAACATATTATGTATTTTTAAACTCCGATAATTAGTTGCTTGATATCGAAGAACGTTGGCTTGTTAACCTATAGGTCTCGGGTTCGATTCTCGACCACACCATTTTTATTTATTGAAATTTCGATGAGTTGCTACCGTGTTTGAGAAAGCACGTAGAATGTACGTTCCAACTATTTCTGTAGTCTTTAGACTGAATTAGGGGCACTTTCGCTGCACGAAAACGACTAACATCTCATCTTAGACAGGAAATATAAGAACGATATTTAGTTATTGATTTTCTGATGACAGCAGTTATTTTTTTTTTTGAGGCTCTACAGAATTTGGATTTTTTCCAATCGAGTGATGTTCTGGTCGTGGGAGATTTTAATATTCCCGCTTACGCTTCGCAACACAACAAATGCACTAACATGTATCTTGAAACGGTACAGAGTTTCTCCAGATTCTTTGGCTTCACACAGTACAACTTCATTCTGAATCGCAATGAGAGGTTGCTGGACCTTGTTTTTTCGAACAAAGTTTGTTGTGTTACTCAGTCTTGTGATGATGTCGTCAGGAAAGATGATCAAGATCCCCTTTTGAATATTTCTTGCGAATTTATTGTTCTCAACAAATTTAAGCATGAACACTCGTCTGAGAAATCATTTAATTTTCGTAAAGCTGATTTTCATCAATTATACGACCTACTTTGTAGCGCTAATTGGTCATTCCTGGACAACATCTCTAATATTGATGCTGCCATCAAAAGCTTGTAAAATTGTATTCCATATTTGAACTTTGCATTCCCAAAACTGCAAAGGCTTTGAAGGACCCGTATCCACCATACGTCACTGCAGACATTATCAACTCCCTTTACCTCAAGAAAGAGGCGTGGCGGTCTTACAAAGGCAATCATGATGTGCGTTTGTACACGGAGTTCAGTAGACTGAGGAGGTTGGTAAGGAGCATGATTGATGTAGCTTACAAAAGTTATATCACTTACATCGAGCGAAGCCTTCCATCGGATCCTAAACAATTCTGGACTTTCGTGATTAGGAAGCGCAAATCTGCCGTGTTACCTCACGAGTTTTTGTATGACGATCATGTTATCTCTAATTCTCTCGGCGTTGTCAATGCATTTGCCGACTACTTTCAATCATTATTTGTGAGGCACTCGAACTCCTCGTTTTGGACGGATCGTGATGATGGCTATGACAGTTTTAATATTCACTTCTCCTCGGAGAACGAAGTTTACGAGTCCCTGAAGAGTCTCAAAGGCAACGCAACTGCTGGCCCTGACGGTGTCCTTCCGTTTATTCTCAAGGATTGTGCTTCTGATTTGTCATCTCCTTTTGCTATTCTCTTTAACCTGTCGTTGAAAACATGTCAATTTCCGGAATTGTGGAAATATTCTAAAATTTGCCCAGTGTCCAGTGTAGTCGAGAATTCATCTCGATCATTTGTAATTTTGCAATGGCTGTTGAAAAATGTATCTACAAGCCGCATTATAATTTCGTGAAGAATCGCCTATCCACTGCGCAGCATGGCTTCATGCAGGAACGTTCGCCTGTCACCAATCTTCTTTCTATTATCCAGTTTATCGCGACTGGCATTGATAATGGTTCTCAAACTGACGTGTTGTACACCGACTTTTCCAAAGCTTTTGACCGGTTGAATCATGACATCATGTTGGGTAAGCTATCTACAATTGGGATGTCACAAAACCTTCTTTTATTTTTCAAATCTTATTTTGCACAGCGTACACAATTTGTTTAATTTGATGGTTTTCGATCTAACCATATTACTGTAACATCAGGAGTACCTCAGGGATCTATTCTAGGTCCATTATTTTTTAACATTTATATTAATGAAATAACTGTGTCTTTAGATGTAGGGCACTTGTTGTATGCTGATGATCTCAAAATATTCTCTTACGTTAACAATCTTGATAACTGTTCAAAATTACAAGCGAACCTTGACAAGGTATGTGAATGGTGTCTACTTAATGATCTGCATAGATAAATGTTCCCTCATGTCATTCGCGACAAAGACCAAGTCCCTTAATATATAATTACAATGTTAACGGTTCAGCTCTCCAAAGACCTGACACTCTCTGCGATCTTGGTGTCTTCTTTGATTGCAAGCTGCCATTTAATAATCACGTAGCAACCATCACGTCTCAAGCTTTAAAAAGTCTTGATTTTGTTATTTGGCATACCAAAGAGTTCAATAATTACTCAGTTATAACCAAGCTATATTTTGCATTTGTTCGGTCGAATTTGGAATATGCTTCTTGTAGTGTGGAGTCCATTCTATGACATACACTCTAATGCTTTGGAAAACGTTCACCGTCACAGAGTGGTATGTTACGGCGTTTTTCATTGGACACATTGAAGTACAGACGCACTGTAGTGTGCTTACTTTTTTTATCAAATACATTTAAAAGCAGAATTGATTGCCCCGAAATTTTTGCACAATTGCCTCTATATATTCCTCGGGTATCTTCGCGGTCGAGATATTGTTTTTACCTTTACACTACATGTGTAACATTTGTAACGACTATTCGTCTCTCGACGTTTTCATTTGTAGTATCCGGGATATTAGACCTGTCATTACTATTTAGTACAACATTTATATTTATTGTTATTATTATTATTTTTACTATTACTTTGTTTTTTTTTATATCATGTGTTTTTTCTTATTTTAGTATCCTGTATGCATAATTTTATATGTCCCTAACCCATTACTTGCCAAAGGTGCGTAAACGCAACCTTTTAAAAACATTTTTTTTTGGCATCAAAAATATTTTTTTTGTACATTATATCGCAAGGGTTGCTTTTTTAACAGGCTAAAATCTGATGTTAAATTATGATCCAATAAAAAGTTAATTTTTTTTTTTAATTTAAAAAAATCTGTATTTTTGGTTTTTGTGCACACCTTCAAATAATTATTTTTTTTGGGTACTAATTATTCTTTTGTTATATATTTCTTCTCGCAGTGTATATTTAAAATATGTCTTCTTTGATATATACACATCTTTATATCTATAGTTTGAAAACGACAGCTAAAATGACAGGTATTTTGTAAAGGATGCGTATACGCACCTTTGGCTAATACATAGGTAAAAGCGCGCGCCCGGTGCCAAGCTGCTCGACCGCACTGGTTACTGCAGCATGGCATTTTTGACGGACGTGAGCGGTTTCATGCAGGTTGAGACACGATTCTCATGTTGACGGAAAATTATTTGACTCGTTGATACATCTCTCAGTTGGTTGCCAGCAATCGTAGCGGTACTTCTTAGTAGTGCTTTAGAGTTTTGAATTTGTGTTTTTAGATATCTATAGTCAAAATGAGGTAGACCTTCACGACAATGGTATTGCCAATTATCGCATTGGTATTAGAGGTAAAAAGTGGTGGTGGCCATTATTCACCAATGTTGTTGATACTATGGTTGTAAACAGTTGGAAAATATTCAATATCGCAAATGAAACCAAAATTTCCCAACTGGAATTTCGTTCAAGTTTAGCGCTGTCTCTGCTGAAATACAAAGGACAAAAAGAAGATACCCACAATGAGGCTTCCACTTCAGCAAAATCCAACTCGTCTTATGGAAGACCTTCTAAATCAGCTTTACTAGGTGACATAAGATTTGACAATATCGGGCACATTATAATTCGAAATGCTAAGAGTGCAAGAAAAAATGTCGACTTTGCAAAAGTAATACAATTTACTCGTGTAAGAAATGTAATGTGCATTTGCATCCTGATTGCTTTGATATTTTTCTTACAAGAGACTAGTATTTTATTTTATAATAACCTGCTTTTCGCCAAAAGTGTATACATGCGCCCATATATTTTTTTGTTAAAAATAATACCTAATTTTCTTGTACCAAAAATGTATCTTAATTACTGTGTTCTGAGTTTACTTTAATAAAAAAAAAATTTTAAATGTTTTTTTCTTGTCTTGGCCAGTAATGGGCTAATCTGTAATTGGACATCTGTCTGTTGATTAATGTAGCAAATAAATAAATAAATTAACATTCCTTATATCCAAAATTAATAATAATAATAATAATAATTTCTTTATTCAGTATAATTTAGATACGTCCTATATAAACATTAATTTAAAAATGAAGTCATAACAACTAAATAATATTTTTGACCTAGTGATTTCCATACAGCCGCTATACCACGAAAATATCTTCTTGTTTTATTGATTATTGGTTGAAGTATTGTCCTGTTGCATTGTAAGTGTCTGCACAATGTAGCCTTCGAACAAATTCTAACCTGAAATTAACTTGTTTCGTGACACCTGATACCAAATTTCCATTCGAATATCTTAAAATAAAGATAATATTATTGCAGTCGCATATTTTCCTTAAATGTTATTAAGAACCTGACTTGGTTGCCCATCCCGTTCGAATCCTGTACATTACTCCTATCCATGCCAGTTTCTATATGGTCGGCGACATCTGTTTCAAACAGTTGAACATCGAGATCGCGTAAGATTTTACCAGAATACGTGATCGGAAAAAGGAAGAGGACCGGGTTTCCATCGCCAGAATATTTTCCAACAATAACACAATAATCCCCGGCCATACGTCAGATAACTTGTTTACAACTACATGGGGGGTTTACTTTATTTATGTGGATGTGCCGGCGTGTGCGTTCGAATTTCACACATTCGTGTGATAAAGGTTTTATGTTACGTTTGGCGACTAATGATTTTTTATGTTCTGCAACTTTCGTGTTTTGTTTTTATTTGTATGTTTTGCTTCGTTCGTGTAGTGTGTATTAAAAGCTTGCAAAAGAGGCGATCAATATGTATATCTCAGTAAAATATTACGCTAAAAAAGTTGTTACATCCACTGAAAGTATTCAAAATAATAACTTTTATCAAAACATATATTTTAGTTTTGTAGAATCTATAAACAATTTATTGCTAGACTTAATTAAAAGCCTTTGGACACATCGCTTGCTTGTGTTCCCAAGTGCATTTTAGCCAGCCAATGCACAACTTTACCGCTTAGATTAAGTAAAGCGCCGTCCTTGCAGTATTTTGCTGGTATTTAAGTTTTGTCTGCATCTTTTACGATCCAGTCCAAATTTTCCTATCTTGACCTATTGGTTTGTTTCTTTGAAGTTATATATTAAATAAAGCTGATTATGTTAAAGATATACAGCTCCTGCAACATTCTGGGTCTTATGTTGAAATAGTAAAAGAGCCTTTGAATAACCTTGTAAAAAATATTGGTAAAACATTAAATAAATGCGACTTATTATTAGAAAAAGAAAATACATTGATATTGTATATCGAAAATCTACAAACCAGGTAATTCACATTATAGCTTTCATACTTATGAAATGACTAAATAGTTAAAGAATTTAATAAATTTAAATTTGAACATGATCTTTCTATTTCAGATACGTATGATCTCAATTTTAATCACAGAATTTTAAAGTGGAATAGAGTGAAAAAATTATTTCATTTGATGTGGCCTTTTTTCGATTTTTCCAATAGATACCATTTTAAACATGCTGTTTTGAGTTTGATCCATTGTCACCCGAATTAATAAATGCATATAATATAAAATGCAGAAAATTAGACAGGGTCAAACCACTTCCATTTCAACAACAGATTTTATAAACAAACATTTATCACAGGTTTGGATAACCAAAAGGAAAACGAATTGTGTAATTTTACGCAAATTTTGGGCAAGATATCTAGTTGATGTATTTTCACTTATACCCAAATCCTTTGTACTGAGGATTTCTTAAATACCATAAATAATCATATCCATACATTTACGTGTAAAGCTAATAATAATAATAATAATAATAATAATTCATTTTATTTCTTAATACTTTATACAATAGCTTTGTTCAAACCTCCAGTTCTGAACGGTTCTAGAACTAATGCGCATGTCATTTATGAAAAAGACTGTTCGGACCATGCAGTTCTGGAACTACAAATTCTGAGAAATAGTAGTTCAGTGGTCGGTCTTTCAGAACTCGTAATTCAAGAACCGTTCGGAACGGTTCTAATAGTTCTGGATGGTGGGCTAGTATTTGAAATTCTGATAAATCCGGAGCATGCGTAATTGTCATTCGTATCAGCTTTCAAATTTTTCTGGATATGTTTATCTTATTTATGTTGAACTTCAGAGCACAAGAGTTTGGAGTTGTTGTAGGTTCGTTTTTAAGTTGTCGTTCAAGTACCTATTTATTTTTGTTTTTTATTTTAGTTTGTGATATTATTAGAGTATTGGTGTGATTCGGTTCATCACCCTTATTTTTAATTTTTTTTACAGTTGTTTTCATTCACACCCATTATATTAGTTTTGTAATAGCCAAAGTAAACAGCTATAAGTATGTGATTAATCATTCAAATTTCTTCAAATGGTAGTTTATTGTTTTAGAAATTACTTAGCTACTATCACGTTCTTGAGTCTAGCAAGTGATTCTTTCTCTAAGAATAAAGTGCATGTAGTGGTACAATTATAGGAACTTGCGAACATGTGAAAAATCAATTTATATTTATCATATATTCGTAGACCAACCGACATATTTGTTAAACTTAGACAATTTAGTATTTAGTATGTAAACTAAACTTATAATTTTTGATTCAATGTGTCTTTCTTGAGATTTAAGAAAAATAAAGGGATTTTGTGATATCAATATATTAGATATCCGAACAATCTATTATATCTATGTATGTATTTGTACCAGCCTGTTGCATCATGAAAATTATAATAAATTGCAAGTTAATGTAACTCCCAGACTTGTATGACACAAAACATTCAGTCTGATTGATGTAAGTACCAAATCATGTAGGTATTACAACTCAAATTACTAAAAAGGCTTCAATTCTCAATATTCTCCAAAATAGATTAAAAAAGTGTACTACTTCACAGATTAAAAATAATCTTAAAAAAGTATCTTGGGCATAATCTTTGACTTTAAATGAATAAGTAAAGAAATGAAAAGTAGCTATCGTTGAACATTGAAAATGTATTGTAATATATTTGTTTAAATCCATTATGATTGTTGATTTTATGGTTATGTAATACATATTTATTAATATGTGTGTGCATTTGATGCGCGTGCCAATTATTAATAACAGCTTGTATTAAAATTCCTTGTTTTATTTACCCGGTTTATCAGAAATATCCATTACAAAATTTAGAAAAATTTATACTTATTACTTTTTAAATTCTGTCACAATTTTGGAAGTCAGATGCATTAGCTATTAAATGTTCATTACGATTGATATTTCTTCCTATAAGTTTGGTGTTTTTTAATATTGCTATTACTAATGTTGGTAGTACAAGTTTCCCTAAAATTCCAATTTTAAAACTGTTCGGACCTTCAGGATTTCCAACCGTTCTAGAACCAGGATTTGGCCGGTTTTGCGCATTATTGTCAGAACTACTAATTCTAGAACAGTTCCGGAACTGTTCAGAAGTAGAGGTTTGAACAAACCTAATGTAGCAAAATACAGTAAAAGTAAAATAAATACGTCACATACATAAAATAGTTAATAAAATCCTGTACACTATAACAAGTTTGAAGAGAATAGATCTTCAATTTCATTTTAAAATCTCGGAATTTAGTGTCAAGCTACAGTTGCCGAATAATTTTTTTTTTAATGCTGGTTAGGGTAATTTCTTTAATCACATCGACATTTTAGAGTAATAATTTCACTGAAATAATATTCAGTATCACTGGTTAGATTGACAGAAAAGTGTATGTATAACAGTACTTAAAGTAGTTTATTGACCTGAGAAGATATAACAAACACCATCTAGAGTGGGCACCTACTAAAGAAAAGTTAAATGTTTTGATTCTAATTTGAGGAAAGGAATAGTTTATTTATGAAAAGGTATTTAATTGCTATCGCGACAGAAAATATTTGAATTTTCTGTAACATGAGAATTGCTGACAAAATGAAACTAAACAAAAAAAAAACAGATAGATAAAACAAAACATTTGGTTATTGTATATAAACATCAAACTCATTCCAAATTTATAAATGTCATTCGCTAATAATAAGTAGGAATTTCAAGGAAGTCAATTGAAGAGTGGAAATTAGAAAGGGCGTAAGGTGCCAAAAACAAAATTCAGAAATAATCGCGAAAAACAAAACGGGCAAAGTTCAAAATTAAGTGTAGACATAGAAAATTTTTTGATAAACGTTTATTAAATATATGCAAGTAGTACAAAACTTAAAACATACTTATTAGCAAAAATTATTATCAAAATAACGTTCTATAACCAATATAAACAAAAACAGAAGTGCAAAATTTGGAAAGGGCGTAAGTGTCATCGACATTTTTTAGTAAAAAATTGTTAATTTCAGGCATTTTCTAGATTTTCTGAAACATTTTCGTCAATGTGAAGTAGCTCTTTATAGAAACGTTGGTGTGCCGGATTCTTAAGGTAGGGAATCATGCTTCGAAGAGAAACCTTTTTATTTTCAGACACTTTACTTTCTGGCGGCAGCTTGATTATGTTAGCCCGTCTAAGGTCAGCTAAAGTTTTTTTTTTCTTTAAAACATTGACTTTCACTGCTTCCTGAATATCAGAGAAAGTGGTCTTCATTTTAATAAATGGAAGATTAGCCTCTTCAATGGTTATCACTGAAGCTTTACTTGTATTTAACTTTGTGGTGTTAATATATGCATCGGCAGCTTTTTTTAGGTCCCAAAAGCCAGAAATTGTCATGTCAACAATATTGAATGGAGAAGAGTACCTTGCTGATTTAACTATTGCGTGTAGGTCCGAGGGAACATATGCTTTAACTACCTTCTTACGGTTTTCTATCAAAGCAAAGTCCCTATCGCAGGGCATGAAACTATGGCCGCTGATAAGAAATTTCTGCTCGATGGTCTCAAAAACACCATTGGCTACTAAAAACATCAAGGTAAATAATAAAATTCTATTCTTGTTCTGGCCCCCGCTATTATCACACCATATTACTAAATGGTTCTTAAAAATCAGTCCTTGATTGGCAAGATGGAGGAGGCATGACGCAATTTCGTTAGCTCCGCGAGACGCTACCCCCTCGTGCCACATACACATGTAGGATTCATTCGTATCGCCAACATGAACACCTAAGTTGTAGCACGATAGCTGTGAGAGGTAAAACATATCGCTGTGGGTCAGTGATGGAACGAACATGACCTGTTGTAGGTCCATGGATAAACAACACTTGATGCTTTCGGGTTCTTGAGACTCAATCATATCTTCTTTTAGCACTTCTCTTGCTTTCTCGGCCTTGCGGTGATGAAGTTCCAGCTGAGTTTTAGCAGATTGACTTGACTCAATGTTGGCCTTGATTTTACAGTCAAGTTTATCACATGTGCTGCACGTATCAACACGTGGTCTGTGAAAACACAGATTGGGAAAATTCGTTATGAGAACAGACCTGTAAAATTTATAGGTGACTGTTGAATCAGGGTGCAATTGCAGAAAAGCTTTAAACAGTCTGTGAATATTTAAGTCGGGGCTAATGTACTCCTTTTCCGATTTAGATCTTGAGTAATGGCCAACTTCCCTTGGGATCCTGTTAATATGAGCCTTAACTAACGACCGGTCAAATTCAGAATATTTTGGCGCAGCATGTCTGGTACGTTTATCTTTATAACAGGCTTCACCCATTTTTTTTCTCAATAAGTATGCGAATTCTTTTATCATTAACAGCGAAGGTGTCTTGGAATTTTTTTTACATACACGAACAAATTTTCCTGTACCATCAGGAACGGAATAAGCTATAGTGGCCTGACGTCGACTGCTTTGCGGATCCTCATATGAACCGTGCCGCCTTCTTTGCACAGCACAAATACTCATTAAACCCATTAAAAACGCCCCTTGACAATAAAACTTTTCCCAAAGGGAACGTCGCCTTTCGTATGTAACATCTTTACATCCCAGCTTGCATTTACATGATACCTACATATAACATATTTTCAAGATTAGAACCAGAAAGGGAAACATTATGTTTGTATACCTAACCTGCTCTTTGGGAATGGTTTTTCAGGTACCATTTTGTTTTTATACGTTTTGTACGACTTTCCATTCCATTTTAAATGCTTCCGTTCAGTATGATATGTGCCACTACCTTTATCTTTTCTTATTCTTTGATTTCCTTCCATTTTAATATACAGACACACAAAACACATAACTAACACCTGCCGATTTTAAAACAAACTGGCAATATTCTGTGATGAACTTAGGACCTATCAAATGAAAACGATTGCTCACATACGCCAAGCGACATCTATTAGTACCTCCTGACAATTAAATTTTAACTTTGCCACTTATGGCTTTTCACAGGACATAAAGTATGATATTTAGAACCTTTCTATGTTGTTAACTCAATTTCGTTAAAAATGGCATTTAGGCCCTTTCTAATTTCCACTCTGTAATTTAAATTTGACAATTCACATTATGTCTTGTGCCAATCGTGATGCTCCAATGATTGACAAATAATAGTTTCACCAATATGCTAAAACACAATATTCTATATTGTAATGAAGCTGTTATGGTATGGAAATGAAGCAATTTGTATTTTATAATTGCTTCACTATGTAATATAGAACAACGTGCAAAAAGGGCATTTAATACTACAAAGTTCTAAAAATAACCTGCTATATATGAAGTTTCAGCATGTTTCAATTATGTACAAAGACTGTTTAATGGGCCCCGGATATGTTTTCTTTTTTCCCCTTACATTCTCTCATTACACTTCATGTTTTTTTTTATAATATCAGAATATATAACATCCACCAGACTGTCTTATTATCTAATACCATCTAAAACTTTCGCGTGAACTATATAGATTAGACTCGTTAGAGTTTGTAGTTCAGAATACCGCAAATTAGTGGTCTGCAGTCCTATATCAGTCTGTACTCTATTCGTTGCCAAGCCGCAACAACTACCAGCATATACAAGGCAGAACACATTTATTTCTCTCTCTTTAAATAGCTCTAACTTTAAAAAGATTCCCGGAATACAATTTAAAATAACTTAGTTATTTTGCAAATTACATTATGTTTGGAATTTGTTACATTACTAAATTTATAATACTTAAAATAGTTGTTTAGTAGCAAATTAATTATTTAGGTAGAAAAGAGGTGCTTGTTAATTTGATGTTTTTATTACCGAAGAGTAGTTGATAAATGTAAACTTGGTCCGTAGTTGAGCATTGAACTATGCAAATTGCTTTCTGCATCATACAAGATGACATCAGAATATGGATTTAATGTTAACTATGACTTGTTTGTCCAGGAAAATTAGAAAAAACCGCCAAATACCTTAAAGATCAAATCTGTATTTAAGGCAAAAGTTATTATTTAAATTTTGTCATAATTGCGATGAAGAGGCGCGAGTTTTTAAATTGTTTCGGGCGACCAACATTTCATTATGATTAAGAAGCAGTTTTTCTAAAATTTTCATTAATCAGATCTTATGGTTTGATGAGTAAATTATTTTGTAGTACTTAAACTATTGTAATTGGTAATATTCAGTCTTTCCATTTTCTTTTTATCACCGATGAGTTTGGATTTGGAACATCAGGTAAGTCAGATCTGACTGATTAGGATATAAATATGTCACATGGAAGTGCCATTTTTTAATTTTTTTTAAATATAGAGTCATATCTACTCAGTATATACGGCTAGTGGGTTTAACTAATTTGTCGTAAGTTATTGTTGTATTGAATTTTTGTATGTGTGAGACATTAAGTTTCTTGGTCTTATTTAGTTATATTTATATTTTGCAGAAGGATAGGAAAACTCTTAGTGGGACCTCCGTGAATTTATCTTCTTTTTATGAGGAGCGTAAAAAAATCTTGCTTACTAAAGAGAAGTCTGCTCTTTCTAAAGAGACACAGTAGCACCGCCTATGCAAAAAAAATGTTATCTTAACATGTCTATATTTCTGCCTGTTTCCTTAAGTTTTAGGATTTTTTCGATTGCGAATGACCCATTCTCCTCTCTGTACATCATTTGTTCAACTATATTCTCCGGTCTCAATCCTTTACCTAGTTTCAGTTGGACCTGAAAAAGCCCTTAAGCTTATTGGTGAATTTATGGGAATTTTACATTATCGACTTTAATAAATTAGGTGTTTCAGGAGCAGCAAACTGAACGTAATCTATTTTGGTGTAATACTAATAAAAATGCATATGATCTGTGTAATAGAATATAAAAAAGCTTGTGTTGTCCTGCGTAATCTATTACTAATGTTATCTTAAGACGTGCTTGCCCTTGCAAAACCAAGACAATTAAATTAATTCTATATAAAAACGATTATTTATTATCTATTGACTAGCAGACCATTAACTAAGTTTAGAAAATATTTTACTGAATTATATTCTTGTTCTGTCCCTGTTACGTTCAAAGTGGTTTCGCTCAACCGAACTCTCTAGAGCCCTGCCAACTTTGCAACGATTACTTATGAAGTGGTCTCACCAGGGGCGGTGGAAATGTAACGAAGGAGTAGGTGGAGGGAAAGGTTCAAAATACGTCGGAGGTAGTTGTTAAGTGCATTTGGTTAGTCGCATGTGGGCCCGAAATGGAATTAACCGGTAGCAGTGGCTGGTAAACTTCGAAATTAAAACCCTCTTTCGAGGGATCTCTTCCATTATTTAACCGATTGTTTAATGGAATTCCTCCAGCGTCGGCCGTGGTGCGAATTATATTAAAATTGTTGAATATTCATCTTCTTGAAGGAGAACGCCTAAGAGATAAACTATTGTAATGTGGGGCAATGTTATTCCCTTTTATCGCTTTTCTATTCAGTAATAACCCTAAATCCAGCCTTTTATGAAACTTTCCTATAATTGAGCTCAATTTAGTTATTGAAACTTTACAGTCGGTAGTGATCGTCAACTTTTTAATTTTTTATCTAAAACGACAAAATAATTGTTTTAGTTGTTTACCCGTATACAACGTATAGTAATTGTATATTGTTTATTATTGTTAATGTAATGCATTAACAGGTGATGACACCCAGCTACCGACCGCGTGTTATTTATAATATGATAGTTACTTATTTTCATTAACAAATTGACATGATATCCTAAGTAACATCTTTGACAGAATCGTGCATACATGGAAGCGTATATTGACATATAAATTTAAAATTAAGCATTACAAAAACGTTCAGATTAGCATAGGAATTAAATAACAACCAATAAGATAGAATAAATTCAATTAAAGGCTTATATTTACACGTTACATACATGTTGATAAAAATGTAAAGGGACTTTCATTGAATGAGACAGAATAATTACATAAAAGTAACTTTAAAAACGAGAGGAATATCAAAAACTAGATTTCACAGTGTACTATCAAATCAGACGTAGTAGATTACAGGCGGTACTGGTACTTGCCTATTAATCCAATAACAGCATGTACATATATCTTGCACAAAATAATTGAAACACACATTCATACTCATATCAATTATACAACAATTAATATACGTCTTTTACTTGACTATTTAGCCTACTCTTAAATATATTCAGTAATAATATCACAAGAGCATAGAAAATAATCGATTATATTCCCGAGTCACGAGACGTATTCTGCGAAACACCACGAGAGCGTAGCTCGAGTGGTGTTTTAAGGATATAGGTCGAGTGAAGAGGTTATATAATGGATTATTTTCGTTTGCTCGAGTGGTATTCGTTACGATTATATAAAGAATTAACTAACGAATTTTTTTTATTGGTTGAAATTAAAAGTACAATTATTATAATAAATATTTGTTGTATTATCTTTAGAAGTTGAATTTGAGGTGCTGGTGCTGGTTTTAACGGTATTTTGCGGTGTCAAATTTTCAATTTCTTTATCTATTTCGGTCCCCGAGCTTATAACAAAGCGTTCCATGTCGAAAAAATTAAAAAAACCATTATGGAAATTGCTGAATATATTTTTGACGTTTAACAACAAACTTCAAAACACTTGTTACCATGACAACATTCGTATTGTTGGAGGAAGCGAAACACCAAAACGGTTATATCACGTCGTCAAGAGTATATTCACTTATCAATACATGGTAACTATGTAAAATTTGTAATTGCTATTGGCTAAATTTCAAATGAGTTATATAATCAGTAATAATATCACAAGAGCATAGAAAATAATCGATTATATTCCCGAGTCACGAGACGTATTCTGCGAAACACCACGAGAGCGTAGCTCGAGTGGTGTTTTAAGGATATAGGTCGAGTGAAGAGGTTATATAATGGATTATTTTCGTTTGCTCGAGTGATATTCGTTACGATTATATAAAGAATTAACTAACGAAATTTTTTTATTGGTTGAAATTAAAAGTACAATTATTATAATATGTATTATCTTTAGAAGTTGAATTTGAGGTTCTGGTGCTGATTTTAACGGTATTTTGCGGTGTCAAATTTTCAATTTCTTTATCTATTTCGGTCCCCGAGCTTATACCAAAGCGTTCCATGTCGAAAAAATTAAAAAAACATTATGAAAATTGCTGAATATATTTTTGACGTTTATCAACGAACTTCAAAACACTTGTTACCATGACAACATTCTTATTGTTGGAGGAAGCGAAACACCAAAACGGTTATATCACGTCGTCAAGAGTATATTCACTTATCAATACATGGTAACTATGTAAAATTTGTAATTGCTATTGGCTAAATTTCAAATGAGTTATATAATCAGTAATAATATCACAAGAGCATAGAAAATAATCGATTATATTCCCGAGTCACGAGACGTATTCTGCGAAACACCACGAGAGCGTAGCTCGAGTGGTGTTTTAAGGATATAGGTCGAGTGAAGAGGTTATATAATGGATTATTTTCGTTTGCTCGAGTGATATTCGTTACGATTATATAAAGAATTAACTAACGAAATTTTTTTATTGGTTGAAATTAAAAGTACAATTATTATAATATGTATTATCTTTAGAAGTTGAATTTGAGGTTCTGGTGCTGATTTTAACGGTATTTTGCGGTGTCAAATTTTCAATTTCTTTATCTATTTCGGTCCCCGAGCTTATACCAAAGCGTTCCATGTCGAAAAAATTAAAAAAACATTATGAAAATTGCTGAATATATTTTTGACGTTTATCAACGAACTTCAAAACACTTGTTACCATGACAACATTCTTATTGTTGGAGGAAGCGAAACACCAAAACGGTTATATCACGTCGTCAAGAGTATATTCACTTATCAATACATGGTAACTATGTAAAATTTGTAATTGCTATTGGCTAAATTTCAAATGAGTTATATAATCAGTAATAATATCACAAGAGCATAGAAAATAATCGATTATATTCCCGAGTCACGAGACGTATTCTGCGAAACACCACGAGAGCGTAGCTCGAGTGGTGTTTTAAGGATATAGGTCGAGTGAAGAGGTTATATAATGGATTATTTTCGTTTTCTCGAGTGGTATTCGTTACGATTATATAATGAATTAACTAACGAATTTTTTTTATTGGTTGAAATTAAAAGTACAATTATTATAATAAATATTTGTTGTATTATCTTTAGAAGTTGAATTTGAGGTGCTGGTGCTGGTTTTAACGGTATTTTGCGGTGTCAAATTTTCAATTTCTTTATCTATTTCGGTCCCCGAGCTTATAACAAAGCGTTCCATGTCGAAAAAATTAAAAAAACCATTATGGAAATTGCTGAATATATTTTTGACGTTTAACAACAAACTTCAAAACACTTGTTACCATGACAACATTCATATTGTTGGAGGAAGCGAAACACCAAAACGGTTATATCACGTCGTCAAGAGTATATTCACTTATCAATACATGGTAACTATGTAAAATTTGTAATTGCTATTGGCTAAATTTCAAATGAGTTATATAATCAGTAATAATATCACAAGAGCATAGAAAATAATCGATTATATTCCCGAGTCACGAGACGTATTCTGCGAAACACCACGAGAGCGTAGCTCGAGTGGTGTTTTAAGGATATAGGTCGAGTGAAGAGGTTATATAATGGATTATTTTCGTTTGCTCGAGTGATATTCGTTACGATTATATAAAGAATTAACTAACGAAATTTTTTTATTGGTTGAAATTAAAAGTACAATTATTATAATATGTATTATCTTTAGAAGTTGAATTTGAGGTTCTGGTGCTGATTTTAACGGTATTTTGCGGTGTCAAATTTTCAATTTCTTTATCTATTTCGGTCCCCGAGCTTATACCAAAGCGTTCCATGTCGAAAAAATTAAAAGAACATTATGAAAATTGCTGAATATATTTTTGACGTTTATCAACAAACTTCAAAACACTTGTTACCATGACAACATTCTTATTGTTGGAGGAAGCGAAACGCCAAAACGGTTATATCACGTCGTCAAGAGTATATTCACTTATCAATACATGGTAACTATGTAAAATTTGTAATTGCTATTGGCTAAATTTCAAATGAGTTATATAATCACTTATAATACCATGAGTAGTTAAAGTTATGTCGATTATTTTTGTGGTGGTTACACGAATGTCTTTCATGATTGCATTTAAATACTACGAGTGCGGAGCACGAGTAGTATTCGCAATTATGAAAGACATGAGTGTAAAGCACCACAAAAATAGTAGACTCAACTTTGACTACGAATCGTATTCGAGAGACTATTCAATGAACCAAATCAATTTTTCATATTAAAATGACTCAAAATTTAGTTACACATGATTACGTTTCCATGTCAACAAAAAAAACATTTATGTTTGTCATTAAAATTTTTGGAATCGTGTTCCTATTTAGTTCGTTTCGTTGAATAAAAACTGGTGTTTCTAAATAATGGGAACTGAGAAAAGATTTGGCAAATCTGAAGACGAAATCGATGCTGAAATTTGCGAAAATATCCCTTGGAACACGAAGAAATCCAAAGATTCAGTATGGAGACAATTTAGTACATTTTTAACAGCAAAAGGCTATAAACTGGATCAATCTACTTCTCCTGTGGACTTAAATGTCATCTTAAAGTCGTGGGCATGTAATATGAAGAAAAAAGATGGGTCCGATTATAAAGAAGGCGTCATCAAGCACATGTGGAACGTGACGGCGAAAATGGTTCAAGAAATGTTCTTCAATAAGTGGAAAATAAACGTAAACCCGTTTTCTGATGCAATATTTAAGTCAGCACGTGACGCCAGGGATGCTACAAGAAGAAAACTGCAAGCGTGTCCTGAAAAAAGAACCAGCAACGCGGCGGCACTTACAGAACCAGAATACTTAAATATGATACGCATATTAGATGAGAGTACCCCAGACGGTTTACAGAAAAAGTTTTTCTTAATAGCATCTTACGAACTAGCTTGGCGGGGAGGAGAAGGGAGCAACTGTTTCACCTATTACTTCAAGGAGGAACTCGATAACAAGGGAAGAAGAACTGGTAGAATTGAGTATAATCCAGTATTTTCGAAAACTGCGCAGGGGGGAACTAAATCATTGACAGGCAGCAAGTGGTTGATAGAGAATAAAAGCAATACCGATATGTGTCCAGTTAGGTAACCTATTTATATTTAATTTCAAGACGGTATAATTAATATTCTTCTGTTATTTAGATTGTATTATCTACTGAAATCGAAGAGAGGAAAAAATGTGAAAACAGAAAGGATGTTTTTGACACCGAATCCGTTTTGGGATAAAGTTGAGAATGCGGTGTGGTATAAGAACAGTCCAGTTGGTATATGTGAGATCAGTAAATGGGTGAAGTTATTAGCTGAAAAAACTGGATTAGATGTTAAAAGAAGGAAGATATCAAATCATTCGGTACGCTCTTCAACTGTATCATCTCTGGCGAAAGCTGGAGTCGGAGAGCAACAACTGATGAAAATAACGGGACACCAAAATCTGAATTCCATAAAATCGTACTTGCAGCTTGATGATGAGCACCACGAGTCGATTATCACCAAAATGCGAAGAAATTTTACAACAACAAATGTGTCATGTACAACTTCGACATCTGTCAGTAATAGTGACGGTATTAAGCTACAAGAGAAAGGTACTCCCTCGGGTACTCCCAGTGATAGCTCTGTTCCAGAATGTCTGCTGCAGCACTGCAGTAATGTTAGTTTTTCTAATTGTACCTTCAATATTGTTAGTAAATGAGTTACATTAATAAAAACTTTCACTTGTTTAAAATATCCACTTGAATACCTTCTAGGAAGATATAATCGCTGAAATTTCCTGTTGCTATGATACGAAAGTAAATATTTGCTATTTTATTGGTTCATATTTGAACAATGACAGGTGAATTGAATAGTCATAATTATACAACTTCCAATATCTACAGGTAACTTATTATATGCATCTAAACCACTAAAAAATAATTTTTTGGAGGGTTGTACACGTCTATAGCTACTTACATAAAAATTTCCTATCTTTGTAGTATTATAATTGTGTATGTCTTACACTACCACTAACCTGCCACTAAAATAAGATGGCAAATATCCCATCTTAATTCTGTGAATAAATATGAGAGCTCTAAGAACAATGCATGACACTCATTAAATTTAAAATATTCAATGTCGCTTTTGTAGGTTTTATTTTTTTTGAATCTGTTGTCCTTCTTTTATTGATTTGTGTTAAAGTGGTGCTTTAATTTGTTTATATTCACCCACAACACATTCCGGTTCTGAAGTAGAACTTGATACAACAGTATGTTCCAATGTTTTTATGTGAATACCAGCTGACCCGGTGAATATTTTGGTTGTCTAATAAAAAATAAGTAACTTATTGTAAGTGTGTGGGGATGTGGTATATGACAAAGAGGAATGGAGCGCTGTGAACGATGACGGCCTATAAAAATAACAAAACACCAAACATTCATTTTTTGAATTCATTGTACTTTTATTATCTTAACTAATAAATTTCTAATTACATCTCAATCACAAATAATGACAGTTAAAAAAAACTTTATCAGTCTCTTAGTGCAATGGATTGTACGATATTTTTAGTGAGTCCGTCTTTAGCCAACACCAACTGCATGGTTAACCCACGCGAGAACATGCCACGTATAATTGTCCGTGTGAAAAAGTTGTGCCCAAATCTAAGCCACAAACAGACATCGTTTGGCCTTGATTGAAAATATACTTAATATGAGAGTTGCACTTTAGTGAGTGAGAAAAAGCTTATTGTCTGAGAAAGACAGGAGACCGGCTTCGTTCTCATCCCTACTCTGTGCTGTTTACGGGGTGAGAAGTGACACCGGTAGGCGTCTACCGGTGTCACTTCTCACCCCGTAAACAGCACAGAGTAGGGATGAGAACGAAGCCGGGAATAACTGATCGAGTGGTAACTGATCAATTATCGACCGCCGAGAGTAGAACATTATTAAAGTACTAATATCGCTATTAAAAAATATGGGTTGGTGGTGGAAGGGTGAAAATTTAGGATTGTATATATTTTTTAATGCCGAATCATAAAAAAAGTGAAATACAAAATTTTGTCCAAAAAACAAACGAACATTTTTTGGGGTTGACCACCCTTATCACTTACGGGTATGAAAAATAGTTTACGTCCTATTCTCAGACCTGCTGAATATACACACAAAATTTCATAAGAATCGGTCAAGCCGTTTCGGAGGAGTTTTGTGACAAACACTGTGACAGGAGAATTTTATATATTGGATTTTTCAAAACGGAAAAACTATAATTTATAGGACATGTTGTAATATAATTACGAAACATGCCAGTCTTAGCGCTCATTTAAATAAAAGATCTAATAAGTCGGTCGAGGAGTTCCTTAGAAACATATTAGAGAGAGGCCCCCTCTAATGTTAAACGAGGGTGTCAAGTATATTAGAGGCTCTGACTAAGCCACCTGTCGACTCTGAGGTATTGATGAAAGTAAGCATGAAACCCAAAGCTAGCCGACAAATCGTAGATAACAATATTTATGACAGACTAATTTTAGAAGTGATTTTTATTTGAACATAGTTCATAGTGATTCGCAAATGGATATATCGCATACCAAGTGAGAACCGTAACTAAAAATATATTTACTACTCCTACACTTGCATACAGAATGTTTTACATTAATTGAAACTTCCTTTTATTTCCTTACAACACACATTGTTTATATCTCAATAAGTATCCCACGACTCCCAAACCAAATCCTTGCAAACAACCCCATATCCTTTCCTCCTATAACGATATGTATGTATCTTCAATTTGTTCTGTTATGTGTTCCGCTGGACAATAAAGCGTATTATTATTATATTATTACTAAAGTATCTCCAAACTTTCAATACGTGGAAGTTACGATAATTCTAAAAGTGTTTTATTGGGGTAAATATTATAATTTAATATTATTAAATTTCCAAAAACGATCTGCAAAGATAATGAAATTTTACTATAATTTCCGTTACTTTCCCGTGATATATTTAGCACCATTTTAATAAAATTTTATCACTACTCATTAAGTGGAAAACTCCAGGGAGAAATTTCTCCAAGAATAGTCCATTGCGGAAGAAAAAGCTTCTCGTTGGTGGAATGTCGTCTCCCTCGCGAACCTATTATACATACAATCAGCGTACTCAAAATGCGCATACACTTTGGATACTTACGTCTATTTCCGTAAACTTTATTGTGGAAAAAGCTAAGTAATAGCACGTTACATATTTATAAAGTGTAATGCCTTTACGTTATTCCGTTATGGTTTTTCTGACGTCTGTATGACGTGAACGAAGTCACGTCGCCTAACATTTTTCTTTTATCATACTAGACAGTCGACTACCACACGCGCACATTTGATGGACTAAAGAAAGTGGACGAAAACGTACAGTACATTTTTCGTTTTATTGCTGAAATAATGCGAACATTTTACTGAAGTACCTTATAGAAATATGATTGTGGAAGTGTATCTTATTCAGTTTTTCTGAAAGCTTTTTAATATAATGTAGAAATGACTGTTTTGTAATGTAGAATACAACTAGAATTCTAATTATTACCATCAGTTATTAGAGGGATTTTGTAAAGATGTACTCTGCATCGTAATTTCTACAAAAAATGACAATTCCTAATTTATTTTGAGCTGCATTTTGATAAACAATGTTTGTAATTTTTTCTAAAATTCTTGGACTTTCAGTCTTAAATGGCGCACAGTCGGGGGATGTCAATTATAGCTGGATACAATGCATCAAACTTCAGTAAACGTACCTAATTGTTTAAAATAGTTTCTCACATTCGTCTTTATCGCTTTGTTTTAGAGATCATCAGCAACTGAAATCCATGACAACGCACAGTTAAAAACGTTCGCTTTTGTGACGATGAAAATTTCTGACCTCGAGATTTTTGCAGATGTCCACGTTTTGAGGTCCCCTGATACCGAAAAAGTGGTTTTTAAAAAATAACTGTGTGTCTGTCTGTCTGTGTGTGACCACGATACCAGTCAAACCGCTATAGTTATCAATTCCAAAGTTTGTATGTACGAGTCAATCTCCCTCTTGAGATCTGATTAAATTTTCAGTAAAATCGACAGACCGGAAGTAGTAGTTTACTTCAGTGAAAAAATCGAATTTTGCCAATGTTTCGTCAACTACTAAGTCTAAACAAATTTATAAAGTATTCATATGCACTCAAAATTGAATTTGAGAAGAATTTTATTAAAAAAGTTTTTCGAAATTCCTACCGGAAACAGGTTTTTAGGCAGGTACGTTACAAATATAAAAGTATTTAGAACTTACTTTTCAATACCTTCTGTATAAAAAAAATTTAAAAATTCGGGCCGGAAGTAACACTTTTACTCTTATCGAATAGCGATTTTTTGCAAATATGTCGTAAATTATGCATTTTATATATATTTGTCGAGAGTACAAAAGTATTTAGAGCAAGATTTGCAGTGTTTTTTGTGTACATAAAATTTCAAAATTCGGACTGGAAGTATAACTTTTACTCTTAGCGAGTAGCACCTTTTTTCGAATATCTTGCAAAGTATGCATTCTATAGAGGATTAAGAGAATAGAAGAACTTAGAATAGGATTTTGAACAATTTTTGTATGAGAAAATTCTTGAAATTCTATAATTTGAAACGCTGATACGTATAAGAAAGTAGTGTGGTGGCCACACCACATTTTTTGTTTAGTGTCTAATGAATTAAGATTTGTGATTTTATTTAAAAGAACAATCAAGGAAAGTACTTTCGTATATATTAGAATACCGTTATATATAAAATAATAAATAAAAGTATCGTATGTAGGAAAACATTCTAAAATTACTTTTAAATAAAGACTTATTTTTGCATTATTTGGATTAGGGAAAACAGTTACAGAGTCAGTATAAACTTCTCATACATCTTTTTAATGGTTTAGTATTAAATGTGAGTTTGATTGTTTTTCACTTGCGCACAGCGGTCACTTTAGTACCTTGATATTTCCAATTCCGAAAAGCGTCAATTATCCGCCGATACCATATGAACGACTGCTAGGAAATTCTATTGCGATTTGTTAAAGACAATAATTACATAATTACATACATATATAATAATTTCTTAATTATACGCAAAAAAATATTTTTTCTTAAAAGAATTCACTTTATCTGTGAATTTTTGGATCTAGCTCTTTTTTTCATTTTTATTTTTGGAAAAATATTAAATAAATATCATACAGATTTTTTTTGTATATTTTTTGTGTTTTAATGTACTTATTATTACTTTTTGTTACTCGAGACAAGATCTCTCATTGGGTACGTACCTATACGATAATAGTATTTTAAAATACAAGTTTTCAAAAGGACAAGGGCGTAAAATATCTTACGAAACGTGTGTTTTATACTATTTTTTTTTCAATTTTGGAAATTAAAAGTTCAGAAGAACTTAAGAAAAGACATAGCTTTTGTTCGAAAATATTTGAAATGTAGTTTTTCTTTGAAGCTGATTCACTGTGTTTAACTAGCACATTTTAAATACTTTTGGTATCTTTTCCATTCTCTGTAAGTTTCTGGTGCACATAGTTGTTACATTAAAACGTTTATATTTGACATTTAAATATGCTGTTGGTTTTCATATTTTATTTGTCACGAACTTTATAAAAATAACATTACTCTATACAACCCAAAAAAGAATAAACTTTGTAGCACCGACATAGAAAATAGTACATTCAAATCAAATTGCATAAGATATGATTTTTGCGCACGCATTCAAGTTTACAAAACGGGCAGCGGGGCGGGTTGTGTATAGAACAAGTGCGCAAAATGCCTTATGAAACTATTTTTTCTATTTTGTGTATTACGAGTTTAAATGGACTCTAAATAAGAAACAGTTTTGTTCGGAAATTTTACAAATTTAGTTTTTTTGTAGTTGGTTACACTGTTTTTTTAAATTGATCATTTTAAATATTTGAATATCGGCGGGATTGAGAAATAAATTTCAATAATAGTATTAGAAATTTTGTCATCCAACTCTGTTTAACGAATCTATCGTTGATTAGATTAAATAAGATTTTAGCATGTGTTTTTTATTCGTTGTACAACACACATTCTTGTTACATAAAGTGGATTTTATAGCACCAAAATAGAAAAACATCGTTTATTTTTATTTGAAAATGATAAATTCTTCAATTAAAGAATTTTGCAAATTTATTTACTCAATTAGAGAGTAATTATTCCTTTAAATATGATAATTGGCCTGTCCCTCCATGTTTTCATTTTTGTCTCTAACTGAAGACGTCCTGGACAGAATCATTAGTATGTCAATCCGATTTGGAGTCTTCCCTGATTTGTAAAAACGACCAAGTGTAATACCACTATACATAATTGGAAATGTGTCGATTTTTAATAACTACAGACTTAATGCTATTTTGTCAAACTTCGCCAAGATTTTTGATTGTTTCCTACCCCTCTCTCAACAATTATATGTTATAAATTTAAAAGAGGGCAATAGGTATGGCGCCTCCACACAAAAGTTCATCTGGTTATGGACCAAGAATAATCGTATTTATCAAGAAAGTCTGACTTACTTATTTTTTCTTGCCTTTGCCAGACAAGCAATATATATATATATCTAGGCTAAGCTACTGTTGATCTTGGATCTATAAAATTGAAGTCTTAGCTGCCTCTAACTCGGTGGAGACGGCTGGGTTCATTTATTAACTAATCGATAGACCATATAAAGGCGCCACCCGCCTTTATTCAATGATAATCTCCAAATAAGTCCGTCTTAAGCAAGGGAAAATTAAGGTAGACGATATGGCTAGCAGCCACAGTAAAACAGTCAGGTCAAAACAAATAATAATTTATATTACCAAAATAATTCTTCTAGGGTACAAATTCCTATTAGGAGTTAGGACCTATTTATTTAAAATCACAAAGTGCAAGTAGGTTAACAAAAGAAACAAACTGCTAATTAAGTAAATAGAAATAAACTAAAATTCAAGAAACCATTCTGTAAATAAGTAAAGAATTTGAAATTATAATTAAGAGAGCAAAGTATTATTTAAATATCAAAGAATTTGAAATATGACTATGAAATTGAAACAAAAATTCAAGCAGTTATCTTGTGTAAATAAGATACTAACTTAAATTTAGTATTTATAAATTACAGTAATTTTCTACTGCCATACTTTAATTGTATTATTAGATATGCTGAACCTGTATTTTAATGATGTCCATTAAGATACAGATTTTCATTAAGATACAAGTTTATATCCAATAGGAATGCGACATTCTAATATTCATCAATATTCAAGATGGCCACTTCATATCTGACAGATATAAAAATTAATTAAACTTGACAATTCTCTGCAATTTATTAGTAAGTAGTCAAAATTTGTGCTTTTTTGAAAATATAAACCGTAAAAATGAGGCATAATGACACTGAAATGTAAAAGTTGACTCCACCAGAAATTATGGAACAAGCCTTAGTAGCCGCGAACAATTTATTACCAGCTAAATTCGCAAAAACGTACGGAAAATTTTACGCATTTTTGAAATGGAATGTTCAAAAAATAATATTTTATTATGGGCCGTAGAAAAAATAGTGTATACAACTCGCATTTAATGGCTATTAAGACACTCGTATTCATTACGAGTTTCATTCTCGTGTCTTAATAGCCATCATTAAATGCTAACTGCATAATATACTATACTGCAATTTCAATTGCAAGTTGCTATATATACAAGGAAAGCCAAAATGAAAGTGTAACATGTTATAATTTTGCGTATTTACCTTAACATAAAATACTATATCTGTAGCACACAGCACGTATTTATACTTGGTATATCTACATTAACTTTTGCAAAAATTGACACATACATAATTTATTTCATTGAGAATAGTCAATAGAATTCAGAAACATCTTCAAAATAATAAAGACAAAACGCACGTTCAGGTTAAATGAATAATTCGAGATAATACTTCCCGTTTACTATATTGAAATGCTTAAATTTCTATTTTTTTCCTAGCTTTCATTATTGTAAGTGTGTAACCCTTCTCCCCAAATTGTTTATGAGTATCTAAATTTGAGTCTTTGTATGTTATGTATTACAATTTAAGTTACCCGAGAAGCGCTTGGAAAACGAGGTGATTGTGTATTTGCTATTTTATTTAATTTTTGTCTAAAAGGTTTCAGACATTTCTCTTGTTTGATATAACTATTTAGAACAGTAGTCGTCGTCATAAATACTTGCTGTTAGTAGCATTGTTTAATAAATTTTAATTACTTTATGGAAGCAGTTACTCAAACGAGCAGCCCTCCCCAATTTTGAAAAGCCCTCGAAGCGGCCCTCGACAAACACGTGGTTTTATTACATTTTCTGCACGTACATTCATGTCAGAAGTGTTGTAATAATTTACGGACGTAAAATTCAAACCAGTTGCACTGTTCGAGTTGACACTCGAGCGTCGAAAACGTACGTGAAACTCGCGCTCGCACGTTGCTCTCTACCGTTGTGTTTCGGGAAAGGACAGGTCACCGGAGAGAACCGGGCCGTTACGGCCATTGTAGGAACCTAAATTAATTTAATCTAATAATTTTGCTGTTGTGTAAAGCGCCTAAAATATGAATTGCTAGACCAACCGGTGGTGGTAAGTATAATTTATGACATTAACTTACAACCATCCCAATGCAGGCTGGCGCTGCCTGCGCTTGGGGATTTCACTAGGCGAGGGCAGGGTAGTATTGAGGGAAGAGGGTCGACGCGACACAGTAAATAACGTGAAAATGCGGAAGTAGTCTTCTCTTTGCATGATGTCTGAAAATGCTTTTCTAATTTATTTTTTTAATGTATTTTTGTAAAGAATACAACTTTTGATATTGTAACGACCTGAAAGGTTTCGTAAACATTCCATAGACGGAAAGAAATTGGATTTCCAGTGTTTGATATTTTTTATTTATGAATTTTTTATGAATAAGGCTTTCTATATTTGAACTTCTCACAATTTGGCCAATACTAAGGTGTCAAATATTTACAAAAACATTATATAAAATGTGTTATGTTTTTATTATTATACATCAAAGGTTGAGAATATGAAGAAATTATTAATTAAAAGAAGTAAGGTTGTCTCAAATTTTTAAGTAACCAAATATATAACGAATTAACAGATAAACGTTTAAGCAAAAGCATTAGCAAGTTAATGCAAGTAAGTTAATAAAGGCTGACAAATATTAATGTGAGGGGCTATAAGTAAAAGCAGAGATACGTTTATAAGTTGGTTTTAAAGTGAACGATAAAACGTCAATGTGAAATGTTTCGGACAATGCAAATATATTCAGAAGTGTTGATGGATATCGATAGGTAGAAGACGAACAATGAAGAATTCCAGGTACGAGGTAGGCGCCATAAATTCTTGGCGTGATATACAAATAGAAACTTGGAACAATATACAAAATTTTGTTTTTGAAAGTGATCTCCCCTGACTTCTATACATTTATTACAACGATTAATTAATAATTCGATACCTTGTCAAAATAATCTGAAGTTTTTCCGTCAAAATGTTCTATTACAGCTGCTTGCAACTCACTGTCGTCCTTAAAACTACGTCCACTAAGGTCTGTTTTTAAACTAGAAAACAAAAAAAAATCACAAGGAGCCATATCCGTACTGTACGGTGGATATTCCAACTCTTGAAAGCCGCATTCGCGGATGGCATCTTTGAAAGGCGGCAGTATGGACGGAGGCATTGTCGTGCAATAATGACACACCTTTTGTCAATTTCCACGACGTTTTCAACGAATACTATCCTTTAGTTTATGCAATAAGGACGCATAATATGTGCCATTCACACTTGCAAAATGCCCTCACAATCCCAGAATATTGTGGCCATCACCTGTGTGGTGTGAGTTAATATAAAATAAAATTGGATACTATGTAAAGTCACTTTCATGTCGAGTTTTAGAGTTTAAATCTTGTCTCCTGATTCGCGGAATATATGACACGTTGCGTAGGATTTTTGGATTCTTTGGAAGGGAAGCCACGCCGACATTTATCGCATTATTATAATTCAATTTACGATAAATCTAATCCTGAATAGATAATTTCTGTTAGTACACAAAATTTATTGAATTAAAATATAATTATTGTAATAATTAGGACGAAGTGTCGTTATAAAAAACACTTCCAAGACTCCTGACACCTTTGAGGTTTAAATGATTGCAAGTAATACAAATCCCGCTATTGTACCAGTATTGTAGTCTAGCAGCGCTCAAGTGTCTTGCAAGACCTAAATCCCACGCCACTGTTAGAGCCTGTCACATATCACATAATATATAATAATAATAATTTTCAATAATTGTTATAATAACTTATTTATTGTAAATGCAACTATATATACTTATATTAAGAACGGTAGACTACATCCTATATTTTATTCGTGATTTTCCATTCAGTGAGACGTCTTACGTCGCTATATTCTCTTGCTTTAAGTACAAACATTATTTATCTCCAGTTTTTACTCGCTTCCTCACGAAAAATAATTTTTTAACAGGAAATTATTCTCAGCCGGGTGTATGTATGTGTATATAAATATTACAGTAAAAGCGCGGCCACGAGTAATGGAGCTACCGGTAAGAGTGAAAATGTTAGGTAACGAAAATTAAATGGTCCGCCTTCTCACCACAGAAAGCCTGGATATTTTAATATTAGGAAGGACAACACCTTTTATCAGTGGCAAGGCGCTGGCAAAATGCGAGAGCGAGTCCACTTAACGTAAATTAAAATTAGAGGGTAAAAATTTGAAACAAGGCAAAATTCCTTAGGTACTGTATTCTTACAAGTTTAATTTTGAATTAGTCAAATAAAATAAATATAAACTTTGAAATAAAGAGAATTTAATATTAAAATTGTATGTATTAATAAAAGGTAAAGCGACATCTAGTGCTACGCCCTTCAAATCTTAAGATGCAAGTTTGGCGCAATCGGGAAAATTATCTACTGTCTAAAATAATTTGGTTGTGCGATGAACTAAGAATAATACCCTACTTGTTTCTTAATATAACTTGTGGTTCACCTTCATATGGGAATACCGAAGATAGAATAGCCCAATGCTGCTATGCCCTTAGTCGAATGCGGAGTGGGTCCCAAATCACTATGTAAATCTGCGATGATCAGTAACACGTGCCACCTTTATATTATACTGTACTTCAGACTTCCTGACAGTTCTACTCAACCATGAGAGAAGTTAAGGTAGTATCGAGGTATTGACAACAATGCTACGCAAGGATAATCAACAAATATCAACAATTTTATTCAGAAAAAAGATGAATTAGTGACAAATATGTATCTATACTTCCTCAGTCGGAGAAGCCGCTGGGATGAAAAACAATTGAAGCGTTAAATAACTGTAAATAATTCACAGTCGAACTCTCGAGGAAGGTTTGACAGATGCTTGTAATTAAACAAAAACAAATTGATCAAATCGCAAGGTTCTTAGGATACAAGGGTCAGTCAATAAATATCTAATGCCTGCTGTTTTTCTCTGTCTAAATAAAGTTAGTGAAGCGAAAAAAGTGAATTTGGTCCTATTCCTCAAACCTTCTTCTACAATCTACTGCAATAGTAACTTTCTGCGTCAACAAGTGGCAGCACTGCAGTCGCTTGAAAAATGTCCAACATCGTTGTTCGTATTAGACAGCGTTCTGTAATTGAATTCTATTTTTGAATTGAATGCAGAAGGTGAAACGCCCATTCGCCTTCATGGAAGACTGAAAAATGTGTACGATGGATGTCAGCACTGTTAGACGATGGTCTCGCCTCTGTAACGAAGCTGAAGGACAAACACCGTTGGCTGACGAAAAACGGAGCGACAGGCCGTTGACTGCAGTGACTCCACGCAACATTCAGCGAATCGATGATATCATTCGTGGTGACTGCCGGATAACGGCAGATGAATTGTGTCGCATTCTCTCGCTCAGTAAAGGGAGTGTGATGTCGATTATCCTACAACTGGGGTACGAGTATTTAAAGGATTGCTCAAGGTGGGTACCAAGAAAGTTAACCGACCGGAATAAAGAAACAAGAAAGCAATAGCCTAACAACACACATCTGTGCGGGCCGCTAAAAGAAGCTCATCGTGATATTCACTTTGAATATGAAGATTCCGTGAAAACGTCTGTGCGTCGAAAGCTTAGGCAGCAGCACCGTGCTTTTTACCATACTAGTATACATGCCATTGTTGTAAGATGGACAAAAGCTATGGAAATGGGCGGAGATTATACTGAAAAGTGACAAATTAACCTTCAATATATGGAATTTTAATTCTTTACAATTAAAAGGAGAAAGAAAGTAGGAGGCATTAGTTACTGAGTCACCCTCGTACTTGCCAATTAAAATATAAAATAAAACTAACTGAACGAAGAAAAATCCAGTATGGCGTTGTGCAGTTCAGAATCGGCAATCCCCCACCCGAATTACAAATTCACCATTTAAATTTACTAAAAATATTAAAATGTCAACCATTATTTAATCGCAGTTTGTATAACACAAGTGCAAGCATAAATTAAAGAATCGCAGTTAGAAAGGCAATAGCCTTCTTCTAAACACACACTATATAGACCGTTAATGTAGTGCAGGTTTAATAGAAGTATCGCATCTCTTATTATCTTTAGTCATCATTTAACCTTTGCGTGACCAAGGGGGTCACTCTGTTACCCCAGTGGGTATTATTTTATAATAACTTTTTTGGGAGTTTTCGTTTTTTTGTAAAATCTTTGCTATTTGCATTTAAGTTAGTGATAAACACATTTCAGAATGAATTTGTAGATATAAATTTCTAGATAGTTATAAATTTTCTATTTTGAAGCCGTGGGGTAACTAGATTACCCCCTTGGTATTTCTTGGTTCGAAATGTTAACCATACTACGCGTGCGCTATCACAGCTGATGACTCTACAGCGCATCTCATAACTAGTGTGTGCTATATTGTTTCACGATTATCACCATTTTTCATCAAGATATCACAAAAATAATGTCAAAAAAAAGGTACTGTAATATCTAGAGTTTTTTTATCCATAAGTAGTATGGTTTCTGGTTTTCACATAGGTATACTGCAGAAGAACTAGAGGCCATACTCAATGCTGACGATGTAGAAGATTTACCACCTGAGGACAGAGACATGTACTTTGCAATAACTGAAAGTGATGTTGAGGATAATTTGTCTGAAAATAGTGACTATGACGATGAAATAGATCAACGTGATATTGATGTAGAATTGGACGATAACGAGACGCCTGTGTCACAATGTGATGTAGCCGAAAATATTACTTATAAAGGAAAGAACGGATGTGAGTGGAATTCTGTTCCTCCTAAAGGAAGCAAGAGAAATGTTCACAATATAGTTACTAGTAAACCTGGTGTAACAAGTACTACTAAAAATGTTGGAAATATCATTGACACTTTTTTTCTGTTTATACCACAAAATATGGCGGCACTAATTTGCGGGTATACTAATATACATGGTAAAATGATAACCCAACATTATAATGCAGAACATCCTTCAAATCAACGACAGTGGATTGACATATCTGTTGAGGAACTCAATGCTTTTATTGGAATTCTTATAGCAGCCGGTGTAACACATTCAGCAAAAGAATCGATTTTTGAGCTATGGACATCTGATCCAGCTTTCAGAATACCGTTTTTTTCGGCAACGATGTCTAGAACCCGATTTATTACAATTTCATCTGCACTACGATTTGATGATAGGAAGACTAGAGCTCAGAGAATTGAACAAACTGGGGATAAACTGGAAACATTTAGAAAGGTTTTTGATACATTTGTTTCGGCTTGTCAGGCACATTTTAGCCCGTACGAATCTCTAACTGTTGATGAACGTCTTGCCGTGTTTAGAGGCCACTGTCCATTTCGTGTATATATGAAAAGTAAGCCAGGACGATATGGGATCAAAATATGGATCTGCGCGGATAGCAGTTCAGGGTATATTTGCAATTTACAAATTTATACTGGTATGAAAAACAATCAGCGAGAAGTGAATCAAAGCCAAAGAGTTGTAAAAGACATGACAAAACCCTTTTTTGGTACGGGAAGAGGAATTACTACAGACAACTTTTTTACCTCTGTTCCATTAGCCGAATTTTTGTTACAACACAAATTGACTTTGACAGGCACTCTACGAGCAAATAAAGTTGAAATTCCCAAGGAATTTCTTCCTAATAAAACAAGAGAAGTTGACTCAAGCTTGTTTGGGTTTACCAAGAATATGACTTTAGTCTCTCATGTACCAAAGAAAGGTAAAGCCGTTATTCTTCTCTCCACGCAACATAATGATAAATCTATCGACAATGAAACCAAGAAACCTACAATCATTTTGGATTACAATAACACTAAAGGTGGTGTAGACGTGGGTGACAAAATGACTCGACAATACAGTTGCGTACGACAGACCAGAAGGTGGCCTTATCGTCTTTTCATGGAAGTCATTGACATGGCAGCACTCAATGCTTTCCTAATATGGAAAGAAAAAAATCCTGATTGGGAAAAAAAGAACAAATCTAACAGAAGAATGTTTTTGCAAAAATTAGCTCTAGAACTAGTACGGCCTCATATCAAGACTAGATATAGTAACCCTACAGGGATTCACCACTCGATAACTACGGCAATGGAAGCTGTTTGCCCAGACTTAAAAAATGAAGCAAGAAACGTTGCTGCTGCTGAACAGCCATCAAACTTATTGTCAGGCAAGCGATGTGAGTTTTGTTCAAGAGCGAAAGACAGAAAAACTAGAATTTGTTGTGCGGAGTGCAAAAAACCAGTATGTAAAAATCATCGCACAGAAATGATTTTGGCAAAATGTATTTCTTGCAATAGTCATTAATAGTTTTATAATTTCACAGTATTTTTTTACTCAATTAATGAATAAATGTTCAAAATTTACTGTTGTTTTATTTTCTTAACAAAACAGTATAAATAAATCTAAAAATATGTTATTAAAAGTATGGGGTAATCAGATTACCCCCTTGGTATTAAGCGTATAAAAAATACCTTGATAACGCAAAGGTTAATAACGCCATCTTTATATCCGGCTGCCTTGTTGCAAATTCTATCATGCAAGGTATATGACAACCAGAAATCCATTGCCATGAGACATGTACTGCATAATGGGGTTGAGACGGTATATAGTAAATTGGATTACAGATTGAAGTTGTATTAAGTGATGAATAACTAACACAGTTAGTTAAGAAGAAATTTAAAACATGTGTGCCAAAAATTACTAAATTAACAATTAAATTAACAAAAGACTATTATATTTGACGAAAACTTTCTTTTAAAGCTTTACTAGGGAATTCACACCATATAACATATTAAAACTCTCAATCTACATAGCCATAATACAGCTGAGATGACTTGCACCAAGTAAACGTATCAAAAATACAAGGTACTGATTTATATATTTAAAACAAAAGTGACGGAAGGTTTTGTGTGACCGCCTGTATAATTAATCTTTCATATTATCAACAAGTTGAAATAACAGAACGAATAATTTAAATTAATTGAATTAAAATAATTGAATTTAAATTAATTGAAATCTCTACACACAGCTAATTAATGAAGGCTCTGCAGTAATTAAATTAATCCAAAAGCTAAGTATTAAGTAGTAGACACTTGTCTCAATTAAATCCCTATTGAAATGTCTTGCTCTAGATCTGCATGCACACACCCAAACAACAGCAACTTTTCGGATGGATAAACTTCCGGTAAAACAAAGTCACGGGTTGATCTTCAAACACAGGAGATTCTCCAAATAAACGAGGTTTCCAATGTCTCACTTCAGCATATAGACGAACCTTTTTCGTATTCCTCTTGAAACATGGTAACATAATTCTTAAATCACCAACAAAAATCTATATGCAGTAATAGGTAAAAAAAAATCTAGATCAACCGCAAGGGACAACCGGAATCAGAAAGAATAAAATTCTTTTGTCAATCTCTTAAACACACCTGTATAAGATAGGAACAGAAGCTGTTACCAAACGTAGGCAATCAAATCAAAAAAAAACTCAGGAATACTCTTACACTACCCTTAAGCGTAACAAAATATCACAAAAATACATAAGAATATGACTATTTAGAATCCACACAATGCTTATCTCGCATAACCCATATTATATGTAAGTTTATAGGTGGCATAGAAAATACATGGCTGAACTTAATCCAGGTATTATAACTTAACGGATTAGAAAATTATTTTGACAGTGCATTATATGTTACAATGACTTAAGTTGACACATATGTTTTCTATTTCAATGCCATCTTCGTCCTAGAAAATGAATGATATTACTATATTATAAATTTCAAAAACTCTGTTCTTAACGCGCGCAGCAAGCAACTTTCTGGTCTAAGAGGCCAATTATGAAACAACAAAGCCAATCTTCGAACGATAATTTTAGGATCAACAGTGACAATTCAGCCGCTAGAAGAAAACGCTTCTCTAGATGTTAGAATAATTTGAATTGCCATAAATGTGAAAGTGGATATACATACATCGCAACGACTGAAAATACATCGGAACACTACTGGATGTGCACATATAGCGTGTCCCAGGATTGATGTTACAAGAGGTGGGCGAAACTAAAAATCTTTGAAACTCAATTTGATCTTTTATAAGTAAGGATTGCTTTGTTTGAACCTTATTTTTAGTATAGTTTCGAGTTTGTGAAATCACGTAGGCCTTGACGATTGAGTAAGATCTATTTACGTTTTAGGTAAAGTACCTTTCTCGTTCACAGTATGCTAAAATATTACTAAGAAAAGTTATTCAGAATGACAAACTATGGTCCTATACAAAATTTCAGGAAGATGTACCTTCTTTGATTAAATCGTTATTTTTTAGATTCAGCAAAATAAAATTATATTTACGAGGGACAAGCTACAATTATTGAGAATAGAAAGATTGATACAAGTTTTTAGAATTTTTATTTTAAATATGTTCAAAGTAATTGCCATTTACAATAATGCACTTAAGCATTCTCTCCTTCCATAGTTTAAAAGCATTTAACCAGGTATCCTTAGGGATACTATCAAAGAAACACTTAACAGCGATGTCAATCTTTTCTTCTGACTGGAACCTTTTCCCTCTCAAATGTTTTTTGAGGTCAAAAAACAGCCAGAAGTCACACATCGCCAAATCCGGTGAGTAAGGAGGATGTTCTATAGTTTTGATTTTATTTTCCGCTAAATACTGAACAATTGTCCTTGCTGTATGGGACGACGCGTTATCATGATGTAACATGATCCCCTTTCTGGACACTTTACTAAACAGAATAGACAAACAATTTTCAACATACCATTTAGCGGTAACTGTCTTCTGATCTTCTAATTTAATTGCTGTCATCAAACCCGTACTTCTAAAAAATACTGCGTACATGACTTTTTTCATTGCTCGTTGTTTTTTCACCATCGTAGGGGTTTCCTCGTCTTCATGTATCCAAACTGGGTTTTCTTGGCGAGTGGGAACATCAAAAACGGTATGTACATTTCATCGCCAGCTACAATTTTAGAAATAATTTGATGGCCTCCAGCATTCAAAATATCTAAAGTTTGTTGGCAAATTCCAACACGTTCTGCTTTTTGTAAATCTGTCAGATGATGGGGTACAAACCGAGATACAACATTTTTCAAATGTAAATTTTCGTGCAATATTGATCTCACTTACGAGGATCCAATCTTCAGATTGGACTCTATCATTGCATAGGTAATGCGCTTGTCCTCTTCCACCATCTTCTTCACCGCAGCAATATTTTCGGGGTTAAAGGAAGACCATCTCCTTTTTTGTATACCACCGACTTGCAACCTCGCTCAAATTCTTTATACCATCTATAAACAGTAACCAGTGATGGTGCGAGATCCCCAAATGCCGATTTTAAACTTTCCTCACACTCATACGCGCTCAAGACTTTCTTGAAATCATAGTAAATCATTATCCGAAAGTTCTCTCGTGATAATTCCATTTTTCCGATAACAGAAGCTTATTCTGTGGACTATTTCTCAGACACTATTCAACCAAATGTCACAGACTAAACTGCAATTGACAGATAAAATAATGCACTATTTAATAAACAACAATTTGTTTTGCACGGGTAACTAGATTTTTCAATTCTCAATAATTGTAACTTATCTCTCGTATTCACAAATTAAGTGTACAAAATGTAATAATAGTATTGCTCTACAATAAGTCATTTATTCAACTTAACTGCCACGTGTTTCTGTACACCGTTCTATATATGTTGTAAATACTTTTTCTGTCGTTCAATGTTCTACGAATAATAGTTTTTTATAAAAACACTTTTGTTGAATCTAATAAAAAAACTTTTATTCATAGAACATTGAACAACACAAAAAGTATTTACAACACGTTTAATTCAAGCATCGTATAGAACGGTGTGCAGAAAAAGGTGGCAGTTATGTTGAATAAATGATTGATTGTAGAGCACTACTATTATTACATTTTGTACACTTAATTTGTGAATAAATATAATTTTATTTTGTTGAATCTAAAAAATAACAATTTAATAAAAGTAGGTATATCTTTCTGAAATGTTGTACATAGTTTGTCATTCCGAACAACTTTTCTTAGTAACATATTCGCATACTGTGAACGAGGAAGGTACTTTACCTGAAACGGAAATAGATCTTGCTCAATTATCAAGGCCTACGTGATTTCACAAAACTCTAGGGAAAAAACTAAAGGTATCAAAATAGCAAATAAAATTAAACAACATTTTGCTTTAATTTACAGATGAATCATAATGAAATATTTTAAATAATAATTAAGATTATTTCATTCATACCAAATACAGACATGAATTATAGATGTATAACCAACAAAAGGGAGATAGGAAAAAAATTTAAAATGTGTGTGGTGAGTTTCAGAAATGTTTTTATGTCTTAAAATAGAGTAAGGTTTTTTAAAAATAATTCGAATTGTTACAGATAAATGTGAACTATAATTTAACCAAATGATTTTGAAAAAGACAATAAATAAGTTGTCGAAACGTTAAAGGTTGCCTTATTTACGCTGAATTAAAATAAAAAACAGGCCGCTACCCCAAGAAATTTACTATACAATGAATTTATAAGAAAATAAAAACGGCCAAGAAAAAAACCGAAGTCAACACTTTGGAAAAATAATTATATATATATATATATATTGAACTGGTGTCGATTATGTGACAACACCAGTCAAATACCCACAAACACATACAGTCACCCCTTAAAACCCCTTGAATACAGGCAACCATATATACATCGGCGATGCTTAAAATTGGACCCTTGTATAAGAGTACAGGTAAAAAATCCTAACAATTAATGCAGATTATACTAACAAATCTAGTAAATTCTGAGAACCCCATCAAATTGTAAATATTAGAAAGAAATTCACCCCCAAATTTAGAAAACCAAACCAATGACTACTCTTTTCAGGAACCCCAACTGAAACCCCCGCATTAAATACTAATTATTAGAAGTAAATACCTGATTAGTTTAAAATACACATTAGTCTTATTTTTATACTTATATTTAGCAAATTTCCACAATACAACAATAATTGGTTAAGTGTTATATAGGCAAAGTAATAATATAAAATGAATCTGACAGCTATTACAAATGGCCAATTTTAAATTACAAATTTCAACATTTATCATCACACTACGATCATATAAATGAGTACCATTTTATAGTGTGATTTCTCAAGAGTACAATGTCACAAAAAGTTACAGGTTCAAAGTTAAAGCAAGGTGGATAGTATCGAAAGCATCATCCCGAACTTTGGCAAATGTATAGGACATACATGACAAATTGTTATCTAAAAATGCATAACTTAAAACTAAAATAAACTAATGGTGAACATAGAAAACATTTAAACCATAAACTAGGTTACAAGTTACGAGCATGGTAACAAACAATAAAACTCTTAGATGCGCACATTAAAGTTAAGCATCATTTTAATTTTCAAATTTCGATGCGCCATATTGTCAGAGGCATAAGTAATTTCAAATATTTCATATACATAATTAATGTAATTATAAATAAACTCTAGCAGTTACAAAGTCTATCAAGACGCATTTACGTTGGAATATTTTCCAATGTCATATTTACAAGTTGAGTCCAGATATTTAAATAAGCATTTTGAATAATTTGACAGTTGTCAACATAGGTAAAAGAAAAGTTTTATAATATTAATTACAAGCTATGTAGATAATTTAAGAAAGGTGGTATAGATTAAGAAAAGGTCATAGTTTCATGTTATAACAGTAATTCGTAAATAAATTAAAAGACCATTTAGTTATTACACTTCAAAAACTAACCACACTAAATTTTTGCACAAAGAAAGATTTTAAAAAGGATTAAAAGATGAAAAAATATTATATGTATTTATAAGTTTAATTTGTAAAGGTAAAGTTCTACTAAAAAGGCATTTTAAGCCAAAATTCTGATATTTAAATTTATTTTATTAGCGTCTATGACGTCATCGACATATGACAGTCGAAATGCTAAATTTGCCCTTTAAATTTTTAAAAAATGTGTTTTTCTAAAAGAAAACGAATTAAAGTAATTTTATTGTACCGATTGAAAGACGATTTAATTTAACTAAGATAAAACATGATTCCACTAATAGTCAAAAATAAACTTGCCCGTAAATAGACTTTGTAAAATATTACCGTATAAATTTCCATGGTTACGACGTCCACAACAGAAGATTGATATAAAAAGGCACATCCGACGAGAAGCAGAATCCATTCATTGATTGTTATTTGAGATTCATTCGTGATTCATTCGTTAGTCATTGTTATTTGAATTGAGATTCACTCTATTCATTTTCGGATTCATTCATTTTTTTGATCATTCATTGAATGATTAGTCATTGATTCCTTCAATCGTCGGTCGATTATTCGCATTCGATTTAAATTTTCATTTGTGTTTGACGCATTAATCTTCATTATCGATTCATATCGATATCCAGTCGCCGTCAAAGTTGTGATACTTTCAATTAAGCCATAAATTGTCGGCTGAGTCATTTCCACGTGCGAGTTAGAAGGTCACCAATTGAAGACGTTCGAGCTAGACATCAGTGGGGTGAGACGGAACAATCTCAAGCTGCAACACAACCAGAAACCTTGGAGATATTACTGACCAGCCTTAACTTTACCGAACTAGGTCAAGGACACACCGTACGCCGACTTACCAGATAGCGGTCGGAGCCCACGTAGAACTAGGACACGAGTTGCAACGACGGAGAATCACACCCCTTTGAAGGAAGTACCTGTCCTTAAACAATACAAGGAATTAGTACACAGAAGGTACCAAGTCTGTTATTAATACATGCACCTTTTTCTTGACACAAATTCGGGTCCGATCTAAATCTATGTCACATTTGTGTAACGTCTTTTAATCCGATCATTTCTATCAATTAATTAAATTCAAATCTTGAAACATAGCAAATGCAAAAACTTGGAAAATCAATTTTAAAATTACAAACAATATAATGCTTAGTTAAATATCAGAATATACTTACAGTTAAATTTTATCCTATCTCATTTTTTATGCAATCCATTTTTATAGTTTGTACATAAGGGTCAAACTCGTATACGTTGCGTTGATTTAAATACATCAAATTTGTAGAACTTCTGCCTAAATAACTGCTGTTCTTGTTCACAACAAAAGTGTATAGTTTAATATAAAAATTTTACGGACATTGTTGATTGTCATCCTGTTTATGGGATTTGTTTATTTATTTCTCATAAGTGTTAATTGTTGTATTGTCGTAGAAATTCATTTATATGTTATAAATAAATTCAGATCTGTTGTTTTCATATATAAAGTGTTTGTTTTCATCACTGTTAAAACCCATTCTGCATTTATAAGAGGTACACATATTCTGTTTGGAGTCCCAGCATTAGAGCTGTTTCTCCAAGTAGACCTTTCAGGTTAGATTCTCCAAGATCGTCACACGACAACTGGAAGGCATGGTATCCCGGACTAAGGTAAATCAAATCTCGAACCTCCTTAACGCCCTGTAGATAACACAATTAGTGTCACTTAGATATCACCCACTTAGATAATCACATAACTTTTAAATTACTTTTTGGTTACTTCAACATACACACTTACACCATAGTCATAGCGTCTTCGCGCGTAATTCAGTGTTTGTTCCACCTCTTGGATAAAGTCTATCCCGATCTTGCGCAGTCATACGTTTAATGCCGCGAAATTTTTGAATTATTAATAACGTTGTATTTATCGATTAGGATAATTTTTGAGTTACTAAATGATACATAAAATAAATATATAATTTATCTCCGTTTTTATAGAATGCAACCCCCTTTAGCTAGCCGGCCAAATCATAATTGGAAAGTTAATGGTTCAGTAGATTATTGTGTTTAGCAGTTTTTGTAGGACAAAGTAAATAAAGCGCTCTAAGTCTCATTAGCTCTCCATTCATTATTATATCTTGGGGCTTGGTAAAACACACCCTTGAACCCCTATTACATTTTGGCCACGCAAATTAGGGCCTGATAAGGATACCTACCCCCTATTACAATATATATATATATATATATACATATTCTCAAAAAAAAAAATTGCGTCTGTAATTATATCACTAGAATCAAATGTAAAATTAAAACTCATTATTGCAGAGCACCATTTTATTTGTTATATTATAAAGTAAATCATAATAATCATACTGTAAGTATTTCATCAAATTTTCTTTTCCAAATTTCCAACATAATTACAGAGTGATTAATGAAGACTAACATTGTTTACTGCAAAAATCTGTCGGTCGTTTCATTAAAGGATCCAAGTATGAGGGCCTCGTCAAAAGCTTATGCTCATTAAGGTCCGACAATATTCTTTTGTTTGAACAAATAACGATGGAAAACCTTTTTTATATGCCTTTCACATCGTAGTCATAATTGGAATTCGCATCTCGGCACTTTTAAGGAAGGAACGACAGATGAAGAGGGTACTTTTTCAATTGAATTTGGTAATTAAAATTTAAATCCTCAATTTTATATACGAAAAATTGTCAATAAAAGAAGAAAAATAATCTCCTGTCAAAAGAAATCCTTCATGCATTGAGGGTGTATCTACGTATTTAAATTTAAAGGGCAAAATTTTATTACATTTCTTTTTATGATGCTTTATCGATTTTCTTTTCCTTTTTGTACTCTGCATATTTTCTCAATTATTTCAATATATTTATGGCGTGTCTCTGATATTCTAATATACAGTTACATTTTGTTTTAGAAAAATACATAAGATGTTACTTCCCCAACATAGTAGGAACAAAAGTTTTCAAATACACATTGTGATACATAATACTCTGTGCTTAGTGATTTTGACATCAAAACAAATATTTAAGGTTGCGAAAGGAATTAACAAATTGAAATTTTGTCTGGAAAATTGTGCACTCACCGGCTATTTTAAGACTTATAGTTGGGATATGTTCATCGTCTAAACAATTCTTAAATGCATGAAAATTAATACATATATGCTACTTTAGAAGATCTTTTTGATGTTATGTATCAAGATTTAAACTTGGAAATATGAAGTCTTACATAAATTCAGTCAAATGACTTTATTCGGGTCGGGTCGGCTGCCTGGCCTTGAGAATAAATAAAAACGTAAAGATACAAATTCCAACATTTACGTGTGCTAAAATCACCGTTTACGGATCACCAGCGGATTACCAGTAGTCCTCCTTACGAAGACCTGCAATATGTGAAATGCGTATATAGATTAATCGCTTAGGCAACCGACATGCACCAGTAAATTAAAATGGCCTCAAATTTGACATGTTGTTAATACGTAATATTCATACACCTTTTGACATTTGGCGTAATTACTTTTGACGTTTGTTATAACTCTCACACAAATAATAAAAGTTTGTCAACAGTGGTTACTAAACAGTTTAGCAAAGTATTAAATAATGTATAGGCATAGAATAATAATTATAGACCGGACGTACGAGGTTGAAATTACGACGTACCAAAGAAATAATGTAACCATCACGCAGTTACTGAATAGCACTATTCATATGGTGAATTGCAACATCTGTTGTCGCGAAAACGGACAGCAAAAAAGACAATCTTACTGCTAAATTCCTTTCTTCATCGGCGTAGGTAGAAGGGTGATGAGTTTTTAAAATTTATTCTATTTACCTTATATTTCGTAAGATAAATAAAGTACGGAAAGTTGGTTTCGTTTTTTCATTGTTTTGACTGTTAATTGCATACTTCGAAATTTTTGTAATAGTTCCTGTTTAATACCGTTTCATTGAATCTACTTCTCCCAATTATCTTGACGTAAGTGTGCACTGGATTTCGTTAAGTTTCAATAACATACGCATACATTTTTAGTTATTTATTTAGATCTAGAACATTGTTTATGTTACTATCATATGGAAGAACGTGGAGAATGGCATCGTGAAACAATGACGAGTTGGACTAAGGGTCATACTGACTGTATGTCCATCGTCAGTGATTCCGAAACTTATTGCAAAGTCTGTAAAATATCGTTACAGAATGCCCAAAAATCGCACGTACACCGAAATTGGGCCCATTAAAAGCTGACAATTTTAACGAAGAACTCTGTGAAACTTTAATGGCGGTTAATATCCCATTAAATAAACTTGACAATACCACTTTCAAAACAGTTCTCCAAAAATATACTGATCGAAATGTTCCTGAAGAATCCGCCTTACGCAAATATTATGTTCCTAAGTGCTTTACGAAAACAGTACAATGCATTAGAAGACATCTTTCAAATCAGTACCTAGAATGACTGCCGACGAAACTGTCGATACATTAGGACGCTGTGTAGTAAATGTTGTAGCTGGTGTACTACATCCAACTATTCCATATAACGCATTTGTAATAGCATCTAAAGTTATAAATACAGTTGATGCGGAAACGGTTGCTAAAGCCATTGACGAGAATTTGCACAAAATGCTTCATTCGGACGACAGGCACAGGAAAAGATACTTTTATTTGTTTGGCCCACTGCCGCCTATATGTAAAATCAGGCAGACTATTAAAGAAAACATATCATTATATGCTGCATATTACTTGTGTAGCACATGCTCTCCACAGAATCTGTGAACATATCAGAGACACCTATCCGAAAGTTGATAGACTTGTATCCGCTTTTAAAAAAGTTTTCAGAAAAGCACCATTGAGAGTACTCGCCAGTAATAACTACATGGAGAACATGGTTGGAAGCTACTAGTTTTTATGCAGAGAATTTCGTTACATGTTTAAATGACGATGCTCAAAGTATTTCTGAGTGCAAGGAAGTAACAAACATCTTCAATTTAAAAAATCAATTGTTATTATTTCAGGAATACTGGAATTTGGAATTGTGTATGGGGACAATGACACGAAATATAACTGCTAAATACGCTGAAATAAAAGAATATTTCTACAACCAATTGTGATGTAAAAAGGACGTTTTCTATCTACATGCATGTACTTTATTCAAAAAGAACAAATCTTACAGGAGAGAACCTTGAGAAAGTATTGCTAGTAAACATTAATATTCCTTTACTCGACTTGAACTACAAAATGAACAAATAATAAGGTATTTTGTATTTTATAGATCACCACCCACCTGTTATCCAATTATATAATAAAATTAAAACTCTTTAAAAATAGAAAATTTCAATAGTGTGTCCCATGGGCGATGAGTCATCAACCGCTCGTATCCGGTCTATAATAATAATTATTTAATAACATTATAGTATTCAATTTGTAACTGACTTCACTATAATAGTATTTTACTAGCGGAAGCAATAGATTCTGAAATATTAATTAGTTTATCGACGACTAAACAATAAAGAAGGTATTATATTAATCACTATTAGTTAATAATAACACTCATAATTCCTGGAGGGAATAATGAAATGCGACCGGGGAATAATGAGACATAACGTTACCATTATTCCCTGCATTCCGCCAATAAGAACATAACGTTCCCAACGTTGTCGTAGTAAGAACAGATAAGTCCGGCCATTTTACTAACTGTCTAACCGTTAAACGTCATATTGATATAGTTATCTGACATTTTCGTTTAATTATCTTGATTTTTTTTAGTAATCTTCAGTTAGTCGTAGATAAAGTAGTGTATACTAACTCGCAATAATGACTATTATTCCCTCGAGCCGAGTTACTCCCTCGCTGCTTCACGGCTCGGTTCGTAAATTCGGCTCTCGGGAATAATAACTGTCATTATTGACTCGTTGAATAAACTACTATTAATTTTATTGTTCTGAAATGATTCCGGTCAATGGGAATTTGTAGTGGCATTAAAGAAAAGCATTTCTAAAAATTCCTTTTATAAAACTGTTCCCAACTCTACGTTTGAATGCTGTTCTATTTTTTAGAAAGTCCTTTAAACTTAGTAGTTAACGAGATATAGATATTTGATTTTTCAACTACTACTTCCGGTCCACCTATCTTACTGAAAATCGAATCAGATCTTGAGAGGTAGATTATTCTTCTAAATATACCGTTATGCCGTTATCGTGGTTACGAAAACATATTCTTCTAAATTTTCTTTTTCGGTGTCGGGGGCTTCCAAACGTGGACATCTAATGTTTCGAAATCACAATACTTCTTTATAGTACATACAGGGTGGGGCAGAAAAACCTATCCGATTTCAAAACGTTATAAAATTAAAACCAGTCAACTTGACAAAAAATTTTTTTTATTAACATATCGCAAATTTTATGCCATTTTTAAATTTAAGTTTTGAAAAGCACATCATTTAAATGTCGTCCTTGGGAGCGGATACACTGATTTAGGCGCTCGCGGTAGCTTTCCATGACTTTCACCGTCATTTCCACAGGAATTTCTTCAATTGCCCGAGCAATTTCCCTTCGTAAAGCAAGAAGGGTCCTTGGTCGATGCTGGAATACCTTTGATTTGAGGTACCTAACCCCAAAGGAAGAAGTCACATGGATTGAGATCCGGTGAGCGCGGCGGCCAGCCAAGATCACCTCTCAGAGAAATGAGGCGCCCGGGAAACATTTCCCTGAGAATGTCCATTGATCGTCGCGATGTGTGGGCGGTTGCACCATCCTGTTGAAACCACACATTTTCCACGCCAATTTCTTCCATTTTGGGTCGAAGAAAATTTTCCAGCATGAAACAATAGCGCTCGCTGTTAACCGTTACGGTTTGCCCATTTTCTTCAAAAAAGTAAGGCCCCCAGACGCCTAGGCGGGAAAGAGCACACCACACAGTCACTTTTGGGCTATGGAGGGGTTCCTGATGGATTTCCCGAGGATTTTCGTCACTCCAATATCGAAAATTTTGCCTGTTTACGGCGACACAAAGGTGAAAATGGGCTTCGTCCGTGAAGAGCACTACATCGTCGTTTGGGTGTTCTCGGAGATCGCGACAAAGGTTCGTACGGGTTTCAAAATCCCTTTCACTTAATTCCTGTGCAACAACCATTTTGTAGGGATGCATTTTGAGGTCCCGGTGCAAAATTCGCCGAATACTGCGGTTGGAAATCGCCAAAGCGAGCGAATGTTTTCGCGCCGAACGACGCGGGGAATGTTCAATCGCGGCTCGCACATTGGCCACGTTTTCAGGTCCTGTTGCTGTCCTGGGACGTCCAGGCGACTTCTTTTTCAATGCTGATCCCGTCTGTCGAAAATTTGACACCCACACTTTAATCGTAGCGTGATGTGGAACAGGATCCCGAGTCCGAAATGAATTCGAAACGCACGTTGTGTAGCAATTATCGAACCGCCGTTTTCGATAAACCGCTCAATAACAAACGCGCGATGTTCACCAGACCAAGGCATGTTGACTACTGACAAATGGCATAAAACCGGCCTTCTAACGGTTTTTACCCCACTACTCTACCTGTTCCCTCTCCTGAGAAAAAGGGATTTGAAATCGGATAGGTTTTTCTGCCCCACCCATTATAAGAAAGTAAAAGGGTACAATTTCAAGAACAATCGGTGAATGAATTAAGTGATACTACTGATCTAGTACTAGGGCTACTAGACTTGAGGTGGGACAAGCATATGAAAGAAGGAAATCACCATACTCTAAAATAATACTTTCACTGAGCAAAATTAAAGAGTATTTACGAATATTATACAAGAAATCGGTTTACTAGCCTTTATTTACGTCATAATATGATAATAAGTCTTAGGTTTCTTGCAAGAACATTAACCCTAGAAAGGTGACCTACATAAAATTTACATAGTAGCGAATACTAACATCAACTTATTTGGATGCATTTTATTTTCTGAACTAGTGCTTCCAGGAATGCTACCCTCACTCCTTACTCTCTATTTCTAGCGAAGGTCACAGCAAATGACCTCGTATAGTTAGTTGAGAGTGCACAATCAAAGACTCCACACGTAAATTTTACTTATGGTTGCCTTAATCGCATAAAAAAGTACGGTATAAAAATTGTAATGGTGTGTGACTTAAAATATATATGATAAATGCCGCTCCATACCTTTGAAATTCAACAAACATTGACGGATTACTATTAGCAGATCATTTTGTACAAACACTAACTGTATCAGTCTGGGGCACAAACAGAAATTTGACAATGAATAATTGATTCACCAATATAGCTTTAGCAGAAAAGTTGTTAGGACCACCATACAAACTAACAATTATAGGCACAGTACGCAAAAATAAAACAGAACCCCCTGCAGAATTTTTAGCAAAAGGAAAAGCACGAGCTTGTGGAACTTAAATGGTTTTGACCAGAGGGGGAAATATTAAATTGAGATTGCGTAGACATCGTTTTACTTCTGCCTGTAGTTGGTAGGTGGCGCATGTTAAATTCTGTTGACGTAATTTTAGGATCTGACATGATACGTCAGGGCTTAGCTTCGCAGAATTGCCTGTATTAGCTGGTTATTATTTGTAACTATGGTATAGCTTTTTAAATATTTTTGTTGACAGTTTTTAAAATTATTAATCACAATTATAAAATATTTTTTTATTTTTTAAAATTGCATGTACGTAAGTATTTATTCTGCATAATTTATTTATTAGCACTTTTTTCTAGACTTCCTAGTAATTATGCCGACAAGAGAATGTTATGTGTCAAATTGTGACCAAAATGTAAAAGTTTTTCACATCCAAAATCAATTCGTTTTCATGAGTGGTAGGAAGCTACAGGAGATCCTAATTTATTCAATGTCATAAGAGAAGATCGACGATTTACATTTAAGGAATAAATAAGTTCAAATGTAAGAATAATTTAGAATGCTTTCTCCTTAATATTTTGAAATAGAAGTAAATTTTCATATAAAAATAAAGCGTTACTAAAAAGATATGTTTCTAATTTATTACTAAGTTATTATACAAATAAGTGTAGTTTATTTTTCTTTAAAATACATCTACTATTTTACTTACGAACATTGAAAGTGAAGAATAAAAACTATTAAGGTAAATACAGAATGGAATAGAAATATTAATATTTGAATTTCCCGGTTCATCGGTTTGATCCATTTTAGTATTGCCTGTAGTTGGCAGGCGTCGCTAAACATTGTCTAAAATTTTTACTATTAAGGGTCCTCGCTAGTGGATCTGTCAACAATGGCAAAATAGCAGATTTTAGAATCCAGATATTTTTGTTGATTTTAAAGATGGAGAAAACCATTCAACGTCAACTTATGAAGAATTATATAATCTACCCTGCTGAAGAATCAAATTTAGAAAAAAATTATCGGATTACAGAAAATTAATTAATATGTCAAAATATTAAAAACAAGTTTTCTCAAAAATCCTTCGCAGGAGATTTGTTTGCTTGGGTTCACGTTATAAATTGAATAGAAAGCTGCCCGGCTGTACACTTATTTTTCGTTCAACTATTCTTTACTTTGTTTAAAATGAATATAAAATAAATTAAAATTAGGCAACCCACATTACAATGAATTGTTATTCTGCTACAAATAATTCCCGCAGTTACAAGTGTGTAAATAGTTGGTCATAAATGAATTTTAATTCGCTTAGATATTGAGTTCAAATATTTATTATATGTTCCCTATGTGTAAATGTACTCGGACATCCTTGGCTTATTAAATAATGTGCTATGCAACCAATATTACATTTCCCATTCTCTAGCCAGGACCCTTAAGTTATACTATCTTCTAGTTATAGTGATCTGTGGTTTTGACTATAAAATGACATTGATGTCATATAAACCCAAAAATAATAAAATTGTGTTATTATTAGGCGCTTTCCTTTTACTAGAGATCTGAGCTGAGCTAAAGTGATATGAGTGTCTCTGCTCACTTGAAGTGAGATTCTCTCACTGGGTTAAAAGATTTTGACAAGTGAGATTTTGAACTTGTCTTACTTGTCATTACAACCGTAAAATTAATTTTTAATGTTATATCATAAGTATATATCAAGCAACCGAAGCAATTAGAATGCCTAGCATGTCCAAATTTCAGATTATGTTTATAAGTTATTGAATGCCTTGTTATAATTGTTTCAAAAACTTAACCAGATAGCAAAATTATAGGAGTTAAGTGATGCTACCGATTTCTGCGAGTCGTCTGATTCTAATATCACCTTTATCATTCAAAATCCACACATTTTTAGTTCGCTGAATTTCGTACTTACTTTTCCGTGTAGGTAATCAAATAACATAACCCTATTTTCGTCTACTATTAAATGTATTTGCTACCACCACCACCAAGTGATATTTAAGTCTCAGTAGTGAGGAAGGTTCTGACCAACCTCAGAAACGATAAGGGGGGAGGTAAAAATCTCACTTCGTCTCAGTCAGCTGATTACAAAAGGAACGCGTCACTCAATTCTCAGCTAAAGTGAGGTGATATTATCTGAGATTTATATCAAAAGGAAAGCGCATATTATCAATGACACATTTCACAAATAAAATTGATGATACCTCAAAGAAACCAGAAATCATACATGCACACAATAAAACTAAAGCCTCCATAGATACTATGTGCACTGACAGAAAAACACCGCGGTGGCCCCTTTGTACTTTCTACATGTTAAATATACGAATTAATTGCATCTACGAGGGAGGATCGATAAGTAACGCACAACCATTTTTTTCCTGTTACAGTATAATGACCTGGGTCGCGAATCCTGCACGGAACCTACTTTGAAGTTCATTCCGTAGTTGACAATTTTATGAGCAGGAATACCTCTAACGGCAGAGGAGCAAACTACGGAGCAAAGTCGTCTACGTGACTGGCACGGTACGCTGCAGACGGGCAACTTTTTCTGGAAGGTATCGTTACAGGTGATGAGTCATGGCCGTACCACTACACGCCTGAAAGCAAGAGGTCATCTATGGAATGAAAACATACAAATTCCCCAACAACAATGAAATTTAATGTGACACAACCGCGAATAAAGTGCTCGCGACCGTGTTCTAGGACATGTAAGGACTATGAATACTGTATCGTATAGTCCGGATCTGGCACCGTCAGATTATCATCTCTTCGGGCCGATGAAGACATTCTTGGCCGGCAAACACTTAACTTCCGAAGACGAAGTCAAATGGACTGTCCGCAGAGCTTTATTCACAAAGACGGACTTCAATGCAAAGGGTATTGCAATCGTGTGCCACAATGGCAGAAATGTGTTGCGAGACTTTGCAACTATGTGGAAAAACGGTGTAAAGATATGCCTGTATTTTGTATGTATTCTTGTTGTGTATATTAGGGTGACCGGATCTCATAGAGGGGGACAAAAAATGTCGGAATCTTGTTCGTCTGGACCCCACAAAACGATTCCCCTTTCCAGATATTGAGATAGCCGAAATTTGAGCTCGAATAAAGGACGTTAACCCGTGCCGCTCGTCGCTCAAAGTTTGAAAAAATCCAAATTTTTGGCCAAAAAGCTAACATATGGAGCCATAACTCCAGAACGGTAAATAACAGAAACACGCTTAATATCTCAAAAGAAAGCTAATGTTGTTCTTCAAAATTTATATTCTATACATAATTTTTGTTATTTTAAGTCAAACCGAGTTACAACAGCCTTTAGCCGCAAAAACGTGACCTGGTACCACTAGGAGCATACTTCATATATTTTGTTATTAAGTGATAAATTGTGCTTTTTTTTGTATATTTTTGAGTTTAAAGTAGAAATATAATAAAAAAAACAAGTAATACTTGTCTTTTAAGACATTTTTTATTTTAAAATATAAAAGTCAGGTATATAATACATACAAAACAGACACAGAAAAGATACAGACGTAGTACCTACATGAGTTGATAATTTTACATAGTTATCTAATCTATTCTAGAGCTTTTGTTAAAGTAGTTTTTGAAACGTCAGGATATAATGCTCGGCATTTGCTTACAACTTGCAGGACATATTGCTTTTGGTCTTCATCTTTTGTCAGAAGGTCGTTAAAGTCGGTTATTAATTTAACACCACATCATTACCTACTTTTAATGTTTTGACAATTTTCAATCCTTCTTGGAAGTCATTATTTTGAGGCCAGGTGTTTGGATGTTGTCTTAGGAAATCTGTTTTTATATTAAATCGGTCAAAGAATGTAAACGTTTCTTTGGTAAGTAAATTTACCAATCCTCCATCAACTACATCTTTTAATTTTTTTTCCCTAACTTTTGGATTTACAACCCTAGCGTGCTCTGATGGTTCATCTGTGCTACTGAGAAATTTATTAGCCATTAACAACTTTTCATCGTCTGTAATGGTGGGATCAAAAAACGATAATTCCACCAACTTTGCATTCAAATACCACAAATTTTTCGAAAATTTGGTCAGGGCTATTTCTGCAATGTCGTTGTCACATTCTTTATAGTCTAACAGACTATGCAAAATACCTAAATCTTACTTTGGTGCAAGATGAGCTTTTGGAGCATTGAACCAAGCTTTACAATAAATTTTAACTAGGAAAACAGAAATGGCACGCACAGAACCTTCTTCTTCTTTAGACATTTCAAATTGGCTACGAAAAATGAACATTTTTAAGCAGTAAATAGCCTTTGCCATCCACCTAGCGTGATGAATGCCTCCTGTAGTTCTAAAACCCACAACATTGCCGTCTAGTGATCCAACAAATACGAGAACCAACTTTAATAGCTCCTTGTAGTCATCTCTGGGGTGCCTCTCAGTTAATTTGGTCTCGAATTCAGCAGTAATATTTGCAATTACTTCTGGAGTTACCTGCTTTTGTATTAGATTGTCACTGATACCTGAGGTCCAGTGGTTGATCCCATTTTTGTGTCGAATACGCCTCTTAACAGAATTTCCAAGATATGGTGACGGCAAGCTAGGTATAACAATTCTCTTCCTAACATTTGCTCCAATATGACGCATGCTTCTTTGAGTCTTCCCGTATTGGATGCTGTAGTGTCGAAGCACATCGCCTTGACGGTGTTGGGAAGACCCCATTCATGTAGGCATTCAAATACGGCTACGGCTTGCTCCCCTCCAGAGCTGTTTGCAGGAACTCCCAGCAGCTGTTCCAGCTTAGTGATTGCATCTTGCTCATGTTTAGTCGGGATTCGAGCTTTCTCCCAAAAAATGAACATTTCTCGTATGGTAAGTTTTACTGATTCTCTTACAGTTAATTTCACAGTACGTAAATTATAAAATAAAGCACACAAAACTTGACGATTTGAGGGTAGTTTACAACCGGTGATCTGGTGAATGGGATAGCCCACAAGAAATATTTTATCCTTGGTCCGGCTTTGTACACCTGATGTGGATGCCATTTCAGAGTCCAATAGGTAAATAACAGTTAACTTGAAAAATGAAACAAAATATATTACAAACTTTAATTTCAATCAAATGTTTTCAAATGTCTTTTAAAATAATACTATAATAGTTATAAAAACAATAACACACACACTTGGAAAAAATTAAAAAAATAACGTTAAAATATCTTCACTAGATAATTGTCCGATCTTACCACCTCAAAGGCACTTTAGAAACTAAACACCCTCCTTTTTACCTGTCAAACGGGTCTTTCTTTGGTAAACTAGTCAGGTAATCCCCACATAACAAAATATTAAATTTGACCAAAAGGCTCTTTATATTTGAAAATTGAGTTCCAAAATACTTTTTAATAAAAAAATGTTAATTCCGAGACACATTATGTAAAAACCCGTAAAATTCTTAGAATACTCCCAAACTGGCTCTTACTGGTACCAGGTCACGTTTTTGGGGCTAAAGGCTGTTGTAACTCGGTTTGACTTAAAATAACAACAATTATGTATAGAATATAAATTTTGAAGAACAACATTAGCTTTCTTTTGAGATATTAAGCATGTTTTTATTATTTACCGTTCTGGAGTTATGGCTCCATATGTCAGCTTTTTGGCCAAAAATTTTGATTTTTTCATACTTTGAGCGACTAGCGGCACGGGTTAACGTCCTTTAATCGAGCTCAAATTTCGGCTATCTCAATATCTGGAAAGGGGAATCGTTTTGTGGGGTCCAGACGAACTAAATTCCGACATCGATTTTTTGCGGTCACCCTAGTGTATATATTACACTTTCTTCTAAAAAAAACTGTTGTGCGTTACTTTTAAATCCTCCCTCGTAGCTGTAATTAATTCGTACGTTATATATCACCATAATAACACTAAAATAAACAGTAAGTCTCTTTCAAAAATCGATTTCATTTAGAAGCTAGAAGAACAATTGATATCTCCAAGGCTACATCAAAGATTGAAGATTCCAAACCCTGCCAAATAAATTGTATGAAACAAATGCAAACGTGTTGAACATAAAACCATCTGAAGAACCAAACCAAAACCAGCTGAAGGGAAAAAGGTGCTATTGCAGTTTGTGCCCTAGTGCCAAAATAGAATGACAACTACACTTAGTGTAGGTTGCCAAAATGCTATATATGGTGAGCATCAAATAAAAATTTGTTTCACCTGCAATGATCGCAAACTATCAATAAATAAAAAAATTATGTTTTCTTGTAAAAAATGTATATTTTGATAAATAATTAATAAATGTTTATAAAAAAGATTGACTATTATTGCATTTATAATACATTAAATTTTTATGCGTAAATATTATGTAGGTTACCATGCATGTACTATTATGAATGAAGATTAGCTTTCCAGGGTTAAAAACATTCAATACAATGTTTCACTCAAATCTTTCACAAAAATAATCATATTTTCGCTCAAATATATGTACATATATAAAATATTCATATACGTACGTACATACTATATATAAACGTAAACACATACATATTTATGTAGTATATGATATACAAACACATGAATAATTAATGGGCATTTGTCAGCCACTACGTAGATAACAGAAGTTGCTCCGTAAGGAAGTCGTTTCTGGGATTAAGCTGGGGCATTAGCATCTGATTACAATAATAATTGACAGAGGTAGGAAGGAGTCAGGAACACAATTAAGCGAAGGATTCACCCGCATTCCATCTCCATCCCCTAACTATTCCAGTCAATTATTAGTTCAATCTCAGTGCAATTACTGCACAGGAAGTGAGCTTTCCTGTTGTTAACAATTCTAATTCAATCCCCATCCAAGACTCGAACGAACAAACAAACCGCTTGTACGAATTCGATAGGTGGTCGTCTTTGGTATGGGATCGAGAACAAGTTTCCATTTACTCCGATTGCCTTAGACAAACATTAAGTTTCCCAACAGCGGGAACGCGGTAACAATAATAAAAATGTCTTGAGAACGAGAAAGGACACCGCTCGGGAAAGGCAAAGGAAAGCATACATATGATAAAGCGTCCGTTTGTGCAACGCGGGGGGAATTTTCAATTACGGATAAGTAAACACAATCAATCAATTACAGTTGCGACTTGATGTTTGCGGAAATGCACTTGGGAAATTGTTGGTAAACAAGAAAACTAGATTCGAAATTTTCTTAGAACTTAAGGAAAACAATTGATTTTGTCAACGCTTCTAGTACAAATAGTGTCACATTATTTAGCTTTTAAAGTGAATCAAACATGGTTACTTTAAATTAATTGGAAATTATGTAATAACAATAATGTTGCTGATAAAACTATAGTTATTCTTATGACCCTCATTGAAAATATTAAATAAATTTAAATGATCTGATTGAAAACATGTTTTTGTAGATGATACCTCTATTACTACACTGAGAGAAAAAGTATATGCAATAATTAATAAATATTTATTTCACAGAAATGTATTTGTATATAATAATGTAAATTTCATATAATTACAACAGTTTTATAAAAACTATTTAGCTAATTTTAATATTTTTGAAATTAATAACTGATTTATTAACTACAGTTTTATTAAGTAATAACTAACAATAATTGTATTTAATTATTCATGATTATATTATCTTTGAATTTCATAATTTAGTTAATAACAAATGATTTATTAAGAATACACAAATGGTTGATTAATAATTAACAAACCATATTAAATAGAAATATACGCTTATGCATTTCCTCGAAAAATATCAAGGTTACAGCCCTAACCAGTTCGTTCGTGCAGATTTGTGTTTCATTTAAAAGAGTGCACGTGCACGTCGGCGTCGTGTCTGAATAGGTGCATCGAAAAAATGGATGTAGAATGTAAAACACGTCTCCAAGACTGGGGCTTGGAAAATATTATTCCAACACTTGAGGGTAAGTATATATTTCAAGTAATATTATACATATATTTTTCTATTAATTAGCGAAATAGGAGGGAATGATGCTATCGTTACGAGTTGATTCATTTACTTTGCTGGTATTAAGAAGTTTTGCCATCTCTGAAGCTGTTTTTTATATCCATTTTAAAATAATGTAATATCATAAAGAAAGAGTTTATCAGTAATATTTTCTATATAAAATTTTAGTAATTTATTAGTTAGCTTAATAATCAGGACTGGATTACCATTGAAATAATTATTGACAATTATTGTTACTTATAGAAATGATCTGTCAGTAAGTTTAATAATCGATCAAAAGTTGGCCCTCAAAGTGTTTAAAGTTATATAATGTGAAAATAATTATTAGATATTACATCCATGTTAATTACATCTCTCTAGTGGAACTACAGCAGAAAAAGTTCTTATCGTTAAATAAGAAAAAGTAACTATTAATAAATCTTGTATAATAGTGACATTTTCAAATCAAATAGTAATATAGAGAAATTATATACAAATTTTGTTTTTTTAAGAAATTATCTCACATTGTTTTATTATGATTAATCCATTATCTACATTCAATTCATTTGTCTAAATACGACACAATTTTATTAATTATAACATAATTTTTGTAGCCAACGGAATTGACACCGTAGATGTATTAAAACAGTTTGTGGAAGACGACGCTGAGTTACAAGCAGTGATAAAAAACTGCAAAATCAGATTAACTTTAAAATTGAAAACAAAAGAACTGTTCAAAACAGTTTCACACGAGGATGCATTTATAGATCCGTCAACAAACTGCCGACTTTTTTTGACACCAATTGCAGATGAAAGGTATATATTCTTTTAATTGCCCAAGTATCTATGATTTTTCACTATGTGCTTTTAATTTTTAGTTTTTCTGTTCCTGATGGCAGTTCCTCAGTTCTATCGGGAAATAGTTCAAGTTTTGTTCATGAAAGTGATAATACAGCTCTGAATTATAGGTAAGTTTATGAACACTAAGAAAATAATGAAAATGATGTGTTAATAAGTAATTGTTTCTGTTTCATGCCATCTAGTCAGGATATTTTGAATGTAACCAATCTAAATAATGACAACGTAGAGCCTCCTTTAAAAAAAAGAAGATTTGTTGATGGTTTACATCTTGAAGAAATTCTAGATGAAACTGTAACAGGAAAAGCTATAAAGGCTCATTATAAATTAAAAGAATCATTAGACAGTTTGTGTCAGTCATATTTAGTAGATATTATCGTACAGAAGTATTTAAATATACAACCGTTCAAGTAACATTTCTTAAAATAACATATAAACTTACATACCAAGTCATTTTTTAAATTCTTAATTGGAGCAGGCCATGGCACATGCTGTGAGCCATTAAATTGTTCTTATTGTTGACAATTTTTTTTTATGTTAAATAAAATTATTAACCCCAATGTTTATTTAAGGCAGTTATTAATGTCACAAAACTCACACAAATCAGTGGTGCCAATTAAATTTAAAGTCATAGGTCACTCTAATTAAGAATTTAAAAAATGACTAGTATACTTTGTTACGGATTTAACAAACATTTTGAAGGATACGAAGTTGAGAAAGTTCTTCAGTATTCTAATAAAATTGTTAATGTAGATAATATTTACTGCCCTCCCACTTTTATGCATAAGATTACTGAAAGGCGCTACTTTATCAGTATTATGAACCAAGACTAGTAGTATTTTAAGAAGTCATTTAATAACTATTAAAAATAAAAATAAAATAAAACTCTTGAAAACTTTCCACAATTTTTATTTAGTCTTTGCGACATATGTTTCGGTATTGTTCATACCATTATCGAGCACCGAGCGGAAACTAACAGGTCAGTTTGTGTAAGGTTGTTATATATGTCGTTGTGTTTATTGTCTCTTTTTACATAAGTGTCTATTATGGGGGTATGTGTGTTTGCAAAGTCTTTGTGTGTGTTCGTTACTTTCTCTTTTCCTTGAATTGATTTTTTAATTTCTAATATTTCTAACAGATTTAATTTCGGTCCCTTGTTTACATTATGTATAAGTTTACAACTATCTATATCGGGAAAATGGAGATTATCTATACAATGTTCGGCAAGGCCTGTATTTCTAATATTATGCAATATTGATCTTTTGTGTTCTTTTAATCTAGTTTCGATCTTTCTGCCACTTTGTCCGATATAGATAGCTTTACAGTCTGTGCAATTAATTTTGTATACACCTGATTTATCGGTAAGTTTAGTTCTTTCCTTGTTATTGACTAACATAGCACCTAAATTGTTTTTATTTATGTTGACTGTTTTGATACCTATTTTCTTAAATATTCTATTAATTTTATAATTAATATGTGGAATGTATTGTATAATGTGCCATTTGGTGTTGTCTTTTTCTATTATTTTAGGATACAAGTGTATTTTGAGTTTTTCTCTTTGTTTGTGTTTAATAATATCATCTACTATTTTCTCTTTAAATCCATTATTTCTAGCTATGGTTTTAGTTGTGTGTAATTCTGTGTTGAAATCTTCTTTACTTAGCGGTAAGTTAATTAGTCTGTAAGCGAAACTATGTAGAGCTGCTGTTTTTGTGCGCCAAGATTGTTTTGAATTAGCTGGTATGATTGTATCGGTGTATGTAGGTTTTCTGTATATGTTGAATTTTAACTTTTTGTCGTCTTTTTTGATAGTTAAATCAAGAAAGTTTAATTTTGTTTCTTTTTCTATTTCTATAGTGAATTGGATCTTTTTATGAATAGTGTTGAGATAAGTTAGAAAGTCGCGTGCCTGTCTTTCAGTACCTGACCATATACAGAAAATGTCATCTACATACCTGACCCAATGTTTTATTTGTTTAATGTATTTAGTATTACTCTTAAACAGCTTTTCTTCATAGTCTGCCATAAATATTTCAGCTAGAAGAGGGCTTAGTGGACTCCCCATCGGTAAACCATTTATTTGTGTATAGACTTGGTCATTGAATTTAAAGTAATTTTGTTCTATGCATAAATTAAGAATTTCCAGAGTGTGTGTTTTTTCTTTATCTTCTAAATGGCTGTTATTAATGAGGTTTTCTAAGATTTCTTTTATTTCATTTGTTGGAATTGATGTGAATAGGTTTTTTATGTCAAAAGAAATTAGTTTTGTACTGCTATTGATTTCAATATTTTCTAATTGTTTGACCAATTCTATACTATTTTTAATGGCTTTCTCAGATTTAAAATTAATTAATTGTGGTAGTTCTTTGCTGAAATATTTACAAAGTTTGTATGTGGGTGCATTAATGTATGAAACTATAGGTCTAATGGGGTTGTTTTCTTTATGTAATTTTGGTTGGCCATAAAGGACAGGTGTTCTTGGATCAACTACATCCTATAGAATTCGACGCAATAGACCGGGACATCAGAGAAGAGGTAAAAGAAATAAGTTACAAGCACTACACAACCCAGAAGAAGAAAATAGATGTACTAAAACAGCGTAAGTCTTCTCTTGTTATTACAAACATAGCACCAACAATCAATAACACAAACTCTTTCTATCCAAGAATAGTTAATCTAACAGATACTACATTCAAACCACATGAAATCAAACTACTAGAATTAGGTCTTAAATACTCTCCTCAACAAGATAATCAAAAAGAAATAGACAATTTAATAGTAGATCTAGAACTAGCATTAAATTCAAAAAAGGACATTAACTTAGAAGTAGAACAAATAATAAAGATCGTAAAAAACACCAGTCAAAAAACAGATCCTATCAATAAGACCACACTAAATGAACAAAAGACCATCAATTCAATAAAAAAGAAATTAAAAACAAATGACCTTGTACTAATGAAAGCAGACAAAGGTAATACTATTACAATAATCAAAAGAGATGATTACATAGAAAAAATAAACAATCTGCTTGCCACATCTGATTTCAAGACATTAAAAATAGACCCCACAAATAAATATCAACAAAATGTCAACAAAATGGTAAAAGATAACGTAATGCTGAAAGATAAAAAACTGCTCATTATGAATCCAAGAACACCTGTCCTTTATGGCCAACCAAAATTACATAAAGAAAACAACCCCATTAGACCTATAGTTTCATACATTAATGCACCCACATACAAACTTTGTAAATATTTCAGCAAAGAACTACCACAATTAATTAATTTTAAATCTGAGAAAGCCATTAAAAATAGTATAGAATTGGTCAAACAATTAGAAAATATTGAAATCAATAGCAGTACAAAACTAATTTCTTTTGACATAAAAAACCTATTCACATCAATTCCAACAAATGAAATAAAAGAAATCTTAGAAAACCTCATTAATAACAGCCATTTAGAAGATAAAGAAAAAACACACACTCTGGAAATTCTTAATTTATGCATAGAACAAAATTACTTTAAATTCAATGACCAAGTCTATACACAAATAAATGGTTTACCGATGGGGAGTCCACTAAGCCCTCTTCTAGCTGAAATATTTATGGCAGACTATGAAGAAAAGCTGTTTAAGAGTAATACTAAATACATTAAACAAATAAAACATTGGGTCAGGTATGTAGATGACATTTTCTGTATATGGTCAGGTACTGAAAGACAGGCACGCGACTTTCTAACTTATCTCAACACTATTCATAAAAAGATCCAATTCACTATAGAAATAGAAAAAGAAACAAAATTAAACTTTCTTGATTTAACTATCAAAAAAGACGACAAAAAGTTAAAATTCAACATATACAGAAAACCTACATACACCGATACAATCATACCAGCTAATTCAAAACAATCTTGGCGCACAAAAACAGCAGCTCTACATAGTTTCGCTTACAGACTAATTAACTTACCGCTAAGTAAAGAAGATTTCAACACAGAATTACACACAATTAAAACCATAGCTAGAAATAATGGATTTAAAGAGAAAATAGTAGATGATATTATTAAACACAAACAAAGAGAAAAACTCAAAATACACTTGTATCCTAAAATAATAGAAAAAGACAACACCAAATGGCACATTATACAATACATTCCACATATTAATTATAAAATTAATAGAATATTTAAGAAAATAGGTATCAAAACAGTCAACATAAATAAAAACAATTTAGGTGCTATGTTAGTCAATAACAAGGAAAGAACTAAACTTACCGATAAATCAGGTGTATACAAAATTAATTGCACAGACTGTAAAGCTATCTATATCCGACAAAGTGGCAGAAAGATCGAAACTAGATTAAAAGAACACAAAAGATCAATATTGCATAATATTAGAAATACAGGCCTTGCCGAACATTGTATAGATAATCTCCATTTTCCCGATATAGATAGTTGTAAACTTATACATAATGTAAACAAGGGACCGAAATTAAATCTGTTAGAAATATTAGAAATTAAAAAATCAATTCAAGGAAAAGAGAAAGTAACGAACACACACAAAGACTTTGCAAACACACATACCCCCATAATAGACACTTATGTAAAAAGAGACAATAAACACAACGACATATATAACAACCTTACACAAACTGACCTGTTAGTTTCCGCTCGGTGCTCGATAATGGTATGAACAATACCGAAACATATGTCGCAAAGACTAAATAAAAATTGTGGAAAGTTTTCAAGAGTTTTATTTTATTTTTATTTTTAATAGTTATTAATAAAATGTTCCACCAAGAACCGTCTGCTAACTCAATTAATAGAAGTCATTTAAGTTTAAGTTTTCAGAGATTTATAATACGGAATTGTTATTTTGTTATTTTTTTTGTACATGCAACTGGCATTTTATGTTCTATTTTTATTAATAAAGTTTAAAGTTTATGAGTAATAAATGTGTATTTTTATTTAGCTATGATCCAGGACACCTCAGAAATCTTAATAATTAATAAAGACATATTACTGCGCTGAAATATGTTACACTTACTGTTAATTATTGCTGAATGAATATAACACTAAATAGATGAATTACTAAAGAATATATGTTTTCTGTTAATATATATTTTTTACATGATATCAAACAACTACTTCTTATTTATTTATATTTATACAATTTTTGCTTATTATCAATGAAGGTTTATTAACTACAACCAAAAAGTATGTTAATTATAAGAAGTGTTACATTAATTATAAATAAGTAAATATATCTATAAAATAAAGTTAATTTCTAATCCTAAAAAAAATGACAGATTTACAGTAAACAAATATTTATTCCGCCATCTCCCAAATCAGGGGTGTATTGGTATCAAACAAAGTTGCTTTATAATAAATAAATTGTTCTCTCAGTGTACTACTAACTTTACGTAATATACAGGGCAATCCAAATTAAGTGTTCACCATTGGTAACTTTGTTATTATTAAAGATACAAGATTGTTTAAATTAGCAAACTTGTAGTACTTTTAACGCTCTTTAAGATGGAAGAATAAAAAAAAACAAATGAGCAACGCGTTTTCGAGTTTTGCCGAAAAATATATTTTTTTTTCAAATGGAAACCCCTGTATATTATATCATTTTCTGCTAGAACTTTAATTTTTAAACAAAAAATCTTATAAGAAATTTTTTACTGGGATTAAAAATACTTGAGTTATAATGAATACACAAAAAACAGCTAAGTCAAGTGCATTTCTATGTATCTATGAAAACGACGATAAGTCTTTCTACCAAACGTCAAATATTAGTACAGTTTTATTAGTTTTTCACTCATAAGTTTCATTGTGCTAGTTATTAATTTGACAAAAAAAATGATTTTTACCCATTCAGAAAAGTGTGATATGTTAGAATCTTATTTAGTGTGCAGAAAATCCTCTAGGAGGGCAAAAGAACACTACGCTGAATTATATCCACTCCGAACACAACCACATGAGCAATATTTTCTGAGACTTTACCGAAAATTTGGAGGCAATGAGAGTGTTTTTGCCAAAACAAGGACAAAAAGGACTTTTATAAAAAGCGAGGCCACGGAAATTGCAGTTATCGCATATTTTGAGGCCAACCGTGAGAATTCCATACTAGATATTGTCAATGAATCTGATTTGAGTCACGGTACTGTGCATAGGATTCTGAAGAAACACAAATTCATTCCTTATAAGTACAAACCAGTTCAGGTTTTTTTGCCAAGGGATCCAGAGAGAAGAATGTTTTTTTGCCACTGGTATCTTAACTTTTGTCGCCAAAATGTAAACAACTTTCGTTATATTTTATGGACCGATGAATCGAATTTCTCAAATTCTGAAATGTACAATAAAAAAAATCATCATTACTGGTCAAAGGAATATCTTCTTTTAGTAAATCCAAGACGTCCACAAGTCCGTTTCAGTTTTAATGTTTGGTGCGGTTTAATCGGTTCATGGATTGTTGGTCCTTTCTTTTATGAGGGCAATCTAACTGGTGAAAAGTACATAGAATTTTTGACTGAAATTTTGAATAATTTCTTAGACGATCTCGATCTCATAAGTAGACAGAATCTGCATTTTCAGCAGGATGGCGCACCTGCGCACAACTACAGAGGTACTCATCAACTTCTAAATACTATTTTTAACACTTCATGGATAGGAACAAATGGTCCTATTCAGTGGCCTCCCCGATCGCCAGATTTAACGCCGCTTGATTTTTTTTTATGGGGTTATTTAAAGAACCAGATTTATAAGCAAAGGTACGAAAACGTAAACGCCCTAAAGATTGCAGTTAGTGAAAAGATAAACCAAATAGATGGTAGGACCATACTGAAGGCAGTTCGAGAAGTTCGGAAGCGTGTACAAAAATGTATTGAACTACAAGGCGGTATTTTTGAACATCTTCTATGAAAAAATCAGTGATTTTTATTTTCTTTTAATGATAAGTTTATGTATAAAATAAAGTTTATAAAACTAATTAAGCTGTTTTCGTTTATTCATTATAGCTCAAGTATTTTTAATCCCAGTAAAACATTTCTTATAAGATTTTTTGTTTAAAAATTAAAGTTCTAGCAGAAAATGATATAATATACCTACAGGGGTTTCCATTTGAAAAAAAAATATTTTTCGGCAAAACTCCAAAACGCGTTGCTCATTTGTTTTTTTTTATTCTTCCATCTTAAAGAGCGTTAAAAGTACTACAAGTTTGCTAATTTAAACAATCTTGTATCTTTAATAATAACAAAGTTACCAATGGTGAACACTTAATTTGGATTGCCCTGTATACATGAAATGTCATTTATCAATGCATGTAAGTGGATATTATTTTTACTGCATTGACAGAAGCTTTTCGCAAATGCTTCGTTGCATACTCATCTTTAAATCAAATAATTTCCAGGTTTCTTCCGGTCAGAATTATTGCCAGTGAATAAGGCATTACTTTCCTTGAGACCTGGTGATCTATGTACTATACATAAATGTTTTACTATTTAGATTTAAACCAAGAAAACACATGTTTTTATAAATGATAGCTCTATCACATGTTTTTATAAATATAAGCTCTCTTACTACTACTAACTTTACGTAATATATACATGAATAGTATATTATTCAACAAGCGTGTAATGATGGCTATTACCCACGAAGATGAAATTGCAACACGAGCCGTCAGGCGAGTGTTGTAACATCTGAGTGGGTAATAGCCATTATACGCGAGTTAAATACTATACTTTATCCACAACTTAAATATTGTTCAAAAAATACGAAAGATAAAGAACAATATTTCTTTCTACAAACGCTGTCATAAGTTGTCATTTTGACAGGGCAAATTTCAAAAAAAAAATGCGAGTTTATGTATATCGCATATTCACAACTATATATGTTTGTTCAAAAATACAAAAGATTAAGAGATAAAGGAACAACATTATTTATTAATAGTGACGTTTTTAATACACAAAAAATTAGTTTTTATAATAATTATTAATCGATACATTACAGTTGCTAAAATTCATATATATATAAGTATATATATGAAATGTCAAATTTGACACAACGGTGGAGTAATATTATTCCATCGAAGTGTCATTATTATTCAACAGTATTTAGTAATGCATGGCATTACTTGATAGAAATCGCGTATTTAATACATATATTACTTAATAGTTGTGGATAAATATCATTTATCAATGCATGTATGTGGATATTATTTTTACTACATTAACAGAAGCTTTTCGCAAAATGCTTCATTGCATACTCATCTTTAAATCAAATAATTTCCAAGTTTCTTCCGGTCAGAGTTATTGCCAGTGTAAGGCATTACTTTCTTTGGGACCTGCTGATCTATGTACTATACATAAATTTTGTACTATTTATATTTAAATCAAGAAAAAAACATGTTTTTATAGATGATAGCTCTATTAATACTACTAACTTTACGTAATATATACATCAGATGCCATTTATCATGCATGTAAGTGGATATTATTTTTACTACATTGACAGAAGCTTTTCGCAAAATGCTTCATTGCATACTCATCTTTAAATCAAATAATTTCCAAGTTTCTTCCGGTCAGAGTTATTGCCAGTGAATAAGGCATTACTTTCTTTGGGACCTGCTGATCTGTGTACTATAAATAAATGTTTTACTATTTATTTTTAAATCATACATTTAAGTAGATGACACCAACATTTATTCAAAAAAAATATAAACCTCATGAATGGGAACGCTTTCAGTCTGATTAAATATGAAAAATAATTAGTGGTTGTCTTGAAAGTAAATGTTAACAGTGCAATTGAGTAATTCTTACTATAATTACAGAATAAGTGGAAGTCAACTGGGAGGTAGAGCTAGTTAAATATCTGAAATTTGAGTTGATAATTTCGCGTGAAATAGGAAGTAAGTGCTTCAAACATCCTAGATTCCTTATATTGATGTTTTTAATTTTGGATTTTCTTAGTTATGCTACACTGACGAAAACAAATATGGTAGAAACATATATGTCCGTAGCTACTAACACATATTAACACTTGCATATTTTGATTTACTTACACAATTCTATATTATATCTTAGACACATAGTATTATTGTGTGACAGGATTAGTCATTCGCCAAAGATTCACCTTGGCTTTCTAATTGACTGACATGTATAGTATCAACAGCTCTACTCGTAATTTTTAATTACATAGTTGCGTCGTTATTATTTATGCAATTGCATTAAATGTATGTTTATGGTAGACATAAACCTTTTGGTGGGACTTCATGAGTAATACCGGTTGTCCTAGGCTTATTTGTTTACATTTTTACTTATACATGTTTGATTTTACATTCTATATATGTCGTTGTAATTTTTTTTACATATTTGGGTTTTGGTGAATGATAAACTTAGTACCTACCTCCTTTTACTTTCTTATACGTAGTATAAGTATTGTGATGATGAAAATTTTCGACCTCGAGATTTTTGCAGATGTCCACGTTTTGAAGTCCCCTGATACCGAAAAAGTGGTTTTTAAAAAATGTCTGTGTGTCTGTGTGTCTGTCTGTCTGTCTGTGTGTGTGTGTGACCACGATAGCGGTCAAACCGCTGTAGATATCAATTCCAAATTTTGTATTTACGTGTATAATCTCCCTCTTGAGATCTGATTAGTTTTTCAGTAAAATCGGCAGACCGGAAGTAGCAGTTTACTTCAGCGAAAAAATCGAATTTTGCGAATATTTCGTCAACTACTAAGTTTAAACAAATTTATAAAGAATTCATATATACTTAAAATTAAAATTGAGAATAATTTTATTTAAAAAGTTTTTCGAAATTCCTACCGGAAGTAGGTCTTTTACTCTTATCGAAAATCAGTTTTTTGCGAATATTTCGCAAGTCATGCTTTTTAGACAAGTACGTTTCGGGTATAAAAGTATTTAAAACATAATTTTCAATATCTTTTGTATAAAAAAAATTTCAAAATTCAGACCGGAAGTACCACTTTTACTCTTATCGAATAGCGATTTTTTGCAAATATGTCGTAAGTTATGCATTCTATATATATTTATCAACAGTACAAAAGTATTTAGAACTGGATTTGCAATATTTTTTGTATATATGAAATTTCAAAATTCGGACCGGAAGTACCACTTTTACTCTTAGCGAGGAGCACTTTTTTGATAATATCTTGCAAAGTATGCATTCTATAGCGATTTATTAAGCGAATGAAAGTACCTAGAATAGGAATTTGAATAAGTTTTGTATAAAAAAATTCTTAAAATTGTATAGTTTGAAACGCTCACACGTATAAGAAAGTCGTGTGGTGGCCACACCTCATTTTTTTCACTGTTATTACATAAGGTTATCAAAAACTAATCTAATTTGCAATTTTATTAATATAAAATGTAGTTTCTCAGCTTCTTCGTCGCGTGTAAGACGTGTCCTAGGAAGGATGTTCCAACGAGATCGCGTTCTTTATTAATAGCTCAATGCATTCAATCCGTCGACACTCAAAAGTATAACAGAATAAAAACGAGCTATTTTCTGTCGAAAAGAGTAACTTCAAGTGTTGCTATCTGTAGGAGACATTTTCGTTTCAATTAAATCACAGACAATTCAATTGATATGATTCTTCAAAGAATGTCAGTATTACTCAAAATAATGTGTTGATGTTCTTTTTACACATCACCGCACTTTAACTTAAATACCTATCTTAGATCTTTATAGGCGGTTTCGCAATTTACTTGAAACTTACTTTGATCACGCGATCACAACAGACAATAAAATAATAAAAATAATCAAGCTGAAATGTTATGTAGGTCACATATGAAAGAAAAATAATATGGAAAAGGCAACAATTTATCTACAAAGTATTCATGTAATACTTAGAAAACGCCGTTAAGATAACAATTTTTACCGGGAATTTTATTTATATCAGACCTTTGTTTTGGTATTCGCTTAGATATTATATCGGTAATATAGGGTCAACAGAAAGGGTTTTTTTTTTTGTTAGGCCATTATGAAACAAATAAATTGGTCTATTCGACCACGATCATCAGGAATTTTGAAAAATGATTTGAAGGAAAATTTTTCATATTGGCTTTTTAATGATATTAGCAAACATAAATAAGAATAAAAACCTAGTTTTGATTGAACCCTTTTGTATACTCTAGAAATTTATCTAGAGGTAGTAGTTGATGATTTATTGATAAAATTTTATTTTTGCACAAAAGTAAACTACTGCTTTCGTTCTAGCAATTTGACTGAAAATCTAAGCAAATTTTGGGAGAAAGATTATACATCTTCAGTCGTTTAGCCGCTATCATAAATATCATAGATATGATGGCAAAAATCATTCCTTCGTTATCAGGGGACTGACATCTGCACAAAAATTCCAGTACAACAATATTCACCATCGCAGTACTTTTTGATACCACGTTTAAAAAAGTAAAACGTAATCAATTTGATTCCGCCCATACCGTACCGATGTTATTACTTTATTCGTTATCCCCAGCGAGCTACTATTACCAACATTTAGCTAAAGTATAATAATTATTTAAATTATAAGATAATTTGGAACATAAAATAAAACCGGAAGAGATTATATAGTCGCTCAAAAGCATTGAAAACGGAAGAGGCAGTCGGCTGTTTTGGAACAAGCCCTGAATTTTTTTACGTATTTGACAAGTAGTTTACTGCAGAATACATGAATTTATTCTATTACCAAAAACAACGTATTCCACTCAATATAAGACAATTTCATAAAGGTATATCCACAATAAAAGCTATATGCCAAGCAAAAAAAAGATATTTTGGAAGAAATAACAAAAGTGGCTATTCAGTAGGAATTTTGATGGACCTAAAGCCTTTGACATTGCAAATTATCGAAAACTTTGAAAAAACTCAACCATAGGGGAATACGCGAACAAACACTATTTTAGTCATACCTAACAGGTTGGTAGCAAAGATTAGCTTCGGCAAATAGTAAGGCAAAACCATTTATTCAGACTGACAAGAAGTCGTATGTGGAATATCAGAGGGCTCAATCCTGGGTCCACTCTTGTTATTGCTGTGGCCAACGAAATGCCAAATTTGGTACATCATCGCACTGTACAGTCAGTGCAGATGCTTCGGCACTGAACATTTTAAATAGGTAAGAAGAAAGTCCAGTACTTGGATGAGATAATCCTAAGGCCTACAAATGCTAATGATTTAAAAACGTTAGAGGAGATCTGGGAAGAAACATTAAAAGAATTTGGAATGAAGAAAAACCGAAGAAAAATAAATTCTTATAATCATATATATAGACGATGCACTGTAGTGACATTTAGAAGATTAATGTCACAAAAGAAATAAAATACCTGGGAGTCATCTTAGAGAAGGACGTAGAAAATAGAATATGGATAGCAGCAAGATTGTGCTATGCCTTAAGATCCGTATTTTTCAACAAAAGCGAAGTGTTCGAATAGATAAAAAAAATTATAAAACAGTCTAATTTCTATATTCGAAAGATCATCAGAGACTCACTGTGATAACCATAATAACCAAAATTGAGAAACTATAATTGAGATAGTTTGGGTATCTTCTTAGGATAGAAGATTATAACCCGTAAAAGAAATCTGATACGAACAGGATGTGACATGAATAAAAACAAAAATTTGGAACAAAGGAGCCTAGTATAGATCAATGAAAAGAACTAGAATAAATGGAAAAAATTCTGCAAGCCAGATATACCTCTACATCTAGCGGTAACAATGGATAAGGTTAAAGTAAGTAAGCAAGTAAAGTATTATAAAATTAAAGTATAATATTGGGAAAGAAAATTGTTTATTTAAGTTATTACATAATAATAATTATTATTATGTTCTTTTTGATAAATAGACTTACGACGCGACGTTCCGGTTTCATTATGAAAATTAAATAGTCACCCACATAATTTGTTTACTGATTGTGTAAATATATCGATCTTAGAGTTTCCCCAGATTATTGAGTTTTAAATACAGATCCCTTCCCTACATTTACATAATCTATACTGAGATATATTGCAAATATCATTATTTTGTTTCTTATTAAATCTCTACGCATTTACTTTTAAACAAGGTATATTGTTTGCAGTATTCGTCTCCGTACCTTAAATAATTAATATTCACTTATTACTATTGTTCTACATTGATTTTTTGTAATAAATTAACGGTGAGATATAATTCTAAAATATACCAATGAAAGAGCGATATTTACAATATCTATGTATGAGTGAATCCCTTTGTGTTTGAAATATATTTTTCAAAACTTTCAAATAGGTATTCACTCTAGACTATACATATAAAATATCTAGAGAAGAAGATAATGTGCTGTTGGGAATATATTGTTTTATGGAAAGAAGAAAACAGCGACTGACACATAAGAAAATGGGCGAATTTCCTAAAGATATATAAAACCGTATACACCTCAGCAATAAAATAGAGACTTTTATGTGAACACGAGATGAATTCCCTCTTTTCGTTTGTTATATTGATTTTCTTGTCATGTTTTATTTAGGTCGTTAAATCCAAATTATTAGGTATACGAAGTATTATTATTAATCTTCTTTATGGGCCATGTATTTGTACTCTTCTACATATTGATTATTGATAGCTCACAAAATTTATTAAAAAGAATACTTGTTCAACTTATACAATTAGTTTATTATCTTTATCGCAACAATTGTAATAAATAACTAAATGTACAAAAATATATAAATTAAATGCTTATTGTAGTAAATAAATAGTGTAAACGAACTTCAGCATCTTTATGTACTTGAGAGTGATTCAGAATATCTTTTTTCAATAACAAATATTAAAACGTAAATGAAAAAATAAAACGTTTTATAGTCCGTTTATTGGATCTACCACAGTCTTTAATGAATTTCGCAACTAGGAAAAGAAAGAGTGTTAGTCTCTTAGCCATTAGTAGTATTAATAATATTATTTATATACTATTCTACACATATACGTATACAAATATTAATTATTAGAAACCACAATCACAAATCACAAGGTTCAACTCCGAATACAGCGACCTGTGTTCTAATATTCCCTAGAGCTTTTAAACATTAAACAAAATACAATAAGAAAGCCTGAACTTAACATAACATTAAACTCTGTCCTCTGTATAGAAGGAACGATTACAGAATCGAACTCATTTAAGCAGAAAACTGAAAACATAAACATTATCTAGCAAGCATAAGACAAAAACAAAAGAGAACAGCTTGAAACAAACAATGGTAGGTAAGGTAGATTATTTGTATATGCTATTGCAAAAACTATACTGGAATAAGGAGTAGTTATAATATGCCTATTCCGTAGATCAAGATGAACATCTGTACGAAAGGTAAGGATGCTAGATAGATATGATTGAGCTACAAAAAAATATTTTGTAACTTGTAAGACACGTGATTATATTTGCGTGAACTGAATATTAAGCGCGTACATGAGCTTTTATCACGCGACGCTCAGCATAATATATCTCTACTTAATCAAGAGTCGTAGACTTACAGAGTTCCGTTATTATTTTGGTAGAAAAGTAGTGACGGTGAGAATAAGTCTTGAGGTATGTTAAAAGTGATAAAAACGCACTGGATACGTGACACGGACCATAAAATGAAAATGTAATATTGAAGATACTAACAAATCGGGAATTAGGGAAAAGCTATGTCGGGTTAAGTATATCAACTTACTAGCTAAGCTTGGTACTGTTGAATAAATTCATTCGAATAGCAGATCTAAAAAGGCCTAAATTAAGATCGCTAGAAGAAAAAACCTAAGATTTGAATGTTATACGGATGGCTTGGTGGAGAGGAAAATCCAGAGGTGTACGGCACAATGTAGTTCAGCCCAGACCAGGCCAGAATTTGAGAAGAAGTAAATTTCACTAAGTATTTGTAGCGAATAATTATTTAAATGATCAAACTTTAAAAAAAGTATTTTATATGTAAACAATTCTGATATGCTTTGCAGAATGTTTTCTTTTTACTTAGTAATTACTACTATCAAGCATATACCGTAGTCGTCAAATTTTAATTTCGGTTTATACTTCTATACCATGCAGAAGATGACTTTATAATATGCAGCGATGCCTGCTTGCTAACACTGGTGGGAGAGCAACGCAGTGTCGGGGGACCCTCACGCCTTACATTTCATAGGAAACGTTTGTCGAGTGTACTGTCTTGGCAGCCTCGCTTATGTTTATCTTTAGTTTATTTCGTCATGCTCTTTTCCTCTTTCTACTTTCGTATCAGAAATTAAAATATGTCGACTACGGTATACAAATTCGCACATGCAGCTTTTTCTACTTTCTGGGAATATAACATCTGAAAGACTTCTAAATCTGGCATGCGTGTATAAAGTTTCTGCAATCCATTTTACGTAATGTGTAGAGAATTTTTGCCGCGAACATGCGAGCCTGATCCATTGTGCTGCTTAGAAATGTGGATGTTGAAGAGCAAGTGACAGGTAACAATGCGTTAGTAGTGATGTCAAAAATATGCCATGGCATCATCATTCCACTTAATAAATTTTAAGGGGACTGAACACCAGTGATGATCGTGACCGCGACCGTAAAGACTGCTTCAGGTAGATACTACTTTATGGTGTATTTTCACAAAATGTTAAGGTCTAGGAACTAAGGAACAATATAACTATATTTTTGCATTTTATTGTGTTTTACTTGTTTATGGAGAAAACAGACACTTTTGATACATCATTATTTAGAATAATTCACCATGACGTAAAGCTGAACTGATTAAGAAGTACCTATCCGAAGAAAATAATTGTCCAATAATCCGTACGTATAGCATTGTTAAAAGCTATAGAAGGAAATTACTTATTGAAATCTGGGTTAAAAACATTTTCTTATGTCTACTTCAGCTGTCCACGTTTCGTCCACTATCCTAAGGTACATCTTCAGGAGTGCTGATTATACGGAGATTACCTAAACCAGACTACGACTAGGTTACAGAAAGAAACATTAACTATGTAATATTTATCAATATTAAAGTATGTATAGAATAGATGTTGCTTAAATCAATTGTGTATTCAAAGAAGAAACAATTTTTACTAGAATATTGAATTGAAAGAAAACGGATTTAGAATATTTTCAATTTGCTAGCATTTACTTGCGTATTATAAACTGAACCAATAAATAGTTCAGTAAGTTTATTAAAAGTCTATAATTCCCATTAAACAAGAAATATTGGGAGAGGGGTAATTAATAGGGAGCGGATACGAAAGGTTGATGACTCATCGCCCATGGGCACACTATTGAAGTGTTGTATTTTTAAAGAGGCTTTAATTTTATTTATATAATTGGATAACAAGTGGGTGGTGATCTATAAAATACAAAATACCTTATTATTTGTTCATTTTGTAGTTCAAATCGAGTAAAGGGGTATTAATACTTACTGGAAATACTTTCTCAAAGTTCTCTTCTGCAAGATTTGTTCTTTTTAAATGAAGTACATACTTGTAGATAGAAAACGTCTTTTCTACATCGCAACTGGATATAGGTGCATACTGGATATATTCTTATATTTCAGCGTATTTAGCAATTAGATTTTGTGTCATTGTGCCCCTACACAATTGCCGCAATGTTATTAAATCTGGATTTCTATTAAAAACTGCGTCTAACTTTTGCTGAGGGCCACATCCGAAGTCACTTGGAATACTTTTGAAATTATTAATAGCCATACCTAATGTGGTTAATTCATCTTTTAATTTGAGATTTCGATTTTCAAAATATGAGATTAGTTTAGGCAAATTTCCAAAGTGTTCCTGAAGGAATAACAACTGATTTTTTAAATTTGAGATTTGTGTTAGTTCCTTGCACTCAGAAATACTTCGAGCATCGTCATTTAAACATGTAACGAAATTTTGTAAACTATCGAATAAAAAAACTAGTAGCTTTCAACCATGTTCCCCATCTAGTTATTACTGGCGAGGGAGGCAGTGACAAAGATGGAAGTTTCTCCCTGTAAAGAGCTACTCTCGATGGTGCTTTTTTGAAAACTTTTATCAATTTCCGGATACTAGTACTGATTTGAAAGATGTCTTTTAATGCATTCTACTGTTTTCGTGAAGCACTTAGAAACATAATATTTGCATAAGGTGGATTCATCAGGAACATTTCGACCAGTATATTTTTGAAGAAATGTTTTGAAACTGGGTTTGGCAAGTTTCTTTAATGGGATATTAGCCGCCATTAAAGCTTCACAGAGTTCTTCGCTAAAATTGTCAGCTTTCAATAGGTCCAATTTCTGTGTATGTTTTAGCGATGCTAAGTAACGCTGTACGTGGCCTTTTTGGGCATTTTGTAACGATATTTTACAGACTATGCAATAAATTGTAGAATCACTGACAATGGAGGACATACAATTATGCCCCTTTAATACAACTTGCCATTGTTTTACGATGCCATTCTCGACGTTCTTCCATAACATAGTAACATAAACAATGTTCTAGATCTAAATAAATAACTAAACATGTATGCGTATGTTATTGAAACTTAACAAAATCCACGGCACACTTACGTGGAGATAATAGATTCAATGAAACGGTAATAATCAGGAACTATTACAAAAATGACGAAGTACGTAATTAACAGTCAAAACAATGAAAAAACGAAACTAACGTTAGTATGAATAGGTATATACATACATAACTTTATATATCACGCGAAATATAAGGTAAATATAATAAATTTTAAAAACCCCTCACGCTACTACCTACGCCGATGAAGAAACGAATTTTATGAGGAAAGACGACTTTTTTTGCTCGCATTCTCGGGAGTAAACAGCAACATCAAGTTCGCCATATGAATAGTGCTATTCAGTAACTGCGTGTTGTTTTCATTATTTCTTTGTCTAGTAATTAATAATTTCTGTTAATTTGGACCAGACTTTCAAAGTTCTTCGAAATTCAGAGTTAAAGAAATTGACATTAATGTTATCACCATAACTAAGTAAAAATCAAAATGCTCAGTACGTTATTCGTTGTATTATTTTATTTCAGACTTTATGTGAAACTAATTAAAAATTATTATATTTAGTGAATGGAATTGTACTTATTGCGTATATGTAATATGTATGTTATATGGTATTACTGGTTTACATATTATTGATGATTCCAAAATGTCAAAAATTGAATTATTAAATCTGTTAATGACAATTTTTAAAACATGTGTAGTAATGTAGTAATATTTTGGGATTTAAGGCACAATTGTTTTTACCACTTTATTAATTTTATGTGAATTTACAATAAAAGTCATATTAAAACTTCGACAATAATAACGTTTTATAAATAGAATAATGCTATAATTTTACAATTATATAATATGAAAATATTAATGTTATGTATAGCCATGGAAAAGGAGGGCAAATTTTGATCTATTGGGCCATGCGATATATTTTCCTTATTTTAACTTCTGGAGACTCTAGAAGTTTAAGGGAAATCCAAACGATCCAAAGTGTTATATTGTGTATCCAAGAATAAATTTTAGCAATTAATTAACTATTTATTTTTAGGAAATATCATGAAAGTAAGTAATCTAAATTCAGACCATAATTGCATGACTATTGTTTGATAGGTTGACCCGTACTGTAAGTGGAACAATTTAGTCAATTTTGTACATAATTATAAATAACCTTTGTAATGAATTCAACTATTTTGCGTAGTGGTAGCAATTTGTTAGCCCAACTTAATTAATACTCAGATTAATCTTTATAATTAGCATGTGTTTACTTTTTGCACCTTTTGTTAAATTATTGTTAGTTATTTTGTTCATTATTTATATAAAGTAGATATTATAGCGCTGGCGGAGTATTATTTGCTATTATCTAAAAAAAATAGTCATATATTACATTTTAGAATTACCTGTCCATCAAATGCGCCTTGTATTGTAGTTTTATGTAATTTTCTATTATTTGCTTTGTTTTCGAAATAAAGTATAGTACAATTCTTATCAAATTTCACTAATTGATTCAGGTATTTTAGTTGTGGTTGCTTTGGAAGTATTATTTTTTTTTAAATTTGTCACACTAAACGGATGATTTTTGTAAGATAGTGTATGATTTGGTTTGCGAATTTACATATGAATATACAAAATATCAGGGGGGAATGCACCCTTTCTGTAGAAGGACCACTAACTAATAGTTCTGATACATGTAAACGATTACTTAGTAACATTCAGGCTAAACAATATTATTTGCCTATGACCCACTTGACATAGATAGTGTTCTAAAATTACAACATGAAAACAACCTACGATTAGTTGTAATCATTTAACATTTCATATAATCAAGACAAAAACCACGAAGAAGAAGGAGGAGAGACATCGAGAATCCTTAACATAACTCTGGTGGATTCACTTTGCATAAAATTGCCAAATACCGTAGATGCCTCGTCTGTGTCGTAGATTTTTTCATGTTCCAATCTGCAATGTTGTTGGGTCACCTGGTAATATCCGTATACAAAATTTCAGTATTACATATACCTCTTCTTTTTATATTTCTTGTATTATTTCTGTAAACCTGTACTGTGTTGTCATGTTTGTTGACTATGAATAAAGAAATGAAAAAGTAAATATATTTAATGTTTAGATAAGTGTTTCAAAACAAATTCGTCAATAATACTGATATATATATATATAAAGTTAGTTCTGTCTCTTCTTATTTATTTGAACATTTTTCTCTAATTTCGTCTACTCTTGGTATACGTACATAATCACATTACTGTCAGTTAGCTAATATTAATTATTGCAGAGTAATGTGAAGCTCCCCTTTTTGTCCTGTATTCAGGGGATAAAAAAACCTTTTACCGACATTAACCAAGAGCGAAATTACAAATGAACATAAATCCCATAAAGGCAGCCTAAAGTTAAGCCCTAAAATTTTCCCTCTTCCAATCTCCGCCGCGCTATCAACCAATACGGAAAGAGGATTCTCTCATTAGATGTCTGTATCACTCCTCCTAGTCTTCTCAGAGGTATAAACTTAATTTAATTATAACGGATTAATTAAATTAGGACAGAAATGTTAATTATGTAATCGAGTTTCGGAAGCATTTCACGGCAAAGAATATATTTCCGGTAAAGCTCCGAAGTACGGATACATCAAACGAAAACTTATGTAATATGGATTGCTGTCGCTTCGTGTCATACGTATTTAGACATTTCCTAGATAAACACGTGAATGTAATTACTTAAATTAACTACACATATTATAATACATTCTTAAGAACAAATAACCTTTCAGTTTGAATTTGCACTATAGTGCAATGTTACTTTTACATTTAATATATTAAATGTAAAAGTAACATTTTGCTATCTTAGAAAATGTTGACATTTGGAAAGAAATTATTTGTCATACACAAAATTTTATCAAACGAAAAATATTGTGTTTCCAAAGGCATTGGGGTGATGGACTGATTATAATAAAATATCATTGCTTCGTTGTTTAGCTAGAGAATAAACAATCATTTTATATCGGTCAGGGGCAGTAAACACAACGCAAGTTTTAATTTTTCTATACAATGTGGCCGAGCAACTCCGGGCTACAAGGAGCTAGTTAAAATATATTTTTTTAATCTGTAAGCGTTAGTAGGGTCCTAAAGTAATTTATAAATAAGTGGAGAAATAACACAAGATATATATAAACGTGTTATTAAAAAGTGTGCCAATTTTTCCCACATCGCGTCGATTGATATAATTTTGATAAGTTTCCGTCCAAGTAAAATAGTGATAAAGGCGATTAAAGAAAACCTGTAGTCAGAATTGAAACAACCATTAGAGAATGATATAATTAACCACAAAATATTTATGTATCATAAGCAGCGAATTGGATAATGAAATCCGGAAATTTTAATCCAAATTTAAAAAATATTAATTTAGAAAAACTTAAAATCACAGTCTTTTAAAATAGTTGCTGTTATCTTTATCAATATTGAAAAAGTAATTTAAAATTTGTAGTTGAAAAACAGTTCATTGTGGTTATAGTTATTCGAATTAGGTTATCAATATTAATTTATTTAAAAATTGCATATACTTCAGTTTATATATTTGAAAATATTCAGGAGTATAATAATTCCTACTTCTATTGCTTATTTATTCATGTATTTATCTAAATTCTTAATTTTACATATAACAAAGAGTTCAAATTAAACCGCAATTGCAATTTAACTTGTTTGTTTTAATAACGATCAATATAATAAGTTTGTATGGACTACATAAATAATTTGATTACATATCTGTTGAGTCTTTCATACGCAAGAGCTTGAACATATATTCAATCAGTTATTGATCTATTAGTTATTTTAAATATAATTGACTTGTTTTATTAATAAAGCCTGCCATTATTGGCGCCCAACGTTGGGCATTGTTAGTAGTAGCAAGTATTAATTTAATTGTATGAATTTCAAGGTATATATATATATTGTACTAGGAGTTACTATACTAAATTTAGAAACGTCCTTATTTATTTATTCATTTCCTTAGTGATTCCTTAATTAATTTCTCTGCTCCAATAACAATCCATCTTTCTTGATGATATTCAAAATAGATCCTTAAAAGTGTAACAATACCTTCCATACTCCTTTTAATCCAAAACTTTCAACATAATAAATCTTATCTGTGTTTTATAAGCCTTATATATACATTTTCAACCCAAAATCCTCTTAATTGTCAAATAAAATATTTAAACTCTCAGTTTGATTGACACATCCCAATTTTAAAAGTTCCCGCTATTGCTATTTGTATATTCATGTTTATATTAACCAGAATATATTAACTAATATCTTTCATAATATGTTAACAATTGATGAACAAATTTTACAATACTAATATATAAATACAATATTAACAAAAATTGATACTTCTAGAAATTATTACATATCCAAGAGTATTTATAAGTTTAATTTCACATAATTATCATAACATCGATATCAAGTTAAATAAGTAAAATACATATTAACTTTAAATATCATTCATTACTTAAAAAACAAATATTTATTTGAATCAAAACCGTTAATATAAGTGTTGATTATGAATGTATTAAATATTAATACAATATATGTACGCGCGTGCGTGTGTGTGTTTTTAAAAGCTATTCTAAAATTAAATATGTCATAATACCAGATCATAAGTTAAATAAGATTTTATTTTCAGAATTTAAAATCATTTAGCTATATGTATGTGGAAACATATTGTCACTTTATACCCACTAATACTAAAATAACAAAACGGACAATCAAATTTAAAACTTCAGAATTGTATTTAGAATATCACTCGGAACAATATGTAACATCCATATGTCAATAATAGAGAATGAAATCAATATTACATTAAAAGCAACAAGTCTATAAATTCATTGTACAATGTTGTTAATTTTAGATACTTTTATCTAAGTATTATTAAAGGGTAATCGATGCAAGAAAATATAAAGTGAAAATTGTCATACTAAATATAATCCATTAACCGAATTTCCCATTCATGACGAATCAACATAAAACCAAACGTCAAAAATTTACATTCTCCGAGCAAATGTTACCGATAGCGATGTTTATATTATAATTTTCTACTCAATCGATTTTATTTTCCGACCTTTTCGACTTTTATGCCTGAATACATAAAACCGTGGTCGCCGTTACATCACTGTCCCACAATGAGTGCGGGATCGTACGTTTTATGTGCTGGAAATATTTATCAAAATGAAACGATACTTTGGGACCAATAAACCGTTACCGTACAGAAACATGCTCTTGTCGACAATTTCACATAGATTGCTTTTGCTTTTTATTAGAAACAATATTCCATTTACGCGTAGGTCGATAATAAGAAACGTTTATTTTATTAACGTTATATTCACTGTGTACAACTCTCGTGTAACACATTACAGTGGTAACGTATTATACAAGTTTAAGTCCTCACTGGTAATATTGAACAATTAAAGATGTGGATCATTCCAGAAGAAACCATTTCGGCACTCTAATTGGTCTCTATATACGACATACACTTCAACTAAATTAAAATCAACGTGCTCACCATTGGTGGAATCTCTTAGATCTAAAGTTTTATTCACTATCCCTCTCCTTCAAGTGTAAGTTTTACATTCCTGTTGACGAATGCAGAGATGCACTAAGACATCACTGAAGTTGGCGTAATAATAATGACTAATGGACGCCGCCGGTATGTCGCTTATTATTACTATATTGTAGATAGCTTATTATTACTATATTGAAAACATATTTTAAATTGTAACAACATATGGCAGGTTTAATAAGCACCATTGGCACGTCATCACATGTGCTAAAGAGAAAATTTGGAATTGTTTAGAATAAAATTTTTTTGTGAACTATGAATAAATGTTGTACATATTAGAGTACGTGTTTCAGTTTGAATTCATTTATTATTCACACTATCAGTAGTTTTCTTTAAGCCATATGGTAGAATACCAGTTTTATTAATCAGAACTCATGAGTTCGAACACCCTAAAAATGATTAAAAAACCTTTTTTTTTTTGCTTGGCGCACTAAAACCCTTCGGGTTTCCTTTCAAATGATCAGACATTGACATAGTCACGGGTACGCTAGACTTAACATCCGAACTTTTCTCAAACTTGCGCATATTCTCCCCATCTACCTTTTTCTCATCACCACAGCTCCAACAACTCGACTGCCTAGCTCCCAGTTTCTTTTGTTTTCGACAATAATTTTTTTTCGGTTATTATCTTTGCGTACCAAGAAAAGTACAATCTGGTCAATCTTAAGCGAAGGTTGCGTGACCTAAATTTTTAAGTTGGCAACAATGAGTTGGTAATATTGAGATATACTTGTGTATAGCCGTAACAATGTGCACATATGGTTTTGACAGAATTGTTGTGGTATATTTACATCAGTTAAGAGAAATAAAAGAAATAAAATGCAAGTCAAATGTGATAATAAAAAGACAGCAAATTGAAACAAAATGACAGCGATTGTACACATTCAGAATAGGTCCCTGTATGTATCTGTCTAACAAGAAAATACTCTAATCTAGGGATTTTTAAGAAACCACCACACTTAGATTGATCCCATTGTATGCTTTTGGCTGTGTTCATATTCTGGAAGTACACACATTGATCATCTGGTTATTCCCGTGCTATTGGTATATGATCTGGATGACACGTGATCCTTCAAGAATTGTTTCAAATAGTAATTCGGGTTATATGGCGACAGTTCACCCAGCGTATTATGTCAGGCATTATTCTTTTGGTGCACGCTTCAGCTTTCTTATTATTTGTCCACTTTCCCGCGATTGAGTCGTCCGTTCCCTGTTCGAACCGCCTCCATTTAGACAAACATAATCGAAGAACCGATGCCTCCTGTCTATTACCAAGGAAGTAGGGGTATCCTCACAAACACCTGTACAGCTTCCAATGACACCGTCACTTTGTCTCGGTACTTCTTTATTGCCAATACTTCACGCTATGCTACATAATATAAAATTGTTGTGAGCGCTCCAATCTGCGTATTGACCTTCTTGCGCCTCTTTTTAATTAGAATTTTAATATCAGATTTTTCTTTTCGTGTTTGAATTTCAATTCCAAAATTTAAAGTTTTCAATAGAAAGTTGAGTAGGCCGTGGAATAGTTGAATATATATTATTCTGTATCATATACTATATATTATTGTACAGGGTCAGTCATTAGTAGCCGCTTCTCGATTGCATTTTTTTTGTTTTAAATAAAAGAAAAAATAATATGTGGAAGATTCATGGTAGCTTGTGGCGCATATTCTATAAATACTTTAAGCTCTGATGTACTTTCGGTTTCACCGGAAATGCACGGAACTTAATGTGTTAAATGACTCACCCTATATATTTTTGGATTTTCTTGTACTGTTTTAAATTGTTTTTTAACTATTTTTTTCTTTTTCAAGATGGAGCTAATAGTTTTTGAGTTGAAAATATTTGACCAAAACACGTGTTCAGAGAAAAATCAGTTTCACATTGTTTGCAAAACTAAACACATTAACTTTGGCGGTGCTTGTAGCCTAGAAAATTTTGCATCATTTGGTTTAAGATGCACTCGACAATACCTCAAAAACATACTTTCCGAAATTTTCACATACCAAAAACTTATTTTATTTAAATGGAACACCTGGTATTCTATTGTGGCATTTTGTTTCTTTTTTTATTCTCTTTCATTTTTGTTAACAATGTCCTATACCTATCTTTAGTAATTTCTGATATAATCACTACAGGAGCAATTAGCGGTCAAATAAAGAACTACGAGCGCTGTTGTTCTATGCACCCAAATATTCGTTCAACCAATGGAAGGCTGAAATGGGGCCCGACTTCCTTAGTCAACTGTCAAACAAAGTAAACGTTAAATCCAACTATCCCAATGTAATAATTTTACAGAATGAAGGGCATCGCACTTCAATTTTTTAATTCCGGCAATGTCCAGTTGCAGTATTTGATTTTTTGCACTGTTGGTTAACAACGAAATAAAATAATGGTTATGTTTAGTGACATACTTGAAGATGCCGCCCCAGTAAAAGGTGCATGAAACAATGCTTCTATCTTCAATTTAATTTGCCTATTTGCTTGTATTATTTCATTGTTGAAGCTCTTCATAAGAGATGGTTGTAGTTTTTCAAAATTATAAATTTTAAAACTTTGATAGAAAAAAATTTAGCAACAAAATAACGCAATTTAAATAACCTAAAACTATTGAGCAACGTAGCAACGAGTATTCTGTTTTCCAAAGAAGCACTAACTATACATGGGCGAGATAGGGAAAGGGGATCCGATTTAATTCAGACTAGACCGACTCGTGTTTTGTCGGCTCTCGGGTAACGTATTACCTATCGGTTTCCCCGAGAGCCGACAAAACACGAGTCGGTCTAGTCTGAGTGAAGTCGGTTCCACTTCCCCTATCTCGCCCATGTATAGTACTAACGTTGCGTAAAACGTTTGACTTATTCTTATAAAGGCTTCGCTAATTTTAATGTTCATATCTTCATAAAATTTTGAAAATCCACTCAGATACTCTTCTCCATTAACATTTTCATCAAAGAAATGTGGTCCAATTATGTAACTACCCACTATTCCTTTCCACATATTTAATGACCAACGATTTTGAAACATTGCAGGTGTGATAAATCAAGGGTTTTTATGTAACCTTGACGAATAACTAAAATTGTGTCGATTAACTTATCCGTTTTAATAGAAGGTGGTTCGTCGGTAAACAACAAAAAATTGAGAAAGTCAGCCTAATTTATTTGCTGCCCATTGACAAAAATGCGATTCTGAAAATTTCATTCATCTAACCCTGTGTATGTATATGCTACGGATTAATTACATATTCCCTAATTATTTTGTATTCTCAAATTTGACTTACATCTAACTGACGACTAATTCTCGTAGTACTGGTATGGTGGTGTTACTACACTCGCAGATACCATAAACTTATTATCCTCACCAGTTATTGATTTTTTCCAGTCTTTTCTTCATATTCAATACTTTCTGTTCTCTTGAACTGTTCCTTTAAACTTTCGAAGAGTTCTGGCTTCGGTTGACGTATACCAGATCGTTGTACATAAAGTCTGGATGCTAGTAAAGGGTTTCTTTCAGATTCTCCCAAAACATCAATCTAATAGATATCATTGACTTCATAAGAATAATTCATTTTGACGATATCTAATAGCGATGCTTTTATAAATTTGACATAAATGTTTACCGATTTTATTTAGCAGTTGACTCAGGCAGGCGGCTGCATTTCATCCCTTATTGGAGGAAGTGTTGGGCAGAACTCGTAGTGCTTTATTTGACCGCTGATTGCTCCTATAGTGATTATCTCAGAAATTACAAAATATAGGTATAGGACATTGTTAACAAAATGAAAGAGAATAAAAAGGGGACAAAACGCCATAATAAAATAGTTTTTGGTATGTGAAAATTTTGGGAAGAAGGCTTTGAAAAAACAAATTTTTTTGAGGTATTGTCGAGTGCAACTTATACCAAATAATGCAGAATTTTTTTGGCTACAAGCATCACTACGGTTAATGTTTTTATTTTTAAGAGCAATGAAAAAATGTTTTTTTTCTGAACACGTGTTTTGGTCAAAACATTCCAAAAAAATTAATAACTCAAAAACTATTAGCTCAATTTAGAAAAGAAAAAACAGTTGAATAGACAATTTAAAACAGTACTAGAAAATCCAAAAATATGTAGTTAAAGAAATTAAGTTCCATGCATTTCCGGTGAAGCCAGACGTGCGTCAGTGCTTAAAGTTTTTTTAGAATATGCGCCCCAAGCAACAATGAATCTTCCACTAATTGTTTTGTCTTTTATTTAACCCAGATATGCCTACTGTCCTTTTAAAAGGACGGTTTGTCAGTTTCTGTTTTATCTACCCAAAGCGTCATTTTAAGTACAGAAACATAGAGGTCAGCACAGGTTTATGTCACAGAAACGTAAAAGTTTCGTTTGGCGGCAATAGTGGTAGTGTTTATCCACAATTAACAGTTTGGAAGCCCTTAAAAAAGTGTGATTGTGGAGACAATGGCGCATCCTATTGATTTGAGGCTTACTGGGTAAGTAATATAAGGAAATTGTCATGAATTTTCCTTGAAATCGCTTCAAATAAGATTCAGTAATACGACTATGGTAGAAAGCACCAAACAATCGACCTTCGTCATCAAAATCCATGATGTAACGGTTGTAGTACGTCAATGTTAGTATTATGATCGACGAATAAAATATAGGATTTCTGAAGTTTACTTTGAGGTTATATTGACATCAAAATTTACCGAATTATCTGAATGTAAATTAAGGACTTTTTGTTAAAAATAAAGTATTCTGTGAGTATAATGAAATAAAACTACATCTTGAATACACCATTTCATTTAATAAAATAGTAAAAATAAAAAACAAAACTCTTCGTACTTTTATTCTGTGTAATTATTTCTTAATACTTAAACAATGGTTATTTAATGTGTATATTTTAGGAAGCAAGCTCTTTTAATAATTCTTCATTATTTAAAATATCTTCTTAAACCTGACTTTAATTTATATTAATGTCGTACTTTACAATTAACTTGTATCAAAATATGTTACAGCAACACAAATTATCTCGTCACTTATTCAAATTTGTAATAAATTATTACTAATAACACTCTTCAACTTAGAACATAACAATGCTGCAGCCAAGTAATATAAGGTAGATATTTATTTTTATATTTAGTGTTTTTCCTTAGAATCGATAACATTGAGTACAAAATTTAAATTAGTACACATTTTTAAAGTCAGTACGCCTAGCCAATTTATTGTCATATATTGTACATTTTCTGTTTATGTATTTATCTTACAAATTTAATTGGTAGTAACAATTATATAAATTAATACATCTTTGACTTGAAACTAAAATTCTAATGAAAATATGCTCAAAATATTAACATATTCTTATACATTTACATGACGTATTATGAAATATGCCATTCTCTGTCATAAGTAAAGACGAGCACATAAAATAATAAAACTAATGGTAATATGTAACTTTTTTTAGTATACCGGATAAAAATAAATAGTAATTTTATATGTTACACAAACAATATATCACATTATACTACATCATTAATAATTACATGTTATGAATAAATACTAAACTAACTCTAAACGTCAATAATTAGATTATTAACGTCTAAAGTACACTCACTCACTATTGTACAATAACTACATATGGCTAAAATGTTTTACTTTTGTAAAAAAAGACACCTTATGTCTTTTTTATTTCAAGTTATTAATTTTCAATTTTACAAATTAATTGTAGTAATATATAAAAAATTTATCAAAAAAGAATAATAGATTTTACAGACATTCTTGTTTATTATCACTGTTTCTACTGTCTTTAGATTTTGTACATTTATAATAAATGGTATTACTTCTTCTCTGCCAAGCAACAATTCTCGGTCCCATCATTTTTTGATTTCAATGCTAGTGTATCTAAGAGTATTTGTCTAAATTTCAGGTATTCTCATTTCTGGGTCTGATTCCACATCTTAACTGTATTTTTCCTCAAAATTCTGCTCTCCCATGTGCTTATTATAATATATTTTGGATATTCCCCAAATATGCTCTATCGGGTTGAATATGTAGTAATATGATGATAGTTGTACAACTGTGTGTGTCTGGTATATTATGGCTCTTAACCATTCTCTTATTTGACCTTTGTTTCAAGAATTATTAGGAGATTTATCATATAAATGCTATGATAACTTCTAGCGTACACAGCAGTTCATTTTCATACTAATTTAAGAAATTGTTTCTATCTATTTCATGATGGTAATCAGGATTACAAGTATTTGAAAAAATACTAAAGAGGCACTGTTAATAAAACCATTACATGTACCTGCATAAATGACTATAAACCTAAAACCAAAGCAAAATTTGTAGTACTCGACACGTGTCAATTTTAATGCAGAGTATTATCTTAGCCGTCAACTTTCATACACTCTTATAACTATCATCCTGCCATGATCTGGTTACAGTACCATTTTCAAAAATCCAAGTCTCATCCAAATAGACACATTCCAGTGGACTTTTAGATTGTAAATTATTCATATATTTTTATAGAAAATTAGTTCGAGGAAGAACATGTGTTTTTTCCTTAATCTTCTCTATGGACAGTCTTTCTTATATTTGAAACCAATATCTGCTAGTACTCTACCAAAAGAATCCACAGAGCCATCAAAGATATGATGGTCCACTGGCAGTGATAATAACAAAGCTCATGTAAAGTGTTGTTCTAAAAAACACCATTAACATTATAATATTCTTTTTATTTTCAATGAGTTGTATAAGCAACATAGCGTTTTTACACATATCGTATTGCGTATTGTTGCTTTTATTGCAGGAGTAATCACATACAGTTTCCTGAAACGTTTTTTTAGGACTTCGGTGAACATCATTTTGTTTACGTGTCTTAAAAATACTGCTCACAGATTCAATGGAAATATTTAAAGCTTGTGCAATCCTCTAAAATGATAATATTAATATTTATTTGATATCATTACAACAAATATGTATACATACCTCTCGCACACTTGTCAATGGTAATAGTTATTCAACTTACGTTTGTATGTAAGTAATCAAAGAGCTAATGAGCGCCTTTGACTGACTATTGAATGGCTTAAGCATCGTTAGTTTTAAAAAGGACTTTGAAAATAATACTACAATAAAATAACAAACATAAACAACAGCAACCAAAACCTATAATACTGTCAAACAATACTGTCAAATGACAGAAAGGAATTCAAAATTCAAAATCACTAGCGACGTGTAAACGATGTTTCATGTAAGCCAACATCCGATGTTAATATTTTTTTTAAACTGGGTAAAATAACGTCAACATTATCATTTTTAATTAATATTAATAAATAAAATAATCCTGTAATTATTATTATATACCTACATATAATGTATTCTATACCAATGAAATTCTAAATTTAGTAATATATAAAGTAATTATGTTCGTTGTTATGAAATTGGCAATACAGACGTCATTATTTTTCCTTTATGACGGAATTCGATTGATTGCTGCTTTCTAGTATATATCTTTACAATAAAAATGAATTGCCTGTTGTTAGCACAAAAACTTGTTAAATCTTGGTGTACTTTTAAAAGGACAGTAGGCATATCTACAACTTTTTTTCATTTTTCTAGTGGGTTGACGTTAAATGAACTTCTTCATTATTTGGAAGATGACGATAATGTTTTTAATCATGTCAGCGTGGATGGTGAAATCAATATAGCATTAATGCCTCCGACTAATGCAACTGGTGACCTAACGGATGAGGATTCGGGAGATGAAGACTCTATGACTGTAAACAATTTGCCCGCAACTCACGGCAGAAGTTGAAATTTTTAATCCAACTGATAATTTTCAAGAGGATTTAGATTATTCTAATAATAATGTGAATGACAATCCGGACGAAAACAATGAGAACGGCCACGTTGTTGCAAGTGAGTGGGATACAGAAGACGATATTCCTCTTCATTATTATCAGGCATCCAAAAAAACTTTTAACTGGAAAAACAAAGATCTCGATGTAGAAAATATAGAGTGGCCTTTGAAGTATGGTTGCAAACCCTTACCAAAGCAGATTTTTTATTTATTTTTTGACGCCGAGATCATCCAAATATTTGTACGTTTTAGTAACGAATATGCCCAGAAAAAAAATTATTGGGGAAATATCACCACATATGAAATGTATTCATTTTTTGGAATTTTGCTTTTAAGTGGCTATGTATCCATGCCTCGTCGCCGAATGTACTGGGAACCACGAAAAGACAGCCACAACGATCTAGTAGCAGGGGCATTATCTAGAGATAGATTTGAATATACAATGCAAAACTTGCACTGTGTAGACAATGATGAATTAGATAATAATGACCGATTTGCCAAAGTACGGCCACTTTTTTCTAAACTTAACAAAAAATTTCAAATGTACGCTCCACACTTTGAGACACACAGTGTTGACGAATCAATGATTCCATATTTTGGTCGACACGGTCTGAAGCAATTCATAAAAGGTAAGCCTATTCGCTACGGTTTTAAAATCTGGATGGGAGCGACAAGTCAAGGATACTGTATGTGGATGGAGCCTTATCAAGGAAAGAACTCAGTTATTGAACCTAAGTATAAGTTGTTTGGTTTAGGTCCTTCTGTTATCTTACAATATTGCGACATTTTACAAAGTATTGGAGATATTCCCTATCAAGTCTTTTTCGATAATTTTTTCACTACGGTACCTCTGCTGCACGAGTTAAAAAGGAGAGGAATAAAAGCAACTGGCACTATCCGGGAAAACCGAATGTCCAAATGCCCACTTATTTCTAAGTCAGACGCTAAGAAGAAGCAAAGAGGATTCATGGACTATCGAACAACTGATGAGACGTCCGTAGTAATTGTAAAGTGGAATGACAATAGTTGTGTCAATGTTGCTTCCAATTGCCACTCGGTTGAACCTGTACATCAAGTCGCCAGGTATTCTCAAAAAGAAAAAAAGAAAGAAAGGGAATTACCTTTTTACTTTCTTATACGTAGTATAAGGAATTATTGTGATGACGAAAATTTTCGACCTCGAGATTTTTGCAGATGTCCACGTTTTGAAGTCCCCTGATCCCGAAAAAGAGGTTTTTAAAAAATGTCTGTGTGTGTTTGTGTGTGTGACCACGATAGCGGTCAAACCGCTGTAGATATCAATTCCAAATTTTGCATTTACGTGTATAATCTCCTTCTTGAGATCTGATTAGTTTTTCAGTAAAATCGGAAGACCGGAAGTAGTAGTTTACTTCAGTGAAAAAATCAAATTTTGCAAATATTTCGTCAACTACTAATTTTAACCAAATTTATAAAGGATTCATATGTACTTAAAATTAAAATTGAGAACAATTTTATTTAAAATGTTTTTCGAAATTCCTACCGGAAGTAGGTGTATCGATAATCAGTTTTTTCCGAATATTTCGCAAGTCATGCTTTTTAGACAAGTACGTGACGAATATAAAAGTATTTACAACGTAATTTTCAATATCTTTTGTATATAACAAAAATTCGAAATTCAGACCGGAAGTACTACTTTTACTCTTATCGAATAGTGATTTTTTGCAAATATGTCGTAAGTTATGCATTCTATATGTATTTATCAGGAATACAAAAGTATTTAGAATTGGATTTGCAATATTTTTTGTTTAAATGAAATTTCAAAATTCGGACCGGAAGTGGCACTTTTACTCTTAGCGAGTAGCACTTTTTTGATAATATCTTGCGAAGTATGCATTCTATAGAGATTTATTAAGAGAATAGAAGTACTTAGAATAGGATTGTGAATAATTTTTGTATAAAAAAATTCTTAAAATCCTATAATTTAAAACGCTCATACGTATAAGAAAGTCGTGTGGTGGCCACACCTTATTTTTTATATTTTGTTATGGGAACTTCATGAAAACCTACTAGAGAATTATACTACTGATATTTCAAAAACAACAAAATATCTTAAAGCGTCACGAATATCATGCGTATAAATACCAAGTTTTAGAAATTGATATTACGACAAAAGATTATAGTTTTGTAAATAGTAAATAACGACATAATAATATATTCATTTAGGAAAAGACATAAATAAGAACGTCTACAAATATTTTGTATTATAATATTCATCACCTGATGAAGCCCTAGTAGGGTGAAACAATTGTAGTGAATTGAATAAAACTGTTTTGAACTCAATTTGAATTTATTTCAATTTTTACTTGTATATTCTGTGTAATTGCATGCAAAGAGAGATTTCTTAAACAATTACAAGCAGAACGTTCAAACATTTTGTAATTGGACTTTAATTTTGCGAGTTTGCGATCATTTGCCATTGTGTTGTCAAATACATTATTTGTGAAAATGTATTATCTGTTTTATGAAATATGCTTGGCTTCCATAGATAAGTGCATATACAGTGACCGGCAGAAAGTGCGCAGCATATGGGAAAATGGTTTACCTTTGAATATAGCAAAACTATTTTATTGCATCATGTCTCGGCATGACTTGAGACCAAAATAGCACTCGCGATTTCTGCCGAAACTCTCATCGTATACGAGGGAGAGTCAAAAATACAAAATTACGCTAAGAGTAAAGTACCCCCATTTTTAACATTAGACTTTTCTTTATTAATCAATAGTTCTTTGGTTTTAAAAATCAAAGTAAAATATCGAGTTTCATTCACTTTTGATAAAAAATTTCAGTTTACTGTTTATTCTGAATTACCCTGTATAAGAAATTGAGCGCGCTCATACAATACGCAAATCTTACTCTCTGTAGACATCGTAATAGAAAACCATAAATAATACATCGCAAAAGTCAGCTACAAAAATAATATAGCTCTTGAAAATAAAAATTCAAGAATGTGAAATAATTTTGCTGCACACCATATTTTACGTTTTCAAAAGTCAAAATTTTTTATTTAACTCAAATTGTGTGATTCATTTTAACTTAATCATCTTTAAAATTGTAATATTTTTTCATAAAATTAGCAACACTTCTTTTTATTAAGGTTTTAATAATAAACGCTTGACGAGAAAGAGCGACAAAAATAAAAAAAGTTAGTCTCAGCATAATCCTCGACAGATGTTTTTTCGTACTGCATGTGTTGGATTTTAAAAAACATGAACTTAATTCAATAAATGTCATTTAGACATTTGGTTTTGCTATAAAAATGGAAGCGGAAAGGTTATCGGTACAAGAAAATGTAGAAATAGTTCTAATTCGTGGTGAAAATTACTATAGCTATCGCGAAACAGCAAATATTTTTAACAATAGACACAATAAAAATATTCACGATTCTACTGTATGCCGAATTGTGAACAAATTTAAACAAACTGGTTCAGTGGAAAGTAAATACAAGCAACCCCATGAGAAAAGTGTAACTAATGAAGAAAATAGTTTAAATGTGTTATTGTCAGTAAATGAAGTTCCTACTATGCCATTGTATGAAAGACAAGAAGTATTAGGTATTTCCGAAAAATCGATTAGAAGAATTCTTAAAAAAAACAACTACTTACCATATAAACCAAAATTCACCCATACTCTTCAACAAAGAGATCTAGATGCTAGAATTGACTTTTGTTTTTGGTTCCAAGGCAAGAAGGAAGATAATCCCCATTTTGGAAGTCAAATATTATTTACTGACGAAGCAACCTTCACAAGCAACGGCGTAGTAAGTTCTCAAAATTGTAGGTGGTGGGCTAATCAAAATCCTAATTTTACAATTGAATGTAAAAGCCAATATTCATTTAAAACAAACGTTTGGTGTGGTATATTGAATACTCAAATAGTTGAACCATATTTTTTCCGGCAAAATTTAAATGCAGGTAGATATTTACAATTCTTGCAGAATGAATTTAGCGAGTTCCTAGATGATATGCCTTTAAATCTACGAGCGAATATGTATTTTCAACAAGATGGTGCTTCGATCCATTCTACATTGCAAGTAAGAGAATGGCTTAATCAACAATTTCCTCAAAAATGGATCGGACGGTTTTCAGAAAATCATTGGCCTGCAAGATCGCCTGACATTACCCCAATGGATTTCTTTCTCTGGGGTTACTTAAAGAACCAAGTATACAAACATCGACCATTTAGAAATCTGTACCATTTAGAAAATACGATTAGGCAGTGTGTCGTTCAAATTAATTCGGTTTTTTTAAGAAACGTAGCACAAGAATTTAACAACAGGACAATGAAATGTATTGAGAATGGGGGAGCTCACGTAGAAAAATAATGTACTTGTAAATAAATATTTTTGTTTACGATTTTGTTAATGTATTTTGAGTTTTATTTCCTACTATTATGTATCTTTACTATTATTCTTATTAATACCTGAATAAAAAGAAGTGTTGCTAATTTTATGAAAAAGTATTACAATTTTAAAGATGATTAAGTTAAAATGAATCACACAATTTCAGTTAAATAAAATTTTTTGACTTCTGAAAACGTAAAATATGGTGTGCAGCAAAATTATTTCACATTCTTGAATTTTTATTTTTAAGAGCTATATTATTTTTGTAGCTGACTTTTGCGACGTATTATTTATGGTTTTCTGTTACGATGTCTACAGAGAGTAAGATTTGCGTATTGTATGAGCGCGCTCAATTTCTTATACAGGGTAATTCAGAATAAACAGTAAACTGAAATTTTTCATCAAAAGTGAATGAAACTCGATATTTTACATTAATTTTTAAAACCAAAGAACTATTGCTTAATAAAGAAAAGTCTAATGTTAAAAATGGGGGTACTATACTCTTAGCGTAATTTTGTATTTTTGACTCTCCCTCGTATACGATGAGAGTTTCGGCAGAAATCGCGAGTGCTATTTTGGTCTCAAGTCATGCCGAGACATGATGCAATAAAATAATTTTGCTATATTCAAAGGTAAACCATTTTCCCATATGCTGCGCACTTTCTGCCGGTCACTGTATAAGTTATAGACGGCCATATCCCCAATAATTATATAATTATTACTTTAAATACCATACCGTATCCATTTGCATTATTTGATGTTCTGTGGCTATAAATAGGCAGTCTTGGTTAGCCGATAATTGAGTTTCCCACTGCAAATGGAGTGACAGAAATAACTTGTGATTGGGCTAGTTTCATTTATGTGACACATTAGAATAACTGATATGTAAGCGTCAATCAACATATTTATTGTCGCATGTTGTGTGTCACTAGGGTACGTATAGCGTATAGTACGCACGCAAACAGCGTGTGATATTATCATTTTATGCTATGAACTCTATCTTTCATTAGTCGTGCAAAATGCTTTGATTTAAATACTCTAAATGTTTCGCTTTTGTGCCGTGAACTCTTTACATTGAAAAGATAATCCTAAATTTATAAGATATCTTGCAGTCCGAACGAATACTCATATCGTTTCTCATAGTATATTATTTAAACGAATAAACACTAGGTTATATTGTCTATTCTGTTTACTTAAAGCAACCATGGAATAAAGTTCTCTTTGGTATCAAAATCATAAATGGCTTAGTAGGTCTTACCCCTGTTAAATATCATTTCTATTCATGTATGTACATATACGACGAGTGGGCAACTGTGTTTCACCCACCATTTCTACACTTCTCTATTCATTGTATTAATGTTACTAATGTTAATTCCCCCAACTGTGCAATTCAATAAGCAAACATGTCGATGGTTTTAACTACCTATCTGTATTTCATGTTTGAGCATTATTTATTACTAGTTATTTGTACATGAATTTAAAATTTCTGCTTTTCTAGAAAATATTTTTTATTAATTATTTCTTGCTTATGTAGTCCTAGAATTTTTAATTAAAAGGGCCAAAAAATACCAGTTTGCTTAACGCACTAAAGGGACACATTCTAAATTCGCAATTTTGATTAATGAACTGCTGTTAATTTAATTTTAACAAAACATATACAAAGCTGCTCATTATGTTACGTGTTAAATGACGTTGACTTCGTTACCGATGAAATATAGATTCCATTTAATGAATTTAGAGATGTGTTTTATTTTATTTCAAATACTTGGTTAGATTGTTTATTTTTGTATAAATTACTATCAAAATATTTATCCCTTATTTAATATACTTTGTGCAATCTCTGTCTTAGAGAATGAGTTACTGATTTTATCTTCTAAACTCGAGACATTTATTACTAATTTTCTACCTTTCGTAATTATTTTAAGTACGTTATTAGTCCCGTCCTTAATTGAATAATTTTTATTGTTTCTGTCTTACGCTGACCTTTTTAATTATGGACGTATTATTTTCTTCCATTTTTTAATTAGGTTGTACTTAGTTTGATGTTATCGCACGCACGCGAGTGTGCTTGAGTGTTTTGGGAGCATGCATGGATGATTTCGTAACGCCACTATCGTTCGTAACATTTCTTGTTGATATTTTGAAGTAAATGGTCGTTAATTCTGATATAAATTACTGTTATCTGTATAGCCGATGCTTAATTACCGGAGTTGAGGCGGATTTATTGTTTAATTATTGTGGCCGCTGGAAGACAATATTGTGTAGAAGGGAATTGCAGAGATGAGTTATTGATGCCGGACATACAAAATCAGAAGGATTTAGTAATCCTGCTCAATTAAATCGACTAGGTGAGCAATCGCAGTGATTAGCCCCGACTCTATCTATTAAGACAATTATCTATTATATTTCTTATAGCTTCTGATTTTGGACCTGATGGTCATTCAGTTAACCTATTGGGATTAACAGGATTTCCAATGTAGATATTTTATGAGAGAACTTTTTGCATATCATGCGAGAATTAAATCTGCTCATTATATAACTGTCATTTTGACAAAGTTAGTTTTAATCATTAAAATTGTTCACTGACTTTTAAATGAATTCTTATTGTGTATATGAGAATTTTTTCAACTTATATGTATTGTTCTAAATGTAGGACCGCAACATTTTCTTTTTTCATATTCCGTGGTATAATATTTTAAAGCTGTTTTGCTAAAAATCCTTGTTCTATTATAATTATTGCAAAGCGGTTTTAATTTATTTTGCTTTGTTGGCTATTTAATATATCTTCGCTGATTTAGCGTTATATGAATTCTAATATAATTAAGAATTCCAGTGCTAAAATTCAACTACATCCTAACAAACAGATTTTTGTTCCATCTACCTGTCGGGCAATTTTAACCTCTTTAGTCTGGCCAGCCTGCAAAGATTAATATATATATTTAATGTATCTCCTTTCGTGGCCTCTAACGTTTATTTAGATGCAATCTGCGTAGTATTTACATTTTAAAAAAATGATGTATGGTAGCTGAACTATTATGCTTTGATTTCATTATTAATGAAGCTTTTTAGGGCATGCGGTTTTAACGGAAAAATCATAAAATCTTACATTTTGAACGAAATATTTCTAAAAGATTTCATGCTGCTGATCGTTTCTATGTGATAAAGCGTATTAGTTAATGACAGAAATAAAATGCCTTTTGCTGCTTTTTACCATTTTTATTTTACCGGGTCACTGGCTAGTTTGAACTCTGGTGAGTCACTTTCAGTAGCAACGAAACACAATTTGAAATGACTCTCCAAGCTTGAAACTAGGCACGGACAATGCAAAAATAAAAGTGATGGGAAACATAGTAAACAGTATTTTGTTTGTCTCATTAGGAATATTTTTATATTAGTCGTCACCAACATTTTTAATTTTTGTCTCGTCAGTCTAAAATGCACAGTCGGACAAATGTGTGCAAGTGAGTATATGGAATATGCACTTTAAGATATATATTGCTTTCAGCACATTGTTGAAATTCTTGTATTATGTCCATTATTAAAGTTTTCTATTATTCTCTTTTTCTATTTTCCCAAAAAAAAAAAAAAAAACTTGCAGAACCTTGTACCATGGACACCCACGTAGCTTTTTCCCGCGCTTCGTATTTGGGTTCAATTTTTTTATTACTTTTATTTCTCGTATCTGAAGTGTAACATAAACACTTTCTTTTATTGTTCCTTTTGTTACTTTTGAAAACTTTTTTGAATGATATTTAAAACCGCCTCCTTCTAGTGCCTTAACAACTTTTTACTTTCTTATTCGTAGTATAAGGAAGTATTGTGATGATGAAAATTTTCGACCTCGAGATTTTTGCAGATGTCCACGTTTTGAAGTCCCCTGATACCGAAAAAGTGGTTTTTAAAAAATGTCTGTGTGTCTGTCTGTGTGTGACCACGATAGCGGTCGAACCGCTGTAGCTATTAATTCCAAATTTTGAATTCAGTAGTATAATCTCCCTCTTGAGAACTGGTTAGATTTTCAGTAAAATCGCCAGACCGGAAGTAGTAGTGTACTTCAGTGAAAAAATCACATTTTGCCAATATTTCGTCAATTACTAAGTTTAAACAAATTTATAAAGAATTCCTATGTACTTAAAATTGGAATTTGTGAACAATTTTATTAAAAAGGTTTTTCGAAATTCCTACCGGAAGTAGGTCTTTTACTTTAATCGAAAATCAGTTTTTTGCGAATATTTCGCAAGTCATGCTTTTTAGACAGGTACGTTACGAGTATAAAAGTATTTACAACTTAATTTTCAATACCTTTTGTATAAAAAAAAAATCAAAATTCGGACCGGAACTAACACTTTTACTTTTATCGAATAACGTTTTTTTTTGCAAATATGTCGTAAATTATGCATTCTATATATATTTATGTAGAGCTCAAAAGTATTTAGAGTTGAATTTGGAATATTTTTTGTATAAATGAAATGAAGTAACACTTTTACTCTTAGTAAGTAGTGCTTTCTTTCGAATATCTCGCAAAGTACGCATTCTGTAGAGATTTATTAAGAGAATAGAAGTATTTATAATAGAATTTTGAATAATTTTTATATAAAAAAATTCTTAAAATTCTATAAGTTGAAACTTTCATACGTATAAGAAAGTCGTGTGGTGGCCACACCTCATTTTTCATAAGCCCTAGCTTTACATGCCGAGATGATATTTTCTTCTGTCATGAATGTTCAAAAACATAAAAACTAACTGTGTATTGAGGTAATCGAAGATCGGTATTAATATTCCCGAAACATTTTTCAGGATATTGTTAGTTTCCTGCCTGTGCTATTGAAATGGAAGTGTGAGGTTTCCATTATGTAACAACACTGTTTTCATACTTTCGCATGTCAAAATGATCGTTTGATGAACTTTAAGAAGACATAGAAGAAGACATCAGAAAATTCTACACAAGCTACAAGAACGCTATTTCAGCAAAGGAGAAATTGGCACTTCCTTTTTATGTCTCGGAAAGTCCCACACAGTTAATTCTAACTCAGTTTAACTGACAGAATCTTCTACATTGATATTGTCAAGAAGCATGATAATCCACTGAAGAGTATTATTAGTTTTCGGCACTTTGAAAGCATATTTATAGCCTACAATCAGCTCAAACAGCGTGAAAGGCATGACTGAATCAAGAGTTAAGCCAAGGCTAGTGACTGAACGGTGGCGCTGTGCACTGGCTGAATATAATAAGCTTCATAACAAACAATGTTCCACTACTAAAGCTGCAGTCGCGCCACAAGAAGCGAGGGTAGGCGTCTGTTGTGGCCAGCTTAGGTGACAGGCGCGACTAGCCACACATGTGACCTAGTATAATAAACTCCATATGATGCTTAGAGTAGCTTGCTTGAGCGTCTGAAGCGGTGGCACGGGTTAGTCACTGGAGTAGCTCTGTATATAATAAGACTCTAAAAGCTTCGAAAAGTTTACAAATATCATTGCATCAGGCCAAATTGCCGAGTATTCTATAGAAATCTACAATATTTTCATGTCTGTTGCCGACAAGTTTCAATCTGCATTTTCTCAGCTGTCAGAGCTATGCCAGTACTAGCGCAGTTCGATTAATTTGTACTTTGAATATTTTCCTTAATTTTACCAATTACTCTCATAATTTAAACCGTTTTTAGGCCACTCTTATTATTTCAAATGTTGTACTTAAATCTACAACTATAATTATATATTTTATTTATTAGTAACGCTAATTAATATTGGAAACTTCTTGTTTAGGACATACATAATGGCTATAATTATTGATCTACCCATCAGTTATTGTCCATTTAGCAAATTCTATGGATTACAATGTGTGACATTATAATTTCACAGTTTATAACTTAGACAACGGATATTGCTATTACTATATCTATGGGTTACTCTTGTTAATAAATTTCGGCGCTGGTTTTTACTGAATTTAAAAAACTACTGCGAAATCCACAAATATATATATAGATTGCAACAATAAATGACGGCTATTGAATACAAATACGATTTATTATTGGGACAAGTATTATGTGTAATAAATGTTGCATATATCCTATCTAATACAGAAAAAAGCAATTTAAATACTAGAAACTGATGGATTTATTTACATTTACTAAACTAATGATATATAATTTATTATAAGTATGATAGAGCCACACTTTATAAACTTGCAATAAAACGTAAAAAATATTTTGTGGATACTTGGATTCAATAAATTATGTAAAAGCAAACAACAGAATTATACAGGCTGTCCCAGATAGTGTGCTCATCATTGGGATCTCATGAACGGTAAGAGATAGAGAGTTGGTTAAATGAGACAAAATGTACGTGACACCTGGGTTTATTTTTTTAAGCAAAAAAACTTTTAAAAAAATGAACGATACGTGCGCTATAGGGGAAAAACTAAAAATCGGCAATTTTAATTTCGTCGTTTAACTTATTTCATGTAAAAGATACCGAAATACTATCTTGACATTATGAAGGTACTTTTTTACGCAGAATTCAAATTTGGTATTGCAACCTCTGAAGCTTTTATACGTTTCGAGATTTTTATACAAACTTTCTTATTTTAAATACAAATCGTAGGCGGCTTTGACTGTATCAGAAAGAGCATAATTTGCTGATTTCAATGATGTATAACACTTTGGGTTTATTTGTAGAAATAACAAAGTTATAATGATATTTGTGCAATTTTTGGTATCCTTATGAATGCATAGGCTATACATCAGAGGCAGCATTGAATTATTAAGACAATATGTAGTATCTGTCAAATTTATTTACAAGCAAGTTACGTATCGGTTTATTTTTGTGTTATTTAGTCTGATATTTTGTTCGTTTATTTAAAAATCACCGCATTTGTTGTTTTGGTTCGTTTTATTACTTGTTTATTGTTGTTCACGTTATGGAGAAATTTAATAATGAAGAGAAATATGATATGCTTCAAAGTTACATATTGGCTCACAAAAATTCAAGGAATGCAGCTAATCATTATTTGGAGTTGTACCCAGATCGACGGCAACCACACGAAACTTTATTTCGAAGATTAGAAGTAAATCTAAAAACATACGGTGCCTTTAGTAAACCGAAAAGAAATAGAAAAAGATTAGATGAGGAAACCCAAGTTATTGTATTAAATCAGGTGCGTGAAAATCCAAAAGTTTCCACAAGAGAAATAGAAAACAACACCGGAATCCCTAGAACATCAGCCCATAGAATATTAAAAAAGCATCAATATCATCCTTACAAAGTCCACATTAGCCAAGGACTCCAACCAGGAGACGCAGAGAGGCGGACTCGTTTCTGTCATTGGTACATTAATCATAATAACAACAATGTTACATTTCTGTTTAATGTGTTGTGGTCAGATGAATCTCGATTTACGAACAATGGGTTATTTAACAGAAATAATATTCATTATTGGGGGACAGAAAATCCCCATGCTCTACATGAAGCTCGACATCAAGAACGTTTTGGGTTCAATGTGTGGTGCGGTATTATCGGCAGAAGAATAGTTGGACCTATTATCTTCAATAACAATTTAACGAGTGAACGCTATTTGAACTTACTTCAAGGTGAAATAGAAGCTCTTCTAGACGATATTCCGCTTAATCTAACTGCGAATATGTATTTCCAACAGGATGGGGCACCAGCACATAATGCTCACATTATTACGAATTACCTAAATAATAGATTTGGTAATCGGTGGATTGGTAATCGAGGACCTATTTCATGGCCTGCACGTTCCCCAGACTTAACCGCAATGGATTTTTTCCTTTGGGGTTACATAAAAAATAAGTTGTATAAAACACAATTTAATAATGTGGAGGAACTGCAAGCTTGTGTTTTAAGAGAGTTTCATCGGATAAATGGACGTATTTTAGAAAAAGTGATTAATTCCACACTAAGAAGAGCTCAGTTATGTATCAATAACAATGGAGGACTTTTTGAGCATTTAATGTAATTTATCTATTTACTAGTAGTAAATAAATAGTTAGGTATGTGAAGTTAGTGTTTTATTTACTTTTCAGTCATTTTTGTATTTTGTTTCCAGGAATAGGTAAGTATAAAACAAAAAAATATGCTAATTATTCTTGTAACTTTGTTATTTCTACAAATAAACCCAAAGTGTTATACATCATTGAAACCAGCAAATTATGCTCTTTTTGATACAGTCAAAGCCGCCTACGATTTGTATTTAAAATAAGAAAGTTTGTATAAAAATCTCGAAACGTATAAAAGCTTCAGAGGTTGCAATACCAAATTTGAATTCTGCGTAAAAAAGTACCTTCATAATGTCAAAATAGTATTTCGGTATCTTTTACATGAAATAAGTTAAACGACGAAATTAAAATTGCCGATTTTTAGTTTTTCCCCTATAGCGCACGTATCGTACATTTTCTTAAAAGTTTTTTTATTTAAAAAAGTAAACCCAGGTGTCACGTACATTTTGTCTCATTTAACCAACTCTCTATCTCTTACCGTTTACGAGATCCCAATGGTGAGCACACTATCGGGGACATCCTGTATACAAAAGGGAAACAATACTGAAAAGAAATGTCAAAGGAAAAATTTATGTAAGAACAAACGTATCCTCTTTGTTCCAAATACGGCCCATATTTTACAGTGTTTTCATACTTCGACACAATACATTAAAACACAATGAGCAAGAAAGATAGTTTGTCTTAGATAACAGGTTACACGGGCCCTCTAAAATGCAAGCCGCACTCTAGTTCAGTTTACCAATTTAAGTACTTCGATAGTTGTTAAGTCATGTTGTAGACGTTTGTGCGATCTGAAAACGTCTACAACATCACCAGCTAGAATGTATCCGATATTATTATTATTATAGCGATTTTTACGAAAAACTATCTATGCAAAAACTAATTTACATTAACGAAAACTAATTTTACAATTATTAGAACTTAAATATAATTTTTAATGTTCAACGGTGGGGTGTCAAGCTATTTCGAGTTCTATTATTTACCATATCATCAGAAATTTTTTATTTATAAAAATTTCTGTGAACTGCTATCGCACTTCGGAAGGTAAATAACGCTATCGGTCCTAACATTTCGATAGTTTTTAGACCACGTTTGCGTCACTTGCGCAGTCTGAAAATGTTAGCTGTTCTCATTTTACAAGTTTGTAAGCTCACATATGTAAGCACAATAACGATTTAGGTGAAAAAAACAAACTTATGAAAAGTGATTCTCATTGATTAAAGAGTCGTGTGGTTTTATTTCATGTCGAATTTCCGCAATTTTCTGAACTGATCTCCTGAACACCTGTCAATATACTGTAGGTTGCTTATGATGAATATATACTGGGTGAGTCATTAGTAGCCGCTTCTTCGATTGCTCTTTTGTGTTTTAAATAAAAGAAAAAACAATTAGTGGAAGAGCCATGGTTGCTTGTGGCGCATATTATAAAAATCCTTTAAGCTCTGGCGCACTTCCGGTTTCACCGGAAATGCACGGAATTTATTTTTTTTAAATGACTCACCCTATATATTTTTGGAATTTCTTGTATTGCTTTAAATTGTCTGTTCGACTGTTTTTTCTTTTTCAAAATTGAGCCAATAGTTTTTGAGTTATTAATTTTTTTTGAAAATATTTGACCGAAACACGTGTTCAGAAAAGCATCATTTTCACATTGTTTTTAGAACCAAAAACATTAAGTTTGGTGGTTCTTGTAGCCAAGAAAATTCTACATCATTTGGTAAAGTTGCAGTCGACAATACCTCAAAAAACTTGGCTTTTTCAAAGCATACTTCCTGAAATTTTCACGTACCAAAAACTTACTTTTTATGAATGGAACACCCAGTATTTTATTGAGTCATTTTGTTTCTTTTTTTATTCTCTTTCATTTTTGTTAACAATGTCCTATACCTATCTTTTGTAATTTTTGAGATAATCACTATAGGAGCAATTAGCGGTCAATTAAAGAACTACGGGCGCTGTTCTATGCACCCTAATATTCGTCCAATAAAGGCTGGAATGCGGCTGACTGCCTGAGTCAACTGTTGAATAACGTCGGTATACATTTATTTCAAACTTATAAAAGCATCGCTATTAGTTATCATACAAATGAATTATTCTTATGAAGAATTAAGAGATATGATTGACGTTTTGGGTGAATCTGATAGAAACTCTTTGCTAGCATCCAGACTTTTTGCACAGCGATACCTTATAGAAGTCAACCGAAGCCAGAAACCTTGGAAAATATAAAGTGGACGGTTTGAGTGAAAGAAAGCATTGAATATGAAAGAAAGAGCGGAAAAAGCAATAACTGACGTTTATGGTACTTGCGAGTGTAGTCGAACACCCCCCATACTAGTACTACGAAAATTAGTCGTCAGTTAGATGTAAGTCAAATTTGAGAATTCAGAATAATTAGGAAATATGAAATTCACCCGTAGTATATTTATACACAGGGTTAGATGAAAGAAATTTTCAGAATCGCTTACATTTTTGTCAATTGGCAGCAAATAAATTATCCTGGCTTTCTCAATTTTTTGTTGTTTACCAACGAAGCCACCTTTTATTAAAGTGAATACGTTCATCGTCACAATTTCCGTTATTATAACACATTAAATCACCCACTTTATCACACCTGTAAACTTTCAAAATCGTTGGTCATTAAAACTGTGGGGAGGAATAGTCGGTAGTTACATAATTGGACCTTATTTCTTTGATGAAAATGTTAATGGAGAAGAGTATCTTCGCTATCTACAGACGGATTTTCAAAACCTTTTGAAGTCATCTTCAAATATATCAGTAAACATAACCTTGATTTTATTTCGATGTTAACCAACAGTGTCAAAAATGAAATATTGCAACTGGACATTGCCGGAATTAAAAAAATGAAATGCGATGCTCTTCATTCTATAAACTTATTACTTTTGGGATAGTTGGATATAACATTTACTTAGTTTCACAGTTGACTACGGAAGTTGGGCGCCATCCCTGCCTTCCATTTGTTGAGCGAATATTTTGGTGCATAGAACAACAGCGCTCGTAGTTCTGTAATTGACCGCTAATAGCTTCTATAGTGATTATCTCAGAAATTACAAAAGATAGGTATAGGACATTATTAACAAAAATGAAAGAGAATAAAAAAAGGAACAAAATGCCTCAATAAAATACTGGGTGTTCCATTTAAAAAAAATTAGTTTTTGGTATGTGAAAATTTCAGAAAGTAGGCTTTCAAAAAACAAAGTTTTTTGAGGTATTGTCGAGTGCAACTTTACCAAATGATGCAGAATTTTCTTGGCTACAAGCACCACCAAAGTTAATGTTTTTGCTTTTAAAAACAATGTGAAAATGATTTTTTTCTGAATACGTGTTTTGGTCAAATATTTTCAAAAAAAATTAATAACTCAAAAACTATTGGCTCAATTTTGAAAAAGAAAAAACAGTCGAACAGACAATTTAAAGCAGTACAAGAAAATCCAAAAATATAAGGGGTGAGTCATTTAAAAAAATTAAGCTCTGGCGCACTTCCGGTTTTACCGGAAGTGCACGGAGCTTAAAGTATTTTTACAATATGCGCCACAGGCAACCATGGATCTTCCACTTATTGTTTTTTCTTTTATTTAAAACACAAAAGAGCAATCGAAGAAGCGGCTACTAATGACTCACCCTGTATATAAGCGGGGATCCTACAACCTTAGCCGTTTTCCGCATTTCGATCTCCATCTCTTCCTATCTCTCCAGATGTCTTCATCTATTGCTCTGTCTTTCATTGTTTCCATAACCCCACTTATCCATGACTTTGCCGGTCTTGCTCGTTTCCTTCTATTCGTTGGGTTGTATTCTAGAGCTCTTCTTGGCCATATGTTTTCCTCCATCCGTTTTACATGTCCGTACCATATCAGTTTCCTTGTTTCTATCCTTTCTGACGTTCTATGTATTCTGCTGGTTCTTTGTCTGATTTCCGTGTTAGGTATATGTTCAGTTCTTGATATGCGACAGGCTCTTCTCAGGTAGTCCATCTCAACAGTGTCCACAGAATAAGATATACTAAATGAAAGATTCGGTTTTTTTTTGTGATAAATACTTTTTAACAAACAGCAACATAAATTAACAAAAATTGTTTGACACTCTTTGTAAATGAGTTTTTTTTTTTTTTTTACAAAAAACAACAAAAACACGTGTAACTCTTTTATTATGTTCAAGTTAAAAGTCATTACGAATGGTTATTATGACGGCAATATTGATTTTTCCATTAATATATATGGGAGCAAATGATTGTAGGGCGCTAGAAAACTAGGTGGTCAATTTACTGATATAAAAATGCTTAAATGTCTACCAGTAAATTAATAGAACACACAGATTATGAACATTATTTCGTCGTATATGTATATTAATAACGGTACGTTTGAAAATGCAGCTTTTCAAAACTAATTGCAAACTAATTTCAAACAGAAGTTTGACGTTTCGAAGTTCAAATAATCTATCACTGCGTATGTATGCATATTCTCCACCATCGCTTTTAACTTTTTACAATTTTTGAGACACCGCATCGCGTCTCTTTCCTTTACGTGAAACTTTGTAGAAGCCGTCTGGTTTCAAAGTTCATCTTCTGAGTACCAACCTCCGAAACGAAATTCGGCGAATTACCTTCGAAATTCTCTATTTAAACTTCAAAACTATACACACTTAGCGACAACATCAAACGCGCGTTTAAATTTCAGATGTGCACTTCTAACTGTTGACTTTAAACTGCCCAGGAAGTTTCTAATATACATATATTATAGATATTCATACGAAGTTGGTAGTAGTTGGCATCAGACAATTCTTACAACAACAGTTGTATCTACGTGCAACGGAAGTTATTCGGATAAAACACAATAGCGTATAGTTTTCATTAAGCTATATATTCATATTTTAAATTTTACAAAAGTAATAATTTCAGACGAAATTAATCTTGAAGTTAACATTAACAAACTCCTACCATTTTTAGCCAGGCACCTCCACCATAAATACATAGTACGGGCAAATCAAATTCTTTTTTAAATCTAATCCTTCTTGACTAACTTTTTTGCTTGATTTATCTCTAATATGCATAACTTATATTTAATAATTTTTGCATCTTATTTCAAATTATTTTTGAATAATCCCATTTTGAGACTCTTAGCAAGAGAAAGTGCACGCGTGCACTTCAGGAACTATACAGGCTCTTTATTCATGAGCATATATTACGCATTATATAATAATTAATTGTCATGACATAATATCTTTCCAACTTTAACAATCGTCGTGTTATAATTCTTCTAAATTTATGACTTATTTCGCTTCTATGTTCAATGAACGAGACTCAGGACGATTATGTTATTATACACATAAAGGTGTACTACACGTTTGCCAAACACACACGTATATTCATTTATATTAATTCTTCACAAATATTTAAACCCAGTACTTTTTGATAATTTCAAGATGATATCTAAAATCGATACATTCATAAACTGAATTTTTAAAGAATTGATACTATTAAATATTTGAAATAATAGCATGTTATAGTATCTATAATATTAACAGTAGTTTTATAATATAATATGGCTGTTTGTGACAACATTATCTTATATTACTGTTCTCAATATGAACAACACATTTTTAGTATATCAATAATACTGACAGGGAGAAGACTAAGGTGTAATATGCAAAGAAGAACTTTTTTTAATATAAATTTTGACTTTCTAATTTTTGAAAATTTGCGAGGCAAGCACGAATAAAAGTGCAAATTTCATAAACATCAGAACATGTTTTAATTAGCGCATACATATATATTAAAACCTGGCTTTGTTTAAAATTATTTACATATCACCCACGGTCTAGCGAAAATATTCATAATACATTCATGGAGGGATGAATATTTATAAGGTTTCGTGTTCTAAATTGCGGCGTAGACAAAATAAGCGTGTAGCTACATATCTTTTAGTATTCATTGCTGAGGAGGAAAAAACTTCTAATCCAATTTCGTCGCGAAGTGAAGTTTTAATTAATCGGTGATTGTTTCAGTGTTCTTGTCTAAAATTCGAATGTCTGCATTCCTGTTTAATAAGTATGTGCACGTTACTTTAAATATTTGATGAAGCAGTTATCATATTTAGATTTATTACCTCGATTCATACCTTAAAAATATAACCAGACAAGCGATTTTGCTTAATTATTAATTTAAATATTTTATTTGCAACGAATTATTACTTATATTAGAATCTCTTAATTATGTCTAATTCTTTTTGTGACTCATGATGACTTCAATTTAATGAGCTTATCAAGAATCATTGCATGTACTTAATGTATAATTTTGTTACATTACCTGGACGTAGTTTGATTGGTTTGAGCTCTCACCAGCTGAGAGGCACTGGAAGTGTCGAACTCCGACTGGATATTCAAACTCAGTACCCAGGGATTTACTAAATACTTGTATGCAAAATGCATTGTTATGCTGATAATAAGATTGCTAACTTTTGGTATCGGTCGAATATTTTTGACCGTATTATAGTCATTTCTCAGAAAAAGGATCTATCTTTGAACCGACATTATTGCTATTTTTTGTTTAGGATCGTACGTACTTGAATTCTCCTACACGGTTGTAATATTAGGTTATTCTTAAATTACGTTAGTATATTAGTAGGCATACATAAAGATAAACATCAATATATATGATAATCTTACAGCATGATTTGACAAACATAAATAATAATAAATGGTAAAAAATAAATATATATAATTCAAAAATAATAAAAAAGATAATATAATAATAAGTCTATCAAGTCTAGTATGTACTCAATTCTGATACAGTATTATTCCTAATTCATTAATGGTCTAATCGTTGACCAAAATTTAAATTTCTTTTCTCTATATATGCAGTATTTTAATAATAAAAAAGATAATATAATAATAAGTCTATCAAGTCTAGTATGTACTCAATTCTGATACAGTATTATTCCTAATTCATTAATGGTCTAATCGTTGACCAAAATTTAAATTTCTTTTCTCTATATATGCAGTATTTTATCTAAGGTGCCTAAGGGCCTTATGTACAAAGAATTAACAATTTTTATGACAACAATCGAAATTAGCATAATCTACTACGATTTGCTTATTTTTTCTGGATTGTAAGCTATCTATTTACCTCAGGAATACGACAGAAATCTATTACAAATGTCAGTAGCATGATTTTTTAATTTCTCTTCAGTAAAATCGGCAGACCGGAAGTAGTAGTCTACTTCAGTGAAAAAATCGATTTTTGCCAATATTTTGTCCATTACTAAATTTATAAAGAATTCATATGTACTAAAAATTAAATTTGAGAAGAATTTTATTATCAAAGTTTTTCGAAATTCCTACATGAAGTAGGTCTTTGACTCTTACCGAAAATCAGTTTTTTGCGAATATCCCAGAAGTTATGCCTTCTAGGCAGATACATTACCAATATACAAGTATTTAAACCTTTATTTTCGATACCTTTTTTATAAAAGATTTCAAAATTCGGACCGGAAGTAACACTTTTTATCTTATCGAATAGCGATTTTTTTTTGCAAATATGTCGTAAATTATGCATTCTATATATAATTATCTAGAGTACAAATGTATTTAGAGCTGGATTTGAAATATTTTTGGTATGAATAAAATATCAAAATTCAGACCGGAAGCAACACTTTTACTCTTAGCGAGTAGCACTTTCTTTCGAATATGTCGCAAAGTATGCATTCTATAGAGGTTTTTTAAGAGAATGGAAGTACTTCTTATTCTTAAATTTTAGCTTATTCGTCTAAGATAAAACTATTTAAAACAATTTAGAACAATTTTGTATAATTTAAAACGCTCATACGTATAAGAAAGTCGTGTGGTGACACATCTCACTTTTTTTGAAACAGTAAAACTTCAGAAAGCGCTATCTATTTTTTCTTCGAGTACTGTTGACACAGTAGAAATTTCTAAATTAATTAATAATATTAAATCTCTTGGTCAAGATGCTTTAGATATAACTATGATTAGACTTTATGGTCCACTAGTCTTTCCCTACTTAATGCATACTATAAACACCTGCATACTATCGAATAGATTTTTCGTTAAATGGAAGTATGCCTCCGTGATTTCCTTACCTAAAATTCAGGATCCGATCGAGTTAAAAGATCTGAGGCCGATAGTATCTTTCCTACTTTGTCGAAAATGTTAGAGAAAATAATATTTAATCCGATCTGTAGCCGTAACAACAATATACTTCCTGCATTTCAGTTTGGGTTTATAAATTGTCCGAGCGCGGCTGACTAAACGTGAAACAGATACGCAAGTGTCTGTGTTTATACCATAAAACAATAACTTCCATAACCCCTTCATACTTGCTCAGAAGATGAGATACCGTTGTGGTGTGCATAACATTACAACTCGATACCAACATCTCATTTCGGCACCGTTGAGAAATACATCCCTCTACAAAAGATTATTTTCATACATCTACTCAAGTTACAATTAATTGCCTGATAATACTGAACTTTATCTGTGGACTATATTAAGGTGACCTGCTGCTTAGTGGCTAGTTATTGTTATTATTAATTTTATGTGTTAACATTTTTTCTCTCTTGGATATGTGTTTTTTTGAATTATATGCAGTACATTTTACTTCAACGTTTCGATGTATTTTACATCTTTTTCAAAAATATAGAACATATAACTTTAAAATACAATACAAATGTTATAATTATTTGAGTTAATATGATTTATACAAAACAATATAATTTAAATATTTAATGCACGGCAACGGGCAAGTTACATTGAAAAACCATTTTGCATTAAATATTTAAAGTATATTTTTGTGTGTAATTCATATTATGTCAAATAATTCTTTTATTTTTATATAGTATTTAACAGTTATATATTCTATGTTTTTGAAGAGGATTGAAACGTTGAAGTAAAATGTACTATATTTAATTCAAAAAAGCCACATACCAAAGAAAGAAAAAATGTTAATATATACAGCACTGTTGCAGTATGTTATCTAGTTTAAGCATGCTATAGTTGATTGCTATAAAAAAATTTTGATTTTAGTTTTTGCCAGGGTTTAGATGTAAAACAGACACAGTTTCAACCCCACTCTGTTGTTGGCTCTTAATTGATTTTATTTTTTATTTTTGTTGATTTTCATTTGTATACTAAGCGAATAAAGACTATATTATTATAATAAGGATTATTATTATTATTAGTCCGAAGAATGGACTCCGTTACAAGGATCTCCGCGACCGAAGTAAGCGAAAACGATTTTCTCAGCAGCAAAGCTTGTAACAACTAACAACTGTTTTTTTTTATTCTATCCATGACCTCCAACGACTACTTAAAAAACGAAAAAGCAATAAATGACAAATATTATTCATACTCCTTCTACCACAACAGTCAGTTCATTGGGTACTCCCTCGTATTAACCAACACTAAAATTCCAATCAGGAAAATATACAGAAGTATGTACTGTACTGTTTAAAATGCATAACATTTAAAGACTATACACACTTCTAAAATTTAACTAAACAGTATTGAATTAAAAATATTATTCATTTATATGAATATAATTATATGTATTAATAGAATAGATATGTAAAAGATAGGTGAATGCTAATTGAACGTAATTGTAAAAAAAAATGTTTTACATATTAAAGTCAATATTGTCAAAAATTAGATATCATAAAAATAGGCAACTTAATTTACTGCATGAAATTATAGAAAAAATAAATCGCATATATCGATTAAATTAGGAACGATCCTTAGATACTGACAAAAAAAGATGATTATTGATTTTTGGAGTGGAAAGTAAAATTAGTGATATAAAAGAAGATATTAAAAAAAATAATTTAATGTTAAAAACTGTCTATTAAAAGTTTAAAATAACTTACATAGCATTTAATTAAGCATTTCTCAAGTACTTGTGAAGTAGTAAAGATGAAATTCATAATTTTGGTCTATTATGAGGTATTGCTGAGCACAATTTATCTGAGGATATCTGCAAATAAAAGAGTTTGATTTTTATAAATGGATAAATCGTTTTAAGAAAAACTTACCCGAAAAAGAAGAAAGCCAGAACGTGGTTGCAGATATTGCCATCCTTGATGGAGGGATTAATCTGGACGTTGTGTGAAGTATTATAATGAAGTTACCTGGAAATTAGAAATTGAATTTATAAACTCACAAAACATACCTATAACAAATACTTACCCGGAAAAGAAAAAGCAGTGTGTGTGTGAGTGTGTGTGTGTTATATGTGTAACCACGATGGCGGTCAAACCGCTATAGGTATCAATTCCAAATTTTGTATTAACGGGTATAATCTCTCTCTTGAGATCTGATTAGATTTTCAGTAAAATCGACACACCGGAAGTAGTAGTTTACTTCAGTGAAAAAATCGAATTTTGCCAATATTTCGTCAACTACTAAGTTTAAACAAATGTATAGTATGATCAAAAAGTCTTTGGATCGCTATAGCCATGAAACGTAAAGCTATGTATAGAATTATTTACTTATGTGGTTCTTGACTTTGAAGTATACATAAGTCACAAATAAAATAGATTAAAAGTTGTCAAGGAAATATCAAAATTAATAAAAGTAAATAATTTCATAGATTGACATAAATTCCACGGCAATAGCGATCCAAAGACTTTTTGATCATACGTTATAAAGAATTCTTATGTACTCAAAATTATGAAAGTTTTTCGAAATTGATACCGGAAGTAGGTCTTTTACTGTTATCAAAAATCAGTTTTTTGCAAATATTTCGCAAGTTATGCTTTATAGACAGGTACGCTACGAATATAAATATATTTAGAACTTAATTTTCAATATCCTTTGTATAAAAGAAATTTCAAAATTCGCACCGGAAGTATCAGTTTTACTCTTATCGAATAGCGATTTTTTGCCAATATGTCGTAAATTATGTATTCTATAAATACTTGTCAAGAGTACAAAAGTATTTAGAATTGGTTTTGAAATATTTTTTGTATAAATGAAATTTCAAATTCGGACCGGAAGTAACACTTTTTCTCTCAACGGGTAGCATTTTTTTTCGAATATCTCGCAAAGTATGCATTATAGATATTTACTAAGGGAAAAGAAGTACTTATAATAGGATTTTAAATAATTTTTATATAAAAAATTTTTAAAACTATAATTTGAAACGCTCATACGTATAAGAAAGTCGTGTGGTAGCCACACCTCATTTTTTTATATTGAATTTGACATAACCTTTTAGACAGAATCTAAATATATATATATATTTTCAAGTACTATTTACGTTGTTAAAAAAACGTGTCACATGTATTAAATTAATATTAAAAGAAATATTAATGTAACCTTTTTTTATAAATTATGATAGTAACCGAAATCCAAGATTATTCATGCTCATCATTATAAAATTTTAAAACCGACTGAGAATAATTACCTTGTTTATAAATTTAAAAGCCCGCGTATTAAAGATTCTGTTATAAAGTCACAGTACCATACTGAATAGTTTATTTAGCATTACAAAGAATTATAACGGTACAGTACATATATACAGAACATAAACTGAATAATAATATACGCAATGCAAGTGTAAATTAAAACAAGGAGTTAATGCTGGGAAACCCGAAACACAAATGCATAGGAGTCGCTAGATATCTTTGGTAGTAAAAAAGATTACAATTTAAAAAGGAATTCGGTCCCGGCATTATGTATGGATAGCACAAACATTTATTGTATTACAATATACCGGGTGTCTCATTAGTGCAGTGTCGGTCGATATCTCTATATCGTTTGAAGGTACAGAAAAACTTTTCAAACAAATGTTGTTTGATTCTTAAAGGGACATTGCTTAATATACTTTAGTTTATACAGGTTGTCTCAGAATAGTAGTACTGATCCTAATATTATTTTTTTAAACGAAACACCTTAAATTTTATTCCATTTTTAGATTCTGCTATAAAATCCACATGGTTCTCATATACCATAATTGTTTTTGAAATATTTAACACTTTCTCTAATGAATGTCATGTGCAGGTAATATTAATGCTAAGTCATGTCTTACTTATGTTTAATCCCAGAATTGAAATTTTTGGTATGTGAGCAGTTTATAGTTGCGATAACTTTTGCGAATTGCTAAAATTATTTTTCTTGATACAGAGTGTTCAGGAAAGGGAAAGCAATATCACAAATTTTAGATGGAAAAAACTATTTTTATTTTAATGGAATGCATAGTGTTTTTTTTTTATGTTATTTTACTCCTAAAGTAACACACTTTATTTTTACTTTAGCATACGTATTATACCATAGTCGTCAAATTTTAATTTCGGTTTGCACTTCTATCATATGCAGAAGATGACCTTATGATATGCAGCGATGCCTGCTTGCTAACAGTGGTGGGAGAGCAACGCAGTGGCGGAGGACCCCCACGCCTTACATTTCATAGCAAACGTTTGTCGAGTGTTGCAGCCTCGCTTATGTTTATCTTCAGTTTATTTCGTCGCGCTCTTTTCCTCTTTCTAATTTCGTATCAGAAATTAAAATATGTCGACCCCGGTATACGTATCTGCATTAGATTTCGAGATTTTTTCATTTTCAAAATTGCTTTACAAAAAGCTGTCCACTTCATGGCAATAAGTTGTTAATACTTCGTCTACAGCGTTTTATTACTTAGAAACATAATTTTCAGTAGGTTTAATTCTATACTTTTACCATCACAAAAAGATTTTAACTGCGCAACCGAAAATGTTATCAGTTGTCGTTTAAGCAGTATTCTATAACGTGCAAAGTCCAAAATAGGTCGTCCCATTTAACGGTATCTGCATATCGATCATAAGATGATAAAACATACAGAAGAGTCCTCTTAACGCGATAACCTAAATTAAAAGTAAACATCTGGAATCCCTAAACCGAAAACTCGTATCCAATTTGAATATACCACCGCCGACAACGGGATCGGATCCTTAAATAAGGGCATCACCGCAAGTCGGAATAAAATTTATAAGTGTTGTTCGGCGAGAAGGCGCGACAGTACTTCCCACCCTGTCTCCTGCGCTTTTAAAACAAAATGTGTCTCGGAAAGTAATAAGGGAAGGAAAGGAAACTTTACGGGTGTGAAGATTCGCAGGCGGGAAAAATTACGTCGTAAAGTCGACACGCGCGCCCGACTTCTTCAGATTGTTATCTCGGATGCTCTTAACACAAAAGCAACAGGCTCTACTGCCCCTCGTTCCCGCTTCACGGCACAACACTCACTAAAATTGTACTAGAGGGCGCGGAAGGATTATTTAATCAAGATAGTGGATTTTCAACACGCCTCGTAGGAAAATCAGATCGTCACTGTGTCGAAAAGAAAATTAAGACTCTTCTTTTTCATTGTCTAAATGACACGTCAAAGGGAGGAAAAGATATTGCCAAAATATATTTCACACCAATGCTTTTTTATTCTCTTTAGTCACTTAATGTAATCCCGGCTCGTCTGGCTTAAACATAATTTAAAAATAACTTAAGCACCAGAATCCCTGAGCATTTATTCTTGAACTCAACAAAGATATTATCGGGAGATTTTTTGTACGAGGAAGGTTATTAACGCTTCATATACCCTTCTACTCGTTCACAGAAAATAAGTAAGTAGCATTCGTTGCATTAACGCATTTACAATATAAGCACAATTGTCATTTCCGTATATTACGCGTAAATATTCAATTTTAAAGATCGGTAAATATTTCATATAGGTAAAAGAAAATACAAAATACGAAGTGGTACATATGACTTTTAAATACCTAACAATATTAATATTTAAGTATCATCATTATTCTTTTATTCACTGATAGTTTTCAGTGCTTTGTCGTTTTAATAGTAATACTAAAATGTAAAATGTAGCTTTTGAGATACACCTAATTAAAATGCCTCGTTAATATATGTTACGGCCTTCTTAGCCAGCAGGGCTGCTAACTTGATTCTGACCACAACGCACAGTAAACTTGTGCACACATCCCGCTGGATATTAGAGTTGAACTATGACGAAACCACTCCAAAGTCCATCTAAACCGAAGGCTCAATAGCGCAAGCATTAGTCAACGGTCAAACCTGAAAATACCCCTTACTGGTTAAATAACCGTTATGATTAGGTAGTCTTATACTAGCAATCACAAACATATATGGTCCTACCTGAGAACTCCCCTTTGCATCTCGATCGTAAACGTCAGGAGTCCTATCTGCCTCTACGTCAATGAAGATCAGCCGTGGGTTTAATTCAGTAATTAAACGATGGGCTATTAAGGCGCCACCTCCCATAAGGAAATGACCCCCTATTAGTTGACTGGGAGGTAATCAAGGAAATTTAGAGAAAACAGGAGAATCTCCCAGAATGAACATTCAATCAACAACTACCACGTTTATTTACAGTAGTAAATTAAAGGTACATATAAAAAAGCATTTTACAAATCTCAAGTAATATAGTAGGTATTAATTTGTTGTGAGAATTTAGGCTATAAAAAGACAATCAGACCAAACCTTGAGGAGATTAAGTCAATAGCAGCTGTTAAACAGATCTAGACTAATCAGTGATAAAATAAGGGGGAATGTTGAATCAAATAAACGCAGAAAAATGTAGCATATGAGATTTCCTATACCTTACAGGTCATTTAAAAAATATATCAAACTTAATACGAGCCACAACCATAGTAAGTTATGGTAACCAAATCGAGCCTAAATTAAATCAAGAACGTGACCGAATGACACCGGTCACTGCGGAAAGCACTGAGGGTGTTCCTCGGCAATTAAGTTAAATCTAGGATATAGTAAACGAATTATAGTACTACAATTGAATTATAACTTTAACTGAAGTCAGCCCTGACAGGGAAGACAAGAGACTAATGGCAAGCGAATAAGTTTCTTAAACATAAAATACAATTGCTAACAAAAATTATTAACAGAAGCTGAGATTACAAAATTAATTTTTATGAAGGTTATAAGGTAACATAACCTAATAAGACATTGACACAAGCAAGAATTTATTACTTACCCTCCAAATTGACAAGAAAATTTGACTGTTCGAAAACAGACTATATAACAAAAAACTACATCATTACAGAACCCCAATTAAAAAACGGAAACGAACCCCAATTAAAAGACGAAACATGTAGAATAAAACCTGAACTAAACGTAAGCTATTTCGTTAATTAACATATCCTAAATTAAGAGGTCTCAATTAAAAAAGGAAAGCGGAAATCTTTCAGTGTATTTCGGCAATTCAAGAAATAATAACAGATGGTAGCACGAGTCCAAACAATCAAGGCCAGCTGTATCTGATGTCGCTGCGCGATATAAAGCCGTCACATAACTTGGACTTACATTGTTGATTTTGATTCTTGTAGCCTCAAAATATTGGTTTTTATATTGGCCATCTAATAATACCCAAAAGAAATAATTTCTGATTTTTTTATTGAAATAAACTTTAAAATAACACTGTAAAGATTAATTTTACAATGGGTAATTAATATTAATAATTTTAAAATAATTAAAAAAGTGTTGCTGATAATAAAGCTGTCGGGTAGTGTCAAGAATTACAGTTTTACTTACGTTTCTAACTTTTTATAACAATTCAAAAGGAAACACACTCATTAGGGTTCAATTACGCTGTAAAGTGTTTGTTTAACGTAATCGTCGCTTGCAACTGTATTGGAAGGTTTTGATGCTTTACTATTCCACATCGCAATATTTGCAGTCTAAAATATACAGCCACTCTGGCATCGGTAGTATAATTTGCATCTCCTTTAGGCCTAACATGTGGTCTACAAAATCGCAACTAAATGATCTTGTTAAGACAAAATAACTTTGTTGTACAGTATACTTAAATATTACAATAAACTGATGTATATGCATTTACACTTATTAAAAGAAATATAGAATAATGTCCAAATGGCACTGGTTATAAAGGTAATATTCACTAAACTCTTTTTTCTGTGTATTTCGGTACATATTTGATGTCCTTTTTCCATTTTGGCACTATTACAATTTGCTAATTTAGTTAATTACAGTAATGCACTCTTTATTGCTGCCTATATCAAATGCGTTAGTATTTCTACAAACACATTTCAAGACAGACCAAAATGTGCTTTATAACACTAATCAGTTTCTTATTGACACTTCTCAACCTTACGATGATAACAAGGAGCATTATAATTAGAGCATTTTAAAATCACTATAACATCTTTTATTTTTTTTTTTAATTGACAAAGTTCAAATATTCATAATAAATCCACTTGTACCCTTTTTAAAATTGTACTAAATCAGCCCTCAAATACCTTCGAGTTCACATATTCAGACTTATTGTTATAAAATTAGTGACCAAATAATGTCTAGCAAAGCTGCTTCACTTCAGCCCAGCAATTTTTCCATTAGAATTTTATACATCTACAAATACAAATATTTAGATATAAATTTAACCTAAAAATGGAAAAAATCAATAGCTATTTACCAAGAATTTTCCTTGTACTACATTTCGAATAATCAATGTTCATTTTCCGAAGTACCTTGCGAATTAATTGCCTTTTATCGCAGTCTATTTTGGTAAGAAATAAATGACCCAGAACAGCCACGTTTTTTACTTTCTTATACGTAGTATAAGGAAGTATTGTGATGACGAAAATTTTCGACCTCGAGAATTTAGCAGATGTCCACGTTTTGAAGTCCCTTGATACCAAAAAGTGGTTTTTAAAAAATGTCTCTCTCTCTCTCTCTCTCTCTCTCTCTCTCTCTCTCCCTCTCTCTCTCTCTCTCTCTCTCTCTCTCCCTCTCTCTCTCCCTCTCTCCCTCTCTCTCTCTCTCTCTCCCTCTCTCTCTCTCTCTGTGTGTGTGTGTGACCACGATAGCGGTAAAATCGGTAGACCGGAAGTAGCAGTTTACTTCAGTGAAAAAATCGAATTTTGCCAATATTTCGTCAAATACTAAGTTTAAACAAATTTATAAAGAATTCATATGTACTTAAAATTAAAATTGAGAACAATTTTATTTAAAAAGTTTTTCGAAATTCCTACCGGAAGTAGGTCTTTTACTCTTATCAAAAATCGGTTTTTTGCGAATATTTCGCAAGTCAAGCTTTTTAGACAGGTACGTTACGGGTATAAAAGTATTTAAAACATACTTTTCAATATGTTTTGTATAAAAAAAATTTCAAAATTCGTACCGCAAGTAACAGTTTTACTCTTACCAAATAGCGATTTTTTGCAAATATGTCGTAAATTATGCATTCTATATATATTTATTAAGAGTACAAAAGTATTTAGAGTTAGATTTGCAATATTTTTTGTATACATGAAATTTCAAAATTCGGACTGGAAGTAGCACTTTTACTCTTAGCGAGTAGCACTTTTTTTCGAATATCTTGCAAAGTATGCATTCTATAGAGATTTATTAAGAGAATGAAAGTACTTAGAATAGGATTTTGAATAGGTTTTGTATAAAGAAATTCTTAAAATTGTATAGTTTGAAACGCTCATAGGTATAAGAAAGTCGTGTGGTGGCCACACCTCATTTTTCCTTGAGAAAGCTGAATATATAGTTTTCTATTAGTACTTGACGTAACTTCCAAAATATATTATAGTGTGTATGTATGTAATATGTAGCACACATTAAATGAAACTACTGAATGTGTGTAGTATTAGAATAATTTAAGTAGGAAAGAATATGGTATAGACAAAATAAATGTCAAATCAATCAAATGTCAACATCGGTAGAGTTGCTATAATCCAATCATAATGCATACTTTTATCATGTGAATTTAAAAATGCTCAGCGGTTACCAAGCAGTTTGTTGTGCTTCGGATAGATGGCGCCACATATGGATCAATATTTTGAGATTATAAGAATCAGAAGATCTTGTTATGTGACGGCCTTATATCGCGCAATGTAACACGCCCTCTAACATTAGTTAGTTGTTAATTGCTTTTATTTACTATCATACTACCGTAAGCCTAATGTTGGCATTTCTGACTTTTTAAAGGTTTGGATGTGTGACTTTGTTCACGTTTACTTCTCGCCCTCACTTCCAACCTCAATATCAATCAAATGGTAGTTTATCTTTATTTTTGATAATACATTAAAAAAGCTTCCAACCACATTTTAATTAACAAGACGTACAAGAACTTATTCATTAAAATTAATTGTTACATTAGAATTATTGGAAGCTTGCATCCATGTAGATATACCTACCGCCCTGCTATTGCTGATATGATGAAATAGTGATTTCTTGTCCTACATTCGAGCTGGATTGCTATGGAAAGACAGTTTCCCTCAGTTCCAATGGAACATTTTTTTATAATCTCTTCACCGAAAAAACTGATGCACATTTATTTCACGTTCACGCTAGAACATCACAAATCTGACCACTCAATACGTCAAAACTTTTACCGGAATTTTTATTACAAATAACTATAATAATTATGGTTTTAAATAAAATAATATACAAACCTCGGTGAAAAGTTCATTCCTGTGTCGAGATAAAGTTAACCTCGATGCTTTGCGTCTTGGTTAACTACTTAATATCTCGACAGTAATGAAACACTTTACACCTCGGTATGTAATATGCTGTTCTGCTCTTAACTTGTATAAGTTGTAGTATTTAAAAAATAAATTTTGATATCGAAACACTATCAAGCTGACAAATAGCGTTTTAATATATTTGTTCTCTCCCTAAATTCTGTCTTTATTAACGTAAAAATCACACTATACATACCTACTTTAGAATATTGCAATACTCATCACTAGGGCGCGGGCATGACCGGTTTAAACTACGACGAAATTACAACGGAGTAAAGAAATAATGTAAACAACACACGCTTACTAAATAGCACTAATTCATATGGTGAACTGCAACATCTGTTTACGCCCGAGAAGTGCCCCAGAATGAGAGCAAAAAATGCCCATAAAATAAGAAATTTAGGAGTGAAATCCTTTTTTCATCGGCGTAGATAGGAGCGTGAGGAGTTTTTAAAATTTATTACATTTACCTTATATTTCGCAAGAGAAATAAAATTTTCATTCATACTTACGTTAGTTTCGTTTTTTTCATTGTTTTGACTGTTAGTCCGTACTTCGTAATTTTTGTAATAGTCTGTTTAATATCGGTTTATCGAATCGACTTCTGCCAATTATCTAGACGTAAGTGTACACTGGATTTCGTTTAGTTTCAATAACATACACGTACATTTTTAGTTATCATTTATTTAGATCTAGAACGTTGTTTATGTTACTTTTTCTGATATGAAAATGAATTGTCAGTGATTCCGAAATTTATTACAAAGTCTGTAAAATATTGTTACAGAATGCCAAAATATCGCACGTTCGTCACTTAGCTTTACTAAAACATACACAGAAGTAGTTTTTATGCAGAGAATTTCGATAGTTTACAAAATTTTGCTACATGTTTAAATGACGATGCTCGATGTATTTCTGAGTGCAAGGAACTAACACAAATCCCAAATTTAAAAAATCAGTTGTTATTCCTTCAGGAACACTTTGGAAATTTGCTTAAACTAATCACATATTTTGAAAATAGAAATATCAAATTGAAAGATGGATTAACCACATTAGATGTGGTCTATTAATAATTTCAAAAGTATTCCAAGTGACTTCGGATGTGGCCTTCGGCAAAAGTTAGACGCAGTTTTTAATAGAAATCCAGATTTAATAACATTGCGGCAATTGTGTATGCTAAATACGCTGAAATAAAAGAATATTTCCAGTACGCACCTATAAACAGTTGCGATGTATAAAGGACGTTTTCTATCTACAAGGATGTACATACTTAATTCAAAGAGAACAAGTCTTACAGAAGAGAAAATGAAGAAATAATAAAGTATTTTGTATTTTATAGATCACCAGCCACTTGTTATCCAATTATATAAATAAAATTAAAACCTCTTTAAAAATACAACATTTCAATAGAGCGCCCATGGACGATGGGTCATCAACCGTTCGTGTCCGCGCCCTACTCATCACATTTTTAACGTATTTACATTGCTATACAAATATACTACTACTACTTTTTTTTCGGTAATAGTTAGTAAAACCATTTCCCTTCTATTACGTTTATGGACACGATATATTGCTTATTTTGTAGGATGTTTTTTTATTGCACCTCTCACAGTTTCTATTTAATATTTTTGTACTACTGACCGTCTTTTCATCTTTACTTTATCCATAAACTTCTATAGATATTCAGAACGTAACGCCACAGGAATTCAACATTTGCTAGAAGTATCCAAGACCGTCATGTAAGAGGAGTAATAATAGTACACAATACTTTTGCCGAGAAAAGCACTTTCCTTTATGGTGACGCATTTCAGCACGCGCCCCACATAAAATTCTTTATATTCTTTCCTCTTGGAGTCACGGAATGACCAAATAAATAAATGGCGAAATGACTTAGTGTCTCCTCCAGTTTTGTGACACCAATCATTTTTCCAAGAATGACGGGAAATATCTGGGAATATTTCGTGTTCCTTTCCCTCTTGAACGAGAACGATATGCGCACACAATAAAAACTTGAAACTGCGTCGTTCAACTTCCGTGTTGCATAATTTATGTATAATATTATGTTATGTTATAAAATAGATGGGATCAGGAATTTTTTTTTTTGAGTGATGGCAGTCACATTTTATTTATTTTTCAAATCTACGTATTTGCTTATTTTCTTCATTGCTTAATAGATTGATATTTATAAGCGTAAATAATTAGAATATGTTCAAATATATAATTAAATTTTAATGAATAGATTGAAGTTATTTCAGTTTGGATTCATTTTAAAAAAATGAGGTGTGGCCACCACACGACTTTCTTATACGTATGAAAGTGTTACTTCCGGTCCGAATTTTGAAATTTCATTTATGCAAAAAATATTCCAAATCCAACTCTAAATACTTTTGTACTTTCATAAATATATATAGAATGCATAATTTACGACATATTTGCAAAAAATCGATATTCGGGTAGAGTAAATGTGTTACTTCTGGTCCGAATTTTTAAATTTTTTTTATACAAAATATATTTACAATTACGTTCTAAATACTTTTATACTCGTAATGTACCTGCCTAGAAAGCGTGACTTGCGAGATGTTCGCAAAAAACTGATTTTCGATAAGAGTAAAAGACCTACTTTCGGTAGGAATTTCGAAAAATTTTATTAACACAATTTTTCTCAAATATAATTTTGAGTACATTTGAATTCTTTATAAATTTGTTTAAACTTAGTAATTGACGAAATATTCGCAAAATTCAATTTTTTCACTTAAGTAAACTACTACTTCCGGTAGTAGTAGTAGTAGTAGTAGTACCACGCGATCATTTAAATTCTAAATTATAGCAGGCGGGATTTGTTTTATTAGGTTGTCCAGAATGTCAATTATTTATTAATTGAAATTTGCGGTTATGTTATACTTTGTGACATTTGTGAATCTTATGTGTAATCGATTTAAATTTAATGGAAATGAAAGCATTACAAGATAAATTAGTTTTATTGTGAATTACAAAAGGTGTTTAAAGTGTTCTCCCCCTGTTGCAATGCAACTGTTAACCATCCGTTTCATATTTTCAAAAGCATTTGCCAACATCTGAACGGTTATAGCGTTACATGCATTAGATATTGCCTCTTGTAGTTCTTCAAGATTTTGTGGGTTATTTTTGTAAACTGTGTTTTTCAGATACGGATAAATGAAATAATCAAGAATCGTGAAGTCCGGACTGCGAGGCGGAAATTCAATGACTCGATTATCATAAAACTCGCGAATTCTAGCCATACTTCCCATGTTTTGTGAGCTGTTGCATTGTCCTCTTGGAAATACCCATGTAAAAGTTCGTCATCATGAAGATTTTGTAAAAACGGTTCAAGTAAATTATTTCGATATCTATCAGGATTTATCGTTCCTTCAAAAACACAGGTCCAAATATACGCCTTCTAGAAACCGCTAGCCAAACACCAATTTTCTGCGGATGGAGAGGCGATTGAATAAACTCATGAGGATTCTCCGAAGACCAAATACGCATATTTTGTTTGTTTATATAGCCGGATAGGTGAAACCATGCTTCGTCAGAAAAAAATGTTAAATCCAAAGTGTTGTTGTTATTTAAATTATTCAAAAACCACTGACAGTATTCTATTCGTACAGGAAAATCTCGAGGGAATAGCTCTTGAACGACGTTAATCTTACAGGGATAAAGATTTAAATTTTCTTTTAAAATTTTTTGACAAGTTCCATATGAAAGGTTTATTTCTTGGGCTAATCTGCGAAGAGATTTTTTGGGAGACTGTTCCATTCTTTCTGCAACATTGCCACAATCTCAGGAGTCCTTTTTTTGGGCGCGCCAGTACCAGCTTTCCTACCTACAGTTCCAACATTACGAAATTCCGCCACACATGTGCAAATTTCTTGGACTAATTTTTGATAATCCGCAGGAAAATTAGGGAAGGCATTTTGAAAATCATTGATGCAGTGCGGTACTGAATATGTCCATTCACCATTCTCTTGTCGTTCGGCGTTTTTAAAATAACTTTCAGTAAGAAAAATCTTATGTTCTAAATCAAGCATTTTGAAACGTCACTTTGACAATTCAAATTGTAAATTTAAATTTCACAAACTGCTCTAATTTAGAATTTAAATGATCGCGCGGTAGTAGTAGTAGTAGTAGTTTATTGAAGTTGCCAGTAATGGATACAATCGTCAAAATGTATATAAAACAAAAAAAATAGCTAACTAACAAATACATATCATAAAACATATGTCAAATAATAAAACAGTTGGTGTAAAAGTATAAAAACACTAGAACACTAAGGATTACGTGCTATATCCCGAGGTATTTACTTGTTGTTAGACCCCTAAACCTTAATTAGTTCACAAAATTGTTCAACGGAATATACACTATTACTGATAAGTAATGATTTTAAGCGGCCTTTAAATTTCTGCCCATACGTTTCCTCTTTCAAATAAGGGGGTAGCGAATTAAATAGTTTAGTACCCAGCCAGAGAGGCATTTTCCTCGTCATGACCAATCTATCATTGTTAATGACATAGTCATCCTTACTTCTGGTGTTATAACTATGTACTATGGTGGACTCCCCAAGGTGGACACCTAATGTACCCTGTGTAACAAGTACTTAGTACATTACATTGGTATAAGTCAAAGTGACACAACTGACTGAAACGCCACTAATTGAAACCATATTTACAATACATAAAAATAAAAAAAAATACTATAGCAACTAAAAGGTGTCCACTTTAAAAAGTCCACCGTTGTACGTCTGATTTTGTTTTTGAAACATTCCTTATTTATAAAAACGTAATATATAGTCTCTAGAATGTGGAGACTCGGGACTGTCAAAATATTGCAGCTCTTGAGAAAAGGCCGACAAGACTCAGAACTGGTAATACCCGCTATACAGCGTACTATCCGCTTTTGCGCCAAGAATACGTCACGCGACGATACTGAGTTGCCCCAAAATGCAACACCATATGAAATACGTGACTGTACCTCACCATAATAAAACAATAGCAGATAGTCATGGAATAAAATAGATTTTAAATTTCTTATTAAGTAGCATGAAGAATTTAGCGGTCTGCCGATTTTGCTCAAAATCTAATCAATTCTCAAGAGGGAGATTATATTCGTAAATACAAAATTTGAAATTGATATCTGTAACGGTTTGACCGCTATCGTGGTCACAGACACACACACACACACACACACACACACAGAGAGAGAGAGAGAGAGAGAGAGAGAGAGAGAGAGAGAGAGAGAGAGAGAGAGAGAGAGAGATTTTTTTAAAACCACTTTTTCGGTATTATGGGACTTCAAAACGTGGACATCTGCAAAAATCTCGAGGTCGAAAATTTTTATCATCACAGTACTTCCTTATATATAAGAAAGTAAAAACGTAAAAATCTAAAAAATTCTGGAGTTGCACATTATTAGTGTATGATAAGACACTAAAAATATAAAAAGTGGTATAGACAACTTAATTAATCCAACGAAAGCTGATCTGTGTGAAACTTAATATATTTTGTACGTACAAGTTTACCCGGTGTGCTCAAATTTATATCTTATTTATGACACGAAAATGAGGTAGCCAAAAGTTAATTCCATTAAGGGTAACTTTCACAATGGAATTAATTGCCTTAACTTTTTTATACGTGGAACGCGATTCTGGAAAAGTTTTCGTCTCAAGGTGGTCGCAGTTTTATATTTTAGCAGAAGAGTTAATACTAAGGAAACTAACTACGTTCAGCTACTATTTATGAAAGAATAAACGAAAATAATTTAACAATTTTAAGAAAGTTATATTGAGTTTCCGGTCATAAGCTTTCCTGTGAAATTAATTTTTAATACAATTTTGACAGTTTTCTAGGCCCTTACTTGACATTATATTGGGAGAACTGAATTTTTGAAACCCGGTGGATAATATTCAAATGTATAACGTAGTGTGGTATGTATACATTATCATCATTATTAATACACATGTGTTGTATTGTAATGCTAAATAATGTCTGTTGCATTTCCGATACGTGTTTGTTCGTAGCACAGAAGCACGTGCGAATCGAAATGTACCGTTAGTGCTTACCCAGAGGCAAACCAGTTGCCGAAATAACAGTGTAATATAATGAGATCATATTATTACATGACAATATTCCAATAAATACTAATGTACTGCTGGCACGAGTATTATTTAAGCCATCTTTAGGGGTGCTACTGCTATAGGCTAACTTAGTCGATGATATTTGATATTTACAAATATCCTATTTATTAATAAATGAAGAAAACACATTGTGCATGACCAATAACAACGTTTTCTTATTATGACAGGAACATAAAATCCCAGAATTTCAGAAAAGTGGGCGTCTTTTAATATTCGAGAATATTGAATTACAATAATTATTATTATATAGCTGCGTACATGTATGAGATTTATAAGGGGATGCCTATTTGACCCGCACAAAATACAATATATTTTTAGAAACTAAACTACTAAAACACCTAGCTGTGTGAATTAGATTCGTGCTTACTGGACTCACAAAAGAGTTCAGGGGGGGGCGTCTAATTTACCTGTTAGCTTGAACTGGGAATGAGATAATTCCTCATGTCATGAGAATGGCTTGGGTAACCTTTATAAATATATGTATATATACAAAAAATAGAAGAATATCGGGTAAATTCCGCTGTAGAACAACCGTAGACACGTGTTTCTAACTCGTTGATTGTCATCATTTCGGCGTAGCCAAGGAATAAATTGGGATAACCTTGGAGATGTAAGCTACACTGAAGAATATCAGTTGACAGACCACCATATGTAGCTTCAGATAGAAGATCCTCAGTTTTGAGGACAATACCTAACATCACCATGAGGAAGACAATGCCAACTTGCTTTCCTTCCGAGATCCAGGAAAGATAAATCAAAAAAGCAGTGATGATCTTCCGTGTAGCTTAGATTTCCAAGTTTATCCCAAATCATTCGTAGGCAACGCCGTACTGATGACGACCATGAGTCAAAAGCACGTGTCTACGATTGCTCTGCAGCGGAATTTACACGATGTTTTTCTTTTTTTGTATATTATGTATCCGTAATAATTCCTTCTTTTGATATACCTATGTATATATTGTTGTATATACGATTTTCTTTATATAAATGTTTCATTTAGTCTAATGTAAATAAATTTATACATTTTATTTTATCTTTTCCAGAAAACAATGAATATTTCAATATAGAGAAAGTGTACACTGCATCTGAGAGTAAGGAGATCAAGGCAGTTCATCACGCATCTATTTTATATCAAATCAAATATTACGACATATAAGTAGAAATTGTATTTCGTGAAACGAATCAAATTATTTCCAACTAAATACAAATGATTTGTGTCCAAACTACTTGCTTTTATTTAAATTTTACTTGATTTAGAGTTGACTACATCAAAAATATCATTTCATATGATTCAATATTTCCAATTCTATATTAGAATTCTTATAATTTAATTGAAGACAAGACTTATACTAATGAACAGAATTTAACAAGTGCTGTTCATGGTGCCATGATTTACTATGGTTTCCATTTAATGTCGTTAACCCTATATTAATATCATGGGCTATCTTAGATAACAATTTAATGCAAGGCATTGTTAATATTAATGAAGAAATTTTGGAAAAACGTTCATGGTGTCATGGCCTACTATGGCTTTCATTTAGATGACAATATTTTTATTGTAAATATTTCGAAAATATTAAAACTGGAATGAATATCATAACAGTAAATTCTTTATTAAGACTCTCTTTTAGATTTCTCCTTTTATCCCAGAAAATGTTATGGATAGAGTATATTTTTAAGTATGTTACTCAAAAAAGTAATCTATGCATAACGATAAACGTAAGAATAGCTGTTGTACCACAACTCAGATATACACCAAAGCTACATAGTTAAGTGCTTAGGTAAAGCTCAATATCGTAACTAGGAATTCTATAGCTTCTACTTGCAATTATAGCAGGATTAGTCCGTTGATTCCCCTTATTTACCGAATTAACTCTTAACCCTAAATATTTAAGGATCCAATTTTTCACTATATTTATTGGAGTATATATAACCTTCTTTCCACAACATTTTTAAACTCAGTGCACAATACATTTAGAACGCATATGACAGAGAACATTTTTATTAACTAATACTCTTGGTTTTAATAGGTTAACAAATTAGTGTCAGAATTTATTGCATTTTTATATTAACTTTCAAGCGGAAAATTCTATAGACCGTTCTTTAGTTACTGTCTACATTCTTGAGGACGCTATACAGGCTGTTTACGGTGTTGTGATTTTATTTTCAAGGGGTAATTAAACATCAAGAAGGTCATTAACGTAAAATATCTTAATAAGAGAGTTATTACTGTTAACAAAATTTTTAATGTCTTTTTTTTATTTTTAAGGAAAGTAAAAATGGTCTATTGCACCAACAGTGAATACGTTGGCATGTTGTTAATTTATGGGGGAAGTACGCCAGAATTCTGGCCTGACTGGTCAACGTATAATTTATAGGGTCCTTTGTGTTGCCAAATCGATTGAATGGATATGATTATCTCTTGTGTTTTCAAAATCAGTTGATGGAACTACTGGAAGAAATTCCATTGAATGTACGCCGACAAATATGGTTTCTTCATGATGGCTCATTGAACAACTAGTATACAGTGGATTCCATGAAAAACATAATAAAGATTGTTTAATTAAATATGCTTTATCACCGCATAAAAATAAAAACTGCAGTTTTTTATACCTTTTTTTTAATACCTCTCTTACTATACAAGTTTTACTAAGATATTTTTATGTTGTTGAGCTCCTTTTAAGATGTAGAGATCACCCATTGACTGTATCCGTTGTTCACGGCTAAAAATTTCAAGACTGCTACTTCTTTATCAAAATATGGTAGTAGCAGTCTTGAAATGTTTAGCCGTGAACAACGGATACAGTCCAGATATTATTAATAGATTAATTACAAAGAAAAAACAAACAGATTAATAAATTTTTATATGCAGCCCCCCAATTAGAACCAAGTAATTATCGTTTAATAAATTACATAGGAAAGACCACGAATAAAATTAATAATAGATTGGTTAATTTAGGCACAAAAACTATAATAGTAAATAAATTAAATCTAGGTAAACTTTGGACAAATAATAAGGATATAATTCAAAAAGCAGATAAATGTGGCGTTTATAAATTACATTGTTTAGACTGTTATGCTTTCTACATAGCTCAAACTGGAAGATGTTTTCGTACACGTATAGAAGAACATAGGAAAGCAATCTTATATTTCAAGAAATGTTCAGGTATATCGGAGCATTGTATAAATGAAGAGCACATGGTATCATTAAATAATTTTGAAATTTTACACTCAGCGAATAAAAGTAAACGATTGGACCTTTTGAATATAATGGAAATATCGAAAGCAATAAACAAATCATTAGATATAGTAAATGAACAAACAGAGTTCGTAATTTCCCCTGTTATTGAGGCTGCTTCTCGTTAATTACTGGAAAACCCCCATAATACATAACTCCCTTATATTATTTACAATGTTACTCCCACTTTACTCAGTTTATCTATTCTAATTTTAAGTAAAACTTGTCTTGTTCAGTTGAGAATGAACTGAGAAGTTCGAAATAATTGTCAAAGCGTATTTTGTAAATAAAATTTAAAGTGTGAACTTTCTTTTACCGTTATTATTTAATATGTTTCACCAAGTGCCTAGCGAGACCTCAATCAATTAAATTGATTTCCACTGTGTATTTTGATTTTAATTGTAACAAATTGATTGTTCAGTGTCAAACTTGTTTTACCATCGCTGTAGTATAAAGTATATTCCTGCTGGAACGGACATTCTTTTAGGAGCTCAGTTGTCTAGAGCATGGCTTTAGCGTAGTTCATATACTTCTATATTTTGTTTTGGAAAGCAAAAATGTTATCTAATTTAAGATTTGACATTTCATGAAGATAATTTTACTCTTGGTTATATTTTCAGTTCACATACATCTCTGCTAAACATCAAACCAAGCATATTCAATCACATTAACTTTATGTAACTCGGTTACTCAGTAAATTTGCCTTGACATGGCACGCGGTTACCTACTTTATTTGCCAAACTTTGAGCGTACATAAGCCGTTTTCCAGCTATCTAGTAGCGTGTCCAACACCGAGCAAACTCACGAAGAGCATAAGTAGGCTATGGTACATGGCACGGGAAACGGAGAAATAGATGAAAGCGCAGGACGGCTACAAAAAGTAATTTTATTATACGACGAGCTCGACTAACGTATTTGCTTCTCCATATGTAAATAATCGTATTTACCCAAGCGGTCGCGGAGGCGAGCACTACAAATACCGAGGTTGGTGTACACACCGTGAAAGAGAAGGCGCACCAGAAGTATTTTCACGCATCAACCGTTTAATGTGCGCGGTCATGCGCAAATGTTTTGCGAAGAAACATTCTCCGGTAAAATTCTTTCGGATTTCCCGTCCGGAGTAGTACAGTCTCTCTTGATATTTACGCCGGTATACATACGTACTGGAACTATTAATAGTGAAGACAATGTTCTTTCAAAAGAAAAATTAAAACCATTCTCTCTATAGATGCATATGATGTGTTAAAAAGCACTTGATTTAATAGGAACTGTTATTCATGTTGATATGTTTCATGAAGAATGACATCAACTGTACGTTAATCTCTGATTAAAAAACATAAGAGCGAGCAATAAAATAATAATAAAAATAATAAACTTTATTGTCCAACAGACAAAATCCATTTACATGCTAAAACAATAATTATAGTCTAGTACAGTGCAAACAAAAATATCAGCGTATTTCCAACAACAAAACAAAGTATTATATTAGCACATAAACGGCTAAGAGTTCAATATTTAGGCAACATATATATCAGAATATATTACATATTATTGTAACCAACAAGCACCATGACCAACTTAGATAAGTAATGACTAGGGCGCGGACACGAATGGTTGATGACTCATCGCCCATGGGCGCACTATTGAAATGTTGTACTTTTAAAGAGGTTTTAATTTTATTTATATAATTGGATAACAAGTGGCTGGTGATGTATAAAATACAAGATACCTTATTATTATTTCTTTTTCTCTTCTGTAAGACTTGTTCTCTTTGAATTAAGTACATCCTTGTAGATTGAAAAAGAACGTACTGGAAGTATTCTTTTATTTCAGCGTATTTAGCAGTTAGATTTTGTATCATTGTCCCCATACACAATTGCCGCAATGTTATTAAATCTGGATATCTATTAAAAATTGAGTCTAACATTTGCCGAGGGCCACATCTGAAGTCACTTGGAATACTTTTGAAATTATTACTAGCCACATCTAATGTGGTTAATCCGTCTTTCAAATTGAGATTTCGATTTTCAAAGTATGTGATTAGTTTAGGCAAATTTTCAAAGTGTTCCTGAAGGAATAACAACTGATTTTTTTAATTTGGGATTTGTGTTAGTTCCTTGCACTCAGTAATACTTCGAGCATCGTCATTTAAACATGTAACGAAATTCTCTGCATAAAACATGGAACTTTTTCCGTGTTAAGACCTACTCTCAGTGGTGCTTTTCTGAAAACTTCTTTTAAAGCGAATACAAGTTTATCAACTTCCGGATAGGTGTGTCTGATATATTCACAGATTCTGTGCAGAGTATGTGCTACACAAGTAATATGCAGCATACAAGGATGTGTTTCCTTCAAATGTCTGCCTGTTTTTAACATATATGCGACACTGTCACTAACAAAAGTATTTTTTCCTCGGACCTGTCGTCTGAATGAAGCATTTTCTGCAAATTCTCGTCAATGGTTTTAGCAACTGTTTCCGCGTCAACTGTTATATGAAATAGTTGAATGTAGTACACAAGATACAACATTTGCCACACAGCTTCCTAATATATCGACAGTTTCGTCGGCACTTATCCATAGGCACTGATTTGAAAGATGTCTTCTAATGCATTCTACGATTTTCGTGAAGCACTTAAAAACATGATATTTGCGTAAGGTGGATTCATCAGGAATATTTCGACCTCGACCAGTATATTGTTGAAGAAATGTTTTGAAAGTGGGGTTGTCAAGTTTCTCTAATGGGATACTAGCCGCCATAAAACTTCACAGAGTTCTTCGTTAAAATTGTCAGCTGGGTCCAATGTCTGTCTATGTTTTAGCGATGTTAAGTGATGTTGTACGTGCACTTTTTGGGCATTTTGTAACGATATTTTACAGACTTTGCAATAAATACCGGTAGCACTGACAATGGACATACAATCAGTATGACCCTCAATCCACCTCGCCATTGTTTCACGATGTATTTCTCGACGTTCTTCCATATCATAGATCATAGTAACATAAACAATGTTCTAGATCTAAATAAATGATAACTAAAAATGTATGCATATGTTATTGAAACTAAACGAAATCCAGTGCACACTTACGCCTAGATAATTGGGAGAAGTCGATTCAATGAAACGGGATTAAACAGGAACTATTACATAAATTACGAAGTACTTAATTAACAGTCAAAACAATGAAAAAACGAAACTAAGGTAAGTATGAATAGGTATATACATATATGTAACTTTATTTCTCTTGGGAAAGATAAGGTAAATATAATAAATGTTAGAAACCCCTCGCACTTCTACCTACGCCGATGAAGAAAGGATTTTACTCATAAATTCCTTTTTTGATGGGCATTTTCTGTTGTCGTTTTGAATAACTTTTCAAGTAAACAACAGATGTTGCAGTTCGCCATATGAATAATGCTATTCAGATGTGTATTCAGTAACTGTATGTTGTTTACATTATTTCTTTGCTCCGTTGTAACTCCGTCGTAGTTTAATCCTGGGACGTCCGCACCCTAGTAATGACTGTTAAAATTAAATAATTTTATAGGAAAAGATTAAGGAAAGGTCATGGCAGCAGGCAACGAATTAAATATGGAAGGAGTCAAAATACAAAATATTTGAATTTCTTGGCATATGAGTTAATGGTGCTGTAACCATAAGTTTGTTCGAGTTCTGGCAACTAAAAACATATCAGTCGAACGTGTTGCATACGTTGGCACCACAAAGTTACTGCCGACAGAAGGCAGGGCGAGTCTATTTTATTATTAATTAATACCCCGCACTGGGTATCTTCCCCCTTGAAGTCAACCTCATGAAATTATGTGCATCTTAATCAGTAAACGCCGCTCATTCTGAGTGGTACATATTTTACAAATCTCTATTGCACTCACCAAAGCTAATTGCTAGTGCACCTAGCAGAAGTACCATATTATTGATGCGTACTCCAATATTGGACGTACCAGTATATAATATAGGGTGATAAATGTTATGGGAGTGGCAAAGCCTCTGCATGACCTTATTAAAAAAACCAAGTGTGCGTGAAGCAGAAGAGGAAATCGATTGTATGTGACTAGTAAGGTCAAAGCGTGAATCAAATAACACACCCAGATCTTTAATGTTCGTCTGTCAAGCTATAATTACTAAGTCCAACGAGTAATTAAATAAGATCGGTTTGCTAATTCTTGAGGATGTCACAACTGCACATTTATTAATACTCAGCTTAATTTTGTTTTCTTAACACCAGTTGTTAATAATTGTAAAGTTTTCTTGTAATTAATGGTAATCGGAGAAGTCGTTAATTTTCGAGAATATTTTCAAGTCATCTGCGTAAGTAAGTACCTGGCAATCCAATCTATTTCATAGACTGTAACCATTGTAGAGCACATAACTATCTGTTCTTAAGATAACAGGCGGTAACAGAATCTGAGTAACCGTTAGAACCAAGTTTGAGTAGTAGTATATTATGATCAATGGTATCGAATGTTTTAGCGCAGTCAGTGTATAAGACATCCTTGCCTTTTGTCCATTGATGTACTTAGATATTGAGTAATTTCAGGCAAATAAGAAAGTGTCGACCTTCCGGTCATGAAATCATTTGAACTGTAGAAATGTAAGGTTTTAAGCAGCTATTTAGCTTGTTATACAGCAAATATTTAAATACTTTGGAACACGTTGACGGAATGTTAATGGGCCTATAATTGGAAATATCATTTTCATTTCCATTTTTAAATACATTACTCAATTTGCGGACTTTAGAAAATTTTGATAAAAACCACGTAGTCTAAATAACTTAACATTTTACTACCTACAGTTGTGCACATGATTTTGAGCATGTGAAAACCCCGAAAGCGAGGAAATATTTTAATTATGGTTAAATCGCTTTGGCAACCGACATGCGCTAATAAAAAAAACGTCAAATTTGAAATGTTGCCAAATTTTATCGGTTAAATTATATAATCTACAAAACGCATTTCATAAATAATAATATTCTTATACCTTTTGACATTTGTCCTAATTACCTTTTGCGGTTGTTGTAATTAAAAAAAATTGTGTCAACAATGTATGTCTATTAAACAGAATAACAAAGCATTAAATAAACTGTAGGTACCGAAAATTAATATTTAATAACTTTATGATAACATTCTATTTGAAATTGACTTTCATGTAATAGTATTTTACTAGCGGAGACTATATATCCAGAAATATTAATTAATAAGGTTAATTTCATTGTTCTGAAATTGTTCCGGTTGATGGGAATTTGTAGTGGCATTGAATCGTCGTCTTTAATTCGTACTTTGGCCGTGTCGGTTGCCAAAACGATTCAACTTTATCTACCTAACGATGTGCGAAAACAAGTGATGATCGCATATTTGTACTTCAAGTTGGTGTCATATTTTGAAGTGTACTGACCAAATTTGGATCACATTTAAAGAGTTTTGTTGCCTGTGCATTGCCTTAGCTAACAAAGAATGATTAAAATGCGGCGGTTACAACATAGTTGTGTATTCAAATTCTTGACGAGGGATACAAAAATCATTGTGTACGATAAAATTATAGTTCAACTTATTTCGATGGGGTATGGAATTAATTGAAAATGATCGTAGATGCGGACTGCCATCAAAAACCTCACGTAAGCTCAGCTCTTGGTCTTAGCAGATCGTAGGATAATAGTTTCAGTAATTGCAGATGAATCAGTAATATAAGAAGCTACAGTGTTGAAAATTTTGCACAAAGGTTTAGGAATGAATAAGGTTTCAGTACATTGGATTCCGTTATTTCTTACTTCCATATTAGAAAGTGTGCAGGCAACACGTTTTTGAAGAAAACTTGGTGGATTTACATGACGAAGAAGAGCTTTTTTTCGAAAGATACATGTGACTAAACGTGTTTATATCATTAAATATCATCGACATAGTATGAATTTCCATGCAGTAGGTCCCACTGTAGACCTCCACCGCCAAAAAAGGCTATAACCCAAAATTTATCAAAAAAGCTTATAGGCCACACACAGTGTTTTGAAATATGGCAGCAATCCAGACTGAATACATGAAAAGGGGCTCTAAGACAATTATACTGCTTCATGTCAATTGCAGAATACAAAAAGCGCGCCAAGCCCATCACAAGTATCTTTGAGTATGACTTTGAAGAGACAGAATATCCACCTTACAGGTTTGGCACCAATTGACTAAATTAATAAAGCACTTGTGGGACGCCGTTTTTGTTCGGACGAATATGTGCTGGAAGCGGTGGAAACATTTCTTGAGATCATATTAAAATAATTTTTTTGAAGGCCTAGCTTTATTGGAAAACGCTGTAATAAGCGTGTGACAATTAATGGATCTTATCATTAAAATTAAATTTTACTTTTCTCCACACATTTTTACTTCATCAGTAGGGCGATTATACGGTCTGCTAGATTTTATGTCTTACACCAATTATCTTGGCAATTGTACAAATGATTAAAAAATTACATATTAGAAAGTTATTAGATTATTTATATTTGATAACATATCAATATCGAAAAAACAGTAGAACATCAAATAATTCAGGTAAAGCAAATAAATTTCATATTTTAAATGTAATGTGACTTATATTATTGCGAATTCTAAAACTACATTATTTTATCTTTACAACGATACACCACATGTTATATTTATTTCGTTCATTTACCGCGTAATAGAATAGAGAACTGAGCTTGTTCAAAACAGACAGTGGAAGCAAAATTTGCCTTAAAATCATCTGAATAACAGATTAGTCAACATAAATACGACGATATGAACAAACCACTAAATGAATAAGTAATTTAGATGGACAACTGTAATTCTTAACATCTGAGTTCTGTGTTCAAAGTCCTGTTCGTTGTTTGCTATACATTCCCGACATCTGCTTAGAAATTTCATCGTCTTTTTTGCTACAGGTTAGGTGCGACTCCAGCACATGCCTTAAAAATGCGATTTGTAAGATTCTCTAGATTTTGTGGACATGTAACTTTATACTTTTGATTTTAAATATATCCAAACAAACTAACACCGAAAGGTCTGGCAATCCTGCCGGCCAGTTTATGTCAACCATTTTGCAAACTCCTCGTTTAAAATATCATCGGCATCCCTTGCAATGTGGGGAGGTACAACACCATTCAAACTATAATGTTTAATTATCAAATTTTAGGAACAGGAAATATATTAGTAAGAGACACATCACCTTAATTAAAAGTTGAAAACATATACCTTTCATGTTACCGAAAGGATCTTCATTAATTTCTCGGAGTTCAATGACTATTATGACAACATTATGGCGATTGTTTTTGACCGTGTGAAAGAACTACTAAACCCCTACCTAAAACATATTCATAAAAAATTCCAAATCAGTGAAATGAGATATATCTTACATTTGCCTGACATTGTATGGCAGCTATTATATTATTTATTTAATTTTCTAAAAGCATTGTTTATTTGTTTGAAGTTGGTGATTAAATTTTCTCTGATTTTGTAACGGCACGATATGAGATTTTCAACACCTGCGGCATTATACCATTCATTCGAGCGGTACTCATATACTAATAACAACACTAGAAACTTGATACTTTTGTCCCATTCTTATTCAAATATCACGCGATCTGTGAAATTACAGGTGTGAAGTTATTATTTAGTAGGAAAAAGAAAATTATGAAAATGACTAAATAATCGTTTTTGTCTAGACACACTGAAAATTTTCACTTCAAATTCTGTATTCCTATAAGCAATGTAATGGTAATTTGAAATGCGTTTCACATGCAAGTTCTTCTACATCTAATTGATTTTTTTTTGATTCGTGAAAATTAACCTGTACCTATATTAAAATATGACTTAGTTTTCTCATAAGAGCGTGCCAATAATTGAGAATTGTGTAAGTTAAATTGATCAACTCATGCGCGACCACTATCGTAGTCAATATCAAGGCTTACTTCAAAAGCAGCACCGTTTAATATATGACATATGTTCAGTTATCTCGAACATAAATCAATTATAATTGGAGCTGTGTTAATTTAAATCATACATTGTAATTGCGTTGAACTTACCTGAAGGCTTCGATAGATTTATTTATTGCTTTGTTCCAAAGTAGTAGATATTTTTGCTAAAGGGTGTGAAACAGATTGCAAACAACAGGCATTCCGAACCACAGTTAGTTTAAAACAACTATATTGCCAAGTAAGTAGCCTTCTTTTGCTAGCCAACTCTGGTAATAGAAATATTAATGGGAGTTCTTAGGGGGTAAAACAAAACGCTTGAAGATGTACTTTTCAACAAATTAACATTTTAGGCATCGATATATATATAGTACGGGGGTGGGGCACCTCATTCCCGTCGGTTTATATACGAAAAGCGGTAATATGTATTATTTTTATTTTTATTAAAGGTTGTGTAGGTTCATTAGGGGCACGTTTTAAAATTATTTTGAAATACACAGAGTGATCCAAAAAAAATTTGGCACCCCAAAGTTATGAAAATTTAAATGGAACACCCTGTATATTATGGGATATTTTGATGCTATAGGCCAGGGGTCTCCAAACTTTCCAGCCTTAGGGCCATACTGATTACTCCAGTAAGTTCCGAGGGCCAAAACCATATTATCATTGTTGCCGGTGGTAAAAAGTGAAATAGTCCACTGATGAAAAAAAGTCCGAAAAAGTACGCAACGTTTAAAAAGGCTGCAAAACGGCAACACTGCATATTATTAATTTTCCTGTCATTATCTGTAATTTCTAGATTAGTCGTAGAGTACGAGCCATGAGGAGTAACGTGACACGACATCTGGTGGACACAAGCGGAAATAGGTAGTACCTTCTATCGCTAACAGATGGCGCTAATAGCACGTACAGAATAATCTCGTTGGTTCGAGAAAGTTCTGGTGTCTTCCACTCACTTCTAGATGGCAGTAATTGGAATATATAAGAAGGCTAGTGGCGCAACCACAAGTCAGTTCCTATGACACTGTTGTGAAATAAAATAGTGCGTACCTCCTTAAAACGTGTTTGTGCGTGTTTAAGTTTAAGACATCTTTGTAACAGTATTTTGATTTGAATTGTTGCTTTTGTGTGTGATTTAGTAGTATGGAAAAGAAGCGAAAAATTGATAGTGAATGCAGAAAATTCAAAGATCAGTGGAACATTCAGTATTTCGTAATTGAGTCCAGTAAGAAGGCGCTATGTTTGATTTGCAATGAAAGCATAGCCGTTCTCAAAGAATATAACATTAAACGTCATTATGAAACAAAACATGTTCAAAATTACTCAAAATATACAGGAAGTTTGCGGACAGAAAAATTCGAAGCTATGAAGCGCGGATTGAAATCGCAGCAATCTTCATTTACAAAACTCAAAACTGAACAAGAGGCTGCAACGCGTGCCAGCTTTCGTGTGGCTCTTGAAATTGCAAAACGTGGAAAACCATTCACCGATGGAGAAATGATCAAAGAATGCATAATTGCAGTAGCCGAAGAAATGTGCCCTGAAATGGTAAATTTATTAAAAAGTGTCAGTATGTCAGCAAACACTGTGGCTCGAAGGGTAGAAAACATCGCTGAAAATATATCCTCTCAACTGTTCGACAAAAATGGACATGTTGAGTGGTTTTCTTTGGCCTTGGATGAGTCAACGGATGTGTCAGATACTGCTCAGGTGTTGATTTATATTCGAGGAGTAGATAAAAGCTATGAAGTGCATGAAGAACTTCTTGATATGAATAGTATTCATGGCACAACTACTGGTACAGATATTTTTAAAGGAGTTGAAATGGCCATTAATCAAAAGAACCTTCGATGGAAAACTTGAAATGTATTACAACTGATGGAGGCAAAAACATGAGTGGGAAAGATAAAGGAGTGGTCGCTCTTGTGTCAAAGGCTGTAGAAAATGACGGTGGTTTAAAACCATTAGTCTTACATTGTATCATTCATCAACAGTCTTTGTGCGGAAAATGTTTGGATATGTCTGAAGTTCTGAAACCAGTCATATCAACTGTTAATTTTATCAGATCTTTTGGGCTGAATCACCGACAATTCCGACAATTTATTGAAGAGATTGGAGAAAATGACTTACCTTATCATACTGCCGTACGTTGGCTTAGTTGTGGGAAAGTCCTTCAGCGCTTTTTTGAACTTCGAGCAGTGATCGAAATTTTTTTGAATGAAAAGCATCGCCCTCTTACTGAATTACAAAACAACGCATGGCTGTGGAAGTTAGCATTCTATGTTGATTTGACAAAACATGTGAACGAACTGAATTTGAGATTGCAAGGAGAAAACCAGCATCTTCCTGATTTATACACTAATATCAAATCATTCCGGAAGAAATTGATACTGTTTCAATCACAACTACGAAGTAAATGTTTTTCACATTTTAAAACATGTGAAATATTCAGCCACACTACTGAGACTGAGTTTCCTATCGATTTTGCAATCGAAACTTTGAGTGCTTTGAAAATAAATTTTGATACTCGTTTCTCGGACTTTGATGCCATTGCGAATCAAATTAAGATTTTTCAGAATCCTTTTGATACTGACATTGAAACCCTAGCCCCGGAACTTCAAATGGAAATAATTGATCTACAGTGCAGTGATATAATTAAGAACAAATATCAAAACTCATCTTTGTTGGAATTTTATAAGAGTCTTCCACTGACACAATTTGATAATTTGCATAAATTTGCTCGTGGGCTGTTTTCTGTTTTTGGTGCTACTTATTTGTGTGAGAAGACCTTCTCCAAAATGAAGTACACAAAAAATGTTTACAGATCTAAATTAACTGATGAGCATCTTAAATCTCTTTTAATAATTGGTACAAGTAAAATTAGTCCACAACTACAAACTATTGTCAGTGGAAAATCTCAATTACACAAATCTCATTAGTATTTCATATGTCATTATGCTTGTTATAAGTTATGTTTCTATTTAAAATGTATAAAATGTTAGTTGGATTCATTTCAATAATTTGTTAGTTATTATATACTGAAGTAAAATTTTCTGCATATTATACATGTCTTTACTCATTACAATTCTGTGTTTCTTTATCCAACTTATCACAAAAACAATAACAATAAGCCTACAACAATGTTATGAGTAGTTAGCCCATGACCATATCAATGTAGATGTCATATTAATAATTATTCAACATAAAATTAGAATACTTCAGTAAACTAAATTTAATTTGCTATAAAAAATATGTTCTCTAAAAGGAGTTTTCAAGTATGCTAGCTCTCCGCGGGCCGGACAAAATCTGTCCGCGGGCCGGATGTGGCCCTCGGGCCGTAGTTTGGAGACCCCTGCTATAGGCTAAATTAAGGCCACTTACTGTTATATTCCCTATACCTAACTCAACCTCTTTTCGAGATCTTTCACTATTTTTGAAAATGTAGATCAAAATTTCAGAGACATTGCTGTCTTCCATATTTGAACGAATTATTTTAAATTGTATTTAGTGCATACTCAAAGCATTAGACTCTAAGATAAGCTAAAGTTGATATCTAAAAATTTTACAGGGTGTTTAAAAACTACATTTGTGTTTTGACTAATATTAAAGGCAAATAACTTTCTTATTTTAAATGGAACAACCTGTATTTATTGCCATATTTAGATTCTAATTTTAACTGTTTTTAAAACTGTATTAGGGTTTCCTATACCTATCTCTTATAGTTTTTTGGTAATTTAGGATTTTCATTGTCAAACACTAATTTCTTGCAAAATATTTTTCAAAATGCTAATATTTATTAACCTATCGGGTTGATTGGTTTTGTTTCACATTAATTAAAAGGCGCTATTCTTATTCGTTCTCTCATATCGTCGGGTGTGGTTGGTGGTGTATCATAAATGATATTTTTGACATTTTCCCACAAAAAAAAATCGGGACTCTTTAAGTCTGGGGATCTTCCTAGCCAATTCTGTGGACCGCCGCGTCCTATCCACCTATTGGGATATTGCCTATCCAATTCATTTCTTACATTTACTTGAAAATGCTCTGGCGCACCATCTAGTTGTAACCACATCCTTTGACGAATTTTAAGTAGTATATTTTCCAAAATTACAGGCAAATTGTCTCTTAAAAATCGAAGAAAGATGACGCCGTTTAAGTGACCATCAAAAAAGAACAGACCTACCACTTGCGTTCCAATTATTCCACCCCATACATTGACACACCATCTGTTTTGCCTATCAATAGTTCTAAAAAAATGGGGATTTTCGTCACAGTAGTAATGAAAATTATGTTTATTAACTAATCCGTTATTGTGGAATGATGACTCAACAGAAAAAAGTACAAAATCGAAGAAATTTTCGTCTTCACTAAACTTTTCTAAAACCCATAAACAAAATACGAGTCGTCTATCGTAATCTACTTCCAAAAGTACTTGGTGTAATTGAATACGATACCGGAAGAAGTTGTGCCTTTTTATAATTTTTCCGACGCTCCGTCTGCTTATTCCAGTGGTTTCACATATTTTTCGCTGACCTGTATGCGGATTTTCTGCCAGAGATCCGATAACAACAAAATCATTTTCTTCATTTCACGTAGTTGGTCTTTGCCGTTCTGGTTTCTGATAACGCACACTTCCTGTTCTTCGGAAAACTTGCAATAAATTTTCTAATGACCGCCTGTCAGGATGACGCCTGTTAGGATATTTTTGAGCATAAACTCTTGATGCTAGCAAGCAATTTTCGCCACGCTCTCCGATTACTAAAATCATATCCACCTTTTCGTTTTCAGAGTAGGTTCTCATTTTAAATAATTAAAATTATTTAAACGACGTCGAATAGCGTTGATGTCTTACCTAATATGTACTGTCACTGTCAAATAATTTATCTGTTTGAAGTATTAATTACAGCGGCCTACTTTTGGAAAAAAATTGCAAGAAATTATTGTTTGAAATTGAAAATCCTAAATTACCAAAAAACCATAAGAGATAGGTGTAGGAAACTCTAATACAGTTTTAAAAACAATTAAAATGAGAATCTAAATATGGCAATAAATACAGGCTGTCCCATTTAAAATAGGATACAACGGTTAGGTTGATTTAAATCTCGATTTCCAAATAACAAATTGTTGGAGTATCTATCGTCCTTCAATTTACGGCGTTGGTCCGGATTTAGCGGATATTTCACCGACACCATCTACTCAGGGCCCCTTTAGTTATAGCGGTACAGCGACAGGAATAGGCGTACGGGAACCATCTTCGTTAGCGTACTGGGACACTAAATTTCCAGGTATTCTAGTTTATTAATTACCGTATTTAGTGCGGCGAGATGATAGTATGACTACCAGGCTGTTATCAATCTTTAATATCTGATATTTGTTAAATAACGTTAAATATTACTGTGTGCAAAGCACGATCATCAAGAGTCTTTGTGTTTGTCTAAATATGTTTACGTCCATTAAATCTTTGTGTTGTAATAGTCATTATTATTTCCTTTTTTTCTTATTGTACGCATGGTCAAATTATTTTGAATGTATTAAATATTGGTAAAGTTTTTGGTATTTGTAATAATGACCCCATAGAAATTTTAAGGCAAATGGTGCACCATATTTGACCAATTAGTTTTGCCAGATTGTTTATTTGTTAAGTCTTTTCCTATTGTTTGGTTTTCTGTTTGTACCGACTCTCTAAAATTTAGTTTTCTTTGTTTTTTTAATAAAATTGCAATTATTAGTCTCAAATGAAATTAGTGTAAATTAAGTAATTTTTAGCAATAACTAAAGTTAAAGTCATAATTATTCATTCAACAATCATTATATTTTAGTTTCAATATTTTGTGTAATTCATACTTCAATTAATATTATTATTATACTAAATTTTCTGTTTCAAAGCTCTCTTGTTTTTATTTAATAAATTGTTATTGTTTTTTTTTTATTAATATGTTTTCTTGAGGTAGGACTTTTATTAGTTTAGTGCAATTTCTCATTTTAATTGTGCAATACTTTAACAACAGTGGCCTTTATTATTTTAAAATGAGTGGCGCACACGGGCATTAGTTAACATCTGTTAGTCACCTCAGGCTCTTACCAAATAATCTAAGCTAGGTATACAGGGTGGGTCGCGACGAGCATAGTCCCTGATCAATTAATTTATTTCCATTAAGGGTTTTTAAACAGTAATAATTTTAAGCACGTGAATTTAAAGATAGCTTCAGGTAGAGGACAGAACATGGCCAACTAGATCTTGCTATCGCTGCACGATATTCATATTCATATTCATGTTCAATTGATTGGTGCTATGCATACAATATTATACTTACATACGTCAAAAAACAAAAAATAATTACAGATATGTTAAAAATTTAGACATTAACACACGCATTTAACTACGGGACATTATTAGACATTAATAAAAATTCCTCTATGCTATAGAAAGCCCGACCGAAGAGAAACTCTTTTAATCTATTTTTAAAACTGTTTAGTGGTTGGTTTCTCAGTTGGTATGACACTTTGTTAAAAAATGTAACAGCCCAATAACTCGGACCACTTCTGAATCTTTCCAGGTGCCAATACCAAGCAGCTAGGTCCCCGGCATGTCTGGTGTTGTATGTATGGTTGTCATTGTGTGTGGGGTATTTGTCCATGTGAATCTTCACGCCTGCCGACAATCAGCCTGATATGGCAGACCTGAAATTATTCTGACTGCCCTTCTTTGCAAACGAAGCACTCCCATAGCCCCAAAAGAATGACTCCAAAGTAAAACAGCATACATAATATGTATGCTGTGTATGAAGAAGGATATGATAGCGTGCAGAGATAGCGCGATCCAGTTGACCTTGGACAGAATGTTTAGGTTATCAGAATTATTCAAAAGCTCATCATGTTGCAGCCTTGACATCGCACAGCGGTAGCAGTTGTTTGTATTACTATATAAAACATGTCAAGCACTGTTAGTTGCATACATAGATAACAAGTTTGCATAAATATACATGAAACGTTAAAGAACTTTAAATATCGCGTTATTTTCGAATTACTAAAAATAACAATGATATTTGGGCAGTAAGGTTTCGTGCTCGTCTTGTACATTAGAAAGAACTTAATCATCTTTTTATTTTTGAACAACAAATAATGATATAAGAATGTACTTGTATAAAGTAAGTTTTGAAACTGATTGACATAAACTTATTCTCGTTCGGTAGAAATTTGAATTGTATTGTACTCTACCTATTTACGACAAACCGAACCATTTTAATCGCACGCCAAACGAGAATATATTGAATTGGGTATGTAAACATGTGTAGCAGAGGACAATGGAAAAGACTCCTTTTAAATCTGTCAGCTCGAGTAGATAGGCGAGATAGAAGCCTTGTCCATGTGTTTGACTAAACAGTATCGACTATTCCATCTCCGACGTGCATGACATAAAAGCAATGCGATTTCCGCCGAACACAAAATTTCGTTTCCTTTGTAGTTAAAACGGGCTTAACGTCGGAATCTTCGTGATTTTATCGACTTAATTAAGGCGCAGGACAGGGAGCGGATATATTTTATGCGTTCTCGTGACTTTAGGTTATCCACTATTTCAGCGAGGTACCCCATTTATTACGTCAATAAACCAGAAATTGTTGTCCGAAATTTTTCCCAAACTCCCATCATCATCATCATCCGTGTACAGTACGTTTCGTGACGATCCAGAAAATGTGAGTGTTTACTACTCGTAAATACGCTTTCGTGTTCTTCACAGGGTGCATGCCAAGAGGGAACTTGTTGCCAAAAAGTACTGCAAAAGGAGCTTATCGTTTCATTTAATGAATATCCTGTTCGCTATTTATAAAACGAACTGTATTTCAAAATGAATATATTCTGTAGATATGGCAAGGGAGACATTTACATAGAGTAATTACTATATTATGTATTCCCTTATCAACAAGCGACGTCGGGATTAAAATTTATTTATACACAATTTGCTGCATCCTTTCATTTTTTCTATTTTCCTCAAATTATTATCCCATACTCCTCCCGACCTCGCCTTTTATTTTATATAATTCTATCTTAGTATACAGCGTGCTTACTAACATAACATAATTACATGTCGTAAGTTTGTTTTATCTTTGGAAGCTTTTCGGAAAGATGCTTATTTCGAAGATATAAAATGATAAAACCTTTGCGAAGAGAAAACAATACCTGGATCTACCTCTACTATGTTCAGTACATTTTCTTTCAATTCTACAATTGTTATTGTATATAACTTGACTGGTCCTTGCTCTAAAATCACTTAGCCAAATCCATACACAGAATGGATGCATATCAATGTCTTTTGTGGCGGTTTTTGCTTATAATAAAGTATACTTTTATAAAGGACTCTTCACCTTTGAGCCAACATTATCGTTAATACGCACATTGATAATTTCTGCTCAAATGCTTCTAAATACCTAGTACTTATTATGAGAGCGTCTAAGTACTTCAATGTTATTAATCTGCTGGTACCACTTTATTTGACTTTGTGTTCTCTAATTTGGAATATGTCTCATTTATAAGGTTTCCTCTGTTTGCGTCACAAGCAATCCTCATTGAATGTGTTCAGCGTTATCTGCTGAAATTCTTATCTCTTCGATCTGATGGTATATATCCTGACCATTTTACACCTTACCATTCACTTCTGCGCCGCCGTAATCTAAACTCAATGGAAAACAGGGGACGGTCATAGCGACCATTACATTTAATGTCCCTCGAGCAGTGTTACGATATCGTTCTACATTTAGCATATCAACACCTAGGACGAATCTACTTTTCATCACGTGTGACGTTGGTGTATATTACTATTATTATTATATACCGTGATATCATAAAGTTTCCAGGTTGAAGATGGCATTGAAATAGAAAATATATGTCTGAACTTAATGCAGGTATATTGTTTAGCGCTTTTGAAAATTATTTTGACAGTGACATGTATCCGCATCCACGATTGACAATATTTTGGTATCGGGGCTGTCTACTGATCGGTATTGCAGCAGAATCATCTGTAATAATATAAGTGATCATTATGCTCAGGCAATTAGTATAGTATATATTGACCACCGTGACTCAGGTGAATCGCTGGATTATTATTCTATTACGAATGAATTGTTTACGCTAAATACGACAACGAGTGCAGCCGACTGGAGTCGACTACATGTGAGTGGAATGTCTAAGAACGCAACCATAACAGGCGCAGCCCACTAAGTCTAGTGTTAGTGGCATGAGCCCCACGTATTTACCGTTAAGTTCCAATACCACGTTACATGTAAAATGCAGGCAAATATCGAACAGCAATATGCAATTAAATTTTGCATTAAAAAAGTAAACTGCTTCAGAGACACTACAAATGGTAAGAAAACATATGGAGATGTTACGTTGTCGTCAGCACAAGTTTTCAGATGGTACAAGGCTTTCAAAGATTGCCGCGAAACCATCGAAGATGACCATTGCTCCGGACTTCCGTCCACGTCAAACACCGACGAAAGCGTGGCGAATGTGTGTTCTGTGTTAGCAGACGGTTGACACTCAGGTTGATGGCACATGAGGTCGGCATGAGTAAGGCACTGTTTATCGAATTGTGACAAAGGAACTAGGCATGCGGAAAATTTGTGCAAAGCTGGTGCCCAAGAACTTGTCTGATGAACAAAAAGAAAATCTCTTCTCCATTAGTCAGCAATTGCGGGATCGCTTAACAACCCAACCCAACTTCATGCACAGAGTGATAAGTCATGGGTATTTAAATATGATCCAGAAACAAAGCGACAAAGCGCTGAGTGGCACACACCTGCATCACCGCGGCCGAAGAAAGCTCGCATGAGCAAACCCTGAATCAAGTCGATGCTTATCATCTATTTTGATTCTCGTGTAATTGTCCACAAAGAATTCGTACCGCCGGGCCAGACAGTGAATCAAACTCTTTATCGCAATGTCCTTGAACGTTTTCGGCAAAGAGTTGTGCGCGTGCGGCCTGACATTGCCAGCTCGTGGATCCTGCATCACGATAATGCCACAGTCACAGCTCATTGTCGGTTGGAGAATTTTTGGCAGAGAAAAATATTCTAGTACTCCCACACCCGCCCAACATTCCAAGACATGGGTCCATGTGATTTTTTCTTGTTCCAACGTTTAAGCGGTAATAGAAATGTTTCCATTACGGAACAATAAACAACATCCAAACAGTCACAACACAGGTTCTAAACAGCCTAACGAAACAAGACTTCCAGAATTGTTACCAGGCATGGAAAACTTACTGTCTTAAGTCTTAATCGCACTGAATAAAGCGTTTTGCTATTTCTCAATAGCATTGTTTAAGAAATTATATTGTTACTGCTCCAGTACTTTTTTGTGGAATATCACTTTTCAAAAAGTTAATATTAGAATAAGCTAGTCAGCACCGTAATAACTAAAGCTCACTACTCTGTGTTCTGGGAGCAAAATGTTATTTTGATCAGCCGCACGCCGGACTGATCATCAGTATCGAAAGCTTTGGTGAAGTCTAAAGACCAAATGCTAAGTTGCAATCTTCTGATCTAGACAATATTCTCTCATTATATGTTAAAATTGCCTTATCAGTCGATTGATCATTCGTAAAATTATTTTAAACTTAAATTAAAACGGTTTGTTTAGAAAAGATACTCAAATTTTGTAAAATATACTGAGCAGACTAATAGGTCTATAACTAATTAAGACATTTCTATCATCTTTCACAAAAATAGATTTTGTCTTGAAAGATCATAGTGTTATACCTTCTTCGCAGACTGATGGCATTGTTGATATTGTTGTCACTCCATGCGAGAAGTTATCACACGCGCGTAACAATAATTCATGGCTAAAAATATTCTTATAATTGATTTTCAGTTGGAAAATGTTGAGGCGCGAATTGCTTTTATTATTATTGATTCTTGACTTGTTGTTAATGTTGAACGTTATTGCTAAAATAAAAAATAAAACCATATATCTATACTTCTGTTATAACCACTTATCAACAAACTATGTAGATCCTCTAAAACACCAAATAATATATTCATTACTTCATTCACATTTAGAATTAGCTGTATTTTGAGCTTATTGTATGTGAAAAAAATTAATAGCAAATTTGCATATATATGGAAGGGTGGCATCTAAATATTGGTAGTTTAATATTTGTTAAGAATAAATTCGTACAAGAAAAATACTGGTGATTACCTCAAATTCAGGGAAGCGTGCATGTTTCCTCTTTGTTATATGTCGATGTCGAGGAGCAAATGTGCTAGTCAAATACCTAATTATACGTGTTCAAAATCAATATGTATCTCCAGTGCATATGTAAACAGAAAACGGTTTGCACTGTGAAACGTTTGAGTAATCACGATTAAACAATCTCTCAATGCATCCAGATAAACATGGGTCTAATCAACAACTAGGTACTTGCTTATATCTACAACAGATCCCTATTTGATCTACAAATCTACCTCGTATGTTGTGTGCAACCAATTCAAAACGTTCGCTTTCAAGTGTCATTAAAGTACATGCATTACAGATTTAGTTTCAGACACATTAGATAAAATAATTTGGAAAGTCTTGTACCTTTCATGGTACGCCTGTGATTTCGAACATATAATAATTGTATATTATTGATTTAGAGAAATGCTTTGTAATTTTAAACTAAAAAAATGAGGTGTGGGCACCATACGAGTTTCTTATACGTATTGCTGTGGCTGCTGCTTACTTAAAATACAAGAAATAATGTATATAAAATAAAAATATTTGATACGTTAGAATTTACAGGCCGAATAGGGTCAGCCGTGCAATACAACGTGTTTTGTCACCTGATAAATGCTCCGAATTGACAGCATACTAATAACGCTTATATCGAAGATCGTTATTTATAATGAGATAAATATCGAGACATGTGTTATGGAATACGAAAGACAATCGAGACAGATATTCGCTTTCATCGACAGTTGTCAAGTTTCAACATTAGAAAGTCGACAAATGCTGTAAGAGTTTACTAATGAAAGCGGTTTTTGATGATAAAATACCTTTTAGATATGTATTATTGTTATTATCGATTATTACTATTGTAATGGTCTCTTATTTATGTATAGTATCTATAATCTTTCAATCTATATTATGATAAATTGTTTTCAAAATTGAAATATACTGTCATACATATATATATTATTACAATTGTTATGGACCGTACAACACAATCAAAAAAAGGGGGAATTACGGGAATGCGGTATGTATTGATATTCAAACTCAATCGTTCTACTCAATATTTCGACATATATTTGATGTCCTCATCAGGAGTACTCTACAGTGACTAACTCTTTGTTGTAAGCTTTGTTTTTTCTTTTAAAGACATTATTTTAAAGTTTTTATTGTAATTTTGTATCAATTGTGTCATTGTAGCGTACTCCTGATGAGGACATCAATATATGTCGAAATATTGAGTAGAGCGATTGAGTTTGAATATCAATACAGACCGCATTCCCCTAATTCCCCTTTTTGTGATATATACACTGTGTTTCACATTGATACTTGAAAAATCAGTATTTTTTAATGGAACATCCGATTTAATTTTTTCTTTTTTAAAATATATTGCACTTAAAAAGCTCTACACAGTGATGTGCATTTTTTTGATTTAGGCCCTTTGCATGGCCTGCTGTGGTATTAAATGTAACCCCAAAAATGGCAAAATCGTATTAGGCATTTTTTTAACAAAAAAACTATTTATGCAATCGATTTAGCCATGCTTCGAAACCCTTAGTACCAAGTTTCAAAGTCGCATCTTATACAGAGTGTTTATAATTTAGGTGCAAACTTCGAAAAATACCAATGTTTGGGAGCACCCTGTATTAACAGAATAAAATATTTTCGAGATTTTCTTCTTTCGATGGAGGTGTAAGTACTATGGCTTTGAAATTATGCTCTTTTTATTAGCCTAGTTAATACAGGGTATTCGTAATAAAAAATCAAATTTGGAAAAATCGATTTTTTTCGTTTTTATTTACTGAACATAACAAACTACAAAATAACCATATATCTTTAAATTTTCGAGTTTTCTATTACCCTTCCTTCAACATGAATACATTTTTCTAACCTTCTTTGGCAATGATTCATTACTTTCGCGAGTTCCTGATGAGAAATTAACTCGCACTCTTCTGTTATCCTCCGCTTAAGTTCTTCCACATTATTGGGTCTTGTACGGTAAACATTTTCTTTAAGTTTCCCCCAAAGATAAAAATCGAGTGGCGTCAAATCTGGCGATCTCGGAGGCCACTTAATTTCTTGACTATAGCGCCCTATCCACTTTCTGGGAAATTTTTGATCAAGCCAGTTGTTAATTATTGCTGCAGTATGGACGGGTGCACTGTCCATTTGAAATATCATGTCGGCACGTCTAGCAATTGGCAGTTCTTCTAAGGCATCCCAGAAATTCGTATTTAGAAAATTCAAAAAATTTTGGGCCTTCAAGTTATGTTGAAAAAAAAAGGGACCAATTATTTGTTTATCAAAAATTCCGCACCATACATTAATTTTCTCAGAATATTGCCTTTTACAGTGAATAACCCAGTGAGGGTTTACTTCCGACCAGAGTTTACAATTTTGTGAAGATACAACCCCGTTTGTGGTGAAGGTTGCCTCATCCGAAAATAAAATTTTATTTAGGTAATTGTGGTCATTTAGATAATGTCCTTGACACCACAGACCGTATTCCATTCGAGAATTTTCATCACCATTTTCTAAAATGTGTAGGAATTTTGGTTTGTAAGCAACCTTTTTATTTTTCTTAAGACATCGCCAAACTTTGCTGGAAGGTATATTAGTGTTTCGCGAAATTTGTCTAACGCTAGTTTTAGGGTTGTGCCGAATTTGATTTAAAACAATGTTTTCTCTGTTCTCAATTAAATTGTTTCCCCTTTTATTTGTGGAAATAACATTACCAGTTCTATCGAAAAGAGAATTAATATTTGCTACAGTTTGAAAACTCACTGGTTCTAGTTCTTGATGTCTCCTGTTAAATTCTTCTGCAGCTTGTTTATAAGTTTTTGCATTGTCACCAACTAGTCTTATTATTTCAACTTTTTGCTGTAAAGTTAGTTTATTTCTAACCATTTTTACACAACTTTAATGGTACACACAATAACGTTTTAAGCAATATAACAGCAAGTGTCAAATTGTTTGAAGTTTGTTACATTTTTGTTTTCAAGGCCTGCTTCACTAGCGTTAGACAAATTTCGCGAAATACCTTCCACCAAAGTTTGTCGATGTCACAACAAAAAATTCTGTTCGGATGTAAACCCTAACTGGATTATTCATTTTAAAAAACAATATTATGAGAAAATTAATGTAAGGTGCGGAATTTATGATAACCAAATCACTTGTCATTTTTTCTTCCAACATAATTAAATAATTAATGTCCTCAACTTAAGCAGAGAATAACAGAAGAATGCATGACTAGCACTAAAATATTTTATCTTATTTATTTTTACTTATTTTGTAGTTTTTTGTTATGTTCAGTTAAATTTCTTTTACTAAAAATAAAAACGAAAAAAATCGATTTTTCCTTAAATTTGATTTTTTATTACGAATACCCTATATTAACTAGGCCAATAAAAAGAGTATAATTTCAAAGCCATAGTACTTACACCTCCATCGAAAGAAGAAAATCTCGAAAATATTTTATTCTGTTAATACAGGGTGCTCCCAAACATTGGTATTTTTCGAAGTTTGCAACTAAATTATAAACACTCTGTATAAGATGCGACTTTGAAACTTGGTACTAAGGGTTTCGAAGCATGGCTAGATCGATTGCATAAATAGTTTTTTTGTTAAAAAAATGCCTAATACGATTTTGCCATTTTTGGGGTTACATTTAATACCACAGCAGGCCATGCAAAGGGCCTAAATCAAAAAAATGCACATCACTGTGTAGAGCTTTTTAAGTGCAATATATTTTAAAAAAGAGAAAATTAAATCGGATGTTCCATTAAAAAATACTGATTTTTCAAGTATCAAAGTGAAACACACTGTATGTAACGTTAGATGTATTCGAAATAAAAAGTAATTAAATAGAATTTCCATAAATATTTATGTCATTTTATTTAAAAGTTCTGTTTTAAATTTAGTGTCAAGTATTAGTATTACGCTAAAAAGCATCTAAATTTCAAACTTCAACAACGAAAAGTCAGACTAACGTTAAGATGCTTTAAATTGCCGTTCTACCTGTCACCGTGACAGTAGTTCGTAGACAAAAGTATACGTCTATACAAGGTGTGCCTATAGTTTAGAAAATCAAAAATGATTTTTTTTGGTGTTTATAGGGAACTGTAATAAAACTGTAAGCGGACGCGAAAAGGCGATTCAAGCTCGAAGAGATTGATGGACAGCTAGTTCTGTTATAAACGCAAACATTGAAAGGGTGAAAAACTTCATCATGTCAACCGGCACATATGTATAACTGTGTATCTAGTGAGTTAGCAGTGTTTTTCGTACATTCATTTTTCTTATTTTTATATATTCTGCTCTTTCTTTATTACTATATGAACATTTAGCCTAGACTCCTGCTTTATTTATTTATTTGCTCAGATTGATGGGCTTAAGAACAAAATAAAACAACCAATTTTATATACAATAATATTTACATTTATTTCAATTAGAAAATATTAAAAAAATTGTCTTGCATAAATAATCAATATGAGTATTCATATTATTAAACACGTATTTACAGTGTTATATATTAGCACCTGTTACATAGTAATTATACATATATATTTTGGATAAAATAAAAATTTAAATACTCAAATCAAACAAATAATAATTACTCAATGCTCACTTGTTTATCATTTCATATGCATACTGTAGTATACAAAGTGTCATTATGTCGTACCTATAAACCTATCTAGTAGGATACCTGAATGATTTTTAAAATAAAACTTCTAATGCTTAATAGAAAGTTTCTATCATACAAAATTAGATTTTGTATAATACATACAGCAGTATGTGCCTTTCAAATTATACAAAAATTGTTCTAAATTCAGTTTGAAATACTTTTATCATCTTAAAAAAATATGTGAGTAAATGTAACCATATTAGGAGAAATCGAATTTTCTTAAGTAGAGAAGTAATATATGTTTCATGTAATATAATCCAGCGTTAACAATTTATACTTTATTATTCTAAAGAAAACAATTCTAATTCAACAGATAATATATACCTGTAACTGTATTAAATAACAATGTAACGATATTTTAAATATTAACGCCCCTTTAACTCAATTAATTAATGTATACAAATCAACATACAGGCTTGCGATTATGTATGGATGGAGCTAAATATGTATTTTGGAACTCGCTGAAATTTGTCACGCTGTTAGAAGGATTTAGACTACATTATTTGAGGTGTTCTCCAGTTTTACATCGTCATTCGTTTTGTAGATGCAAGGCTAACTTCATGTCTTTTAAATAGCACGGGAGCTCAAATGTAACATTTTTGAAAAGAGTGATCTTTCCTCTTTCCAGAGATGTAACATGCCTGCCTTAATTTGCATAAAAACCGCTCATTTTGTTTTTACGACCTCGAATTTGAAGAAAAGTAAAAGTAAGTTAGCTTTGAAAATAGTGTCATTAGCCTTCTGTCATTTCCATTATATTCATAAAATATGCTTATGTCATATAATTAGTTTAAAAATGATGCATTTAAGTGAAAAGGAACGTATAGAAACCCTGATGACAGTTGGATATGGCGAAAGAAGACGAAGTTGTGCTGAAGTCGTAACTCTTTTTAATGAATACATCCCAATCGACAGTCGATCTCTAGGACCACGGTTTCAAAAACTTTAAGAAGATTCAATGAAACTGGAAGCACAAAAAATAGTGTAAATCCCGGACGACCGAAAGCTGTTACAAACGAAGAAGATTCTTTGAATGTTATATTATATAAATGTGGAAGAAAATCCAAAAACTTCTTTACACCAGTTGGCTCTAAATGATAATATGAGTAGAAGAACACAATATAATGAAACGCGAAAAATATCATCCCTACAAAATCCACCTGTTACAACAGGAACTGGATGGAGATGATTTTGACCACAGAATCGAATTTCGCGAAACAATGATGAACAAAATAGATTCTCTTCTCTGATGAATCAACTTTTTATTTAAATGGGAATGTTAGCCACCAGGTACCTAGGTATTGGTCTGACAGAAATCCGCACTGGATGGAGCAAGTTCATACGCAGTATTCCCAAAAAATTAATGTTTGGTGTGGAATTATTGGTCTTTTTTAATTAATGGTAATTTAACTTTTCAAAGATACTTACAACTTTTACAACAAAACATTGTTCCCGGCTCAGAGAAATCTTCCCAAACTACAATAACCCAAATATACCAGCAGACACCATATGGTATCAACAAGATAGAGCACCGCCACATTTTGGTCGTGTATTACGTCAGTATTTAAACCAAACGTTTCCTGATAGATGGATAGGACGGAGGGGAACAATTGAATGGCCAGCTAGGTCACCTGATTTGACTCCACTTGATTTTTTCTTGTGGGGTCATTTAAAAAATCGAGTTTATTTAAACAGACCATTAAATATCGCAGATTTGCAAGAAAGAACAGGAAATGAGATTGCCTTGATTTCTTCTCATACTTTGATTGACACCTTGCAGAGTTTTCTCCATCCAATTCGGTACTGTCAAGAAGTTAAAGGACACCATTTTGAGCATATTTCATAATATAAAATATTTATACAATTTAAAGATTTTTTCATTATTCTTAAAATGTATGAGTTCAATTTTAATAAAATGCGTTATTTTTATTATTTTTGGTCGAAGTGAGGTTGTTAACAGTTGACGACAGATTAAAAAATCATTTCAAAAGCTAACTTACTTTTACTTTTCTTCAAATTCAAATTCGTTAAAACAAAAACAAAATTTATGAAAATTAAGGCAGGCATGTGTTATATCGCTGAATAGAGAAAAGAACACTCTTTTCAAAGATGTTGCGTTTGACTGCCCGTGCTATTTAAAAAAAATCAAGTTAGCCTTGTACCTCGGAAACAAACGACGATGTAAAACATTTAGTTGTATCCATACATAATCGCAACCCTGAATATATGCAATAATTTGAAGTGTGAGAATTATGGGACTAAAACAGAAACAATTGTTAGAACATCCAAATTAACGATAATGTTTTAGGGGACAGTCCAAAAAATCGTTCAGAATGGTTTATCTAAAAGAAAAAGAAAAATGAGGTGTGGCCACCACACGACTTTCTTATACGTATGAGCGTTTCAAATTACAGAATTTTAAGAATTTTTTTTACAGAAATTATTCAAAATCCTATTCTAAGTTCTTCTATTCTCTTAATAAATTTCTATAGAATGCATACTTTGCAAGATATTATCAAAAAGGTGCTCCTCGCTAAGAGTAAAAGTGCTACTTCCGGTCCGAATTTTGATATTTCACATATACAAAAAATATTGCAAATCTAGTTTTAAATACTTTTGTACTCTTGATAAATTTATATAACTTACGACATATTTGCAAAAAATCGCTATTCGATAAGAGTAAAAGTGGTACTTCCTGTCTGAATTTTGAAATTTTTTTTATACGAAAAATATTGAAAATTATGTTTTAAATACTTTTATATCCGTAACGTACTAACCAAAAAGGCATGACTTGCGAAATATTCGCAAAAAAACTGATTTTCGATAAGAGTAAAAGACCCACTTCCGATAGGAATTTCGGAAAACTTTTTAGATAAAATTATACTCAATTTTAATTTTACGTATATATGAATTCTTTGTAAATTTGTTAAAACTTAGTAGTTGACGAAATATTGGCAAAATTCGATTTTTTCGCTGAAGTAAACTGCTACTTCCGGTCTACCGATTTTACTGAAAAACTAATCAGATCTCAAGAGGGAGATTATACACGTAAATACAAAATTTGGAATTGATATCTACAGCGGCTTGACCGCTATCGTGGTCACACACACACACACAGAGAGAGAGAGAGAGAGAGAGACAGACATTTTTTAAAAACCACTTTTTCGGTATCAAGGGACTTCAAAACGTGGACATCTGCAAAAATCTCGAGGTCGAAAATTTTCATCACAATACTTTCTTATACTACGTATAAGAAAGTGAGGTGTGGCCACCACACGACTTTCTTATACGTATGAGCGTTTGAAACTATACAATTTTAAGATTTTTTGTATACAAAACTTATTCAAAATCCTATTCTAAGTACTTTCATTCTCTTAATAAATCGCTATAGAATGCATACTTTGCAAGATATTATCAAAAAAGTGCCACTACTTATACTACGTATAAGAAAGTAAAACACATGTATTTAGAGCGCTTTGAAATTGAAGCCAATCAGATATATACATCCAGTTTTATACATATAAATTTTAAGTAACCTTGCATTAATGCAATATTTAAAGATGTTATCTTTCATTTATTACTGAAAAGGCTTAAGATAATGTTGTGGTTTGTGCTTTCTCACTGATTATTAATGCAACTTCATGGGTTAGTACTAATCTACCCACTGAATAATTGCAGGTGATCCGATATCAATAAGATTAAATGATGGAAAATGTTTTTATTTTTAGTCCGATCGGCGCCAAACTTCACAGAACACGCTCCAGAGTTTTCCTCAAAATTTTATAAAAATCGGTTCAACGGTTTCGTAGTCTATAGGAAACATACACACACCTCCACACACATATACATACACCGCCACACATATACATCCAATATTATATATAAAATGAGGTGTGGCCACCACACGACTTTCTTATACGTATGAGCGTTTCAAACTATACAATATTAAGAATTTTTTTATACAAAATTTATTCAAAATCCTATTCTAAGTACTTTTATTCTCTTAATAAATCGCTATAGAATGCATACTTTGCAAGATATTCGAAAAAAAGTGCTACTCGCTAAGAGTAAAAGTGCTACTTCCGGTCCGAATTTTGAAATTTCATGTATACAAAAAATATTGCAAATATAACTCTAAATACTTTTGTACTCTTAATAAATATATATAGAATGCATAATTTACGACATATTTGCCAAAAATCGCTATTCGGTAAGAGTAAAAGTGTTACTTCCGGTCCGAATTTTGAAATTTCTTTCATACAAAAGATATTGAAAACTATGTTCTAAATACTTTTATACACGTAACGTACCTGTCTAAAAAGCTTGACTTGCGAAATATTCGCAAAAAACCGATTTTCGATAAGAGTAAAAGACCTACCTCCGGTAGGAATTTCGAAAAACTTTTTAAATAAAATTGTTCTCAATTTTAATTTTAAGTACATATGAATTCTTTATAAATTTGTATAAACTTAGTATTTGACGAAATATTGGCAAAATTCGATTTTTTCACCGAAGTAAACTGCTACTTCCGGTCTACCGATTTTACTGAAAAACTAATCAGATCTCAAGAGGGATCAGATCTCAAGAAGGAGATTATACACGAAAAGAGACAATCGAAGGAAATTAATATGTGCGATTTTGATATTGTGAGAAGAAAGATGTGCCGGATCTAAAACAGAAATGAAGTTTCTACATTGCGAAGTTTGTGCAACTCCTTCAAAGAAAACAATAGATTGCAGTTTTATATCACTACGTTGTCGCCGTTATGAAGGAAAACGGCTTTACATTTAGTATAGTTAATAAGCGGCCAAGAATTATGGAATCACGAAGATTGCAGCTACTGCGGGATGAATACCTGACGAAAGTGAAGGCATTTAGAGAAGAGAAACGTTTTATTTGCTAATTGTACGAAACGTGGTATGACAGCCATGATACTATAAAGAAAAGTTGGTATGGTGCTTCGGGAATGTGTTCCGTAAATGTTTCAAGGGGGACAAGAATAATTATTACACACTGTGGATGGCTGGATTGGTGATGCATCACTGTCTGCAAAGTCGTCGTCGTCGTCTGCGGATTATCATGAAAATATGACAAGTTATTTGTTTGAAGAGTGGTTCGTGAATAAGCTACTACCGTCTTTACCGACAAAAAAGTGTGATTGTAATGGATAATGCCAGGGCAGTTACCACTCACGACAAGTTATTAAAATACCTAATGGGTCAAAAACAAAATTTGAAATATGTAAAGCTTTGAAGGAGCATGACCTTTATTATGAAGCAGATTATTCGAAGAAGAACTCTTGCATGCGAAAATATTTCAAAATAATATTTTATTGATAATGCTGCAACTGCTGCAGGTCACAGAGTACTACGTCTACCTCCATATTAATGTATCTTTAATCCTATAGAGTTCACTAAAGCAGCACATTCGTCGCAAAAATACCGCCCCTACATATAGCAAAACAACTTTAAATACGATCCAAGAAGCTATATTATTAATAACACCAGATATATGGAAAAATTGTGCACAACATGTAATCGGTATAGAAGACGAGTATTTACAGTACCCAAACTCCATACCGAAATACATAATACATGTAGATGACGATGAAATTAATGATTCTGATGACTGAAACGGTATTTATTATAAATTAACGATAATGTATATAAGATGAGAACTTAGAGACGATAAGGTACAATTCCTTGAAGGATTTTAGTAATTATAGTGTTTTATTTGATTTTTGTGTTAAACATATATTTATCCTAAAAATGTAAAAATGTAAAAAGTGTATATTTACCCTAAAAATTAAATAAAAAATATATTGTAGGATCGAATATCAATGTTCTTATAATAGACTTTTAGTATAATAATCTTTGTGAATGTGAACCACCCGTGCTCGAAAGGGATTAGATGTGTTGGATTAATTTTTTTGTGAAGATCGAGTGCTATTTAAGAAGTGAATCCTTATTTCTATGGACAGACTATATTTTAGGTCCTAATTTTGAAATTTCTGTTATATAAAAATTATTCCAAATCTAGCTGTATATACTTTTTTAATAATTTTTTTTCTCAAATTCATTTTCTCAGATTCACATTTGAATTCGGTACTACTACTTCCGGTTTACCGATTTTATTGAAAATCTAATCAGATTTCAAAAGGCAGATTATACTCGTAAATATCAAATTTGGTATCGATTGCTCAGCCGTTTGACCGGTCTAAAGGTCAAACCGAGAGAGAGAAAGAGACGTGGACATCTGTAATCCACTTTTAACTACCTATATCTTCAAAATCGAGACCGATTAATCCTTTTTTTTTTGTGTAAATTTTGTAATTGTATGTTTTCCACTCTAAAAAAATAAAATACTGGAGTAAAGTGGTCGGTGCGGAAATAGTTATATTGGTAGTTCTCGAAAACCCAACCTGTATAATATATTTACACATAGATATAGAAATTCATTAAACCGTACCTAATGCACCCGCTTTGGAATATTGTCTATTAATAAACTCTGCCTGTAAATTACATTAATTAATATTTGCGCTGTAAAATAAGGCGGTTTTGGGTTCAACTGAACATCTGCCCTCAATCCTCTCAGCACTTGAGAGGTTTTTGGTGTTCGGGTTAATTTGAGTATGACGTGCAGCGTGCATGAAAGTAGCTCAGCGGTCGTACTTTGCCGTGATTTATGACATCGGAGACTAGGCGCGATGGCCGCAGTAGGTGGGTTCAGAAAACGGTAAACGTTTATGCTTTAGTTTTTGCACGACAAATTGCCTTAACTTGGAGGGACCGACGGACGGCGAAAGGTTATATTTAATACAAGCTCGTTTCGGCAGGATTATTTCGGCGATGCTAATGAATTAATTAACAGTTTGTTTTGCACAAACAACTCGAAGGAAGGGTCAATCTCGTAATAATATTAAATTTATGAATCTAAACGAGAGTAGTAAATTAATTTTGTAAATAAAACTACTCCGGGAAATTGCTCCACCTTCAGAAATTCAAGAAAGACACCATTTGAATAATAAGACTAGTGCACATAAGGACAGTTATAATGTACATGCAACGCTTTGAAATACTTAAGAAGCTCAAAATAAATGTTTCGGAACAACAAATTTTATTCCCGAAACTTTATTATAAAAATTTGCCAGCAGGACATTCTACTAATTTACTACTGAGGCGTTACATGTGAAATCTTGGAACGTTGTGAATTATATTATATGCATACTTTGAGAAATACGAGGTTTGTTCAAAAAAAGACCGAACGTTTGTTATGGTAACTTTATCATAATACCTTCAACGTTACATGTTTGTCTCCTTCGAAATACTCCCCCTTGTTTGCTATACACCGCTTCCATCGTTTCTTCCACTGTTCGAATTCTCTCTGGAACTTGTTTTGTATGATGTGTCTTAGCTGGTAAGCGATTTCTTTTGAATTCCTTGTTCACTTTGAAAACGACATCCTCTTAAGGTAATTTTTTGGAAGTAGTAAAAGGTCTGCTGGCGCCATATCTGAAGACTGCGAAGAATGGCGAAGGAGGACTGTTCCTCTTTCAGGTCATCCAGCTCTTATTTTCCCTCTTCAGGCCTCTTTTGTAGCACATCTTCCCGTACATGCTTTGAAACTTAAAAAAATAAATTCCGCTGTTAGCACAATCAAGCAATTATTGCTTAATGTTGACTCGATTTTCTTTTTATGCGCTTGTGAACATCCGCCACGACTGCTCACAACCAGTTTTGCTGAGACACGATGCATACCAAGTTTTTCTATCAAAATTTAATATCACGACTTGATGCTGATTCGACTTCTTCTGCAATCTCCCACACGGTTAAACGACGACTTCCACGAATCACATACCGAACGGCAATTATGCTCTTTTATCTTCTGTTTGTTAACGTCAAGGGTTATTCTGATCTTGGATTTTCATTTGGTCTTGAGGCACAGGCTATTTGTGAAAGATTTCCTGGTTATCGAGAAAGCTAATTAGCATGCATTTGATCTTCGACTTGATCATTCTTGCCCTTTTAGACATTAGAGAAGTTTAAGTATACCATTCCATGCTGTGGCGTTTGGTTTCTGGGTTGTACTCAACCACTAACGATGCACCACCGGTGATAACATGTTCCATTTTTATTTGATTCAAAAATGTAAAAGCACCTTTCCTATTGATATCCTTTTGGTTTTGTGTAGCGGTTTTTGGAACCTTTTTTGTGCAAATTTTTTTCATATCCAATTCATTGATAAAAATCTGACGAACGATGATGTGGGTTAAATTCAGCTCAATAATACCCCGGATTCTGTTGATACTTTCGTTGGTTTTGAATATGGAGACCGAATTGTTAATTTTGACAAGTTGTTATGGTATTAGAAGCTTCTCTTAAAATTCATGCAATGTTTACCAAATATTTAAATATTTAATTGTTAGTACTAATAAGAATAATATTTCTATTATATGTCATAGATCTGTCGAAGCGGTTGACATTGCCAAATACATATACAATAAATCAGGCCCTAATCATAATGCTTGTTATAAAAAAATAAGATGTAAATGAAAAACACATTGAAAGAAAATAGTAATGGTAAATTTATGAATAGCTAATGACATCACACAAGAACAGTTACTAACACTTCCTTTATGTACATGCAAACAACCTGTGTATATTTTGTACTAATAATTTTCTTTTTTTTTCAGGTAAGTACTTGGAAAAGTCTCGGCACCTGTTCCAGTATGTTGTCCCTCAAAAGCAATCAAAACAATTTTTTTAAATATATCTTCGAAAGTAAGTATATTCAAAAATCGTGAAAAAGTCTTTATATTAATACACTCTGTAACTGGTGGAATTAAAATAAAACTGGATCTTTGACAAAGCACTGTCTCTGTAAGCCTGCTGAAGTTTTGATATCACACCGTTGCGTGAAATTTATTCACTTACTTTTAGAACACATAAGAAAAAACTGTTTAACGAAGAAATCGTTATGGAAAACCAAATGACTAGCTTTTTATATGTTCACCTGCCGCGCCTCCAAGTCTCGTGTGCCAAGTGTTGCCAGTTCGAACGCTACTTTGCCAGTCTTATTACTTAATTACACACCTCGTATGATTCTACTTAAATGATACAAGCAAAGACTGTATCTATTCTTAATAACCATGCGGTGTGTAGATAGCATTTAGATACTTAATTCATACGCTAAATGCCAAATGTTTCTAATTTGTAGGTATACGACCCTCGCGAAATTCGTCAGTGAGCGAAGCACGGCCACGATTGAATTCAGTATATCATCGATTACACTAATTTTTGATGGTGATACATCTCTAAAAGTCGAATTAAGTTTATCGATGCACTGTTGTTGTGATAATCCACGTCGAAAGTTGTAAAAAATGATGGAATGAAAATGCTCACGGTTAATTCCATTTTTAGCACGAGATGAATTTTTCAAGTCACTGTAAACTACGCAAATAGCACCTGTACGTCAAAATGTTTTCAGTAAATATTCTGTCAAAAATGTTAAAATTTACGATACAGACATCGGTTGTCAGATGGCAGCACTAGTTCTATTCCCGAAATATAAAAGGCATCCCTCGTGTGCTTTCATCGGTTACTTTTAAACCGATTTTATATAAGTTAAACGGTTTTTATGTGTTATTGTTAGACGATCAATGCTTATTAGGAGTAAATTCCGGAAATAGATTATGTTATATTATGGTGTTTTGAATAGAGAATCGACGTTATATATAGCGAGAATGAATATAGAGTTAATGGCCGCACACAGTAAATTTAAAGATTACACAATTATGCCGAGCGTAGAGAGCTCTTTGGTTGGGACATAGTCAAGCGCTACAACAGAAAATTCTAGCATGAAAAAAGAACGCATGAAAAAAGAAAAATGGTTACAAATAGTTCAAACCATTATTATCGGAAGTATTTATAGAAAATATAATAAAGTAATTATCCCATATTCCGAACTTGTATGTACGTACTTGACGAAATACATATATGGAATCATGGTTTGTTTCAAATTTATTGATAGGCAATTAAAGTCACTTCACAAATATATTAATTCAGTACACTCGTAAAAATCAATTGAAAGTATATGTAAATATAACAATTATCCTTCCTTGATCTTCAACTATCCCACAGTAATATACAGTAATTTGCTATTATCATGACGTTACTGACAAATACATTACTATAAACGAAAAGCGTTCTCACAATGATGGTCATAATGTCACGGTGAGGATATTAACGCGCCTTCACCACAATGTCACGGTGGGCTTTATCGTTAATATCTCAGGTCTAAACCCGTGACGAGGGGTTGCTCAGGGACGTGCACTCGCTTATAATTATAAACTATCAAAATGCTACCTTTAATTCTCCGCCGGACTTGGACTCTCAAAGGGTGAGGAGAATGAGTTGTCAGAATAAAATACTACTTCTAACAAACTTATTTCTTAAACACTAAGAACAACTAGGAAACACAATAATAAGTAACTGCGAAGGATCACAAGTGATCCTCCTATCGGAAGATCACTTATGAATTATTCAATCTGTTCGGAATATGCTTCTTTTATTACCTCGGTAACGCCGGGTCCGTCCTTACCTCGCTGAATTGCACATTCCTCCGTTCGATCAACTTCCATTGAACTCATCGAACGGCAGACAGGATGCTAGGTACGTCCGGAATCAGGTTACCGCGACAATACTTTTAGTACTATACAGAGTGTTGATTCGCGACAATAACTTATGACCATTATTGTGAAATTATACATCATTATAATATAGATTGGTCAGTGGCTAACTTATGCCTCACATTTAGCCACTGGTTAATCTATGTTATATAGCTTAACTTCCCGTTGAAGATGGAAAAAATTGATTTTGAATTAAGTAGAATTAACTTTATAGTCTATAATATAATAACAGTTGTTCTAATGAATTAGTTAATAATAATAGTCATGAAAAAGCAAAAATAACTTATGTAATGTATCCAAATTTGCTCAACAAACTTTCGTCAAAACATATTCTGGTTTATTTTCCCAAAAAATAAATATACACACAAAAATTTTAAAAAAATAAAGAGAAACGATATAAGGCTTTACACTATGGTGTTAAATTGTGAGCCAGGTTAAGCCTACATTACCTGAATGACAGCGATCTTCTGATTTTGGTATCTATTTTAAAATTTATCAGAAAAATAAAACAAAAACAGACACATATTACTGATACAAAATATTTATTTATACTTTATAGAAATTTTTACACCAATATGTTGTCTTATTATCTTTCCTTGGGTTTAATCTTATCTGGCATACTAGAAATAGATGCTTTTACCACTTCTTGGAGGTTTGCGTTCACTTGGTAATATCTCTGACTATTATATTGCAGAAGTGGTTACTGTTGCGTTTGGAGATGAGTACGTAAACTTTTTGAACATTCTCCATACATTTTCGATCGGATTCAGATCAGGAGAGTTTCCGAATCATGGCAAATGGGGTATACCATGCTCTTGAATCAGATTTTTTATAGATTTCGCTGTAAGACTCGGTGCTACATCCTGTATGAATGTGTATGGTTCTTCTTCTTCTTCATTTACTGAGTGTAGCAAAGGCAAACATATACTTTTATCTTTTTATATTGCACTTGATTCATGGTGCCTTCCATAAAGGCATTCGCGGTTATGCGTGGCCAGATCATGACTGTTGGTGGGTGTTTAACTTTTTCTCTACAGGTTTATCACTATAACATTCCTTGGATCTTTGTAAACGAAATGAATAATCTTCGTCAGAGCTTCATGTCTAGATTCATTGCTGAAGATTTGTTGTCAAGTGAAGGTGACTTGGAAAAATATTTGTTTTTTAAATTTATACATTCAAGCAATGATATATTAATAACAAAATTTGTACTTATTTTTCCAATATTCAGCCGTACATTTCCTGTGCATTTTTGCCTAATCTGATTTATCTAGCAGCTCTTTAGCGGAAGATGGTCCATTCTTACACGCTATTTTGATAATTAGCCGATCGTCACTCTCGGTGATTTTATGAACACCGTGGTAATGACACCAACCACTTACGAGGTAGGCGCCATAAATTCTCGGCCCGATATACGAAAAAGAAGCTTGGAACAATATAAGAATTTTTATTTGTCAATGTAATCTCCCCCAACTCTATACATTTATTACAACGATTAATTAATAATTCGATACCCTTGTAAAAATAATCTGAAGTCTTTCCATCAAAATGTTCTATAACAGCTGCTTGCAACTCACTGTCGTCCTTAAAACTACGTCCCCTAAGGTCTTTTTTTTAATTAGAAAATACAACAAAAATCACAGGAGCCATATCCGGACTATGCGGTGGATGTTCCAATTCTTGAAAGCCGCATTCGCGGACGGTAGCTTGTGAAATGGCGGCAGTATGGACGGGAAATTTGTCGACCAATAATCGCACACCTTTTGTCAATTTTTCACGACGTTTCGCACGAATACTGTCCCTTAATTTATGCAATAAAGACGCATAATATGTGTTGTTCGCACTTGTATTGCGCTCTTTAAAGTCAATTCGCAGAATGCCCTCACAATCTCAGAATATTGTGGTCATCACCTGTTTCGTTGATTGAACGACTTTCGCCTTTCTAGGACGAGGTTCATCAGGTCGCCGCCATTTCATGGACTCTCTTTTCCATAGAGGATCGTAAAGCGGAACTATTGTTTCATCCCCTGTGGCATTGGACCGCAAAATGGGTTTTGGGTCGTCTCCACACATGTTTAAAAACGACTGTGCACATTCGACTCGACGTTAACGTTGGAGAGCAGAAAGAAGTCGCGGTACCCATCTAGCACTAATTTTATTCATACCCAAATGGTCATATAGAATTCGGCGAACACTTGTTTCGGAAATGTTTGTTGTCACTGCTAATTCCTACACTTTCAAACGGCGATCTTCTATCAGTAAATGTTCAATAATTGAAATTGTCCCAAACGGACACATTTCGGCCACTTTTTTGGAGTTGAATGCGAAGGAGATAAATCACCGTAAACGCCGTCTAAACGTTGTTTAATGTAATAAGATGTATGCCCTTCTTTTGTTAAAAATTTAGTGACCGCGCGGTCTCAATTTTTGTTACTTCAGACATTTTCGTGCACTAGTCACGTTGGTTGGCTGGTTACTAGAAACTACTAGGCTTTCAACCGTCATATTTATAGTGTGCACCTCGCGGCTGTGCATGCATGACGTGACGGAGTTTGAACACGTTTGAACCTGTGTAAGTTTGTCAGGCCGAAAGTTTATGGCGCTTACCTCCTATGTTAACGAAATATTTTCTCGAATTAATGCGGCTATTCGGTTGACGTATGTTGAGAAACTTTTGGTATTATTGTATTTTGGCGATTTAAATATACATGTCTGTTTTTAATAAAGTCTTTATTTTAGTGTTATCCGTACAACTAATGCCTTTACTTCACCCATTACCAATCTTAAAAAATTAGGTGTGGCCACCACACGACTTTCTTATACGTATGAAAGTGTTACTTCCGGTCCGAATTTTGAAATTTCATTTATACAAAAAATATTCCAAATCCAACTCTAAATACTTTTGTACTCTTCATAAATATATATAGAATGCATAATTTACGACATATTTGCAAAAAATCGCTATTCGATAAGAGTAAAAGTGGTACTTCCGGTCTGAATTTTGAAATGTTTTTTATACAAAAGATATTTAGAAGTATGTTCTAAATACTTTTATATTCGTAATGTACCTGCCTAGAAAGCATGACTTGCGAGATATTCGCAAAAAACTGATTTTCGATAAGAGTAAAAGACCTACTTCCGGTAGGAATTTCGAAAAACTTTATTAAAACAATTTTTCTCAAATTTAATTTTGAGTAGATTTGAATTCTTTATAAATTTGTTTAAACTTAGTAATTGACGAAATATTTGCAAAATTCGATTTTTTCACTGAAGTAAACTACTACTTCCGGTCTGCCGATTTTGCTCAAAATCTAATCAGTTCTCAAGAGGGAGATTATATTCGTAAATACAAAATTTGGAATTGATATCTACAGCGGTGTGACCGCTATCGTGGTCACACACACACACAGAGACACACACACAGACAGACACACAGACATTTTTTAAAAACCACTTTTTTCGTATCAGGGGACCTCAAAACGTGGACATCTGCAAAAATCTCGAGGTCGAAAATTTTCATCATCACAATACTTCCTTATACTACGTATAAGAAAGTAAAATCAACCAAATAAGAAATTAAATTAATAATAAACCTCACAATATATTATTAAAAGATTTCATTATATTATTTAGTAAAAGTAATGATTCAGATCAGTGCAATTATTGTTAGATATCCTTTCCATTCTGTATATGTCAGGTACACGTTGCGTAATGTAAAGTTGTTTTGCGAAAGGAAATAATTCCTGCGGTAATATAATTTTAATATTGGTTGAATAAAATTCACAATTTCCCATGGCAAAAAAGGCTCTGCTGAAGCGTGAACGGCTCATGTTTTCCTATTGATTAACAATTCCATTGTTCGTATGCATAGCACCTATTATAAATATCACACCGATAGCGGCACATCGGCGTCGTCCGCCATCACCACGGCCTGATAAACATTTCATCGACGTCGACAAATTGCCCGGACAAATTGGATCACTGCGAAAGCGCGGTGGGGCCTTAGTGAAAAAATACCGTGATTTATATATCTGGAGCTATTTGCAGGCTGTCGTCCAGCAGTGGTACTGGATTTTCCACGAATCTCTGGTGTTATTCGTTGCCTCTAGCTATCATATGTACGTTTTATTTTAAAGAGCACTTGTTCAATCCCTAAGTCTGTTTATTCTCTGAAGGATTTACAGTTCTGTGAGGAGATGCTGAAATAATTATTTTTTCTGGTAGAATTATTACTCGCAAAAGTAAATAAATAATACGTTATCCTTTTTTTAGACGATGTCTATTTTACAAAAATTTTGAAATGCTTACCTGTCGTCATAATGCCGTCAATTATTGGACATTAGAGACCAAATGGGACGTCGTAAACGATGTACTAATGACGTTAATATGACCGGCGAATGCCACAGCCCAGGGACGTCATCTGGCAACCAATCCAGTACGTCAAATAAGACGTCAAGTTGAGATACTATTTCTAAGCATAAATTACTTATTTAAAGGCAAAAAATGCAGCATAAATTCAATAAATGTTTTTTTACTGGTTATAGGAAGAACAATTTAACAATTATTGTTTCCTAATCCAATCCAATACTTGATGCATTTATGCTTTGAGGGTTTTTAATGAATCAGAAATGACTGTATTGTCTCTTGGGCGTAAAAAACGTTGATTTGATATATACATAAAACTTTTTAAACTTCCAAACTTGAAACCATCTGCATAAATCTAAATAAATAATAGAAATAAAGGTACACATACTTACACTTAATTTGAACAAACCTATCTATTTCACCGTTCGCACTTTTCAACTTCCATCCTCAGAAGCATTTTGGTCACTCCTTAACAGTTTCAAAAAATTCTTTTTTAATTGTTTGTGCATGTTAATCATGACGAATGTAATAACGAAATGCCTCCCTCGCTGTCAAATTCTACACCAACATATTGCTGTGTGCTGTACCAGCATCATTTATTAAATACAAGGTGTGTATAAATTGGCGGACCCACTACACGTGGCGACATTCTTGGTCAAATTTTGAGCTAAAAGTCCTAATCCTAAAACGATGTATCAGGCTTCCTTTGTCTTCAGAATGAATTTGAAAGAAACATACATTTGGCAACATTGAACACGCATGTGCTAGTTATAATCTTCGGAACATTTTTACACGTCGTCATGTGAACCTTTTAAATTTAAAAAAGAAACAAACGAAATAAAATTGGTTTCTTAGATTACATATTTGTTACGAAAATATTATAAAGTTTAAAAATTTTTTGGTAATATTGACTAATTTTTGTACATCTTCTTGATAGAAATCAATGTAATTATTACCTACATAATTGTTCGAATTGAAATCCATCAGTTTGTAGACATAGCTGCAATCTTTGTCGTATCGTTTGTACTATTCCCTCAAGTCTTTCTGGTGTGATTTCTAATACTGCGGCTTCAATTCGGGCTCTAACTTCGTCAGCGTCCTGTGGAGGTATAGCGTAAACTTTACCTTTAATGAAACCCCAAACAAAAAGATCTAATGGATTGAGATCGGGGGATCTCGCAGGCCACAAAAGGGGACTGCCACGACCAATCCATCTGTCTGGGAAGTGTTCAGTCAACCAGTCTCTTATATTACGAGCAAAGTGCGCAGGAGCTCCATCATGCCTGTAAATCATATTACGGCGTACGTTCAGCGGTATCTCATCAATAACTTGTTCTAAAACATTTAAATATTCACCGGCATCTAGGCGATTTGGTAAGTAAATTGGTCCAACTACCCTGTGGTTTATTATACCCAACAAAACGTTAACAGAAAACCTTCTTTGGTGACCGTATTCGCGAAATTCATGTGGATTTTCATCTGCCCAATGATGAAAATTATGAGTATTAAACACACCATCTCTGGTAAACATGCACTCAGCACTCCAAAGAATACGTCTTAAAAAGTCACCTTCTTCCTGAATTCTATTAAAGATTGTATTGCAATAATTGATTCGAAATAAGTTATCATTTCCGTAAAGAGGCTTATTACTGGGAATATTTAGTGTAGAAGCTAATTGACGGGTACTCGCAGAGGGATCTTCCTGTATTGTGGCTGGAACTTGCTCTTCTAGTTGCACGGTACGTCTTTGCTTTGGTCGACCTGCGTTCGCATTTCTTGGAATAAACGAACCTGTTTCACGAAGTCGTTGGTCCAGCCTTCGAAATACATTTTTACTTGGATACCTCCGATTTGGAAAACGCACTCGATATTCCTGCCCTGCCATGCTAGCATTTCCACGACAGAAACCGTATATCATGTACATATCGGCATATTCGTTGAACGTAAAATTCATAATAAACAAACAGAACAACTAGTAAACACGAAAACCCGAAAACTGATTAAAACTATACAAATAAACACGAAAAATAAGCAAGTCGAATGAAATAGGTAGATTACAAAGTGTCAACATTTGACAGTAGTAATGTATTTGACTAGAACAACATTAGGCTGCCTACTTATTGTTTTACAACGTTGTCAGATGTGTTTTTCGTCAAAATAAGTTAATAAACAAATATTAAAAACAAACTTTAAAATCAAAAACAAAACTTTAACGAAAGGATAATAACAACAATTCTTCTTTCTTCTAAATTGTAGCTCTTTCTGTCAACAAATATCAAGTAATGATGCTTATTTCAAGACTGAAAGTCCGAACTTTAGGAACCTCGTGCAAAGATATGGAGCATGGTACATTTTCGTATTAGGATTTTGGACTCCGAATTTAACGAAGAACATCGCCGCGTGTAGTGGGTCCTCCAATTTATACACACCTTGTATAAATGTAATATTTTTATTATATTCGATGTATTAACTTATTTCTTAACAGCACGTACTTTGTAAGTACGCGTGAGTTCTAGCAGTGTATTCAGCCCCTCTTTCTCCTGGTAAATCTCTTGCTTAGTATTATTCTGGGATAAGGTTATAATTTTTTTTTTGGTAAAGAAAAGTCTAAGTTCATATAAAAATCACATTAAAATTTATAATACACGTAATAAGAAGAAAACATTTCTACCATCTTTCGGTTATAATGTTTTATAGAATGTATATATTTATAATTGTAGTCATGAGACATTTATCCTGTTTTAAACAACGCAAAACTCGATTCCCAATAGGTAATCTGTTAGTATTGAGGTAATTCTATTTTACCAGAAACATTATATTTGCACGTAATGCCCTGATAATCTAAAAGTTCGCAATGGTTAATGTTCAAAGATTGACTTGAAATCGACCACTAGCCTCAACTATTCACACGTATTGTTGCTAGCGCTTCAATATCTGCCACACAGAAACATTCTCCTTTTTATATATTATTATATTTTTGAAATTTTAAATTAATGATAAAATGCGAAAAATTAATTATGCCTGATAATGTATTCGAGAATAAACATTCGCACATAGTATTCTCCTTAACACCCAACACCATTAATGATCCTTTCTGTGTTATAAATAAACTAATGAATTATTATTTAACGGGATAATATGTATTTAACTCTTACTGCTCAACGTTATACTAGAATAAACATTTTCACGTTGTATTCTTAGAAACACATTGCGGCATTGATAATCCTTTACAATTTTAACAACTTTGTTTCATCAAATATCGATTCAAACTCTGCCTTAGGCATCACCATATTTAAATATAAAATTATCAAAAAGAAAATTATTCTAAATAAAAATGAAAATGAAAATTGAAATTATATTCTAATACAAACTAAATGCTTATACGTTGAATCTCAGTGTATTCAACCCTACGTTTTAATTCTTTGTTAGCTTTCAAAAAATTGTCTTTTTCCTTTGAACTCGAAATAAGAATTAATTTATGTTCATTCTTGCTTTTCGAATTTATACCCGAAACAAAAGAACAACGATTGTCGATCACGCCCTCCTTCCAACTAAATTTTAGGTTGGCATTAAAGCATCTTTGAATCCCTGCTGTTCATTTTTTGCAAGTTGTCGTTGTCACACTAACACACGCGCACATATTGTCTTTGACAGTTCATCCACCAACCGTAAACACTTCAAACCGTTCGCTTATTTAAAAGTCTTTCCCTAAATTGTTCTGTATCTCCAACGGTAGATATATTTTTCTTAATACTGTCCCTCCTTGTATTTGTTTATAAACTTATTGCCTTTCTCATTATTTGTTAGATACTTTCTTCTCCCATTCGCTAACATAATCCTTAATTTTCTTTTAGAAATGTCTGGACCTGGTAAACTAGGAAACACATTGCAGATAACAGGATTATTCTTCTCATATCACTTATATTACAACGATTAGTCAGTTCCACCACGTCGTTTTTCATTTCTACCCAGGACTTTCCTTACAGTAATACATTTATCTGCAAGAAACTATAAACTAATTTTTATACTATATTTCTCTTTGTAGGTCTCAAAACCATACAAGTCTTCCACAGTCTATGAAACTTCTGTGTTTACACGTACAAGTTCATGAATATATATTTTTATTCATTCAGCTGTTGTCTGTATAAAACATTATTGCTGACCATTTCGTGTTATAATATTTAACTTATATCCTTTTTTATTTATAGTCATAAGTTTGAGGTAACTTTTATATTTTTAAGCAGAATTTATTAAAATGCCTCTTATAAAATTTATTACATTATGCACGTTTTAAATTCACATTATTTATTTTTCCATATTTTTGTCTCGTGAATAACGAATTTGAACTTGTTCGTATAGTTTGATGGCGTTTAAATGACTCACTCTCTTTTATTAGTTTTTAGTACCTTTTTGTATTTACACAAAGGTCTATTACTTAAGATATTTAATGCTATTTTCACGCCTTGTGAAAAGTTAGGTTGCGTTTTGTTGTACACAAACTATACTTCTTGTTTATCTTTTCTACAAAAGAAATATATTACTTCGACTTATTTTGTCTTTGTACCTATTTAATACTTAATTTTAATACTTATCTAACCTATAATGTGATAATAAAATCAGTTGGTATTTAAATTCGTCATATTTAAATATATGCAACCCATCATACACTTGTGTTATTAGTATTGCAAGATGTTGAAATTTTCAGTATACATTCTTTAAACTTAAATTTAATTTTTTCTTTAACACTTAAACTAGTTCTTAATACTATTCTTATTTTTAAATATGCAAGGACCACGGCAATATTTCATCTAAAGGTTATAATATACAAAAAGGGGCGAACGGAAATTATAATTAAAGATGAAATGCACAAATCTGCACAATTCTCTCTTCGATAGACTGATTGATTAGTGAGTGAGGTTAAGAACATGTTTCATCGAAAGCATAGGAAATGACTCGAATCTGCATTCTACACTATTTTATTTTTTATAATTTCTAACACAAATTGAGCAATTTTACACTTACCTTTCCTTTGAAAAATAAACGTAGTAATGGTTCCATAATTTAAGAACACAATTCACTTTGATCTTTGTAAAGTTTCGTTTTGGTAATATTAGAAACGACTCTAATCAATTATAATGCAGTTATGTTGCTACGCATGCGTAATACATACTTAGTATATCGTTTAGCGCATAATTGAAATATGATGGCAAGTGATGATTAGACAAGATAACTATAATTTATGGAATTCCAAAAAAATAAATAAATTACAGCAGATGATCGCAGATTTACGTCACCGCGTGCAAATTTTTTTTTTATATCAGAAAAAATTTACATTAAAAGACATACATTTTAATAAGAAAGCAAGAAATTTGAAGTGATTAAAACATTTAAATCTAAAAGAAAGATATGGTAATCGAGAGAAAAAATTAAATATAGCGCACTAATGTCGTTTTCTAAAAGTTTCAGGCAAAACAGCATATATTTTAACACAAGAGCATCAAGCTAAATAAAGATAGTACCTACGCTATCTAATTTCTCGTACACTTGATTTTATTTTTATATTGATTAATATCAGCTTCACCAAAACCAACTTGTTCGGCTGCAGATAACGAAGAAGAGAGAGTATCGTTCACTTATTGAAAATTCTTCTCGCTGTTTTTAACGCGCACGCTCTTTCCGAGTCGGTTAAGTCAAGCGCACATAATGTATATAACAATTTACAAATTTTATCAAATAAATTGAAGTAACGTAATTTGGCAAAATTACCGTTACAGCCTAATTAAAAATTAAATATTCAGTATACTTTTCTTGTGATTTTTTGAGTCAGATATGGTAATGACAATCTTTCTTTCTAAAATCTCAACATTGTCCATAGACATTTTCACTAATTCGTTACTTCTATAAGCTCCACCAACTCCAATCAAAAAAGCTACTTTCATCATCAAAAATACCTCGTCGGGAGCTATGCATAAAAATTCATCAACTTGCTCTCTTGTGAATATTTTAGACGTTTTAATTCTATATCCAACATTCTTTTTGATAAGTCTTATCAATTCACCATACTTGTCGATTTTCACGCTTTCATTCAATTCCAAACAAGCTCGCAACATGGAAGACTTTGGCCGCAAAGATGAAGGAGAATATGCATTTGAATGTTTGACATAATAAGCGAATGTAATCGTTTCTTCAACATCTTGAACTCTGTATCGCCACTCACAAAACAGACCATATTCTTTTTCGTAATATATTACTCTCTTATACGAGTACGTAGTATAGGGTGACTATTGTGATGAACATTTTCGACCCCGAGATTTTTGCAGATGTTCACGTTCTGAATTCCCCTAATACCGAAAAACTGATTTTAGAAAAATGTCTCTCTCTCTCTCTCTGTGTATGTGTGGATATCTGTCTGTGTGTGACCACGATAGTGGTCAAACTGCTATAAATACTAATTCCAAATTTTATATTTACGAATATAATCTCCCTCTTCAGATCTGATTAGTTTTTTAGTAAACGGAAGTAGTAGTTTACTTCAGTGAAAAAGTTGAATTTTGCCAATATTTCGTCAATTACTAAGCTTAAAAATATTTATAAAGAATTGAAATGTACTCAAAATTAAATTTAAGAAAAACTGTATGAAAAAGTTTTTCGAAATTCCTACCGGAAGTCGGGTTTTTACTCTTATCGAAAATCAGTCTTTTGCAAATATCTCATACTTTCTAGGCAGATACATTACGAGCATAAAAGTATTTAAAACACAATTTTCAATACCTTTTGTATAAAAAAAAAAAATCAAAATTCGGACCGGAAGTAACACTTTTACTTTTATCAAATAGCGATTTTTTGTAAATATGTCGTAAGTTATGCATTTTATATATATCAAGAGTATAATAGTATATTATGCAATGAGCATTTAATGATAGCTATTAAGACGCGAGTAAGAAAATACGAGGCGAAGCCGAGTATTGTAATGAATACGAGTGTCTTAATAGCCATTAAATGCGAGTTGCATACACTATTTTTTCTACGGCCCCATAATAAAACATTATTTTTTGAACATTCCATTTCATAAATTGAGGTTAAAATTTTCCATGCACCTTTGCGAATTTAGCTGGTAATAAATTGTTCGTGTTTACTAAGGCTTGTTCCATAATTTCTGGTGGACTCAAATTTTACATTTCACTGTCATTATCCCTCATTTGTACCGTTTATATTTTCAAAAAAGCACAAATTTTAAGTACTTACTTGTAAATTGCAGAGAACTGTCACATTTATTTAATTTGTATATCTGTCAGATATGCAGTCACCATATTGAATATTGCTTGAATATTGGAATGTCGCATTCCTATTGGATATAAACTTGTCTCATAATGAAAATCAGTCTCGTAATGGACATCATTAAAGTACAGGTTCGGCATACCTAATAATACAATTAAAGTATGGGGGTAGAAAAAAGTATTTAGAGCTGGATTTGCTATGTTTTTTGTATACATAAAATTACAAAATTCGGACCGGAAGTACACTTCTTTTCGAATATATTGCAAGGTATGCATTCTATAGAGATTTATTAAGAGACAAGTACTTGGAATAGGATTTTGAATAATTATTGTATAAAAAAATAAGAAAGTCGTGTGATGGCCACACCTCATTATTTTTGATTTCTCTGGTAGGAAATCCAATCTTCCACTGTTCGTTGCCTCTAGAGTGCTTTCAGGAATATTAACATTTTCCATGATTTCTTTCAGAAGCGTGTAAACTTTTACGTATTTCTTTTACAAAAGTGACATTTATTGATATGCTGTTTGGTTTTCGTCGTGCAAGATAGGATATAAATAAAGCAAGGATTTCAGGCCCTAAAAAAATTGAAAATAGGCGCCTAAAATAGCCACTTAAAACTGAAGTTTAGGCCCTAACAATTGAAAAAAAGGCAATATAGTTCTATAGTGTATTTACGAAATCAGAACAAAATAAAACAGTCATATCATATCGAGTTAACAAAAAAAAAACAAATAACAAAAATAAAAGCTTTTCTCAAAAAATATTATATAAAATCAATAAATCATTATATAATTAATTATAATTAGGTTTATACATATATAAAAAAATAATTAAAAGTTAATTTTAAAATACATGTGAGTTAGCCATACAAACTAGATATCTTTCTAAATTGTCGGTTGTGAAGCATGTGCGTCTGTCTGTCAATACTTGTTTAAATTTAGAGAAGCTTCGCTCCACGTCCACTGAAGTTACCGGTGCATATTTATAAACAACATGATTTACCTCAAAGCTGGTGGAAACATCTTCACCTTGCAAAAGTAATTTAATGTCCGACAAAAATTTATATCCAGGATTTTTTTTTACTAATTCATTCATTTTTGTTAAAGCTTTTTGAGCTACTGCACCCGGCGCTTGGTTTAATTTTGTGAGCACTTCATTAAATATATTTAGAGATTCAGTCAATGGTAAACCGACAGCTTCTAATTTTGTAATGCTTTCACACAATGGTCCAAAATGAGCCTTAATATATAAAAGGTCTCGCTTGACATTGTTTGAACAAAAATGTTGTTGGGCTTTTTCAATACACTGCGCCGTTGTTGGATCAAATCCCATCACCACATTTTTAACTTCATCGAAGTTGTTGGCATAAAATAGTGCTGCTTGGAGCCAGGTTCCCCACCTGGTTAGAACGGGTTCCGGTGGAAGAGGTAGATTTGGGAGTTCTTCTCTATAATGCTCAACTCGTAAAGGCGCCTTCAAAAAATTTTTTTTTGTGTTAGAAATTATGCCATTAACAGTTCCATAGTGGTTTTGAATAACCTCACAAACAAGATTTAAAGCGTGAGCAAGGCAAGTTAAGTGGACTAGACGAGGATAAAATATTTTCAAATTATTAGCACATTTAAGCATATATGCGGCCCCATCGGTTACTAACAATTTGACTCTTTCATGTTGAATTCCTGTAGGCCATAAAATGTTCATGGATTCATTCACAAAACGAGCACATGTTTCATTGTTAGTTCTTTCCAACTGTTTTGTCGACAGCAACAACGGCTGCCCAGCTTCTGTTTCAGTCAGTCTGCCAATAATGCAATTGGCAATGTACCTTCCTGTACGATCTGTCGTCTCATCTATAGATATCCATATATCACAATTTCCTATACAATTCCTAATATTTTCAATCGTCTTGTCATAGCATTCAGGTAAGTATGTTCTTCGAAGAGTAGATTCATCGGGTAAATGCCTGTTCAAATATTTCTCTAAAAAGGCTTTGAATTTATTACAGCGCATCTTGTACAGAGGTATGTTTGCCGCCACCATTGCACTACAAAGGTCCATGTAAAATTCTCTGTTTTTTGTTTGTAGTGCAGGTGCAGAAAGTAGAGTTTGACGTAGAGGCTTTTGAATGCTACTTTTATGAAGAGATGTTGATTTATGCTGCTCCAGATGTCCCCTTTTGACGCATGTAAACTGGAAATATGATCGTTATACTTATCATTTTTTGTCAAAAATAAAATCAAACCTACCTGTTTACTGCAAGCGCGACAAAATAAAATTGAGCCGCCTTTTACTTCTTGAAAAATGTCTTTGTCTTGTTCTGACAACCATTGTTTCAATTTCTTTTCGAAAGCTTGTTTAACCTTTGGCATTGTGATCAAATCATTAATATCACCACAATCAATAACAGTAAAACCCTTTTGTTAAACCTAATATAACCTTAAACGAGGTTAGATTACCAGATGACCGGATTTTAGTAATTACAATTACCCTTTAACACTCTAGTCAGTGGCTAACCGCACGGCGCTGTAAAAACAGCCGCAACCCAAAATACAACAAATCCCAACATTAACAAGAAGCTCCAACGTAACAATTAATAATTATTAATTAATAAATAATGTGAAAAATTTTAAAGAAAAAAATTGAAGACTATTTTAGGCACATAAAATATTGAATTTAGGCTATATCATCCTTGTTCTAGGCACTTATTAAGGAAAAGTACAAAAATAGGCATTTTAGGCATTTACACATATGGCTCGATTGACTCCATTTATGATTTTAAACAGTCTGGACCAAGTTTTACCAATGGGCCTTAAAAATTCAGCAATAGCCATTTTGCCTAAAATCCGGGCTTTAGATATAAATGTAAGAATTATATAGATATTTTAGTTTATCTAAAAATCTGTTCTTACACTTTTCGCTGTCTCAGCGATCATAATAAAATTATTGATTTGTTCTCATCTTTGATGATACGATAAAGTTTTGAATATAACTTGAATATTAGCGATTCAAATCATCTCTAACCCTGCACAGGTTTCGCCTCGTCACCTAGCAGCGTCTTCGATTATTATAAATCGCATAATATTCTCGTTATTGAAAAGCTATAATAAAGATTTAAGTGTAAACAACACTGACCTTGTACATTTTGTATTAAATAGTACATCTCGTTTATTTCGAACATTTTGAATTAATTAATAATTAAGAATATTTAGTCTCACATGCCGGACTCCGTCGTTTGTTCGTAGAATTGTTCAAACCATATACTCGTATTTTGTTACTTGTTTAATAAAAAATAATTATAAGCCCGCCTGCATTGTTCATGACGTATATTTTACTAACGTATTTTTAGAATAAAATCTCTTAATACAGTACGAGTTTCTTTGACCGCAGGCAGCTTACCTATGTTTGTAACAAATCCCCTGTATATCCGGGTAACAAACAACTGCAGAATCTCTTCCCAGTAATGTTTAAATATAGAAATTCCGGTTTTGCACAGACGGATCTAGCACTGAAAATTACATTATCTCTGAAACCATCTACGCCATAATCTGCAAACCATATTAACGTAACGCCACTTGGCTTCCTTTGACTGGCAAACAGCTTATCAAATCAGCTCGAGAGCAAGCAAGTTTGAAGAGATGCTGGTGAACATTGTGTGAGTAGAAACGAAAGTTCCTATAACTACAGAGAGTGGAAACTTTGTCTCTGTTGCATTCATATCATTACACTCGTTCTCCTTGCTAGAAGTGGCTTTAATTAAGTCTAATTATGTACTATATACGTTATGATTACTTTTAAAAATAACGACAAAATTGGAACATTCTCTGGCTCTTATATATTTCATTTAAAACTATTAACATTGAAATGAGTAGACAGAGAAGTCTACAAATGTAAAGATATATTTTTAGAATCTTTTCTTGTTGAATATACATGTTTACGAACAAAAGACAAATTAACTCATAATATTTTACATTATATTAATAAAAGATTAAATTTTATTCATAAGATAATATTTATTAATGACTATCAAATTATAGATCAGTAATACAAATATACTAATATCTTATTAAATGTAAGTTTATATAAACATATCAAATAGTCGTTAGTTGTATCCCATAACGATTCCTATAAAAGACAATGTACAACATTAGGAGTTGTAGTTCCCGTCAGTTAAATTTTGAATTATATATTATTTTCTATATTTAGTTGCGTAGGTACATAATACCATAGTCGTCAAATTTTAATTTCGGTTTACACTTCTATCCCATGCAGAAGATACCTATTTATTATGCAGCGATGCCTGCTTGCTAACAGTGGTGGGAGAGCAACGCAGTGGCGGGGGACCCTCACGCCTTACATTTCATAGGAAGCGTTTGTCCTGGCAGCCTCGCTTATGTTTATCTTTAGTTTATTTCGTCGCGCTCTGTTCCTCTTTCTACTTTCGTATCAGAAATTAAAATATGTCGACTACGGTATACATTATATTGATGAGTTGTACTATAACAGCAAAATAATCCTCTGTGTATGATGGATATAAGTGGTTAGCTGCAGTAAAGTAACATTAGTTTGATAATACGTTCGAAAAGGAGAAAATTAAAAATACAGTAAATACTAATAAATGATTCTTATTCTATAATAATAATAATGTTTTGCATTGTCATTATATGAATTACGGATATTATATAAGCACTCCATGATTTTTAAGCAAATTTCGAGCTTAACTATTTCTTAAGAAGTAGAGAAGCGGGTGTCTAAATTTATATATGTGATATTCGAATCAATTCTCTTATTGAAACGATACACGTCGTCTTCTCATTATTCATTACTAACTTCACTACAAACTTATTTCAAGATATTAAATTATAAATAAACTGTGCTTGCAACATTGAAAGAAGAATATTATGTTTTTGATTAGAGTTACAGTGTTATTTGCAGTACAAGTTTTCAACAAACTTTTTATACAAAATATCATTTAAACCAAATTCCAAATGCTTTACATATTCCCGTTGATCAAAACTTGTTTCATATCGGCTTTTCACCATTTTGCTATAGACCGACTCAACCTTAGTATTCAGTATGTGTCTTATGGAGACAGACAACATAGTTGTCATTTCGACAATGACAGGTTAGGTTGGTAACTCATTATAATAACACGACATTTTAAATACTTGTTTGTTAGGATATTATTCTATATTATTATATTATAACATTAATTTGACCCTTGACAGGAAGGTTATGTTATGATACTTACACCACACCGACAATACTAACCATAAACATAATAAATCGCACTGACAACATTGCCTTGAAAAAAAAAAAAGAAAGTTTAATACAAATTGCTTATGGCAGTAAAAAAGGTGTATATCCCATAAAAGACCGTACTGAATACTAAGGTTGAGACGCTCTATAGACATTGTAAATTAAGAGGAAGATTAAGACCGTTTGGTCACACAGACAGGCACAGTGCACACACTGAGACTTTATTGTATAAACAAAAGTCTATCGTTACTATCAGAGGACTTCAAAACAGCGTAAGAGTAAAATGAGTGGTCTGATTAGGAGTATCAAATCACAAGAGGAGTGAAAAAGAGAAAGTAGGATAAAGTGTATGCAAGGAAATACTGGGAATAATAAAGCAAGAAGAAAATCATAGAGCGGAGAGTACATCGGAAAGAGAAGGGATAATATCTGAATAGCATGGTTTAAGAGATTGTAAAGCACTAGACGAACGAAGAAAGAAAGTTTTAAAAGAAAATTAAGAAACCAATATAACAAGAATTTAAGCTCAGGATAAATGAAGGCAAAATAGTAATGAAGAAAAAACCAAGGCATACAAACGACTTAGATGAGATGTTACTATACTCTGCCAAATCTAAAGATGCACAACTTAACTACGAATGCACCTTCTTTGTCGAAATCGAAATGAATCGTTTGATCTAGTTTGTCGATCACATTTTTACGAACTCCTGAGTAGATCTTGAGATGTTCTTATGCTGCATACCGATCGAATTTGTATGAATTTAGCATTTCATTGTCCATATCCCATAGGTACCCCGCATTTTGGACAATTTGCACTTTCAATCTTATGCAGGTGTATTTTTAGATCACACTGATCCTCTAGTATTCCCACTAGATGTCCAGTTGCGTCTTCTTAACTTGATTAATACTACTGACTTCTTTGCGGGTTGCTCTGCAATTACTTTATGGGAACGTGCTTACCATAGATAGTCTTTCCAGTACATCATATATTTTTCTTAAATGACCTTCTACGGTTTTCCTTCTATCCCACAGATTGGATCAACACCAAGTGGTACTTTTACTGCCCTCTTTTGCCAGAAAGTTAGCTTTCTGATTGTCTTTGACATTTTGATGATCCTTCAGTGTTTTTAAAGTAACTAAATTGTGGTTCGTCGACCTTATCAAAATCACAAAGCAATACAGACTTCATTTCTGTTGGTTGAAACATTTAATATAGCCTGGCTGATGTAGATTCACAGACGGTCATTATAATAGACGATAAATATTTACTTAGTGTATGATGTATATAAGTTTACGTCTCAATTGTCTATTTTGGGATTTTAAGATTTGAATTGGTGGCCGCTATTTATTTTTTTTTTTTGTACCAGGCGCGGATCTGTAATATATATTCAGTATTGAATTCCAGATTCGTGTTGTGACCAAAATCTTCATTTTTTATATCTCTTTCATAAATTGATCAAAATCTAAAATTATCCGAAATAGCTTTATAATATGAGGGGTCCAGTGCAAGAACCAGAGATCTCCAAAACTTGAAATTTTACAGGAGGTAAGAAAAACCCTCCCATAACGCTACCACCATTAAACTGATATTTTTTAAATTTTATATTGATTTCTGACAGAAATTGACAAAGACTACTCCCAGTGGAATATTGTTTAAACAATTAGGTTAATAATAATAATGATAACAATAATGGAGATACCTGGTTTTTGCCCAGTAATTTGCAAAAAAGTTGTAAGATGGCAACATTTATATTTTTTATTAGAAATTGGGTTTTATAAATGGAACTGAACATAACTCAAACATAAACTATGAACATACAAAAAACGCTTATACTTATTGTTGACACTTGTTTCGAAACAAGAGCTCCGCTTCATTCTGAATCATCATATTCCGAATATTCGGATTCCGCGTTTTCTGCTTCTGCTTGCTGCTATCCCAATTCAATGTCATTATAAAACCACATATTGCACTGGGGCACGTGTTCTCGAGCAAGTTCCATTACATGCTTGAACTTTTGTGGCTTTAATATACGCTTTTTGGCGTACAGGATTTCACCGCAATCAGGCACAGATGGATTTTCACTATTTTTCAAAATTTCGAAAGGTGAATATACAAGCAGACCAACAGTTTCACTACACAATATTCTCGGCATTTGTTCATAATCATACTTAATTAGTCTGTATTTTGATATAGTAAACTTACTGTTTTTTGTGGAAACTGTTTTGCGAAATTTGGGTAAAAAATGATTCTTGAAATTTAGAATCATGTCCTGGGTAACTTTTATGATTTCAAATTTCTTTCCTGCTGAACGGATAATTTTGCAATAATCTTCAGGCAAGTATATGCGATCATACGTTTTCTTCTTTATCTCTATGGCACCAAAACTTCGGTCGCATGGCAGAAAGCTATGGCCGGGTTCTGGAAATCTTTAAAGAAGTGGTGCAAAAAACTGATTACTTCATTTTGCCCTTTTGCTCCTACTGTCTCATCATAAACATAAAAGTAACACTATCCTGAGCTACCAACGTGTATACAAAAATTGTACAGCCATAGTTGGATTTTATAGAATACGTCGCCACTTGGTGATACTGGAAGTGGCATATTTTGTTGAAAATCATATGTAAGGACCTCAACAGATGGATCTTCATGAGCCAACTTTGTCTTTTCTTTTAAGTCCTTATAAAACGTTTCCTCCTTAGTCACATGTAAGTCTTTTAATGTTTTGAGAGTTTTTTTTCTTCCTCATTGTCAGCGGATTCTATTTTCTTTATTAAGTTATCAAATTTTGCACATGTGTCTGACTTAGGTTTACCGAACGAAAGTCGGAAATTTTCTACAAAATATTTTCTGTAAAAATCGTATTTTACCTTTGGATTTGCTGTTTTGTTTTCTTGCAGTAACGCATACTGTTCAGGTTCATATTTTTGGAGATACATGTTGTGCATTATTGCCGTATTCAAATTGGCTGATAAATATTCATGTTTGACGTTGTCTTTTCTGTTGTAGTGGGAGATGTATTTAGGAAAGCTACTGATGTGTTGTTTAATTTGTTCCAATAGCACTTCTCCAATTTTGTTTGGTCGGTTTTGATGACGTCCTCTTTCATCTACTGGTGCAGTACAAGAAGACTTTAGATAACTTGCCACTCTTTCAAGCCGACTTTTGGATATACAGAAAATAGACAGAAATGCGTTTTTACAAATCCTATAGCAATCTGTGCCATTTTTTAACTGAAACAATAACAACGAAATAATACAAATTTGCCCAGATATTCTGCTCTTGTATTAGAACCAAGCAAGGTACAAGAAATAACAGTAAGGGTGAAAAATTACTTACAAAGTATTCATACGAAACGGTCTTAGGTTTACCAACTCCAGATCCTGGTCTGTGCCTCTCCACAGCTTTAACTTTTATAAGTCCAGCCAAGAAAGAATCTTGTAGGTCTTTTGTCTTCAGTTTATAGAATGATTCTCGTAGTTTACTTCTTAATTCTCTAGTAACTTTTTTGAAACACTCACATTTACAAGAGCATGGCTTTCCCTCTTTTTTCGCAGGTACAACATGACCAGAAGTATTAATGTATTCCAGACCTTGTACTCTACACTTTTTTGAAACAGACCTTTTCCAACGACGTTCCAGTCGGATACGTTTTTTACCTTTCTGGGGATTCACAGGCTGTTGAATTTCATTTTCAGAAAGCGGTTCCTCCTCCGAAGGAACAAAATCTGCATCCTCATCGGTGTTTGTGGATTCAAACGGGTCACATGCAACATCGGTCTCTGAACTTGACATGGTATAACGAGTAACCACAAAGTTACGACAAACAATACGAATCTCAGTCACTAAGTATATTTTAACAGGAGTTATACACAAAATGTACACAACTAACAGTCCCACGCACTTCTAACCTAAACTTACGGACGTTAGTGACATTATTACAGAAATACAGAATATGTCTACGCTTGCGCATAGCACAAAGTTAACTATTCGTACGGTGCAAAAACAAGGCATCTCCAGGAGATATCTGGTTACTGCACAGTAAAGTATTTAGGGTATCTCCATTTACTAGTTTATCTAAACCACGTTACAGAGGAGATAGACTGTTCTTGCACCGAACGATAGAGAATTTAAAATAGCATATCTCCATGTATAAAACTCGTTTTTATAAAAAAGTGGAGATACCCGGTTCTTGCAATGGACCCCTCATATGTAAAACGGAAGATTTCAGCTAGTAGATTAAAAAAATATACGCCTTAAATACATCCCCATTATCTATTCTTTGTTTTTAAAATTTTTGAACTATTAATTGGTAATTCCTATTCTTTTTGATGCTAGAAGCAGTTGCATACGAGATATATGCAAAATTCGTGCTCCTCTCCATCTAGAACGTTAATACACACTTTTTATTGGGAACTTTTTTTAAAGGATTTTCATAATACACTTAAATAATTCTAATACGATTCTCCATTGTACCAACTTTGAACTGATTTCTGGTTAATAAACTTCACTTTGGCACAGACACACATCCTGATGATTCGAATTTGAATTATGCTCTATAAATAGCTATTTATAGAGAATAATCCAAATTGGAACAGTCAAGTTTTACAAGTACCTAGGTACTTTGTAAATCATGACTGTTTTTTCATCCACCTTATGAAACATGCTGAAACACTATTGAAGTGATTTTAATAAATATTATTACAAATTTAAAATAAACACTTTATTAAGCTCCAGTTAAGTTAAATTACTGTCTTCGTTTAAGTTTAGCTTTATTTTTAAATAGAACGGAAAATAATTAAAGATTAAAGTTGTAGAATATGAAATTTAATTCTCTATAGATTCTATTAAATATTTTTTGCGTCTTTCTCGAGCAATAACACAAAATACATCTTAAAAATGTTATGCAACGCCGATGAAACGAGAATGTTTTATTCTACCAAGTATATTGGGGATTGGGGTTTACCTTTCTAGCAATGAAGCTCAAATTCGAAGTGTAATTGAAAATAAATTCAAAATGCATATTAGGTGCAATAGGACACTTTTGTAGATACGTGCTTCCTAAAAACAAACAGAATAGTACTTCCGCTATTGTTTTATGTCCACTAGTTTTAAATGAATATCTGCATTTTGTTTGAGTGCTTTTATTTTCCAATATATTCGAGAAACAATTGAAATTTCCTACTGTGCAGTCGTGCCTTATTAAATTCCTGTCACGTTGAAATACGAATTATATTCAGCTGAACATCGCGAGTTTTAATAAAAATCCTCGCTGGGATTGAAGAAATCGTTTTATTGTTTATGGAGGTTTTGTGAATTAATATTTCTGTCGACATCTAGGTTTGAATCTGAGCCATTTATAACTGCTAATGTCAGCTTTTCTCTTTTGCGTAAGACGTAAAAACAGATTGGAAGATCCAGCCATCTATTAATAACGTATTCTTTATGAATAAAAGGAAAACTCACATTCATATACGTTTAATTTTATTATATTGCTCGCTTTTCCAGTGTTTCGCAAATTACTAGTAGTGTAATTCAATACATACTTTTTGGTAATTAATTAAAAAAAAAGTATATTTTAAGTTCTACCACTACCAAACTACTGTAATAATAGTATATCCTCATTTCATTTTGCTTTCATTTGTAGTGTTAGGGTTTCTACAGTTTAAAGTAATTAATACGCAAATGTATAAAGTACGAACACAGTTTTCAGTGACAAGCTAACAAACGTATATTTTACGGACAAACGAAGTGATGTAGTTAGGGGAGGTTTTGGTGTTGGCAGTATTACTCTCTTGACTTTTCTTTTTTGATTTGTGTATACAAGTTCACCAATTATTGTCCTTAACATAGAAGCAAACAATTGAGAAGAACGAAACAATTTTTTTCAACTTAATCCATAGAAAGGTTAATACATATTGTGCATCGATTTTTATGTGCCAGGATTCCGTCAGAAAAAAATCTCTTATCTTGTTCCATTATCCACTCATTTACCGCCGTCATCACTTCTTCATCGTCTTCAAAATGGTTTCCCCGAAGTGTTCTTTTAATTTTGGAAATATATGAGAGTCACTAGGAACAAATCGGTAGAATAGTGTGGTTGTTTAAAAATTTTAAACCCATAATTGTGAATGGCAGCCATTCAAATACAGCTTTTGTGAGTAGAAGCGTTGTCTTTGTGAAACAGCATTTCTCGCCTCAATTTTCCTCTTTTTTTATATTTGACAAATTGACAAAAACAAGCCTTTTTGACCCTGGCTCAAAATAATGAACCCAAACTTCATCTACTGTACCGAAGTTTTGCAGAAAATCATTTGGATCTCTGTTAATTATCGGCAATTTCGGCTCAGCGGTAACTTGACGGATACTATTTTGATCTGCTGTTAACATTTTTGGTACCCACCGTGCAGACACTTTCTGCAAAGTCAATTCTCCCTGCAATTTTTTTCCCGGTAGTTAGCGCGATGATATATACAAGTGTCCACAAAAGAACGCTCCAGCCTGTGGCATCTTTATTTGAAATTTGATTGTAACGACATACTAAATTAAACGACTTAAAAAGTACTATTAGAGAAATACCAAATTTTATTTTTAGATACTCGGTTCGTCAAGGGTCAATAATCAATTTTTTTTATGATAAATGACCAACTGCTTACTTTTTTAATAGAATTTGATAAAGATTTTTTTTCTGAATTCAATGATGTAGCACAATACCGTTTTTTGTTTTATTTCAAGTTGTTAAAAAATAAAAAAAAAAACATTTCAAAAATACTTGTGTTCTATTAGTAATAGAGTGATTAGACATTATTGTTACCAAGTGAATTTTATGTCAGTAAGTGTCATCAAACCAGTTTTGGTTGTTTCAGTTGTCATCATTTCATAATGAATAACGAGTTCGTGGACATGCTTGAAATTTTTTTTGGGTGTCACATAAGCAGTGCCCAAAGTTGTAGAATCTATGGAGAACGCTTCCCGGACAGGCGAGTACCGAATCGCCGTCAGTTTAGTCGATTGGAAATCAGTTTGAGACGGTATAGATGCTTTAAAAATCCTAGAAAACAAAATCGGATATTTCTAGATGAAAATTTAGAGATGAAAGTTTTACTGTGTGTTGAGGAGATTCATTGGACTTCTGTAAGAGAAACTGCTTCAAATCTACAAGTTTCCAGAGTAAATGTTTGTTCAGTTTTGAAAAAAACATAAATACAAACCGTTTGTGCCACCCAAGATCCACACATTAGAAGGAGGTGATCCAGCACGTCATATAAATTTTTGTCAGTTTTTTTTTAATCAGTTAAGACGTGAACCGTTGTTATACAAAAAAAAATTACTATGGTCCGACGAATGTCAATTTACAAATAAAAAAAAATTAATCGCTACAATCATAGCTAGTGGAATGGAGAAATTCCACATAGAACAAGCACCACAAAGAAGATTTTCATTAAATGTCTGGGTGGACTATTAGATGGACAAATAATAGATTCAATGTTCATCGATGGAAATCTTACCCAGCAAAACCATTACCAAATTTTAAGTGAAAACTTACGAAAAGTTTTGACAATTTATTCTTAAATGAAAGAAATAATTTAGTTTTTCAACAAGATGGAGCTACTCCACATAACGCTATAATCAATAGGTAATTTGGACATCGTTGGATGGGAACATACCGACCTATTTTGTGGCCAGTTCGTTCTTGTGATCTGACCCCAATTGATTTTTTCTTCTGGGGCTATTTGCAAGATATTGTTTATGCCACACCTCCTGATACAGTCGAAGTATTGTGAAATCGAATAATTGACGCATGTCAGGAAATGTCTCGAGAAGTTCTGATAAATGCTACGTTAGGTGTGATATCCAGGTGTCGACAGTGCCTTGAAAGGGACGGTGCCCAGTTTGAGCATTTTCATTAATTTTTTGTTAAAATAAGTTCATTTCATTGAAAATATTAAAAAAAATATCATTGTATTATTAGACGATTGTTTTGTTGAAAATACCTTGAGTGTGAGAACGTTCTTATACGTTCTTATATCTTAGGCTACATCATTGAATTAAAAAAAATCTATCAAATTCTATGAAAAAAGTAGCAGGTGGCCATTTAACATAAAAAAGTTGATTCTCGATTTTTGATGAACTGAATAGCTAAAAATAAAATTTGATATTTCTCTGATAGTACTTTTTAAGTCGTTTAATTTGATATGTCCATCGTTACAATCAGGCTTCAAATAAAGCTGCTACGAACTGGGGCGTTTTTTGTGGACACCTGGTATATATATATATATATATATATATATATATATATATATATATATATAATACATAATAACTCGGTTACAGCGCCACCTCAGATTTTGAGATTTTCTTTATTGGCACTACACCAACATACACTGAGAATATGCGTCATTTTGGCCCATAATAATAACTTGATTACAGCGCCACCTATCGTATCCTAGCAGAGCTATGAACCATCGTCTCGACAAAACAAATATATTGTGTGAACATGACCTATATCGGTCAAGTCGTTCAGAAGTTACACGATCACTAACAGACGCACTAGCGATTATGTATATAAAGATCTTTCAGATATTTTTTTTAATTGAAAATATTCAATTGAGTTATTTACATCCCGAGAGCATAACGAACAAATCAAAAAAAAATCAACTAAATATTTCATTCCTATCTTCCCGAATATTACAATTTTAAGTTTTCCAATATTTCTTTCCCTGAAAACCATATTCGATCTATTAAGTTTCTATTGAGATTGAATTCAAGAACTATTCATTCTATGTGCAACATATGCAATTTTAAATATACTGCAAAAATAAACTTTTAATCTCACTTCCGCATCTGTACATCTCTAGGTAGACACTTGTATTTGGCTCCATATTCATAGGTTAAATTCTACTATAGACATAACTTATTAATGTCAACCTTTTCAGAAACGATTCCTTAACTCACCCAACTAACAAAGTGTCATGATTATTTTTTATTATTACTCATACGACAAATAGAGAATCTTTCAACTTCGTCTTAATAAAGTTTCCGCCCACATATTGTTTAAAACTTGTACGTAATTGACACTTCAATAATGAATTAGATGAACCAGCAATGTGTTCATATATATATATATATATATAAGCGGGGGTCCTACAGCGTCAGCCGTTTCCCGCATTTCGATCTCCATCTCTTCCTGTCTCTCCAGATGTCTTCATCTATTGCTCTATCTTTCATTGTTTCCATAACCCCACTTATCCATGACTTTTCCGGTCTTCCTCGTTTCCTTCTATTCGTTGGGTTGTATTCTAGAGCTCTTCTTGGCCATCTGTTTTCCTCCATCCGTCTTACATGTCCTTACCATATCAGTTTCCTCGTTTCTATTCTTTCTGACGTTCTATTTATTCTGTTGGTTCTTTGTCTGATTTCCGTATTAGGTATATGTTCAGTTCTTGATATGCGACAGGCTCTTCTCAGGTAATCCATCTCAACAGTGTCCACTTTTTTCTTTCCTTTCTCAGTCATTTGCCAGCATTCGGCTCCGTATGTAAGTATAGGCTCTACAATTACTTTGTAGATTGTCATTTTGGTTTTCAGTGTTGCTCTTCTAGCCCACAGTATTGCGTTCAGAATTTGTACACTCTTCCGACCTTGTTGTACTCTATATTCGATATCGCGTTCTGTTGTTCCTTTACTAGAGATGATACTTCCCAAATATTTGTATTCGTAGCATCTTTTCATTTGTCTTAATTCCAAACCTGGGTCTTCGTCTGCGTTACCTATATGCATATATTCCGTTTTTGCCAAGTTCATGCTCATTCCCCATTTTTCGTACTCATCTCTGAGTTTCCTGAGCATATAATCTGCATCTTCTTCACAGCTTGCAGTTATCACCTGATCATCCGCGAAGAACAGCGTTGTCAAATCATGGTCGTTAATCTTCAGTCCCATTCCTGCGCACTTCTGTCTCCATTTGTATAGTGCTTCTTGGATATATATTTTGAACAAGGTAGGAGAAAGACAACATCCTTGTTTCAGACCCTTCGTTACTGTGAAGGTCTCCGAAAGAGTATTACCTATTTTAACCGTGCTTTGAGGACTTTTATAGATATTAAGCAGTGCTCTTATATATGTTTTGCTAAGGTTTGTCTTCGTCAGAACCTTGAACAACAGTTTCAAGGGGACTGTATCGTAGGCCTTCTCCAGGTCTATGAATATTAGATGCGTATCGAGGTTCCGAGCTGCTCGTTTTTCGATTATTTGTTGAAGCAATGTGCGCATTCTTTAGAAAAATCTGTATCTGATGTTTTCAACTTCTATAGTTATAAAGAGGGGACCACTTGGAATGTGCCCCCATACATTTTTCTCACGTACAAGGAGTTAAATAGAAAATATAAGTTTTTATTGTGCAGCTTAAATACGATATATATTAGAGTTATTTTCTAATTACATTTTTATTACAGCACTTACTTTTTATAGAGATTTAATGGGCGTTATACACGTATGAAAATACTGGTAGCATGTACTTCGCCTACCGCATCACGCAATTGCATGTGCATAACATAATAATTCATTTAATTAAATCGCCTATTAAAAATGTTGTTGTAGTGATACAACAGAAAAACATGAAAGAAAATTAAGTTGGTACGGTAAGCCATAGAAGAAGCTTACACACCTGTACCTGCTAAATAAAAAAAGATTTAAAGAGTATTTATTTATTGCCGAACATGTCCTTTAATTGTTAAAAGTATATATATAATATTAATTTTAAAGTACACTACCAAAAGAGTAAATAAGTGGTATAGAAATAAAAAAATAATTTTGTCTAAAAATGTAGCAATTAGTAAGATATTAGAAAACACAATAATAATAATACCAGCACTACATTTTCGCGGCTTCTTTTCCTAAAACCGAATCAATTTCTTTCATATGGTGGATTAATTCTCGTTCTTGCTTTTGTACATTTGCGCATTTGCACTGAGTTTATCTCTTCCAAAATTCGCATAATGGAGTCCATTTCTGTTTGCTACATTTTCTTGTTCTTAGATCTTTCTCGACTTTATCTGGTTCTTTTTCACCTTGTGGTTTACATTCCATTTCCGATCTTGTATTACTTTCAACTACTGACCTCCACATTTGTCCCTTTTCATATTGATATTCAACTTCTAGCACTTTTATTTACTTCATAGCTTTTTCTTCTTCAGATAGTGATTTACCTTTGCTGGTCTCAATATAATTATTATTATTTTTTGCTAAGATATTTAGTCTGTTTTGGCCTTCTGGTGTTAGTGTCATTGATTCTTCTGCGTAGATTATGACTGATCCAACAATGGTATATCTTAATTTAAATTTTATGTTTAGTTGTTTTATTGCTCGAAATTCTTTTGATTATATGAAAAGCTGTATATGTTTACACTGTGTACCCTTTTGATATTTAAATTTGTTGACCTCTCAAAATTTATAATTTCCTATTAACATTTGTTGATTTACTTTCTCTTTTTCATGTACTTCCTTCAGTAATTTTTTCAATATTCGTTTTTGTTTCTTAGTTGTAACTATATCATCCGCGCATGCAACAGGCTGACTACATTTCGTTCGCAGAGTTTGTTTCTTTTATTTTCTGTAATGTGTATTCTAAAGCTAGATTAAACACCTTTGTTATTAAAAAAGTTTTAAGATTTATTTTTTTTAAAGCATTTATATTATTCAAGATAATCAGTATTAATCCAACAAGGAATTATACATAAACCAGAAAAGCACAAGTTCATAAAATGTGTTATCAACAAGAAATAAATGCACACAAATAATAATTCATTGTATTTCGCGCCCGTGTTGAACTGCATAACGTGAAATAAAAATATATGAAGATATAAAAATACTGACTCTTGACAGTAAACCGTCGTTAACTGGGAGTACAAGAAAGAAGAACTCGAATTAGCCAGAAACCCTATAACATGGAATTAACAAGGGGCGGAAAGTTATAAGTTTTACCGCAAAACTTTTATTTGGATGGTTCCAATAAATGAGCTTAATACTTACACGATTAAAGGAAACATGATATTATTTTAAGCATTTTACTTGCCGATTTTCTTCCAAAAGAAGGTTCGTTTACCTAAAATAAATTTTACTGTATTAACATCTTAAACATACAGGGATACTATAAACGTTGGGTAATATTAAATAACATTTTGGAAGAAAGTCGATATGTACTAATTGAAATTGTGCATTATGAAATTAGTTTTGAACGTTAAGCTAGCAGTACGAACTCAGTTTCCAAACGACGAATATACGTCACATGTTCTCGAATGCAAATGGTGTTTACTGGTTGTCAACAAATAATAAATCGAAATGTACCTATAATGACTTTGCAAAGATCACGGGCTGATGCTCATATTAAGCGAAATGAATTTGTGAGATGAAATGCCATCTACACGAAAAGATCGGCCATCAGATATTCAGACATATATCTTAAAAAATACCCGTATGCTATGGTGAAACATAGCAATGATTCAATAAAACTGACACGGCAAACCTCCACATTCGGAATAATCATAAGGGCTCAGTGGTTCTTGAGAAATCACTAACTGCTTGACGAGAGAGGTCTGAATGGCTTTTAAGCAAAAAATTCGAATTAGAACTGACAGCCTATTATAATCTACAATCAGCCGACGCATAATTTGCTGTTTCTATGCAATAAGAACATTTATTGACTATTTATGGCAGAATAAATATATTGAAGGAAATTGGAATTTGTAAATTAAAAAATTAAACACGACATCAATATCCGAATGAAGAGCTATCAGAAATTGTCGCTGAGCCTCAAAATCAATACCTACCTAATGCACAGGAGCCAAATAAAACATTCTTAAGGCTCTTATATTACTTCGTCCTTTTATTTTACATAAAATATAAAACTATATTATTTTTTGGATCTATTATTCTTTCATGGCGCCGACAATCTATGATACTGCTAATTTCCTAGTCCAGTAATTTACATTTGAATATTATATGACATTTTATATGATTTATGTTTGAACAGTTCAGAGCACGTAGACGGAAGTGGAGCTAATATCGAACATTTGGAGTGGTACATATAAACTGGCACATTTCCTTGTTATAAGTGGTATTTAGTATTATATTCATGTACTTCATAGAATATAACTTTTTAATACCTTTCGATCCCCTTGTAAGAACCATATCGTTTTTGTTGCACATAACTTCGTAATCTTTATTAGAAAATCTCAGTTACGACAGGTAGAGTAATAAACACGATGCAAAGATTATTCATATACTTCAAAATAATAATGAATTTTTAAAATAAACGGTTTAATGTTTTACACATTAAATTGTGAGCCTCTTAAGCAATGTAATTATTCTTTAATTTTTAGTAACACCACAAGAGTATTTTTTATGGGTTAGTTGCCTAAAACAATGATTTCAATGTTTGAATCAATCACTTTTTCACGTGCTGTACTTCCAGTTTCCAATTTTTTTTTTTTTAATTCATTCTCAAATTCTGTTTGGTGTATTTCTGTATACTTTACACGGCTGTTTAAGTTTTGGAAAGTATGCCATCATGCATGGGATGACGAATCGCAAGTTCGGGAAAAGTATCTGTTTTCCCAATATATAAAAAAGGAGTCTTCACACTGTTATCATTACCGTACTATGCGTCTATCGTAGGTTCAAAACATGCAGAAGAATTATAGAAAACAGACTAAGGAAGCAACTAATAAACAAATTGTAACATTAACAGATGACATTTAGAACTCATAAATCACAAAATGACTATGTAAGCTTGATGACAAACAGAAACAAGAACGACAATGATACGAGGGTCATTTTTAACGTAAGAACCGTTTTTAAGTGGAGTAACAGTAATTTTATTTATGAACATAAATTGTATCAAAAACTAATGTATGAACATATTTTTACTTTTCTACATAGTCACCAACAATATCTAAGCATTTGTTAAGTCGTGGTACTAGCTTTTGGATCCCCTCACCATTGAACTCTGCCGCCTGAGCATTTAACCTGTTAGTAACAGTTTCTTTCAACACGTCATCATTTTAAAATCACTTTCCACCAAGATATTCTTTGAGTTTAGGAAAAACATAAAAGTCTGATGGTGCCAGGTCAGGGTGTAGGGGGGATGGTCCATTAATTCCCATCGAAATTTGTCCAGCTGCGTCTTTGTTATTGCTGCAGTGTGAGGCCGAGCGTTATCGTGAAGCAGCACGACGCCGCTAGACAGAAGTCCCCGCTGGCGGTTTTGAATAGCGCGCCTAAGCTTGGTTAGTGTATCGCAATATCTGTCAGCATTTATGGTCATTCCTCTTGGCAGAAAGTCAATCAGAAGAACGCCTTTCCGATCCTAAAATACCGTGGCCATGATTTTCCGTGTTGAAGGTTCTTCTTTGAATTATCGTGGTTTCGTCGGTGAATTTGAGTGATGCCATTCACTGGATTGACGTTTAGTCTCTGGAGTATAGTACGCTACCCACGTTTCATTACCGGTAACAATATGATTCAAGAACTCATCACCACTCTTATCGTAGTGCTCCAAAAATGACAAAGAATGTGCAAAACGCTTCTTTTTGTGTTCTTCTGTCAACATTTTTGGCACCCATCTCGCACACTTTTTTTGTAATGAAGTTTGTGGGAAACAATGTGATATACAACTGATCTTAAAACTTGTGGAAATTTCCCATGAAGTTCGTCAATCGTAAAGCACCGGTTTTGGCGAACTTTCTCATCAACTTTTTTTTTCGAGTCTTCATCAATGACTGATTGTTCTTCATCATGAACATTTGTTTTTCCTTCATTGAAATGCCTACACCATTTACGCACATTACTGGCGTGCATTACACCGTCACCATAAGCTTCAACAAGCTGTCGGTGAATTTCGGCGAGACGAACTTGTTTTACGTTTAAAAACCGAATAACCGAGCGCACTTCACAATCGGCGGGTTTATTGATTGACATGGCGACAAACAAAGCAGTGTTACGATAGAACCAACAGTGGCAGACACATGAAATCAACTGACTGCGTAGTTGGGGACGGGGCAAGAGTGGCTGACCTTGAGCAGGCGTGACGTGACAACTTGCGCGGTTGCTATGCGCAAACGGTTCTTACTTTAAAAATGAGCCTCGTACCTTGTAAACATTGACATAAGAGCAGCATTTAATAACATAGATAGAGGAGTAATATGCAAGGCAATGAAATAACTAGATGTCTGTAACAAACTTTTAAATGTTGTTTTGTAACATTTGAAAGTGTTATATACGGAAATACAAAAGCAGGAGAGGAAATAAACGAACTGAGACCAGAGACATACAACAAATTGTAGACTTTGGCGCACACAAAATTGTGATCCTAGAAATGTAAATTAACATAAATAAAAGCAAGGTGAGGATAATCAATATTATAGAAAATAAAAACCAAGTAATAATCTGCAAATAAGAAATACTAGATTTGGTGATATTTTATGAGCACGTAGGAGCTACGACGGTCTCCTAGCTACAGAAAGAGCTAGAAGACAAAAGAGAACAAATATTTACCACGCCATAAGTAAGACAATATTAGAAAAAGAAGAAAATAGAGATGAGAACGCAATAATCGCTTCCAAGTCTATTATATGGAAGCGGATAGTGGTTATCTCTAATAAAACAAAGCCAAGTCGAAACAGCACAAATGAAGTGTCTGAGCAGAATTGCAGTGTTATATACCGATTGCTTGATTAATTGAGAAATGAGAATATAAGGAAAATAACAAAGCCACAGGAAGACAATTGAACTGATTCTGTCATGTGATAAGTGTGAACCCCAATAGGCTTATGAGAAAATACTAGAAATAGGCAAAGAAAAAAAGCGAAAGAAGGAAAACCGAGAAAGACTTGGTAGAAGTAATTTGTGGAGATAGGAGGAAAGACTTTCGTCCACCGAGAAAACCAATATGTCGCGACCAGTCGCGGGTGACTTGTTACTTAGTTTTTCATTCATCGAAGAAACCAGATCGAAGGACGTCATCGTCCGATGAGGATGTCATTAGTGGATTCCTATACTTTACGGTGCAAAGAAACAGGCGCAAATAATTTTTTGTTCATCCGGATTTTGAAAGCAATAAAAAACAGCGGTTGTTCATAATTGCAAGTGAGTTCAAAGATCCGGTTAAGTTTCAACAAACTTACAGAATGAGTAAAGAGGGTTTTCGTGAACTTAATAATTTTCTAACGTGTAATTATATAGACAAGAGTATTTTTCCATCTCCTGCAGAAACCTTATATTTGCACTTTCTTCAGCTTTTGATAGCATAACAAATTGAACTTTACAAATAGAGAATAGCTGTATTGGTAGAATCGTTTTAAGCAACTAAAGGCTTTGCGACCAGTCAGTATAATCGTGCGCGATAGGTTGCCTTTTACAATAGGTCGAAGTCGCCGCGGTGAACGAATAGGTACAGTTTTTAATATGTTGGTCACTGGCGCGACTGGTTGCTTGGTTGTAAGCGATTGGTTGCCTCGTTTTGGTTTTTCGGTGGACAAACGGCCTAAGAAAGATGAAGAGACTGGTGAGGGTTTGTGGGAAATGGAAAAAATGGATAACTGCCCTAACTGAATGCATAAATCCGACAATAATAATAAGAAGAAGTCTAAACTTTGTGATTGACTTGACATTGGTAAAATTTGAAATTTTCAATGAAGTAAACTGCTACCTCCGTTGCACCGTTTTGACGCACACGCTCAGTCTTACAGATTTTATTGGTTTTTGCGAACCCTCTAAAGAGATATCGACTGCCGATCCTTCAAGGACATACGACTCCGCCTGCACTTACAGGCTGACACACACAGCTTGAGAGGAGGGGTGCCTATGAATTGCAGAGAAAGACAGATCTTTAGCAAAATCACTTTTTCGTTTTCAAAACGTGAACATTTGCAAAAATCTCGATAACCAAAATTTTCGTCATCGCAATATTTTCTTACGCTATGCGTATAAGAAAATAAAAGTATTAAAAATGTCAGCAGTATTGTATTAAATAGATCATTTTAATAATTCAATATTATTTATTTAATAACAATACAACTTTTACGCATAGCTTTGATGATTTGGGGAAGAAAAAGATTTCTTTTCTTTTCTGCACTTGTCAATTTTTTCCAATACAAAACTAGGGCAAACTCGTAAACTTCCTTGATTTATTTCTACTGTAGGTTGTCGTATTCTGTAAAATTTCGGGTGACGCTTTATATTTTAAAATTTTGCAGATTTCGCATATTACCTTCTAGACTAGAATTTTAACTGCAAACACTCATTAAGAGTGATGACGATACAATTGTCGGCAGTGCAGCAGTGAATTTCCGTCAGATGGATGCATATTGCTGTGATATGTACTATGTACAACCAAGGAACCGATAGTTTTTGTCTTGAAATTGATTTATAAATTAGTGGAAGCTACTATAATGCCCACGTTGCGTAACAAAATATATTGTAATGTTTACTATATTTCCTTTAAGGAAGATATATATATTTGAAATGTGCTTTGACTCTTAGTTTTAGTTTTACTCTCAGGGTTCAAAAATTGTTTTCGTGATTTGAAATAGTTAATTGTAATACAGCATTTCTTTACCTTCTGGGTTCTAACTGTGTTGCTTGTTTACTTTCCTTACCTTTTTTTAAAATTGATTTATTTGCTCTCTCACTTATTCTAATGTCTTTACTTCTCTTTGGGACGGGTATAAATGAATAAAAGGATGGATATAAATAATACTTATTTTTTATTTATAATCTTAAATATATAAAAACATATGGTTATTTTAACCTATTTTCATAATACTTAAAGATTCATTTATATGATTTATTTTGTCCTTTGAAATACAAGCATCTTGCAATCCTTCTTATTTTAATGTGTTATGATTATTTGTCTAATTATCTCTTTGTATGTGTTCAAAGCCTATCCTCTCATTTTAAAAACTTTCTATGAGCCTAGTTGATTGATATCCTTTATTGAATTACCTAATCCAAGATTTGCACGTTGGACTTCGGTTAAACAATAATGGAATTCATTAAATGTTTAAATAACAATTTATTTTATTGTGATTGAAGCTGAATTATTTATATCTTTTATTGAGTCACCTAATCCAAGATTTGCACGTTGAACTTCGGTTAAACAATAATAGAATTCATTAAGTGTTTAAATAACAATTTATTTTATTGTGATTGAGGCTGAATTATTTATAACCTTTATTGCGTCACCTAATCCAAGATTTGCGAGTTGGACTTCGGTTAAACAATAATGAGATTCAGTAAATGTTTAAACAACAATTTGTTTTTATTATATTATATTTGAACACACATAAAAGAATGAATTTATTTATTGATTATTAGATTGCAAGTGAAACTTTATTATCATGCTTGTACTTACGCCGATTCGCTGGAGATCTTTTCGAACTCATCCAGAAAATTATTGGATTCCATCTTTGTTGGTAGTCCTTTTGTTTACGCTTTTCTTCGGAAAGCGATTTTTACCCACTGATGGAACGACTGCTTCCTGCGCTCTCTTAATTCTTGGCGCGCTTTCTGTTTGAATATACTATCCGTGTACCCTCACTACACTGTATCCAATGTATCTGCTTCTTACTTATTATTACGCGTGTTAAAATCTTAAAAGCGTTTTCTGCCTTTGAAGATTTTGTTGCTTCTTTTCTTTGGTAGTCGGGATCAGCTGAAGAACTCTTGAAGAACTGCTGCTTTTGGCTGCGTTGCCCCTTTTTTATAGGCAAGAAAAAATGAAGAACGCTAATTTTTGTTTATATTGAAATTGTTTTCACATTCTTGTTTGAATTTGCTTAACTGCTCCCTCTGTGACGGATTTCTTAACCATTTGGCTAATCTTTGTTCCCATTGGTCGATCATTGCCATTCACTGCCTTCTTAATCAATATTGGCTGATTTTATTTATTTGGTAAGTACTTTCTAATTTGTGTTATATTATACTTTGTCTAATATCGTATTTTTGTTTTAGCTTGAAGTTTCTTGGAGTATATTCGTGTGGAGAAGAAATAAAGAAATCGTATATCTCAACGTACATTCAATATTATTTTATTCAGAAGATACCAGTGAAACGTGCATATTGCCACATAGACTTTTATTTTTAATAGTTATAGTGATTACAGTAGTGATACTTTAAATGATTGATCAATATTTCTTAGTGTTCTCGCAGTTAAAAAAATGCTTTTGAACTTGACCTACTTTTCCGCTAATTGCTAATAATACTGTTTTAAAGTCATTATATATCCTTTTTAAAACTGAGGTCAGTATTTGAATTTTGTTTTATACAATATGTAATTCTTATGTTCTAATTTATTTGAAAATTTTAAATATTCATAATTTCTTAGATCTGTTTGTCATCCATACCATTCATAGGGTGGGTATATGCAACCCACGTCTCGTGAATGATTATAGTGTTGCACATTCGCATTCTTTTTCAGGGGTCAATTGTTTTGTTTACTTAAGTGGAATATAACATTAAAATTAGTGTACTAATTATGTGTCTACTTGTATATCTAATTATTTATTAAATAAATTACCTTAAAATACATTCGTGTCTTGTTTATTTGTGTTTATTTTTAAAATATTGACTAAATATCTACCTATATTTAATTTTTCATATTTTTTTACATTTTTCTTATATTTAAAATTTAAAATAAAGCAATATGTTACTTCTCTACACATTTAATCATTAGCTGAAGATACAGTCTTCTACTTACGCGCTAAATTAATTTCGTATATCTAGATTGCGTATTCTTATTGTTAGAATATACAAATGGGCATATTAGAAATCATAAATTTAAATGTTCAAATATTAGCAAATGCCCTTAGTAAGCCGAAGTCTTCTCAAAGTCAAATGAAGTTGTCTAATACTGTTGGCGGGCTAAGACATCACGTATGATGTAAATATAACTCTAACTGTTCTACATAAGTTTTAGTTTTAAATTAGTTATATCATCTATTTCTAACATGATAATTAGTCGTAACATATTGAACTTTATCGATTTTTATTTAAATGATTTAGGTAAATTTTTCTGTTGTTTGGGTATATTTTGCAAGCATACTTGTCAGTTATATTTGTACTCCAACATGGTCATAAATCATATCGGATTTAACTTTATCAACTTTTAACCGATTTAGATAAATATCAATTGTTTACGTATATTTTTCAAGCACATTCATTGGTGTACGTTTACAATTTAAATTTAAACTTTTGTATTTATGCGACCAGCAGATTATCTTCTTTTCATTACGTCAACATTATAACAATTAAGATTATACAAGCCCAAATAAAACTGAATTGTTTGTTCCGTGAAGGCAAAACTTCTGTTCTATTGTAACACCTGCACGCGTTTTCTAAAGGCGTATTATTCCTTCGGCTCAGATCAGTTATCTGGGATCGGCTTGGCGATATTTTGCTTGGCGTAAGGCCGACGTTTGCATTTGTTATTCCCGGAGTGAAATTTTCAACAAAGCCCACTCTGTGCGAGAACGGATTACAATTGAAATCCGCACGCTCTTTCTTGTTAGTGTAACGAGCTCATTGTTTTCATTTTGGACCCTCATTTTACTTCACCGCCTAATACAATAAATACAACGGCAGAAACGCAATGCCTATCTAAATGCATACATTATATATACATATAATACAGGATTCAGCATAAATAGCGGAAACGACTCGAGTTCCGGATTTATGGAAAGGTATTATGAAAATATGGAGTTTACGTATAATTTGAATTTAAATTTTAAGAGAAAGTAGATTTACTTGTAAAACGGCAGGCATTCTTTGTATAAGGCGTAGCGCAAAATCCAAGAAGCGAAAAATATAATTTGAATTCACTGGTTCCAGGTTCGTAATTCTTTTATTAGAATTAATAAATACACCAATATTTAAAGCACATACAGCAATACCTCGCATAGTCCAGCTTCGAACAGTCTGGGATTCACTATAGTCCGGTTTTAAATTTTAAAAAATTTAAAGTTATGCGATATAAATTTTAATTTTTTTCCGGGGTTCCCCGTTGCGTATATATGTACCTAGACTGAATAAGAATGTATAAAGTTTCGGTGGTTCCCCTTTCAACGCCGTAATGTATAAACTATGAAGTCGTACATATATTGTATGTAGTGTGCGCATAAACAGGGGATGTTCTATTAGTTATCGATGTGTAAATCTACAGTAAAATTGATTTGTGATACAAAATTAGATAGATCTGAATTCCATTAAAATAAAAATGAGTGCAAAAAGAAAACGTGAAAGTGATTCTGCCATCAAAAAACGTAAATGGCTTACTTTAGAACAAAAGCTCGATATAATCAAGCTTCACGAATAAGGTGCATCCTTTGCTAAAATAGGCCGTGACAAAGAAATGGATGAGTTATCAGTTCGAAAACTTATCAAAAAAAAATGATCAATACAAATCGCAAGGTATGGTTACGGCTTCTTATTTGTCAAGAAAAGTGACTAAAACAAGAAGCGCTCGAATAGTAAATATGGAACGACTATTATCCATATGGATCGAAGACTTAAATCAAAAGCGAGTTCCGCTTAGTCAAATGGAAATTAAAGCCAAAGCACTAAGTCTTTACAACGACTTAAAGATAGCAAGTCGTGGGTGGTTTTTTCGTTTTAAGCAACGAACTGGTATCCATAATGTTCGCATTGTTGGTGAATCTGCCAGTGCAGATAAAGAAGCTGCATTAAGATATCCGAAGGAATTGAGTGAAATTATACTGAAAGGTGGTTATAAAGATGAACAAATATTTAACGTAGACGAAACGGGGTTATTCTAAAAAAAAGTTGCCGTCACGCACTTTTATAGCAGCCAATGAAAAGTCGTGCCCTGGCTATAAAGTTTCAAATAACCGTCTCTCACTGTTATTAGGCGGAAATGCAGCAGGCGATTTCAAATTAAATCCCATGCTTGTGTACCGAACAGATAATCCTAGAGCTCTTAAAAATGTAGCCAAAAATGATCTCCCAGTGTTGTGGCGTTCAAATAAGAAAGCATGGGTCACAAAAACATTATTTGAAGATTGGTTCACCAACTACTTTTGCCCTGCAACGAAACGTTATTGTAACGAAAAAGGGTTAGATTTTAAGATTTTACTGATCTTAGATAACGCCCCAGGTCATCCGACTAGTCTTTCGGAAAATGAAAATGTACAAATAAGTTTTCTTCCGCTAAATACGACGTCGTTGATTCAACCTATGGATCAAGGTGTCATTGCGACACTTAAGGCGTATTATTTGCGCCGCACTTTTTCCCAAGCCATTAAAGCTACAACAGGAGAAAATGCACCTACTTTAACGGAATTTTGGAAAAGCTATAACATCAGAAACGTTACCGAAAATATAAGCGAAGCATGGCATGAATTAACATCAAGCAATATGAGAGCAGCGTGAAAACATATCATACCACATTGTGCAAATGATTTCATTGATTTTGAAACTCATTTTGCTGAGGTAACTAATAAAATAGTGGAAATTGGACAGCAGCTCTGTTTCGAAGAATTAGATTCCGCCAACGTAATTGAGTGCATTGAATCGAATACTAATCAATTGGATAATGAGACACTTATTAACATAGATGAACAACGAGCTTATGAAGAACAGGAGGACAACTTAGACAACGACGATAGTGTTGAAGTTCCTATAAGGGAACTAACAACTGAACAACTATTATTATATTAAGGAAGTTGATGCCAATATCGAGCGTAGCCTTACAGTTTGCCGAACAATAAACAATGCAGTTCGGTGCTACAGAGAATTTTATGAAGAGCAAAAATCGAAGAAAAAGGTGCAGACATACATATTGCAATTTTTAGACAATACAAAATGAATTTTTTATACACACAATTATTTTTAATAAAGATATTTGGATTTACTTGCTGAGGGACGCATTTCTTTGAACCAATTGCCACTTTTTGTATAACAGCAATACCTCGCATAGTCCGGCTTCGAACAATCCGGGAAGTCCGTGGAACGAATTATCCGGACTATGCGAGGTATAGCTGTACAATTCAAATTTAAGTATGTATGAAGTATTTATGGAGCATATGTTTGACTTATATACGAAATCATTATAATAGCATATCACTCATTAAAATTATCAGTGCTAAATGCGAAGATTACAATCTTATAGAAATTACTAAGACCTGAGTGTGAGTGCAATACTAATGACTCCTTGCGACAGTGAGAAGTGGGTCAGATTTTGTTCGTTTTTTTTTTTAGTACTAGCTCGTGGGTCACTAAGTCAGTGGCGTCACTTGAAAAGGGGGAAGAGAGGATGGTTAAAAACTATTTTTTTCGTTCTCACTTTTAAAATTCTCCATAAAGTTTATGTTTCCTTTTTGTTTTATACCTTTTACTTTTGCAATGAAAGCAAAAAAGGAGGAGTGGCCACCACACGACTTTCTTATACGTATGAGCGTTTTGAATTATAGAATATTTAGATTTTTTTTTTATAAAAATTATTCAAAATCCTATTTTAAGTACTTCTATCCTCTTAATAAATCCCTATAGAATGCATACTTTGCAAGATATTAGCTACTCGCTAAGAGTAAAAGTGCTACTTCCGGTCCGTATTTTGAAATTTCATTTATACAAAAAAACATTGCAAATCTAACTCTAAATACTTTTGCACTCTCGATAAATATATACAAAATGCACAATTTACGACATATTTGCATAAATTCGATATTCGGTAAGAGTAAAAGTGTTACTTCCGGTCCGAATTTTGAAATTTTTTTTATACAAAAGATATTTAAAATTATGTTTTAAATACTTTTATACTCGTAATGTACCTGTCCAGAAAGCATGATTTGCGGGATATTTGCAAAAAACTGATTTTCGATAAGAGGAAAAGACCTACTTCCGGTAGGAATTTCGAAAAAAAATTTTAATACGATCTTTCTCAAATTTAATTTCGAGTACATTTGAATTCTTTATAAATTTGTTTAAACTTAGTAATTGACGAAATATTTGCAAAATTCGATTTTTTGACTGAAGTAAACTACTACTTCCAGTCTACCGATTTTACTGAAAAACTAATCAGCTCTCAAGAGGGAGATTATACACGTAAATACAAAATTTGGAATAGATATCTACAGCGGTATGAGCGCTATCGTGGTCACACACACACGGACACACACACAGAGAGAGAGAGAGACTTTTTTAAAAACCACTTTTTTGGTGGCTGGGGACTTCAAAACGTGGCCATCTGCAAAAATCTCGAGGTCGAAAATTTTCGTCATCACAATACTTCCTTATACTACGTATAAGAATGTAAAAAATGAGGTGTGGCCACCACACGACTTTCTTATACGTATCAGCGTTTCAAACTATACAATCTTAAGAATTTTTTTATACAAAACTTATTCAAAATCCTATTCTAAGTACTTTTATTCTCTTAATAAATCGCTATAGAATGCATACTTTGCAAGATATTCCAAAAAAAGTGCTACTCGCTAAGAGTAAAAGTGCTACTTCCGGTCCGAATTTTGAAATTTCATGTATACAAAAAATATTGCAAATATAACTCTAAATACTTTTGTACTCTTAATAAATATATATAGAATGCATAATTTACGACATATTTGCCAAAAATCTCTATTCGATAAGAGTAAAAGTGGTACTTCCGGTCTGAATTTCGATTTTTTTTTTATACAAAAGATATTAGAAATTATGTTTTAAATACTTTTATACTCGTCACGTACTTGTCTAAAAAGCATGACTCGCGAAATATTCGCAAAACACTGATTTTCGATAAGAGTAAAAGACCTACTTCCGGTAGGAATTTCGAAAAACTTTTTAAATAAAATTATTCTCAATTTTAATTTTAAGTACATATGAATTCTTTATAAATTTGTTTAATCTTAGTAGTTGACGAAATATTGGCAAAATTCGATTTTTTCACTGAAGTAAACTACTACTTCCGGTCCGCCAATTTTGCTGAAAATCTAATCAGTTCTCAAGAGGGAGATTGTACTACTAAATACAAAATTTGGAATAGATAGCTATAGCGATTTCACCGCTATCGTGGTCACACACAGACATACAGACAGACATTTTTTAAAAACCACTTTTTTGGTATCAGGGGACTTCAAAACGTGGAAATCTGCAAAAATCTCGAGGTCGAAAATTTTCATCATCACAATACTTCCTTATACTACTTATAAGAAAGTAAAATGAATGTCGATATAAATGGGGTGATACCATGAATTACCGCATCAGGTGACACCATGGCCATTCGACAGTCGCCCCTGTCTACTTCGGAAGTCAAGTTTTCAAATTTATTTTTCCACACTATGCTGCTTTAAAATACAACTAATCCATTTTTTAAATCATGGATACCTAACCACATATATTCAGTTAACGTTATTGTTTCGATTTCCATTTAGTATAGACATAAAATAAAGTGTTATGTATTTTCCAAACTCATAAATTGACCTTTCCTCATGAGCGTGTTTTATTTCCTGTATAGTCATTAAATATTTTTTAATTGCATTTTCTGGAACGTCAAGCGTATTGTCAAAAACTATTGTGTTATGAAAATGTTTTTGTAATTCAGGAAAATATTTCGTGATTTTCATTTCAAAATCCTTAGTAAAGATGTCAATTGTCATAAATATTTTAATATTTTCAAACATCACAAAAACAACTTGTCCATTCCCTTTGTTTTTTTACATCAGTCATTAAAATGCTGAGTGTTATCGCATAAAACATGAAATCATTAAACCAATCTATAGTTAAAAATTCGTGAAAAATATTGTTTTTTATTCAAAAACAACTTAATAATTTCTAATAACATGACAAAGCCTAGGATCTCGACCGCAACTGAGACATCGAACATTGTAGTATATAATGTGATAGAGTTGGTTGTTACTTGTTGGAATTCCATTTTAATAAAATGCACAAAAACACTTGAAATAAAACAAGGTAACACCTTGAATTTCCAAAAATTGTATTAAAAAAAATACGACTAGTTTCGCACACATTGTGGCTTTATCAAGTATATAATACTAACTAAACTTAGGAGCTATTTGAATTTATATATTTGTTGATATTGGTGGGGGTGGTTTCTTGAATAAATTTAAAAGTGGAGAGTTTAGACATATCAAACTCCCCACTTTTAAATTTATTTTTTCTCCATTTGTCTCCAGACATTTTCTATGGGATTGGTATCCGGGTTCTATGAGGCCCATGGTAAAACATTTATTTCACGTTCTTCAATGAAATTTGAACAGTCTTTGCTCAATGATCTGGACTATTATTGTACTGAAACTTACACATTTTCTCCAAAATGGGTTGAACGGATGGCAGTAGAGATTCTTCCAATGTTCTCCGATAAACAGTAGCAGTTAGTCTCTCTTCCAAAATGACGCAAACACATTGACCTCTACGGCTGATCCATGTCCAAACGTTCACTGAAAAACGACCACTTGTTTTTCAAGTATAATGTGGGTTATATTGTTCTCCTCTTGGCCGATAGACACGCGCTGTGCCATTATGCCATTACTGAAAACATTTTTCATCTCAGAATACGACGTTATTCCAGAAATTATCCGCTTGTATTATGAAATCCTGTGCGAACTGGAGCCTTAGTTGTTTATTCGCCTCCGTCAGAACAAACTTGTTGGCGGCGCAGCGGCTTCTTGTCTCAGTGTCACAAATTTTACACCATGCAGTCTCGGATGATTCTGGAAATTCAGTTTCTTCTTTTGCCCTGATCCTCGTCTGGAATGGATTTTCTCGAAGATAATTTATTAATTGGTTGTCCTGCTCTTGTGTTTTTACTCTTTTACGGCCCTTTTTCTTCGCAAGTACAATGGTGTTCTTATTAACTCCGACCTCGTGCGCAATTGCGTCTCGTTCAATTGTGGCATATTAACCTGACAATATAAGACAGATCTTAAATTTAATTTTGACATGCTACAGCCCAAATCAGTCAACCTAAAACTAACCGTAACAATTTTCTATGTAGGCGATGGTACTTTTCAATTTCATAGAAAATATTGAATATTTCAGTGAACTTTCACGATTTATGTATATTGCAGTTTAGTCTCTGTTTGTAAATGTCCTATTCTATAGTGAATACATACGTATAAGCGTCACCAAACTTTTGATTTAGGATGTTTTATTATTAACTTTGTACAAACAAACGAACGGTGTATATTATATTTCGTGAGCAAACACCATGCCATCATTTATACGACTAGAACATTAAAATACGTCGTCGGAAAGTTTTGAAAGCTCACATGAGCCGAAAATAATTAAAATCTGAAACTTTCCAGGTGGAATGGGCACATGATGATGGAGAATAGTACGATAACGGTAGGAAAATATTACAATACTGTTCGTCGCACGTTTGTTTTGGACAGAAAATAAATGTATTGTTAACGTTCTGTAATAATAGCCTACCCCTGACTTATTGCCGAGCCTATTTAATGAAGGTTTGGGACGTCGGTTTATTTAAATTTTTAGTTTTAATTAATATGTAAGATTTAAGACATTGTAATTAAGGGTAAAATAAGTTTGAAATTAAAAATTTGAATTTGGAAATGTTTAATAATAAAATAAAACACCTTTTTCACAAAAATTAGTTTAATTCACTAAATGTAACATTTCGTGTGCACTGCACACATCTTCAGTAGTAACTATTAAATATATTATCTACGAGACATTTTATAATAAGAGAAATACATTTTACTCAGACAAATTTTAATGGTAGGGTGAAAAACGATTAATGCTAAATTACAACGAATGTTAACAGTATAAAATTATGAGAATTAGTTAAATGGGAACTAACAAAATATTAATGCCAAAGAACAACGGTTAAAACTAGCGGTGACCGGATTACGGAAACAATTCTAATAGGATATTAATGAACAGATTTACATAATTATTTAAACCTAATCTACGAGACATTTTATAATTAAAATACATGTTATACAGAACAAATTTAACGATATATGAAGAACGATTAAAGCAAATTACAACGAATATTGACAATATTAAATACAAAATATTTCTGAGAAAGACAGCGGGTTAATTTAAGAGTTACAGGATTATGAATTAACAATTCTAAATAGGATATTACACGAAAGTTGAATACATATTTCGGGAGTGTCTTAAGTGTTAACTGATGTCGGTATACAAGATAACAGTTTGTTATTAAGGGGAGAAATATCATTGTTCAGGAGATAATTTTTATATTTTTTCATGTATATGGCATGTATATGTGGGAACATATCTAAATTTCTATTGTTGCTTTGTTTAACTAAACTAACATTTTCTAGGTTGAAGTTGTGACCTGTATCACTATGATGTAGAGCTAATGCGGATTTTTCTACATTGTGTAATTTGACATGAGCCATGTGTTCTTTATATCTTATTTGAACGTTTCTTCTGGTTTGTCCGATATATAATTTTGGACAACCACTACATCGTATTCTGTAAATGCCCGATTCTTTCAATGGATTTGTATTTAATATTGTCAATATTCGTTGTAATTTGCTTTAATCGTTCTTCAACTACCGTTAAATTTGTTCTGTATAACATGTATTTTTATTATAAAATGTCTCGTATATTAGGTTTAAATAATTATGTAAATCTGTTCATTAATATCCTATTAGAATTGTTTCCGCTAGTTTTAACCGTTGTTCTTTGGCATTAATATTTTGTTATTTCCCATTTAACTAATTCTCATAATTTTATACTGTTAACATTCGTTGTAATTTAGCATTAATCGTTTTTCACCCTACCTTTAAAATTTGTCTGAATAAAATGTATTTCTCTTATTATAAAATGTCTCGTAGATAATATGTTTAATAGTTACTACTGAAGATGTGTGCAGTGCACACGAAATGTTACATTTAGTGAATTAAACTAATTTTTGTGAAAAAGGTGTTTTATTTTATTATTATTTTATATTTCACAAGTGCTGAACATATATTACAATTGGAAATGTTTGATAATTTCAGTGTATAATTTCAAAATTGACAGCGAAAATATTTCTTTTTTAATGCTAATGCAGAAATCAAATCGTTTGAGTTGAATACAAATATTTCAATAATTTTCTCGTAATCTTCTTACTGAGCATAAAATTTAATATTCTTCTCAAGATTTAATTTTCTTTTTTCACTCTTTACGAAATAATTGGATATTGTACGACGTAGGCCGTACCGATTTTTTTCTTAATTGATGTCTGCTATTGGAGCACATACTTTTTTTTAATATTCAAGTATTATTGCATCACCTTTCACAACAGGCTACACAAGATATTATAATATTCCAATTTCCGAAATTACAATATATCTAATCCCAGATATCTTAAACGAAATTTCGTTAATAAAGAAGTAGGATGGCACAATTGAATAGGTGTGCGTAACACTAGCAGTCGACATTCGAATGTTAGCTGGTGTGGTGCAGTGCTCTTTTCTGTCTAAATAACAATGATATTTACAAGAAAATTTAGGACCCACTTTTAAATAAACCAATTATACCATATTTATTCATACAATTTATTGCGTAACTTCAGTTATTGAAAATATAAACAAAATTCAGAGCTGTGACGTATATTATGTTATAATTATTTATAATTCCTCCGTATTTGCTAAAGCTGCCTTCCCATTAATGGGTTTTCCATTTTATTTTCCACGAACACACTCATACACTAAGAGCAATTTAATCATACATTTACACATTCCTTCAACAGACCTGTGTATAAAACAAAATTATAATCTTTTAATAGACAAACAAATAACATTTAAGACTTAAAAATATTTAAAAAAAGAAATTGGTGTAAGGATTCTAGTGTATTATTAATAGGGAAAATATTCAATGTTTTTGCAGATATCACTCGTGTATATGAGACGTAATACACTTTTCTGTTTGTCAGATTTATAAAAGGCGATGTGACAATGCGATAATTTACTCAATAATAGGTTAGTGTTGTTTTTCTTTTGAATGTAGTTAGTTGACCAAAAGATATAGGGGTCTTTTATAAACATGACAAATACAAAAATGTATTACATCTCATGACGTGTAATTCTTAACGATGGAGTATAATTTGATATCTTATTTGTGTTTTTCCATCGTTTGGATTCTGAACAACCTACGTTTCGGCGAACATTACGTCTGTCGTTTCCAATAAACGGCTGTGCTTTGTCAAAACTAATCTAAATTGTGTTTTTATGGTGAAAATACGTATTTTATTCACCATAAAATCACAGTTTAGTTTTGTTTTTGGTAAGAAACAGCCCTTAATAGGGTTATCCTGCATACGGAAGATGTAATGCCTGCCGAAGCGTCGGTTGCTCAGAATACAAACGATGGCAATAGCACAAACAACATACCAAAATGTATTACATATTATATACTCAAGTGATACCTACAAAAATATTAAATAATCTCCCAACTAATAACACATCAGAATCTCACTGAAATTCTCCTTTTTAAAATTTTTAATGTAAGAATTTCTTTTTTTCAAAATTGATGGAAGAAGCGCGATTTCTTTGACATTTTACGAACACTTACTGTTTTGTAGCCGTGCATCAAGTAATATTTCGTAGATATGGACTTCTGGAAACAGATTAATCTCTTTTTTTCTTAAACTTGTTTTTACAGTAATTCATAAAAGTCTTCTTCTTCCCACGATAGCTTCCATGAAGAAATTTAAAAAAATAGTGTTTGTCATTCCTTTTTTGATAAAAACACATCAAATTTTCTCTTTGTTGCTGCTGCTAGGTTTGCTATAACAAGGCGACTTTGTTTTTTGTTTAAAGTTTAATATCATTTTAATCATGACAGTTTGGTTTTTTTAGAGTTTTCTTCTTCCTTCTCTGATTTCTCACTCTTATTTTGTTCAATTTTATTAGGAATTATCAGCATCATTGTAATGTTCTTTATCAAAATCATAATTTTTCCTGCTTCATATCTCCTAATACCATTCTGATAGCAATCCATTGCATCCACATCGATTGCGTTATTTCATAATTACAGTGTTGAATAATTGAGAATGGTATCATCAGGAATTGAACCTTTATTGTCTTGTGCAGGTGCATCGCTTCCATTACCATATCATTTTTATCATCTCCACCAGTATTATCTTCGTGTTGGAGAACATTAGCTGAGCTAGAAACTTATGCAACTTATATTATTCGCGGGACGGGTAGACGCAAGGGGGTGTGAGTAAGTGGAGCTACACGATATTCGGTTTCTATCACAGCGCTTCGGTTTTATTCATAGATAAAGGAATACTATAGATGGGGAACATAGTGTATAAAGAATGAGTACTTACGGAACTGTTGTGTTGATATTTTATTTTATAATAAAACAATTTTCGCTTGCCCGTAACTGTTATATTATTATACACTCGAATATTATAGGTATATATGACATTTAAATGCCACTGACAGTTTGTAATTAAACTGTCACTCGCATTTAAGTCTGCAATAGCCGACCGATACCGATAGATTTTCGTCTTCGCTAGGACCGGTAGAAATACCGTAAAGTGGGGATAGACGACCCGAAAAACCTCGTGTAAAATGTGTGTGACAATGTTTACTGTTTAATGTTTTTTATCTTCAAAAATAATTACATAAATTTGATTTTTTCTTTATATCCTACATCAAATGTGCAGCTGGCGCGTAGAGGTCGCTTTTTTTCTTTTGTGTATCAGCCTTAGTTAGTAAACATTAATCAAATTCATGCATTTTTGTGGTTATTTCTAAAACACATAACTTTTTTAAGAAACTAAATTAGTACAAAAACTGACCTTGACATTATAAATGTATGCCTTTTGCATCACTAACCCAAATTTGAGATTCTAAAATTACAAAATAAGTTTAAAAATCGCGAAACGGCGATACCTTAGTTTTCGATGGGTAAACCCCCCTCTTAAATTTGAATTTATTTAATAGGCATACACACTTGTATTGACATTTTCTATTGATAGAAATATTTATTTTAGTGAGTAATACACTAACTTACTTAAGCAGAATACTAATTCAATATTAAAATTTCTGATTAGGCGTAGAATGCCTATCTCCAAATGGGAATAAAAGTAATTAGGCACTATATTTATATTTCAATCAAGTATAGTGTAATATAAGAGACGTAAAATTCGGTATATAAACACTTCCTCGAATATAATATTTTTTTTTTTTAGCACAAACCACCAACAATGAAGAACGTGTCACACCATGCTGTCTGGTTTTACGCAATAAGTGGGAGTTACGCAGTCGTCATAACCAATACACATCATCACAACACAATACAATCAATTCTTGTATAGAAATCATTAATATTTAAAACATATGCTGTGTTCTATCCGACGCGCTGCCAAGATCGATGATATACAGCAGAGTAAGTCATTTTCAATGGAAAATGGTGTACGCACTTAGAGATTTACACTGACGATGTGTAACTTTGCTTTTAATTTAAGAAAAACTTATTGAAAGATGTTTCGCTTTGGAATGGAATATAGTTTTTAGTTACTATTTATTATCTGGTCTCTTGTTAATACAACCGCATTAATGCATTTATCTACTCCCATCTTTAAAATGCCATTTATGTGTTTCCATGCTATGATCTTTTAAATACATCTTTGACAAAGTGCGACTGCGTGCGCTTTAGTCACCAGGTGAACTTACCAACTAGCTCTTTAGTCACGGGCTGAATCTGGCTCTAAAGTTTTTAATCGTAAAAACCAATAGAAGCTCATTCAAGTTTGTTGGCACTTGTCATAAATCTATAAAAATAACTAGATGTGGCGCGATAGCAGACAATTTTATATTATTTTGATTATTTGCTGTCGTGGAAAAATACAGAAACACACAATTAATTAGTGACTATGCTCGTCGCGGCGTCACCAATTAATGAGATCCACGAATTCAGGGTGCAAGATAATTATGTGAATCAGAGCATGCACTTGTTAATAAATCATTATTAATCGCTTATGATTAATAATATTTCCAGATGTTGACCTCGAAGTAGAACCGTTGATGTTTGACAATTTATTAAATAAAAACAAGAGAAATTTGGAATATGATATTTAGTTACATTACAATAATAATATTAATTGAAGTATTAATTACACAAAAGAAATATTGAAACCAAAATATAAATGATTGTTGAATAAACGAATATAACTTTAACTTTAGTTGTTAAAAATGACTCAATTTACACCAAATTTAAATTCATTACAAAAACAAAGAAAACCAAATTTTAGAGAGACGGTAGATACAAAAAGCAAAATAATAAGAACACGTTTGACAAATAAACAATCTAATAAAATTAATTGGTCAAATTCCGTAAACTAATTGATCAAGTATGGTGCACCATTTACCTTAAAATTTCTATAAACTCAGTATTACAAATATCAAAACTTTACCAATATTTAATACATTCCAAAATAATTTGGCCATATATACAACAAAAAAAAAAGAAAATAATAGTGACTATTACAACACAAAGATTTAAAAGAACATACAAATTTAGACAAACACAAAGATTTAATGAATTTAGACAATCACAAAAACTCTTGATGATCGTGCCTTGCGCACAATAATATTTAACTTTATCAAACAAATATCTAATTCTTAAAATTTCTGACAGCCCGGTAGTTGTACAATTATCTTGCTACACGAAGTACAAGAAATAAAAACTCAAATACCTGGAAATTTAGTGTTCCAGTACGCCAACGAAAATTGTCCCGGACACCTATTTCTTTTGCGCTACCGTTCGATGTTGTTAAAGAGGCCTGAGTTGATATTGTCGGTGAGATATCCTCTAAATCCGGACCAACGCCGTAAATTTAAGGACGATGTTTCCATACTGTGGACATTAACACCTCGTTTCCATGGACATCTTCACCAAAGGGCTAGCGGACTCTGGCTGACGCCGGGACCGGAGTTAAGATTATTTGAACTACCACTCACTGTTTAATTGTACTTACTTACTGTAATAATGAATGTACTAATGATGTAATAGTGATGCTATGGTGCTGTAATAGTGAATGATTTTAGACGAGCTTCGCCCTTTTAAAGACTCGGAGGTGGGAGAAGAACATTCTGGAGAATTTTAGGCGTCGGTAAGACGCTGTTGGATCACGCCACCAGAAAATGCGAAATACCTACGCAATTTCATGCAACAGGAAACTATGAAACTATTTAGATAGCTGTAGACGGACAAAAACTGCCTACGTCGCTAATCTTAAATTTGAACAAAAAGTCCTTCATAAACCAAATATTTTAAATTGAATATTTTAAAACGGAATAATATATGCGACGCAGATTTTAATGTTGAAAATTTTAAAACGTAATTTATTTAGGATTGGAAGTATGATTTTAATTTATAAATATTTAACATGTAATATACAGGGATAAATGAATTAAATGTTGAAGCGTCTTTTTAAACGTAATATTTTTTCCGGCCCCCTAATTCTTCAAATATAAGCATATGCTGTAATGTTTTACATTACAGCATATTTATCAAATGCCAGTAGAATAAGAATAATAACAAATAACCTAACTATATATTCGTCAACACTCACTTGGAACGTTATCAGCATTAAGTGATGATTATTCTTCCGTATTCCCAAAATTCAAAAAGGAGTAATAACAATAATAATAAATAGCAATAGGAAATTACATTTAATAATTAAGTAGTTTCCTTTCTTTGTTTGCATATAACATAACTGTAAAGTAGAATATTTTTTTACAATTTCTTTAGAAAGATACATTCAATATCGAAAGAGTTATATGCATCATTGACTTTTTTTTTTGTTTACGAAAACATCCCATCGATAGCTCTTTTTCAGGCGAACTGCCAGGCGTAACGTACCACATTGAAATGTGACGTTTGATTGTTCGATGGATGAATAGGAATTTTATTATCTATATTTATCTTGATTATGAAAGACTCGTGGACAGAAACATCTGATATCTTAAGTCAACGACCTGAAATGATTTTCATTATCCTCACTACATGTTCGACCATCAATCATGAAAATTCGCTTCGTCAATGGAATAATAACTTAAGCGTATAAATCGTAGTTTAAATTTTAAAGGAAATAATATTTTGACATTTCTGAATGGTATATTGTTAGTGAAAGGGTGTTTTATGTGTTGATACTTCAATTTTGATAGTAACAATTTAAGCTTTATTGCTAATTTGTTTTCTTCTATATATATATTTAGCAGATTTTCTTTCCTTTCTTTATAATTTGATTCTGGTTTGTGTATATACTGCCGTATATTATCTCTGGATGTTTCCTAAGGGGGCTACACACATGCAACAGAACATCGCAACGCATCACCGTCGCGTATTACATATGGACGCATCAGCGTAACATCGTAACATAACGGCATCCCATCATTAATCTGCTCAGCTGCACTGTGAAATTCAGAAAAAAATTCCTCCAGTAGGTATATGAAAATTCATGGAACGATATGTTACTGACGAGACATTTAGGTGGTCACACGCAGAATGGAAATGAAAGTTCTAACTCGACCGTTAGACGATTGGTTCCATATTGCCTTATTTAGTGAAGGGAAATCAGCACTTCTAATGCTAATGAACCACCTGAAGGTTGTAGTTGGCTCGCAAGGCTTCAATTACGCAGAGCAAATGGAACTGGCAGAATAGGCGCAACGCTTAGCAGACCGAGGAAGCTCGAAATGAGGAATGCAAGCTCAAAATGATGTGAATGAAGGAAAAGAACAGAAGAAGAAGAGGAAGAAGAAGAAGAAGAGGAAGAAAAAGAAGAAGAAGAGGAAGAAGAAGAAGAAAAAGAGGAAGAAGACAAAGAAGAAGAAGAGAGATTGCTGTGTGTTGGTGGAATAACTGATTAACCGATGAGCAATTTATAAAGTTTATTATTGCCTTGAATTTCTCCTTTTCGGTAATTTTATTTTCAAACGCGTTTTTCTCGAAACTTTCAACTTGCGTATGCTCTACCTCCAAAGATTATAGACCAATTATTCTAAAAATTTGCATAAAGTTTCTTTAGCCTTCTAAGCTGGTTTGACTCTTAAATAAGATTAAAAATAACAATGTTTGTTTAACTAATGGTGACTAAATGAGTCCAACTCTGATCGAAGTTAATACATAAAGTAAATAAAAGCACTGATATTCTATTGGACCACAATTAGATAGCAATCCAGCAGTTGTTGCTAATATAAACATTACAACACTTGAACCTAAAATGCCTGCATTTGAAACACACATAAATGAAAACGATTAGTATGTGTATCGACTGAAGTCATCGTAGATCCAACAGAATAAAGTTATGTTGAATTGAAATTTCATTTATAGGGCAGATCATGAAATTAGTTTAATTACGATGTTATATGTTATTATGTTGTTTTTCTGGGTGACATTCCTCACGATTAATAATAAGTACGCACCGATGATTTTGATATAGCAATACTGGCCGGTGAATTCTTCCTTTGAATGTCTCCTAAAATCAGCTTCCTACATGACTGATTGCTTTTGGAATTATTAACGGAGAAACCAAAGCGACTTGCACTCTCACTAACTAACCATGAGTCCCCGGTTGTCCAACTCTTGCTTGCTGTCTGGTAATTGTTAATGAACTATTTGCTATTTGACGGGTACAACTTTTATATTGTTTATAAATTCAAAATTAAATATTTTGCATTTTTTCATAAAATATTCGTTACCTGACTTTGAACGAATTTCGTTTAATATCGTATTCTGTAATAGGTTTACTTGTATTCTACATTTTATGTAAATATGTAGTTATATAATGAACTTTATAGTTTACAAAAAGATGGAAAGGTATTATTTCACAAAATGTAATATAATGTTTATAAGTCAGATCAAATACCACAACACCTGAACTATATATACAGTGTGACCAGTGAAGTCCGCATCATATGGGATTTTTTTTATTAATAGATTTATTCTAAATTTGAGTTTGGCATCAATTTGTGCTTCGATCAAGATGAAAATTAACCAAAAAAATAATAGTCACGTGATTCGCATTATCTGTCAAATTTAATTTTCTTTCCAAAAAAAATTCAAAAGTGGGGTTATTTCTCAAAATATCGAAAAAAGTTATTAGAAAAAGTTTTTCTAAAAACAATTTTTGGCCCATATGCAAAATTTCAGCTGCATAAGATAATTTAGATTTTTTGCCAATTTTTTTGTAAATTGCACCACTGTTGCGAAATAAGACAACGCAACCTACATAAAACTTCTTAGTTTTAACAATGCTTTATTCCAGACACATTTTCTTTAAGGCAGCGCCATATTAAATGTGTGTTTTTCTACAAAATCCAAATAGGGCTATTAAAATTTGGTCACATGTGATGCAAAGTTTATTTGTTTTTGACCCTGTATAAGGTAACTTCATAAAATAACTATTTTTGAAAATGTAGTTTGTGTCTAAAAGTAATACACATTAATATTAATACAGACAAGTACACAGCGTCACAAGTAAAGAGTGCATTAAGTGGAAAATAAATTTTCGTTTAACTTTACGTAAGTTTAACTAGTTTCAATGATTTAATTTAAAACCCCTTTATTAAAATTTGTTATGGAGCTATGTTGTAAAAAGTAAAAATAGTCTTTTATTATTTAAGTTCAGTTTCCAAAAAATCAACTAGTTTTGTACCTTACGATGATGCACCAAACACAAGTTGGTCGCAAAACAAATGATAAAAAAGATCAACAAGCCCTTGCTTCATTAATGACAGTCAAATCGCTTTCTGTTTGTCATAGTGGCTTTTAATTAATATTGCGTATTAAATAAAAAAATGTTAACTGTACAGGAAAGAATTGAAATTGTATTAATATGTGGTGAAAACACAAGTCATCGTGTAGAGGCCAACATTTTTAATGAAAGGCATCCAGGCAAAAATGTGCAACAATCTACTGTGAGTAGGATTATGGTGAAATTTAAATCAACTGGATCGGTGGAAAGTTCATTTAAAAAGCCTCACAATCCTATAAAACATAGTGAAGAAGTCCAATTCAATGTTTGCCTAGATATTGTGGAACATGGTCAAACTAGTATTAGACATGTTTCTCGCAGAACTGACGTTCAAAGAGAGAGTGTAAGAAATATTTTGCACAAAAATAAATTTAAGCCGTATAAACCTAAATTTATAAATACTCTTAAGGAACAAGATTTTGACATACGTTTGGGATTCTCTTTTTGGTACCAGGGGGAAAAAGAAGAAAATGTGTCCTTTCCGTTTCACGTTTTATGGACCTACGAGGCCACTTTCACTTCAAACGGCGTTGTTAGCTCTCAAAATTGTAGATGGTGTGCTCAAGAAAATCCAAATTTTATAATAGAATGCAAGGACCAGTATTCCTTTAAAACTAATGTGTGGTGCGGTATTTTAAACGATCAAGTTGTTGGTCCTTATTTTTTTAGAGGCAATTTAAATTCTGAAGAATACCTACGCTTCCTTAACACTGAGGTCATTGAAGTTTTGGACAATATGCTTATTGAAATAAGGCATAATTTGTGGTACCAGTGTGACGGTGCTCCCATCCATACTACAAGACGGGTTCAAGAACGCCTCTTGGAAATATTTAGGGGTAAAGTAATTGGGCGTAATATGGAGCAATACTGGCCGGCTAGGTCTCCGGATTTAAGCCCACTTGATTTTTTCTTGTGGGGTTACCTAAAACAAAAAGTTTACAAAGAAAAACCTTTCCGTAATGTTGATCATTTGGAAACGGTGATTCGAAACTGTATTTTAGAAAAAGGCCCCTTAGTATCAGAAACTCCATTAAAGATGTATCAAGAAGAACAATTGTTTGTATTGAACGCAATGGGAGGCACACAGAAATGTAATTTTAATTTTTAGGTTTTTCAAATTATGTTCAATTTAATATTCAAATACCAAAAATTCATATTGTTATTAATTGAAAAGGTGGAATTTTAAATGCGTTTCATTTTTATAATCTATTATGATTATTTTATTAGAAAATTTGACTTTTCAATTAAACTATTTTCTTAATATTAATGTGTATTACTTTTAGACACAAACTACATTTTCAAAAATAGTTATTTTATGAAGTTACCTTATACAGGGTCAAAAACAAATAAACTTTGCATCATATGTGACCAAATTTTAATAGCCATATTTGGATTTTGTAGAAAAACATACATTGAATATGGCGCTGCCTTAAAGAGAATGTGTCTGGAATAAAGCATTGTTAAAACTAAGAAGTTTTATGTAGGTTGCGTTGTCTTATTTCGCAACAGTGGTGCAATTTACAAAAAAAATTGGCAAAAAATCTAAACTATCTTATGCAGCTGAAATTTTGCATATGAGCTAAAAATTGTTTTTAGAAAAACTTTTTCTAATAACTTTTTTCGATATTTTGATAAATAACCCCACTTTTGAATTTTTTTTGGAAAAAAATTTAAATTTGACAGATAATGCGAATCACGTGACTATTATTTTTTTGGTTAATTTTCATCTTGATCGAAGCAGAAATTGATGCCAAACTCAAATTTAGAATAAATCTATTAATAAAAAAAATCCCATATGATGCGGACTTCACTGGTCACACTGTATATAAATATGCATGTGTGTGGGTTGGTGTGTATGTTCCATATAGATTTCAAAACTGCTGAACCGATTTTGATAAAATTTTCAGAAAAATTTCAATCTGGATAGTGTTCCTGTGAAGTTTGCTGCCGATCGGACAAAAATTAAAAAAAATCATTTTTCAAAATTGCGTTTTCTTTTCGGGCGTAGAAACACACGCCGGATATCAGTAGTTAGTTATATTTGCAAGAAATGTAAGTACATTTTAGAGAAAGATCAAAGAAACCAATTAGAAATTACAGCCGAAATTAAGAAAAATAAGCCGAATTAAGATTTTACTGAATGTCGTAGATAAAAACTTGTACAAAGTAAACTTATCAAAATATATGGAAATAGCAGGTACTTAATCAGAAGGCGATTCATAAATTGCTAATTTTGTTTTTATTTACGTTTTTGTACAATATATAGAATTTCTGTTTTACTAAAAAATAAAATGTTGAATTTAAAATTATAGAATATATTTTATTTTTGGTTATATAGTTGCATAATTTGGGTATTTTCTTTCGATATTTTCACTGAAATAAACTATTACTTGGTTTAACTATTTTATTGAAAATCTAATCATATTTATACTTGTAAATATAAAATTTGGTGGTGATAGCTTTAACTGCTTGACTGCTATCGTGATCTCACACGAACAGGGGAGAGAGAGAGAGAGAGAGAGAGAGAGAGAAAGAAAGAGAGAGAGAGAGAGAGAAAGAGAGAGAGAGAGAAAGAAAGAGAGAGAGAGAGAGAGAGAGAGAGAGAGAGAGAGAGAGAGAGAGAGGGGGGCAGAGAGACAGACAGGCACATACATACACATTTTTTAGAAATCACCTTTTAGATTTCAGGGGATTATAAGACATCGGCATCTGCAAAAATCTCGAGGTAGAAAATGTGCGTCATCATAACGTATCAAAAAATGAGGTGTGGCCACCACACGACTTTCTTATACGTATGAAAGTGTTACTTCCGGTCCGAATTTTGAAATTTCATTTATACAAAAAATATTCCAAATCCAACTCTAAATACTTTTGTACTCTTCATAAATGTATATAGAATGCATAATTTACGACATATTTACAAAAAATCGTTATTCGGTAAGAGCAAAAGTGATACTTTCGGTCCGAATTTTGAAATTTTTTTTATATAAAAGATATTGGAAATTAAGTTCTAAATACTTATGAATTCTTTATAAATTAGTCTCAACTTAGTAATTGACGAAATATTTGCAAATTTCGATTTTTTCACTGAAGTCAACTACTACTTCCGGTCTGCCGATTTTGCTCAAAATCTAATCAGTTCTCAAGAGGGAGATTATATTCGTAAATACAAAATTTGGAATTGATATCTCCAGCGGTTTGATCGCTATCTTGGTCACACACACACAGAGAGAGAGAGAGACACACACACAGACATTTTTTTAAAAACCACTTTTTTGGTATCAGGGGACTTCAAAACGTGGACATCTGCAAAAATCTCGAGGTTGAAAATTTTCATCATCACAATACTTCCTTATACTACGTATAAGAAAGTAAAAGTAATTAAAGTCAGTGTACTATTTTTAAAACATGTATTATTCAAGAGGATTGCTTGCATATTTTAAAATTGATAATGAGACGAATATTTCAGCGAAAATATTAATTTCTTTAATTTAGAAAAAAAGCAAATAAACATGGATAAATTACTTTCAATTATAATATTTAAATTTCAGATATTTCCAACGAAACACCTACCAAATTTATAAACGATACTGCTAACGACGGCTTGTTGAAACTGTGTAACGAAGAAGATGCAGAATTGGGGTTTATCATCAGAAGCTTAAGTTGAGAATGCTATGTTGATAGCTTTAGTTGCTTTATGCAAAGTCCTGCTTCCGACGAGGCACAATGAGAGAGAGGGGGGGGGGGACAGCGAGAGAGAGAGAGAGAGAGAGCAAGGGAAAGAGTGAAAGAACAAGAGAGAGAGGTGGATCAGTTGAAATTTCACTTTATCGTAATCAGCCTTTAAAATATAGAAATCTACAGAAATCTCTATGTCAAAAATGTTTGTGATATTATGATGCTTCAAACATGTTTATTATATTCATAAAGGAAACGAAACGCATATTGTGTGAATCATTTTTATGGAAAACTTTAATATCATTCAGGTTATGTAACTGTAAAAGGTATATATAAACTACGTCGTCATGATTCTATACTTCCGTGATGGTGACAAAATCTTTCACGAAGCTAACTGTATGTAAGTACTGAAGTATCACCGAAACTAAAAGTAATTATTATAAATATTTATTCTCGCGCATTAACCAGGAGTGCGAAATTACAATATTTCCGAAACTTTATGCATTATTAAACACAAACATCTAACATGCGGCGACGAAAAGCCGAATGGTACACAAATCATTCACGGCTGTCATAAATGATTGATGATATATATGTACCAGAGTGTGTGAGTTACATAAAATATCCAGAAATTACACCCGATGGTTTTAATAAAATATCCCCTTTTCACCTTCGAGAGCTATGGAACGTAGTATACGAGGTAAAAATGTCAAACTTTGCACTTTCGAATATGCATGTTCTTGCGTAACTAACCTTAACCTTACAGGAAAGTAGGTTTCATTTTGTAATCGAAACTTTAGGTCACTTAGATACCAATTAATTCCAAAAATAGAAAAGTGTAAGATGCTTTGTAAATTTTCAAGATAACATATTTAATAGTATATTAGAGCACAGTTTTAATTTGGAAGGTTTTATATGTCTTCTATGTTAGGAGATACCTATTAATTTAGAATCTTTTCTAAGCAGTCCCCATAAAAATTATTAACTGTAGATTAATTTGATATTTTGTGTTAATAACGTATTGTTTTTTAAAGGATGAGCTTGTCTATCTAATCTATATACTAACTTGTTCAAAAGTCAGTAAGATTTGTATTTAAAATAAGAAACATAAAGAATGTAGAAGCCTTGATTTATTATATACTAATACTAAAGTGGGGATAATTCTCAAAATTCTATGAAAACACCATGTTTCTCTTCAACAGAGCTGCAAAGTCGTGTCCTTAATTTTTTATCATTGTAAGTTTGTTGAATAGCATTGTCAATTAGTAATTTTAAATAGTCAAAACTAGTAGGTTTTTCTCAAAATATGTTGTTTTCGTTTATCTCAAGGTAAATATCCTCGATCAGAAGGCTTCTGTTTAGTTTCTGAACATAGATATTAAAAACTATGAGTTGGTCGATGCAATACTCGGATTTAATTAAAAGAACTAATGGAAGTCGCTGTCAGATAGTAAATTTTAAATACGAAGCATATAGGCATTACGGATGGTTTCACTCTGGTTAGCGTTTGTTTATGCCCCACACCATTGAAAGTTCCATTGTGAGACGTTAAAGCAACCGAAATTCATGGGTAGATTATTGAAGCGTATGGAGAAAACTTTATGACCAATGGTATAGTATAGGTTAGAGCATTTAAATATTGCTGTACAAACTTGGTACTTGGTACAGAAAGTTGAAGCAAAAGTTTTATTTAATCATTATCTAATGAGTGTTTCACAATGTGTTCTGTATCATCAAATTTTGTCAGAATGCTTACAGTATCGGTTATACCTATCCTGACTTCCAAGAATGCTGACCCAGTTGCACGAAATTAGTTAACTAGCCGGTGCTTTAACTTTTTTCGAAGGGTGCTGTGTCAAAGCTTTTAAGTTAAATTTACAGTGGTGATGAAACATAAAAGGTTACTCATGTGTCACCGCCATGAATATAGCAGTCCATGGTATGGAGGCATTCCTCGTCAGCCGCAAAAGTGGAGTTCAATCATACAATTTCATCTCAAAAAATCATGTGCTATGTTTTGATATAGACAGCTCTTTTGCTTGTGGATTTTTGCCTAGGGGTAACACAATAATGCCTTAATAAATTGTGGGATCTTAAACTGTCATGCAATCCAAACGAAGAGTTTGGCATGCTCAATAGCGAGTATCGCTTAACGAAAATGCTCGTCCACGCCTAGCTTATGGAACCTAAGATCTTATCGCTTCATATGGCCTGGACAATTTAATCACTTTTCCATGCAGCCCTGGCCAAACGCCCAGTGATTTCCACCTGTGCTTGCACTTACTGGGCTGATTGGCATGCAAGTTTGTAAAGTACCATTCTATTAGATTGGGTTTACCTATTTTGGTGAAGAAGCTTGCTTTAATACATAAACGCCTAATGAGTTGGTCAGAGATATGGCTGGGATTGAAAGCAGCCAATTATTATATACATATCAATCATTTTGAATACTTTTTCATATGTTAATAATACCCCAAACATATAAAGAATAGCAATAAGTTCTCATATAATACCAGTGTGCGAATTTCGGTATTATGGTGTTTTGTTTCAGATTTGTCACCTAATTAATCATAAAATTTAAGGACACTAAGATCTTGAACTAGTAACGCAAAGTAAAGAGTTTTATGCTTGGTAGTTATAGGAACTTTCAATTAGGCAACAAATTGACAGGAGTAAACAACCAACTTGACGTTAATTTTAAGTTCTGGAAATTGAACATGAAATTGATAGGTATGAAACGAGCTGTACTGATTAGCTTACGTACAAGTGGAGCTTATAAATAAATATCTACGTATTCATAACACCATAAGTAATTCTTTGCCCTATAGTAGACATATTGCATTTTAGTTTTACAATTTTCGCTATTATTTAAAAGCGTTTCAATATGAAATTTTAATTTTTCAAATATTACTGACATCGCTAACAATTTCACATCATGTGATGAATAGAAGAATGCTTATCTACATACAAAAATTGTTGACATATATGTCTGTGATATATAAAGAAAAATGATAAAAGGATTTGTTCCGCAACAACCTTCGGGAAACCACCAGTCAAGCAATCTGAAATTGTGCATGCAAATCTAATCGTATGTCAAATTTTATAAATGAATTTTGATGTTAATTAACAGTGTTTATGAAGACAATTTGTATTTTTCATATTTACTGCTTCTTTACTCATTTGACAGTGATTTATTTATTGTTTTCTTAAGAGCATGATAATGAACTCGTTTATATCGATTTAAGAAAAACTTTCAACATTAACTTATTAACAGCAAATATCAAACAAATGGATCTCTCAAAGAATCATTAGCGCGATGAACACGGCACAAGTAGGAGACAATATCTTATGCAGTGACGTGTTGATCCGAAGGCGAAGTTTGCTTCTGTCCGGGCTTACACAGGAAACTACTTTTTTTCTAAAAAAAAAAAAGTTCAACCGTTCCAGGATAACGGATTACACACATGGAAAGCCGGAGCTTTTTATTTCGCTGGAAATTGCCATCAATGGTCGGATGCGATAAGAGCGTCATTTAAGGTTTTTATCGTCGTCTGACGTTGTGACTTTACATCCTCAAAATCAAACCCTCAGCTACTAATTTATCCCCTTCAGTATATCTACATTGTGTTCTACTGATATACTACTTGACAATTTAATTTATATTATACACGTACCACATTACAGTATATATTTAAAATTACATTAATGTTCCTTTAGTATGATGGGTTGCTTTAATGATTTTGGTAGAGAATTTTCCAATATTCTGTTTATCTTATTTTTATTAGAATTTTCAATTTGTTTTTACAAGTGTTGTTACTTATAAAAATAAATGAAAAAATGACACGCTCTCGATCTACTACATAGTTAGAAGTTTCTAATCAAATTAGGAAACTTGAAGATGCCACCTAATGGATTTGGCGTGTATTTTTAGGGTATATCTTACTGTTACAGTTAATGGTGTGAACTAGCTCTTTTCGACTTGAACGACATATGGTTAGCAAAACGATGCAATATGCTTGTACCTCCTTATAAACAATAACATTATGAAACTGCATTATGCAACTGCATTATGCGTCACAGGAAATGCGGGCTGCAAGATTATGGGATTTAACTTCATTTCCTTTGGTCTTACTTAATGCAACAAATGTCCAAAAGCCATGTAACATCTGACTACATCAAGACAAACATTAAGGCATGGCAGTTTGTGTGAGAACTAACTTCATGGATTTCTGGAATATAAAAGATTATACTACTACTATGACTACTTTAAAGAATGTATGAATTAATTAAGATTAGCATAGGTATTGACCGGTTGTAGCATTTCATAAATTAAGTTCTCTATCGAACTCTAGTCCATCTTCGCTAATTTCTATTCTCCTAATTTATGTGTTCGTCTCTTTTAATGCTTCCTCTTTTTTCTCCTATCTCCTCAATGTCTTCCCCTCTTTCTCTTTTTTTCTTTGCCGGTTTCTAGTTTTTTTCCTTAAGTCTTAGAGTCTATCTTCATGACATAGCCGAACCAGGTCAATTATTTCTGTTTTATTTTCCTCATCCCCTCATTTTCCAATTTGCTTTCTTTGTCTTTCCTGCAATTCTTCTCAGATAGTTCATTTCCGCTCCTTCAAGTTGGCTTTGATGTGTTTTCAGTGGTACCCAAGAATCGCTTTCAATTAATAGCCTTTGTGCAACTACTCCATTGTAGATTTGTATTCAACGTCATCTCTATCTCTTTCTTTCTAATGTAGTCTTATTTATGGCATGTTAAGTCTTGTTGCTATATTATCTTTTTCTGACAATTTCATCATTTGTTATAATTACTTCTAAGTACTCATAAATTATTACCAAATCTAGTGTACGTTTGTAGGTTATTATTCGGTTTCCATGTTTTATGTATATTATTGACTATCAGTACTTGCTGTTCTTTATGTTTATATCCATTTTCAGACCCTCAGTTTGGCTGTCCAAACGTCTACCACTGACTTTAGTAGGTGGTAGATCTCTATATTCAATTGCTTGTGTCACATTTAATCTATCCGCTACCACTATAGGAGGCTATTCCCTTTTTATTACTTTCTTTCCATCTCGTCAAATGCTTGCTCTTACATCATTGTATACCAGACATAATTTTTTCCTGTTTGCTGAGCCCTTTCTATTAAATTTCTCACCATGTTTATGTTATCATTTGCCGCCTGCTCATCTTCCAGTTTACTTCATAGATGCTTCCGCAATCATACATAAGTTGGAGAAATAGCACTGTAATTATCGTACTCAGTGTGTTATCCTTTTTGATGTATTGTAAAGACTAGATTCCTTTCCCAACCTTCGGGTGTTGCTTCATCATTTGTCTAATTTTTCCTTTCAATTCTGTTGTTCGTTTCAACTTTAGCCTCACATTTTGACCAACATATTTTCTATTGCTTTCTATCACTAATGTAATAATAAAAAAAAAAAAGAAATCGAACATTTATCATGACTGTAATATCAGTGCAACCGCTCTAAAACGTGCGAAGATTTGGCCGTAATATTTAATTCTCCTCTAAAGTTTCATCTATATGCGGACTATATCCCTTATAGATAACATAAGATTTGTGGGTTTATTCGGAGGCAGACGCGGGCTTTCTCCAGTATCATCGGAATAATCTTCTTGTTGCTGAGTTTGGTGCGCTTTATTCTTCAGTACTGCTTCATAATATGGAACCCATATACGGCTATACCATCGGATGGAATCGAGCAATTACAACGTGTAGTTGTAAACCAGATTCTCGACAGATTGAAAATAGATAAAGAATTGTTCACATGCGCTGAAAGGTTAGATTTGGTGAGTCTGTCTTTATATAAATCGCTAATTTCGATACACATGGAATATTGCTCAAGTATCCTCTTTAGGTTAAACAATTACGAAACTCAGTAAATGCAAAAAATACAAAATAGGGCTATGAGAACAATTTTAAAGTGTAACAAATATACACCAGTTGCATTAATGCTGAGTACATTGAAATTAATTAATGTGCGACAAAGAATAACGTACAAAACACTGTTATTCATTTACAAGAGTAAACAAGGTGTTACGCCATCGTATATTAGTCAGAAGTTGATTTACATTCATGACACTCATAAATATAATACACGAATCATCAATGATTTCTTTATTGAAAGAGTAAATAGGTCATCAACGGCTAATAATGTTTTTGTTAATGGGCTTAAAATGTTTAACAGCCTCCCGTATGACATAAAACGCTGTAATAATTTAAATAGATTTAAGAGACAACTGTCATTGTATATTTTAGAGAAATTTATATAAATAATGTAAGTGTATGTAAATAGCGTATTGCTAATAAAGATATGTTATTATTATTATCTACAATTATGCGTTGTTTAAGTGTAGCTACAAATGTCTGCATTTGCTTGACTGTGCAGAACTATTGTCTTTGTTCCTTTTCCACGTACCGATAGTTAAAACAAAGAATGAGAATTTATCTGCTTAAAAATATCATAAAGGCTCTTGTGGGTATCATTGTCTACCTACTGTGGCAGCGAGGGAAGAGATTTTCCTTCTAGTTACGTGGATATATTTAATATAACATACACTCATCATTGTAATAAAACAACTAATTAATTAATTGATTAATTAATGACTTGGTTCTTGATATGAAGGTTTGTGGAATACTTATTCTGATGCGCATGCAGTTATTAAGATTAGGTATTAGCCTTAATTTTACATGTACTAATTGTATATTTAACGACCTTTTGATGGGTGATTGCTGTTTGTTATTTCATGCAAATAAATGAATAAAAAAATATATGACATCGATCGCGACTGAACATTTTACGTTTGTACATAACGATGATTAATTATTCATCCGTGAGAGCCCGCTCCAAGCCGTCCCCGAAAAGTAGAGAAGTAGAGGATTTGTCTCGCCCGCCGAACTTCGGGCTTTAATGTAATTAGTACTGTGCGAGAAGGGTGTTCACGACAATCAAAAATTAACTCTAAACTCTGTAATTAGACGGTAATCTTTCGGCTTTAATGAACTATCCGGAATTAGTCAGCATTTAATGCGAGCGTAACGATTATGGTTACGTTTTCTTTTTTTTGAATACCAAGCGAGTCGCTTTAAATAAATTGAAATGAAAGTTTCAATTAATGAAGAAATGAAAGCATCATTCTTGACGTATCTTTTATCTATCTTTTTCAATACAGTCTTTCGTTTAATTATCCATTACCATTGCATAAATTTCGATAACTTCTGTACACTTCTAAAAACAACATATATAAATTTAAACATTGTGTACGTACATAGTTGCAATATATATAATATATAAATGAGGGAGGTATATAATATGAAAATATATACTTCATGTAGTTAGCGATAAATTTAAAAAAAAGGTAATTAAATGTATTCGTGACAGCAGCAAGAAAATGTTTACATAAAGTCTATTTTTTAATCAAAACCTGTAACTATGTTCAGTTTTCAATGAATAGGCTGCGTTCATCGGATTACCTGCAAACTTTAATCTTAGATGAAACTAATAAAACACAATCACATAATTTTGATCGTTTGGTTATGTCATGTAAATAATAGTATGCGTCTATAATTTGAATTCCAGAATTTGAAGTTTTCAAAGGCTTCGCATGTGCACCAACATTGGTTACTTAATTACTTAAAACACAGTCTACTCTAATGAGGAAAGTAAAGGCACGGTAAATATATAACTTATGGACTATTATTTTTGTGTACTGAACTAATTTCTTAAATATGCATATAATATTACAATTTACATCACAAGTTTTTAAGAATAAAAATATATTTTAAAAACATCGCTTGCACAAAGACAAACTATCCCTGCGTACATATTTTGACGAGGAGAAATTTCCTTTCTTTCGCTAGAGTGGCGGTAATAAAATCCTAAAATCTTTTGTTCCTTAGCTACTTATACAAGCAAACGTTTTACATCTAGTTTTAGATATTTCTCTTTATTTTGCCGCGCTTTTTTCCTATTGGTCAGAACTCTAACCGTCTACTCTTTCGTCCTTTAGGTGTCTATTAAAAAGTGCAACTTCTTTACGAACTCGTTGAGTACTACTACTGCAGGCGTTTGTGCAATACGATTTGGGCAGCTTCGTAGAATCATTGTAAAAAATTAAAAGGACATTTACATGTAATCATATTTTAAAATAATTAACTCACGTGCGAACATTTTTCAGCTGACTTCGTGTTATACACTTGTACAGAAAAAATCCCTATCCGCCGGAAAACGAATACAAATGATCCTAAAACTGCGAAATGCTTATTATACACATTCTAAACAAGCTTTACATTTAAGTCACTAAATATTTGTACAGAACAATATGAAATTGAAAGTTAAAGTACTTCCTTCAAATTGAATAATACATTTGAAATTAATTTTATATGGTAGTCCAAATATACTTCATATTATGTTCAATACTGTGATTGTTTATAATGGACAACTGATCATATTATCTTTTCACAATACAAACTTTTCTTCTTTAGGAATAGATTATTAAAATTCGTTAATGTCTTCTTACTATGTATTAATAATATTAGGAAATTAATTCACGTGTATATGATTCTATTCGATTTTATAGATACCTCCGTCCAATCTTATATTTTGACGTTTAGCCTTTCATATACATCAAAATCTTCTGTTTTTTTTTTTTTATGAAAACATATAATTGTAATCAGTGCTCAGTGAAGAGGCTGTAATTTTCGGGGGTTTATTAAAGGGAGCAGTTAATACCGTTGTTAATGAATTGCCGAGTTGTATCCTTCAAAGGCAGAGGACGATAATAACCAGGGGTTTCGGTCGTCGTCTCATTGCGTCTGCCGCTTTCTCCATTCCCATATCAATCCGATTACGCTCATTTAATTGAAAACGATTGGTTCTATCATTCTCGGATCCGACCTTTCGTGGTGCATTAGGCCTTCTCGTCGAGTTACACAGTCCCGTATAATGTAATATCACCTCTACAAATATGGATATATACAATAAGCATTTGTTTTACGGCTTCCATTATCTTGTTCACATTTTAATAGTATATATTAATAATACTGGGATAATGAACAGAGCTGAATAAAATACTGAATTGTTTCAAATGTAGCAGAACAATTTGCTCAGTTAGAGGCAGTGATTTTTATTGATATACGAGGTCTGACAATTAAGTATCCGGAAAATTGGTTTTAAGAGCTTTTATTTGAAATTAGATATTACATCCTTCAATATACTCCCCTCCAGCCCGCACACACTTTTTCATTGGTGATTTCCACGACTGGAAGCAATTTTGAAAAGCTTGTTCATCAAGAGCGTCCATAACCCCTGTACATGCCTATTTCATGACCATTTCAGTAGCAAAATGAGTCCCCTTGAGCACCTCCTTCGTTTTAGGGAAGAGGAAAAAATCACATCGGACTAAATCTGGGCTGTAGGGTTGGTGTTCCAGCACAAGAGTCCCTGTGGATGCTATAAATTCGCGAGTAAAGATGGCTGAATGCGCTGGCGCATTGTCGTGATGCAACAACCAATTCTAGTTGGCCCACAACTCGAGTTCTTTTCATGCAATCTGGCGCAGCAATGTTTTCAGGACCTCAACATAGTAGGCAGCAGTTACAGTTTGCCCCTCAGGCACCCAGTGTTTCAAAATGATGCCTTTGGAGTCGACAAATGTGATAGTCATGGCCTTCACCGGCGATTTGGACATAGGCGCCTTTGTGGTTCTTGGCTCCCCAGGTTTCTTCCATTCACAACTCTGACGTTTGGTTTCTGGATCGTATTGGAATATCCAACTCTCATCACCAGTAATCACACGATCGAACATTCCCCAGTTGTCGAGCCAGTCCTGACAAATGCGTTATCGAGTTTCGTTTTGGTCGGAAGTCAGCAATTTCATCATGTCTAAATCGTCACGTAAAATCAACCGAACTGTCTCACGATTGATACCAATAACTTCCGATATGTGTCTAATCGAGTATCGACATCATCCTTCAACACTTGCTCGACTTATTGCAGAGAGGTGGCGGTGCGAACTGCAGCTGCTCGACTTGAGCGCGGAGCATCATTGCACTCCTCTAGCCCCTCCTCAAACTTCTTGTACCACTCATAGAATGACGATTTCGGCATTAAATTGTCGCCATACACTTCTTTCAACGCTGCTAACGTGTCAATTCTCGATTTTCTCCACTTAACGAAAAATTTCAACGTTACCCTTTGCTCAAAATATTCTGGCGTAGACATCATGTACAGAATTGCGAAACACACGTTCACTCCCCCGCCATAACACGCAGACTGCCGCGTGAAACGAGTTGAAACTTGGGTGGCATTTAGTTAAAGGTCCCCTCTACCACGCCCGACCATGTGGCGGATCGCAGTGTTGCCACGTGGGCCGCAAAAAACTTTTCCGAATACTTAATTGTCAGACCTCGTATATTTTGCAATATGCCCGACAATTTTCGAATCTTTTTTTATCATCAATAAAAGAAACGCAGAAGTTAAGTTTGTTGCTTGTGCATAAGTATTTGAAGAAACGCCGAAGTAAAAGAGTGTGACTACATATTAGGAATTTTCTCATAAAAATATCTCAATAGACATCAATACAAGTTTTTTGGAAGACCTTTGGTTAACTCTTCCGCAATGATTTATTGGTTATGATAATTTGGAAATAACCAATTTATTACATCTTAGCCAGGAACAGCCTGTAGGTACCAGTAAATGCCCCAAAATTGGGCACCATAAAAAAAATTTCAAAGATCATCGCGGAATTTTAGAGATTTTTTGTAAGCGGTAGTATACAAAATTTTTAATTAGAGTATATCTACTGTTCGTTTTATACTTTATATATCCTACTATTGAATGAATGGTACGAAATGAGATACTGCGAGTAATTTATTATCGTAAAGTGGTCCAATTGTAATGGATTGACATCATCTAATGGTATTTGTACTTTCTTAAAAAAATCTACACATTAAGTGCTCTCTTTCATTATTTTGATATGTTGCAGACATAGCACTCTTCTGCTTTTATTGCTGTGACTGCATCCCTTTCTGTAAAATTCACGAAACTCTTCATCTATTCTTCCTCTATATCCATTCTCTATTTAACTGTCTTATTAAGCACCTCTTCAGCAGCTCTATATTCCTGTCGATCTTAATATTGCCAGTCCGTTTATTAAATATTGAATATGAAAGATAAAACAGTGGTTGCACTCATGAAATATTTTTATTCTTTATAACGTTATTACCAGTACCCCGTTATACTTTTAATCATTCAGTATATCACATTCCCTTAACGAAGCTTATTAAGTTCTTCACAATTGTTTTTTGTAATACTCAGAAAGTTTGTAACAACATATTGCTGTGACCTGCTGTACTATGGTTGATAACCAATAGTCAAATTAATAAATTGATATTCTTTAATAATCTCAGGGTCTAAAAGGTAAATTTCTTTGTTTTTTATAACAAGGAATATGTCACAGCTTTTCCTTATTGTGAGTTCTAGCTGTGATTGTGATGTTTACTTTCCTAATGTTCTCCTTTGGGATGGGTATAAATAAGTAAATAGTGAATGTCAGCACAACTTATATTTATTTACAGTATAGATTTACAAAAACATGGAAAATATTTTTTTATTATTATACTATACAATAGTTTATTTTATTTAGATGTGTTTTCTTTTCAGTTATGGTACAAGCACCTTGCAAATCTTTTATTCCTTTAAGAAAATTGTAAAAATCTACTGAATTACTTCTTCATGTATGCTTACAAATCAAGGAAATTACTAAATTCACTTTCTTTACCTTTTACCGACGTATCCCCATTGGATCATCTCGACCTGAGATTTTCACGTCAAAATCGAGATTTAAACAATGAAGAACCTATTAGATGTTTCCCATAATATTTCAAAACTGTTGTTATTCAAATGAAAACGTTAATGCTTCGTTGAGTCGCCCTAACTTGAGATTCTCACGTCAACCCGAGGCTTACTCAAAGAAGGATTTATTAAATATTTAAATAATATTCTTAAAATTGTTGCTATCCAGGTAAAATTATTGATACTCCGTTGAATCGCCTTAACTTGAGATTTTCACGTCAACCCAAGGCATGCTCAAAGAAGGATTTATTAAATATTTAAATAATATTCTTAAAATTGTTGTTATCCAGTAATTTTATATCACATACATGAAGATTCCTTTATTTATTTATTATAAGATTGCAAGATGGAGTTTTATTTAATAATGCTTGTACTTACTTTTCTTGACTGTATATCATTTCGAATTCTTCTTGATAATTCTGGCCTTCCATTCCTTTGAAAATTTATTATGGCGGGCTTTGTAGAGTCGAATAATAATATCCCGCGCTTTACTGTATTTAGCGCGCACTTATCGTTTGAAAAGCGTATCACACGTTTTATTTCACAACGTCTAAATCTTAAAAGCCTTTATGCCTTTTTAGATTTTATTTTATTTTATTTTACAACACTTGAAGCACTGGTCTAAGTTTAAGGGACTGCTGATCAACTTTTTCTTTTTCTTCTTGAGTATTGAAGATCTTCGGATGGACTTTCTATTTCTGCAAATGCACGCGTTTATATACCCTTCAACAATTGACAAACGCTTTATTTTGTTTCAAAATTATTTTTGTTCAATTTAAATTTTCTTCTACTGCGCCCTCCGTGTTTGTTATGGTAACTATCGATGTCATGTGATCACGTGATCTTTCTTCCGCCATGTTACCGTTGTTGTTGTTTACATATCCTGTATTTGCATATCTAATGAACATCGATTGATTTTATCGATTGGTAGGTATTTTTGAGCTGCTATATTATATACTGACTAATGTTTTATTTGTTTTTAGCTTGGAGTCTCTTGAAGCATTTTTATATGAAGGAAATTATGTACTAATCGCATATTTAAATGTACATTCAATAATATCTTTTATCCTGGAGATACCAGTGAAAAATTGCATACCCAACAAATGTTTTATTTTTAATAGTGAACCAGGCCACAATATTTGCATTCTGGATGTGTTGGTGTATAGAAAACAGATACATCATATACCTTTATATGCATTTCTATGTCCCATACGGAAGAAAATACAATTGATCCTTATATAGTGATTGAGAAATAATTAGAATATATATATATGTATCTACGTATAACGACCTTTGTTTCTTACAATAGTGTTTATTATTGTTGCAATGTATAGAAATGCAGGCTTCTATTCATTGATTATTATTGCTGCTAAAGAATGTATTACCGAATGACCTACTTTCTATTAATTACTAATAATAATGTTTAAATCATTACATATCCTTTTTTAGACTGAGGTCAGTATTTGAACATCATGTTTTGTATGATATTTAACACAATTTTTGTGCTCTAATTTATTTAAAATTGGGGTCAACACTTTTAATTTCAATGCTCTCATTTTTGTTTTTCTCTTGACGGGTGTGCAACCCACATTGCATTGATGTGTATTCTATTGCATGTTCATCAGTTCGAATATTTATTGTCATGCAATAATTTAAATAATATGTATTTATATAAATTAATGGATTGTTCTATGTTTATATCTGATGAAATATTAAATTATAATTTATATATCAAATATGTGAACCTATATTTATTTAAAATAAATGTGCTGGTATTTTCTTTTTGTTGGCATTTTATTTGTTTGATTTATTTATTTATTTATTTATGCAGAAAAATACCACAGCAATATGCATTACATATTACATATATTAAAGGTAAAAAAGGAGTATTTTTGTTTGATATTTGCGTATAGAATGTATTATATTCTATGTTTAATACATACCTGAACCTTCATCCCGTGCATTTACGTACGGATTTTCATATAGCCCCAACTGGTGTTACCATTAGCCCGCCCAAAATACAAGCGTAACATACGACGTTGCATCACCGATGATTCCACGCCCATACACGGACTTTGTGAACCCCGGCGAATCAAAGTGCGCGTCGGTTGTGACGCGGTCCAATCGTGTGCGTGCTGACATAAGCAAAAACCAATAACAGTGCGGCGTGTGGTGGCGTGACTAAGATAAACCAATGAGTGTTGTGCGCGTCACAATGGTGCCGTGTGCAAACCAATAGAGTGGCTGCTGACATCAGCAGCAGCCAATTAGAGTTTGTGCCCATAAGACATAGTGGAAAAATAAACATATAAATTGAGGTGTGTAATCCAAAACGAAATCAATCATTCTTCGACTTTCCATTCGACATCAACTCTTCAACAACAACAACCAGCAGAAGAAGAATCACCAGTAAAAGCCAAAAGGGCCCACCGCTACAAGAGCCAACTACTTAGGCCCAACAAGTACTACTGGCCTACAACGCTTCAAGAGCCAACTACTTAGGCCCAACAAGTACTACTGGCCTACAACGCTTCAAGAGCCAACTACTTAGGCCCAACAAGTGCTACTGGCCTACAACGCATCCAGGCCCATCGTGCTTAGGCCCAGCAAGTGCTACTGGCCTACAACGCATCCAGGCCCATCGTGCTCAGGCCCCAACATACTCAGGCCCAACGAATACTACCAGGCCCAACAAGTATTACCAGGCCCAACGTGCTCAGGCCCCAACATACTCAGGCCCAACGAATACTGCCAGGCCCAACGAGTATTACCAGGCCCAGCGAGTATCACCAGGCCCAACGTGCTCAGGCCCCATCGTGCTCAGGCCCCAACATACTCAGGCCCAACGAATACTACCAGGCCCAACAAGTATTACCAGGCCCAACGTGCTCAGGCCCCAACATACTCAGGCCCAACGAATACTGCCAGGCCCAACGAGTATTACCAGGCCCAGCGAGTATCACCAGGCCCAACGTGCTCAGGCCCCAACGTGCTTAGGCCCCAACATACTCAGGCCCAACGAATACTGCCAGGCCCAACGAGTATTACCAGGCCCAGCGAGTATCACCAGGCCCAACGTGCTCAGGCCCAACCTACTCAGGCCCAACGAGTGCTGCCAGCCCCAACAAGTGCTACCAGGCCCAACGTGCTCAGGCCCAGCGAGTCCTGCCAGGCCCAACAAGTGCTACGTGACACATCACCAACCCTAGTGCCGATAACCCATATTGGATTACGCGAGTGCACCCACCACCCAACAAGTGCTAAGTGACACATCACCAACCCTAGTGCCAATAACCCATATTGGATTACGCGAGTGCACCCACCACCCAACAAGTGCTAAGTGACACATCACCAACCCTAGTGCCGATAACCCATAGTGGATTACGCGAGTGCACCCACCACCCAACAAGTGCTAAGTGACACATCACCAACCCTAGTGCCGATAACCCATATTGGATTACGCGAGTGCACCCACCACCCAACAAGTGCTCAATGACACATCATCAACCCTAGTGCCGATAACCCATATTGGATTACGCGAGTACACCCACCCCTTAGTGCAACAGACACTATGTATATTTACTAGTTGTTTAATATCTTTTTGCTTATTTGTTTTCTTGGTTTATTAAATAAAGAATATTTATTTATGTTTTTGTGAACCATGTGTTTGAATTGTTACCACTTCCACTAAAGTGAGTCTCTGCCGGCCCCTTGTTAAAACACGACAAAGTGGAAGGTAACAATTTTGGCGCCCAATAACGTGGGACTTTATTAGTGCAGTGTAAGTGCTTCGAACCACCCCAACAATGCCAAGACCTAGGAAGGGAAGAAAAACCCAGCAGCACAGCGAGGACGAGCTGGACATCCCAACACCACCACCACAAACTTCAACCGGAACACCAGCTACAGGCATAACTAAATCAGAATTACAATTAGCCATTCTGATCGCCGAAATAAAACTTCTGGGTAACCGGATCACAACCTTGGAACGAGTTACTACATCCACCACACCCACAAGAAGAGTTATTAACCCAGCAATAAATATTATTGGACGAAGCAACTCTCAAACCGAAAACTTACCTGAACCTCCGCCTCAGGAAGAAACCACGAGACCTGTCACTCCAAAACCAGTCACCACCCCTGAACCATTTATATATATGGAAGGGGCCAACACCAACGTCAATTCAAGCACGCCTATGGCTCATACAACGGGCACACATCCACATACTGGTCATTGCTGCGGGCCATGCCATCAAGAAGCCCCAAGCAATCCACCACCAAGATCATACAGTGGCCACCTGGTAGAAGATCCAGAAGTATTTTTGGTCCGCCTAAACAATTATCTCCAGGACCAAAGACTGGAACTACCAGAAGACGTGGACGACGCTGTCAGGCCATACCTGGTGGGAGAGGCGGCGAATTGGTTCCGCAGAAATGAAGGAGGTTTTGATACATTGAAAGAATTCTGCCAAAGATTTAGAAGAGAATTCATGGGACCACAGAAAAGGCGCGCCTTACAATTGGCTTGTGAAACCAGGCAAAAGGGTGATGAAGACCCGTCCACCTTCATCACCCGTATGAAACGCCTATGCCTAAGGCTAAATCCTCATTGGCCAGAGACTGAGTTGGTCGAACACATTGTTGCACAAATGACGCAACAATATTGTGTTCAACTGTCACAAGCTGAACCTAGAACATTGGAACAGTTGCAGTTAGCCTGTGAGAAATGGTCAACTGTATATGAAAACTTCAAACACAAACCACAGCCGACAAAGAAAGAGGCTGAACCACCTATGCCCACCAAGAAAAGGGAACAACCCACGGAAAGACCCCTACCACGCTGCTGGTTTTGTCCTGAACGCCATTACAACAGGGACTGCCCAAAGCAACCAGCCAGTTTCGAGAGCCGCCACCCACCAGCCAACCAAAAATCGGGGGAAGAAGAAGGGGCCGTTCCACCCAAAGCACCGGAGCGGCCCTAATCACTACAGCATCAACTGGGCAAACGGCGTCCATCCAAATTCAAATCCATGGACGCCACGTTGCGGCACGAATAGATAGTGCGGCCAGTAGAAATCTAATAAAGCCCAAATGGACATCTGGGCCAATAACCACTACAACACCAGTGGAATTCACAATGGCACTACGTGACAAAAAGTTCATCACCGATCAAAAGGGGCAGCTAGAAGCAACGGTGGGTGATGGATATCATTTCCAGTGCGAAGCCTTGGTGGTGGACGGCCTCCAGGCGGAAGTGGTCCTCGGACACCCCTGGTTACGAGAAAACCAGGCTGTGATTGATTATATCCGTGGCTGTATCCATGTGGGGGTAACACAACGGCACACAATACACTTTGATGCCACCACACCACGACGAGCAGCCCCCGATCTAGACTTAACCGAAACACCAGTGGACACCCGACAGTGGACAGACGGCCAAAGAAAGGACTTCTTGGCCATAATGCAAGATTTTCGATCGCTATTTGAAGAAGGTGGGCGAATCACCACTACTGCTACCACCAAGCATACGATTCGCCTACAAGACAATGTTCCTGTGCGAGTACGTCAGTATAAATATACGCCACAGAAGAAGAGAATAATAACCACCCAAATCGAAGAAATGCTGTCCACAGGTGTAATACGACCTAGCCACAGTGAATATAATTCACCAATCGTCATAGTAAACAAAAAAAATGGCGAACCCCGATTTTGCGTCGATTTCCGTCGCCTCAATGATAAAACACAGGACGAAGTGAGCCCTCTACCACCAATACAAGAGACATTAAGAGATCTGGGTACGGCAAGAGTTTTTACGACACTCGATTTGCGCAGTGGATACTGGCAAGTGGAATTATCAGAGGAATCCAAACGACTCACCGCCTTCACCACCCCTGGAGGGGCGGCTTATGAATTTAATGTGATGCCGTTCGGATTAAAGGGGGCCCCCACCACCTTTCAGAAATTAATGGTGCAAGATGTATTGGTGGGGTACCTCCAGGAATTTACGTTAGCCTATTTGGACGACATCATTATTTATTCAGACAGCCTCGAGCAACACTTTCACCACCTTCGTTTGGTCCTAGAAAGAATCCAACAGCATGGCCTTAGGCTTAATCTGCAGAAGTGTCACTTCGCCGGCCACCAATTAAACTACCTGGGCCATGTGGTCACTGAGGACGGAAACAAACCACAGACGGCGCATATCCAAGCCATTCAAGAGGCTGAAGCCCCAAAAACCCGCAAAGCCTTGCGACATTTTCTGGGCACAGTGAATTGGTTGCGGGATTACGTCCCCAACGCCTCGAAAATTATGGCCCCATTAACGGACCTGCTATCTACCAAAGTCACTTTTAAATGGACCAGGCCAGCGGAAGAAGCATTCCTGGCAATCAAAGCGGCGGTATCGAGACCCCTCTTCCTGCACAGGCCCGACTTCCGGTCCCCTTTTGTTTTACAAACGGATGCCAGTGGTTTGGGGGCGTCAGCGGTGCTATATCAGGAGGAGCACGGCCAGCGCCGAATCATTAATTACGCTAGTCTTCGTTTTAACAAAACAGAGCGAAAATACCACATTAACGAGCAGGAGTGCCTTGCGGTGGTATGGGCCATCCGACGCTATCGGCCTTACCTGGAGGACCGCCCATTTACGCTCCGAACCGACAGCAGGGCACTTATGTGGCTCAACAGTTTCAAAGACGCCAAATCAAAACTGATGCGCTGGTCGCTGCTCCTGCAAGAGTTCGTCTACACCGTTGAACATATTCCTGGACGGCTGAACGAATTGCCAGACGCCCTCTCACGCCACCCAAGCGGCGAAGAAACCACAACCGAAACAGAAGATTGGGACCGTTTGGTTCCCACGACACCACCACCCGACAAAACAGAACTCAAAGAGACAATATGCCTGCTACAGGAGGAGGAGCCTCTATTCCACACGCTCCAGGATGCACAGCAGGCTGATCCGGTCATTAGAGATCTGGCCCGGCAAATTCAGGATCCAACGGGTGAACAACACCCCGAATTTGTCTACGAGGATGGGTTCGTCCGTTACAGAGACGGGGAGCATCGACCCATACTAGTTCCGCAGACTGCACGGGACAGGGTGCTCTACCAGTACCATGACGATCCTACGGCCGGCCACCCGGGAACTGACGAAACCTACGGTACCATCACCCGCAGGTTCCATTGGCCGAGTGTGCGGGCAGATGTGGTGGAATATGTCCGTGGATGCAGGCTGTGTAACGCTTTCAAACGCGGACCTCTCCAAGCAAAGGCGCCTCTTCAACCACACGCACCACGACAACCGTTCGAAGTTCTGTCGGTGGACATCGTGGGCCCTCTTACAAGATCTAGGAAAGGAAACGTATTCGGCGTGGTAATAATGGATCTCCATTCCCGATGGATCGAGGCTCAGGCAGTGCCCAACACTAACACACACACGATAGAGGGCTGCCTGGAAAACGTATTCCAGCGCTTCGGCTACCCAATGGCCATCATCACAGATAACGGCCCCCAGTTTACCTCCGTCGGCTGGGATGCTGCACTGCGGCGTTGGCAGTGCATGCATTGGACGACGCCCATATATCATCCAAGGGCCAATCCAGTCGAACGGAGGAATCAAGAATTAAAGAAGGGCCTCCGACTCCAACTGGAGGGCCAGACACCGGAGCGCTGGGATGAGAAATTGAACCAGGTTTTGTTCAATTTACGCTGCCGCCAAAATGCCGCCTCAGGGTGCTCCCCGGCATACGCCCTGTTTGGGCATGAGTTAAGAAGGCCTGGGGAATGGAGGGACCCACTACCAGCAAGTGCCGAAACAAGACCGCAAAGAACACGACGAATTCATGAACATGAGCAAAGATATCGTCAGCGCCGATACACACAGCCTGCTGCCCCAATGCCATTACAACTCGTACCAGGTGATCTGGTGATGGTAAAATCATATCTGCCCCACGGAAGACCGTTTGGCCCGAAATGGATGGGCCCATATCCAGTCAGGGAAGTGGCCGGAACTACCGCGGTTTGGGTAGAACGACCGGGAGGACAGTGGACCAAGTATCATTTAGATCAAGTAAGAATCGCCAGACCAGCTAACGCCAGGCCACCACCCCCACTACAAGAAGGCCACGAACCGGCTCCACCTCCGAATCCCGAACCAGAACCAACACCAGGGCCTAGCCATCGTCCAGATTAGTGACAAGTGACTCATAAGGCCTGAAACATCGCGTGGTGCAACGTCTTTCCCAGGGAGGGCCGTTTGTTACCATTAGCCCGCCCAAAATACAAGCGTAACATACGACGTTGCATCACCGATGATTCCACGCCCATACACGGACTTTGTGAACCCCGGCGAATCAAAGTGCGCGTCGGTTGTGACGCGGTCCAATCGTGTGCGTGCTGACATAAGCAAAAACCAATAACAGTGCGGCGTGTGGTGGCGTGACTAAGATAAACCAATGAGTGTTGTGCGCGTCACAATGGTGCCGTGTGCAAACCAATAGAGTGGCTGCTGACATCAGCAGCAGCCAATTAGAGTTTGTGCCCATAAGACATAGTGGAAAAATAAACATATAAATTGAGGTGTGTAATCCAAAACGAAATCAATCATTCTTCGACTTTCCATTCGACATCAACTCTTCAACAACAACAACCAGCAGAAGAAGAATCACCAGTAAAAGCCAAAAGGGCCCACCGCTACAAGAGCCAACTACTTAGGCCCAACAAGTACTACTGGCCTACAACGCTTCAAGAGCCAACTACTTAGGCCCAACAAGTACTACTGGCCTACAACGCTTCAAGAGCCAACTACTTAGGCCCAACAAGTGCTACTGGCCTACAACGCATCCAGGCCCATCGTGCTTAGGCCCAGCAAGTGCTACTGGCCTACAACGCATCCAGGCCCATCGTGCTCAGGCCCCAACATACTCAGGCCCAACGAATACTACCAGGCCCAACAAGTATTACCAGGCCCAACGTGCTCAGGCCCCAACATACTCAGGCCCAACGAATACTGCCAGGCCCAACGAGTATTACCAGGCCCAGCGAGTATCACCAGGCCCAACGTGCTCAGGCCCCATCGTGCTCAGGCCCCAACATACTCAGGCCCAACGAATACTACCAGGCCCAACAAGTATTACCAGGCCCAACGTGCTCAGGCCCCAACATACTCAGGCCCAACGAATACTGCCAGGCCCAACGAGTATTACCAGGCCCAGCGAGTATCACCAGGCCCAACGTGCTCAGGCCCCAACGTGCTTAGGCCCCAACATACTCAGGCCCAACGAATACTGCCAGGCCCAACGAGTATTACCAGGCCCAGCGAGTATCACCAGGCCCAACGTGCTCAGGCCCAACCTACTCAGGCCCAACGAGTGCTGCCAGCCCCAACAAGTGCTACCAGGCCCAACGTGCTCAGGCCCAGCGAGTCCTGCCAGGCCCAACAAGTGCTACGTGACACATCACCAACCCTAGTGCCGATAACCCATATTGGATTACGCGAGTGCACCCACCACCCAACAAGTGCTAAGTGACACATCACCAACCCTAGTGCCAATAACCCATATTGGATTACGCGAGTGCACCCACCACCCAACAAGTGCTAAGTGACACATCACCAACCCTAGTGCCGATAACCCATAGTGGATTACGCGAGTGCACCCACCACCCAACAAGTGCTAAGTGACACATCACCAACCCTAGTGCCGATAACCCATATTGGATTACGCGAGTGCACCCACCACCCAACAAGTGCTCAATGACACATCATCAACCCTAGTGCCGATAACCCATATTGGATTACGCGAGTACACCCACCCCTTAGTGCAACAGACACTATGTATATTTACTAGTTGTTTAATATCTTTTTGCTTATTTGTTTTCTTGGTTTATTAAATAAAGAATATTTATTTATGTTTTTGTGAACCATGTGTTTGAATTGTTACCACTTCCACTAAAGTGAGTCTCTGCCGGCCCCTTGTTAAAACACGACAAAGTGGAAGGTAACACTGGAACATATTCATATACGAAAATCTTCGAATGCACCACTCTTACCATTTACGTCGACACGAATAAAGTATCATTTTCCAAGCAATAAATAAATTTCAGAACTGAATTCGCATACGGGTAAGATTTCAGAATATCCACATAAATCCTCATAAATGTACATAGCTGCACAATAAGTGTCTGCGTGTATATCATTACCTTACTCACGTGCTAACAATACATGTTAATGAAAGCAAGCTGGTGTTACGGATCCATTCAAGCAAAGTAGTGAAAAGAGCATTCATTGTACCGGGCATGAATGCCACGAAACTCGGCATAATACACTTCCCTTTTACTTATTTGCGTTAAATTGCCTGAGAAGAGAAACGACTGGGATGTAGTGGAGGAGGGGAAAGGGTACTGATCTTCCGAAAACCATAGAAAAGGATGGATGATACAATTTACAAAATTCAGTGCGGACCGGGCCTTTTCCGCCGGACCATTCATGAAAGCACGGACAGTTTAACCGGGTAGTATGACGATTAAAGTTTCGGGATTTTGTGCGTAATTGAGCGGTGTATAAGAAGTTTTAGGAATCCCATTCGACTTGAACGACTTTTCCTTTCTCTTATGGTGTAATTTTAGATTTAATAATGCCGAAAATTTTCAATTTGTTTTTACGTAATAAACCAACTGAGTGAAAATTATTCCTCAAGAATACAATATATAATTAAAATAAAACTTCGTAAAGTTTCCTACATTGGAAAATGTGAAGTTTAATTTTAACATACATAGGTATATTATCTTAAGAGCTAATTCGCTACAATTTGTTTCATGCTAGAATTGTTTTTATTGTTGAAAGTTATTTTCTTAGATTAACAAAATGATTGTATATAATTAATAATTGTATGGCTTGTATGTAATCTTGTAATCATGTATAAAGAAAAGACAAGTATTGAAAATGACATCAGATGGTAAATACACCATACAAGAAATTCAATAATTATTTCGAAAACAAAGAAAAGTAAATTGATTAACGCTGATACCAATGTTTCAAAACTGTAGGGAAGTATTATAATCGAAACAATAGCATAAACGTCGCGTGATTGATATAATATGAAATAGAAGAATACTATAATCCCTTTAAAAAATAATAACTCTCTAAGGCCCAGTTGTACAATGTTCAGCAAAATCTAGCCGATAACAATCCGTCCGATTAATCTATCGGTAAGATAAATCTATGAGGCGTATTTCAAACTGTAGTTGTCGGTGAGATTGCTATCGGTTGAATGTAATTGAGTTGGTAATACATTTTAGTAAGTATTTCATATGCAATTGTGAAGTTTACAGCCCTGGTTTTTAAATTTAGAAGTTATTTTAAACAGTAAACAAATTGTTATAAGTGAATATTCGATAAATTTTAATTTTATATAGGTACAAATATTTTAATTATGTTCAATGTGTTTGAGACTAGTAGCAGCAGTGATTCCAATGAATTACTAGTCAATATTTTCTTAAACAGAATAAAAGAAAAACGTATTGGAGAACGACTTAACCACATGGATTACTGGAATGATAACGAATTTTGTATGCGTTTTCGTTTAATGAAAGAGAGTTAGATTACTACTACTACAAATTGTAGAATAATTAGAAACTTAAACTAATACGTAAAACAAATAATTATTTTATTTTGTATATTCAAAAAACAAATTAGTGCTATATGTACATATTTTGCTTACAATTCTTCCTTGGTATAATTTGCAGTGAGCAAACGATTATTTTCCTTTACCATTTCAAAAGATTATATTATTATTAAGATATTTTATTTTCACGTAACTACAGACGTAACATACAAATATTATATAGGTTATGTTTGCCTGAATTAACCGCCCAACAACTCTTATCGGTAACTTCGAGTACCCGACAGATTATCTCGCCGATAAGGTGGCGAATAAAGATATCTGTATATTGTAATACGACAGAAGACCTTGTCGGCAAGATAACGCTGTCGGACAGTATATCGGTATATTGTACAACCGGCCCTAAGTGAAGTATACAACACTCAATAAAACAGAACTCTGATGTATTATATCTGTAAGAATAAGCTAAATGTTAACTCAAATAATACAACACATAATCAAAATAAAGCACTATTACACAAAGAAAGGGGGATAGTGCAAGAAAAATTCTGTAAGCAACTAATTATCAATTTGAGTCAAGGTCAAATAATGAAAGAATGTGATACTGAGCTTATGAAGGTGTCGTTCCCCAAGTCGATGACCAGACGTAACTAACTAACCAACTACTGTGTGTGTGACTACGATAGCGGTAAAACGGCTACACATATCCATTTCGAATTTTATATTTGCGAGTATAATTTCCCTATTGACATCTGATAAGATTTTCAGTAAAATCGATAGAACGGAAGTAGTAAGTAGTTTACTACATTGAAAAAAACGATTTTTACCAATATTTTGTCAACTACTAAGAATAGAATAGAATAGAATAATTTATTGGTCCACAAATTATACAGAAATATGTTGGACACGTCATGTTTCAAAATATTGATACTTAAAATGTTTGGGGTGTAGGCTGTAGATAACGTTGAAAAGGTAAACAACACATCATATACATATACACAGTTATCATGTATCAACATATCCAGAAGTGTCACTGCTCAGTAACAGCGATAAATTCTTGCACCGAATAGATGCAATTAATTTGCAGAAGCTGGCGCAGTTTCCGTTTAAACTCTTGGGCATTTTCCAAAACATGCAATTCATCGAGTAACCTGTTAAAAAGTTGTAGCACCATGGACACCGGTGACGTCTTTGCAATATTCAATCTATTGTTCGGCAACCTGAAATCATTTCTTTGCCTGGTATTGTACGCGTGTATTCCACAGTTTTTTCTAAAATAGTTTTTATTTCTCAAAATATACACCAAAAGTTCTAAAATATATACTCTAGGCAAAGGCAAAATGCTGTATTGCTTGAAATATGGCCTGCAAGAAATAGTTGAATGAATACCGGCAATAGAACGAATCACGTGCTTCTGCGCAAGAAATACTTAATTGAAATACTGAGATGATCCCCAAAGGAGATTCGGTATGCCATGCGCGAGAAAACCTGCCCGTAATAGAACCTGACTAGGTCTTTAGTACTGGAGATCAGCTTAGCACAATGAATCCTCCAATCCATGCACTCATCAAGCGTCACGCCAAGGAAATTAACGCTAGACTGATGACTAATGCCAGTATCCAGGTAAGCTAGATCCAAGTCAAAAACCGCCCTGGACTGCGCTGTATGAAAATCACAAAGTGTGTCTTTGACAGATTCATAAATAAGTTACTACTCTGAAACCAGTAACAAAGTCGCCCAAGGACCTCACGCACGCTTACAGGGTCAGATTCCGAAACCAACGCAGTAGTATGGTCAGCATAAATGTACAGTCATCAACGTATGTTACAAGGTCATTAATAAAAAGTAAAAACAATACTGGGCCTAGAACTGATCCCTGTGGCACACCGAGGCCCACAGGCAAAACCGAGGAATAGAAATTTCTTGTCAAGTTCTCTTTCCTGTGTGATATCCTAACGCACTGTGTTCACTCTGACAAATACGAAGCAAACCATCAGACACTACGCCTCTAATACCGTAGTTACACGTTTGTCAAGCATGAGCCGATGGTTCACGCAATCGAAAGCACGTGTAAGGTCACAAAAACCTCAGCAGGATACTCTCCACGATCCAAGCCATCAATTACATCTATAATAAGGGCAGTCACGGCAGCCACAGTTGAAAAACCTTCCCTGAAACCAAACTGTCTATTTGTAATTATATTGTTCTTATTTAAGTGACCCATCAACCTATTCAACATTGCATACTCAAATAGTTTTGAGAAACTGGAGCTCAGTGTTATGGGGCGATAATTAGACACTTCATGTGTAGAGTCTCTTTTATGAATTGGATTAACAATCGATGTTTTAAGGACTTTAGGAAAAGAGCCTCTCTCAAACGACAGATTAATGATCTGCGTTAAAGGCCGAATACATGCAACAGCAACACGACGCAACAAGTTGCAAAGTACATTATCTGGGCCTGAACTACCCGTGTTTTTTAATTTGTTTATTATATTAACCATCTCATGCGCATACAAAAGAAGAGCACACAAGGAATTACAACCACCACTACTAGTAATGGTGTCCTGCATAGTAGTAGCAACACCATATACAATGTTAATTCGCTCCTCAATAAAAAAAAGTTGCTAAATATGTCAGCTACTCTAATAGGATCATCGATCAAACAATTATCTATATTTAAGGAAATATTCTCCCTCGGTTTCCGCTGTTTATTTGTAAGCTCCGCTATAACTGACCATGCTGCACTGTTTATATTCCTACAATTTAAAATTTTGTTTGCATAAAAATATCGTTTAGTATTATGTACAAGAGCAGCATGATCCCTTCTCGCAGCAGAATAAAACTCCTGCAGATTTGGGTAATGCAACTGCAGGTAGTACAAATCTTTCAATCTGCTACTTGATACCTTGACTTCCTGAGTAACCCAAGCAGTACGATTTCGGATCCTATCAGTTATCATCATTTCCGGAAAGTTAATCTCCGACGGACAAACAGTATAACGCGCATTCGAAAAATTACAAAAAATATTATCCAGAATGGCTATATTGCGCGTGTGTCTGTAAACCTGTCCAGACATATCAAAAGAGTCTAAAAGATGTGTTAGCCTAGCTCTTTTACTATCGTTATCATTCTTAAAGTGAACATTGAAATCACCTGTCAAGACAATATAGGATTGCCGAAAGGAAATAGACTGCAACATATCAGATATCACATCCATAAACATCTCAAAATTGCCATCCGGCGATCGATAACAAGTGATAATTTTTATTTGTACATTACTTTATTTGTACATTACCAATCTCCCACAATGCACCACATACTTCGATGTGAATCTCCCGGCAGAAATCATCAAACACATTGGTCTAACTTGTAAAGTAGACTTCGCCCACAAAGCTACGCCCCCACGAGAATGAAATCTCCGACAAAAATGCGAAACCAAGACTATGTCGCAGGCCGCACAAGAATCAAGGAAATCAGACGGATGCAATACTTCAGTCAATGATATAAAATTTACATTTACGTCGTCTAAGTCTAAATCTAACTGGCACAATTTAGCCACTGTTAATCCTTGCACGTTAAGCAATAAAATATCTATGTCATCACAATAACCGACGAGGCTATGTTTAACACCCCAGAAGAAGAACCCATTAATACATTACCAAGAATATCCTGATCCTGAGCAGTGACACGCAACGCAGCTACATCTGGTCCAAAAGTCAGACGCCCACCGTTCACAGTAGCCTGTATGTCAATTAAATTGTTGTAGTTTATATAATCTTCTGCAGATGAAGCACGAACACTATTTCGAAGAATTCTAAGTCTATCCGCGATGACATCCGACAGCATCGTAACTAACTTTTGTTTACCCGTGCGGTTTAAGTGTAATCCATGTTGAACGAACATATCACTGGTTAAGAATGGATTGCTATCCATCAGTATCAACCAAGTAGGTATCACTAAAATGCTGGTAAAATTCCATACTTATGTCATGTATAAAGTTATTAAGAATGGGTCTATTTATCCAATATGGAATATACGGAATAACTACATTGGTCCTATGTGAACATGACTTTATCCTGTTAAAGGTGGCATCAGATATCCTACGGCCCATAATTACATCATTCAAGCTACCCATTATAATACGAAAATCATTCGATGTCAGACTTCCAATCAAATCATCAGCCCCCGAAGCACATTCTCCAATGTAGCATTTGGTTTACACACTCCCAGAACATTGAAGTTTTGCGCATCCAACTGGGATTTCCATACACCGCCGGCAACGTTTCGCGCATGACTGTCACCCAGTAATAATGCGATGTCTTGTCTCGTGAGGGCCATTTGAAAACTTAAGACACGATAAATAATCCGACTCTCTGTGTTTGGCTGAGTCAGTAATCACTGCATTTCCCTCTGTTTGTGTGCCAGAACTAACTCAATTGATTTTTCTCATTCTGGCATTAAACATCTTCATATCAGACATAACTTTCTTATGGGATTGTATTTTTGACGCATTTTGTTTCTGGCAGTCAACAAAATAACCACAGAAAAAGAAACAGATATGATTTCAGCGAAATATTACGGTATCTTTGGTACATTATATTTCACTAATAACTCGCTCATTTACAATGTTATGAACATGCAAGTTCCACTAATGAAATCACAAATTCATCCCTCATCGATTTGTAAAATCTTCAAACCTGAAAGAATCTCCACTAGGACACACTCTCACAATATTAAGAGACACACTAAAATAGGTACGTCCTCCGGTAGAGGCTTTACTTCATAATAAGTTTAAATAATTTTGTAAAAATTTAAATATTCTCAAAAGCGAATTTGAGAAAATTGTTATTAAGAATGTTTTGTTGGAATACCTACCGAAAGTAAGCCTTTTACTCTTATCGAAAATAATTTATTGCGTATATCTCGCTACTCATGCTTTCTAGGCAGATACTTTGTGTGTATAAAGGTATTCAAAGCTTGATTTTCAATACTTTTTATATACAAATATTTTCAAAATTCGATTCAGAAGTACCTAACACTTTTATCGAGTAGCATTTTTTTTTACTAATATTTTTTAAATTATACATTCTATAGAAATGTATTTAGAAAATAGAAGTACTTAAAATAGGATTTTGATTTATATCGCAAATAAACAACTCGTGCAATTTATTTATTTAAAACAGTCTGTATATTCATACACGTAAAATTATTACAATATAAAATATAAAACTAATGTATCACACTTAAAACTATTATTAACACATGTATTTTTTACCAGTACTATTTATATGTCTGTAGTATTTATATCTTTATTGCACTATAATAAAGACTGCATCGTATTTATATCACTTCTATTTATATAACACTCTAATATTTATGTCTTTTCTTCGGCTACCACTTAAAGAACTATTTATTTATTTCTTATATTTATTTCTACTTTGGTCTGCGCGTCGACTACTTAAGGAACTTCTTATTCCAGAATTATTCATCCATCGGTGACCCAGCCGCCTTATATACACATACGAAGCATCTGGAAGCATTCGCGTGAACTCCATCTTCCTCTCGATGTTTGTAGAACATTCCACAGACATTCTGTCTCGATGCAGTACAACGCAAGTGGATGGTATATTGCTTTACGATGTTTATCAGTCGCGTCGAGATGATTTACAACCTTTTTTTTTATTGTCGCTCGGAAGTCCGCCCGGATGTCTACTGGTTTCGTTACATTGCCCCCTTCTTAAAAACTGCGTTTCGTCCCGAAACACGCTATTCCATGTTCTTGTCGCTAGCGGATGACCAAATCCACACCGGAACCCACGGATACACCCAGCCGTCTTGTGGAAATGGCAATCCACCGTCCCAGGCTGCACAACGGGCTGATTGGGCCGACAGCCGCACACGACCATTTCCATACCAGAACGCCGAAACACCGCCTCCAGCATGTTTCCTGCGATTCTCCACTCCAAACGTCCTCGTAAATCGACAAGGGATTCCCATAAGTTGGCTCTCTAGGTTTTCCGGTAATTTGTCACACATCCGCCACTTCACCGCTGTCACGTCCATGGTATGGGCCAATTGGTTGAAACGCACCACCCCTGGCTCACTATGGGGTGTTAGTCTCATGCGATAAACGACGTAATCTATTTGCTCTAGTATTTCGCATGGTCCCTCCCAGTATTGTTGGAGCTTTGGGGACAGGCCTCGCCCACGTTGAGGATTATATAACCAAACAAGGTCCTCTTTTCGGTAACCACCTCCCTCGGCTTGCACGTGGTAACGATTCTTCGTCCTGTCGCTGTCATCCTGAGTGTGATGGCGCACTCGCTTGTAGGCATCCTCCAACCTTCGTCTGTATCTGCTGACGTAGTCTTCTCCATTTGGGTTCTCCACAAAACACTTGAGTAGATCATCCTCCACCTTCAGAGAGTCCCATTGAGCCCAGAAGGAATCCAGTCCCTGTGAACGAGGAGCCACTTCTTGCCAAGCCGGTCCGCGACCAGTACCTTTCCAAACCATCAATAAACCAAGATCTTCATCAGCTTCTTGACCGATCCGCAAATTGTCAGGATGCTACTGATCGTCAACCACGGCAGTTCTGAATGTGTTGGCCGATTTTTCTTCTAGTCGGTTACTATGCCTGCAGTCTTCTGGGCGTTGTCTTCTTGCAACAGCATCAGCGTTTTGCTGTTGCAGAGATGCAATTCGCGCTATTTATTTTGCGGCTCTACGATACTGGGTCGACGATTGCCTCTTCTCATCGACCCATTTCATTTTCGCTGTTCCGCTATGGTTTTCTTGGGCTTCTTCCCGCATTTACTATGCGCATGGCCCATTTCCATCTCCATTTCCATTTCCAATTCCAGCATCGGAGCATTCTTCTCTTAGGTTGCACTTGATTCACTAATCGTCGGACTACCTGTTCCAGGTGTGCATGCCCATACTTCATCTCAAGACGCTTGATTGATTTAAGGTAGTCTTGACACTCTTCCGGACGTAAGGTCTGCAGAATGTCACTGGCTTCTCCTCTGAACGACACAATCAGGGCAGTAGCTTTCTTCGGGGACATACACCCATTTGCTCCTGCAGCGGCTTCGAATTGTTTCCGGTACGTCATCCATGACGTCTTCCCATCGAAGGTGGAAGGTTTTACTTTTGCCTTCGCTGTTCGGGGGATCTCCAGGCTTCCGTTCGAGGTGTCATGGGGACCGCAGTCGTTCATCGCTGGCAACTGAAGCTGAACCCCAAACTCGTCCCCCATTCCGAACACGCGCTTCTCAACTTTCAGTTCTACGGCTTCGATGGCCTCAGAAAATTCCTGTCTCCCATTCGATGAATTCTTTTGAATGTCTTCCTTAAAAGTAGTCTCGAGTTGTTTTGAATTACTTGCAATTTCATTTCTTAAAGCTTTTGAATTATTTTCAATTTCATCTTTCAAAGCTTTTGAATTATTTGCAATTTCATCTTTCAAAGCTTTTGAATTATGTGCAATTTCCTTATTTAAAGCTTTTAAATTATTTCCAATTTCTTTTAGAGTCTCAAATTGTTTTGCAACTTCATCTCTTAGAGTCTTCATATTAGTCTCGAATTGTTTTGCAATTTCTTCCGTTATTAAGCATAGATCAGCCTGTACTTGAAACAAATATTTCTCGGGATCCTTACCTTCATTTATTGAAAGGTCACGAAGCCGATCCTGGAGAATTGTTTTTTTCCAGACGTATCTGCATCCCTTTCTTCCAATTCTGCCCTCAACTCGGAGACCTTTAATTCTTCCAACCTGCAATTTATTTATTTAAAACAGTCTGTATATTCATACACGTAAAATTATTACAATATAAAATATAAAACTAATGTATCACACTTAAAACTAGTAGAATAGATTAACACATGTATTTATTTAGCAGTACTATTTATATGTCTGTAGTATTTATATCTTTATTGCACTATAATAAAGACTGCATCGTATTTATATCACTTCTATTTATATAACACTCTAATATTTATGTCTTTTCTTCGGCTACCACTTAAAGAACTATTTATTTATTTCTTATATTTATTTCTACTTTGGTCTGCGCGTCGACTACTTAAGGAACTTCTTATTCCAGAATTATTCATCCATCGGTGACCCAGCCGCCTTATATACACATACGAAACATCTGAAAGCATTCGCGTGAAATCCATCTTCCTCTCGATGTTTGTAGAACATTCCACAGACATTCTGTCTCGATGCAGTACAACGCAAATGGATCGTTTATTGCTTTACGATGTTTATCAGTCGCGTCGAGATGATTTACAACCTTTTTTTTTATTGTCGCTCGGAAGTCCGCCGGGATGTCTACTGGTTTCGTTACAATACCATACACAGGTGCGTTGGAAAACACAACCCAGAATTTAAAATAAAATGAGCCAGAAATCAAGGAAAAGCGATTTTATTGCAGCTAATGGGTATAAATAATATAAAAATATACAAATATACAAGCCGATCTTATAGACCGTACCATCGGTCTAGTAGAAACACATGCAGTTGTTAAATATAGACTACTTACGTACTTAAAAACACTGTTTTAGTCAATATCTCACCAAATTACGCAGTCTATATAAATTTATGCATATTTACGTTTTTAAGTTAATTTGTAACAAGCATTAAATGAAGATTTTCATATACTCGGACCGGCCGTAGGCAAACTTGTATCGTGCCCTCATTTATTTATTTTTTTGATATGCGAATTTTAAATGAAAGTAAAAATTATATTAACTTTTTTTGTTCAGCTGCAGAGAAATATCAAAATGAGAAAATTAAATTACCTATTCATTTGACCAAAATGTTCATAATTACATTTTGACAGCCTCGTACATACATGAATTTTAATACGCTCTTCAATTTTTATCACTGTGTTTTTACAGTTACTCTGGTCTCGTTTTTCGTGGCGTTTGTTTTGTCGAAAATCGTTTTACGCTTATTGGACGGACTGTCCCGTGCTTGAGACTCCAAAAGAAGATTAAACGATTTAATTTACATGCGAAATATACAACACGTAATTGAGTGAAGCGTATAGCCGCTTAAGCTGGTTCTGTCTTTATCTATCAACGCTATTCACTCCACTCTACACCGCCAAACTGCCTTTGCGCAAAAAAATGCCATTGTGTGTTACAAAAAGAATTTTTATAATTTTTATCCGAGAATGTTTAACGCCTACACAGACGCAAAAATGTAATTTTAGCGGATGGTTTTTTTAGGACCAGCGGGGGTAAAGAGGACCGCCGCTAAACAAACAGTTTTTAATTAAAAATTTCAACAAACAGTGTTATTATATGGCATATGTATACCTGCGGGGGGTGCCTTTATTAATTAAAGGTTGGTTTTCTGGCATCGGCGGGAGTTTCATGGATGGAATGGGTGCTTTCCAACATGAATTAAGGACGCATATGAATAAGTATTAACGTTAGAAAATATGTGGTACAAATACCCTTTTTTAATATTTTACTGACACCTAAAAGAAAATATGTAAAATTGTTGTGATAAGTGGAATGATAAATGTTACAAGAACTGCAATAATATATTTTCTACTAAAATAATTTCAAAGTCATACTGTTCATGATTGGCTATTTTAAAATATGAAAATAATTTATTTAAGTAAAGAAACTTGAAATACGAGGGAGGGTCAATATGTCCGTGACATTTTGAATTTCACGGCTCTTAACTGAAAGGGTAACACTGACAGACATTTGTCAGTTGATTTCTGTCAAAATTTGAACAAGCTGCGTCATTTAGTTTGTATTTGACAGCCATTGATAATAGACTACCGCGTGATTTGAGGAGAAAATGGAAAAACGTGAATTTCGTGTGCTCATTAAGCATCATTCTATGCGGGGAAAAACCATCACTCAAACCAATGCTAAGCTTGATGAATACTACGGGAATTCTTCACCATCAATTTCAATGATAAAAAAAGTGGTTTACTGAATTTCGTTGTGGCCGTACAAGCGCGGAAGTTCTGGACGCCCAGTGGAGGTCTCTACACCTGAAACAATTAAAAAAATTCACGATATGGTGTTGGTCGATCGGAAATTGAAAGTGCGAGAGATTGTGGAGGCCATAGGCATATCACATGGCTCAATGGTTTCAATGTTGAATCCTTGGTATGAGAAAGCTTTCCGCAAGATGAGTGCCACGTTTGTTCACAATCGACCACAAACGCAATCGTGTGACAACTTCGCAGGAGTGTTTGGCGTTGTTTAACCGCAATATGGACGAGTTTTTGCGCCGTTTCGTAACCGTGGACGAAACGTGGATCCACCACAACACACCAGAGACAAAACAGCAGTCAAAACAGTGGGTTTATCGGGGTGAATCGGTGCCAAAGAAGGCCAAGGTGGGTTTGTCAGCCAATAAATTCATGGCGACCGTTTCTTGGAATGCACGCGGTATAATCCACATTGCTTACCTTCAAAAGTGTAAAACACGATTTAACAATAAATGGGGAATATTATGCTTATTATTATTGCCCTAACTTATTGAGTCGATTTAATGAGGATTTAAAAAAAAAGAAACGACCGCATTTGACCAACACAATGCAAGGGTGCACACATGTGCAGTATCGATGGCAAAAATCCATGAATTAGGCTACGAATTGTTCCCTCATCCGCCTTATCCTCCGGATTTAGCCCCGAGTGACTATTTCTTGTTTCCAAACCTGAAGAAATGACTCGGCGGAAAGATATTTTACTCTAACGATGAAATCATCTCACAAACAAATATCTATTTTGATGACCTCGACAAATCTTATTTTTTGGAAGGGATAAATAATAGGAGAAACGTTGGACAAACTGTATAGAGCTCAAACGAGACTATGTTGAAAAATAAAATGATTTTTTCTATTCCGGTGCTCTAAAGTTCACTTTACGACACCCGTTTTTTGTTGCATAAAGTATTACTTTATCGCACGCTAATTTTATTTTTTTGGAGTTGGTAACAAAAAAAAATGGAAACAAATCATATTTAAATGTCAAAATATATGTCTTTAATCTAACAAACATGTGTAAGAAGTTGTACAGAGAATAAAAAACACAGTTACGAACATTTTATTTACGCTAGTTGACAATATAAATGGGACGATAAGTTTTTTGATGCTTCTATTGAAATTTACTTCCCATGTTGAATAGTACAACTGTTATAAAACGTTTACTGCAACACTAGAAGATTCGTGTGGATTAATAGAGATTCCAGGCAGATTTTGGGAACACACTATGTTTTGTGTACATTCCTGTTGATTCATATTGACTGACATATTACTGCCAATTGTATCAGAAGTCGATGGATTGTGAATGATTTTAGTGGATGTATTAGGTACACTAGACAGTATTTGAGCAACCTCAACTTTTTTCATGGTAGAATTATCAATGTAACCTTCGGCTACTGCTAAGGATTTCCATCCTCCATGGCGCTTAATTGTTATTAAGTCACCTCCACTATTAGCCAAGTGTGTCACACTGGAACGTCTAAAGCAATGTCCAGTAAAGAGCTCAGGATAAGGTAAATTTAAGTAAATAGCAAAATTTTTTGGTACTTTTCCTATGGTATTAATACCAATTGTACTATTCAAGCAAGATCCATTTCTATATTGCAGGAAGAAGCGTTTATGTGTAACATGGCTGGGACGAAGTGAACCAATTCAATCCATAATCTTTGTGTTATAATAAATTGTCTTGGAACGTAAGTTTTAGTTTTTGGCACTGCAACCATTATGACATCATTTTTAAACCGTATATCATCTAAAGTCATGTTCGTTATTTCTTCACGACGACAAGCTCCATTATAGCCCATTATAAGGATAATCAAACAGAATATTAATATGACTATTATAACAAAATAATGTAGAAAATTAGTAAAATACAACTACAATGGTGTTCTTATTACTTACTTTCATCGCTAAATATGTTTTATTATCAGCTTCTATTATAAACTGGTTAATATGATCTATTTCTAAAATCTTGGATTTCTTAGGCTCGTAGCCTTCAGATATTCTTTTTAAAAATGCAAGAAGCCTAGAAAATTTTGAGATATCTATACCTTTATAAATATTTAGTCAACAACGTAACATTGAATATGTAGACCACAAGGACGATGCCTTTTTTTTATCTTTCTTTCTTTGTCAAAATAAGCAATTAGGTACTACATTTTCCGTAATATTCACAATATTATTTTCTTTACACCAACTTAAAAAGCACTGGTATTGCTTTTCATAAATATGTCGAGACTTTGTTGGCAAAAGATTTTCTAAATTGTTTTCTGCTATTTTGCGAATATCTGGAGGCGTGCAGTTATTTATTTCTTCCATCTTATTGATAATTTGAAATAATTTATTACATAAATCAGACTAAATTTTAAACAAAATGACAAGTCCGCCGATATTCAAATATTTAAATTGTTTTACTTAAAAATCAGAGTAACCAACTTCAAAAAAACTAAATTTCTAAAATGTTCCAACAAAACATGTCTCTCATTTTAATTTTTTTTGAACTTTCAATAACCGAAATAGAAAAAATAGTATAAAATACACGTTTCATAAGACATTTTTGTTTACTTGAAACTTGTATCTTAATATACTATTTTTTCCAAAAACCAGTGTTTCATTCAAAAAGTCACGGACATATTGACCCGCTCTCGTACATTCATGTTGCATTGTTAAAAGAACTGGGAGTTATACTTACTTGTTTAAATATACAAATTTTCGAAAATATACTCCAGGTGAAAACAACAGCTACATAAAAATACATACGTGAAATTAATACAGATTAACGAACCGATAAAAATATCGATGTTGTTTGTTCAAAACTACCGCGTATGCAGTAATCCTGCCCTTTACATAACTGCATCATTTAGCTTTACGAAGCGAAGTAGAAAAAATTGTAGAGAACCCTACAAGCTTACATTAGTTAAATTTTAAAAGATCACCATGCGTTAGGTTATGCTATTTAATTTAATACGGAGAAGGGGTTAGTCGAAGTTATTCCCTAGAACAACAATTCAGTTTAATGACGATCTCCCTGATTGCATTTTAGCGCAAGACGAAGGTAAGGAAGATTCAATAACAAGATTTATTTAGAAAATTAAAATTTGAACGTTGTGAACCGTGTGATGCTTTTCCATAAATTAAAAACAATTAAATGAAACCAATTCGTGATTATAGAATATGAGTAAATTTAAGATACCGCTGTATATTATTTAAATACAATTTAAAAAGAAAAGGATTTGTTTAAAAGTCAAAATTATAAACTATATACATATATGTAAACTATTTTAATATTTGATCATAAAAATAATTTTAATATTATTAATAAAAGGAACACAAATAATACAACTCGTGCTCAGGTAATATATATGGCACCCCCAAAAAAGAAAGTATGAAAGCGTTCGTTTACACCAATCGCAAGAAAATGTCAGTTGACAGAAATATTCACGATCATCTCAACAATTTTTCTTGTACTAAATGAAATTACTTATGCGCCAACGCGCAATGGTTTATCTGTGTATATATTTTAAATAATAAACTGGGACTACAGAAAAAGCAAGAAATAAACGAATTTGAATTTTAAGATTCATGACTGTCAGTAAATGCAAAATTAAAAACTAATTTTAAAAATTTGCCTTATATATTACAATACTTATTTGCAGAGAATTTCATCCCATATATTTTAAGAACTATTTTAACAAAATCCCTAAGACAAAACAGGATTGCCCAACAATCACATTACAAAGTTAACGGACATGGGTTGCTACCTATAAATAGTCAGTAAATAAACATATTATACATAAACTAATGTACACTGGCTTTACATGACCTTACCCTCGATCAGCAACAATTAGAGGAATCTATACGGCTGTTGCTAAAATGCAAATTAACTTACAGTGGGGTCGCGATCATGCGACAGGATATATCTGGTAAATTATCGACAATTATCCCGCCTTCTACTGGTAATCAGGCACTATGAAATGTAAACGAAACACTAAGAGAGAAACAGCAATTTGAAATTTAGAAACGTATAAAGTATTCACCAAGATTAACTAAACAAGAACTTACTTAATCAACGCTTGCGGAATACCACTAACTAATAATCCGGAGTAAATCCAACAAAATCAAATCCAATACGATAAATATTTACTTTCACTTCTAATGCTTTAATTGACTGTGGTATTGGCATACCGCCTAAAATGAACAGCACCCAAATTTGTTTTGACACAACAATATCTAGCGACATAGTGCACATCGGTTGCACACGCGAATCATTAGTCACACGTACAGTACACAGTCTGAGTCTTGGCCGATGGGAGGAGCCTCGACCTAAAAGTCGATATAAGAAATGACAACATTTGTCCATCATCGCATACATTAGCCGGACGAAAGAGTAAATGCAGATAAGAAATTGTAATATACTGAAAAGAGATACATATATGTGTAGCGCTTGACAATTTTTCCAGACTGCTCGTGCTTATCCTAATATTATAAGGATTCACTGCGCACCTTGTGGGAGGGCCTTATCATCGGCCAGGTCTCACTCTGTGAGCTGTACGCACATATGCCTAATAATTAATTTGGTAAACTCACGAAGTACAGAACGTGGGTTCAAAGAGAGGGAAATAGAAGTTGAAGAAAAACAAGTGCCGTTTGCAGTGTTTTTCCAATATTTCCTATCAAGAGTTCTAAAAAGGGAAGAATACACATTAAATTAGTTAATGGAACAAGGAGATATATAACAAATAACGCAGATAATAACAATATAAGTGGAAATTTCATAATAGAATCAAAAGGTCATGTTGATAAAATGTCATCAGTGTCAAATGTGAAAACGAGGACCATGTTAACCAACATTAAATTAAATATACATTGCAAGTGATGCCAACAGAACGCATTAATCCATCAGGTGGAGTACAGCAGACATGTTTTTCTTAATAAAATGAGCCTACGAAGCTGAGATCGGGAATTGCACGCTCTAAAACTTAAATTTAAGTACGACGCCGTGTGCTGCCACGCAACTCCATAGTAATTAGTGCACTTTTTTGTTCTTTTATTAAATTGTTAAATTTTTGTTTTTTGAAGAAAAGGCATACAAAATAAAGAAACGCGGTACGGGTAGATTAAGAGAGTATCTTTTCTTTACTGTAAGAAGATTAATGATAAATATAGATATATAATATAGATTGAAAAATGGAAAATACGTATAATAAAGAATTTCAAGAAGTATATGATAAAGAAAAGTAAAGACATGCAAAATTGCGATTTTAATTTATTTTAAAGAAATTTATTTAATACATATACTCATAAGTAATATTGAGCGAAATTCTTTTGAATAATAATTTTTTTTATTTATTATTTATGTTGTATAATGGGTATAATCTCAAATGTGAGAATCTTTAGGTGATATTGGTGTTCGACATATTTAGCAAAACAATTAATAACTTTTAAGCTTATTTAGTTGGAATATAATGATAGTAGAATACTAATTAGTACATTTCACAATGTGGGAACGTTTGGACTGTCTATTTGCTGATACGTTATCACTAGAGACTGGACTTTATGCAAAATGCATATTTGTTATATCCCTTCTATACTGTGTACTTATCCATTTTCCACCCTCAGAATACGTTTTTTACCATTTTTTTTAGTGCATATAATGTATATTTGGACACTTTACCATAACTGCATATGCACGTGCATATTTCATAATTATTTTGCATATTTATGCATATATTCGCCATTTTTATAAGAACCATAATAAAATCTGATATTTAAAGATATTTAATTTGTTTGTGTAAACGTGAAGGGATTGCATTCCTTCAACTTTGCATTAATGTCTCATTAAAAGCCCATCTCATTAATAATGAGATGGACTTTCCCAAAAATAGGATTTAACTCTACTGATAATCGGTTTACAGGGCAATTAGAACTTACGTAAGAAATCCTTTTCAGAAATGTAGGTATTAATGCAGGTATATTACACCGTACGACTAATATCAATATAAGAAAAAGAAATAATTTCCTTCATAGTTTGTTCATTCGTAAACGTATTAAGGTCTGTGCTATTTGGTGAAACAAAAGTGAATTAAAAAGTTTTGAAAATGCCAAAGATAAGCTAAAGCGAAGTCATCTCTAATAAAAAATTGGATAAGTGCTTGCAGTGCACTAAAAATTATTGACGAAGAAAATGTTTTGTGCACACTCTGCGACAAAAGGGTAAGTTGAATTTTGAAATATTTTGTCAATAACAAGTTCTACAATTATGAGAATTTTTTTTGTGTTCATAAATATAATGAAACAATTTCATAATAAATTATTATTAGGTATGTTTAATTTTATGTTTATTAAAGCTAATATATCTTTGTAATATTTCTTTGTCATAAACACCAAAATAACCAAAATCAATCAAATTTAAACAACTGGAGAACTTTACAAAATAGAAATATAAAATCTATAAATAATAATGTAATTAATGGCAATTTTAATGAAGACATTAATATAAGCCCCTCATTAATACCTAGTTTTAAGAATGCACCGATCACATCTTGCGATGTTGAAAGAACATTTCCCCAATATAAACATATACTTACAGATCGTAGACATAATTTAACTATGGAAAATTTAAAGAAATATATGGTTATTTATTGTAATAAATAAATATATAATTTGTAAATACGACAATTTATTGTAATAAATAAATATACAATTTGTAAATACGACAAATGAAATTTAATTTCCTAAAACATAATAAATAAATGCACATCATAAGTGCATATTTAGGGATTTTTAAGTGCATATTGCATGCATATTTGGAAAACTTTTTAGTGCAGATTTTCCAGTCTCTAGTTATCACTGATATTTTATGAATAATAATAATTTAATTATAATACAATTTTTTTTTTATTTTCTTGATTGTGCAAAGTACCTAATCTCTGTCTCAAATATGGGAATGTTTAGGCGGGATTAGCACTGAACGCATTCAAGAAATATATTGTTGGATATTTTATTAATGTTACTTTGAAAACCTTATGAATGTATGTTACAGTTTTATATTATTTTTTATAAAGCAATTTTTAAAATAAAAGAGAAATGGTATTGTGAATGAAATAAAAATTATTAATTTTAATTGATTATAAAGATAATTTTCAAGACAAATATAAGTTAATAGATACAATTAAAGTTATTAAATATCTTCGAATTGAAATAAATTAAGTAAACATTTTTTTTATAAATGTTTATTTACTTTACATTAAAATAAAATGTAGTGTTATAATAATTTTTATATCTTGACTTTCATTTGCTAATCCTATCCTATATCATATAAATAACAGAAGGAAACAAGGACATAGAGATACCTTTAAGCCAATAAGGTAAGAAAAGATTGTAAAGCACTGTTGAAACCCACGAGAAGAAAACAAAGCTGTAACTTTATAATAAAAGAAAATACAGCAAAAATCTACTTTGGTTAAACTAATTAAAAATAAAGTATAACTCACAGTAATATGTAACCTAGAAAGTATACTGATTAAATTTCAAAAACGCTTAAGAGAGAACAGTATAAGTTCAAAGACGTTATTTGACGTTTTAGTTTTAAAATTCGAAGCTCGCTCTGTTTATTGTCAAATGGACAAGTTGTTTTTATGTAGGTAGATGTAAATACCTACCCACTCACTTCGGAAATTAAACAGACTTCATTTATTTTTCAAACACGAATACATCCATTAAAGTCCATGCAATATCCCAATTTATGGTTCACCGCCGTTCTCATTTCGAAAACACTCGTAAAACCTTGAAATATCCAAGATACGTGGGCACACACCTCCATAAAAGCAAATAGTCATTATGTAAAAATTCAAGGCCGCCTAAAATTACGCACGTTACACTCCGTTTAACCACTAGGAAATGAAAGCAAAACCAATGACTCCCTCCCATGGTATGGGGAGCGCAAGTGTTGCGTTAGTAAAACGGTATCCTTTCTTATTAGACCCGAGATACCGTGGAAAAACTCTCGCGAGTGCCGGAAAAGGTTGGATAAGCTATTCAGAGCATAAAGTCGTAAAATTAAAAGTTGTAAAATATTTTACGACTGGGGCACGCTCACTGCGAAACGTCGTGTTGCATTTTCTTAATGATCTTCGGAACTAATGGCATCTTTCCAGGTGCGACGACCATGTAGTTTCGGCAAATGTGAGCACACGCCGGTGTTTTAATAAAGGGACAATATATTTGCTCCAAGTATACACAAAGTCGTACAAACATTTCTCGCGTGTATTAAGCATTATTATTTTAACAGAACGTTCCAGTAATATACTAAATTAATGGCGAGATTGTGAGAGCCATTTAAAATACAAAAGTAAATGCAGGTGTTAACTAAAACCCAGTTAATATATTAAAAAACATTTTTATGTTTCAGTATATATACTCTGAAAGAGATATTATTTAATAAGATTTGTTTTATTTGCCTTAATGTTTACAGATAGTTTCTAAGATTATCGAATTCGCTTCAACCATATCTTTAAGAAGAAGAGAAGTATAACCTACGTGTTTATATTATGATCAATTTAGGGAAAGAATAAATTGTTGGAAATCTGACTTTACACTTTACACTTATTTAAGCATTGAATTTTAATTCATTTTTTTTTAAATTGAACATCCTGTATATTATTGGATATTTTGATAGCTTATTCAATTCTGAAAAAAAATTGGAAAAAAATAACACAAAAAAGCAAATATCCTATTGAAGAAATTGTTCAAAATGGCCACCATTTTGGTTGATACATATCTGAGCTCAATAAATTATTTTTGGATTTTCTTAACATATCCGAGGTAATTTCCTGTGCTGCCAATTGTGTTTTATTTTTCAGTTCTTCTAGGGTATTCGACAGAGTGCAATATACCTTATTTTTTATATATCCCCAGACAAAAAAATCTAATATTGAGAGGTCAGGTGATCTCGGAGGCCATAAATGTGGCCCTTTATTCCCAATCCACCTATTTTCAAATTCTAATTGTAGAAAATTCGTCACTGATTGTGCATCATGCGGTGGTGCGCCGTCATGTTGGAACCACATTTGTGTCCGGATAGCTAAAGGCAAATTGTCTAAATATTCTTGAAATTCAGTTTCAAGAAAGTTTAAATATCGATTTTGAGTAAGTGTGCCGTTATAAAAATAGGGTCCTAATAACTGATCCTCTATCACACCTATCCAGACATTTGTAGAAAAACGTATTTGGCATCGAGTTTGCTGAGTCCTACGAGGATTCACGTCATCCCAAAAATGACAATTGTGTTTATTAAACACACCATTCCTATGGAAATTTGCCTCGTCCGTCCATAAAATGTGTGATAAGTACTGCCTTCCAGCATTTAATACCCAATTACAAACATTCATCCGTTTTTGCAGATCAAGCGGTTGTAAATTTTGCACTAAACGAGTTTTATAGGGTTTCATTTTGTGTTTTTTAAGGACTGTCATGATTTTATACCTGTTGATGCCAAGCTCTTGTACAGCAATTCTAGTTGAAGAAGTGGGGTATGCTCTAAAATACGCCAAAATATTTTCTTCATCATCTCCTTCTGCATCGTTTTGATTTATATTTCTATTTCTTACATTTCTTATTTTTTTAAAACTTCGGTGCCTCACTAATGAAGTGTGTAAATTTAGAAATGTATTCCAATGCGGTTGCCTTCGATCAGGGTATTGATTAACATACATACTTGCAGCTTGACGGCAGTTATCATTTGATAAATAAAAGCATCGTAACATATCTGCTTTCTCTGCATTAGTAAATTCCATTTTTAATAAATAATCTAGAGAAACTATCACTAATGATTCACTAATCACTAAACTGTATCACCTCATCAACTGGTATGCGAACTGACATTTAAATAATATTTTGTTTTTTACCCGGCCATATTTTCAAAGCATACTTTTTCTTTTTTATTTTTTGTTATTATAGCGTTATTCATTGCCCAACGAAAAAAAAATAAATGATATTATATTCAGAATTGAATAAGCTATCAAAATATCCAATAATATACAGGGTGTTCAATTAAAAAAAAATTACATTATCTTTTGTTTTTCAAACGACATTATGCTATTTCACAGGACTAGAAAGAGGGCAAAAAATAGTATCAGCCACGTTTTGATTTTTTTTAAATATGATACTCTCAATGAAAATATTGAGTGTACAATGAAAATCCAACCACTCTGAAATGAAGAAACTACAGAACGCAATAAATTGAAACCAACTATTGAAAAAAATAAAGCTATAGTTCTCTTGGTATCCCTGCGTTATGGCAAAAGGTTGTAGATATAGAAACATTCAAATTATTTTTTATTTACTTACCCGTTGGGACCTATTGAAATCCCACCAATCAATTAATTCTCGTTGCCCAATCGGGTTAAGGGTTAAATACAGTCGATAATAAGTTGTATTTTTCAAAAAATAGTTCTTTAATTGTCGAATTATCGAATTGTGTACGTTTGGCATTCAATTTCTGCCCTGCATGTTATAGATGTTGTTTAAAAGGACGTCTAATTAGATATGAGTAATATACATTAAGACCAAACATAATTAATCATACACTTACGTTTGTAATATTAAAAATACAGATAATAACGTTTTCACATGGGACTTACTTACATATATCTTCATATTATATAAATACGAACATGACAGTTCCCCTATAGTAGGATTTTTCACAAAATCCCGCTCTTAACAAGGTCAGGCTTCAAAGAATAGTACATCATCATTAGGTATGTCTGTAGGGGAGTAATAAAGTTTAGGAAAATACGCTCTGCCATTCGGAGATATCAATTGAAAAATAGCTTCGAAAAAGTTACATAATTTATCGGGCCCTAGTTCAATGCGATCGTTACGTCTCAATTTATGATCAAGAAAGTCTCCCTGGTAGAATTTTTAACGAGCGAGGGCAGCAGAAAAAGTTCTCGGGACATTATTGGATTTTACTATATATATGTGACATTTTGCAGTGTGATAATGCTGAAATTTAGATATAGGTACAGATATTTATTTATCCTCAATGCTTGCCGGTTTAAGTATTTATGTTATATTTACTGTTGTATAGTAGCTACGATTCGATTAAATTGTCAGTTTTTATATATTTTAAATTAATAGGTATTAAGAAATTAATCAATGTTTTGTATTTAACTTTGACTTATAATATAGGTACTGCTTTTTTTATAACCCCCCACAAGTTATGAATATATTTCGCGAATTATTAAGAATCCATAATTGATTTTCGCATTGTGATTTAGAAAACTTCATATTATTAAATCTACATTTCTAGAATCGCTTTTTTTCGTTTGCCAAAGTAATGGTCGTGCATGTATTTATCCAAGCATCTTTAATTTATAAAATAAACATCATTTTATAATCACATGATCATGCTTACATGGCAATATGATAAAATAATATTAATAACATGTAATTTATATTTTATTAACATTGATTAGGTCATGTCAATACATTTTCAAAATCACTGCTAAAAACCCTTTAAACTGTGCTTATGGAATTATTATGTCGAGATTGACAATTATGCTGAATTCAAGCAGAAACATAAATTGTAAAATGTAAAAAGTTCAAAATGTAAATGACCTATCGTTAAACCAATTCATTATAATTTTATCTATATCCATAATATTATACCTATTAGATATAATTGAATACACAGTATATGTTGGCGCATTTTGCTGAAATTTTGAGAAATTAGAAAAACAAAACTGAAAGTTTCTGTTAGACACAAAGAAAATTGTTATCGGCAATGAACATAAAACTCTTTTTGTTTTCCTTATGAAATTATATACAGGGTGAGTCAACTACGCGGGTAAGGCCGATTGTGCCTTTACGAGTAAAGATATTTCAAAGCGGTTTTTTCTTGTGGTAGCTGTTCATTAGGGGCACATTTTAAAAATATTTTGTGTTCCATAACTTGGTGGCTGACCATAGTTATTGTTTTTTAAATGGAACACCCTATATATTATTGCATTTTTAAATTCCCCGTATAATTTTTAGTCAAAAAATTATAAGATAGTATAGGCCTAAAGTGTAAAGTTTTTGACTTATTCCGCTTTTTCTGAAAAATTCAATGTTTGTATAAAATTATATTTCCCGAAAACGATGTATTAGATGGACAAAAATTTTTGCAGTATTGTTTACAATAAGAGGTCCTAACAGAAGCAGGGTTTATTTTTTTAGAGTTACTAACTGCATGTGCAGGAAACTGGATTAAAATTACATGACACGTTTTTGTATAAAAGTCAATTTTTTTAAATGGAACACCCTGTATATCATTCATTCATGTAAAACGTTAATACAGTATAAGTGACTATTACAGAGTGATTGTCGTTTTTTGATATGCTTTTGTTATTTTTTGCAAAAAAGTCAATTTTTTCAAATAGAACACTCTGTATATTATTTTATTTTTGAATTTCTTATTAAGTTTCACATTAAAAACATGTCAGACGTTAATACTATAAAAGTGACTATTACTGAGCTATTGTCTCTTTTTGATATAATTTTGTCAGTACTATACTATATTAATTAAACCACAAAACTGACAAAATTATATTAAAAAGAGATAAAGTATGCACGTCTTGGATGTTTTTGATGTGAAATTTAATAAAAAATTCAAAAATGAAATAATATACATGATGTTCCATTTCAAAAAATTGACTTTTTTGCAATAACTAACAAAAGCAAAAAATGACAATAACTCTGTAATAGTCACTTTTACTGTATTAACGTCTTACATGTTTCTGACACGAAATTTAATAAACAATTCAAAAATGAACTGACATACAGGGTGTTCCATTTAAAAAAATTGACTTTTATACAAAAACGTGTCATCTAATTTTAATCCAGTTTCCTGCACATGAAGTTAGTAATTGTAAAAAAATAAAACATGCTTCTATTAGGACCTCTTATTGTAAACAATATTGCAAAAAATTTTGTCCATCTAATACGTCGTTTTCGAGAAATATAATTTTATACAAACATTGAATTTTTCAGAAAAATGGGAATAAGTCAAAAACTTTACACTTTAGACCTATACTATCTTATAACTTTTTGACTAAAAATTATACGGAGAATTCAAAAATGCAATAATATATAGGGTGTTCCATTTAAAAAACTATAACTATGGTCAGCCATCAAGTTATGGAACACTCTGTATAATACAACATATTTTTAAAATGTGCCCCTAATGAACAGCTTCCACGAAAAAAAAACCGCTTCGAAATATCTTTACTCGTAAAGGCACAATCAGCCTTACCCGCGTGGTTGACTCACCCTGTATATGTATAAACATTATTATAAATCAAAATTGTAGATGTGTTTAGTCATTGTAGAGTGTAAAGGAATGTCCCTTACTCGACAAACTGCCCATTTTTAACAGTTAACTAATATAGTACATGATGACTTAAGATAAGTCGGCTATCCATTTGTAACGTTACTGATCATGTTATACGTAGTGTCGCTCCAGTTCCTTTGTCCCGAAGAAGAAACTAATGAGAAACGGTGACGTTTACTGTCTGGACATCACGGACGCTCTGATAATGAAGATCTCACACTTGACCTTGTCTCACCGGTTGAGAGGTATAATTACCCAACTAATCTGCACAATATTTGTACATCAAAAAAGTCGATCTTTGGACTTTAATTCCACTCCACAGAATTGCTGCAGTTGAGTACTGAAAGATAACACTGGAATAAAGAATGGAGATGAGTTATATTCAGTGACATACCTCTATACATTGTAATTTTGTGAAGGCTATCTGCCTTAGAAATAGATTTTTCCGATACTCTCAGATGCGACTAACTACATCAATACCGTGTTGGCACCAGTGTTCAGTGTATGTCTTCAACAAATGGTAAAACCTATTTTCCATTAGGATAGTGCGCGGCTGTATACCATGTGGGTTGCTATGGAATTTCTTAATAACACAAGTGGTTTATAAGATTGAGGATCAATGATTCTCGACGCTCTAGAATGTGAATAAAATGCATATTTTTTGAATATGTCACTCAAATATACAAATTCTCCTATACGGAAACCATTAGTTAAGTAGATACCGAAGAAACAACATATTATTAGCAACGAAAAAATAAATAAAAACATATCACAACTATCACTGTAGATTAATAAGAAAACAATATCACAGCATTAGTTAATTTAAATATTGGAAATTAACGGAAAAAACGAAATAAAAGAAATAAATATGCTAATTGCGGCATGTAATAAATGCTATGAGCATGATAGTATGAGAGAATTGTTAGTGTAAAGATTGCCCTTGACAAAAACGAAACACCAAAACTTGGACATCTGAAGACGAAAAATTTTCAGGATTTTTTTTTTTTTTGATGCACGACTGTGAAATCTGGACGAGTGAAAATCGGACGGTTAAAGTATATTCCACGGAAGTAACTTTATCGGCAGATATCAAAACGACATATTACTTGACTAGTGCATATCTAAAATTTACTAATTACACTGGCCAACAAAGTTCGCCTTTTCGTTTTTCCTTGCAATGACGTATATTAATTTTTATAGAAAGCATACATAGTTACATTCATTTTAATAAAAGGTAGATAATCAAGTTAGCTCTAATTTGTTTGGATTTTAATAAAAAGAAATATTTTAGTGTATGTTTATAATTGTTGCAATTAGAAATGTGACGAAATATTGCATTGTCATTTATAAACAACACTCACAATCTTCTTTCTTTACTTCCAAAAGTAGACTGCTAACTTTATGAGTAAGCCATCTACGACATCTATTCTTACAGTGTTAACTCAATTTTTCTCGGAGTGCTTAGATGACAATGACCAAGTTGGCATTCTCTATACCGACTTCTGTAAGGCTTTTAATCGTATCGATTATGCCATACTACTACGTAAAATTTGTGCTATTTGTTCTTCAGCCAAAGTTGCCGTCATTATTTTACACTTACCTGATGAATAAGGTTCAGTATGTCAGTTATGTTGGTCATCAATCACTAACTTGACTGTCACCCTAGGAGTTCCACAGGGTAGGAATCTGGGTCCCTTTTAATTTTCAGTTTATGGAAAATGATTTGATAACTCAAAAGTACAATTCGTAATACATAACGAGCAAAAAACCAACTTAATATAACACACAATAATAATAATAATAATAATAATAATAATAATAATCGTTTATTTGCCCAATAGAATATTTCCAATTACAGGATAAAATATAAATAAACACATACATTAATTCAGAAAAATACAAAGTAATGAAAGTATAATACAAAAGGACACAAAAAGAAAAATGTAACAGACGTCACTATTGGTTTAAGTAGATGTCAGAAAAGAAAAGTTCAGCATTCCGTGCCATGTGTTACAAGGGCGACTTCTTGAGCACATTGGTCCTGGCCGTTGGCAGATTGTAGAATGCTGCATGCCGAGCCGAGCATCGCGGAACGTAGAAAGGCACAGCACCGAGCAGCTGCGTACAGTCAATCCTACTGTTAATCAGCTTGAATAAAAATCTGGCACTATGCATGGTGCGTCGCACGGCTAAGGATTGGAGCTGATGCACCTCCAACAAATGAGTGTAAGAAATGTTCCATTCCGGGTAGGTTCCAGTCAGTTTAAAAGACACAAATCTTAGAAATCTTCGCTGAATTCTATCAATAGGAAGTTGTTGTGAAGTGTAGAGGGGGTACCATATGACCGAGGCAAACTCCAACTTACTGACTACCAATGCAAAGTAGAGGGACTTGAGGAGGCAGGGATCCGCGAAGTACCTCGAGATTCTCATCAGAAATCCCAACATCCCTGACGCTGCGGCACACACAGATGTTATATGTGGCGTGAACGTCAAGGACGTGTGAAATACAACGCCCAGGTCCCTGATCGACTGAACCCCACTGATCACCTGCCCACAAATGGTGTAATTGTAGTCGAGAGAAACGGATTTGCGAGTAAATAACATCGAATTACATTTTTCTATATTTAGGACCAGGCCATTCGAGTGCGACCACGCAGTGACGACATCAAGGTTGTGCTGCAATTTGATGGAATCATCTTCACAATGGACTCTTGTAAAAAAAATTAAGTCATCCGCATAAGCTAATGCCTGACAAGTCAGAAGGGGAAATATATCGTTGACGAAAATGTTAAACAGCACTGGTCCAAGATTGGAACCCTGGGGAACGCCACTGATTGCACGGAAAGTAAAGGATCTGTAACCAATATAGAATACGTAGTTTGAACGATTTGTAATATATGATTTTAACAGGTTAATAAGGCGTGGAGCAAATCCATAATAATACAATTTCTCTAGAAGAAGACTGTGATCAACCGTGTAGAACGCACGAGAAAAATCCAAATAAATAACGTCAACTTGCTCTCTGTCATCCCTCGCCTCACTTACATAATGAGTGAAAGTGGCTAGGTTGGTTACCATCGATCTTCCAGGCATGAAGCCATGTTCAAGGGAAGATATGAGGGAGGAAGTATTGAAGGATATGGATCTGTACAGGACCTGCTCAAGAATTTTTGAGAAGTTGGACAAGATGGCTATCGGTCGATAATTAGAGATATGAGATTTGTCGTTCTTCTTATATACCGGAACAATCCTGGTACTTTTCCACCGATCCGGGAAAACTGATGTTTTCAAGGCAAGATTAATTATAGAGCGCAACGGTTTCACCAGGTAATATCGCAAGTTTTTAACCAAGAAACTTGGGACAAGATCATCACCAGCAGTAAAGCTCGAATCAAATTTGGCCATAATCTCAGTTAGAGACTCCCCGGAAATATAAGGGACCGCAAAAGTAGGAAACTGAGAAGAAATTTGAGGAGGAACCGCAGAGGTGGTAGTAGTATATCAAGTGGCAAAAGTAGAAGCAAAGGCATCGACAATATCCTTAGGATTGTCCATTCAAGTATCATTGTAGCACATTCGTCCAGGAATTCGTGTTGAACGCTGCTTGTTATTGACAAAGGACCATATTTTGTTTGGATGCTTCTTAAGAACGGATTCAGAGCGGGTAACATAATTTTTGTACGCCTCTGATATTTGATGTTTGATTAAAGTTCTAAGTCTTCTAAACTCATCATGAAAGAACCCCACCATCAGGAGTACCCGATTTACTTCGATAGTAATCTTTCATCTTTATATTCTCCCTAATAGTCTTTGAAAACCACGGTGGGTATCGTGAAGTAGCTGGAACATATTTTGGAATTGATGAGTCAAAGGCCAAATAGAGCTTCTCATAAAACCAGTCAAGCGCCTGATCCACATCACTGTGAGCATCCAATGACGACCAGTCAATCTCTGCCAACATGCCATTTAGTGTATCATAATTTATTTTATTGAAATTGTACCGAAGATCTCCAGTAGGAGAAAAGTGAGTAAGTTTACTAAAGGATAGTTCAGTAGAGACAGGCAAAGCCGGATGATAGGTATCCTCCGGTACAAAGGGGGTATCATCATGCAGGATCTCCAGAGGACAAGCGAAGTTGCACAAGACCAAATCCAGAATCGTACCCTGCTGATTCCGAATCCAGTTGTTTTGCTTTAAGTTTAGTGAATTACAAAAATTCGAAAAAATCAAACCAGAAGGAGATAGAGCTTTCACATCTTGATTACAAAATTCAGGAATGTTGAAGTCACCAATTCACAAAGTAGGTTTGTGTAACAAAAGAATTTGAAGAGCATCCAAGAAATTTTCTAGTAAATCCCTTTGTAGGTTTGGTGGGACATACAGTACACCAATGAAAAATATTAGAGAGTCAAACATACATTTACACAAAATGAAATCAATTAATGGCGCACAGGCAGTAAGATGGGACGTGTCCAGACAGTCGTATGTAATTGAAGCGTTCAGACCCAACATCGCACCGCCCCCCAGAGATCCACCAACTGTGGCAAACCTACGATCACAACGTATAACATTATATGAACTAGGGAAAAATTCCGAACTATCACAAGAATCATTCAACCAGGTTTCTGAAATAAGAACAATATCATAATATAAATCGCAAGAACTCGAGAAAAAAAAGATGTGATTTAGTACGCAGACCGCGTACATTTTGATAATAAATACGCATCGTCTGAAGTATACTGTCGGGCTGGATTAGTTTACCGTATTGGAAATGGTGGGAATTTTGTTGACATACTTGATTCTGAGACCAGACTCACCATTCTCCACACGATGCTGCAATTCGGTTTGTACTTGTTTATATACATAGTAGCCATCCACAAATGCATTTACATATTAGTAACGATAGTGCAGAATGGTGAATATCCAAATCACCCCCGAAAGTGACATTGCAAAAAGAACATCCTCTATATATTAGTTATAGCCATTGAATAGCAATCACATTCTTTGAGCAACATGGATATTGAAACACAACGAACATAATCGTTGCTAATAAATGAGTATCTGTTTTATTCAGCAAGAAATCCTAAATAAACTTTATGGTTGTTCTATGCTTTCGTATCGCTCTTAATCTCCTCGTCTGCTTCTGAATAAGTTTAATATATGGGTGACCAAATAATTGAAGCACACTTAAGACGCGAGCAAATAAAGCAATAATATGAAAAGTTATGACTAGGGAGCGGAATCGAGCGAGTTAAACTACCACGGAGCCATAATCGTGAAAATAAATAATGTAAACAACTGCGTGTTGTTTACATTATATCTGAATAGCACTAATTCATAGGGCGAACTGTAACATCTGTTTACTCCAGAGAATCAGAGAAAAAACTGCCATAAAATAAGGAATTTTATGAATAAAATCCTTTTTTCATCGGAGTAGGTACAAGGGTGACGAGTTTTGAAAATTTATTATATTTACCTTATATTTCGCAATATAATATGTATGTTTCAATAACATACGCGTACATTTTTAGTTATCATTTATTTAGATCTAGAACGCTGTTTATGTTACTTTTTCTGAGATAAAAATTAATTGTCAGTGATTCCGAAATTTATTGCAAAGTCTGTAAAATATCGTCACTTAGCTTTGCTAAAACATACACAGAAATAGTTTTCATGCAGAGAATTTCGATAGTTTACAAAATTTCGTTACATGTTTAAATGACGATGCTCGAAGTATTTCTGAGTGCAAGGAACTAACACAAATCCCAAATTTAAAAAATCAGTTGTTATTCCTTCAGGAACACTTTGGAAATTTGCCTAAACTAATGACATATTTTGAAAATCGAATCTCAAATTAAAAAATGAGGTGTGGCCACCACACGACTTTCTTATACGTATGAGCGTTTCAAACTATACTATATTTTTTTTACACAAAAATTATTCAAAATCCTATTCTAAGTACTTCTGTTCTCTTAATAAATCGCTATAGAATGCATACTTAGCAAGATATTCGAATAAAGGACTACTCCCTAAGAGTAAAAGTGTTACTTCCAGTCCGAATTTTGAAATTTCATATATTCAAAAAATATTGCAAATCTAGCACTAAATACTTTTGTATTTTTGATAAATACATATAGAATGCATAATTTACGACATATTCGCAAAAAATCGCTATTCGATAAGAGTAAAAGTGGTAATTCCGGTCTGAATTTTGAAATTGTTTTTATGCAAAAGATATTGAAAATTAGGTTTTAAATACTTTTATACCCGTAACGTACCTGTCTAAAAAGCATGACATGCGAAATATTCGCAAAAACCTGATTTTCGATAGGAGTAAAAGACCTACTTCCGGTAGCAGCTTCGAAAAACTTTTTAAATAAAATTGTTCTCAATTTTAATTTCAAGTACATATGAATTCTTTATAAATTTGTTTAAATTTAGTAGTTGACGAAATATTGGCAAAATTTAATTTTTTCACTGAAGTAAACTGCTACTTTCGGTCTACCGATTTTACTGAAAAACTACTCAGATCTCAAGAGGGAGATTAGACACGTAAATACAAAATTTGGAATTGATATCTACAGCGGTTATCGTGGTCACATAGAGACACACAGACATTTTTTAAAAACATCTTTTTCGGTATCAGGGGACTTCAAAACGTGGACATCTGCAAAAATCTCGAAGTCGAAAATTTCACATTACTTCCTTATACTACGTATAAGAAAGTAAAAATGGATTAACCACATTAGATGTGGCTATTAATAATTCCAAGTGACTTAGACGCAGTTTTTAATAGAAATCCAGGTTTAATAACATTGGGGCAATTGTGTATGCTAATGTAGAAGGGACGTTTTCTATCTACAAGGATGTACTTAATTCAAAGAGAACAAGTCTTACAGAAGAGAAAATAAACAAATAGTAGGGTATTTTGTATTTTATAATCACCAGCCACTTGTTATTCAATTATATAAATAAAATTAAGACCTCTTTAAAAATACAACATTTCAATTGCGTGCCCATGGGCGATGAGTCATGACTCGCTCGATTCCGCTCCCTAGTTATGACCTCTATTGATGCAATCTGTTTAATATTTCTAATAACAAAACCCACGGCTTTAGTATCAACACATTGCATTTAGCGATATTAAAAGGCACATAATTCGCAGTACATCTCTTAAGATATCTATCTGCCTCTGCAGAAACAAGCAATCTGAAATGCTACGCGCTTTGAGGAAAAGCTTGACATTATCTGCAAATAAGAAACCATTTATTTGCAGTTAATTACAAGCTTTGCAATTAATTTATAATTCTTTGTATATGCTATTTAATTTTGTCAGTTCCTGACTTATATCAAATACTTTGTCGGCTACTGAAATTGAAGAGTCGCGATATAAAAAGGTTGCCAAACTATAGTTATGTAAGTTTAACTATTATCTCTAGAAACAGTTTTTCGTGGATTTCAAGCTAGTGACTATCGTATCTAGTTTTGAAATCCAGAGATTTTATGGCGCGTATAACCACAGTATAACTAGGTCTTATACATACATGGTAAAACACTTTTAATTGTGCCGAAGCTCACTTATAATTCTGTAATACAAATTTATTAATTCAAACTTAAGAGTAAAACTCAAAGAATAAATAAATTGTGTTTTTGTCATAACTGATGTAGTACAAATAATCTTATAAATTTAAACTAATAAGTAATATTAATAATAATTATGAACATTTGTTTTAAATAAAATAAAAACTCTCTCTTATATAAATGTTATTTGAGACACACTATTTATCCATTTGTACCAAATTCCTAATAGCATTGTAGTAGCCTTACGTATTTATAAAGACCGGTATAAATACACACTTGTGTACAACACAAAACCTCGCTGCATCTGGTGGAATGTTGCAACTATTTACTCCATAATAATTTGGAATATTTCAAAAGTAGATTATAGAACCAGAGCACCATCTCTCTACCGTGGCTGGCCGGGGTCGCTCGGTATGTCGGGTATTTTACTAATTAAAGCCCTTGCGGCCCGGGAAGTTATTCTAATTGTTCTATTAATCCCACGGTCGAATTAATTAACGAAGTGGAACTGTTGCAGGGATAGCGGTCGATTTAAACATTTGCCAAGTGGACTAATCTTAGATCTATGTAATATATGTACAACTTTTATGAAATAATAAACGAGAAATATATTATTAAATAAATTTACGGGAGAAGAATATTTTAAACATAGTTTCCAAAGCATTATCGGAAGAAGTCTAAACTTAGGTCTTGATATAGATAAATATAATTAACAAGTACATATAAATAGTTGTTATTGTTCTTTGTTCAGTGTTGCTAGTACTCATAAATAATCTTATATTTAATTAAAGAAATACATTTTATAATTTTACGCTTTTGTATTGTTGCTTTTTGTCATTTTTTGTAAACAGGTTCTAGTACTTCACATAGAAGATTGCAAAAATAAAGTTTGCAGCAGTTCGTGTTACTTCCGTATTAAGGTATTTTCCCGTGCCTATCTTTGGACGGGCTAGCGTACAGTGTTCAAAATGACCACGAATGCGTGATCAAAATTAATCACGCTGTAAAAATGACTTTTGTTGAATTATTTTATACCGTACGAATATGTGTAAGCAATGGACGACTCAATCGGATTCAACCCCTTAGGGCATGAAATAAGTATTTAAAGATATCACGATCTCAACGATCGTTACCTCCTCTGATATTTACCATATAGGTATTTCTTTATTAATAAATAACAACTAATATTTAGTTATAAAGAATTAGAGGTAGTGTGGAAAGGGAGGGGGTGACATTTTTTACCCACTTGTCAGAACATTGTTTTATTGCAACTATATGTTATAGAAACTATTTCAGACATACACATAGCCAAATAGCCAAGGCACAAAACAAATATGAGACTGTTCATCCGAGTTTTCACCTACGTCTTCCCTATACATTTTGCTTTCGGGGTCATACTCGTACTCCTTGAGTTTAAGTTCGTGTTTGTCCGTAAGGTCAAGCAACGGGATCATGCTCTGGTTTATTTTTTGATGACGCTTTTTTGATTAAAGATGTGGTCAAGCTAAATTCTTCTCGAGTTTGTCTCTACGCTGTAAACCCGGAAGATCTGGCAAAAGCCCATTTGCATATTAAACCAAATGTGCTTTTCTCCGATATAGTTATACATGATAAAATCCGTGTATATATATAATGAGTGATATGGAATTATCGGGTATTCGGTCCGTTGCAATCAAACTCAATTCTTCATTACTCAATATTTCGTTTTAATTAAAAACTTCATCAGGAGTATGCTACAAAATCACAAAAACACACCTGTTGAAGAAAATGCTGAACAAAAGAATTACTCTTTTTTTAAAACTTACAAACAGAGTTACTGCATCTCTGGGTACATTAAACTAACATCTATGTATTCAGTTACAAATGAGTCCTCTTTAAAATTTGTCAAACACATAACAAAGACTCACACAATAATCAATAAATTTAAAAACGATTTCAAATGTATTATCTGAACTAAAACACGTTAAAAATATACTGTCACTGTAACTACGTGTTCGTGATTGAAACATTTATTCATGTCGTTTTTATATCAAAATCGATTTGAGGCAAAAAACACAAAAAACGGGCACAATAAAAAGAAAAGAAAAAATCCACTCATCACTGCAAATAGGTACAGAGATCGAAAAGTCAAAAAACATAGAGGAAAACAACAATATTTATGAAAAGCTTTAAATATGGGATTAAGTTATATTTAATTTGTTAACGTCCGGTTTAAAATTGATTGCTTTATTATTTTTGTTAATATGCACCATTTCTAAAAATAATCTTTTACTATAAATGTTCTCTGTGTCTAGTATTTTTATGTTCTCAAAATTGAAAGTGTGACCGAGTGTAATACTGTGTGTAGCCAACGCGCAAGATGTTTTTCCTATTTTACAATCACTCTTATGTTGGGTGATACGATATTTTAAAATTTGCGATGTCTGACCGATATATATATTCCAATGTCATATTTTGGAAATAATTATTGATAAGGCCTCCTCTAAGGAACAGCCAGAAAGGGGAACATCACAAGATATTTGGCAACTACTCAGAATTCGCGTTATTCTTCCAGGTGTGAGCGTAGTTGTCTCCGGTAATAATTTTGACACCGCTATATTTCCTTCTTCACGCAGTTTCATGGAAGCAGCGAATGCTAGTTCCGCTGCTGTTTTTTGTTGCCAACAGTCTTCCTACTTTTAATAACATCTGAACCATTTTCAAATTGTACTGATGGATGACCAGGTATGATGATTTATTAGTATTTGTCTCTATAACTGAATCAATATGTGCAGCCTTACCACTTGTAGATGGAGAATTCTCAGGAATCGCATGGCCTTGTTGATGACTAAGTACTTCATCTAAGGAAATAATTTCATTTCGCAGCCAATCCTTATATCTCGGGAAGAAGAATAGTTCTCCTTCCTTGCAGCATATTTCCACTTTGTAAGGTATTGCAGGAAAACGGTTTGTTTCATAAGTTTTTCGAGCGCACTAGTTGCAATTTCATTCCCATCTGTTTAAAAATGTTTTCTGAGACTGTCAAAAACATGCATTTTTTTTCACAGGAAAATCTTGACCAAATACTTCCATCATTATCTGATGTAGATGCAGATGTGTAATTGCCGTAGTGGCAAAATGCCGAAAATGCACTAAAAACACTAACTAAACACGAAAATCACTAACTAAACTCTAATAAAAAGTGATTACACACTAATTGAAAATGCAATTATGCTAAATTAAAAAGTTTTCTGAAAACCCCAAGTACATAATGAACTATACTTACGACTTCATATAGTTAATTTTGCAGTTTTTAATAATTAATATGTCTTGTTCTAACAGAGATAAAAGAGCAATTCTTAGTGAAAAGTGGTATGATGACACGTACAAACAAATACGTAAGTCACATGAAATCGTAATCGAACATTAAAAAAAAAATTCATAAGATCACGTTTTTCTTGGTTTTGACCACTGTGCGGTGGCTGTTTCTACTTGGGGCACACCGTGTCCCTGTTTCTTCGGTGGATGGGGCGAGCGTGATTGTTCAATCGTCATTTCCACTAATGCCTCGCGGTCTCTGATCTGCCCTCGTGCTTCCTGTCCTAGGTGGTAGTATACTTGATTTTTTATCACTCAAATTGGGTGATGCGAAAGGGGGACATGAAACATTAAGAGATCAGACTATACTACCGCTTCTCGTTGATTTATTTATAAAAAAATCTAAAAAAAAGTGTTATTTTCTTAATTCCATCACTGTTAAAAGAAGTAGTGCGGATATGGAGCTAATTGAACATGAACGCACAATTAGAAATGATACGATGAAGTTGCGGCTGTATGGTAAATATTCAAGGCTCTCCAAAAATATATCGTCCAATAACAGACACGTTTCATTTGCTGTGTGGGGCCGGGCATTGTTGTGTAGCAAAATGACGTCTATTTCATTGATAGACGACTATCACTCAATTCATGACAGTGCACTGATAATTTGCATTACCTTTGGTCATTAAGGAAATTCTGAAAGAAAACGCTGTGTGAATTCAAGACAACCGTCGCGTCGCGAAAACATTCTCTATTGATAACTGCATATTGGCTTTCACCTACACAGCTCGTTGTTCTTTCGCCATTCTTTGCTTTCCTTCTTACTCTCGGGAATGTAGTTATTTACCCAACTTTTGTCACTAGCCACAATACCACTTAGACAAAGGTATCTTTCAGTGAGATAATGATTGAGAAACCGTTGAGATATGCGAATGGTTTTTCGCTTTTCTGATTCTTTCAGAAAAGCGAAAGGCAAAAAGGCAATGTACCCAGCGAACTGAAATCTTACTAGATACCATGTCATAATTTTAACCAGTGCCTAAACTAATTGTGCCTCTGTCAATACGGCCCTTCATAAATTCTCCTCTAGTAATTTCTATACTCAAAGATACAGTCCAAATATCGTAAAGATAACACGACACACTCTTCCAAAAGGCAGTATGGGCAATCGAAATCTTTGCATTGAAGGGTGTGTGGTGACTGATTTTATTTTCATTATTTGAAATTGAATTGAATATTATTTGAACTCTGAACGAGATCAAAACATGTTTGGGGATGCCAACACAACCTACATGACCTACCTAACCAGGTAATAAAATTGCTTTGACAGTTCATGCATTGCAGATAAGATGCAGGATTTCCATCAAGAACTGCACGGGAGTTAATACAGAGTATTTAGTCGTGAGACATACATAATATTAACAATGTCAATGATGCCATATGCAGTTTGTTTAAAGTAATAGCTTCTTATATTAGTTTTGAGTGCGAAATATTGTCTAAACGAAAACCAAGAAGCTACCAAAGAAAGAACAATTTAGAAGACAGTAAACCTTTTCAAGAAAGATTTTGTTGGAGACCTATGATGGTAGTGGGTTAACTAGGCAAGTCCACAAATTGCAGCATGATAACGCTACTAAATTCAACAATACTATGTATTATTGTCTCTATAGAGGAAAAAGTAATCTTGTAAAAAGTCATTCAAAATTTTCAGATCTATTTGCAATGTTAGTACCAATTCGCCAATGGAAATTTATCAGTCATAAAATAATTATGTAGTTCGCTTGGTGTTCACTACTTTAATCAATGTTCCTGATTTTTATTATTCATGTTAGACCTTGCATAAAATTTTATCTTAGCGGGTTACTCACATCTTTTAAAATTGTTCATGGTATCTACTTAATAGTTAGATTAATTGTAACCTGTTCATTCATGGAGGAAATTCCATAGACCAACTGTTATATATTCAATAGCAAACTAAATTACTGTCTATCTATTATGCTGCTCAATTGTTTTAGTATCATACATTTTTTCTTTGTATTTTAGCTTTTACTTTTTCTACATAAACCTGTTAGTGATAAATTATTTGTAAATAAGAATTTAAAAATGCGTAAGCGGGTATTTTCGGGTTATATTTTTTGGTCGTATATTAATAATTTAACAAGGCGCAACGGTGTGTCAGGACAAGCATTTCGCATTACAATTAAACTTCGGCAATAAACTGAAGTTACCGCGAACTTAGTTTATACATCTCTCACCCACTGTGTGCTAAATGTTCTGCAGTTCTAGTTGAGTGCGATTACATTGCTCACAGTTGAGAATTTATGGTTCTATCCAGATGCAAAATTATCTTGAATGTACCGCTAAATTTACCTGCGCAATATGAACACTTCCGTCATTAGTAAATAATTGTACTCATGCAAATTATTGCCTGTACAAATCACATTAACGGAATTCTTTCAAACATTTATTGTCAGTTTGTGTCAACAGAGCATATTCCCAGAGCTTACGAATTTGTATTTATAACACTCCCTTGAGGAAGTGCTTACGAATTCGTAATTATAATATGTTTTAATGTTACTGAATGCATTCTATTATAGTTAAAAAAGTTTTTATTTTTAAATGCAGGTTTCAATCATTTTCTGGTAATAAAAATATACTATGTTGATGTACGTGACGTTAAAACTTTCCTTTACTCACACTAACATTGCCAGTGAAATACATGCAGCTTCTTTTACTACTGAGCATTGTCGACATCCAAACGGCTAAAGCTGTCAATACCAAACTTTATACTGAAGGAGTATATTTTTCTCTCTTCTTTACTTCAGTGAAAAAATTAAATTTTTCCAATATTTTGTCAACTATTAAGTAGACAAAATTCTATAAACATACCAAAATATGATTTTGAGAGCAGTTTTATTAAAGAAATAACTATTTGGAGTATATGCATGACAAGGCTCTGAAGTAGACTTAAAGCAAGATTGGAAGACCCAGTTTACACAGATATCAAGATCCTGAACATATAACAGATGGAGACAGCACCTAAAAAGCATTGCAACGAATAACAGAACAGACAAAAGCACACTAAGTGCATAAAATTGACGAGGAGCCAATAGAGTGGTTTACGATAACTGAGAAACTAAAGAGTTGACTCACAGTTGCCACCACATTTCCGGATTGAAAAGCCAGTATATACGAGGGCGTACTTTTATGTTATCTATCTAGCCATGAAAAAAAGCACATAAGAAAACAAAAAAAAATGTTTTTCTACATAACTCCCTTCAACACTAATACACTTATTCCATCTTCTTTCCAGTTGCCCCATACCCTCAGAAAAAAACTGCTTCGGTATCCCCGCAAAATATTCTTCAACAGCTTCTTTGAGTTCTTCATCATAAGCAAAACGCTTTCCTCTGAGATACTTTTTTAAATTTTTGTATAAGAAGAAGTCTGGCGGAGCTAGGTCGGGGCTATAAGGTGGATGCCTTAACTCTACAAACCCACAGTCTTTGATTATCTGCTGAACTTTGTTTGTCTTATGAACCCGACAATTGTCGTGCAGCAACAAGTTTTTTTTGTGGGTAAGAATGCGGGTGTTCTTCCTCCAGAGCAGTTTTTAAATTTTTAATTGTGTTTCGGTAGGCCTCTCCGTTTATGGTAGACCCTCTCGGCATATATTCAATAAGCAAAACTCCTTCAGCATCCCAGAAAACAGTTGCCATCAGTTTTTTTCCAGGCCTTTTTTGGTGATGGAGAGCCCTTATGAACCCACTGCATGGATTCTTGTTTAGTAGGAGGGTCCCAGTAATATACCCAAGTCTCATCCCCTGTAATAATTCGAGATAAAAATGTTTTGTCCCTCTCCCACTTGACCAAATTTTCTTGAAAAACTTTTCTGCACAGTTTTTGTTCAGGTGTAAGCAATCTGGGTATCCACCGTGTAGACACCTTCTTCATACCCAAGTCGTCATGCAAAATTTTGAGAACACTTGTTTCGGATATACAGACTTCATTGGCAATGACGCCGATCTTTCAGTATCAAATGTTCGACTTTTCGCACAATGTTTTCAGTTCGCGCTTCAACTTTGGACTTTGGGTCATCATTGATTGACTCTCAGCCCCATCGAAAGAATTTAGACCAATATTTTACTTAGAAATAAGATGGTGTATCTTCCCCATATACAGCAACCATTCTTTCATGAATTGCTTTTGGACCATTGCCTTCCTTTGTTAGGAACTTTATTACGCTGCGATGTTCAACTTTAGTTTCACTCATTTTATCTAGAAATGGACCGTCTCAAATCTCTATACACAGCATAAACTAAACACAACTTAGCACATGTACTTCTAACAGTGACAGCAATTTTTCAATAATTTGTTTGACATCGTCACTCTTTTGTTTTATGGCTAGGTAGATAACATAAAAATACACCCCCGTAATATTAAGAATTAATTATTTCTTATTACTTAACAAAGTGCAGTAAAGCAAAATAATACGTCAAGATAAAATATAAAATACAGTTGTTTAAAATAATTAATAAATTCTTGGACGCAATAACAACAAATTTGAAAAATGTGGTCAGGGTTTTCTGAAGGAAAGCCGTTCTATGTGTAAGAGAAAAAATATGAGTTAATTTGCCGTTTTTATAACTTTGTAACAAACTAAAATCATAACTGCTGCATTTTTATATAAGGACATAAAATAATACCTCAAATACATAGGTACATATCACAAACTGTTAAAATCTTATTGACCTTGAACACATTTCTACACGGCGCACCCTATCGCCGATTAAAAATAATTCTAACAGCTCTCTTGTGTAAGATAAAAAATGCTTTTTGATGTGGTTAAACTACAAGATTTTCCCAGTAGGAAAAGAGCGACTTAACGAGCTTAGAGCATAACTGGTCAATGTGTTCGTACCATTTTAAGCCTTCAACATGAATGATACTAGGCAGTCTGTAACTGCACTAGAGCATTTTGTCAGCCATAGTGAAATTAGAAGTGTTTAAACATTGTTTACGTTAAACATAACCTCATCAGCAATACTAATAACATCGCCAAAGATATTCGATGGAATTACTACATCTATGTCATCCGCGTATAGCATCTCACTTTATGAATGCCAGCTGGGTAGTTAGGGAAGTCATTGATGAAAATAAAAAAATACATCTGTGCGTCAATATTCACTCGCTGTTTTCTTCCTGACAAATATGCTTTGGACCATCTCAAATAAACACTATTTCTGTCAAGCTTATGTGATAATATTAATAGTCAACAGAATCAAACAACTCAGACAGGTTTTTTTTTTACAAAGTGCAGTTAAAGTAATAGATCGGCCGTTTTCTGAATCCTTTTATTTGTTGTCTGTATTACTGATCTTCCATCTAGCGTCTTTGACTCAATTGCTGCTTATGCTAATGATACATGTATAGTGCTCAGTTTTACTTCACATGATAAGCTGGTACCCAGTTTTGAAATTCTACTCATTGAGATGATTCTATGGCTTACTGCCATTGGATATTGCACAAATGTAGAGAAAACTAATTCTATTTACTGTAGTTCATTGCCTAGTAGTTGTAGAACTTCAAGATATAAACGTTTAGTCTTTAGATTTCATGTTTCTCGTGGAAAATTCTGATTTTGAATTTAAATAATATGATATATCAAAATATATAAAATTAATTATTTGAGAATAATTTATCTTGCTCATTTGCATTTAGTAGTTTCCTATGGTGTCTTACCTTGGGCTAGTGAGACCTATTTAAAACCAATTTTACTGCTTCAGAAAAAAGTTTATCAAATAACTTACTACCACGGAATTCTTGTAGAGAGTATTGTTGAGCATTAGATCATACCAACATCGGCAGGTATCAGATGGGTTGGTATGCTCATAACTATCCAGCCACCTATTCAAATTGTATGAGGTTGGTGCTGGCGAGGTGTACTGTTTTTTATTGATCATACTTGAGCAACAACAATATTTATAACAAACTTTGATTGCGTTCAAAGCTTTGATAAACGACGACTTCGATAAGGAACTTAGTCGCCTGCTATTATTTTTATGGAATTAATGAGTTTTTAAATTATTGGTCATGTCTAAGATGTTTAATTGAAGTTGGTGTGTTATTGATATCGTTTCGAAACGTCACACATAAACTTTATATAAAAGTTTTGAAAATAAGAAACTGAACTCACGTAACTCTGGAAAAACATGTTTGACCTTTGTATATTTTAAAAAGCAAATGTCTTCGATTGATGTAAGTCTGATCTGAATGTGTTGCTGCTTGTGTGACTTTATCGCTCATTTTTTTCAAATTGAATTTTCTGCAGACGTTGCTATTTTATTGACATTTAAGTCATTTATAATACTTCTCTAGATATACGGAAAATACAAAGAATAGTATATTGTTTACTTGGGAGCGCCTCGGTGAGCAATCTCACGTCGTCCGGAAATGTGGCTTTTCCGCGGCAGTTAAGTTGCCATCTTGAGTAAAAAAACTGAAGATGGCAACTTAGTCGCCGAAATACGTATATAGATTTTTTTAATATATTTTTGTGGTAAGGCACTTTGCCTTTTGCATTTTCTTTCAGATTTCTAGCCACAGTCTCCACCCATTATTGGATGAAACACCTAGAGTTGGTTGTCACTTGTCATAATCATTTTGATCATTTGCTGTGTAGGAAAAATGCAAATGGAACTCGTGTTATAAACTTAGTAACTCGCTTTACTAAACACTCGCTCCGTTACGCTTCGCTCGTGAATACAAAACTCGTGAATAAAATAAGGTTTATACTAAATACATAATATAATATTGCCCGGCATTACTTTTAAATTAATGTACAAATTATACAATATCCAGAAAAAAGTTCTTAAAATCAATTTCAAGTTAAAACAAAACAACATTTATGGATTTTTACAACTAAGATACCGGAAATTCTCAATATATTTTAGAGTATTACTATGAAAGTTTTTATTTTATCTGCAACAACCTCATATGGATATGTAAAGTAATATGATTTTAGGAACTAAATAAATATCAAATAGAGAAGAAAATTAAATTAATTTTGTGCTTTATGTACGTTTGTAATTAATTTTGAAAATAATTTGCAGTAAAAATACAGTTAAATCTTTTAATTCATATGAGCATTTTACGCTATCTTTTATTTCATTCCGGGTACAAATTTCCAATCATAATTTGTCAACCCAAAGCAGGGCAGTGTAATTTAAATTAATCGCTGGACCGGATTAAAGTATCAAAATGAAACAGTAGGTATGCACAGTTCAAATTGCAGGTGTAATGGCTTCGCATAAAGTTGATTTATGCATTTTTTGCGGTGCGATTTTCAAGTCGTGACCTTGCCACTTTATCAATTACCTACTCAGTCCGGATAATCGATTCGCCATTTATTTTCCAGCACTAACTCTAGTCATAAGCCAGGTGCACCGTGGTCTCTTCGTCAGCATATTTCTCACTCCTCGAAACGACCAGCAGCAATTAGGGCGACTTTTTCTTCTTTAGTTTTTCTTCGTTTCTTTCTTTTTGTCAGTTCGTATCTTCTTCTGTAATGTTCGTTTAATGATTCGGAACAGAAAGTAATTTTTTACGTGTTTGTTTGTATAGAAAAACGGAATTTCATTTGTGACATAATCTATTTGGACACGCTTTCCAGTCTAATAGTGATATATGATCGCGTTATCATGTTATACAGAGGAACGCCTCTGAAACAGAAATAACATGATATTATAAGGGCATTAGTAGATTTGTTCTTGTTGCTCATGATTTAGTAATAATCGTATTATCAAGATAGAGTTTAATTCTAAACCTTTCATTCTTAGGAATGCGTTTCTGATTCGTAAACATGTAATGCTGCTATTTGTTTTTATATTGCAGAAAATGAAATATAAATATTCCTATATTCATCTAAGAGAAACACACGTCAATATATGAGAAGAAAGAAAGTGTATATGTCGCAAAATTCACTAGATGGCACCAACCGAACGAAATGCGAGTAAAATCAAGATTTATTTAAAAGAAAACGTAAATGCATTCAAATAAGGCCTTGTAAAAATATAAGTAAAATCTGGGAAATCCAAAACACTGAATATTTAATAAAACGGAAAAAATCGTATAAGATAACGCAAATAGAGCAACCAATTACGCACATGGTATACAGGCTGATCCGAAAAAGATGATAACCCTGAATTTAAAAATACAATAAATTGAAAACCGTTCAAAAGCATTTCAGAGATAACTAAATGGTTATGAAAACTGTTCTTATATACAGAACGTACTTTTGGACCATATCATTTAGTTCTATATACTTACAGAAAAGAATTAATTGTATTAGTAAATTTAGAAAAAAACATTGAAACGAGACCAATCTTTTATTATTATTATTTTTTTTTGTTACTTATAACATGACTACATTTCTATATAAAACGATGTAGCTTCATAATATTCTAAAATCGCATTATAAACTGCGTTAATTAGTTACTTTTCTCATATAGTACGATCGAAAATAGTGTATAATTGTATGTACATTTGTGTGTGAAAACTATTGGTGATAGATAATTCTTGACATGTTTGTGCAGGTATTCAGTGCAATATTTTTCAGACTGATTCAGTTGTTCGACCTGTGAAAACTTCAGAAATTATAAAACGTCTTACTGTATTCTGGGATTGCGAAAAGATTATTTTTATGGATTATCTGGCGAAAGGTACGACAGGCACTTATCAGAAAACGGGCTGGGAAGTTGCATAAGCGTGCGTTATTGCAACAGGATAATGCAAGACCACACACCACAAGAAAAACGAAGGATCTATTCCTAGATTTGAAAAAACCTTTACGGGCTGTTTGTTTTGAGGGTTTAACTGACCTAAAACGTGCCATTAATAAGTGGCTTGATGAGAAACCGAAAAAGTACTTTGAGGACGCCTTGAATAGTTATTTACGAACAAAGTGCGGGAAGACTATTCCCGCATGAGTGCACTTTGTAAGCACGAGCAACCTCAGGAAGCGAGTGCTTTTAATTGCACGAATGCGTGGAAGATGTCTTCACGCAAGTGGTTTGTACAATATTATTTGTACGACATTAAATTAAAAAAATATTATTGATTAATGTCATTAGTATCATACCTAACCTAAGATAGATTATGTACCTAATTAATTTAAGCATTTCATATACGTAACTATTACTCACCTTTCTCTAAAATTAAGTTATTATATTCTTACACATGGCAAACATGAGGTATTTATTCTTATATTTATAAATTTAGAGTGCATTTATTGCGTTTTTTGGTTTTAATACAAAAAATTCTAAACTGCCAATATGAAATGTCGATGTGGTCAAATAGATGGCGCTTGAATGTCGCTTAAAATGTCGTCAAATAGATGGCGCCACAAATTTTTTAGAAGAATTTTTAATTATTACTCCTATTTGCCCAACTTTTAGTGAAGAATAGTGGAGGGAAGTAGTAGTTTATAGACTACATTTTATTACTACCAACTTAGATTTTTTTTTAAATGTCCCAAAGTGCCAGTGTTTTTTTCAATTTTTGCAGCCGCCTCGACCGGGAAAACCTCTTTCCTAGTCGAGCTACACATGCGCCAAATGTCACTTTACAGGCAGTGAGTACAAAAAAATAATTTATCGTTGGGAGAAATCTATTGTAATATTGATGAAAATTGACACAATAAAAAGAATGTAGCTAAATTCCCAGAATTTTAGAAACATTCCTCATATTTTCACGACAGTATAACTGGACTGAACTTAGAGGAGACACAGGTAATTTTTTTTCTTATTTTGCGCAATTATTTACATATCAAGCAACCTTCTCCACTAATAGAAGAGCTATGGAGGAATCCATCTAATGTGAGACAATTGGTGAATTGATCTCTTGACTTCTATTAAAATATACTAATGTAAATTAAGTCAAAAGATGTTGACTAAATCTATCTACTAATTGTTATTTTTGCTTGTTACTATTCTCTTGTATTATTATAAATTTATGAATATACTTTACATGAAATTCAAGGAGAAGTTAACCGTTTTCCCATCCCAGAACACGCTAGCTCTAATCTATTACAGTTCACATACCACGGGGACAACACTTGAAATAACTCAGGGTCCTTCCGTAAACCCTTGTGTAGCTTTCTAGCGCTGACTGTTTTGCGAAAATTATACCACAGGTCGGGTTTACTAATTAAATTCTATTTATTTGCACATTAGCTGGACGGTTCGCAATTTGCTTGTAGTGTATGGAAATTATTTTGTACGTGTACACAACGTGCAAGTGAAGGTAAACGATGTTGAGTTCAGTGTTCTTCGCACAAATGGGTTTGTTACAATAGGTATAAATTTAAGTACGAAGAGTGAAAATTAAACACGAAGAAAATGGCTATGTATGCGAACATTTCAATTAAATTTTAATTATTTTTATTGGCTATTGTCTTTATTAGTTGAATTGAAAATCAAAATTTTCTTATTCTTCACTTTATTCATATACAGTGCATACCTTAAAGTACGCACCTTATTGAAAAAGTATTTATTATTGATAATATTAATAGTATCACTTCAGAAATAGTTTCTGCCATTCCCTCGCCGTAAGCAGGGGCAAGTAGCGCAAAATGATCGTGTTTAAATTGTAAATCTTTGCGTCACGAACTCTAATACTTTACCCCATAGCTACTCAACTCTTGGTCGAAACGCTCTTGACCGTTGATTATACAGAACAGCTCGCTGCCGCTATGCCCGTTGCAGAGAATGTTATTCAATAAAATGACAATCGAAAAATGGCGCTGCCTCTCATTTAGATATTTGACCAGCTTTCTGAGGGTGTTCTCACTCTAGAGGAAGGTGTTTAACCACACACAGCAATAAAGCATCTACAAATTTAATTAAAAATTAAATATGAGATGAAATAACAACTACCGTGAAAGGTTCTTTCCCAGCAACAAAATAAATTGTAACTTACTCGAAAAAGAAATATAAGTGCAAATAATTTTTTTTATTTCCTTCCATTATATTGTTTTTGAAATGAAAAGTGGAAAAGATATGATTAATTAAAAGTATCAGAATTTTAGAGTATATTATCCAACAATTAAAAACAAACGTGTAAATACAATTTATGAATACGCAATTTCAGAGGGACAGCCGTTACAATACAAACAATTTACAAATGAATTTAAGAAGAAACTAGGATTAATGTGTTGCCTGCAAGTAAACAATTCTGTCCGGCAGAGGTGGAAACGAACAAAAATGGCGATTCAGCAGCGCCCCTACGAGGTAGCAAAATTCGTCAACTTCTCCTTAATTATACCGCTTCGCCAAGGTAATCGAGCAAGAGGAATATAAATAAGACATTAAGAAGGGAACGACAATAAGAAAATAATATACATTATAATTTACAAAAACTAATTACAACAAAGCTTACCCAAGTCCAACATTAACCGAATTCTGCTAATTAATGATTCAGACTTACAAGTCCGCGATTTTGCTTCGAATCACAATTAATTATCCAACTTAAATAATTACTTCTCGCTACTAATCCCACATATCCAAAATAACATCCAAAGGTCAAAAAATAAATAACTTGTAGCACAGAAATACTGCCTTGTGAAAGATAATTCACAACAGTGACTTAACAAATAAAGATCAAGCTCTCCCTTCTGAACCGCATGACATGTGTACACACCTAATCTTCAGAACATTACAAAAAACACAAAATGACAGCACGCAAATAAATAATTAAGACATAATAATTGAATGTTAGGGACGTATGATAATTAAAAGTTTCTAAAATAAATTTAGAGACCAAATCCTGACAATAAATCATTTAAATAAGGGAGTTTACAAGTATCACAGAAATCTACTACTTCCGTTAAAGAAGAGCGTAATTAAAGATGTCTTCGGTAGATGGCATGTCATGTTCCAAAAGGAAAATAAATAAATAAATACTTAAATAAGTAACGGCGAAATTTAAAGCTAAAAATTAAGACTCTAATTTAAAATTAACATACACTGGCATCCAAAAATAAAGAAAAAGATAAGAATAATATGAGATAGCACGCCAACATTAAAAATGTTAACATTTGTTCCTATTTGACAATGACGAATTGAAAACATTCTTTATTTGCGTTTAACCTTTCACATTTATTTATAGGCCGGAGACGTTGAAAACTTGTCCCTGTTTTTCCAGTGTGCTGGGCGAGCTTGGTTGTCATTGCCACGTTGTCGTCTGGTGAAACTTACTTACTTAAGATTATGATATATGAATCGATTACTGATTAATTAGCATTCTGTAAATTTTACAGCAAAAGTAAGAAAACATTTTGATTCTTTGTTTTTGCTAGTACCTCAAATTTATATAATAATTGATATTGGTGGTATTTAACAGAATATAGTTAACGTTATTAGGAATTTCGGATAAACTGCAAAAGAATATCCACATGATTTGTAAGATATTACCTAATATGTTTCATAAATAAACGCATGGCTTTTATTTTTTTATGGTGTTGGTCAAACAATACTTTTTTGAGTTTAAACACGATCACAATCCTTCCTCTACCATTCGTATATATTAGGAGGTACATAAAAGATTAACTTTAGTGTAGAATTTTAATATATTTTATAAGTTATTAAAATTTAAAGTATTACCAAATTTGCTTTGTGTATTTTACACTTGCCTACGTGTTATAGGAGTAACATTAGCCGCGCTTCTTCCAGTGTAAATATGAATACGTTTTCGCACTGTCCATGCTGAATATTTATCACTCAAATACGACTAGGTGAAAGTAAGACATGAAACATTTTGAATTCAACTATACTGTCACTTCTCGTTGATCGTTATTCTCTAATTATAGCTATCAATCCATTTACTAAACCATATTTTAGAGAAACATTTCTTTCAAAATATAAAGTTAAAAGTGTGTCGGAACCAACCTCTGTATCTTGAGCCTTTTGAGCATGTGGCAGTAGTCTATTGCACAATTTGTTAATATGCTTCCTCCGTCTATATTTTTAATCGACTGTAATATCAAAAACCTGACAGTTTCAACTAGATTAATATTCCGGTTTTTATACCCTACTAGGATTGATTTATCTCTACCATGAGGTGGCATAAATGTTCTTTTACTTTGAATTAATTATTAATTTGCTTTTCTGAATGCAGCTCTTAATAGTGGTCAATTTATTTTCAGCAGTGTCTGTTAAATTCGATTTTTTTGCGGTACCCACTAGCGACGAAACTTTATCAGAAAATAGAAAGCTTTTGGTCACATCTAGGTCATTAACATATAGCATGAACAACAAAAGCCCATCTATGCTTTTTGATAAGAATAAAAGTGTTACTTTCGGTCGGAATTTAGAAACTTTGTATATAAAAATTGTTGAAAATCGACTGCATTTTTGATTCATTATAGTATAAAAAACAATTTTGCGCTGAAATAAATTTATAGTTCTGATTTGTTGATATGATTCAAAAACTATTCTGATTAAGATTTGAAGTTTAAATTTAGAATAATATGTAGTTATATTGAGTGTTCAGGCGCAGTCATGCCTCCTGACAAAGAGGCAGGCAAAGTTAGAACGACTTTCAATCATAATCACCGCAGTACTTTATTATATTATATTTAAACTAAAATTAGTTATTGAACCTTCCTTTCGAAGAAGAAAACGTATGTCTCTTTTACGGAAAAAAATATATGTTTGCTGAAATATCATCCCTCTATACTAGCAAAGTATTTCGAAAATTAAATTCTTTTAAATCAATAGAATAATCTTTGTCTGACATTGTTCTTCTTCCTTACAGGAAGTGCAAATTTTAAAAGCTCTCGTTCTGGGCGAAGAGGAAAGAGGACAAAGCCAATACCAGGTCATGTGTTTCATTTTTCACATATCTAAAGACGCGTTTATATCCTCGGACGCGATGTCGAAACTACGGCAAAAGAATCCCGGGACAATAAGAACGCCGGAAGAAGACAGAGGCAGAGAAAATTACACGATGGACAATACTGTATTACTCGAGAAATCGGGAGTAATATCGCCTCACATAGCGGAAATGTGCGCCGAAGCAATTAGCAGCACGTACACCAGATACGAAGACATTAAAATATGGGCCGCCTTACAAGGTAAGCTCCGTAGTTTGTAAATCTTCAATACTTCTATTCCGCGAACTCAAACAGGCGTAATTATCTCCAATTAATTAGTGATGAATGTGCTTTTCGTTTTATTGAAATTTATGCAAATTTTATATAGTCACGACAAAACTGTATATACGGGGTGATAAAGAATTTGTCGTTCAATCTTTAACTGAAAGAAATACATGACGGATATCAATTACGATTGCGAACCCACTAGGTAGTAATAGTTTTAATTATTTGGCAATATGGCTGGATGTAAATTGGGCACTAACCTACCTGAAATTTTAATCTCGTTGGTAATTCGGGCACTAGCTAAAAATGTACTCGCAGAGGGTCTATGTAAACTGGGCACCGTATAAAGCAAACAAAAACAATAATATAAAAATAGTGTATTTCAAGTTGAAGTACATCAAAAAGATAGAAAATAAAAAAATATGTACTCATATGAAAACAATAATAAAAAAACATTTAATTATGCAAAAACATTATTATAAAAATAGTGTGTTTCAAGTTGAAGTACTTATTGTCAAACAGCAAACAGATAGGAAATAAAAAATACTTAATTATATAAAAACTATAATAAAAATAGTGTATTTGAAGTCATACTGATGAATAAAATGATATACACTTCACAAAGTGTAATCGTCATATTGTTCCATTATTTAGTTCATTTAGAGTTCTTAATTTTTGTTTTGCGCGTGTGTCTTTAACTCTTGCTGGTGTGCGTACACTTTGAATTTTAATATAAGTGTCTATTTGAAATTCCTTAAGCTTTTCGATAAAAATATAAATAGATGGATGTTTTGAATAAAATGACTCATTTAGTTTGGAATGAAACGCTTCGCATGCGTTTGTGGTGTTAGTGATCGATGGAGTTGCAGTAGCCCACACATGTGGAGGAAAAAGAGCATCGTCTTCTATGTATGTCTCCAATAAATAATTGGCGTATTCGTCAGCCTGTGCATGAGCAGGTTTATCGGCAAACAAATCTAAGGCGAAACAATCGCCTACTTCCTCAGGATTAAAATACGTTAATCCAAATGTATATCGCACCCATTTTCCTACTTCGGAATCTGTGTTCCTAAATTCTTCTGTTAAACCCAAACTTTGGATTTTCCTGAACCACGATTGGTGCAAATGGAAACGACAACCATAGATTTGTGCTGATGGCCATATAGCGCGAACCGCAGTGTGAATGCTTTTCTCAAAATGTACAAAAACTTCAGCTGGTCGTAATATTGTGTATAGAGCGACGTCGAAAGATTTCTTTTGTTAGCATTTCAAATAATGTTTCATACGTTTCACTGCGTTTATCAGGGAACAAACAAAACATCAATGGAATTTAATGTCCATTATTAAGTCTGTGGATTGTAAATAATGGTAAAAAATATTTTGTACAATACGAAAATGTAACGTCCATGTACACTTTACGCATTACACATAAACTTCTAACATTCGTTTCACAAGAAAACACTATGATATTGCTCAGTGGACAGTTTATAAAAACGAAACTTTCATCCTTGCTTGTTTTAACATTAGCAGCTTCCGCTATATCATGGACTTCTGTCTTATTTTGTGGTAACGGCCTAGGAAGAAATTTCTCCTTGCATTGTACAAATTTCTTCCGATATAAGTGAAATCTGTTATCGTAATTGTTTCCGGCAGTTCCTTAGCTAGTTCACGACGAATAATTTTCGCTGGTTTTTCGGAAATATCATCAACGGCTTTACGTTTACACGCATTTGAAATCACTTTTCGGTTTAATTTACTCTGATTCTGTTCATGATTATGTTCTAGCTGGCTTCTGCTCACTAAATTTTCTGCACCAAGTGTAAACACTTTTGAGGGACAATTTAAGGATTTTTTTGTACAACGCCAAAACACTTCGCCATTCTTCAACACTTTCTGTTTTGAAAAGGTGTACTTGTTAACCACTAGCAAACATTTTCCGTTGTTACTGTCTACGAAAGAGACCTCCATAATTCTTAACAGTGTGCAACAAAACTCGAGACTGAGAAGCGGATCTAATTTCTTACTTGAAACAAACGCCGCAAGCAAGATATAAATAACTAAATACACAAACTATGGCAACTATCCTTCCAGTTTCATTAGAGTAAGATTTGGTAAGACATTTGGTATTCTTCAAAAAAGAACATGTTTTGAGTTAATAAAGGTCGTTCAACCAGTCTTGCTCTGTAATATATAAAAAATAGTGAAAATGCTACAGAATATATTATAAATATGACGATTACCTTGTGTATAAAAATAGTGTGATGATTATGTTTATGATCATAGGAGGACGTTTTACCACGTGAATTGTACAATAACACTAGCCGATAGTTTTTTTTTTAATAACTGCAAATAGGTGTATAGTTCTTACAGTCTTTAACTGAAGGCATAACCAAAAACCAAATCTTTCCACCACGTCTAGTTTCAGAGTTATAATCATACTCCCTAGTAGATAAACACTAATATTGTATTTAGAAAATAAATGAGAAACCAGTAAAAATCTCCCACCAACCTTAATATCGTTTCTCCATTTCTGCAATCTCTTGATGGAACCCTTCCCCCTGTTCATCACTCGTCTTTTCTAAATTAGCAGGAAAGTAATCTAAATGTGAATGCAAAAATGAACTTTGAGTGCTATTCCACACCCTAAATTTTCATAATTTTCTAGCAAATTAGCCACGATATCTTAGTAGTTTTCACCTTTTTGTTTTCTCAGAAAATAATTGCAAAGATTTTTAAAGGAAGTCCATGCTGTCAGGTCTAAATCATTCATGGTACGTTCAACATTTTTATCTTTGAACAGCTTCCTAACTTGTAGACCAACAAATGTTCTTTCGCGAACTTTCGCATCAGACAGCTTTGGTAACTTATCCCTTAAATATTTAAAACAGCTGCCTTCTTTTTCTAGTGCTTTGACAAACTGTTTAATTAATCCTAATTGAATGTGCAGAGGTAGTAGAACCACCAAATTAGAATCTATTAATGGCTCAAATTTTATATTAAATTCATTCTCCAGGAACAATGCTGATCCCTGGCTGCCATTCTTCTATTTGGTAATGATGCTGAACTGCTCGGCACAAAAGACAACAATATTTGGTAAACCCTCCTTGTAGTCCAAGTAATAAGGATGTAACCTTAAGGTCACCACAGATTTTCCAAAGAAGAATATTGTATATGTAAATATTGAATGAGATTTAATATAGTTGACATACTGTCATACGTTTCATTTGTGTATGTAGAATGAGCCATTGGAATTGATGGTTTGTAGTTACCATTTGTAAAATGGCCTGGAAACTTGTTTTCGACGAGTCGATAAATAATCGCCATAATTTCGATACTCATTTCATACAAAAGTTGATTTACAGTACATGATCAGTACATTAACAGAAATTTCTTTCACCTTTGTAGAATGAATTGAATTTTGGATGACGATTCTTCAATACAGAGATTCTTGTAGTGGAATGTAAAAGATTCTATTCCTTTAATCGAGATCCCAACATTTGTGGCATTTTTCTTTGGTTAAACCCAAATCTCGTATCAAATCATTCAGATCTGACTGAGAAATGAGATGTGGTTCGTCAGAGGAACATACGCCAGATCACTTAAAAATTACACATTTAAAACATGGTTTATATCTTCCTTGTCCGTGGACTTTACTGAAAATTTTGAATGCCTTGGAGTTGGAAGCCCGCAATCAGTTCTTTTCAACGGTTTGCTTATAGATGGAATGTCTGGGTACATTACTTTGTATTTATTTCTTTTTGAAAACCCTTCAATTTTTACAAGACAGAAGTAACAGTCCGTGACGTAATCTGCTGGTTTACGCCAAATCATTGCTCTTTCTGACACAAGTCAGAAGGATTGTTGTTTTTATTCCACTGAGTTAATTTGACATGCACGAAATACACCATATATGTGGTACCCATGTTTTGTCTTGATTTTTAATTTTGAAGCCAAAATATTGTTCATAATATCTTTGGATTAATACACTTAAAGACTTCTTTTACGATTTTGTAACATGTAATCCACAAACATAATAAAAACCATCCGGAGCATTTTTACTGCCTTTTGCACGGTTTTCCATTCTTGAAAATCACACGCAACACAACTTCTGGAACACTGATTCATGCTTTCTTAAATAAGAGACAATTCAATGAGACTTTGTTTGTCTCTTGCCAGACCGCGTCAACAACTGAACAATAAATGAATCACTGCGCCAGCTGCAGCCTTCATATATACACGTATCGATTCAGAAGTTTCCATTTTAGAATATTCCGAGATGACTAATATATAATAATTCTCTACTTCTCTCTGGAACGCGTGACGTCGTATTCTTTGTAGTTGCCGCTGCCCTTCACGGTATAGCCACGGACATGCTCGAGCTTGTAACAATACTTTTTCAATTTTTAATTTTTTTTTAGCGAAAATAGGTCAAACATTTTATTCTGAAAATGTGTAATGACCCCTTATGTTAGAATGCAGTTTTTATGTTTAAAACAATGCAAAATACTAAAATGATGGACTGTTAAGTGAGTTATAAAAATCGTATCGTCTAGTGTAATTAGTAACACGTAAGCATATGGAACAGTTAATCGTGATATACTTGCATCTTAATCTGACGTGTAACATCTTTTATAAACCCTGTAATATTGCTTCTGGGGAAGATGTATTTACTGTTACTTGTTTCTGTATGGGTATTTTGATTCACGTGTGAAACATATCAAATCGGGATTCGTAATATCCTCGATACGTCTCTGGCACTGTCATCATGTAACCCTGACTTCCGATTCCTAGTCATTACAGAGGAGAAAATACTTCAATTTCGAAGTAACTGTAGATAGTCCACGAAGAAAAACATGTTGACATTCAGAAATGAAGGATTTTGTATTTGAATATATAGAGGAATAAATTACCCATATTCTTGCGCATAGCCAGCACCAATGAAAATGAGCCGTCTTTCTTGATATATTTATAATTATAGCCAAATGTTTAGCTAAAGCTCTTCTGACATTGAGCACTAATATACTTGGAATTATATTATCGCCAGCTGTATATTCCTGATTGTATGACATTTCCTTATTATCTTGTTTTCTGAGACATTGGATAATGTTAAAGAAACTTGATTAAATTGAAAATCATTAAATAAGAAATGAGACCTATATGTTGATACATATTTCTTGTGGCGAGTCAATTTGTTGGTTGTTGTGAAATAGTATGCTAGGTATATGTGAAGTGCCGCGTTGACTCTGATCTATTTCAATATTCCTTTAGGTTTGTCTAATGATAAGTTTCCTATCCATATCTGATGTATAAGAGCCTGCAATCAGCAATTTACATAAATCCCTTAATGTTTTGCACTCGCCTTGAAAAGAATAGGTTTTTGTTGTCTTTCATCGCTGTAAGCATTTAATTTCAGATGGCGTAAGCTTTCAATTTCGGAAGACGTATAACACTAAGTATACCAAGACGAACAAAGAGATTTAATAGCAGAAGTAGTTAGTGTGCAACATGTCATAAATGTTATATTATTCTGACATTTTCTAACATATGTTCTGGGAATAACAAAATATGAGAGAGAAACAGAGGCAATCGCACAGTCTGGGTGACGAAACAGTGACGACTACCGTGGGTGCAATAACGGTCGTGAATATATGATAAGGGCGAATGCATTTCTATACGGTCGAGTAACTCTGCAGTACCGCATTTGAATTAGATTTTATCCAATGCGATGGCGGTCGCGGATATATCGCCAACACCTAATGAGCTGTTTACATCAAACATTCATCTGGCTAGAACGTGCGGGTCCACTCACCGCTTAATTAATAATTCGTTTGTTTATGCATTTCATCCGGTGGTTCGTTTTCACTGTGCCAGATTGCAGACAGATTTTTCAGCGAAATTACGCATGGGGAGCTGAAAGCAAATATTGTACACATCCCCGTGAATTTATCAGTTTGCTTTTCATTAGATTGAATTTAGATTAGTTTTCGATAAGCGCTGTACCATACGACTAGAACCTGCTCAGTTAGTAGTGCCATCTACTAACGTCTATCAAATATTAAGTTTAAGATAACTAGAAACTTACTTCTCTGTGACTACTAAGACATATTTAACACTATCATGTTTTTACTACACACTTATATCTTTGAGTATTATTTGTGTGAGGAAGTTAGATGATCGTCTTTGGTGAACCAGGACCGTTTACATCACCTATTTTTTGAATTGTGCAATTTACGTCGATATTATATCTGGTCTTTTAATACGCTGCTTCTTGATGTTTGTAGAACAATTTATTTCTTAATGCTCCAATACTCTTTATGTTAAGACATCTCATTAATGTATACAGATTGTCGTAGTTAAAAGTTAATATGCATCTTCAAATACACACACATAAACATGTACCTATGTATGTATGTATACAACACCGGTGGTGTGGGGAGATAGTGGGGAGATCGAGAGCGCAGACATGGCATTCGTTCCGTAACTTTAGAGCGTGAACGTACATACATTGTATCGAATGTACGAAATGGGTTTTATAATCGTTTAGGGTACTGTTTGATGCAAGAGGGACAGACATTTGAACATCTTCAACATTAAATTTTGTATAGTTCATTAAGTATAATATTTTGTTTCGTTTTAAATGTGAGAATTTTATTTAATTTTTTATAAGAATTTTATTTTAGTTACAAATTTTATAGAGTTTTGTTTCAGTTCAATGTTAATACATTATACATCAGTTACCAAAATATTATACAAAAGCCGTACATAGCGTAGCAATTCCTTAAAGCAAACGTCTGCATACTAGCTTTCAACGTTTTGCACTAAAGCCTCGGTACCCCGGTGTCCCGCTATGAACTCATCTGTACTCCCCTACTATCGTACCCCTCCATTTCATGTTTGCATGCACATGTGTGCGTGTCTGTATTTCCCTATATCTACTTTTATTTCAGTCAAACGGTATATACTGGAGACGCGTTAAGTTCAGTTGCACGTCATCGATGACGTTTACATGTTGTCATAACTGTATTAGAGAAACTAAAAAAGTTACTTTGTTAAATTATACTTGAGGGCATTTATTTCATAAGCTTAAATAGAAGATTTATAAATTGATCGTAATATACGCATTCATGGCAAATAAACACATAATTTCCGTTTCAATATTAAATTTCTTTATTACATATTTTTAATAGACTAATTGTTCAATTCGGTGTTGACAGATAAATCATATCTGTCAAAAAGACGTGCGTTGTGTATATTCTTCCTGTCAAATTTGTCATGTTTATTTTTGCTTTGATATAAATTGTTTAAAAACAGTGCTTCTTAGAAGTGTATTTATTATTTATTTGCGTCCATTGAATATAATGCCGAAAGGTTTCTGTAAACAGTCGAGGCTTTTTACAAACTTTTCTATAATCATGTGTTAAATTTAATGTGAATAGCGTATGTATTGCTTATTTTAAATTATATTATGGATACGTAATGAAACATTTAAGGTTTTTCGACAATCTAAATCAATATAATAAGTAAGTTGAGAAAGACTGATGTCTTAGAGTATTTCAATTACTAAATATATTACGTTATAGTTATTGTATAGTGAATAATTTTTTTCTTTGGTTATATCAAATGTCACTGACAAAAATAAAAATAGATCCGGCAACATATACAAGGCGAGTCGTCATGGATCTAGTATGACGTGCAACTGAATGTAACGCGTTTCCACCATATGTCTTATTATTACTTATAATTGTAAACAACAACATCTAAATAAAAAAAAATTATAGGAAAAACGCTACGAAGTACAATAATCCTGGAAATAACATATACTTGGCCACAACAAATATAGCCAGAAATGCAAACATTGTACGAGGGAGAATAATGTAGACTATTTGTCAGTCATATTTTGATTTACTTCCTATGAAAATAGGGAAGTTCAAACTATAAATAATGAAGGTTAAATAATGATACAAATTTTCGTTTAGCAGTGTACTATGAATCAACCAAATCTGGGCTTTTTTGAATTAAAAGTAACTACTACTCTCTCTAGAGCGAGGTGAAGTACAGCAGGGTACCACCTTCTTTCATTATAATGGGTTTTTCAATAGGGACACATCCATTTTGTATGTAAATACAAACGCACCCTTAATTTTTGGTTGGAAATTATTAAAAATTATTACCGAAATTCTGAGTCGGTGGTTGCTACTTTACGAGCGTTTACTCCAATTTTCGGTCGCAATAATAACACACGTCGTCGTACCGAAAATATCGCAGCTTCAGTGCTTCAGTTCAAAATGAGTCAAATCAGTCAATTCCACGCCGTTCACAGGAATTGGGAATCTCTCAGCCCACATTGTGACGAATTTTGAGTAAAAATCTTGGCCTATACGCTTACAAGATCAAATTAACTTAAGAAGTGAAGCCTCTTGATCGTTTGAAGCGCCGAAATTTCTCCGATTGGGCTTTGGTTTGAAGAAAATCTTGAAAATTATCGAAAAATCATCTTCAGCGATGAAGTTCATTTTTGGCGTGATGGCTTTGTCAATAAGCAAAATATGCGTTATTGGACGGCAGCAAACCCATATGTGCTTCATTAGACTCCACTGCAGCCCCCCAAAAAGGTGATCCTGTCGTATGGATTTCACGCCGGAGGTATGATTGGGACGTATTTTTCGTCAATGAAAATGAGCGCCATGTTACGGTTATTGGAGTTCGCTACCGCGTCATGTTGTAAGACTATTTTTGAGCAGAATTGGATGGACTTGACATCATGGATAAGTGGTTCCAACAAGATGGTGCCACATACCACACAGATAGTCAAACAATTGATCTACTGAAGAGGAAGTTCGGTAATCGTATAATCTCGAGAAGTGATCCGGTCGAAGGGCCACTTCGGTTATGCGATTCAACGCCGTTGGATTTTTTTATGGGGTTATGTTAAGTCGTTGGTTTAAGCCAACAAGCCAACAACGTTAGTGGAGCTCAGGAACAATATAGAATGCGAAAATGCCAAATTTCCGGTCGATATGTGTGGAAGAGTGGTGACAACTTGGCTCCAAGGAATCGATCGCTGCAAATGTGCTCGTGGTGGACATATGAGCGATATCAAATCCCATATTAAATTTAACATGTGTACTACACCTGGAATAAATCTCAATATCTCAATTAAGTTTTATTTAAATAAAAAAATATTATGTCCCTATTGAAAAAACCTTTACATATATTCTGGTTTAATCAACACATGTATTTAAAGCAATTTTCTAGCAACGGTTTAAGCACCGCTTCTCTATTGTTTAATCAAAAATAAGTTTTACGTTTGCATTTTTAAAACAGGTAGTTTTATGACGCTATGCAATACGTAAAAACTGGACGTTTATAGGTTATGAGCATGTTTTGTGTGTTCATTTCATTGCGACGTGATACTTTATATTTGACGATTTATTTTTAGAATTAGTACATAAAGCAGTTGGCTAACTTGCCAACTGAAGAAATTTTCAGTTGATAAGCTTGGTGGAAAAGTAATATTTAATACAACAAATTCCTCATATGTTTATTAGTTGGAAAATTGGTATTATTACTTTGATCACAAAAATGTCTATTGTATATTATTTACTGAACAATTTTTTCCATCTTGTATTCGAGACTCAACTAATTCTAGTATCACTTAAGATTTTTAACACGTACAACATATAATGATAAAACGTATTACCTAAGATAATAAACTGACTTCTCAGAAGAATTGCCAGCGTAGAGGCTAATTATCGCTAGATAGGAAGGCTTAATCGTCTTAATTTCGATTGTGAAACGCCAAATTTAACCTTTTGACTTAAATTAAGCTAGCCTCAATATCTAGTACTGTAAAACCGATTTTAGTATTGCTCACAATAGTAGTGCTGATTATATTCTTGTTATAAGTTTATTATAAAAAATTAAAAAAATCTGAAATATTCAAATTATTGAAAAATAATTTTGCCTATTAGGATTAATACCAAAAATAATTGAAACATAACGAAGCACTACATTTTCCTTATGTTGCAGTTTTTTAATATCTATATTTTTTCATTGTTATTCCAAACAAAATTATATTTTAGAGGACGCAGCAATTTTCAATAAACAGAAAATAATGTGTGGCAAACACTGTATGAACATTTACGCAAATTTTCATTTCGACTGTTACACGCAAATAATCCTGTTATTACGTTTCACCAACGCATTTTCAGTAAACTCAAATATTGTGTCTGTTGTTTTGTTTGACCGGATCTGACAGTAGTAAATTTAATCATTCGCATGGCATTTTCAAATGTATCAAGTTGCGGCTTTCATTCATTATTTTTAAAATTATTTACAAACGTCATTTGCATTTATTTTTAATGGAAATAATTTAAATTCTCCCTAAAATCTAGTTGCGCAAATACATACATTTATATATCAAATATTTACCAGCAAAAAGGTTAACTTTAAAATATGTGGGCAAAATAAATATTTACAACTGATTCAATTTTAAATAAATTTGTGATGATTTATAATATAAATAAATATGTATATATGTCCAGTCTTCTTTTCTTTTTCCGTTCATTTATGTAACTGTAATATATAAACGCTGTTTAACCCATCTCATAGAAATTTAATGTAGATGTAAAGATAAATTCATACGCAAATTAAAACCTTTTTGTCTATTCAGCATAAGAATTAAGTTTCGAAATGCACTCAACATACTCTACAGTAGTTAATCTTAGGATCCATTATACTACGAAAATAATACAAGAATAAAACCATATTTCAAATTTTTCGCCTAAAATGTCAAATTGACAGATGGTGATATACAAGAGCTAAATTCATTGTATTTTTTATGAACAATAGAACTATATTCAATATTAAATTCGGTGATCATTTATATCTGGTCTGCCAAATATGCCGGTGTAACTAAAAAAATGCAACGTTCATTTCTATAAGGATCTTATCTTCTAAATTGCCTTTCAGTTCAGACCTATGTACCCAAGCGATAGTAAGTAGTGTTACACCCGCAACAACGTCGAAACTTATTAATAAGATATGGAAGTTGTTAAAACAGGAGATCCTATAGTGAGGTAGAATGTATTGGAAAACGCAGGGCCGAGCTAGCTCTAATCGCAAATGGCGTGTTGGTTCAGAAAAACTAAACTTAAGATATAAGCGTCGGTCGGCGACGACGCAAGCGACGTTGTCCGGGCACCAGGACACTATGCTACCTTATGGTATCCTACCTGCGTATCCTAAGACCTGCCACTGGCTGTGTCCCTCCAGCGGGACTCCTACGGATCACCCTGTGTAGGTTTTACGCCAAACCTTATTCAACTGCACGTCACAATAATAAAAGATGAAGGTAAGATATGTTGAGGTATAAAAAAAAAGAAATTACGATGTGAAGAAAGGTGCTATATTATTAATATTATTCTTTTTTTTTTGAAAAGTTAAAATGTTGACAATAAGAGTTATATTTTTTTTAAAAGAAAGTAATGAAAATTTAAAGAAAAAAAAACAAAAGAACCTCTGCGCCTCGGCAGGAGGTTGGTCGGCGTCAGAAACGTTTCTTTGCCTTACAGGCCAATATACATTTGGTGTTATAAAGCGCCACCAACGGCGATGTTCTAAGTTAAATAGTTACAAGAAAAATTTGATTCAAGTTAGCGCACAGGACTTAAAATAATTAATTAATTAAGTGAAAGGTAAAACGTGAAATTACAAAATCAAAATTACGTAATAATTAAATAAACTGTTTACATCTATTAATCTATTAAATGACGCTAGGAAAAGATTCAAAGGAAAATCCAGTATTAGCACAAAAGATTCTACTGAGCTTACGGTATAGAATTTTACAATTACTTAAATAATTTCAATAGCTCAGAAATTAAACAAAAAAACATACATGAAAATCAAATTTTCTAAATTACGGTAATGAATGTGCTAGAATTATTATCAAATTAAAGAATAAAATTCAACACATCAAAGAGAAATATTATTACGGTATAGAATTTACTAGATTTGTTATAAAATTAAATATTCTACACATCAAAGAGAAATATTATTATGGTAATGAAATTACTAGATTTATTATTAAATTAAATATTCAACACATCAATGAGAGCCCTTATCAAATCTTCTTAGGGTCACTCTGTATACAGCAATATCAATTTGCATAAATATAACAAAAGAAATAACGGTCATTTAATTAGGATTACACGTGACCTTGCAGTTAACTAAGTGGTGCATTAAGTATTTTAACCACTCAAATATTCTTAGGTCAAATAAAGGTAAGATAATGACCAGAACACCGGCACAAAGATATCGACAATCAGTCGAAAGTTACGTTGAAAACTACAAATATAGTTGCACTTAGCTGACAAGACAGGTCGGAGGTAGGCACGCTAACGGAAGTCAAGATGGCGGAGGCCCCCTTGTTGGACGATGAAAATTCCACTTCAAAAGACAAGATGGACGTATAGGTGCAACTATTACAGCGACGATGGAAACCACTACGTTCTTCAACCGTAATGTGGGGTGACCATTTCAGAAAATGGCTACTGAGGGCTATCTTGTGCCTGTCAATGAAATCCTATTAAATTAGAAGAGAAAAGAAACAAAGATAAAATCCCGAAAATTATCACAAAAATTCACTCAACTCACCCTAGTTTTAAATGGAGATCCGCAAAACGACTTCACAAGTCACTCAAAGGTGCAAAATTTAAATTCAAAAGACCAACACGTGGTAATTCGTAAATTTAGGTAACGGTATTTCGATAAGATTTACGATAATTCACCAAAACTAAGGTATCGACATTCGCTGCTTATTCCATTAAAGCCGCTTACGCGAAATATCTACATAGACATAGTAATAAAAATTTACCAAAAAGGAAAATAAGCAGATTGCACTAATTGTTCTCACACGAGAAAAGACTACGTAGGTGAAGACGAAAACGTGATCTTCCTTCTATCTAATGCGCGTCAGCTACACGCATCCTTCCAAAAGTATCAAAACACGGAAATACCTCAGAATGAAAGGCGGGAGAATTCAAATAAAAATAGCAGGCACAAGACTAAATTTGACAATAGAGGGAGTCAACACCGTGACTTATATAATTAAACACAAACATGAACATAACTTAGATGAAGATAAAATAACAGAAACACCCCTACAATGTACGTAGAATTAATAAAGTCGGCAATTCGAGAGGAACATTCATGCTAGACAGTTGGCAAAGCGTGAAACATTCGTCACACCGCCACGAAGTAACTCACATTTGACAGATGGCAAACAAAACAAACCTAAGATGTAGACACAATTTATTATAGAAGAAACCCCGAATTCTGCAGGTAATCATTGAAATTTCCAAACTCTTAATTCGCGCTCCGAGCAGGCGGTTAAAGAACCCTACCTCGCAATGTTTTGCAGGTTAAATCCGCGAAGCCATAACCTCCTAAGGAAAGATATCAACAGGTGCTCAACAAGGCAACCAAGGAAGGTGGATGATTGCTGTGAACAAATCAGTTCACGATAACAATTTAAAGTATGCCCGTTAATACACTAGATTTCTCTATTTAATACCCCCTTACATTTTAGTGACTTAACTACGAAGGAAGAATATTAATCGGACATGCTTGAGAGTCCGTGTTTGGAAAAACGCATAAATACGTGAGACAGTAAATACAACGAGCCTGACTGTTGTCTCGAAGAATTTAAAGCCACAATAAATGCACTTCGTAGAGTTCGGAAGTAATAAATAAGCAGATATTGATAAAGCTTAAACAAGGCGTAAAAAGTAACTGCAAATGCAGATAATTCGAGTCTACAGGTAGGTTAAAATAAGCTAGAGATAAGATAGTTAGAAGTAGTTACATAAGATACAGAATTCTTACACATAAAGAGTGTATTTGCCCGATATTACACATCAGATATCTGTTAGTGGCACGGTTCATGACTCAGGGCTCCGAGAGCACAATATTAGGTTTAGCACACGCTCAGATATACAGCAAACGATCTTTTTCACACGGTGAACCAAAAGATATACAAGGTGCGCTCAAATAGTCTCGCGCTCAGACAAATCCTACGCACTTAAACAAAAACACATAATCTTACGAGAACTATATACAAAAGTGAATTTTACAGCGTAACAGTAGACCACGGCGGTTGAGAAAGATATGGTTGTTTATTACTTCCACATTAATTCCAAAAATAATATTCTTAACGAAAAGACACTATAAATACTGTAAGTATGTAAGAACTGTTCCTTAAAATAGTCACGTGTTATATGTATTCCGTATATAATTTTTACAATAATTTAAGACATTGTTTTCCAGGACTAAGAAAAGTTTAATAATTATATTAGTAATAATTATTCCTTCAGAAATGTGTGTTGCGATATATGAATACGGTAAGATATTTTCTTTGTCAAAGAGAAGGGCCTTTGCCTTTTGTATAGATATTGCCATGTCGTATTTATTCGCTGTCAAGAAGAGGGTATGCACCCTCCTTTGCAGTTTGTCCACATCTTATGCCATTATTGTATCGTGTATGTTCTGAAGTCGCGCTTAATTGTTTTGACATTTTCTTGTTTTATAAATATTGTCATAGTAAATAGTAGTAAACTAAGTCTTATAACTTTTGTTATAGGTACTTTGTCTGATAGAATCCTGCTTACGGATGTGGTGGTCTCCATGTTAGTGTTGAATTTTGTTTAGGTCGTCGTTCATTTGTTTGCGGTCGGAGGTATTTGTTAGGACGATAAAGTATATAAATGCCGGCTTCTTGTACTCTATTGACTTCTCGTTTATTTCTCAAGCTCCAAAAATGGCGTTTGTTTTTGATATATTTTTCCTAATCCCTTAGTGTTCTTGACTTCTTGGCTTCCAGGACCGTGGAGAACATCATCATTATCATTAATTAAACAACTTAGTCTTCATAATTTTTTGGACATTTTTCTTTCAATTTTTACTTTCTTATACGTAGTATAAGGAAGTATTGTGATGATGAAAATTTTCGACCTCGAGATTTTTGCAGATGTTTTGTCCCCTGATTCCGAAAAAGTGCTTTTTAAAAAAATGTCTCTCTTTGTGTGTATGTCAGTGTGTGTATGTGTGTGTGTGTGACTACGATAGCGGTCAATCCGCTATAGATATCAATTCCAAATTTTGTATTCACGAATACAATCTTCCTCTTGAGATCTGATTAGTTTTTCAGTAAAATCGGTAGACCGGAAGTAGCAGTTTACTTCAGTCAAAAAAATCTAATTTTGCCAATATTTTGTCAACTACTAAGTTTAAACAAATTCATAAAGAATTCGTATGTACTTAAAATTAAAATTGAGAACAATTTTATTTAAAAAGTTTTCGGAAATTCCTACCGGAAGTAGGTCTTTTACTCCTATCGAAAATCAATTTTTTGCGAATATTTCGCAAGTCATGTTTTTTAGACAGGTACATTACGAATATAAAAGTATTTAAAACATAATTTTCAATATCTTTTGTATAAATGAAATTTCAAAATTCGGACCGGAACTTTTACTCTTAGGGAGTAGCACTTTTTTTCGAATATCTTGCAAAGTATGCATTCTACCGGGTGTCTGTTTAAGCTCGGCCACCGGCCATATCTCGGCAACCATTTATCGTACAACCTCGCGAAAAAAATCTTGATAGTAAAATCGACGACGGAAATAACAACTAAAATATTTTTAAGTTTCCAAAATGATCGCAAGGGGGCGCAATTCTCAAGATAAATTAAAAATTCGATAATTTTTCATAAAATTCTAGATTAAGATAGATTGAAAATTTTTCCAGCATTTTTTTAGGTATTTTTATACAACTTTCATTTGAAACTTTTTGATCTAACTCCCATATGAAGGGAAGAAGGGAGGGGGGTATGTCTGCGTACAAAAGTCGGTATAATTTTGGTTCGCACAAACGGATTTTAATATTTCTGGGCGCATTAAATAGAGAATCTTACAGAAAATTGAAGGACATGTAGCACGAAATTACGTGGTTGTCAAAGAAAATAACAGGGGCGCTGTTCTCAATGTATGTATATTACTTGCTTTTTCTTTAAAATTTTAAATGGAACGGCATATTTTTAATATAAGTATTGAAGCACATAAAAAAACTGAAGAGAATGATGAAAACCGGAAGTTGATACCTTTTTTCTTGACGAAGATATAGTCATACAAAGACAATCCAAGAAAAATAAACAATTTTTAATATAAATTTATTTATTTTTTGTGACTAATAACTTAATTTTAAGTGTCACTAGACAGTGTACAGTTCGCTTTCACTTGAATTTTCATCATACTCTTCCATAAATGTATTTATTTCAATCTTCTCACCGATTTTTTAATTCTTGCATATTATGCATTGGATTCTCTTCTTAAATGTTTTCAAATTCTCTAGCTTTTAAATTTCATGTTTTGCCTTTTAAGACATTGAAATAAAATAATAATAATAATAATAATAATATATCTTTATCACCCAACTGATATAGGTAGATCTAATTATAGGAAAACAGCAAAAATAATTTCCATAACTCATGAACTAAGTAGACAATAACGAGAAAGAAAAAAAACAATATAATATAATGCATTAATTATAATCAAATCATTTACTCATTAGTAACGAAAGGGTTCACAAATTGATATCTAAATCATCCCCGCCTGAAATTAAAGTAAATAAAAGAACCTATTATATACTTAAACATAAATAAGAAAATATATTGACCAAGTAATATAGAGGAAAAGAAAATATATTTAAATCAGAAAGTACAAAAAAAAAACAAGAAAAAACTTCAACTTAACAAATGTTCAAAGTGTTCACCTTCATTTTCAATACCCGTTTACTTGTCGATTAGTAGAGAGCAGAGTTACTTCCCTTTCGGGGGCAGCAATTGTTGTACTCGGCTTTTTGTGATAAACTATATCTTTTCTTCTGCCCCATAAATCAACATCTGGCAAGGTGAATAAAAACTCAATAATGTCTTCTTTCGGGAAAATTTAGGAAATATTTCCCCGAAGCAAAAAGAATGCATTTTCAAAGCATTGAAAATACATTCTGATCATGTCCTAAGCTTCAACGTTAGAATGCGACATTTTATAAACTTAATAAGTATGTGCAGGTGTCCAAAAAGGCTTAATTTGCTAAATACGTACAAAAAGATTAACTACAAGTGACACTAATATCTTTGCATTTCGATTTTCATGGCCTTCTTTGGAAATCTCATCATAAGTTAATTTATAGTATCACTGTGCATGCCATGCTGTATGATGAAAATTTAAAAAAAAGCAAACTACACTGTTCACTATTATTATTTTATTTCACTGTTGGAAAGGATAAGAAATGATATTTAAAAAATAATAGCAAGAGTATTTAAAAACATTTTAAAGGAGAATCTAACGTAACATATGCAATGATATAAAAAGTCGATAAAAAGATTGAAATAAATACATTTAGGGAAGAGTGATGAAATTTCAAGTGAAAACGTACTATACACTGTCTAGAGACCCTATTAAAATTAAAATAAAATTATTACTCCTAATAAATAAATAAATTTATATTTAAAGAGTTTTATTTTCCTGAATTGTCTTCGTATGACTATTATATCTTCGTCAACAAAAAAGGTAGCAACTTCCGGTTTTCATCATTCTCTTCAGTTTTTTATGTGCTTTAATATTACGATATTAAAAATATACCGTTCCATTTAAAATTTTATAGAAAAAACAAGAAATATACATACATTGAGAACAGCGCCCCCTGTTATTTTTTTTGACAACCACGTAATTTCGTGCTACATATCCTTCAATTCTTTGTGAAATTCTCTATCTAATGAGCCCAGAAACATTAAAATCCATTGGGGCAAACCAAAGTTATACCTACTTTTGTGCGCAAACTTACCGCCCTCCACTCTCCCCTTCGCATGGGAGTTAGATCAAAAAGATTCAAATAAAAGTTGTACAAAAACGTCTAAAAATCTTGCTAGTAAATTTTTTAATCTATCTTAATCTAGAATTTAATGAAAAATTATAGAATTTTTAATTCATCTTGAGAATGGCGCCCCCTTGTGATCATTTTGGAAACATATATTTTATTTTTGTTGTAATTCCCGTCATCCATTTTACTATCAAGATTTTTTCCGCGAGGTTGTACGATAAACGGTTGCCGAGATATGGCCGGTGGCCGAGCTTAAACAGATACCCGGTATAACGATTTATTAAGTGATTAGAAGTACTTTCTTAAAATTGTATAGTTTGAAACGCTCATTCGTATAAGAAACTCGTGTGGTAGCCACACCTCATTTTTTAGGTATAGGGACAGCAATGTTCTGAGTTCACGCATCTGACACCTTTGTCTAATCAAGGATTTTTGGGAAAGTTTTATTAATTCATTTGTCAGTTTCACAGGGCCTTTTTGAAGAGTTCCTTTGGTAATTTTTCTGAAGGAGGACTTTTTCTTTCTTAGTTTTTTTTTTTTGCATTCTACTAATTCTGTGTTTATAGTAGTCATTGTGAGTGATGCTTTCAATGGCGTGGCCTCACATTATTTTCTTTTCCTTTTATGCTTATATAGGTTACTCTATTTTTTTTATAGAGATTCCGGAAATATGCTGTTAAGGAAACTTCCTAGTTTGAAAGTACCGTAAATAAAACTCAAATTCAGTTCAAATACACATTTATTTAGTTCGGTGTGCGCCGAGAATTTCGGGGCCGCTCTTGCATCGAACATAAGATTACAACATATATACATGTGCATCGCTCGAGAAGCCAATGGTCCCCTATATGTACGCACATGTCAGACACTGCCGTCCGTACGTACACATAGGAAGCCTTGCATCGCCTTCGGTGTACAGTCGTGTAACTCTGCCGGCAGACAATAAATTCGGCTGGTGAGACTGTATGTGCCCGAAGCGGGCTCCGCATCAGTATGCGTAATATTTATATGTAAAAAATACATCAAGTGACAATATATTTTAAAAGTTGAAAAATAAAACATACATTACAAAAATATGATGACACATAAAAAATAGAGAAAGACATTCATATATACGAGTAAAACAAGAAACAATAATATGAAATAAAATAAAAGATGTTAAGTTCTTAACATATGCTGTGCTGGTGTTTTCGTCTATTACTGTTATTTCCAATGTAGCCTTTTATAATACGCATATAAGAATACTACCAAATGACATTAAGCTCCCTGACAGCACCACGCCTTCGGTAATAGCTAAGGGTCTGTTTGCAGGCAAATGCCAGTTTAATTTTTTTCCATATCATCTTCTTACCATTCTTCTAACCAAGAACCTAAAACCATATCGAGATGTCACGAATCAAGACCATCTTTATTCTAGTCAAGCAGGCTATAGCTTGGTGTTAGATATAAACAAAGAAGTTAATTCCATTCGATCTAATCTCAAAAGATAGATTGCTTTGATATGTAATTCGAATGGAAATTTGTTGGTTTATTGAGCTTCTTTATTAACCACTAATTTCTCGTTGATAAGAAAAAATCTGGAGGAAACAGCCGTTAAGAACATTAAATTTGCGATCATTACTGCATGTACGCCTTGCATGACCAGTAACATAACAGATAGCAAATCCACTTCCTTGAAGGTGTATTATCCTTCTATATTAAAAGATAATGAATTGATGAAAATTTGCACGTAATCTAATAGAAGACATTCTCAACCAACAATATGTTTACTTGTTGACAGTATACATGACAAGTTTATAATTATTTTAAATCAAACTCCTCTAAATGTATGTCGCATTTAAAATTGTTCTATCTTCAAACAAATAGAATCCCTATGTATTAAGAATTTTCTATTGCATACTATTTCTTCACATCACACTTCAGTATCTATACATATCGTTTTTTCTTACCAAAGAGTAAACGAAAGTCCAATATTTCTCGTGTAAATAACTTCTTTATGATTCATCCACAACAAATATAAGACACTCATGAACGTTCCAGATATGTTTTCCTCTTTTCTTTTACTATCTCCCGGATTATTTTTAAGGCCTTGTTCGGTCACATTTACTCGTCGCATTTCCGCAGTACATATCCGAATGTACAAGCCGGAGACGACAAAAGTAGAACACGATGTGATGAAATCAGTCTAGCGTAACTTCATTATTGATAAACGAGGGGCGATTTTCAGTGGATGATGTATTTAATTTTCGCTCCATTGGAAATTATGATGTGGGTTCAGTTGAATTGGACGTTCAAAAATATACTTCCTGTGTCGAAAACGTGAAATTAGTGTTTACTTGTTCAGATAAGTGGAACAAAGCAAGATATTTATTATATCGTAAATACATTCACACATTACATCTAGAATTATAGTTTCGAATAAAAACAAAAATCTGACATGTGAACTTCAGAGAAGGACGTTCTACAATTTATATAACGATCCGTTTTATTTTATATTGATATAAATAACCTGATATGCAATTTTTCTACCGATAAGATCTGCCTATAAGTTGATGACACTCCTTTCGTTGTCACCGATTAAACCAAAAGTGGAATACCATATAAAGCCACAATTGTAGTGACTGAAGCAAAAGATTAGTTCCCATGGAATAAATTATAACTAAATGGTGATATGATTTTTGTCTGTACAAATAAGAAAGCAATAACTGTATCATAGTATTAGGTATCCATGTCGGTAGTAGTTGAGCTGGAATGCACATCTGGATGAATTAGCAAAAGAAATTACATGCCGCAGTTTATGAGCAATAGAACAAAAATTGTTTTAACTCGCGATATAGCAAGGCTTACTTATTTTGGGAACTTCTACAGCATAAACGAATTTTATTGTTTCAAAGACGAGACGTAAGGTCCTGTGCAGATTAATAAGAGAACAAATACGTACGGGTCTGTGTGCAAAGATACTTACCATCAAACTCAGATATAATGTGCTTTTTTCAGTCTTCGAAGAATTTCTGGAACTCATTTTCGGTATTATAGCTACAGCTACTTCGCCCATTCTGACTCTCTTTTTTCATTGTTGGGAAGACGTCGTCCTGTCATGATGCACTACTGCAAGTATAGAAATAAGTCAGAGGGGGCTTGCCACCGAATATAGAGGCTGGGGCTTCATAATGGTGTTGTTTTTTTACGCATAATTTCCAGGTGATATTTCTTATTGACAGTTGGAACATATGGCAGGAACTTATTATACACTACTCCATTGACATTGAAAAAATAATGAGAATAATCTTTGCATTTGATCTAATTTTTTTCGGTGTTAGCTTTTGAGGCAGCTTCCATTAGGACGATGGAGCTTTGGTTTTGCTGTCATGCCCATATGCCCATATTTTGCTACCAGTTATGACTCATTGGAATAGTTGTGGATCGTTGTTGACTTCCTTCGGCAACTCCATAGCAATGTCAACTCACCGTTGTTTTTTCTCGAAATTCAGCAATTTTAGAACAAATTTTTCTGGGACCCGTTCCATGTCCGAAACATTCGAATTTGAGCCACCTTGTTTCAATAGTTCAAGTTTTTCATCGGTTGTTGATGTGCTGGGGCGTCCAGGACTGCCATCATCTTTAATGCCTTCACGGCTCGGTTCAAAACGTTGTACAACGTTGGTTATTTCTGAAACACGTAACTTTTTTAAGAAAATAAATTAATACAAAACTGAACTTGACATTATGCTTCGTGTTACCAAGTTTTCGATTCTAAAAGTATAAAAAAACTTTAAAAAACGCAAAACGGCGATGCCTTAAAGGACCGTGGTTTTCGATGAGTATGTGTGATTCGTGATTGATGATGGGGTTGGTCTTAGATTCGGTTTTACGTTTTTTCTTGCTTATAAGTGTATAGTCGCTTTAATAATAATAATACATTTATTATCCATCAGAGTTATAAACCGCACTTACAGGATAAATTACATAAAGCATGTGTCAATTTTCATTAGCCATAGGCGATCAATTCATGCAATACGTGACAACATGGCACCCCTACTTTCTTCTCCAATGCCAGCGCGACTGATACATGCTCGAAAATACAAGTTAGCAATAACTATTGGACCACTGACTTGGGTGTTTGTAATGCGTTCAGAAATAATATTTACGAGTTGCAAGGATTTGTTTTTCTTTTTCCTTTCAGTAAATGCAGAGAATTATTAAGCTGCGTTCACGCTGCATGACACAAACAAAAGCGTAATTCTAATAAAATTAAAAATAAGGTAAATAAAAAAGGATTCTGAAAATAATAATAAACTACTAGATCAGGAGATCGCGGCGGCCATTTGATGTTTCCCGTTCCAGTAATAAGACGGCTTTTATTGCAGACTAGATCGCAACGTGTTCGCAGCTAAACATTGAATGTAAAATCTGGTAGGGAGAAGTGAGAAGATCGGAGAAAATCGTTGTGATGTCGATTGTTGCCGGGATTGGTGACGTACAGTAGGGGTGCCACGTTGCCACGTATTACTTGTATACGTATAAATCGCACGTAAACATTGAATCCCTATACCTAATTAAAATTGACTCATACGGTATATAAGTTTACAGGTGAGCAGTAGGTTTTTACAAACTAATAATAAACTATTATCATCATCATTAACATCAGTCTATATGAAACATTCAGGGAAACTATCCATTACATTTGCTACCATATGGGAGAGAGGGACCGTTAAAAGAGTCTTCTTTCTCGGTCTGGGCATCAAAAAGGTGTCAGTGTAACGCGTGGCCTTAGATGGCACAATGAAGTTGACCTGGGACAATAGTACCGGCGAGCCCACCACATTGTTAAACAAGTTATATAAGAAAAAAAGTGCGCTGTTGTATCTTCTTCTGTCTGATAAGGACTCCGAGCCGGGTAAAAATCATCACTTTTGTAACCAGAAAATTTCAATAAACGCTTTTCAACTCTCTCCAATGCCAACTGCTGATATAAGTATTTGTGATACCAAATAGTGGCTCCGTACTCTAATCTACTACTAACAATGGCAAAATAAATAGATTTAAGAACCAAGTGACCAGTGAAACCTCTACACGAACGAATCAGGAAGCCCAAAAATCTTGTGGCGGTATTACATACCCTATATATATGGTCCAAGAATTACAGAACAGGGTCATATAAAAGACCCTAGGTCTTTAAATTGCTTTTTACTAGAAAGCGTGAAGTGTGGGATTGGTCATCATACCAAAGTAACAAACGCACATTTACTAATGTTCAAAGGTATTTTATTGTTAACAAACTACTGATTGACTATCTGCAAGTTATTCTGAAGTATATAGCTATCATTCAAACTGTTAATACGTAAGAATGTTTTAAGGTCATGAGCAAATGCCAAAACACCACAGGTTTAAAAATTTATTAAAGAGCAACGGGTCTAGGTTGGATCCCTGTGACACACCAGATGTTGGGGTGAAATATCCAGACTGATATCCACTGTAGAATACATAACTAGATCGATTTCTTAAACATGACGAGACCAGTTTATGTAAACGAATAGAGAAACCGAAACTATCCAAGTTATTTATCAATAAGGTCAATACTATCAAATGCTCTTGAAAAGTCACTTGAGAGCGATTATCCAAAGCTATTTAGTATTTTGTGATTTATTGTGGTAAAGGTGTTTTAGTATTTTTGTTTTGTTTACAATAAAAGTGGAAAACGTCAAGGAACCAAACGAAGTTCTTTTCAGACTAACAATAAGAAATGAATCAAAAATAGGCGATTTATTGAGTGATTAAAGCTATATAGCTGTCCAAAATACTAATACTTTATCAATCTAAATAGTAATATAATCCTGAAGCATTAAATTGATATATAAATAAATTTTCGGAATTATATTTTAGGTAACTACATAAGCACTGAAATTGCGCGAAGTATAATTCGATCTCTGAAATATATGTGCACTGTAATAAAGGTCCGCCGAGGCATTGTAATTTTATTCTACAAAGTAATATTTTCTGGAGCTTAACTGCGCTATGGCAAATTTTACGGTTCAGATAACGTTTACAGAACATTTTCATATATTCTACTAGTGACAGAGTATTCAATAAAATACACAGTTTCCTCATTATAAATTTAACATGCGATATGAATTTTTAAACTGTCGTTTACACGTTAAAATCAATAGCATGGTATAACAGTATTTTCTGTGCTGACGCAATTTGTAGGTATATTTTACGGAAACCGCTAAGTATTATAACCCTGATTTTTGCTGGTTTACAGTTGGGTCTTGAATTTTAGTTGGATATGCTAAATATAAAAATCCTATTATTTGTTAAATATAAGGTCTAATTCTGTTTTAGAATACATCATAAAAGTAATAAACCTTTATCCACTATCATTTGCACGTTTGATTTTACACCATTCCACACACTGCAAATATTTCTCAATTTATGCATTCTACAGAGATTTATTAGGAGAAAAAAAGGTACTTGGAGCTGGATTTAGGATAACTTCTGTATAAAACAATTTTCAAAATTCGGGGCGGAAGTAACAACTTTTGTATAGGTATACATCTCTGAACGCACATACGTATAATTAAGTAGTGTGGTGCACACACCTCATTTTTCACTTCAGTAAACCACTACTTTCGGTCTACCTGTTTTGCTGAGAGAGAGAGAGAGAGAGAGAGTGCGTTTTTGTGGCTGGGTTTTCACTTCTTTGGTAAAAAAAACTATTGTTATGATTACACTTCATTGATTCCCAACACAAATTCAGTAGTAATACATACTTATACATTTACAAAACATTGTTTACATGTTGTCGTTCAGATGCATCGATACAATACAATATTCTTTCTGCCTTAATTCGCTGCCACACCCTTTGCACACGGAAATTACCAGAGTGCAACGATTGGGCATTCAAATCATATGCGACAAAACGCATACACATGAAATATTCATTCCAATGCGAAAAGAGCGTACGTACAAATAATAAACCAGCTAAGATTTAAAATAGATATCAGTTCGGGGAAAACTGGAACACAATGTCTTCGCGAAAAGCTATTTTTCTACAGGAATAGAAGACCTACTTCTGGTAGGAATCTCGAAGAATATTTTCTTAAATTCACTTTTGAGTACAGTATACGCCAAATTAGATGGCGAGCGGTGAAGCTAAGTCCGCGTAGCATTAGAAATAGTAGAACAAATATAGTCCAATAGTCTGACTACTACTTCAGTAAGTGGGCGTACCTACGCGTTTTTAAAAACGACTACAGCGTATTCCTACCGCTCGCCAACTAATTTGACGTTTACAGTACACTCGTGTTGTTTAGAAATTCGTCTAAAGTTAGTAGTTGACTAAATATTAGTAAAATTTGATTTTTTCACTGAAGGAAACTACTACTTTCGGTCTACCGACTTTACTGATAATTTGATCAGATCTCAAGAGGGAAAGTATTATCGTAAATATAAAGTTTGGTATTGCTAGCTCTTTTCAAAAACCAATTCTTTGATATCAACGGACTTCAAAACGTTAGCAACTGCAAAAATCTCGAACTCAAAAATGTCCATTACAATGCTTCCTTACACTACTTATAACAATAATAACTTTATTTATTTAATAGTGTATAAAACATAGAATACGTCACATAATTTTAAATATTCATACATACATGTACTTAAAAAACAGAAACGACACAGAAAAAACTATGAGAAACTATTAGAAGGTAAAAAACAACTTTTCTAATAATTACTTAAAATATTATATTATGCAATGAGCATTTAATGATAGCTATTAAGATACGAGTAAGAAAATTACAATACGAGGCGAAGCCGAGTATTGTAATGAATTCGACAGTCTTAATAACCATTAAATGCGAGTTGCATACATTATGTTTTCTACGACCACATAATAAAACATTATTTTTTGAACATTCCATTTCATAAGTTGATCGTAAAATTTTCCATACGTTTTTGTGAATTTGGTAATAAATTGTTCGTGGCTACTAAGGCTTGTTCCATAATTTCTGCTGTCACTGTCATTATCCTTCATTTTTACCGTTTATATTTTCAAAAAAGCACAAATTTTAACTATAGTCTATTTTTTAATTCGGAGGAGTAAAATAAAAAGGCGCGTTTACACAGTGGAATTTTGGAAAATTACTTTTTGGCGGCAGTTTAAAAACTAGCGACGATTTTTTAAAAATTGTAATCAAGTAATTAATTAAAAATTCATTAAAAAATTAGATAATTTTAATTTGAAATAAAAAGGAATCATCATCGTAAGTGAAATGCTTAAATCAAAAGTTTTAAAGGTGATTTGTATATTTTTAAATTTAAAAAGAAAACACAGACGGTTCTTATTCTTATATGATTATTTACATGCAAGCAAAAATTTAGATAAATATTAATTATAGCATATACATATAAAACAACTATATAATTATTCACTATTTTTTATTATTATATACAAGTGAACAACAATTTAGACAAATGTTAATTATAGCATATACATATGAAACAGTAACAATTTATAATTATTCAGTATCACTTTCCATTTCACTTGAACTATCTTCACCCACTGATATAATAAATGGCTCGATTATATCATCGACCAACACATCTAACTCACACATTCTTCTTTCTTCATTAATCACATAGCCTACACATTTCTTCCAATTGTCCGTAGTGATATTCTGGATTGCTTTTAGTAAAAGTATCTTCGACTTCTTATATTGTCATCTACCCAAACTCATTGTTTGGTATGACCTTCGTCTAGCCATGTTTCATCTAAATAATAAATTGGCCGATTTTGACGATGATAATCTTTAATTGTCATATAATATCTTCTTCTCCACCTAATTATATCATCATGTTCTATCAAAACACTCTTTCGATTTCTCTTCATATACCTACAATAATATATCATATTTATTCTAACATATCAAAGTATGTAAAATATAAATTTGAGTACTTATATACTCATTTTTTTTGCATATTAATTAGAACATTGGCACTGACCAAAAGTTTCATTTTCATCAATTTGTATAATGTTGAACAGCTCATCTGTGGCAAATCATCACGCTGTTTGATTTCATTCAGCACTTTATCAAGTGTAGGAAGCTCATTTTTATAAAAAAAAAATATGAATTATTTGCCTTATAGAATTCTTGACGGTTTCACCATAATCAGCAATTAAAGAGTGTCTTCCAGAACTTTACTTGGATGGGATAACTTGTCCTTTCTGCTTATATTCTTTTATGGTACGATAGACAGTAGACCGTGCCACTCCTAAAAACAAGATAACATAATAATATATACCTAATGATGGTAATGTATTATAATACTAACCTATCATACTCGATATTCTTGCGACAATACCAGTAATCCTCGTTCTGGGGTTATCAGCACATAATTTTTTGAATATATTTACTATATTCAGCTTCTCAACAACAGATAGATGTCCTAAGATCACAAATTTTCGCCTTCTTAACGGGGATATTTGCGATCAAGAAGTGCTTGCTACTTCCTCCATATCCAAGAAAAACGCTATGAAAATGTACACGGAGAGTATATCAGTCGATTCAGTTCTTAAAAGAACTATTTTACTATTATAACGCAAATTGAACAGAAACGCACTGACAAAATTAACTATGTATACAACAACAGCTGCTGTAACAGTATGGCGGCCGTAAACATGTAAAATTTCCATACTGTAATTCTTCCCGAAAACTGACAAATAGCAAGCCTCCTTTTTGGCGCTTCAATTTAAAAACACTCCTCCTAATTAAAAAATAGACTATAGTTACTTGTAAATTGCAGAGAACTGTCACGTTTAATTAATTTTTATATCTGTCAGATATGCAGTCGCCATATTGAATATTGTTTGACTATTAAAATGTCGCATTTCTATTGAATATAAACTTGTATCGTAATGAAAAATCTGTATTCCTATTGGATATAAACTTGTATCATAATGAGAATCTGTATCGTAATGGACATCATTAAAGTACAGGTTCAGTATATCTAATAATACAATTAAAGTATGGGAGTAGAAAAATACTCTTATACGCTAAGTCTAATATGCCAGTTGTTTGGATTTGGTACGTTGATCTAGGATATGTATTGATAGATAAGCTATATGTTTTATTACATTTCAGTTTCCATTAATGTTTTGCTTATTAAAAATCACTAATAATTTATCTTTTGGAGTTTACAATCTGCATGTTTTTTTTTTTAATTTGTTAAATTGGATGCTTATATCTACATACCCCTTACGTCTACACACTCTGTATTTTGCGAAAACTTATTTTCTTTATTTTTAAAAAAATTGGACTCTCATATATCTTACCTCCTTTTACTGAAAAAAAAAAATGGAGAAAAGAGAGACCTCGTTCAACAGTGAAGTTTTAATATCGTGCCTTCAAATGCTAAACTTCGCTATCATCCAACCTATATTTACGCAGAGAATTTTATTTTTCCTTTGCCGACAAACCCCAGCCGTTATTTCTTAACCAACCATCTTTCCACGAACATCTCCCATCTCCTTTATTTTTTGCCGCAGATGAAAAACTTACCCGGGAAAAACATGTAATTTATTACGACAGTTTTATGCATAACCATTATAACTTAGAGGCATACTTTCGATATTTAATAATAAATCTAAAGCATTCAGAACAGCGGGTGAGCGAAACACGGCAGGAGGGTGGAATTTCACGCTAACTCCCTTGTAGGTTATTTCTTCCTGCATAGGAACATCCTCGAGGCGGAGGCAGAGAGGTGGCGATGCGATAACTTAAAACTTTTCTCCGAGTGAAAGAAAAAAACCACGCGCCCGGATCGCACATACACGTCTGGAGATTGGCGGGCGAAAATCCATCATTTCTCGAACTGGTCTTGAATTAAGCGCCTGTACGTTTTCGGAATTAGTTCGAGACTTTCGGAAATCGTATGACGTACGGCGGAAGTTTGACGCCTTGTTCTTATCTGTCATGAAGGAAAGAGAAGTGTCTGCCGACTTGTATGGTGCGTTCATCTCCGAGGACGGTCGACTTCTTGATTCACATCTCAAATTTATTGCCACCGCACAGTCACATTATCATGAAGTCGAAATTTCGTAGAATAAGATGCGATCGCTTGTATGTAACAAAAGTTTCCAAAAGTTAAATTAGTTGCGGTGGAAGTTTATTATTAAAGGAGAAGTGTTTATTATCTAGAGATTGCAAAATGTAAATCTAATACAAACGCAAACGAAGCGGTGGAAAATTGGATTTGCCTGTTTAGTTTTAAGATGAATTAATCTCAAGTGTTAGCTAACATTATATTATAACCGTGCATACTAGAAAATAATATTTTAATACTGTGGTCATGGTACAAATACGTATACAGGTTCGGCCTGTTTTTATCTTGCATGCCAGCTAAAATGCATGTATTGAAACGAACGTTGTTGCCAATATGTACACATGTGGGCGAGAAAAGTAGTGGGGAAGTAAGACGACAAGCCGGCGCCGATACGATCAATTACAACAAATTTTAATTTCGTTTTTCAAGAATTCTGTTTATTTTGGAAGCATATTTTAATTTAATTTGTTTAGAATTATTTTTGAAGTGAAAACTTCTATGGGCGCGTTGATGCATTGATTGTTGGTCACTGAACGAGACTGAGCCGTCACGCTCGTTCGGGTAAAGTCGGCTCGAGTCGAGTCGACTAAGGCAGCGACAGAGATATAATTAACGCGTCTCTGCCGGTCTCTGTTATACTCGCTCGGCAACTGTTTCACGCTCAGCTTTGTATTATAACACTAACTAGCGGTATTTAATTTCAATTAAATTGAAATTTAGAATAAATACGCGAAATATTGTATTTTTATTTTCTGAAAAATGCTTGTCTTGGGTATGAGGCCGGCACGTTACCATTAGACCAGCGCGGGTACTCGTATGAGAATTATCATATCGTCTATCTGTACGTATGAATTTTTGAAGTGAAAACTTGATCAGACCGAGCGAAATGTACTAGAATAATGTATACACAATAATAATAAATATATATTTTTTAAATGTAATATAGAACGAAAATGGAAAATGGAAAATGTAAATGAAAATGAATATAGAACCAAAAAAAAGTTGTATTTCGTATTATTAACCTCGCCTTGATGAAGTTTTCACTGCTGCCGTGTGGTCTTAAGCACACCCGTTTTTTTTTTTAGTTTATCGTACTTATCCTGTTTCCCCATAAATTATATTTATAGATTTTTTACATTTTGTTTTCCAAGAATTTCTTTTATTTTTTTATTTTTTTTGTTTTGAAATTTATTGCCTTTAGAAAAATATTTTTATTTCTCCTACTTATTATTTTGGTAGTGTTATACATTTATTGTTTTTTAGAGCTTGCATTTGATGACTACGTATAAGATTCTAGAAATAAGTAAGTCTTTCTTGCGGTCGTAGTTAATAATATTGTACATGTGCGTAGCTGTATAGTATATCACTATTACGGAATACATTCATAATCTTTTGTCAATTCTCAAACAAGAATGGGTACTGCAAAATTAAAGTACGTTGTCTATCACATCTGCTACGACAAACCACTAATCTAGATCTCATCGTTACACACACATGCAGCTTATGACATTCGCTGAAGGTCTACTTGTCGGCTCTCGTATGTATATTTGTTAGGCGGGTACGGTTTGGCAACTCCTTGCGTGTTATACACGGGAAGCCGCATGAAAGATAAAAACAGGCCGAACCTGTATAAGGTATGTTCTAGCGCAGCTTCCTTATTACGTAATTTGAACACAGCTACGTCATTACCACTGATATTAAGAAAAGAAAGATTACTTTTGAATAACCACAGATGTAAAGGTATATAGATACTTGTTTAAAAACTCGTAAAACAAAATAATAAGACTGTATTAACGAAAGAGCTCCCACTACCAATTATGTGACACTTTGGTTTACGGAACCTGTTTTATGTCGTTTGATAATACAATTTGTAATTACTTTACTGACAAAGTAATTTATCACAAAAATAAATTTATGACTTGAAAATATGCATTTTTTCTAGAACGGCCGTTTTGTCGTTAGTTATATCGATCTCTTGATCATCAGCTTTGAATCTGGTGGCATCGCGGAGGGAATTATAAATTTGGCTGCATTTTAGTTTTGCTAATTATTGTTAAGTATGGATTAATAACCCGGTTTCGGAATTCAATTGCAAAATTAAGCTATTGTTATTTTGCGATGTGATTTGAATCATGTACGTAGGAGCACGTTGAAATTTATTTGTAGCTATATATATCTTTTTGTACTCACCGCCTGTAAAGTGACATTTGGCGCATGTGTCGCTCGACCAGGAAAGAGTATTTCCCGGTTGAGGCGACTGTAAAAATTGAAAAAAACACTGGCTCTTTGGGACATTAAAGAAAAATCTAAGTTGATGGTAATAAAAATTAGTCTATAAAATACTACTTCCCTCGACTATTATTCACTAAAAATTGGGGAAATAAGAGTAATAATTAAAAATTCTTCCAATAAATTTCTGGCGCCATCTATTTGACCACATCGACATTCATATTGGCAGTTCACAAGCAATTGTAATTAAACCAAAAAACGCAATAAATTTACTATAAATTTATAAATATAAGAATAAATACCTCATGTTTGTGTGTAAGAATATAATAACTTAATTGTAGGGAAAGGTGAGTAATAGTTACGCACATGAAATGCTTAAATTAGTTAGGTAATCTATTGTAGGTTAACTATGATACTAATTACATTAATTAATAATATTTTTTTAATTTAATGTTTGTACAAAAAATATTGGACAGATCACTTGCATGAAGGCATGCTTTCAAAGTGCGTTCATGCGGGAAAATAGTCTTCCCGCACTTGGTTCGTAGATAACTATTTTTGCCCCCTTCGGTAAGTATGATCATGAGTACATATACCCTCCTGTAGGAACATTTTATTTTATTCCATGGTAATTGGTGTTTTTTCCGTACTTTCCGTTACCGGCTAGTGCACATTTGGGACCTGCACGATATGTATATCGTCAAGATAAGGGAATCAGTGGTTTCTATAAAACGCAATTATAGAAGTGACACGAGATTGGTTGATAACCTTGGACCTTTAGAGGCCCTACATTTGCATTGACCCTTCTTCTTTCAAATTTTATCGTATGTGCTTGGTGAACCTGTACAAGTACACAACTGTGGAAGCGACAATTTATGTTTTGATGTGAATAACAATTTAGGAATGACATACTATCAAAAGAGAACTCTCAATTTTTAACATAATTTGGTATCGATAAATTTTCTAATAACTTTTTCTTCTAAAAATATTAGTAAACGCTGGTGCTTTCAGTCTACCTACTTTTTATACAAACTCTTTATTGTAATAATTCTAATACTACTTCTCTAACACTTAAAGGGGCCAGATGGTGTATAGTCATGGAAAATGACTCATTTTATTGCGCATATTTAAGCACTGCAATTACAAAAGTCCCATTTAAGGTGAAATTTAGTTAATTAAGAAACAAAACCACAAGAAAACATTACATACTCTGTGTTTCTAAAGTAATTTCTTACTATACTATACTACCGCAGGATTATCTTCAGGTGAGAGGGCATGTACTTTCTTGTTGTGATAAGGGTACAACTAATTTTCCTTAATGCTCTGCAGATAATTTACTTCACGGGCAATTTGCTGTATGCATAAAGTTAGGTTGTTCCCAACTGCTTCTAGTATCGCCACTTCTAAATCAAATGTACGAGCAGCTCTTTTAGGTCCTTCTGGCAGTGCTAATAGTAATTGTCCATAGTCACAGCCACGTAGGACCGTAAATACGAATGTAGAGGCTCTTAGCGACTAACGATTGTGGAAGAGTATGTCGTATTTTCTGTGTGCAGTTGCTCCATGTTTATTGCAATGATCATGTTGTGAGCGGTAGGATAACAAAATAAAGAAATAAATATAAGTTATAACAAAATTTTTAGTAAATAAACTAAATTTTACCACCTGAGATATTCACCATAAGCTATACCCTAAAAAGTAATATTTTCAGTAAAGTGCACCGTCTGACCATGACTTAAATATCTAGATATTGTAAATAATGGATATATTCGTCTTTATTTGATTAAGATCTATAGTAATTAAGATTTACATATTTAACTTTAATCAATAAATATAAAACAAAGATAGAAAGTTATTTCAGACGCTCGAAATTATAGTTCGTTAATAGAATAGGTAATTACTTATTTCTATGTATTAGTTATTGTTTATAGTATATTAAACGCGGTTGTCGTAGGAAAAAATATAGTATGCAACTCGCACAAAATAGCAATTTTTGTTCGTCTTCGACTCGTGCCGCAAACTTTCATACTCGTGCAAAGTGTGCATAATTTTGTGATTGTTGCGTATATATATAAAATATAAAAAAATATAAAACCGCATAAGCAAAAGAGGAAATAAGTCTCTTTCTCAAGGAGTATGTCCTTAACAGTTAGATTTGAAAAACAATACTACCATCATTGTCACTAATTTTTCGATGCGAGTAATAGAATTCATTAAAATTGTTAACATGATTCGTGATTAAAGTTTGAAAGAAGAAATATTTTTAAAACGATTACCTGAATTTATGACATATGCAGCGCGAGTGTAAAGTAAGGAATAAAATTCGTTAAATTTTAATTCCTACTATTTGGCAATTTTCCTTGAACAGGTCGATTTTTATTTTTAAATCTCAATCTTTTGGCATAAATTATATGTTCCTATCCCAACCCGTGGCGGCGTAACGGGGGGCAAGTTGAAAGATTTAAATGGCAACGGGGGTCAAATGTTACATTTTAGACAGATCGTTTCATCCTCTATCTAGCACTGAAAGAATTCTCTCTCATCTTAAAGTGGTTGAATTAATCAAGAATAAAATAGCTTTCAATATTCCATGACTAATAGTCTCTGATTTTCTTTTCTTTTTGGTGTGCCGTTTCTGCTGTATCACTCTTGATTTATTAAGTTATAAGCTAGGTGAAAAACAAAATCGAACGTTTAACTGAAAACGAAAAGACTGAAATCTTAAATATGCTCGTTGTGATAAACGCCGTTCTCAGACGGAAGTCTGCACTTTGTTTAATAATAAATATCCTGATAAAAGTACTAAGTCATCTGTTAGCAAAATAGAGGAAGAAGGAAATATTAGGAATCGGCCCAGGACTGGATGGCCGAAGATCATGATACTTGGCTTGATAGGCTACTCGCCCTACATGAAAATTCACATCGAACATCCCGAGAATTAGCTCTGCGCAACGGAATAAGTCCATTGATAAAATATATAAAAACTGGAAAATGGCATCCATATAAGCTTAGGTTGTCCACGAATTAAGTCGAGATAATCCAGATCACAGCTTGGAGTTCCGCGAACCAATATCGAAAATCAGTTTTTTGCGAATAAATCGCAAGACATGCTTTTTGTATATAAAAAAAATTAAAATTCGCAGCGGAAGTAACACTTTTCTTTTATGGAATAGCGATTTTTTGCAAATATGTCGTAAATACTGCATTCTGTATATATTTATCAAGAGTATATACAAAAGTATGTAGACCTGGCTTTGGAATATTTTTTTGTATAAATGAAATTTCAAAATTCTGACCGGAGTTAACACTTTTAGCGAGTGGCACTTTTTTTTATACATTCTATAGGGATTTATTAAGAGAATAGAAGTACTTACAATAGGATTTTGAACAATTTCTTTTATAAGAAAATTCTTAATATTTGGACTTCAAGTGACACACATACTCACAGGTTTATTTTTAACAAGATAAAAGTATTTAAAACTTAATTTCGAACAACTTTTGTATAATCTGAAACGCTCATACTTATAATAAAGTCGTGTGGTGCTCAACACCTCATATTTTCTGTTGCAGACAACTGTTGCATGTGATATATCTTTCATATCTTAAGGATTTAGTTTTCTAAAATTGTCATTTATATAATAATTAACCTTCATGTTTGAAATATGGTGACACATCCATTTAATAGTATTATAAAAGAAAACCATTAAACTAAATCTACTTTACGTTCCAAAGTACCTAGCTTAGATTACAACAGAACGTTTTCTTTATATTTCAAAGATAAACCTAAAAGCTTTCCAATTATATATCGTCAAGCTAGAAATAAACAAATACAAAAAAAAATTGAAATAATATAAAAACATCGTACAAATTTTAATCACTTTAGTGCGAAGAATCTGCTGAATCGCATATCGACAGGGGAAACAAATCACTCGCTTAGTTAACTAACATTATTTTAACATTTCCGTTCTCAGAAATCGCTGGAAATTGAAACTTGAAAGCACCATATCCTTAATCTTCCTGACGGTAAGAGATTGATTGATTGTCCTGTTCAAATATGAATCCGATGGAATTGATTCCATATAATATCCGTTCTTTTTAGTTTGTTTTCAGTGCCGTTCAATATCTCGCTTAAACTAAAACAAATGCGAACGTAAAAACGCCGGTATACAAATCGGATTTTGTCTTTTTAATCCTCACATTCGGATCACTAATGATTTATTGAACGGTTTATTACTATTTTTGTTATGCCTTTTACTTTCTTATACGTAGTATAAGGAAGTATTGTGATGATGAAAATTTTCGACCTCGAGATTTTTGCAGATGTCCACGTTTTGAAGTCCCCTGATACCAAAAAAGTGGTTTTTAAAAAATGTCTGTGTGTATGTGTGTCTGTCTGGGTGTGTGTGACCACGATAGCGGTCAAAACGCTGTAGATATCAATTCCAAATTTTGTATTTACGAATATAATCTCCCTCTTGAGAACTGATTAGATGTTGAGCAAAATCGGCAGACCGGAAGTAGTAGTTTACTTCAGTGAAAAAATCGAATTTTGCAAATATTTCATCAATTACTAAGTTTAAACAAATTTATAAAGAATTCAAATGTACTCAAAATTAAATTCGAGAAAAATTGTTTTAATAAAGTTTTTCGAAATTCCTACCGGAAGTAGGTCTTTTACTCTTATCGAAAATCAGTTTTTTGCGAATATCTCGCAAGTCATGCTTTCTAGGCAGGTACATTACGAGTATAAAAATATTTAGAACATACTTTTAAATATCTTTTGTATAAAAAAAATTTCAAAATTCAGCCCGGAAGTACCACTTTTACTCTTATCGAATAGCGATTTTTTGCAAATATGTCGTAAATTATGCATTCTATATATATTTATGAAGAGTACAAAAGTATTTAGAGTTGGATTTGGAATATTTTTTGTATAAATGAAATTTCAAAATTCGGACCGGAAGTAACACTTTCATACGTATAAGAAAGTCGTGTGGTGGCCACACCTCATTTTTTACTTTCTTATACGTAGTATAAGGAAGTATTGTGATGATGAAAATTTTCGACCTCGAGATTTTTGCAGATGTCCACGTTTTGAGGTCCCCTGATACCAAAAAAGTGGTTTTTAAAAAATGTCTGTGTGTCTGTGTGTCTGTGTGTCCGTGTGTGTGTGTGTGTGTGTGTGTGTGTGTGTGTGTGTGTGTGTGTGACCACGATAGCGGTCAAACCGCTGTAGATATCAATTCCAAATTTTGTATTTACGAATATAATCTCCCTCTTGAGAACTGATTAGATTTTGAGCAAAATCGGCAGACCGGAAGTAGTAGTTTACTTCAGTGAAAAAATCGAATTTTGCAAATATTTCGTCAATTACTAAGTTTAAACAAATTTATAAAGAATTCAAATGTACTCAAAATTAAATTTGAGAAAAATTGTTTTAATAAAGTTTTTCGAAATTCCTACCGGAAGTAGGTCTTTTACTCTTATCGAAAATCAGTTTTTTGCGAATATCTCGCAAGTCATGCTTTCTAGGCAGGTACATTTCGAGTATAAAAGTATTTAGAACATACTTTTAAATATCTTTTGTATAAAAAAAATTTCAAAATTTAGACCGGAAGTACCACTTTTACTCTTATCGAATAGCGATTTTTTGCAAATATGTCGTAAATTATGCATTCTATATATATTTATGAAGAGTACAAAAGTATTTAGAGTTGGATTTGGAATATTTTTTGTATAAATGAAATTTCAAAATTCGGTCCGGAAGTAACACTTTCATACGTATAAGAAAGTCGTGTGGTGGCCACACCTCATTTTTTATCCCTGAGTTACGTTTTTGAGGATTGTCTATCTACAGCTCGTTGCTTTAAACGTAATAAACGTAAATGAACTTTTTACGGGAAAAAATTCGGCATTATTATATACTACGTACGATCAGATAAAGTTTAATTAAAAATTCTTTTTCCTTTAAAAGGCCCAAAGCACATCACAATTTAATTTGAAATATTATCTATTTCAAAACGAAAATTCCTACACTTAAGAACTCATTTATTATTGTACCTGACTTTCCCTGAATAATAATACTCTCAATAATGCTCACTTAAGGAAGTTTGGAATATAATATTACATCTTGCTAGTGGAAATTGTGTTATAAATCTTACTATGTATTTGCAAAAGAGTTTTAAACATATCCGGCCGCCAATGTGATCCATAGGAACAATTTGTTTGTGAAGAGATTGGCATACAATCTAACCACCATAACATAAACGGATATTATTACTTAACATAAGCAACAAAAAAAATAAAAACATAGTAGCGTTCTTTATCTGTCTATTTTAAAATATGAGAACATTCAATGTTTAGGGCGAGTAAGAAGACGAACAATCAAAAACTTTCAATAAACAACAACTAATATAACGTAGCAAATTTATTAAGTTCATATAAAATATAATCAATTCATATTGATTTTTTTTCATATAATAATACAAATGGTAATAAAAATAGAACTGTAACCTATGTTGGAAGTAGAATATTGAAAAGAGATAAAACCATCAAGAAGTTGCCGATCTCCTATTACTAGCAGAAAAGTTCCAAATAGACATAAATATATTTGTAGATCAAGATCATATTTATTAAGACATTCCAAAATACTAAACTTAATTGAAAAATATTAATTCAAAGCTTAATTTATACCAGGGGTCTCCAAACTACGGCCCGAGGGCCACATCCGGCCCGCGGACAGATTTTGTCAGGCCCGCGGAGAGCTAGCATACTTGAAAACTCCTTTTAGAGAACATATTTTTTATAGCAAATTAAATTTAGTTTACTGAAGTATTCTAATTTTATGTTGAATAATTATTAATATGACATCTACATTGATATGATCATGGGCTAACTACTCATAACATTGTTGTAGGCTTATTGTTATTGTTTTTGTGATAAGTTGGATAAAGAAACACAGAATTGTAATGAGTAAAGACATGTATAATATGCAGAAAATTTTACTTCAGTATATAATAACTAACAAATTATTGAAATGAATCCAACTAACATTTTATACATTTTAAATAAAAACATAACTTATAACAAGCATAATGACATATGAAATACTAATGAGATTTGTGTAATTGAGATTTTCCACTGACAATAGGTTGTAGTTGTGGACTAATTTTACTTGTACCAATTATTAAAAGAGATTTAAGATGCTCATCAGTTAATTTAGATCTGTAAACATTTTTTGTGTACTTCATTTTGGAGAAGGTCTTCTCACACAAATAAGTAGCACCAAAAACAGAAAACAGCCCACGAGCAAATTTATGCAAATTATCAAATTGTGTCAGTGGAAGACTTATAAAATTCCAACAAAGATGAGTTTTGATATTTGTTCTTAATTATATCACTGCACTGTAGATCAATTATTTCCATTTGAAGTTCCGGGGCTAGGGTTTCAATGTCAGTATCAAAAGGATTCTGAAAAATCTTAATTTGATTCGCAATGGCATCAAAGTCCGAGAAACGAGTATCAAAATTTATTTTCAAAGCACTCAAAGTTTCGATTGCAAAATCGATAGGAAACTCAGTCTCAGTAGTGTGGCTGAATATTTCACATGTTTTTAAATGTGAGAAACATTTACTTCGTAGTTGTGATTGAAACAGTATCAATTTCTTCCGGAATGATTTGATATTAGTGTATAAATCAGGAAGATGCTGGTTTTCTCCTTGCAATCTCAAATTCAGTTCGTTCACATGTTTTGTCAAAGCGACATAGAATGCTAACTTCCACAGCCATGCGTTGTTTTGTAATTCAGTAAGAGGGCGATGCTTTTCATTCAAAAAAGTTTCGATCACTGCTCGAAGTTCAAAAAAGCGCTGAAGGACTTTCCCACAACTAAGCCAACGTACGGCAGTATGATAAGGTAAGTCATTTTCTCCAAACTCTTCAATAAATTGTCGGAATTGTCGGTGATTCAGCACAAAAGATCTGATAAAATTAACAGTTGATATGACTGGTTTCAGAACTTCAGACATATCCAAACATTTTCCGCACAAAGACTGTTGATGAATGATACAATGTAAGACTAATGGTTTTAAACCACCGTCATTTTCTACAGCCTTTGACACAAGAGCGACCACTCCTTTATCTTTCCCACTCATGTTTTTGCCTCCATCAGTTGTAATACATTTCAAGTTTTTCCATCGAAGGTTCTTTTGATTAATGGCCATTTCAACTCCTTTAAAAATATCTGTACCAGTAGTTGTGCCATGAATACTATTCATATCAAGAAGTTCTTCATGCACTTCATAGCTTTTATCTACTCCTCGAATATAAATCAACACCTGAGCAGTACCTGACACATCCGTTGACTCATCCAAGGCCAAAGAAAACCACTCAACATGTCCATTTTTGTCGAACAGTTGAGAGGATATATTTTCAGCGATGTTTTCTACCCTTCGAGCCACAGTGTTTGCTGACATACTGACACTTTTTAATAAATTTACCTTTTCAGGGCACATTTTTTCGGCTACTGCAATTATGCATTCTTTGATTATTTCTCCATCGGTGAATGGTTTTCCACGTTTTGCAATTTCAAGAGCCACACGAAAGCTGGCACGCGTTGCAGCCTCTTGTTCAGTTTTGAGTTTTGTAAATGAAGATTGCTGCGATTTCAATCCGCGCTTCATAGCTTCGAATTTTTCTGTCCGCAAACTTCCTGTATATTTTGAGTAATTTTGAAAATGTTTTGTTTCATAATGACGTTTAATGTTATATTCTTTGAGAACAGCTATGCTTTCATTGCAAATCAAACATAGCGCCTTCTTACTGGACTCAATTACGAAATACTGAATGTTCCACTGATCTTTGAATTTTCTGCATTCACTATCAATTTTTCGCTTCTTTTCCATAGTACTAAATCACACACAAAAGCAACAATTCAAATCAAAATACTGTTACAAAGATGTCTTAAACTTAAACACGCACAAACACGTTTTAAGGAGGTACGCACTATTTTATTTCACAACAGTGTCATAGGAACTGGCTTGTGGTTGCGCCACTAGCCTTCTTATATATTCCAATTACTGCCATCTAGAAGTGAGTGGAAGACACCAGAACTTTCTCGAACCAACGAGATTATTCTGTACGTGCTATTAGCGCCATCTGTTAGCGATAGAAGGTACTACCTATTTCCGCTTGTGTCCACCAGATGTCGTGTCACGTTACTCCTCATGGCTCGTACTCTACGACTAATCTAGAAATTACAGATAATGACAGGAAAATTAATAATATGCAGTGTTGCCGTTTTGCAGCCTTTTTTAAACGTTGCGTACTTTTTCGGACTTTTTTTCATCAGTGGACTATTTCACTTTTTACCACCGGCAACAATGATAATATGGTTTTGGCCCTCGGAACTTACTGGAGTAATCAGTATGGCCCTAAGGCTGGAAAGTTTGGAGACCCCTGATTTATACTATTACCAGCGCCGAATTATCCTCTGAGTCTTTAAACAAATAAACACACGTTCATCTAATATGCACAGACATTGCCAAAGCTTCTACGCTTTCAAATTTAAATGTGCTATTATTTTATTTAAATGAAAGATACGAGGGGAGACTTTTGTATAATTTACGTGGGCTATTGGTTTAGCAATGACTTAAATTAGCGGTGATTAAATGCAGGTCTCTTAATCATGTTAATACTGCCTACTACATCTTCCATAAAATTTGTGAATTTTATAGATTTTGCACATACATTCTGTTGGTGGGTAATGTAGTGAACAATTGTTCTTTCAATGGTCTCTCTGATATTGCAGGGGCCTTTAGTGCATATTCCAAATAATGAATTCCATTTAAATTGAAATTTCTGGAAGCCTGTATTAACTGTGTCAAATATATCTTCACTGATAGTTGTGCCTTTTAACGGGCGAAGCGCCAATAATTCCTCTGTGATGTTAAAATCAGCATCAACTCCTCGATTAAATATCACAAGCTCCTCTGTATCGGAGACATTGGTGCTGTCACCGAAAGCAATTGAATATGATTCCAGTCTAGCAATCTTCTCTTTTATAGTTATTTTTTAGCGATAGTTTCTATCCGTTGAACAACGTACATATTGACAACCTAAAATTCTCGAAGTCTTTTCTCTTATCAGGACATATTATACCTGCAACGTCCAGCAGGCATTCTCCTTCAACAAATTACGCCGCGTTTTTGGCTTCTTTTTAACTTCAATTGCTGCTTGCATTTCATCTTTTTTAGTTGTCCATTAATTTTTTGTTGATTGGCAAGTGCAGTGTTTCTTCGAGGTGCTTTCTTTGTTAACGTATACGAATTTGTTGTCCAGTAAAGCTTTAAATCTGAAGAAAATAATCACCTTCCGTCCAGTTATCTTGAAATTGACTATTCTATGCATTTACTTTTCTGTTTTTTTTTGTTTTTTTTTTACCTTAACACTTGACATTGTACTAGATTTATAAGCGATACTCAAAATTATCAAACAGAACTGCCTTCTATACAGCAGATACCGAAGGCGCTTAATGTAAGCTAACTATAAATATCACCATTTTTGCTCCCACTATAAATTAAAATTTGTCAGATCAAAAGATATAGAAGACCGCATCCATCCCGCGGGGCGGGGATTGTGCCTTAAAACATATAAATTCTTCCAATATTTACTTGATTGTTATTGTGTCGTTGTTACTGATAATATTGTATAACGTATATATTTTCTTGTACACTTAATCACACAAAGCCGCTAGCTTTGACAGTGTAATAAATCTCTAGTTTATCTTACTCGATTAAACATGAATTCACAGTCCATATATTACTATTATAATTACATTCTTTTCATTGAAGCGATTATAAAACTTTAAAATACATACTAATAGAATTAATTGCTAACTGCATGTGGTCGTTGTTAGATCGTTTAGATATTTCAAATTGCCTAGAGCATTTACTTTACATCACGTTTTTTTTTTCTAAATTATATTACTCCTTTCGTATTTATAACACGTTAAAAGTGCAAAAGGAGTACTATAATTAAAATGTCGTGGCCCGTCAAGCGTCGACTTATCAACCTGTAATAACCTCACTTCATCTGCATGACAAATTGCAACATGATATGAACGCTGCCAGATAATTATATATTATAGGTATAAGTGCTCGCGCTAATATTCAAATTAATTCCCGGGCATATTTCACAGACATACTTTATCGCAATAAACTCACTCCACTGGTCCCTCTTTCTCATCTCTCGTCCTTTCCTTTCCACGGCTGCTTCTTCTTCGTCTAATGCTGATACTGCAGCCACCGCGACTCCACCTCTTTTTCGGGGAAAATATCCAGAAGTTGAGAGATGATCATAATTTCTCACTTCAATTGCTTTCAGCCATTTTCAAGGATCGTATATCACGACTCAATTTTACCGAGAGAGAGAGAGAGATGAATAATTAATAATAACTTTGATAGTGAAATAGGGCAGGAAACCAGGTTGTAGAAATTGAAGTTCTCATATTTTTTTTACATTATCTAACAAGAACATAGGAATAACTTCAAGAATATGTCTTCAAGTATTTTATTGTTCCTAATAATACAAACATTACGTTTACACTAGTTGCCACTATAATAATAAAAGATAAAATAACAATAAATTAGAAAAATATAATGTGTTCTTATATTATGTAATACATGCTTTCATAATGTACATACAAAGATTGTTTCAGAAGTGATATTTTGTACATAGCATCCATTGAATGAATACACTTGACGTAGTGAGTCTTCAGTTTTTTTAAAATCTTTGAAATATGAGATTTTTGTCCACACAGCCAATTCAAAACTAACCAAACACAATCTTACTTAATCGCAAGGACATCTGTCGGCAACTGGTGATCGGCCACGTAGTTTTAGTGGTTATCAAAGAAATTCACTGAGCTCATTTAATGAAATATACTTTGTTTAAGCTGTTTTATTATATGTAAAATATCATAAGAACATTATATTGTGAACTGATTTGTTACAAAATACTACTGTGAGTTGAACATTGTTATACAAAAAAAAAAAGATCCAGGAAATACAAATGTGGATATTAAATCTATTTTCCACAAATATTAAGGCAAGCAATTTAAACGTGAAAGAAAAATAAAGTTAAATCGAATTATCGTGGGATGATAGTTTCAAACTCCAATTCAATTCATCTTCAAGAAATCATTTTTTGTTTTCAGTAGAAAACGAATATCCCATATTGAATGAAAAACCCTTAAAAATGTTGATTCCATTCACAACGACCTACTTGTGTGAGAAAATGTTCTCAACTGTAACACCTATTGAAAACAAGTAACGCTCTCGGCTTAAAATAGAAGTTGCTTTACGTGTTGCAGTGACAAAATGTCACACTAATTTTATGTATATACAGGGTGAGTCATTAGTAGCCGCTTCTTCGATTGCTCTTTTGCGTTTTAAATAAAAGAATAAATAAAAGAATAAGCAATTAGTGGAAGATCCATGGTTGCCTGTGGCGTATATTGTAAAAATACTTTAAGCTCTGACGCACTTCCGGTTTCGCCGGAAATGCACGGAACTTAATTTTTTTAAATGACTCACCCTATATATTTTTGGATTTTCTTGTACTGCTGTAAATTCTCTGTTCAATTGTTTTTTCGTTTTCAAAATTGAGCCAATAGTTTTTGCGTTATTAACTTTTTTTGAAAATATTTGACCAAAACACATGTTCAGAAAACAATCATTTTCACATTGTTTTTAAAAGTATAAATATTAACTTTGGTGGTGCTTGTAGTCAAGAAAATTCTGCATCATTTGGTAACGTTGCACTCGACAATACCTCAAGAAACTTTGTTTTTTCAAAGCCTACTTCCTGAAATTTTTACATACCAAATGGAAATTTAAATGGAACACCCAGTATTTTATTTTGTTTCTTTTTTATTCTCTTTCATTTTTGTTAACAATGTCCTATACCTATCTTTTGTAATTTCTGAGATAATCACTATAGGAGCAGTTAGGGGTCAATTAAAGAACTACGAGCGCTGTTGTTTTATGCACCAAAATATTCGTTCAACCAATGGAAGGCAGGAATACCACAGGCAACCACTAATTGTTTTTTCTTTTATTTAAAACACAAAAGAGCAATCGAAGACGCGGCTGCTAATGACTCACCCTGTATATTGCTATTATTAAATATAATTAAAATTATTATAATATGAAAAAGAATATGTATATCTTACCCAGTGTTGGTGATTATTAGATTAGGTTAGTGGTCCGTTATTTCTCAGTTGAGAATTTAGTGTTCCGCAATATCTAAAATGTGGAACAAAAAAAAAAATTGACAGGGTATTTGGTTAATGTGTGAAAGCTTTGTCATTTGCTGGACATGTATATCTATATGTATTGTCAATTATTACTGCGCTATATTGTTAATTGTTAATTGTTATATGCTGTTTAGTATACCATTTTCGATCTTGTATATTATGTATTATGTCTTCATTTTCATTGTATGTTCTGTATGTGTTGCATTGTGTCTGGCTCAAGAGGTGAAGCAGTTGTGTGTTTACTCACTCGACTGATCTTGAGTCTATTAGTTCATATATTTATATTATTTATTTATATTATAGTTTTGTTTTCTGTTTTTCTATTTTCTTTTCTTTGATATTTGTATGTACTGTGTATTTGTATTTTGTTATATGAGCTAATAAAACACTATTATTATTATTATTATTATTAATATTATATATTAAAATATTTAAACATATGCGGAACTCTTCAAAAAGAATGACTAACTTTGAGTTTAAATAACTCCTGATATTATATACATTATATAAAGCTTTTTATCCAAAACCTTGAATCTGTCTTATCTAAATTGAGTTTTTATAATAGTTCAGTATATTACTATAGACCGTCTTAACCTTAGTATTCAGTGTGTCTTATGGGAGACAGTCAACATAGTTGTCAGTTCGACAATGTCAGGTTATATTGGTAACTCATTTTAATGACACATTTTAAATACTTGTTGGTTAGGATATTATTATACTATAATATTAATTTGACACTTGAAAGGATTGTGATACTTACACCACACCGATAATACCAACCATAAACATAATAAATCTAACGGACAACATTGCCTTATTATACAGGGTTATGATAAAGTAACGCACAAAATTCATAAAACGTACAATGTTCATTTTTGAAAAAAATGCAAAAACACGTCAAACAGTTTATTTTATTCCGCGTCTTTTAACATAAGTCAAAAAAATAAAACGTCAAATTTGTCAAAGTTATGACGTCATCAATATTTTTTTTAAATATGAAGCTTGGTTTTTTTTTACTTGATTTGATAAAGCTTGTTTTTCTGCATTATAAAGAAATAATTGAAGTAGGGGTCACATAAGAAAAAACTGAGAGAATTAATAAAAAACAAAATAAACTAGTTTTTGAATTTATGAAAAGAAACTAAATATTAAAAGAATTAAAACTTAAAGTTACCTATTAATAAAACAACTGTTTGTCAGTGTCAGTCTTACAATTAGTGTCATACCAATTTTATTATGATGGCTCCTTTAACGGAAAGAGAAAGGATAGAAATTCTAATGATGGTAGGTTACGGCGATAGACTTCGAAGTCATGAAGAAGCATGTGTTTTATTTAACGAAACACATTTTGAAAGACCTCCAATTGCTAGAAGCACAGTAAGCAGAATTGTTGCAAAATTTAATGAAACAGGAAGCGTAAGTGATGCTCCAAAATCTGGAAGACCGAGAATAAGCGACGATGCAAAGTTAGACATTTTGCTGTCATTAGAAGACAACCCTCACGCAACTACAGCAGAAATTGCCTTACAACAAGATGTTAGTCAGTCGTTTGTAGTAAAGTTTTTAAAAAAAGAAAAACTGCACCCATACAAAGTTCAACTGGTTCACGAACTCTCAGAATATGATCCGGACAGACGTTTGGAATTTTGTGAAATCTTCATGAGGCATTGTGACGAAAATCCAAATTTACTTAATAGTGTAGTATTTTTAGACGAGGCGAGGCAACGTTTTATTTAAGTGATACAGTAAATCGACACAATTGTCGCCACTGGGCTCGAGAAAATCCCAACTGGATACAGACAAAACACACCCAGCGCCCCCATTAATGTATGGGTAGGAATCGTCAGGGGAAAATTTATTGGTCCTTATTTCTTTCGTGGGAATTTAACAGCTGAGCGATATTTGGAACATCTTCGTATGGCAGTGCTTCCGGATCTAATTGCGGCATTTCCGGATCCAAATAATAGGGAAAACTTAGATCCCATTATTTGGTTCCAACAAGATGGTGCTACACCACATTATGGTCTTAATGTTCGAAGGTTTCTGGATAACCAGTTTGAAGGAAGGTGGATTGGAAGACGTGGATCAATGGAGTGGCCACCTAGGTCACCTGATCTCACCCCCCTTGATTTCTTTCTGTGGGGACATTTAAAAAGTCGGGTCTACGTTAACCGACCAGACAATTTAGAAGACTTAATGGAACGAATTAGACATGAAATGACTCGTATAACTCCGCATATGATCGAAGACTCTGTAAATCAGGTCTACCATCGTCTTGGCCTATGTCAGATAGTGAACGGGACATAGTTTGAACAATTCCTGTAAGAAATCGTTTTGGTTTAATGGACTGTTTAGTTAATTTAAATGTTATTACTATAATAAAGTTTATTTTGTTTTTTATTAATTCTCTCAGTTTTTTCTTATGTGACCCCTACTTCAATTATTTCTTTATAATGCAGAAAAACAAGCTTTATCAAATAAAGTAAAAAAAAAAACCAAGCTTCATATTTAAAAAAAATATTGATGACGTCATAACTTTGACAAATTTGACGTTTTATTTTTTTGACTTTTGTTAAAAGACGCGGAATAAAATAAACTGTTTGATGTGTTTTTGCATTTTTTTCAAAAATGAACATTGTACGATTTATGAATTTTGTGCGTTACTTTATCATAACCCTGTATTTAACTGAATAAATAAAATACGTAAACTTAGTTTCAAAAATTATTTACTAATATCACTACAATATTGTTTCGCCAAACTTTGGCTTCATCAGGTGATGAGAAACAGTTTCTCATCACCTGATGAAGCCAAAGTTTGGCGAAACAATATTGTAGTGATATTAGTAAATAATTTTTGAAACTAAGTTTACGTATTTTATTTATTCAGTTAAATATGGAGTTTCAACATGTATCAGCCTCATCAATTAACTATTTGATAACCCTGTATATTGGACCCATATATGGTCTAATATAATATTCGATATTTATGCAAAATATTTTTAATATATTTTCAGGCAATTTAAAGTCTCTCTTAGATACAGTTAGTGATATTAAGATTAGAAGTTGTAAATGATTATTGGTTGCATAGAAGATGTTATATGTTCTTCATCGGCAGTAATTGAAAGTCTTTAACTAATTAATATTATCCTCTACGGATACGCTAAGAGAGCGATTTTTATTGGCAAAGACCAATATTATTCGGAACCGATAATGCTGATCGTTGAAATAACGGGGCCAGACAACCGAATTTAAAAGAATTACTTATCCGATACCACCGGGCCAAAGACTATCGCTCCCAGTAGACGACGAATGAAAACTCTGGCACAGGTAGGCTAAGCACCTCTCCACACCGTTGAGTAACTGCCAAATAGCAAACTTTGCTGCAATTCAATGCATGTTCAGCTTACAGCACGACCATAATGATTCCTCTTCTCTAAGTTCTTTGGTAGACTGAGGGTGTTAACATATCGAATCCTTTAATTTCTGAATGTGCACGTCATCAGTTGAAATCAAGTGCCATCCTGATCGGATGATCATCTTTAATTGATTGACTATCAGTTATGAATGGAATAAGCGATCTTTGTAGGCTCGCTTCTAAATTCGAAACTTTTCAATTAAAGTTTTCTCCAGTTTCACGCAATATTTTATGTGGCATTGTTGCTCCCGAAAATCGCTAACAATGAACACTGAAACACCTTATGCTGAAACAGCAGTATCAGGAGGAGTAGATGAGACCTTAACCATTCAAAGACACGTTGTTATGTTGGAGGTTATGTGGCACGCAATATTATCAGTTGGACGTTACTAAGTCTGCGTTGGCGCGTAAAAGTTCGTTTATTATCTAAACTAACCTCGTATGTATTAATGTAACCATATATTTCAAAAAATAATGTGTTACTTTCGCCACACTATTTGTTTTCATACGTCTCTCCGAATTTATATAGTAAAATATGTTTTGTTTCCGGTCTTTTTGTTATGATTCTGTTTATTATTGTTATGGCAAAAAATGTATACTAAGGATTATTAGGCTCTACCATTAGTAAGTTATTCGTTGTGTTTATCATTCCTCATATATTGGGGTGTCTCTAAGAGGTGCGGAAAAAACGCTACCACACATTTCTGAGGGCAAAATATGACGATCTAACCCAACTTACCTCAGTCCAAAAGTGGATGCTTTCGGAGATACAGAGTGTCAAAAGTTCAATTTGGTTTTAGTTTTTTATAAATAATTTCTGTAATAATTGGTATATTGTCACAATATTTGGGTAGGGGGGGTTTCGTGGGGTAAAAAATTTAAATCTGCTCTCATTTTCATTGCAAAATGTAGAGGGCGCCACCTGCGGCATATTGTATCCATTTAAAACATAATAACTTTTTTGAGACACACTGTATTTAACTTTTAAATAAAAATTCTTATTCTCCAATGTTTTTTACCTAGAAAAGGTATACCTGGTAGGAGTTGATTGGAGCAGCCGTTTATGAGTAATCTGGATATAAAAAATTCATTCCGTATATGGACACATATGCTTCTGTAATTTGGGTGTTATTCTTGTGGCAATTCAATGCAATGGTGCATCCACTTTTGGACTGAGGTAAGTTGGGTTAGATCGCCCTCAGAAATGTGTGGTAGCGTTTTTTCCGCACCTTTTAGAAACACCCTGTATATTAGTATTATTAAAAATACTAGATATGCATCTTACTAACATTTATTTTCCCTAAATGACAAAGTATAAGAACTTTCTAAATAAATCTCCTTTTTTACGACCTTATTAAATCAACTTTGAAAAATATTATTCTCTTAGACCTTGCAAAAAGAAATTCTAGTACAATTCGATTAACAATCGAAATTCAAAATGTTCTTTAGATTAAATCTATGCATTTCAAAGCGAGACTAATACATCAACCGTTCGTTTTGATCCTTTGATGTCGTGATTGGCGTCGAGATGATAAATATTTCCAGCAACATAATGCAGACTTATTACCCTTCGAAATACATCGAATTCAGCGTATATACGCTGAAATGCTGTTGAATATATGTGCCCCTTTAGATATAGGCACACATATAGATGTGAGATGTGAGTTGAAACCTTTGGGACTTTCAATATACGGCTATACATACGAAATCAAGCACCATAAAGCATTGCCTGAGCTAAATTATAGATAGAGACCGTTCGAATAGAAATCGGATCACAGTACCTTGTGAAAATGAACTTAAGACGGCGTAGGTTGGGTAGGCGGTGAAACAAAGCGTAAGCTTTTCGTCTTCTAATTAATTAATGACATTATTTGAGAAGGAAACTCTAATGGAGTAAGATTGTTTAGAAAAAAAATATTAAACTTGGTATTAAGTTATTTATCTCTTACATAATGTGATTAAGAATCGAAGCATTCAACCATAATATTTTAACAACATAATATAATATTACTATATATATATATATATTTTATTATACTGGGTGCCCCACCGAAAACGAAACAGATTGCATATCTCAAAGGAGAAAACTTTTTTGAAAAAACGCAAAAACAGGTCGATTTTTGGCCCAAGGGGGACACCCTTCCATCATATCTTCAACTGTGATACGTCATTCCCCTCCCCTCCATCACTCTGCCCATTACAATTTAAATAAGGAAAGTAGTATATACGATACATCATTGAAAAGGTAATTGTACGGAGAATTCAGCAAAGTGATTGTTAGTTGCGCTATTTTTGAATGTATCGCCCTCTAGCGGGGAAAAAAAACGGTTACGTATTCCACAATGTGACACATCATTTCAAAACTAATTTTATTAGCAACTAAATACGTAATATTTTTGACATTTATTTGTCATCATTCTCAAGTACAGACTGTCAGCGTCTTTTGTAAACTAATAAGTTCGTAGTTTCTAATATTAGAGCTCTGCAAGGTTTTTCGATTATTTAATTTTTTTCAATTATGCATTAAATTGCTAATAAAATTAGCTTTGAAATGATGTGTCACATTGTGAAAAACGTAACCGTTTTTTCCCGCTAGAGGGCGCTAAAATCAAAAATAGCGCAACCAACAATCACATTGCTGAATTCTCCGTACAATTACCTTTTCAATGATGTATCGTATTTAGTACTTTCCCATAACGATTATTAATGCGAAAATAGGAAATTCTTTAAACAGGTTCCATCTCAGGCGTACATAGCAAGCATTCATACAAAAGAAATACCAGATGCGGAAGTTAAATAAACATCTCCATTCATTACATGTTATGTGAATATTTACATATGAAAATAAAAATTGTCGTATTTATTTTATTTAAAATGACGTAGCAATCGCTATATGTACGTATGATTTCTCTTACAGCCCTGCTTTCACTGTAACATATTAACTGGCTACTTTTCACTGCTCATTACAGTACATTTTATAAGTATCATTTGTCATATAAATTTATTCCATGATTCGTTTATAATTAGTGACTTAAAGGTATATTTGATATATTTGAACTCCTACTATAATGGTACGGTAAATACTTTAAAAATAAATACAACAGATTAGAAAAGGTACTATGATGGAATCCTCAAACGGAGGTTAGATGTGTTGGAGACTTAGAAAATAATTCATGAATTTGCAGAGAGAGAAGAAAAAATAACCTTATTTGAAGTGACGGATGAGAATTCTGGAACTAAAGCCGATCATCTTGCAGCAGATTATTGGGGGGATTTATCTAACCTTGCAAACATTAAATTGTGGATTTTAAAGTTACGCGGCCAACCTAAAGAATTATAAAATAACATTTTCACTTTATTACACAATTCGCGCCGAAATTATTTATGTTGTGGAATTCGATGTCGTCCATGAGCAGTCAAGATCTTCTGGTGGAGCTGCATGGATAATAACGGTTGTTCGCTTAAATATTGACATTTTTACTATTAATGACACACTTTGCGTTTACATATTCTATGTTTTGTCACTTGTTTGTCATTGGACACATATGTCGGCATTATTGCCCTGTAATTTAGTTGGATGTCGATTTTAATAAATCAGAAATCCTCCAGAGAGTCTACTATTATTTGTTGATGGAATTGTGTAATCTAAATTTATTTTTTTTTAAACGTGAACAGTTGGCATATTTTTATTTACGCTAGAAAGTCCAATACATTAATACATTTTTTGTTGGAAAATCTGTGATCAAGGATTTAACAGTTTTCTTCGATGATAAGCTTACTTTTGCTCAACACATATCCAGAATTGTTCTTTAGCCTCGAAATCACTGGGTTTTTCTCTGAGGTTGTGCCATACTTTTACCAACTTCAACAGTATTAAAGTATTATATTATACCCCCACACTCCCATGCGAACAACCAACACTAACACACTTATTCCGTTTCTTTAATAACGCTATGTCTACCAAAACGAATTCTTTGTGTAATTCCGCAAAATACGATCCTACAATGTTTTCCATGTCCTCTCAAGTGGTTTTTTGAGTTTTGGAGAAAGATAATAGTCAAGGGCGGCGAGGTCGGGACTGTAGGGTGGATGTTGTAATTCATTAAAGCCGCATTTATTGACTACTGCTTTAAGAATTCGTACCTTATGCGCCCTGCGGTTGTTATGCAGAAGCAGAGTTTTCTGAGCAAAATTGTGGGGTCTTGTTTCGCGTATAGCCGTGTCCAGTTTCTTAATTATATCTCGGTAGCCTTTTCCCGTTATTGTAGTCCCTCTTGGCATATACCTAATTAGGAGAATCCCCTCCGCGTCCCAGTAAAATGTGGCCATCACTTTTCCCGCAGCAAAATTATGCTTTTGCCTTCTTGGGCGATGGAGAGCCTCTCTTCAGAAATTTGTCGTCTACACAATTTTTGTTCGGGACTAAGCAGCCTGGAAATCGATCGTGCCGACACTTTACTCATTCTCAAATCTTCTTGTAGAATTTTAATAACACTCGTTTCTGATATTCCAATTTCTCTAGCGGTAAAAAAAATGATGGTTTTTTCAGTTCGTGCCCTTAGAAGTCTTCCACACCTTGGGTTATCATAAACGGATTCTTTGCCCCTATTGAACTGCTCACACCAAAATTTGACTTGGAAATAGGACGGGCTATTTTCTCGATATACTCTTCCATTTTCTCATGGATATTCTTCGGGCTATTGCCTTCTTTTGATAAAAATTTCATGACACTTCTTTTTTCAAGTCTTCTTTAAACGAAGGTTTCTCTTTTCTTAAGACTTAGTCTTATTTATTCTACTCTTCTTAATCTCGTTAAACCTCTTGGGAAGCGGATGTCCAGTTCTCGCACCGTCTTTCGGAAGGTCGACCGGAGGGTCTGCTTGAACTCGGCTTTTCATCCTTTGCCCATTTTGCCCATCGATCCTCTGTCATTCTGTCGACTTGGTCTCTTCAATATCATCATCTCGATCTCGTAAACTGCACCATATCCTAAATTTAGAAATCTGGTCTTATATTTTTGCTCTTATCTCATCTCTCAATCTTACTCCCTTAATATTCCTCAATTTCTTCATCTCTGCTGCCCTTATCATGCTCTTCGCTTTTGTTGTATTCGGTCGAGTTTCCACTGCATATGTGAGTAAGGTCTCACGGCTGTTTTATACAGTGTGGAAATAAAGTAATGGATAGAGGCATTAACTTCGTTAATATTCATTTTTTGAAAAAATCTCGAAGGGGTATAGCGATTTTAACTAAAGGGAATATTTTCATCGGATTTTCAGTTTCTTACCTCATTTGTTTTTATGTTATGACGTCACCGACTTTTTTTTTAAATGACAACCTCTATTATTTTAATAGATTTTTATAGTACTTTCAATTCCCTATCCAATGGAATAAAATTTTTAAAATGTTATATTTGAAAAAAATTGAGAAAAAATTAAATTTCAAATATTGAAAATTTATTATATTGGCAAAATGAATTTAGTTTCCGGTGCATAAACAAAAAACATTAGTTGCCGCTAAAATAACTTGTGAGTAAGTGCTATTTCTTTTTTGTAAATTAGAATAACTGAATTTTAGCACAGAATTCGACACGAAATTGGATTAATATTAGCTCGAACTATTCAGAATGTGAGAAATGAGTTTTATAATTGTCTTGAGTATTGTCGGAGTTTTTTTCTGGTTAATAAATTTAGCTTTAATGTAAATATTAGCTTTGAATCGAGTAGTAGTAGTTTTCTTCTGGTTAATCAATTTAGCTTTAATGTATGTAAATATTAGCTTTGAATCGAGTAGATATTAAATTTACAATTCGATTTTTCCATGTTTTTATAACGAATCTGCCGTCAACCTTTCCATCAAATTTATGTGACTAAATTCGTTTAATGAATTTTTACTATTTGAACTTTAACACTCTTTTTTTTTCAATTTTCTTCAAATATAATATTTTAAAAATTTTATACGGTTGAATAGGGAATTAAAAGTACTATCGAAATCAATAAAAAAAAATACAGGTTGTCATATAAAAAAATAAAAAATGAGGTGTGGCCACCACACGACTTTCTTATACGCATGAGCGTTATACAAAACTTCTTCAAAATCCTATTCTAAGTACTTTCATTCTCTTAATAAAATAAACCGCTATAGAATGCATACTTTGCAAGATATTCGAAAAAAAGTGCTACTCGCTAAGAGTAAAAGTGCTACTTCCGGTCCGAATTTTGAATTTTTTCTTATACAAAAGATATTTAAAATTATAATTTAAATACTTTTATACTCATAATGTACCTGCCTAGAAAGCATGACTTGCGAGATATTCGCAAAAAATTGATTTTCGATAAGAGTAGTCCGGTTGGAATTTCGAACAACTTTTTTAAGACAATGTGTCTCAAATTTAATTTTGAGTACATTTGAATTCTTTATAAATTTGTTTAAACTTAGTAATTGGCGAAATATTTGCCAAATCGATTTTTTCACTGAAGTTAACTACTACTTCCGGTCTACCGATTTTACTGAAAAACTAATCAGATCTCAAGAGGGCGACACACAGACAGACAGACAGACATACATACACACAGACATTTTTTTAAAACCACTTTTTCGATATCAAGGGACTTCAAAACGTGGACTTCTGCAAAAATCTCGAGGTCGAAAATTTTCGTCATCACAATACTTCCTTATACTATGTACAAGAAAGTAAAAGTCAGTGACGTTATAACATGAAAAATAAATTTACTTTACAAATGACGTAGGAAGTTTAAAATGCGATGAAAATATTCCCTTTAGCTAAAATCGCTATACCCCTTCGAGATTTTTTTCAAAAAATTAATATTAACGACGTTAATTTATTTTCACTCTGTGTATGCGGATTTTGCTTTCAGTGGACATGTATGTGTTCCTCTATATGATGTCCGTCAGATAGCCAGAAATTCTTGAGGCTTTGTTCACTTGGGTTCTGACTTTCTGTTGTAAGTTTTTAGAGCTCGTTATCTCAGCTCCTTAGGCTTGTTTCACACTTACCCAGCTGTTGGGGAACCGACATCTAGGCGACACGTAGCCGACGCCGACACGAAAGTGAATCTTTTTCGCATTTGCCCGGCACGGTAACCGACATCTAGCCGAACCGACACACGTATGATCCTGTACAGACGTTTGAAGAAGCGGAGAAAAAGTAGAATGCACAGGGTTCATCCGATCAATATGCAAAGAGGCGAAGTTGGGGTGACATGTTTTTTATGTATTTTAGGATGAGTATACAAACTTTTGATGATCTACATGTAAGAATCAAAGATTTTATACAACGCCGCAACACATCCTTTAAAGAATGTATTCAGCCTGTTGTTGGATCACCTCTTCAAAACCATCATTTAACTCTTTAAAAACTTCGACCCAAACACTTCTTGTTTGGATTCTATCCTTATAAGATGCTTGTATTTTATCCCATAAAATAGGGCGATCATGAACTAATGTAATCGGTACTTCAAGATCAACTTCGGCCATGATTAAAAAAAACTTTGAACTGATTTAACACAAAAACAATAACACCAATACCAGAAAACAATCGTAGAAACTGCAAACGAGACGTGCTGGCTTGATGTGTATTCCGTCATTAGTCCCTTCTCCCACTGCCTTCATCGGTTTGTTTTGCCGACACCGGCAGTCGTCCATAGCAGTGGGGGCTGCCGGCTTCCCGCAGCAATAGCACGGCAGCCGGTTGTTGTTAACACGACCACGGCATTTCCCATGAAAGGTATGGCTTGTTTCACACTTACCCGGCTGTCGGGTAACAGACATCTAGCTGACACGTAGCCGACGCCGACACGAAAGTGGGTCTTTTTCACATTTGCCCGATACGATAACCGACACGCGTTCAGACATCGTTTCTATTTAGATCTTCATTCAGTACACGTTCCCGTTGAATAGTTGACTAATGGATGGCAATAAGTTAATAGCGTGTACGATCCTGTACAGACGTTTGAAGAAGCGGAGAAAAAATAGGATGTACTGGGTTCATCCGATCAATATGAGAAGAGACGAAGTTGGGGCATTCTTCTTACTTTTTGAAAATTTAAGAAATGATGGTGACAAGTTTTTTAACTATTTTAGGATGAGTATATAAACTTTTGATGATCTACATATGAGAATCAAAGATTCCATACAACGCCGCAACACATCCTTTAAAGAATGTATTCAGCCTATCCAGATGTTGGCAGTAAAAATGTTGTTGGACCAATTCTTCATAACCATCATTTAACTCTTTAAAAACCTTGATCCATGCACTTCTTGTTTGGATTTTGTCCTTATAAGATTCTTGTGTTTTATCCCATACAATAGGGCGATCATGAACTAATGTAATCAGTACTTCAAGATCAACTTCGGCCATGATACAATTTTTTGAACTGATTTAACACAAAAACAATAACAGCAATACCAGAAAAAAATCGTAGAAACTACAAAAGAGACGTGCTGGTTAAATGTGTTGTCCGCCATTAGTCTCTTTTCCCACTGCCTTCATCCGTTTCTTTCGCCGACACCGGCAGTCGTCCATTGCAGTGGGGGCTGCCGGCTTCCCACAGCAATAGCACAACAGCCGGTTGTCGTTTACCCGACCACGACATTTCTCGGGCAAGTATGACAACTCTGGCACGCTCTTCGTCCCGATTATAGTCTACACGGTGTCGTTAAACGATAGCCGGGTAAGTGTGTAACAAGCCTATGACAACTCTGGTACACTCTTCATCCCTATTATAGTCTACACGGTATCGTTTAAACGACAGCCGGGTAAATGTACCGTGCAAAGGCAAAACAATGTACTGGTTAGTAGGAGGTTTCGAGATAATTGGGTCTAAAGTTTAAAGTATTGCCAAACTAAGAAACTTTGTATTTCGCTTACGTAAGTATGCTGAGATACTTTATACGCTAAGAAATATTTATATTTCATTATTAGAAAGAAAAAAACACAATTTTTGATAAAAATAATTTCGTTAAATTCTTATGCTCTTAGATAAACTGAGAAATTGCATGCCAAAAACTATTACAAAATAATGTACTATTCAGTACATTATTCTGCCTTTCAGATAAATGAGCCATTGGAAGTGAACGAACTTAAACTAAATAATGCACTGTACAGTACGTTATTAAATAAAACAATATCAAACTCAAAATTCTATATTAATAAACATTATCAAGAAATGATTAATCCTATTTTTGTGTAGACACTTATTATAAGATATAAGTCAATACATTTATGACAATAATTATTAAGCTTGAAGTTGTTTTACATTCCATCGTCTAACAAATCAGCGGATTGCTCGTTTTCGGGTATATTCTTCCAAAAAGGTCTTCGATTAGCTTGCATTTTTGGAACAAGATTCTCTATAATAATGTCTTTTTTTGTTTTTGAAATTCCTCGTGGAACCTGAATTTTAGGAGGAAATTCTAAATTCACTTTCTTTTTCAAAACGTCACTACATATCGTATATTCGGATTCTTCAATGTTAGTTTTATAAAAAAAATGTAGAATTTTTCATAAATTTAACGGATACAAAATCCTTGAAATACGGCATTTCATTATTACCGGATTTTCTATTAAATGTCTTCAATTTGTTGTCGAGTCTCATGAAATCATTACACTCCATCTTCTCTACAGTAATTCTTTTTGATGCTTTTTGACAGCAACTTACAAAATCATTGAAATCTTCAACGCTGATAGTTTTCCGAATTACTTGTTCTATTTTACTATGCAAACCATCCGCTGCCATGTAAGAATGTCCGCTCATCAAATAATTTACAGTGATCGAATTTATAGTACAGAAATCCGAATTAACGTATGTCAAAAGAGAAGAAAAGAATACTGAATTTTTATTTTGGCCGCTACAATTATCCAACCAAAATATTATAGATTCTGCATCTCTATTTAGATCTAGTATCTTAAAGAAAAGAAAAGAGCATGTCACATCTTCAGCACGACGTCCGGCCACAGCTTCGTGCTATAAGATGCAAAAGTGTTGCTTATTATTTGATAATGAAGCAAAAGTTTCATTAAAAACTATAAGCCGTGAAGTGAAAAAACTCTCTTTTACTTTTGGCATACGAGGAAGCAGAAACACTTTTTGCAAATCAGCAGCAAACACTCTAATATTTGGATTTTGGTTTGCCAATTCACCATCAGCTCTGCATTTTTCTGTTGTTCTCTTAACTTCTTCCAAATGTTATTCTTTCAAAAACAAATTCTCTTCGGTTGGGATTAAATATATTTCTATACAGTACCCGCATTTATCAGCCCCGACTTCGTAAAATCCTATATTCATTTGATCCAAATTTCGACGGTAGACTTTATATGACACATTCTTATTGTTTGGATTAGACAAATAATCTTCGTACATTGTTTTTATGCTCAAGTCAGCAGGTAGATATTTTCTGTTAGGTGCATGACTTCGTCTGTAGTGTGAGTGCTTAGGTTCCTTAATGGGAGTCGCACTAATTTTATTGCTGGGCACATGTCGTCCTCTCTGATCTTCTAAAGGAAGCATTCTTCTGTGGCCGTGTTCATCTTTACATGCTTTCAACATAACGTCAATGACAGTTGTGCTGTTGTATCCTATAGATGACAAAAAAAACTTCTGACAAACTGGCACCAAAGATTCATCATCTATATAATATTTTCTAGAAAAGTTCCTTCTGCTCCCTTCTACTTTTCTTTTCGCCTTGGCTTCTTTCACATGTGTCGATAACCATATTCTTTGGTCTTGCTTCTTCATTTTCCAAAATTCTTCATATATTCTTTTTCTTTGGGTTTCAATTAAAAGTTCTGTACACTTCATGTCTTTACAGCCACAGTTAGGTGCCCGAAAAGGATGCTCTTTTTTCAAGTTTAGCATTCTTTCCACGATCTGTCTGGGTCTTCCGTCCAATGTCTTGCACATTTTCTGGCTCTTTATTTAATTCATCCACACTGCAATTGCTGTCTTGTTCTCTTTCATATAAATAATTTTTATTAACTTCTGTTTCAACATCCATTTCATCAAGTTCTTTGTTATTCTTATCACTTGATTTTTCTGAGTTGTTATCATCCTCATACACGATCCCTTCTTGTTTAATAGTTACATCGACTAATTGGCATTTCTCATTTTTGTTAATAATTTGTCTATCAGTTAATTTGAAAATATTTGTACTGTGATTAATGTCGGTATGATTAATTCTATCTTGTGGATCATTAGCTGAGTTTGAGTATGATAGTGGATTCAGATTTCTTCTAACTTTTTGTATTTTAATTCTTCTGTATTTTTCATCATCAGATGAATCTGAGTCTGACATTTGATTGGGAAAAAAATCTTTATCCCTAACTGAATCGTCACATTCTTCTCCAGAGTCTTCCTAAAATTCCAGTCAACCGTTAAATAATTTATAAGCTAATGTAAAAATATACGTTACTTACTTTATACAAAATTTGCATTTTTGCTAGTTCTACGAGTTTTTTCCCCCTTGAATTCATTTTACCAAATTAGACACAAAATCAACAAGCAAACAGACTTCTAAACTGGGATCAAAATATGGTTATGATCATTACATTGAGGTTAGAACATGGCAAAATAACGTACTATATGATAGTACGTTGTTTTGCCATTTTAAATGTACTGTTCTTCCAGAGGCAGAATAATGTACCATACAGTACCTTGTTCTTCCTTAGTAACATGAAGATAAACTCAGTATAAATACACTGTTTACCATAGTACGTTATGTTAATTTGTCAATTACATTCTTTTGCCATAGTTTGACCCGATCAGATGAGTGAGTACATCATTTGGTCATGAAAAGTTCTCAGAATGTAATATTCGTACAGAACTGATTTAGATACCTGTCGACAGTACTTGAAAATGACTACGCTTATATGTCAAAAACGTAAAATCGGCATTTTTGCGAGTACACTGTTTTGCCTTGGCACGGTAGAAATGTGAAGTCCAAGTATGTGCATTACATACATTGGTGGATGGATTTGTCGTTTACAGCTAATTTACATGTAGTTGGTTCTTTTGCTATTACTATTGATTCTGCCTTTTCTATAGATATCTAATATTAAGGTTCTCCGCTCTTGTTTGAAACTTATATAGTAGTCGCTGTAGATCATCTTCGTTATCCGCTATCAAACTTGCGGCGTCAGCGTGGCATAGTATCTTTATCGATTCTTGTTCCATTCTGTATCCTCAACCATCAACTTCTTTTACACTATTAATTATTTTATCGATAATGAAGTTGAACAAGATTGGGCTTAAATTATCGCCCTGACGGATTCCAGTTAGTACTGGTACTTGTTCTGTAAATCCCTGAGATGTTTAGATCTTTGTTGTGTTATTTTTTTCTAAGCAAGATCTGTCTGGCTTTTCCCGAAGCTGTATTAGTAGTACTTTGAACATTAATTCTTTTTTTACAGTGATTAGGCTGCTAACCTTGCCTATCAACCCTCCTTATTTATCCGGGCTTGGGATCGGCAACAGCGCCCTTGGAACTACTCAATCCACCCCAGAGCTCTGCAGGCGGAGTTTTAACGAATGTAAAAATAACAAATGCTGAGCGATTCGAACCGAACGTCGAGATGACACTACAAAATGTCATAGAAACGTCATGTAAGAAAATTGTCACGATATTATTTTCATAGCTAGGTAGATAACATAAAAAAACTCTCCTCGTAGATCAGCAGATATTGATTAAACGCGTTCAAAGCAGATTTTTAAGGTATTATCTGTATTAAATTCGACAGTGATGTTTTAAATTTAATTTTTAAGTCTCCGTTATTTGTGAAATGCGTTTCTTTTCGTTTGGTAAATTTTTAGTTGTCATTTCAATAAATGGTTATTACTAGTATTATTATTATTACCAATATTATTAGTATAAATATTACAATCATTATTATGAACAATTCATAATTTCAAAATTAATTATCCGTTATATATTCTTGTACCTACGTATATAAATGTTTGTGTTCTGAAAGGTCGATGCCATGGAATATTTTACGCTAATATTTAACACTCCAATGTTCTCGCTGCATGTTAATATTTAGGCAGAAAGTATTTGCTTACGCAAATACAAGCACACTGAGGAATATATGTACATAATTTATGATTATAACCCCTTATCGTACAAAATGTTCCCGCATATATTATCTTCATCTTATTCTATTTCACTTCTCGTGCACATTCCTCCTTTATATTATAATCTCAAAACCTAAGTAGACAGGTATCCCAGCTTAGCCTCGCAATTTCGATTTTTCTCCTGTGGTAAAGAGCATTAGTTCAAGGAGAAAGTAATAAATCACTGACAGGAGTGATGGTGAAGCATTGCCCGTACAGTTCTGGGATTACTAAATAATCCTAACACTGTATTATATTACTTAATGCCGCAGAGGTTCAAGTTACGTACGCCCCCGTGCACCGCCTAACCCGACACAATCTCGGGACTTATAAAACTCAATTAGGGGCGGTGGATAGTGAGAGGAAAAGAGGAATAATCACGCGTTCTCGCCAACGAACGTTCCGACGTATAGTATTTTTATTCCCAGTCGTCGTTATGATAACGGTCACGAAAAATTTACTAACTTGATACCCGGTATGTATCCTGAAACTCCTAAGGTGATTTTCTTCATTAGCTAACTGCACGTTTCCGCTTACAAATGAATTACGCAACATTATTAGGGGCAACATAAAGCAATGAATTACATTCACGGAAAATTACTGTAACAAATATGGAATTATTATCAGTAGATGGAACAAACTTTAATATATAATTCACCACATTTTCCCGAGCGTAGCTAAAATGGATATTACATTACTAAAAGCAAAAAATTCAATTCAATATTTTCTTTCAAAAATCATGAAGCATCCGGATTTGGATAAATAAATATAGAAGTTATTCAACGACATAGGAACACACTAGCACCCATATTAACGAAATTAGATAGATAGATAATCGTTCTTATTGTATTAAATAATAATAAACAGAATAAAGGGCAGTTTATATAAAATGTGTATAAGCATACATAGTCAAATTAACAAATAAGTAACAAATAAGGACAGTCTGGCTACACCAACCCATCACGTAAATACTCCTCGACTGAATAGTATTCTTTTTGTATAAAGGCACTTTTAACTCCTGCTGCAAATTTCTTGGTGTCTAAATTTTTTATGCTGTTGGGCAAATGATTGTACAATTTAATGCCCCAGTAGTGCATGTTGTTCTGAGTTGTTGCAATTCGATGCTGGGGAATGTGCAGGTCTTCTCGCTGCCTGGTGTAGTAATCATGTTTGTCGCCATTTGAAGTATAACTCCGATTGTGTTCATGTACATATTTCAGGGCATGATATATATACACAGATGCTAAGGTAAGTATTCCATTCCACCGAAAATGCCCCCTACACGGGTCACGATACTCTAATGCACATAGTACTCTTATTGCTCGCGTTTGTACAACAAAGACACGTTCTACAGCTGTTGATGTGCCCCACAAAAGTATACCATATGAGATATGGCAGTGAACGAAGGAATGGTAAGTAAGTATAGCAGCTTCTTGTGTAGCTATGGTTGCTGTTCTCGTAATGCAATAAATTCCTCATGTTATTTTTCTTGCTAGCTGATCCACGTGATTGTTCCACTTTAATCCTTCATCTACATGCAATCCCAGAAATTTTACCACCATCCCTTCACCAGGTCTTCAGTATTAGGTGTTTTGTTTTGTCTTCGTTAAGCTTAAATTTATTGGCGGCAAACCAACCATTTGCTTTTTCCAAAGCTCTGTTTGATTGTTCAGCAAGCCCACTCTCACATTCATCTTTCACCAGAATAGTAGTGTCATCCGCATAGAGACACATTCCGACACCCGGCATATTGTCTGATACGTAACTGGACACATCGTTCACGTATATAATGAACAATAATGGTCCAAGTATCGATTCCTGTGGTACACCACATGTCTTTGTGTTCATTTGCGATCTTTTTCCATTCGATTCTACTACTATTTGCTTCCTATCAGTTACATAGGATTTTATTAATTATAGCGCAACTCCCCTTACTCCATAATAATGCAGCTTGTTTAAAAGTATATCGTAGTCAACTGTATCAAATGCCGTACTGAGGTCAAGAAGATTCATTTTAACAACTTTTCTATCATCTTGGGCTTTGTGAATATATTTTATTACTTCAACCATACCCTAAGAAACGGAGAATACCCAACCCGCCAACAAAAAAATAATAATAATACTTATACATTAAATAGGAAGCAAACTAAACCCAGAAAATTAATGACCAATTACCTTGCTCTTAACTCTGAACAAAATACTTGAAAAAGCTTACAAACACAAATAGGTGAATACCTACTAGAAAATAATATAAAAACCTGAATTAGGGACACTGGGGTTATAGTCTTTACAGTTACAAAGAACGTCTATATAAACTAAAACTACTGAAAAAATAAATATTTTGGGAATACTGGAAAAGGAAAACAACTCATTGAAAAATATCTAATAAATACACCAAAAGCTATAATAATAAACAACACAGAAAGCCAAGAAATGCAAGGAGATTTACATACTCACCTTACTTACATAGTGGACATCTTCCTCCCTTGCTATGTATATTTACAAACCATATATTTTATTTATTATGAAGCAGCAATTTGTAACGCAATTCGACTAATTTTGTTGTAACAACAGCGGACGAATGACAACATCTTGAACAATACTCTTTTCTTCAAGAAATGCGGTTACTTTCTCTTAGTTCGTCATCAAGACGTGTCAGCAAATCAGCATACCAGTATTAAACATTGAGAAAGAATAGGTAGGGAGACGATGTCACGTGATCAAACCGGTACAGGTCAGCCATATTGATACTACCCTTACCGTCAAACAGGTAGTGTTGGTAAAAAGTGGACTGTTTGTTAAGTGTATCGTGTGTTAGAGTTATATAATAAGTTAAATATTAAGAGACATTATGGTTTCTTGTGATCTACGTTGCTGCAACAGCAGAGACGGCGTTGATGAGAAGAATTCGTCTGGAATATCATTTCATAGGTTAGTGTAGGCCTGACAGGTGTGGGATGACAGATTATAATTTTGAGTATTCTGGCCTCGGTGAGGCAGCCATATTGATCCCACACTTAGCCCCGCCCAATGCTCCCGTTTTGAAAGTACAGCAAAGATGCTTTACAGCGTCTCCATAGTATTTTTCGTCAATGGTATTAAATAATGAATCATGGTTACATCTTGGAAATGATATTAGACCGTGACTTTATCGACCGAAAAATAGTTTTTGCTTTTATAGGGACACGTGCCTGGAAGAAATCCAAGTTTCATCTACTGTGACACATCGACGAAAAAATTCCCTTGGATTACGTTTGGAGATCTCCATTCTTCTGATTTTTGAACGCGTGCGCATCTTTGATCAACATAAAGCAAACGCGCCACACATATGGCGAACAGCTTTTTCATTTTTAAACGTTCATCCAAAATATTGCACATCTGTTCCGTTGAAATGTTTACTTCATTAGCTATCTTATGTACTTTCAATTGATCTCTACTTACAAGGACACTTTATTTACCATTTCTGCAGTAGTTACAGTAAATGACGTTCCGGGACGTTAACATTATCTGTGCTCATATGGCCACTTTTAAGACCAGAAAGCCACTTACAAATAATTTCATGGAAGCCAGCACATTCACAATAATATTTTCCTCGGTTTCTTTCACTGTTTTTCTACGTAAAAAGTAATGTTTGATTTACACATGGAATTCATTTTTATCCCTATTTGCACAATAACGAAAATAGTTTTCTTTAAATGAATGTAAAACCTATCTGCCAGATTTGTCAAAAATTTAGACAGTAGACATCAGAACTACCGCGGATTTATACTACATTATATTACAAAATTACATACATCCACCACGAAATATTCCTATTTGTGTAAAATATTTTTAGGATAAATTATGCTGACATTAAGTTTACCATCATGTATTCCAATTAACGATAAAGTAAACCTCTACACTGCCTATATTGTTTTTTGTTAACCTATTCACAGCAATCGAATACTACGTACTTCCAGGTTGGGGAGAAATTCTGCCAACAGCAATTTGTGATGGCGGTGGGTTCACTGTTATCTTCTATTCTTCGTAATGTATACATGACAAAATGAAAAAGCAATCAACACCTATCACCTGAAGCTAAAAATTTAGTTAATGGTCGATGACACTTTGTTATATGGCCTCACAGAGAACACACATTGGAAGATTTCCAACATCACCTTAACAACATAGAGGACACCAAAAAATTCACTATTGGGACCCAAACAAGGAAAAAGACATCCTTCCTCGATGTACTAGTACTGAAACATGATAATGGCACACTAATAACCTCGGTGTACAGAAAGCCCACGAATACAGGACAATACATATACTTTGATTCCAACCACGTACATGACACTATGTGCGTGGTTGGAGTGGCTAGGGATAGGAAAGAAGAAGAGAGAAATATAATTAACACCTTAAAATTGAATGGGTATCCTGAACATAATATGTTGGCCAAGGCAAGAAAAAGATTGACATCTACTAATCCCAATCCAGACCAGCAGGAGATCGTATATACCACGGCCGTCTTGTGTATAAGAGGCCTATCAGAGAAAATCCGGGGAACAGGCAACAAATATAACCAAGAACCAAGCTATGCAACATGAACCAAATAACAAAAAACTGTGCCATGTGACTGTGGACGTCCATACATAGGAGCAACCAGGAGGCCCCTAGAAGTAGGACTGAAAGAGCACAAGAAATTGATTCGCATAGGAGAAACTGAAAAATCCCGCTTGGCACAAGCGTGTTGTGCAGGTTATCAAATAAAATGGAATGACGCGACTATTGTAAGGAAAGAATAACATGGCATCAGAAGGAAGATAAAAGAAGCAGCATATATGGCTACAGTAACTAATCCTATAAATACTGTGACTTACATATACCGGTTGTCCACACGAAAACTTTATATTGAATTATTTCTGGTGTTTTTGAAGACAAAAACTTGAAATTTTGGGTGGTTGTTCAGGATATAGGGGGACAATGAATAGTGTATTTCATACCGCCCCATCGGGTCACCCGCCGCCGCCGGCCACCCCCACTCCAATATTTTAAATGACACCCTGTATTTTTTTTGGTGGTTTTGAAAGAACACAATTTTCTTGATATTCCTATGTGAAAAAACTAGTAACACACATTATGACATTTATAAGATATTTAAATTTAAAAGTTTCAGATATCAGAAATTATTAACTCCGAAAAATCATAAGTTAGTCATGGAAATAGTTTGCTTTAAATTAGAATTATCAAAATTGTGACTTTTGTGTTTCATTAATATTAATACTTGTAAAATTGTTCTTAAAGTTTCGGCTTTTTCGCTGAAATGGTTTATACTCTTGAAGAGAGAACTGAAATAGTGATTTTGTATGGGATTGCAAACAAAAATTATTCCCAAGCGGCGACGTTATTCAATGAAAACCATCCAAACAGAAACGTATCTGTTGCTTATGTCAGAACGCTAATAGAAAAATTTTTGCAAACTGGATCTGTAAATAATAAAAAACGGAATACGAATAATTGTGGTGTACTAAATGAAGCTATGCAACTAGCAGTTCTTGGGCATATTAATTTAGACCCAGAGCTTTCGTTGAGAAAATTATCCGAAGTTTCGGGAGTGCCAAAATCAACCTGCCATAAGATATTAAAATTAAACAAAATGCACCCTTATAAAATTCAACTTCACCAAGAGTTGGGTGACGGTGATTTCGACAGAAGAGTCGAATTTTGTGAAATAATGACAGATATGATTCGGCAAAATGGAAATGTTTTGCGAAGTATTTGCTTTAGTGATGAAAGTTGCTTTTACTTAAATGGTCTTGTGAATAGACACAACTGTCGATATTGGAGCGACGTAAAACCCCATTTTTTCCGAGAAGGCAACACACAATATCCCCAAAAAATTAATGTATGGGCTGGAATTCTTAATAACCAAGTAATTGGCCCGATATTCTTCCAGGAAAATTTAAATGGACCTAAGTACTACAATTTTTGGAAGAGCTAATACATCCTCTTATCATACAGTGTCTAGAAGAAAACTTGAATGAAATAGAGGAGGAGCAATTATATTTTCAACAAGATGGAGCTGGGCCACATTACTGTTTAGACGTTAGGAATTATTTGGATAATATTTTCCCACGACATTGGATTGGACGTAGGGGCTCTATTGAATGGCCAGCTCGCTCCCCCGATTTAACTCCCCTAGATTTCTTTTTGTGGGGACATTTGAAGTCTGTTGTTTATAAGACACCGCCACAATCAATAGCTGATTTACGTAATAGAATAACAGAGGAATGTCGAAATTTAACGCCACAAGTGTTCGAAAATGTTAGAAATGCTTTTGAAAATAGACTTTATTTATGTTTAAATGTAAACGGTGAACAATTTGAGCATTTAATTTAACTAAAATGTTGTGAATAAATCTTGTTTTAAGTATTTCCATGACTAACTTATGATTTTTCGGAGTTAATAATTTCTGATATCTGAAACTTTTAAATTTAAATATCTCATAAATGTCATAATGTGTGTTACTAGTATTTTCACATAGGAATATCAAGAAAATTGTGTTCTTTCAAAACCACCAAAAAAAAATACAGGGTGTCATTTAAAATATTGGAGTGGGGGTGGCCGGCGGCGGCGGGTGACCCGATGGGGCGGTATGAAATACACTATTCATTGTCCCCCTATATCCTGAACAACCACCCAAAATTTCAAGTTTTTGTCTTCAAAAACACCAGAAATAATTCAATATAAAGTTTTCGTGTGGACACCCCGACATCTAACACCCAAAAGATGACACAGAAAAAAGCGATGGCTTCTGACGACATGTTCTGCTATACAGAGGCCTGTATGTTAATAGTGTATCTCGTGTAATAGAGCCTTGTGTGGCGTCACCTATCAAAACGAAAATGAATAGTGTAAACACATGGATGTTAAAACTAACATCAAGCAGTAAATAAATACTGTGACTTACATATATACATTTATACGTAAAACGTATATGCATATATGCATGTGTTTGAGACACACACACACATTAAGTGCCATTGCCGACAATCAAACGCACAGACACCGGTGTTTCGACCTTTGAGGTCTCGTCAGTGGGCGTGTAAGTATCTCAAATACATGCATATATGCATATACGTTTTACGTATAAATGTGTATCTGTAAGTCACAGTATTTATTTACTGCTTGATGTTAGTTTTAACATCCATGTGTTTGCACTATTCATTTTCATTTTGATAGGTGACGCCACACAAGGCTCTATTACACGAGATACACTATTAACATACAGGGCTCTGTATAGCAGAACATGCCGTCAGAAGCCATCGCTTTTTTCTGTGTCATCTTTTGGGTGTTAGATGTCGCTGTGATACTCTCACTGCATTTAACACGCAAAAATGACATAAGCAGCTTTTTAAGTCTTGAAGCCATTGTCGACAGTCTCCACGCCCACTGACGAGACCTCAAAGGTCGAAACACCGGTGCCTGTGCGTTTGATTGTCGGCAATGGCACTTAATGTATGTGTGTATCTCAAGCACATGCATATATGCATATACGTTTTACGTATAAATGTATATAATATGTAAGTCACATTATTTATTTACTGCTTGATGATAGTTTTAACATCCATGTGTTTACACTATTCATTTTAGTTTTAATCCTATAAGTACAACAAGCCTGGAGATTGAAGGGATCTGTATGCTAATTATTTGTGGAAGTATAAACGCGTCATCAATACTAAATTACACAGGTCAGATTCAGATCAAGTATGACATAGCTCGTCACATTGACATTTAGAACTGTCATAAACGTTTTACACGAATTCATTCTTGAAAACACAATTTAATCTAAGTTTTGGCAAGAAACGGTAGGGCTTTGTAGGGCTACGCTGAACACAGCAAACGTAATGTCCGCCGAAACGTCGGTTGTTCAGAATCCAAACGATGGAAATACCACAGTAATATATCGAATAAATATATATTATTACATAAAAACACATTTTAAAAAACTCTTATGAGTACATAACTAAATAATTTATCCTTTATATTAGTGCAAATTGGCGTTGATACGTATATTTAGGGGCGCCTCGTGATCGTATAGGATATAGGACATGATTAATTGAGAAACGATTAGTCATCTTGTATCACGTCACCTTTACATAAATTCATTAAGCCACCAGTCAAGATGAGTGTGTATCTATTGATCTTCACACATTCTTTCGCAAAGTGCCGTACTACACCACACCAATGCTATTTTTAATATAATAATATTCAACGTAGGGTTTTGTTGAATTTTGTTTTCATCGCATTTGCATATGCAATTTATATGCATGTATGTATGTATTTTAATTTGACACGTTATAAAAGTCGCGACATCACGAATATAATAAATAAAATTTCCATAAATCAGCTTATGTATATGTCCTCATATCGTTGTTTTAAATCTGGGTTGTAATATGTATATTAAAAACTTCCGTTCGTTTTCATAACTGTGTATTGGTATTTTTAATTTCATTTCACATTTCGCATCTATATTTTGAAATTCCATCAACATTTTTATTTAATATTATTTGTCTTCGGTAATAAAATAATACGATATTGCTCTCTGTTTTACATTATATCGTCTTCGATGATATTGTTGTTTCTTTCGTTTCTAACTACTTTTACTTTCTTATACGTAGTATAAGTCGAGGCGCGCACCGAAATGGTACGTACGTGGCGTGGAAGTGGCGTGGTGACAACGTGGCATGTGGCAAATTTTTAACTAGTGAAATCAGTTGCCACAGCGCCATATCGATGCGCGCTGTCGCATCTGATTTCACTCGTTTAAAAATTGCCACATGCCACGTTGTCACCACGCCACTTCCACGCCATCGCCACACCACTTTGGTGCGCGCCTCGACTAAGGAAGTATTGTGATGACGAAAATTTTCGACCTCGAGATTTTTGCAGATGTCCAAGTTTTGAAGTCCCCTGATACAAAAAAAGTGGTTTTTAAAAATGTCTCCGTGTCTGTCTCTCTGTGTGTATATGCGTGTGTCTGTGTGTGTGTGTGACCACGATAGCGGCCAAACCGCTACTTTATCGAAAATCAGTTTTTTGCAAATATTTTGCAAGTCATGCGTTTTAGACAGGTACGCTACGAATATAAAAGTATTTAGAACTTAATTTCCAATATCTTTTGTATAAAGAAAATTTCAAAATTCGGACCGGAAGTATCACTTTTACTCTTACCGAATAACGATTATTTGCAAATATGTCGTAAATTATGCATTCTATATATATTTATTAAGAGTACAAAAGTATTTAGAGTTGGATTTGCAATATGTTTTGTATACATGAAATTTCAAAATTCGGACCGGAAGTAGCACTTTTATTCTTAGCGAGTAGCACTTTTTTTCGAATATCTTGCAAAGTATGCATTCTATAGCGATTTATTAAGAGAATGAAAATACTTAGAATAGGATTTTGAATAAGTTTTGTATAAAAAAATTCTTAAAATTGTATAGTTTGAAACGCTCATACGTAGTGGCCACACCTCATTTTTTACCTAGAACTGCATTAATAATGACTTCTCGGACTACATCGATTTAAGATCTGGTATTCTTCAGAGATTCTATTTTAGGCCTAATGCTATTTGCAATTTATACCTCGCACTTTTTACTTTCTTATACGTAGTATAAGGAAGTATTGTGATGATGAAAATTTTCGACCTCGAGATTTTTGCAGATGTCCACGTTTTGAAGTCCCCTGATAACAAAAAAGTGGTTTTTAAAAAATGTGTGTGTGTGTGTGTGTGGCTGTGTGTCTGTCTGTGTGTGACCACGATAGCGGTCAAACCGCTGTAGATATCAATTCCAAATTTTGTATTTACGTATATAATCTCCCGCTTGGATCTGATTAGTTTTTCAGTAAAATCGGTAGACCGGAAGTAGTAGTTTACTTCAGTGAAAAAATTGAATTTTGCAAATATTTCGTCAATTACTATGTTTAAACAAATTTATAAAGAATTCAAATGTACTCAAAATTAAATTTGAGACAAATTGTCTTAAAATAGTTTTTTGAAATTCCTACCGAAAGTAGGTCTTTTACTCTTATCGAAAATAAGTTTTTTGCGAATATCCCGCAAGTCATGCTTTCTAGGCAGGTACATTACGAGTATAAAAGTACAGTAGAACCTCGATTATCCGTGCTCCACGGGACCGGACGAGGCACGGAAAATTGAAAAGCACGGATAATCCGAACATTTATTTCTTATATGTATGTATGTATACATACTAAAAAGATAACAAAATAAAAAAATGAGGTGTGGCCACCACACGACTTTCTTATACGTATAAGCGTTTCAAATTATAGAAATCAAAGAATTTTTTTTACAAAAATTATTCAAAACCCTATTCTAAGTACTTCTATTCTCTTAATAAATCTCTATAGAATGCATACTTTGCAAGATATTATCAAAAAAGTGCCCTTCGCTAAGAGTAAAAGTGCTACTTCCGGTCCGAATTTTAAAATTTCATATATACAAAAAATATTGCAAATCCAGTTTTAAATACTTTTGTACTCATGATAAATATATATAGAATGCATAACTTACGACATATTTGCAAAAAATCGCTATTCGATAAGAGGAAAAGTGGCACTTCCGGTCTGAATTTTGAAATTTTTTTTATACAAAAGATATTGAAAATTATGTTTTAAATACTTTTATACCCGTAACGTACTTGTCTAAAAAGCATGATTTGCGAAATATTCGCAAAAAACTGATTTTCGATAAGAGTAAAAGACCTACTTCCGGTAGGAATTTCGAAAAACTTTTTAAATAAAATTATTCTCAATTTTAATTTTAAGTATATATGAATTCTTTATAAATTTGTTTAAATTTAGTAGTTGACGAAATATTGGCAAAATTCGATTTTTTCGCTGAAGTAAACTGCTACTTCCGGTATACTGATTTTACTGAAAAACTAATCAGATCTCAAGCGGGAGATTATACACGTAAATACAAAATTTGGAATTGATACCTACAGCGGTTTGACCGCTATCGTGGTCACACACACACACACAGACACACAGACACACACACACACACACACACACAGACACACAGACACACAGACATTTTTTAAAAACCACTTTTTCGGTATCAGGGGACTTCAAAACGTGGACATCTGCAAAAATCTCGAGGTCGAAAATTTTCATCATCACAATACTTCCTTATACTACGTATAAGAAAGTAAAACAGAATTCTACGTAAGTAAACTTTTACACTAAATAAGAAAAAATAAACTCAACATAGGTAGGTTAACTTGCATTTATGTACATAAAGCAGATGAAAAGCGAATGATTCCCAGAGATTCCCCTAGTACACTGCTGGCGATATCGATATTGCGTCATCATGCGTATGGCACGGATAATCCGCAGCCCGGATAATCCGCACACGGATAATCGGGGTTCTACTGTATTTAAATGAAAATTTTAAATATCTTTTGTATAAAAAAAATTTCAAAATTCGGACCGGAAGTACCACTTTTACTCTTACCGAATAGCGGTTTTTTGCAAATATGTCGTAAATTATGCATTCTATATATATTTATTAAGAGTACAAAAGTATTTAGAATTGGATTTGCAATATTTTTTGTATACATGAAATTTCAAAATTCGGACCGGAAGTAGCATTTTTATTCTTAGCGAGTAGCACTTTTCTTCAAATATCTTGCAAAATATGCATTCTATAACGATTTATTAAGAGAGTGAAAGTACTTAGAATAGGATTTTGAGTAAGTTTTGTATAAAAAAATTCTTAAAATTGTATAGTTTGAAACGCTCATACGTATAAGAAAGTCGTGTGGTGGCCACACCTAATTTTTTACTTTCTTATACGTAGTATAAGGAAGTATTGTGATGATGAAAATTTTCGACCTCGAGATTTTTGCAGATGTCCACGTTTTGAAGTCCCCTGATACCAAAAAAGTGGTTTTTAAAAAATGTCTGTGCGTGTGCGTGTGTGTCTGTCTCTCTGTGTGTGACCACGATAGCGGTCAAACCGCTACAAGTATCAATTCCAAATTTTGCATTTACGAATATAATCTCCCTCTTGAGATCTGACTAGATTTTCAATAAAATCGGCAGTCCGGAAGTAGTAGTTTACTTCAGTGAAAAAATTGAATTTTGCCGTTATTTCGTCAACTACTAAGTTTAAACAAATTTATAAAGAACTCATATGTACTTAGAATTAAAATTGAGAACAATTTTATTTAAAAAGTTTTTCGGAATTCCTACCGGAAGTAGGTTTTTACTCTTATCGAAAATCAGTTTTTTTCGAATATTTCGCAAGTCATGCTTTTTAGACAGATACATTACGAGTATAAAAGTATTTAAAACATAATTTCCAATATCTTTGGTATAAAAAAAATTTCAAAATACAGACCGGAAGTACCACTTTTACTCCTATCGAATAGCTATTTTTTATAAATATGTCGTAAATTATGCATTCTATATATATTTATCAAGAGTACAAAAGTATTTAGTGCTAGATTTGCAATATTTTTGTATAAATGAAATTTCGAAATTCGGACCGGAAGTACCACTTTTACTCTTAGGGAGTAGCATTTTTTCTGAAATATCTTGCAAAGTATGCATTCTATAGGTATTTACTAAGAGAATTGAAGTAGTGAGAATAGGGTTTTGAATAATTTTTGTGTAAAAAAGTTCTTAAAATAGTATAGTTTGAATCGCTCATACGTATAAGAAAGTTGTGTGGTGGCCACACCTCATTTTTTCTATTTGACCGCACACAGCTGTATACTTTTTGCAACACTAGCGATGTACACATCTTCAACATCAGCGATACATGCCACATAAATTATCAGTACTGACTTCGATTAACTTTATAAAATTGCTTGTCACCACAATTTGCAAATTAATGAACGAAAATTACGCTTCATTATTTTTGGTATTGTTTACAACAGCCTACAGGTATGTAATAGGTTAGATTTAGACAACGAAAGAGTACCTATAAGATTGATGGAAGGTGGCATAGGAGGAAAGAGGAATCAAGACAGACCCAAAATAAGATGGATGGACGAGGTGCTAAAGGATGTGAAGCATTTGAAGATAAATAACTGGTGAGAGAAAGCAAAAGGCATAAGGGAGTGGAAAAAGATGACATACCAAGCCAAGGGCCTACTAGGCCTGTTGAGCTAATAATATACATATTGTAATTTATAAACATAAATAATACATTACAATACCTGTATATTTATCATATGTGTATTTATTAAAGGATATACAAAAAGATGGACGAAACGTTTTCGAAGCCTAAAGGTTAACCAGATTTTCGTGCACGTGTTTTAAAGGCAATGCTCATGTTTATGAGCTGATCTCATATTGATATAAAAAAAACAATTCAAAATATTTACAAATTTGTAAATACTAATCTCTTATAATATACAGAACTTACACAATGGATGTCTGTATTACCCCCAAATAAGACCCTGCGCTGGTTCAAAATATGTAAAGAGTTAGATGTTTAAATGTTGATGAAGCGACAGGCATCATTTGTTAATCTTTTTAGGATAGTACCAGTTATTTTTGATGTTTTTCTGTTTTCCCTATGCCAGCACTGAAAAAGACATTATGTAAAAAACATCTTGAAACAAAGAAAGTTATGCTAGATATAGTAATGATATTGTATATAGTGTAAATAGTCTACGACGTCGACATTTGTTAAGATTTTTATTATTTAACATAAACAGAATGTATATATATATATATATATATATATAAGTAATATTTTATATGTGGTTAATGTATATATTAAACACATATAATTTGTTTCTTTGCCGTATATATTTTAAATGTCGTGAGAGATGAATTAGCGGCATTTTTAATTAATTGATGATAATTACTTGCATTATTTTAATTGTTAATGATTTTAAGGAAAAGAAACACATAGTTAGTCCTCGGAGTAATGTGTTTCTTTTCCTTAAAATCATTAACAATTAAAATAATGCAAGTAATTATCATCAATTAATTAAAAATGCCGCTAATTCAAGAAATCTCTCACGACATTTATATATATATATTTCATGTGTTTGAAAACTGTAAACAAATTGCCGTAAGACGCTAAGTTGACACAGTCAAGTCATTTCATAAATTTTCTAGAGATTTACAATTTTACATGCAAGGAAACTCTTATTGTCTTTTGAGAAACAATGCCTATAAAATGTAAATATTTACATTATACAGATGTATGATATATCGAGTGTCCCAGAGTAGCGGCAAAGGCCATTAATTGGTATCTAATAATGTGAATGTCGACAAAATGTTATTACAAAAATTGTGGATTGTGAGTTCTACAATTTAAAAATATTTTCATACATACAGAGTGTTCTACAGTGATTAACCAACACAAACTTATGGTTTTTTTTTAATGGAATGCTATGCCTTTAACATTTTATGATATAGGTACCTTGAAGAACTGATTAAATTGTTCAATTTGTATCTCTCGATTCTCAACTGTTTCACAGATGTAGCGATTTTTCGGTCAAAATTGTGTAACTTTTGAAAGATAGCTATGAAATAACGATTTATGATAAAATACCTATTATGTGCTGAATTAGTAGATATACCTTTTTAGTACATGAATGTAATCCTTGTTTCGACATTTCAAAGCATAACATTCGCTAAAACTAAATTTTTTAAAAATATTAAATGGAACAGCCAATATATTTTTATGCCAGCGAAAACTAATAAAAATACACTGTTTATCAATATCTGATCTCTTGGGTATGTGGGCGATATTCCAAAAGTTATATAGAATATCATATTTGAATAAACCCGATTGCGACTTATTAATTTAGAAGTATGAGTTGCCATGACTTGCGTTACACATTACATAACTAAAATGAATCGAAAAGAATTACTTATAATATTGTCGTTTTACAGAAAAGTACATTTTATTAAATTTTTAAAACATGAAGTGACAAACTTGATAATTCAGGAATTATGCATACCTTGAAAATATCGCCGTTATAGTGTATCAAAAAGTTGTCAAAAAGCCAAACCTACGTTTACCAGGGATAAATAATATTAATTTTGTTTATTACTATATGCGTTCAAAAATGATAAAAGTCTAATAAATGTTCGAATTATAGCAATTGCAATTAAGTTTTTTGAAAATTACATATTTGTAAGTACCTAAATAAATCGTAATCGGATTTATTCGAATCTAATATTCCATAACTTTTGCAATATAGCCCACAGACGCAAGAAAGTAGGTATTTTTAAATAGTACATATTAATTACTTGTCACTCCATACAAATATGTGCTCCACTTAATTTTTTTAAGAAATTTTATGTTCAGCAAACGGTATATAATTCTAAGGAACATGCCTTGAAATATCAAATAAATATTAAATTTACACACTAAAATGGTATCTCTACTAATTGAGCCCATAATGGGTCTTTCATCATTAATGGTTTTTACATAGCAAAAATCATAGCATTTCTTTAAAGAAACACAAATTTGTGTTGGTTCGTCGAACTCTCTGTATACATGAAAATATCTTTAAATTGTAGAACTCATGATTATCTACAATTTTTGTATTCACATTTTTTCGCTATGTGCATTATTAGACACCAACTTTGTCGCTTGTCTGGGACACGCAGTATAAACAACTGTCTCTGAATTCAGCCACTCAAATTGCAATATTTTCTCGGAAGTGAGAAGTTATACCGGCCCTGATATCGTCGATACCACACCAATAAGTACAAGGTAATTGTTTTGCTTGACTGTGAAATGTGTGGCAATTTCGATGTACTGACCTACAAAAACATTATTTCAGCAACGAGCAAGATGCTAATAAGGAGGATAATTCTAACGTTGATGTACTGCCATTAGATGAAAATTTGGAAGTAGACGCATGGATAAAAAGGTACTGGTAGATAGCTGATTTTTTAAAATCATCCATGGTTTTATTTTGTAGAAACCCCGATTGGTTGTCGAGAACATATGCTGCTAAGTTTTCGAAGAAGACTAATCATACTAACAGCGGAATAATTCCCCAAAATGAATTTGATGTGTTAGTACGGCGTGATATTTTACATTAAAAAAGTTAATCTCAACAAATTGCAGCATTATGGACTTTCCTTTGGAAACCGAGTCGGAACTAAAAAAGAAGTTACCGATTATTGGAAATAGGGTGGTAAATCTTGGATATGTTTTGAGCTGGTCTGTAGATCTTCAATATAAACATTCCCAAAAGTGTACTGGTGGAAAACTGTACATTGACTCAGAAAAGAGAAGAAATCAAGGTCTTGTCAGTACGATTGTCTTCAAATGTACGATGTGCTCGGCAAAGTATGAATACCAGACCGAAGATCCAGAAACCCAAAAATCTTCCATAAATTATGGGGCAGTTTGGGGAACACTGGCCTCAGGAAGTACATACACTCACATGGAAGAAGTTTTTAGTTGTATGGATATTCCTTGCATGCCCGATAATATTTTTAATGAAATTGAAGATGAAATAGGAAAGGTAATTATGTCCGTTTTTTTTTTTTTGAAAAAGTAACAACGACGTTATTCAGGATGTCTCCTTTTTATTGAAGTGCACTGTATGTATGTACCTTTTTTTTGAGGAATGGAAACTATCGTTGTGGCGGTCTATGGAGGCTGCAGGGATAAAAGAAAGAGATAATGCCATCGCAAAGGGCCAAATATCTTCAGATGGCGTACCTTGGATCGCCGTAAATGTAGACGGTTCGTGGAGCAAGCGCTCATATGGCTGTAATTTCAACGCGCTATCTGGAATGGTTGGAATAATCGGTCGGTATACTGGGGAACTTTTATTTGTAGCCGTTAGAAACAAATATTGTTCCGTTTGTACTCGGGCGAAAATAGTCAGCAAGAGGCTAGAGATCATGTTTGCTACAAAAACTGGACGGGTTCAGCACCTGCCATGGAGGCAGACATGGTCGTAGAAGGCTTCTCTCAGAGCGAAAACATGCACAATCTTCGCTATTTGCAGTTGATAGCAGATGGAGATTCAAGCTGTTTCGCAAAAATTAAAAAAGAGGTGCCATATGGCAAACAAGTACAGAAAATAGAATGTACAAACCACGCACTAAAAAATTATGGCAAAAACCTACGAAAAATTAAAGGCGACACCCACATAAATCTGGAAGGCAGAAGGCTGCTCACGGGAGAAAAAATCAACCATTTGGCAAGGAGGGCAAAATGTGTTATATATGAGCACGCCAAGAAAAAAGAAAGAAACTTGGAGTTATTCCGAACAGATTTGAAAATCAGTCTACATCATGTTTTTGGGGACCATATTGATTGCAGACAGGATATATGTAATGATATAGGAAACCAGTCAAAAAATAAGGTGCCGGAACTTAAATCTACTCGAATCTACAGTCATTTATGCGGTATGAGCTATACAAAATGAAAAGGTGGGAGAAAATTTTATTAATCTCTTTGTTTTTTTACAGGGGCCTTGCTTCTTCTTGTAAAAAAAGCCCATCTTCTCATACAAAACGAGAACAATAACCGTGCAGAACAACTTATGAATATCGTTTCTCGTTGTACCATGGGTAAAAGACTGAATATTGTCCAGCGCGGTTCATACGGAAGGCGGGTGTACCTTTCTGGACTAAGATTCAATAAATCTTTTAAATGGCATGCGAGTCCTTGGAAAAAATGTTTAGGCCGGAGTCCTGGTACACACTTTAAAAATTTCATGGATAAGCATGAGAATAAAAGGAAAAGTCGGCGTCGTTTGTTTGTGCAAACAACGCACGTTCCAAAAATCCATAATAGAGAATCAAAAATAAAAAATACAGATTATGGATTTTGCTGAGGAACCTGAAGAAGCCGTTGATACGCACTTTATTATGATGGAAGCACAGAGAATAGTGCAGCAACTAAATGTAAGATATTCCTGGCAATCTTTGTATTATTATCTCTTTTACATAATATATTTCAGATAAATAAAGATAATATCATTAATATCCAACAAGCCTCTGTCGGACAATTTGGTAACCCAATATACGAGGACGAAAGGCGAAACAGACTCACAGCGTCACAGTTTGGAAATGTGATAAAACGACGACCCCACACTCCTTGTCATAACTTGGTAAAAAATTGTTTGCAGCCATCAGTTTTTCAAACAGCTGCCACAGAATATGGCATTATGAAGGAGTCGGTAGCAATTTCATTATTTGAAGAAAAAACTGGCTTCATAGTGAAAAAAAGTGGTCTTTGGGTAGATGAAAAACATGGGTTTTTGGCTGCTTCTCCGGACGGTAATTTAATATTAAATATTATCCATAACATAAGGTAGAGTTGGTAAAAGTTGCTTTATATTATTTCTTATGAGGGATGCAAATTTGGAAAATTATTAATAATTGCAGTAAATATACTAATATGTATATGTATATCATTAATTCACATTCACGTAGGTCTCATAGAAGAGGACGCGCTTGTGGAGGTAAAATGCATATTTGTGACAGATAAAGAATTTGGAACTTTGGAAGATGTTCTGAAAATTCGCAAAGGCCGAATATGCCTCCGCATAGCAGATAATGGTACCATTGAGCTCAATCGTAAGCATTCATACTATTATCAGGTAAAAATCTGAAAAAAAAAGTATAAAAGATTTATACGATTATTCTCATTACAGGTACAAGGGCAACTGAACATAACCGGCAGAAATAAATGTTTTTTTATTGTTTATATTAACGACTCGATTCCTATTTTTATTGAAGAAATTTTGCGGGATCAGAAGTTTTGGGACGAAAAAATGTTGCCACTGTTAGTCCCGTTTTATGAGCAATGCATAGCTCCTGAGATCATACGCGGCAATATACAAAAGAATAAAAAGTGTGTTGACCCACCCTTCATACGTGATGCTATCAACGTACAAAAAGATAAAAAAAAAAAATAAAGCATCTAAAAAGAATGACTAATGCAATGTAAAATGTGTACGTTTAGTAATATTGCCTTTATTTCTCAGTTAAAGTCATCATTATTAACCATTCCAGCTCCGCACGATAGCAGTCCACATGTTTTCAAAGTCGTGGGTGATACACCTAATTTTTACTTTATACTACATATAAGTAGTATAAGGAAGTATTGCGGTGATGAAAATTTTCGACTTCGAGATTTTTGCAGATGTCCACGTTTTGAAGTCCCCTGATATCGATAAAACTAGGTTTTGCAAACATGTCTGTGTCTCTTTGAGTGAGCGTATAACCGCGATAGGAATTCAATGTCTACAGCTACCAACACCAAGCTTTATATTTACGAGTATAATCTCCCTCTTGGAATCTGATTAGATTTTCAGTAAAATCGATAGACCGGAAGTAGTAGTTTACTTGATTGAATTCGACCAATATTTCGTCAACTACTAAGTTTAAACAAATTTATATAGAATTCAAACCTACTCAAAAGTGAATTTGAGAAAATTTTTATTGAAAAGGTTTTTCGAAATTCCTACCGGAAGTAGGTCTTTTACTCTTACCGAAAATCAATTTTTTGCCGAATATCTCGCCAGTCATGCTTATTAGATAAATACATTATGAATATAAAAAGAAATTCTGACTGAAAGTAAATTTTTTATCGAGTACCGATTTTTTGCAAACATTTCCTAAATTATACATTCTATATAAAATTAGCAAGAGTACAAAAGTATTTAGAGCTAGATTTGGAATAATTTTTGTATAAATTTTTTTCAGAATTCGGGCCTAAAGTAACACACTTACAGTTTTTTTTTTTAAAAGAACCGTATAAGAAAGTCATGTGGTAGCCACACCTCATTTTTTTTGCTGATACACGTGCGTATAGCCGTTTCGAATTGTTATAAAAGGAGTTAGCCTTACAAAATCCATAACATTGTTGGCTTCTGTATTGCGGTATCTATCACCGATTTATTTAGGATCACTTGATTCATCCCCTAATTTGTCAAAACTAGAAAATCGCAATAATTAAATGCATTACGAAAAGGCTCATTCCAAATCTAACTCATTCACATAATTTTATTACTTTTCTGGACACGAAATAAAAGCCCAAGTAGCAAAAAAAATGTTTTATTAGTATTAGATACTAGGCAATTTACTTCGTGACAAAAAAATCGGCCAGAAACAAGTTTTGTAGCAGAAACGAATCAAAAGAGGAACTCATTGTCAATCAATTTTTTGCATATCTGTTATAAGCGAGCAAATGCAAAATATGACCTATACTTCGTAGTTTTTTTTTCTAGCTTGTTTTTATACCAGTACATTAGTAGACAAAAAATTGAAAAAGAACGAATTAAAATTACCTATATTTTATAATTATATTTTGGCATAATCTGTTTAATTACAATTATTTTCTTCTAATTGCTTTCTTTAAATATATAATTGTGTATAAGTAATTTAAAGAACAAGTTAATAAAATATATAAAAGGATATGTGCTTTGTTTTATGAAATGTGGTTACCTACTTACTATACATTTCTCATTTCACATGTATATATTTGTATTGAATCCCGACAGAAATAAACTGGCCCATTGTGCTACCCATAAGCACATTTATAAAACTACTCAATAGCTCCATTGATAATGTATTCTTCTTTAAATAAATAAATAAATAAATACCATATCTGAATTACGAGATCTTTCGCTAAACATTCTAAATAAAATATATAAATTGTCCGTCTCAACTTCATTATGCAGTAGAGGTCTTATGGCTATCGATTTCGATAAAGTTAGAGTTATTAAGAGATTAGTAAAGATAGTAAGAGATGCAATATTGCTATTAAACCTCTACTGCATAATGGGGTTGACACGGTCTTGTAATTTGAAGTGGCGCCATCTGATGCTGAAGGCTCCAATTGAAAGAGATAAATTTAGCTTAGCCCAGACAAAGAGCACCAAATGTTGATGAAAAAACATAGTAATTGGCGTTAATATCTTGTTTTTTGCGTTGATCTTTCACAGAACGCTTTGAGATGACCATGTCGAGGTTCTCAAATGATATAGACACATTTTATTACCAATGTTTCAGAAAAATGTCATGTTTTCAAGTGTTTGTAATTTTATTATTTGAGATTATTAAGCGCTGCTATTTTCAGAATACCTAATCTACATATTGTACTTTTTAAATATCACAAAGAATGGCAGCAATTTTCAATGGTTACTTGTATTTCTTGTCACAAAATTTACGTGTTTAACTACCGTGCTGCCATCTAGTCGCGTTTTGCGCAGCGGTGCCGCTCTTAAATGTTAATGAAAATTAGTTACTTTAAGACTCGATAATTTAAAAAGTCAAGAATTTACGGGTTAGACAACTAAAATTTGAACCAGGTTGGTTATAGACTTGCTTATTTTTCGAAAATTGTTTGATTTTCATGTTTTTACTTGTTTGACAGTTGATATAAGGTCGAAAAGCAGTGTAAAAGATTGTTTTGTCGATTCTAATTTAAGGCAACACTAGTATAACCCAAAAATAATTTTTATGTTTCAAATTTTTGCAATTAATGTTTTCTGTAAAACGCGAAGATAATTCTACAGAAACCTTTATTTACTAAATGTATAATATCAACAGTTACTATCATTTTCTCCCTGAAAATATACAATAATATTTATATTCATTATTTTTTATCCTAACAATGGTCATTTTTAATTTTTGATTTTAACATTTTGCTGTTTCTAATTTCATCCAGAGTTTTACTTGTCTGACACGTAATTATTAATATTCAAATATTTTTATTCGAAAAGTTCCATTAACAAATCTCCGGGGAATTAACTTTTCTGTTAAGGGTGAAATTAAACATTACATGATTCTAAACACAGCCATGTTCGTTGTTTCAGTATCTCTTCCAGCTTTTTGTTTCTTTATTATTCATCGTGGCCGCACGCTTGACATGACGTTGACGTGCGGGCAAACAATGTGAACTCGCATCATTCATTCTGACACCAAATTCCAAGTACATACGAAAATATAATCAAGAATTTCATTGTAATGATATAAAGTTTAGCACGAAAAAAATAACTGTCACCCGTTACGGAATTTTTAAATGAATATTTCGAGCGTGTTCCACCTACACCACACAATTCACAACACATATAGCAACACAAAACAATATTCACGCTCATTTTACCTAAAAATACAAGGTTGGACAACGTAGTAAAATCAACAACATCAAAATTAACCCTTCAATGGACGTTATTAATAGAGAATTTAAATGTGGTACCAATTGTTAGTTTAGGTATTTAATGCAGCTCTACTTCCTGTAGTACTACGGCTGCATAAGAAAAATAAGGAATCCTGTTTATTACAATTACCTGTCTTTAATAAAGAACGCATATTCGGGTGTGATTGCTTCAAAAATTGGTATTCTCGACTGAAAGTTTCATTTGTTTGACTATTGGGCACGCGCTAAAGTTCGCAAAATGTCTTATGAAATGTATATTATACAGATTGTCGTATTAAAAGTTAATATGCATCTTCAAATACACACACACATAAACATGTACCTATGTATGTATGTATACAACAGTTCAAGAATGTGGCTCTCGGTTTACCCACACCACCATAAGACCGGTGCGCGGTGGTGTGGAGAGACCGAGAGCGCGGACATCATGCGCGCATGGCATTCGTTCCGTATCTTTAGAGCGTGAACTTACATTGTGTCTGAGCAAACTCGCAAATATTAAAATAAAATGCCCTTAACTGTCGAGGAAAAAATACAGATTGTGTTATGGTATGCGAAGGATAATTCGTAAAAAGACGTGCAAAATTTATTTGTTGCGGCGTATGAAAATCGTCCACCTCCCTCTGTGCCAGCTATCCATAAGATTGTGAAACAATTTCGTATAGAAGGTTGTGTTAATTCACTGCATATTAAAAGACACCGTAAAGTCACAGAAGAACAAGAGGCGCAGGAATTTCTTATTTGTGCAAGTGTCGAAGAAGATTCTTCATTAAGCTGTCGGCTAATTGCCGCTAAGTTTGATATTAGTAAAGAAATGGTTTTAAAAACTTTGAAGAAGTATGGCTACAGGTCATATAAATTTCATAGGTCAAATATACTATTTCCCGATGATTACTGGCGTCGGATGGAGTTTTGTGAACGTGTAATGGAAATCGCTAACAGGAATAATCGGTTTATTAGTAACATTATATTTACTGATGAATCGACATTTCCATTACACGGTCGACATAACCCATCTATAGCCCGTTGTTGGGCTAAGGAAAATCCTCACCTAACCTACAACGCTCACACACAATACCTGCAAAAACTGAATGTTTGGGCTGGTATTTTGGGGGATAATATTGTAGGACCATTCTTTATTAATGGCACGCTAAATGGAGAAAGGTATCTCGATCTCTTGCAAAATCAGGTAATTTCTGCAATTCGAGCAATACCAGGTGTTAGATTCGATGATGTTTGGTTCCAACAAGATGGCTGCCACGCTCACAACTGCCGGCTTGCCGGGGAATATCTCAACGGTATTTTTCCGGGAAGACGTATTGGTGGTCGGGATGCAGACATTTGTTGGCCTCCACGTTCCCCGGATTTAACACCCTGTGACTTTTTTTGTGGGGACACGTGAAGTCGAAAATCTATACCGCTGAAGGAAATAGAGCGATTGATTTGGATGGCTTAAGAGAACAAATTCTTAACGCCATACAAATGATTACTCCTGAAATGCTATCGAATGTACGAAATGGGTTTTATAATCGTTTAGGGTACTGCTTGATGCAAGAGGGACAGACATTTGAACATCTTTAACATTAAATTTTGTATAGTTCATTAAGTATAATATTTTGTTTCGTTTTAAATGTGAGAATTTTATTTAATTTTTTATAAGAATTTTATTTTAGTTACAAATTTTATAGTGTTTTGTTTCAATTCAATGTTAATACATTATACATCAGTTACCAAAATATTATACAAAACCTGTACATAGCGGAGCAATTCCTTAAAGCAAATGTCTGCATACTAGCTTTCAACGTTTTGCGCTGAAGCCTCGGTACCCGGTGTCCCGATATGAACTCATCTGTACTCCCCTATTATCGTACCCCTCCATTTCATGTTTGCATGCACATGTGTGCGTGTCTGTGTTTCCCTATATCTACTTTTATTTCAGTCAAACGGTACATATACTATTTCTTCTATTTCCGGTATTAGAATTTCAATAAGACTTAAAGGATATCTTTTTTCCAAAAGCTTTAGAAATTCAGCTTTTCGAAAGTTGTTGCACTGATTTTTAGCTAGAAGTTTAAATATTTGAATATCGGCGGTGTTAAGGCTGTATTGCACTTACCAATTTCTTGACCAAGTTACTGATTCAAGAAATTGTCGTCAAGTTCTTGGTCAAGTTATTGTTGACCTCGGCTGTTTTACACGTATCAATTTCTTATTAAGTTTTTTGGTTAAATAGTATTACCAATAGGCAAAGGTAGTAGTGACAATATAACTCGCAAGAGCCGGGATAATGTAATGTAAAACGCGAGGAGTATAAAAACCGAAATATACGAAATAAAAAATGAATACCGAGGATGTGTTTGGTATTGAATGTAAAAATAACTGCGCGAGACGTGCAAAATTAGATAAATAATTTACGCACACTATTCTTTCAAGAAGTATCAAAAAAATTAATCATTTTTAACAAGATTCCAAAATAAAATTTGTGTTTACATTTTACGCAGTTGGCAAAAACTTTATAACATGCAGTTTACCAGAAATCACTAAAAAATTGATCAAGTTGAAGAAGAAAAATAGAGGAAGTTCTAAGTCAACAAGTTCTAGGTCAAGAAATTCAAGTCGACTTGACAAATGTAATACACGCCTTGTCAATTTTTACTTGATCAAGTTCTTGGTTAAGAACTTGGTCAAGAAATAGATAAGTGTAATACAGCCTTTATATTTAACAAATTATATTGTTAATTAGCCTAATAATATTTTGGCATGTGTTTTTTTTATACTTTGTATAACTTCTACTGCATACGTTTGTTACATTAAAACGTTTATATTTAACATGTAAATATGGTTTGGTTCCATATTTCTTGTTACTAATTTCATAAAAATAAAATTAGCATCCCATAAAGTAGGACTATATACAACCAAAAACGGGTTTCGTAAAATGAACATTATAGCATTCAAATAGAAAAATCGTATTATTAAACTTATTACACTATAAGAATATATTGATTTTATTACACTGTTAGTGTTTTTGTCGCGAAGTTGATATTAAGAAAATATGTTGGGCACTGTTAGCCCATCACCTTTCTAGTTGATAGACCCAAATGACGTCGCTTTCTTTCCCTTTTGTGTATGTATTCAAGCTTCTTGTTTCTACGTTATAGTAAGTTGTAATAAACTTTACAGATGTAAAGATGCTTCTTTACTGTTGTTGTATGGTATTGTGTTATACTAATACCTAATTGTTAAAAAAATTATGTTAGTTGTAATTTAAATATTGGAAAGCGTTCTAATTTTTAATATATGTACTTAGTTCACGTACCTAGGTTTATATTGACTGTTATATAAATATTCGGTTCCGTAAATTCCAATTATATTGTCATATTATTTACATCATTTTGTATCTAGATATATTTACAAACTTTTAGTGGATGCTCTTGTTGATGTGTCTTTAATTATGTTCTGAGTAAATTGCTGAAGCATAGCTTTCTAGATTTCATTGTATATATTTTAAAAAAAATTAGTACATTCTTTTACTTCAATCTAACAATATTCCTAACTGTCTTTAGTAAGGCCTTCGATACAGTAGACCATATTGTATTGGACGAACGAGAAATATATTAATTCGAAGGCTACCACTAGAACTAATTGATCTTATGTATCAAATTGAAAATAAATGGTTGATTGGAAAGTATATAAGTGTCAAATAAGACACACAACACATGGTGTTCCTCAGAGGTCAATCTTGGATCCAGTACTGTTCGCAATCTATATTAACGATTTACAGAGTGTCCTTCCGGAAACGTCTTCTAAATATAGGCGCACCTCATATTTAGTGACCCTTTAGTTGTCACCAAACATGAGGTTGAACGGAGTATTATAACAAACTTGAAAATAGCTATAATATGGTTTGCTTCGAATAAATTTAAATTGAATGCAAACAAGACACAACAACTAATCGTTAAAATAAAATCTGAAGAACAGACTACTGTCAGGTTTTTGGCCTGACTGTGGAGGATGAATTAAAATTGGATAGCCATGTATACCAAGTGACAAATAGCTTGCGGGATTTTAAGCTATGAGGTGAAACAAGAATACTTCTGGGGCGCTGCTGCGCAATCAACTTTATAGTTAATTGATCAAAATAATCTAACTTTTGCTTTTCTGTATATATTCAAGCTTCCCCTGTCTGTGTCATAATAAGTTGTAATAAAGTTCACAGAAGACCCTAATAAAAAATAAAAGTTCTTTTTAGTTTATTTTATATATCAATTAATTAAAAAAAATACTACCTAAAATTTAAAATACAGAGTCAACGCAATGCATACATACGTAAATGCTATTTTTAAAAGCATTTCTGCTGAGACATCTAGCAGTGTAATAGAAAAGCAACAATTAAGTCCCTTGATATCTGACAACACTAACCATATATTCTCATTACACATATCTGTACACAAGTTTTTCCGAATTTCATTTTAAAGTTAAACTTCCATCGTAATGATAATTTATGTTATGGTGGTCCGATTTCGTGCATTCCTACCAACTTACGTGCGTAACCTATTACGCTTTGTTTGCCGTAGATAGAGACTAATCCGGCTTCCATGGTTAGTTAAACGTAATTAGAATTTAAATGTTGGATAATCAGTTTCATGCATGCCTGTTTATTTACTATATTGCTCCTTACATTAAGGCAAAATCTTGCTACGATGATACCAACTGAAATTAAGCTAACTTTGATATACAAACTAGGTAGTTGCTTGTGATGAATTTGTGTTATGGAACGCTTTGTAGTGCTAATTTACGTTGAACTTCCTTTATTGTGGGAAATTATCAGTCAAGGATGTTGTATGTGTGTGTGTGTGTATAGAGATAACCTTTAGTCTTTATTTTTCTAATATTTATTCAAAACTATATATGATTGACAAATTGAAGTTTTGCATACCCAGATTTTCCATACTTTATTTTTACCTGTACATTTTGTATGTAATGTTCTAATGTACAATTGCTTTCTTTTGAAATGGCCGGTGTAAATTGAAAATAGATCCCCAAGTTCTACGATAGTAACATTCTAATGTTCGAGTTCAGAACGGGACAAGCAAAAAACATGCGTCGTAAATCTTATAAAGCATGAATAAGCCATTGTACTTCATATGAGTGTGGTTTATATTTTCTGAAGTTTTTAAAGACTTTATTCTACAATCTGCACGAATATATACATGTCATATATATAGTAACGAATGAAACACATATTTTGAATGCAAATATAATTAAATGTTAAATACAATTAAAAGAAAAAGATTGTATTACGCTATGTATTAAATTGCTTTGTAAAAGAAACTACATCGGCCATATACTATAAGCCAATATATTTGAAATAATTGTGTTTATTCATAATAATTTATTGTCTGATAACGTTCATGCTAGGTACTTTATTAGAAAATATCATTTTTATGTTCCTCAATATCTTTCTGGCTTTTATTTTATTCTTTAGCCTTTTATTTTAATTTCAACAGGGAGATCCACTGTTTTTCATTCAAATCTTGGTTTTATGGAACTTTGAACTTGTTACTATTCTTCTGGGAGTGATTTATATTTATTTTAGATGTTGAAGCTTTTTCTTTATAATAACAACGTTTAACTGAATACTAAAATAATACTTAAACAATTTGGTATTATAACAATCCATGTTTTTCTTATAAAAAGTAAAAATTGTTATATTCTCTAATAAGGAAATGTTTAGAATTATTAAAAATTATATTTTTCCCGATCAACACTGATATTTTGAATTAGTTTACTTCACTGAAATATTAGCTTCCTTCACTAAAAAAATCAAAATTTACTAATACGTCGTCAACTACTAAGTTTAGAGAAATTTCTAAAGAATACAAAAGTAGGTACTAAAATGTGAATTTTAGAAAGGCTTTTTTTTCGAAATTTCTACCGGAAGTAGGCCTTCATATCTAAACCGGTTTTTAGCAAATATCTTACAAATTATTGATTCCTTACAGATTTTTCTAGAATACGAAAATATTTAGAGCCCGAATTTTGTATAAAAGAAATTTGAAAATTCGAACCAGACGTAAGACTTTACTCTTATCGAATAGCAGTTTTTTTTATACATTCTATATAAATGTATTATAACTGCAAAAGTAATTAGAGCTACATTTGGAACAATTTTTCTATAAAAGTAATTTTAAAATTTGGACCGGAAGTAATGCTTCTACTCATCAAATAGCGGTTTTTTGGAAAATCTCACAAATTTTGCATTCTAGTCAGATTTATTAAAAATACAAAATTGTTTGAGCCACATTTGGAATAATTGTTATATAAAAAAAAATCAAAATTCGGACCGGAAGTAACACTCTTACTTTCTTTTATTTTTTTTATTTATTTAACGAAAATAACGTAGAAGTATTTGATTGGCCGGCAAAATCTCCATATCCGAACCCCATTGAAAATATATGGAGTGCTATGGTGCCGAATAGGAATGCTAATAATGATAGAGTTCAAGTTAATATAGAAAATATTACTCAATATGCACAATCTGTATGGGAGCATTTCAGAGGAAGTATAGCTATATTTTGAGACAAAAAAGGAGAAAGCAGCATGAAGTCAGTGAGATAGACATAGATTTCGCTACATATGAAGGGTTACGGACCAACTTGAAAACATTAGTCCGTATTTAATTTAGTTGCACTTTGTCTATCGTAGTGTATTACTTTCGATACCGATGTTTTTAACGCACATGATATATATTTAAGCCACACCTTTGCGCATCCCAGGTGCCATCAGATGTTAACCGAGCTATAACTTATGTGAAACTGTAATAATTTCTATGCAATCAAGAATGCAAGAGTATATGGACGATAATGGATTTTATATGTCGTACTAAGGTTTTTATTATTGCGAAAAGGAAACAAACTATAAGACCAAAATCGCATAACCATTTTCTTCAATTTTTTTATTAATTAATTACTATTATATATTAATTATTAAAAATTTGATATCTGCTACAATTCTTGTTTTAATTTATTATGGTAAAGGTTAGAGTAATTAATTTTACAATCCTAATTAAATTTTATTACATGATTACCCATTAATTGCATAGTTCCAACTACACCAGACTTTAATTTTAATTATTCAAATTTTGTCTAAGGTATTCTTACTTTCAATAAAATTTTCGATAAAAGATGTATGTTTATTAATTTCACGATATAATATTTACGATTGCAGCGATTTATTTAATGAATATAATTCTTTAAAAGAACTATTTATTTTGGCTAATCAGTTGTAGAAAAAATTTGCGATGCTACTAATGATATACTTTCACATGTGCACAAACATCATGGATATTCATCATGTTACAATGTAACAATCCATTTAAAAAAATGTGACGTGACCGCACATTTTCTTCACAATTTTATTAAATGTCCTCTCCCGTCTACTTTAATTTTATTTTAGATTAAAACTTTTCGTTTTGAGAGTTTGTGAGAAATTGAACACAGATGTTCAAGCATGGGACCTTGTATGTATACCGGGTGTCTGTTTAAGCTCGGCCACCGGCCATATCTCGGCAACCGTTTATCGTACAACCTCGCGGAAAAAATCTTGATAGTAAAATAGATGACGGGAATTACAATAAAAATATTTTAAAATTTCCAAAATGACCGCAAGGGGGCGCAATTCTCAAGATGAATTAAAAATTCGATAATTTTTCATTAGATTCTAGATTAAGATAGATTAAAAACTTTACTAGCAAAATTTTTAGACGTTTTTATACAACTTTCATTTGAAACTTTTTGATCTAACTCCCATACGAAGGGGAGAGTGGAGGGGGTATGTCTGCGCACAAAGGTAGGTATAACTTTGGTTTGCCCCAACGGATTTTAATGTTTCTGGGCTCATTAGATAGAGAATCTTACACAGAATTCAAGAACATGTAGCACGAAATTACGTGGTTGTCAAAGAAAATAACAGGGGGCGCTGTTCTCAATGTATGTATATTTCTTGTTTTTTCTTTAAAATTTCAAATAGAACGGTATATTTTTAATATCGTAATATTGAAGCACATAAAAAACTGAAGAGAACGATGAAAACCGGAAGTTGCTACCTTTTTTGTTGACGAAGATATAGTCATACGAAGACAATCCAGAAAAATAAAACTCTTTAAATATAAATTTATTTATTTATTAGAAGTAATAATTTTATTTCAATTTTAATAGGGTCTCTAGACAGTGTATAGTACGTTTTCACTTGAAGTTTCATCATACTCTTCGCTAAATGTATTTATTTCAATCTTCTTATCGATTTTTTAATTCATTGCTTATGTTACGTTAGATTCTTCTTTTAAATGTTTTTAAATACTCTTGCTATTATTTTTTACATATCATTTCTTATCCTTTCCAACATTGAAATAAAATAATAATAGTGAACAGTGTAGTTTGCTTTCTTTTTTAAAATTTTCATCAAACAACATGGCATGCACAGTGATACTAAATTACATTATGATGAGAGTTCCAAGTTAGGCCATGAAAATCGAAATGCAAAGATATTAGTGTCACTTGTAGTTAAACTTTTTGTACGTATTTAGCAAATTAAGCCTTTTTGGACGCCCGCACATAATTACTAAGTTTGTAAAATGTCGTGTTCTAACTTTGAAGCTTATGACATGAACAGAATGTATTTTCAATGCTTTGAAAATGCATTCTTGCTTCGGGGAAATATTCCCTAAATTATCCCGAAAGAAGACATTATTGAGTTTTGATTCACCTTGCCAGATGTTCTTGATGTTTATTTATGGGGCAGAATAAAAGACATAGTTTATCACAAAAAGCTGAGAACAACAATTGCTGCCTCCGAAATGGAAGTAACTCTGCTCTCTACTAATCGACAAGTAAACGTGTATTGAAAATGAAGGTGAACACTTTGAACATTTGTTAAGTTGAAGTTTTTTCTTGTTTTTTTTTTTTGTACTTTCTGATTTAAATATATTTTCTTTTCCTTTATATTACTTGGTCAATATATTTTCTTATTTGTGTTTAGGCATATAATAGGTTCTTTTATTTACTTTCATTTCAAGCGGGGATGATTTAGATATCAATTTGTGTACCCTTTCATTACTAATGAGTAAATGATTTGATTATAACTTATGCATTATATTATATTGTTTTTTCTCTCTTTATTGTCGACTTAGTTCATGAGTTATGGAAATTATTTTTGCTGTTTTCCTATAATTAGATCTACGTATATCAGTTGGGTGATAAAGATATATTATTATTATTATTATTATTTTTATCATTATTATTATTATTTTATTTCAATGTCTAAAAAGGCAAGACATGAAATTTAAAAATAGCTAGACAATTTAAAAACATTTAAGAAGAGCATCTAATGTAACATATGCAAGAATTAAAAAATCGGGGAGAAGATTGAAATAAATACATTTATGGAAGACTATGATGAAAATTCAAGTGAAAGCGAACTATACACTGTCTAGTGACACTTAAAATTAAAATAAAGTTATTACTCGCAATAAATAAATAAATTTATATTAAAAATTGTTAATTTTTTTTTTGAATTGTCTTCGTATGACTATATCTTCGTCAAGAAAAAGGTAGCAACTTCCGGTTTTCATCATTCTCTTCAGTTTTTTATGTGCTTCAATATTGCTATATTAAAAATATGCCGTTCCATTTAAAATTTTAAAGAAAAAACAAGTAATATATAGATACATTGAGAACAGCGCCCCTTGTTATTTTCTTTGACAATCACGTAATTTGGTGCTACATGCCCTTCAATTCTTTGTAAGATTCTCTATCTAATGAGCCCAGAAACATTAAAATCCGTTGGTGCAAACCAAAATTATACCGACTTTTGTACGCAGACATACCCCCCTCCCCTGTTCCCTTCGTATGGGAGTTAGATCAAAAAGTTTCAAATGAAAGTTGTATAAAAACGTCTAAAAATTTTGCTAGAAAAATTGTCAATCTATCTTAATCTAGAATTTAATGAAAAATTATCGAATTTTTAATTTATCTTGAGAATTGCGCCCCCTTGCCATCATTTTGGAAACTTAAAAATATTTTACTTGTAATTTCCGTCGTCCATTTTACTATCAAGATTTTTTCCGCGAGGTTGTACGATAAATGGTTGCCGAGATATGGCCGGTGGCCGAGCTTAAACAAACACCTGGTATATGTATTATTTTATGTTATAAACTTGTAAGAATAAGTTTATAATATCACGACATACATTAAATCATGTTATAATGTAATAATTAATACGAAATGCAAAATTTTGCTGTTTTAGAATATATTTTAATTTTTTTTAGTCTAAAAATGAGGTGAGAGACGTTTGCCAAAAACCACTTTTTCGGTATCAGGCGAACTTAAAACGTGGACATCTGCATCATATTTCCTTACTACGTATAAGAAAGTAAAAAGGCAAATATTGCTTTAATTAATAAACCACAAGACAACGTGTTAAACTCGTTTTTTTTTATTTTCTTATACGTAGTATAAGGAAGTATTGTGATGATGAATATTACAATATAATCTCCCTCTTGAGATCTGATTAGATTTTCAGTAAAATCGGCAGACCGGAAGTAGTAGTTCACTTCAGTGAAAAGATCGAATGTTGCCAATATTTCGTCAACTACTAAGCTTAAACAAATTTGTAAAGAATTTATATATATTCAAAATTAAATCTGAGAAGAATTTTATTAAAAAAGTTTTTCGAAATTCCTACCGTCTTTTACTCTTATCGAAAATCAGTTTTTTGCAAATATTTCGTAAATTATGCATTTTATATATATTTATCAAGAGTATAAAAGTATTTAGAGTTGGATTTGAAATATTTTTTGTATAAATGAAAATTCAAAATTCGGACCGGAAATAATACTTTTACTCATAGCGAGTAGCATTTTTTTGCAAATATCTCACAAAGTATGTATCCTGTAGAGATTTACTAAGAGACTGGAAGTACTTAAAATAGAATTTTGAATAATTTTTGTATAAAATAATTTTTAAAATTGTGTGATTTGAAACGCTCATACGTATAAGAAAGTCGTGTGGTGGCCACACCTCATTTTTTTTATTTGAATTAATTTAAAAATAAGGTATGTGTTATATTAATAAAACTAAGGATATTTTTCAAAAGCATTTGGGTATATTATCTGTTGTACTAAGCAAATAGAAATAAATTTAGTAAATCATGGTCACCTTGTTATTTAAATTATTTTAGAAAGCTAAACTAGTTCGTTTTATAATCCAGAATATATTTTAAGAAATAATATAGAAGTGGAGGAGAGGAATGTAAATAAAATATTATACAATAAGTAGCATTCAAACAAATATAAATATTCTGTGGAGATATTTATTTAGTGTGTTTTCAAGACCAGTCATCCATACAATTAGAATGTGACTATCGACAGATACGCGCAGCGTTTTTAAACTCACACCGGTCATTTCTAAAGAAACCAATTGTACATATTATACGATTTTTTTCAACCCGCGTTTGTCAACTTGCCTTGCCTCCCATAAAGATGTCTACAACTTACGCTATGTATATATAAAAATAGTTGCTGCTGTCGCGCTGAATATAAGAGACGGCGCAATAGCCCGCGCATTGCACCGAAAGTATTTTAGTTAAATCATAAACGCAGTGGTTAGCGAACCGATCTATTGTTGACTTTAATTAATTACATGTGTTGTATTGCGTAAATATGCCCCGCCCACGCCCGTCGCGAGATACCCTTTATAGGTGGATAAGAGATTTGCCTACGGTAGAATTCGACGGTATTTAACTCCGATGTAAAATTTGCAATATATTTATGCCGCGGCAAGTGAAAGCCTGGGTAGTAAAACATGTGTTGTCGGATACACATAAAGTACGTATTTCTGTCTCTGAAACTGCTTATGAGTGGCAGAAAGCATTTAATTCGGACCTACTTTAAGATTATGTTTCTGTGATTTTGTTTATATATGTATAATATAGGAACCAAACTGTAAATTTAAATTGCATTTTATGTACACAATATAATTTTGAAACTCAACAATTGTGTTATGAATGGATGATGGTCTCCCCAACAAACTAGTTATATTTTCTAAACAGACTATTCGTAATAAAACAATAATACAGTAACGTACAATTCGACAACACTTTTAAAGGATATCAGACATGTTATCGAATACCCTTTGTACTGAGACATGTACTGAACGAATAGGGTTGACTATAATACTGTTTACTTTTGCTTTTACGTTACTTTAAAGTTTTTAATATAATATAGATATATTACATTGAAAGTAATGAAATAATTTAAAAAATATGTTGCACCATGAAGTAAAATAGCGAATTTTTAAAGAGACGCGTAGTATGCTTAGTCATGTAATTCAACCGCATGCTAACGCTAATGCGTGAAGTAAGAATTTATGAATCTGTCGAAAATGTTGGAATTTTTCTTAAAAGTTAGGGATTTGGAAACATAAATCTAAGTGTAAATTAATATGCGGTGGGAACGAAGTATATTCTTACTTGCTACCTTGGAAGTCGGAAATCAGACGAATAATACATTTTTCAGAAATAAATACCCACTTGTAATTACGTTTTCTTCCCCAAAGTAAAATATTATAGGGTAGAATGGAATATATAATTTAATAGAACACAATACGTAAATCATTACGCGAGAACGTGTGTCTAATTAAGCGCATATAAAGACAAAAGACAAAATAGCATCAAGAAACCTCCTGAAATAATGAAGCGCTGACGGAAAACAGCTGAAATGTTATTAGAAAATGGAAGTTAGTATAGTAGGATTTATGATAAGACAAAAATAAAGAGCACGCAGTGCATAAAATGAGACTTATTCAATTATTATAGGATTTATATAAAAACAAAAATTACATTTTTAGATTCTGGAAATATGTAAATATTAATTACTGTAAAATATTTTGTCATTTATAAAAAATTTTAAGGTAGATAAAATTAAAAAAAATTATTATTATGATTTGTAGTTGGAGTTTTTATTTTAATTTTTTATAAAACTTTTTGTTCAGTCAAGAACACGTAGTCTATGGATGATTTTAGAAGTATCTAATATTAATGTATCTTTTTCATTTGCTGATCTTTAATAAGTTGCGCATCATATGTATTTTAATATTCACCAGATAAAGACGTAATGTATTATTTACATTAAGAGTTCGACAATTATTATTTATTTATAACAAATACCTTTTGTCTTTAATTTTGAGTACAAAATACCTTGTAATTTTAATTTAAATTATACCTTGAAATTAAAAAAATTCTAGTCATTGATTTATTGAAATATTAAATGGATTTAATTTTTTTTTTAATATTCTACTTATCAAATTCGTTGTCTATTCACAAAAGTACTATCATTAATATCAGTCAATCAATTTTGTTTGTGTAACTAATAAAAATTTATGTAATTTTGCTACAAGTCGTGTATCAGTGTATAAACAGACGAAGTAGCAGTAAGTCAGTACCATTAGTTTTGATTCACGGATATATTTGAGATTGGTAAGAATAATATAGTGAGGATATTGCAGAACAGAAACTATCAAGTTTAGACGTAAATAAACTATATCAAAATAATCGGCTCTCTAGCGCAACTCTTTTTGCTATGAATATACAGAGTGCTCCATTTAAAAAACACAAATTTGGTCTGACACTGTTTTCTGAAACTCTGTATAAAATAAATTGAGTATTTCTACAACGCGATAGTTCGCAACAACATTCAGTATAAATCTACGAGTAGAGAATAGAACAGGAGAGAGTCTCCTTAATAATAATATTTGTCCAAATGTGGCCGCCTCAATGCATAGAATATGTATGTTACATGTCAGATGTAGTGTCAGATATATGACAAGTTATTCAAAATACTCATTTTATAAACTATGATTGGTCAATATTGCTATAACGACTTGCCTTAAAGTGGTAACTCCGTCTAAATAATACCTATTCCCCCACCAGTTTATTATCTCTCCTGTTCTATTCTTTCCTCGTAAGTATAAATATTTGTTTCAAATATGCATTTAATTCATATTGGGGTGTCCATTTATAAAAACATGCATCAAATAATGCAAAAATAATTATTGTACCATTTGCTTAATGCCATTTTGAAAGTCGATTTGGATAACAAAAACTTTCTCTCAAATTTATCAATATTAATTTCATCTCCTTCAAAGTAGTTTCCTCAGATATAATATGTAGCAGGCCTTTTTTTGAATCTTCGAAGCACTTCTGAAGCTAATTTTTCAATTTGACGTTCAATTCTTTTTGCCACCAATGTTCGCAACATGCCGTCCTTTGATGGATCTCTTCAGTTTCGGTAATAAAAAGAGACACACGGGAGTTTGTTAGGCGAATATTGTCGCTGAGGCATCGCAATGCACAGTTCTGTTGTTTTTGGTTAAAAAATTACGAATACGCAATGACGTGTGAGCAAGCGTCTTATCGTGGTGCAATTTCTACCAGTTATTTTGCCATATATCTGTACGTTTTCGTCGTATTGCAAATGGCACGTAACACGAGACGATGCATAACAATGAGAAGAATCTAGGCATTCCAACAGACTTGTCGAATTTTTGCGGTCTTTGCTCTCCATGCAAATTCAACTGGGATTATTGGACCTTGGTTTTAATCTCAAACCTATGTCTTGTCACCTGTGACCCATTGGAAAGTTCTATATTGTTGTTGACTCTATTCAGCAACTCCTGGTTTTGGACCAACTTTGCTGCCGGCGCTTTATGCGCAGAACATCTGAATAAATTGTTTATCAAGAGCCAAATGCTATAATTTGTATACCAATGCAAAACAGAAACGTTGAGAATAGAGCATTGCTTTAATTGCTCATTATATACGAATTGATAAGCATTTAATTCTTTTCTGTTACACAGGATGGATGAAGAAAATCAAATTGATGACAAATTAAAACGAAAAAGGGAATTGTCTAATGCGTGCGTGAAGAAATATCGTCAAAAGAAGCACACTAAATATCAGCAACTGAATTCGTCGATGCAGGATGACCCTAATGTAATATAGAACGGAAAAAAAAAGTTGGATTTCGTATTATTAACCTCGCCTTGTGAAGTTTTCACTTCTGCCGTGTGGTTTTAAGCACACCCATTTTCCTGTTTCTTTTATCAAATCTGTGTTTATGTCGGTACACTATTATACCGTTTTATTCAAATTACATATTGTTACATGCCAACTACTTAATTGTATTTATGCTGAAGTTGCTGTGTTGCTGTGCAAGGTCACAGTGTTGCATTTTATTCGGTTCATTAAAAAAAATCCTATCAGACTCAAACTCAAGAACATTCGGAGGATCCTCTGCATTTTTATACAAACGATCGACATAACTACTGCGGTATCTTTACATTACATCTACAATATTTACGTGTCCGAACAAAATGTCCCATTAGACGTAGTATAAAAAGCCACCGTAATACTCAAACCAGAGGACCGCAAAGTCTTTATTAACGTTTGCGCGTCTGTTCGCATTACATGGGACGAGGAAAGATAACGAAATCGTCTCCGTTCCGCTCGAACCTAAGGAGATGGGAGAATACGGAGCCGTCTCAGGGAACCGAGAGAGCAACCACCGAGGCGACGCGATTCAACGGATATTTCCCGATACGTATACTTGTTGGACGAACGCCAAATCTACACCTTAAGCTTATTATTGCATTATCTTGTTGCTTGTCGACGGGCTTCGTGCACAGTTATCAGCTTGTTTTAATGGATACGGAGAGGATGTGCCAAACAAAAGGACGGCCTCAACGTTGAATCTTCCTAATGAACCGACAGAAGAGAAGAGACTGGATTAGCTATTTGCGAGATACATTTGAAAGCGTAATGTATAAAAGGGAGCAAGGATTTCAGTCAAAGTATTGAACTGAAAGTTTTAGTAATTTAGTTAACTGAGATAATGTTGTGAAGGATACCCCATAAACCAATTTTCGAAAATGAAATAATTTGCAGTTTATGTGATATGAATGAATTCGGAAGTTGTTATATCTGTATTCTTAAGTTTAATGAAAAAAATAATTTCCGATCTAAGTTTTGGAATCTATCAACCCGAGTTGCTGTAACTGTTACTCTAGCTTGAATTACTAATTCATAGTTTAAACTTGCCGCTAGAAAGATATCACCTACATTACATATTTTAGGGGGCTTTCGGTATTAGAGTTTCTATTGTATATAATTTTTTACTTTTTTATGCGTAATAAGGCGAGGATGGTTTGATATATAACTTGGTTCGTATACTACTAGATGGCGCTATCGTAATCTGTATACGTAATTGTAAAGTTGCCTTCCTATGAAAAATAATCTATAGTCTCAAGTCATTGCTTTCATTCAGCAGACACAACAGTTGCGCAACTGTTCAGTGATCATGTCCAGTAGACGAGCGCTCACTCTGAACATGTTCAGGAGCGGTCGCCATTTTTGTGAGCGGAAAAATTCTATGCTCACTTGGTGAGCGTATTCTGTACGCATGCGCCATTGATTCATTCCAAGACCAACCTAATACATACTTCTGAAGAAAGTTACTAGAAAATATGATACAGCAAATTAAAGGTATTGTGCAGTAATAAATGTATTATAATATTGGAGTTCACTCAGTATTTTATTCGGGGTTGGAAAAGCCAGCCTTTCCACTAAAAACTACGTCAAACCTTAATGCAGAAAAACAATTTATTATTATTGTTTATTCGGTTTAATCTCTATAATTTTAACATATGGCAGCAATGAAAAGTAGAGATGATAGACGATGACATAAAGGTGAGCGGTCCTGTCCAGCGAACACTCAACTGTTGTGAAGTGAACGGTTGGAGCGGGATCGGTTCCCGATCCGCCTGCTGAATGAAAGCATTGTGACAGTAAGTAATTTGATGTTTGATAGTTACACAGAATAAACAAACCAGACCGGCAACTACTTGATAGAAAAATATCCAAGATCCGCTAGCAGCATATTGGCGCCGAATTTGAAATTAGCTTGTTTTTAGAATTTGTGTATTTAATATGTTATTAATGTAATAGAAAAATACACAAAACTATTGGACAAATCCAAATCACATACCTTCAACTTTTACTTTTAAAAAATACGAATACTTAGATTTTTTCATTGATAGAAATCTCTGTTTATTATACTTACACAATATAATACATGAAATCGCTCTAACATAATATATTCCTGAGTTATATTACACCACAGTTCACTAATTTTCACTCTATACTTATTTAATTATAAACTCGCGATCAATATCAACTTACTTATTACTTAATATGATGTGCAACAAGAAAGGATTACAATAATACGCTAGCGCCATCTCATCTCCCATTCATTTGATATGACAAAGATGGTAGAGGATTGATATTTTCATTTTCTAAACAAGGAGGTGTAATCTGGATAAAATTTGAGATTTAGTTACCAGTCTGGTTTGTTTAGTATGTGAATAGTTACTTAAACAGAAGTGAAAAATGGAATTGTGAAAAAAAATTGGAATTTGTGGTGTGAGTCAATTCTTTTTTCTGGAAGGGAAAACAGGGGAGGAAATTTATGAGAGGATTTTACTACTTTGGGTGATCCTTCTTATGAGAGTGTTCGACTTTGGGTAAATGAATTAAGCGAGGCAAAACAAGCATTGAAAATGCACCACGTCCTGGAGCCCCGAAATTGGTTGTGACGCCCGAAATCATCGATAAAATCCATGATTTGATTTTAGCCGGCAGACGAGTGAAAGTGCGGGAGTTTGCAGAACCTACAGGCATCTCAACTGAACGGGTTTACTTCATTTTGCATAAAGAATTGCATACGAAAAAACCTCATGCAAGATGGGTCCCGCGTCTACTCACTCCAGAACAAAAGAAAATTCGCATTCGAATATCTAATGACAACTTACAAATGTTTGAGAAGAATGCAATAGAGTTTTTGCGTCGTTTAGTGACAACGGACGAAACTTGTATTACTATATCCCGGAAATGAAACAGCAGTGAAGACAATGAATGGATAGCATCTGGAGAACGGGCTCCAAAAAAAAAGCAAAATGCATTCCATCCTCTGGAAAGGTGCTGGTGCCAGTTTTTTGGAACGCAACAGGAATTCCCCTAATTGAATATCTCGAAAAGGAAAAAAGCATTATCGGAGCATAGTATGCATCACTTTTAAACCGTTTAAAGGGGGCAATAAGAGAAGAACGTGCAAATACCCAAAAAAGGTGCTGCTTCACCAAGACAATGCTCCCATGCATTCATACCGTGTTGCTCAGCAAAAATTGACCGACTTACGATTTGAACTGCTTCCGCTTTCTGCATATTCTCCAGATCTAACTCCGTCAGACTACCATCTATTCCAGAAACTAAAATCCTCCCTGGCAGGACGAAAATTTGGGTCAGATGAAGAGGTCATTCAGGAAGTTAACCAGTATTTTGAAAGCCTCGTAGAAACTCATTTCTGCGAAGGAATCGCGAAGCTCGAGATACGTTGAGGCAAGTGCGTTGAACTTGGAGGGGACCGTGTCGAAAAATAAAGAACATTTATAAACTTAAATAATTGTTTACTTTCATATCAAACCAAGTTAATTATCAAACCAAACTCTATGCTCATAATTAGGACTATTTCTAGTTTTAAGGAATATCTCCTCAACTATTAGTTTTTCATTATAATTTATAAAAATACAGACTTGTTCCAAATATAATTTGAACAGATTCTTCGGATTTCATAACTTTGGAATCATCATATAAAGAAGTAATTATTTTTATGATTTCTGTCTATTTATATATGCCTGTTTGAAAATAATTAAAAGCAATTTGTCTCCAAAAAAAAAAAAAAGTATTAGAACCTAAAGTAAAACTTTACCGTTATCGGAAAAAACCTCTCGCAAAGCATGTACTGTATTTAATCTATTAATTCACTGTCGTTAGTTCGCCTGTTAACTACATATATTGCCGTATATTTAATTTTTGGAAATAACTATTTTAAATAAAATAAAAATAAAATAAAACTCTTGAAAACTTTCCACAATTTTTATTTAGTCTTTGCGACATATGGCCAACCAAAATTACATAAAGAAAACAACCCCATTAGACCTATAGTTTCATACATTAATGCACCCACATACAAACCTTGTAAATATTTCAGCAAAGAACTACCACAATCAATTAATTTTAAATCTGAGAAAGCCATTAAAAACAGTATAGAATTGGTCAAACAATTAGAAAATATTGAAATCAATAGCAGTACAAAACTAATTTCTTTTGACATAAAAAACTTATTCACATCATTTCCAACAAATGAAACAAAAGAAATCTTAGAAAACCTCATTAATAACAGCCATTTAGAAGATAAAGAAAAAACACACACTCTGGAAATTCTTAATTTATGCATAGATCAAAATTACTTTAAATACAATGACCAAGTCTATACACAAATAAATGGTTTACCGATGGGGAGTCCACTAAGCCCTCTTCTGGCTGAAATATTTATGGCAGACTATGAAGAAAAGCTGTTTAAGAGTAATACTAATTACATTAAACAAATAAAACATTGGGTCAGGTATGTAGATGACATTTTCTGTATATGGCCAGCTACTGAAAGACAGGCACGCGACTTCCTAACTTATCTCAACACTATTCATAAAAATATCCAATTTACTATAGAAATAGAAAAAGAAACAAAATTAAACTTTCTAGATCTAACTTTCAAAAAATACGACAAAAAGTTAAAATTCAACATATACAGGAAACCTACATACACCGACACAATCATACCAGCTAATTCCAAACAATCTTGGCGGACAAAAACAGCAGCTCTACATAGTTTCGCTTACAGACTAATTAACTTACCGCTAAGTGAAGAAGATTTCAACACAGACTTACGCATAATTAAAACCATAGCTAGAAATAATGGATTTAAAGAGAAAATAGTAGATGACATTATTAAACACAAACAAAGAGAAAAACTTAAAATACACTTTTATCCTAAAACAATAGAAAAAGACAACACCAAATGGCACATTATACAATACATTCCACATATTAATTATAAAATTAACAGAATATTTAAGAAAATAGGTATCAAAACAGTCAACATAAATAAAAATAATTTAGGTGCTATGTTAGTCAATAACAAGGAAAGAACTAAACTTACCGATAAATCAGGTGTATACAAAATTAGTTGCACAGACTGTAAAGCTATCTATATCGGACAAAGTGGCAGAAAGATCGAAACTAGATTAAAAGAACATAAAAGATCAATATTGCATAATATTAGAAATACAGGCCTTGCCGAACATTGTATAGATAATCTCCATTTTACCGATATAGATAGTTGTAAACTTATACATAATGTAAACAAGGGACCGAAATTAAATCTGTTAGAAATATTAGAAATTAAAAAATCAATTCAAGGAAAAGAGAAAGTAACGAACACACACAAAGACTTTTCAAACACACATACACCCATAATAGACACTTATGTAAAAAGAGACAATAAACACAACGATATATATAACAACCCTACACAAACTGACCTGTCAGTGTCCGCTCGATAATGGTATGAACAATACCGAAACATATGTCGCAAAGACTAAATAAAAATTGTGGAAAGTTTTCAAGAGTTTTATTTTATTTTTATTTTATTTAAAATAGTTATTGATAAAATGTTCCACCAAGAACCGTCTGCTAACTCAATTAATAGAATTTTGGAAATAATTATGACACGATATTTGGCTGTATGTATAAGTGAAAGACATATGAAAAAAAGTGACAATTGCACTATATACGTGATTTTTAATTTTTGGGAATAGAGTGAATTTTGTTGCTGTGGAAGAAGTAGTATCCGACGTTTTAACTTCAGGTGGATGTGTGGCCCAGGATAGTGTCTTTTCTTCTCTACGTTATGTATGTAAATGATTTGCCACAAATGTACCTTTATGTGTGTTGAAGTCAGTTTCATTAATTGTTAGCGCGAAAAATTATGCCAGCGCTAGTCAAGATATCAATAATTCATAAATAAAGGTCAATAATTTTTTTTACTATACCTCATCTCAGAATATGAAGGAGTTATTCAAATATCGCACTAGAATGATACATACTTTTACGGGACTTCATTGATTCATGCGTAGGCAAATTTTATATGGAAAAATAAGTACACGATATCCGCCATCCAGAAACTGACACTTACAAGTAATTATAATTTTATTAATATAATTTTTTATGCTTATTAGACCAAATAATAAAATTTGAAATTTTTGACAAATTACTAGTCTCAACTGTTTAGATGTCATGTCATATCAATGTTTACTACATTTTAAGCTATGGCTTTCGGCGGGATATATTTTTTTTATAGATTTTTCTTGAAGAAAAAGTAAAGTTAACCAGCAACCTAAGCAAATTTGGTGATATACGGAAAATGAAAATTCCTACTAAATAAATATATCTTACGTACTCCAAATGTATTAAACAATTATCCCGTTCTGTATTTTATTCGTGCAAACCTAATAATAATACATAACAATGAGAATGTCCATTAAAGTACTGAAATAAAACATGACATTTTAGCCTAGATTTAGAGACGGACATAAATATAAATTTAATGCTCAAACAACGTACAGACTGAATTAAACTAAATTCTGTTTATTGCCAGCCATAACTCTTCATTAGCATGGTTAATCGTTTAGCAAAACATATGTGTATGATTTAGGGGTGCGATTTAACGCGATGCGATTTGTTTCTGGTCAATGGATGTACGTACATACTCTACTGTTGTTAGTCTCAAGTATTAATTGATCAGACACAAATCAACTAAATATCATTTACATTGGACAGATTACAATAGGGAATTATGTATGACGTATGTATTGGGCAAAATCAAATTGTGCTTGTAGAAAGTATGAATATAATCGTCACAAAAATTATTTTATTGTGAATAACTTAACAGTTTTTAAGACATTTCTTTTGTACTGTTCATTCCTATAAAATGTTTTTGCGACTGTATTCCTGAACAAGAGTTTCTAATTTATTGACACTCATTCGCTAGACGCACAACAAACAATGACAATTCTTATGCTGTCTTTGAGATATTCCTTAATTAATATAATAATGTCTATTTACACATGTACGCCAAAAATATTTTCTTTTTCTTTTGTTTTTTCTCTTGTAAAAGTATATGTCTCAAAGATACAAATTTTATATTTAAACAGTTTTAATTAATAGCTAAATGTATATGTATACGTATAGTATTGAAGCAGAAAATTTGTACTTTGGAAATACACCCGACACTACAAAATAATTTTACATCATGTGATAAATATTGATACATCTTTCCTCTTACCAAGTAACACTATTTCTGACGATATTGCTCTTCTTGTCAGTGATATTTTTTTTTCAAATTTGTGAAAAGTAAGTCCTGTTATAATTGATTCTCAACATGCAGGCAATATTGAGAACTACCAGCCAGTAAGTGCGTTGTCTGTTTGTCATAATATTGCCAAACTATGGCTTTATCTAGCACTGGATGTAGTGGTCACTTCATTTTTCAATTCTTTATTTAATTTCATATAAGAAACATGTAAGACGTTAATACTTTACAAGTGACTATTACTGAGCTACTGTCGTTTCTTGATATAATGTTAGTTTTTGTGTAAAAGTCAATTTTTTCAAATGGTACACCCTGTATATCAGTTCATTTTTGAATTTCTTATTAAATTTTACATCAAAAACATGTAAGATGTTAATACTTTAATAGTGACTATTACTGAGCTATTGTCGCTTTTTGATATAATTTTGTCAGTTTTATGGCTTTAATTAATATAGTATAGTAGTGACAAAATTATATCAAAAAGCGACAATAGCTCAGTAATAGTCACTTTTAAAGTATCAACGTCTTACATGTTTTTGATGTGAAATTTAAGGGTGTTGTATAGCAAACTAAAAATTTCGACGTCTTCGCTGCGGGTATAGGGGGGTTCTACTCAGGGGTGGAGCTTGCCAATACCCCACTACCACGTACTGTTTTGCTAAATGCTATAGTAAAAATCTAAATTGTATAGTTCCCAGTTTACAAGTACCGCCCTTATGGAGCGATGCATTCGAAATGACATACGTCTAATGCGTTAAGTGCTAATTGTCTGTTCTTTATTTACCATAACACGAAGAGTAATGTAGTTAAATTTTTAAAATAAAAGATATCCTTTCCCAGCAATTTCTGGTTTACCTCAAATCTTTTTATAACTGTCCGAACACTGAATCGTTTGAGAGTAATTTTTTGCTAGGTCGTTAATTACTGTTTTGAACGTCTACCAGTCTGGTACAATATCTGACGAATCTGTATAGAGGAAGTAGGCACCATCTATATCCATCTCATTTTCTATATTAGTGTTACATTATTTTTAACTCACTTATAAATGTCAGTAGTATTTTATCTTGATAAATGTAAAATAGTGGAAGAACTAAAAAAGCTAGTATTATTTATGAATCATATGTAATGTTTTTGTTTAAGTTTGTATTTATGTAAAAGTTATAAAAGCCTGCCAGAGAATGTGTACAATTTTATGAAATGTAATACAAAATAATATAAGTAAATTTTACAAAAAGAAAATATACATTAATTTTATAAAGTTAAACCAAGGTTACTAGATAATGTTTTCAATTTTATGAAATGTAAAATAATATAAAAAAATGTTTAATCAAATATCTACTCAAAACCGTAACGATTTCTGTATTCCGAATATCGCTCGTAAAGTGAATCCCCACCTAAACAAAGTAACTCCGCCCTGTCAAATATTTGATATATCCTTGCAATATATCAAATATTTGACTGCAGGTGGCGTATTAAAGCAGTGCCAAAAATGCATTTCGTTCTTATCAAATTACACATTTATCTTAATAAATACGAAAAAATTTTGCTAGAAATTAACGTTCACAATAATATGTTATACGTCGGTACGCATTTTATTTTTCGATTATCTATTTATATTTAATTTTTTATAACAATTAATAAAAAATTGAAAAAACAAAATGCCTAGGGACGTATAGATAAACATTATAAAAATATTTCATCTAAATCATTTTTGCATAAAGTTTAAAGATAGCCTGTAAGCTGTAAATATTTGAAAATGTACCTATACAACACCCTTAATAAGGAAAACAAAAATTAACTGATGTACAGGATGTTCCATTTGAAGAAATTGACTATACAAAAACTAACAAAATTATATCAAAAAACTACAGTAGCTCAATAATAGTCACTTTTAAAGTATTAAGGCCTTACACGTTTTTGATTTGAAATTTAATAGGAAATTCAAAACTGAACTGATATATAGGGGTTCTATTTAAAAAAAATTACTTTTATGCAAAAACGTGTCATGTAATTTTAATTCAGTTTTCTGCACATGCAGTTAGAAACTGCAAAAAAATGAAACCATGCTGCTATTAGGACCTCTTATTGTAAACAATAATGCAAAAAATTATGTCCATCTAAAATGTCGTTTTCGAGAAATATAATTTTATACAAACGTTGAATTTTTCAGATAAATGGGAATAAGTCAAAAACTTTAGATTTTAGGCTTATACTATCTTTTTACTTTTTGACTAAAAATTATACGGGGAATACAAAAATGCAATAATATATAGGGTATTCCATTTAAACAACTATAACCATGGTTAGCCACCAAGTTATGGAAAACCTGTATACTACAAAATATTTTTAAAACGTGCTCCTAATGAGCAGCTTTCACAAGAAAAAAGCCGCTTCGATATATCTTTACTTAACAAATCTTAAAGTGTTACCTCAGATTTATAAGCAGGATGAAGCTGAGTTGAAAATATTGTACATTTATCGGTTAATATATATTTTGGTGCATATAACACATAATTTCATCTAATATGTATCATTATAGCTATGCTGCTCTTCATCTCGTGAAAAAATAGAATAATGAGCTTGCGCAGTTATGCAACGTTTAAGCACTTAAGACTAAGCTTGGATATCATAGTTCTGCGTTTGCAGATTATATAGAAACAAGAAAAAAATCCTTTAATAATTTCTCTTACAGAGAAGCGGTAGGAGGTGAAACATAACCTGAACCCTCGTACACTCCCTTAAAATATCGCTGCTTTAACAAGACCCATTGCAATAATGAACAAATAAAAATATTTTTAGAAGACGGATTCAGTCCTCATGCATCACAAAGCATCAAACATAAAATCCATTGTTATGCCAGTCAACCGTGTCGCAACTGTAGGGTAAGGTTCGCAATATTTGCTTGCGTAATGCCAAAGTAAACACTAGTAATTGACAAAGTGTAGTAGGAGCCAGGCGAAAATTTAAACAATCCCGTCGAGTCGGCATCCTTAAAACGGGCAAAGGGATACGCAGAGATATGATGATATCTATTCATTTCTTCTGTCGCCACCTCGACTTCGCCCGTCTCTTCTCCCGGCTCCATTTCCTCTGTTCCTTCCATTTCCCGATTCACCCTCGTCTTACTCTCACAAAGTCGGATTAATTCTGAATACAATATAACATTTCCAAGATGACAAACATTCGTCTGGAAGTTATAATCAGCAGAGGAGCGACTATGTTGGATTAATGTTGGTGAGGAACAAACTTTCTGACATTAGCTGAAATACGTCGACGGCTGTTCTAGTTCGACTTCTTCTCATTATTATTATAATCATTATCGTAACTGTCGCCGTGCTGTTACCTTCTTCCTGTGCAATTCTGAATAGTAAAGTAGTTTTCTGCTTTTCACTTGTTGTCAAAACCACGGAATCAACACTTGAAGGTGGTACTTTGTAGTTTGCGAATATTCTTCGGTTTGAACGTAGATGTTCACGTGAATTAATGGCGTCAGTCTTTTTACCCGAAACTAATTACTTATAGTGTTGCTCAAGTGAAGTGGGACTAAGATTAATGTCTCGTCGGTTTGTTTTAATTCTAGACAGAGAAATATTATTAATTAAAGCCGAACTGTCATCACCGTTTGTAATTATACAATGAACGTTAGTCAAAATATTAATCAGATGGAATGATATCTTGGATAAATTCTTCATAAAATGGGAAGACAAGATACTTGTTCTCCATAAATAAATCAAATTACTAACACAATACATCTCCTGCTTACTTTTAATTATGGAAATACAAAGACATAAGAGGAAATCATTTCATTAAATAAATTATTTAGACAGCGAATTTTAACTATTAAAGTTTGTTTTTGTGATGCCTTGTTTTAATTGAAGAATGGAATTCGTAGTATGTTTAGATAAACATAATCTCGTACAACTTATAACAGATTCACGTAAACAGGAAAAAAATAAAATCAATAATAATGAAATGAAAATGTCATGCGATTTAATTTTTTTGTAAAATGTATATAGATATATATTGAATTAGTATTTAATACTAATACATTCATAGCATACAACTATGATTATGGTTGATGTAAAAGAAAGTTTATTTTTGAATTAAATGAATGATTTTTACGATATATAGTTTATTGAAAAAAACATATGTAATACATATCATAGTAAAGCTAAGCTTACAAATGATGCATATATATATGCTTGTATACGGTCCTACATCGTCGTCACGGGTTGTTTCCTGGTCGGTACATCTATCCCGGACTAATGCTATTGAGGACTCCTATCCTTTCTTACTCTGGTTACCTTCGGCGGTTGTCTATATCTTTTTATTTAAAAGTATGCTCTTTATTGCTTTTATAAAGTGTAGATATTTTAAGTTTTTGATTTCTTTAGGTAATTTGTTATAATGTGTTATATCATATCGTCTGGTGTAGGTACTTTTTCATATTTTAATTGCTTACATATTTCTGTTCTTATATTTGATTTTCTTCTAGTTGCGTGCATATGTATATGTGTGTTAGTGATTAACTTGACATCAGTTTTTATGAGATTATGTTTTATTTTGTATAGCAGTATTATATTTTTTAGTTTTATTGTTTGTTCAAGATTCAGTTCCTTTGTCTTATCGTATAATTCCTCGGTGGATGTTCTTCTATCTAGCTTATAAATTAATTTTAAGATATTATTTTGCTGTCTTTGTAACTTGTTAATATTTCTGTTAGTTGTATTTCCCCATATATTTATTAAGTAATTCATGTGAGACATAAAAACAGCATTGTAAATTGGTTTTCGCAGGTTTTCAGGTATAATGGCTCTTACCTTTTTGATGCCAGCTATTGCTGTTGCATTTTTTTTCACTAGGATGCTTACGTGCAAATCCCATTTTAAATTTCTCTGTATGTTTAATCCTAAGTATTTTATTTGGTCTATTTGCTTGATGGACTGGGCTTTTATTTTTATGTCAAATGTTGGAGTATTTAATTTGTTCGAGAATGTCATGAATTCTGTTTTATGTTCGTTAATGGTCAGAAGGTTGTTGTAGCACCAATCCTCGACTGTACCGAGGTCTTTGTTGACGCGCTCTTGCAGCTCCTGCACACTTTTGCCCCAGTAAACCAAACAGGTGTCGTCGGCGTATGAGTATATTTCTCCATCTATGTTTAATTGACAAATGTCGTTTGTGGACATTATATACAAAATGTAACTTTCAAAGTTAATATATTATCTAATGAATTTAATTTATTTTAATGACTGATGATGAATTAGAAATATATATGTTATTGGATAAATATTAGTTTCTAGAAGTGATGAAGTCTTCACTGTGTTGATATTTCATATCTGAAAAGAATAAATTGAAGCATATCAATTTTAGTAAATATTGTATTTATATATTAATATTGTTAAATTTGTTCATCAATTAATATCATTTATGAAAGACATTAATTAGCATATTCTGGTTAAATTGAATATAGATATTTAAAAAGTTATAGTAGAAGAGTTTGAATTTGGGAAATGTCAATCAAGCTGTCAGTTAAAAATAATTTTTGGATTTGACAATTAATAAGTATTGAAGCTACTAATTTATAAAATAAGGTATCTAAAACCTAAATAAGATTTATTATGATGAATGTGGTGAGTAGAAAGAAGTATGATAAACTTTATTATGTTTTGAAAATATCTAATTTGAATATTCAATAAGAAGAAAGAATTATTATTGGAGGAGAGAAATATATGAGGAAATCACTAAGGAAATGAAAAATAAATAAGTGATTCTAAAAAATATTTTTTTAAGGAAGAAGAGGTATTTTTATTTTATAGGAGAAATATTTGAGATTCTCTTATAAATATCATCGATAGAAAGGTGTATTATTAGTAAAAAAAGGTTCTCCTAATTATATTATTGGGGAAGAATAAAAATTAGAAGAATACTAAAGAAGCGGAATTTCTAGACAAGAAGCAATTGTTTACTTGAATTAAAAACTTACCTAATATATATTTTTACATTCCATGAGAGTGTTCCTGTTAAGAAAAGTATACTGAAGAATTGTAGTCAACAAAAGGCTGCAATATCGTACCAGTTCCTGAGGATTGTTCCCGTTGAGAAAAGTACACTGAGGATTTGTGGTCAACAAAAGGCTGCAATATCGTACCAGTTCCTGAGGATTGTTCCCGTTGAGAAAAGTATACTGAGGAATTGTGGACAACAAAAGGCTGAGATATCATACCAGTTCCTGTGAATCATTTGTTAAAGGTTGCTGTACTTGAAGAGGTGGAGTAGCTGACCTGATGTTCGAAACAGCAGTGCTGTCCAAATGATAACCAAGTGTTTCTACTATTGATATCTATAAAATACAATGTTATAAAGCAAGGTATTTATATTGTAATAATATTTGAAATCAATTAGAGTTCATATTTATTTTCAAATTAATTAAGAAATAATTTATATACATATTAGTTTTGAAATATAAAAAGTTTCATGTTAATGTGGTAGTATTTGTATGTATTTAACATTGTATTTTAAAATACTGCTTCAATATATTGATGCAGTACTTACGGAATGTATAAAAATGTTATTTATTAATGACAATACATAATTAGTAAGATGTAATATTAATGTCTATTTAAAACTTAACGCTATAAAGATATTTTCAACTGTTTGTGTGTTTTTCTTATTTTTTAATTTAGTAAAATTAATTATTTAAGAAAGATTTTTTAATTATATGTCAGTCAATTTATAGATTTTATTAATTATGATAAATACAAAAAAAGTATAGAAATTATTTGAGTATAAAAGCATGTTACACTTTGTTTTCGCAGCCCCTGTATATTCTGTAAATTTATTTAATATGCCCCTAAATTTTATTTTTGTTGCAGAAAATTGTAAGATTATTTTCGTATCCTCTGTATCTTGTAAAAAATTGTCTGTAGTGTTATGCATATTTTGATGCTGAATTAAATTATTTTTTTTTAAGGTTTTTTTAAGGATCGTAATATTTATTTATTTGCAGGTCATTAGTCCTTCTTTTTGTTATTGAGGGTTGTTTAGGTATTAGGAGAACACAACGGCCTCTTCCATTCTCTAGCAAAGCTCACTTAAAAACCTTGTTGGTCAAGTAGTGATTATTATAGGGACTTGTCGTATATAAATTTATAATTTTTCCATCAATTACCGTCTATTTAGTGTTGCTTTTGGTCTTATAATTACGTTCTTTCCGTCTCTAAATTTTTCTATTTTTCCCTTAATTAATTAAGTATTTTTAGTATTTTACTTGTAAAATGAATAACCCCCACTACTGCCTCTTGAAAATCGACGGCATATATCGTATTATCGCCCCTTTTATCAAACAACTTTTCATCTGATTAGATCGGCGAAGTGTTTTAGCTGCATCTTAATTGTGCCTGTTAGTGGATATTGTCGTTTAACCTTCCGTTTAAGGATTTCTCAAATTAAGAATACAATTGCGTCGTTGTATTAAAACATGTGCTTGTGCACGTTGAATTGATTGCGTCTGAAAATACCTTCGTCATTAGTACATAATTTATCTGGCATTTAATCTACAAGATGATGCTTTCTTGGGGTTCATTGTGCTAAGAGACGCTATTGCCCTATAGTGATACGTGGTGAATGTTCTTAGACGCGTTGGAGCTAGAAGCCCTATCTTATGTTATTTTTGTATGCTGTGAAATAAGGTAATTTCGACCATTTCTCTGTCAATTTATCTTTGTACGTGTACACATCTGCAACAACTTTTATGTATGTTGGTGTCAATAACAATTTTAAAACTGACACTGTCAAGAGAACTGCTAATTTTGGAATTAATTTTAGAACTTTATTATCAGAGTTAATGTATCTTAACCATACAGTGATTGCCCTTGTGATCATGTGTGACTTGCTAGGGTATTGATTATCGTCATAATTTTTGAGCTTATGTATTGCATGGTTATTCTTATATTACCACTAGGTAAATAGATTATTGTAATTTCCTTGTATGTTAGTTTAACTCTTATCTTAAGTATAATTTAAACCTAACTCGTAGGATACGGAATGAACACAGTCTGAAAAGAGTTGTATGATCTGATCTAAACACACTTGTGAATTCATCTAAGGTAAAGAGATCTATGTAGATCAGTGACTGTGAAAGGTAATTGGCGTACTATGTATAATTTATTTTGTTTAAGTTATCTGTCAATTATTCAGATAATAACTTTCAATTAAATTTTAGTTTACCTCTTGTAGATACGACTCCTCATACAATAACTCTGACATTTACTTATTTTATCTGTGAATATTCGTTATCCCGCGACAACTATTTATTTCTTTTATATAATATTTAGATGCATGGTCTTGAAACCTAAATTCATGCAGATAGATTGTTATTCACACGATTTTTATTTATTTATATGTCTGACTGTAAATTAATTATCTAGTCGAGAACACTTGATTTCTGTCGGTCAAAATAAACTTTTGAAGGCCAACTTTTAATTAGAAAGTGGATATTTGACCATCTACTTTTAGTCTGTGACCCATACCCTTCTTCACTGAGCATTGGCAGTTAAACCTATCAATTTTTTCCACTAGAGTTCGAGAGTAGTTTGCAAGACAGGCATTTAGTTCATGTAAAGCCTGTTTAGATAATTTGTCTAGCGTAAGGGCTAGTTGTTCGTCCACTTAGTTTCGTCGGCGATCTTAACGTTGCAGCGACACAAGGCTAATTTAACTTGGAAATTTAAAAGATGGCCATATTTACTGCTCGCTTGTGCTATTAATTATTTAAGGGTGTATCAAGCATTTTACGCGAAGAAAATACTACTTGAATAATATACCGAATATAATACGTGCGCAATTACACTGTTTTAGTGAAGTGGGACTGCCAATGTTATTTAATTTTTCTTTATATCAAAATTGCTACCAAAAATTGCTACAAATTATAAAATGTAATTGTATTACAATTCAAATATAATAAAGACAAACATAACAAACATTAAAACGAACAAAAATCTATAACCATTCTAAAATTAAAAAAATAGATATTTCGGAAAGTTGCCATTCTCAGTAGAAAGTCGATATTCGAAAAACTATATACATGTTTCCATTTCCATTTCTTCATGTTTTTCATTTCGTAAATTTCACATTGACATTTGACGTCAACATTTAAGACAAATAATATAAGGTTATGTCATATTTTAAGTAAAATATGTGAATGAATGAAAATGATGTACGTTAAAAATTTACATTAAAATAAGCGTAAACATAAAGCCTTATTAGCCTAAATTGAAATATTGCACAGCAAAAGTAAATAATAAGTACGGTTTTGTACATATTTGACTAGAAAATTGTTTATATCACAATAGACACGATCGTAGAATTTTAAAAGATAAAAGAATGCTCATTTTGGAAGGTAGATGCTCAATCATCAGTCGACATCAGTCTAATACTATCTTCAGCTGAAGACCGTAAACTAGCAAGTGTCAGTAAAGAAAAACGATCTTGAATTAATGGTTTAGGAAGAGATCTTAAAGGTGAAGTACTTTCTGGTCCATCCCAACTCGTGTATTTATGTTTTGATTCGTTTTTGTTTGCTTTTTCTTTACTTGTTACTTCCACATGTAGTGTTTCATCATCTTCAGTAGGAAAATTAAAAGCCCTATGATTTGGAGATCTTGGCCAGGATGTTGGAGGTGGACTACGGATCATATACTCATGAACATTTGGTAATGTCATAGGATCAACATCTAAATCAATTGGAAATTCCCTTGATACTAATGTGGTATTATCCGATTCACTTTCATCTAAAGCATCTGCAAGACTTTCACGACTAGCAATTACTTGCTTTATGAACGGATTGTGTTGACGAGATACTCTTAAAGCTTCCATATCCTGATCTATATTACTTATACGACCGGGTGTTAATGTTACTGTTGAAATTGCTGGAGATGGTGGACATGTTACAGGTAACGTCAGGTAATAATCGACAGCAAAAACCCTCAAAGTAGACTGAGCCCTTCCAACCGAATTATATCCACATTGTCGTGTGTCTGGACTAAGCCTTCTTCTATGCATTTCTATTCTAATAATACGTTTTAATACATATTATCTTGACAATACAAAACGGTTATATACAGGGTGTAGCACCTAAGATGCCTCGGACCGTAGCTCCTCTATCATACAATATATCGAAAAAAGTCTAAGAGAAAAATTGTCTATAACTACAATCACCATTTTCCTAAAATATTTTTTGTCATCAGTGCCGTGCCGTATTCCAGTGGCGTATCAAACCTATGTTTTTTTAAATGAAACAATGTATATTTTGTGGCTGAATCGGAAAGCCCCCAAAGAGTACTTTTTTTCTTATATAACGTCATACTCCTAACTTTAGCGGTTTCGCTGTTATAACGGTTTTTCTTCGCAGTTAGACCGTACTTCGACATTTTTTTTTGGCAGGAACTAAATTGTACCGGCGTTTAGGTTTCGAATTTAGGGATAGACTAAGACCTCTTCTAACTACTCCTAATTTTTTTTCAAGTGATTTAAGGAAAGAAGATAATTTTTGATTGGGCTTTGCAAATAGTCATTTTTTCTAAAATATCAAATGGAAACCATATAAAATAATTATATCGTTGGATAATCGAAATTCCAAGTTTTCCATTTATTAAAAAAAAAACACACATTTCATTACAAAATTAAAAAGAAAAAAAAGTTAGGTCAATTTGTCGAAAAACGTCTTTTTTCAAAGTCAGCTGTCATGATAAAACAATAGAAGTGCAACTGTCAATGCAAACGGAAAAAATAACAATAAACTGATATGAGGATTTTCAAGAGCAGCCTCCAGAACTTTCAACTCGTTTTTTACGGTCAAAACTGGCTTCGTTCTAACTCTCTTTGCTCGTTGAACAGTACCAGTAGACGTAAATCTATCCAACACCTTTGTAAACTCACGTGGATTTGGATACGTTCTGAGAGGATATCTCTCAGAGTACACTCGTGACGCCAACAAACAATTTTTGAAACATTCTCCAAGAATAAACACATGTCAACCATTTCTTGTTGAGTTCCAGACATTTTCGCAACGTTTATCAGATAACAATAATACTTGTGTCAGTTTATTGTTATTTTTTCCGTTTGCATTGACACTTCTATTGTTTTATCATGACATCTGACTTTGAAAAAAGACGTTTTTCGACCAATTGACCTAACAACTTTTTTTTCTTTTTAATTTTGTAATGAAATGTGTTTTTTTTAATAAATGAAAAACTTGGAATTTCGATTATCCAACGATATAATTATTTTATATGGTTCCCATTTGATATTTTAGAAAAAAATGATTATTTGCAAAGCCCAATCAAGAATTATCTTCTTTCCTTAAATCACTTGAAAAAAAATTAGGAGTAGTTAGAAGAGGTCTTAGTCTATCCCTAAATTCGAAACCGAAACGCCGGTACAATTTAATTCCTGCAAAAAAAAAATGTCGAATTATGGTCTAACTGCGAAGAAAAACCGTTATAACAGCGAAACCGCTAAAGTTAGGAGTATGACGTTCCATAAGAAAAAAAAGTACTCTTTCGGGGCTTTCCGAATCAGCCACAAAATATACATTGTTCCATTAAAAAAAACATAGGTTTGATACGCCACTGGAACACGGCACGGCACTGATGACCAAAAATATTTTAGGGAAATGGTGATTGTAGTTATGGACAATTTTTCTCTTAGAATTTTTTCGATATATTGTATGATAGAGGAGCTACGGTCCGAGGCATCTTAGGTGCTACATCCTGTATTCTGTTTATACATTTTATTAATTGTTTGCTCTATTGACATTCATTTAAATGTTATTATTGTTAGATATTTTGGTTTAGTTTTTATTTGAGTAATAGCTCAAATGAAAAAAAATCTCCATTTCAGACAATTTCGATTTTGGCTTCGCTCATATTTTGCGGATTTTGTGGATTTATGTAAGCGATCCTTTTCAGATGTCACGAAGATTTTCCGAAACTGTAATAATTACGTTCAAAGGCATTGATTACAATTTATTACTTTCGATGAATGTATATAAATGGAAATTGACGTAAAAGCTTTGGAAACAAGAAAATAATAATGTTACTGGGATTTCACCTTAGGACCTAAGTCCCTGACTAGAACATTTATGGCACATAAAAAACTCATTGCTGTACATGCATTTGTATATATAATAAACTACATGTATGTAGTACTTCAATTTCATCTAACCATAAGCGGTTTTTATTATATTGTAACCATATCACAGAGACTTTGTGACGGAACCTCGACGTGAGTGTCGAAGCGATTGCAATTTGCATGGAAATATATCGTCTTTCACGGAACGACGACACCAAATGGGACGGATGTACAGTACGATAGGTCTCCTCCTTTATCGCATATACTCCCACACGCCTACTATATACACATACACGACATGTATGTATGTACGTGTGTATATCTATGTATATGAGGCACTCACCCATCTCTCGAAGTTATCGCACGCGTACCAGTCATGTTGATCAAAGTCACGTGCTATCTCAATTACATGTGATACATGTCCTAATGCCTCACGCAGACAGATACCAATATATGCGGTTTACTCACGTATATCTAAATTACATGAGCCGAAAATCTATGGATACATAGAATAAAAGCACTACAAAATTATTTCCACGAGTGACAGATGGTATTTAAACACGGTTGGTACTAATTACCACTGAACATTTTTTGAATTTTGTAGGTGTTTTAAGTTAGCATGAAGACAGTCTAACTAAATACAGGTAACTATTTAATTTTTTTTTTGTGAAATTACCGGTGTATTCAAGCAGAAGATTTCTTCGTAAAATAGATGAAGTTTCGTTTTTATCACTATAATAAACAACCACTTGCGGTCTACCAATATCGCTGAAAATCAAACCAGATCTTGATGGAAATTGTAATAAGCACAGAATCAGATACACAAATACGGAAGTAACTAGAAAATATGAGACTAGATAATAGATGTTCGTTCCATTTTAAAATTATTACAGAAATAGAGGTGTCGGATGTAATAATAAATGTGAAAAACAAACAAACCAGGGATGTGTATGACGTTACAACTAATATCATTAAAGAGGTAGAAAATGAAATAACACCTGTTCTGACAACAGTTTTCAATAAGTGTGCCGTGAAGCTATCTTTCCAGAACAACTGAAAGTAGGAAGAGCTGTTGCAGTTCATAAAAGGATGATTGCAGCAATTACAGGCCACCACTATTCTGCCTGCAATTTCCAAAATGTTAGAACGGTTGATAGTAGATCGTCTACTAGAATACTTTGAAAGAAAAAACTATATATCTAATGCACAGCATGGGTACAGGAAAAACAAATCCACAGTGAGTGGAGGTGATGGAGACTGTAATTGACGCCTACGATAATATAGAACGATGTGACCTCAGTAAGGCTTTGGATATGGTAAATCACCATATTCTACTACAGAAACTATACTTTTATGGTATTAGAGGTACAGCACATGATCTACTTGCCTCTTATTTGAGGGGAAGATGCCAGAGAGTGGACTTAAATGGAGAAATATCAAATACCAGACCAATTCATAATGGGGTACCACAAGGATCGATATTGGGACCAATTTTATTTGTGATGTATGTTAATGATCCCCCAAAAAATATAACACCTAAACAAAGTTGCCTCTATGCTGATGACACATCTTACGTAGTAACTGGAAAGTCGATTGACGAAATTCGAAAAGAGAGCAAACGAGTAATGGAAGAAATAACAAAATGGTTCCAAGATAATGAACTAAAATTAAATGAAGAGAAAACTCAGCATCTCTGTTTCTCAGCAAGAAATGAAGAGTCATCCCACGCCATTCGATATCTGTGGCTCACGATTGACAATAATCTCACCTAGGACATGCACATATCAGAATTAGCTAACTCGCTAACGATAGCTATATATACCATAAGAAGACTGAAAACTATGCTACCCCCCTAGTAGCACACAATATCGGGCCAACGTTGGCTGCTGGTCGTTTATTTGTTGGCCTGACCTCGGCGGCTGATATCAATCTGATGTGAAAGTGTTAACATTTTACAACGTTGGATAAATATCATTGCATGATATTGGCCCAACATTTTGCACAGACATTTTTCCGACTTGAGCATAAATCGGCTCAGGGTCGGCAGCTAACACTGAGCCGATTTAAAGCAAAATCGGCTGATGATCGTAAGGGAATATTGGCTGTTAATCTGTGTACGACATCGTATTGCTCTCACGATACGATATGCATATGATATTATTTAGCTACATATATATGATGTTACGAAGTGATATAAATACAATAATATATACCGCCATTTTGCCAACATTAAATTTTTAGTAAATTTTCATTATACCGAGTTACTTGAAGACACCTAAATAAATATTTTATTAATAACGCAATAAGTAAAAATACTTTTACCACTGATAGAGGTAATTACGATTAATATTTTTATTGGAACGAATTTTTAAAGTCTAAAACCGGCCTACTATGATAAAAAAACTCTAGTGCAAGTAGTCATATAGCAACGATGAAAAATAATATAAAATGAATTTAAAAAAGTTGTTGCTAATCACTAAAAGACTCCAAATACAAAGTTTCGCTGAAAACTTTTCCTACATTTTTGTCTATAAACTCAATAAAAAATTCTTATCACAAGAATTGAAACAATTGAAATTAGATTAAACATTGAATTACAATTTTGAAACATTAATTAAATTGGATATTTTTCAACTAAGTAACTTCAAACACTAGTTTTTATTTTAATCATAGTTGGTCAGAATTAGACTCCCAAAAAATTATTTTCCTATAAAAATATTTATTGTAATGGCCTCTATCACTGGTAAGAGTTTAACACATATGGCGTTATTAATAAACAAGTTATTGTTTGTATTCATGTAAAGTGAACACATTGTATATTCACATTCAAGGAATTCAACTATGATGTAATTTTATGAACAGCTATTCTAAGCTAGCATATTATGACATGCTACCCTGAAATGGCTACACCATAGTTAACTTCCAATTTAATATGAATACATAAATGAATGTCACTATTAAATTTAAGTTGAAATACATGCAATAAGCGTACTACTACAAAAAAAAATGTATGTTTTGAATGAACTGACGTCGTACACAGATAGATAATGAATGTGAATTAAATGAAGACAAAATAAATATTTTCACAAATTTAATTTCTTTATGAAATAACGCCAGGATTATACATATATTTATAAATATAAAATAAATATATAATTGGAAATATAAATCATAATTTATTATAAAAAAATGCCAAAATTCTAAAAAAAAATAATAAAAGTACATACTGTGGAGAAAATTAAAAAAATGTTGGAAGATATACGATCTGTTAAATTAGTATAGTTGTTAAGAAATTTGATGAGTATATGATAGCATTTTCAGATTTGACATTTATTGTCAACTTTTAAATATATTTAAAAGAAAAATGAAAATTCCCGAATTTTTCAGTTATCCATATCTTCGTAACCATTAAAAGTACAACAAAACTAAAAATGACATATGGTAATAATTTATACGTAGAATTTAATAATCTTAGTTAAAAATTTATGGCACACTTAATTATCAAGATATAACAAACTAAATCAGATTTACTTCCACCCTGACAATTAAGGTGAAAATATGATATTATTACACTTATAAATAAAATTCTTACAGACACTTTCAAATAAAATTATTATATATCTGTGTTGCTTCCAGTCTGTAAAAGTTGGGATATTCCATTAGCAGTTAAATTGTGTTGCATCCAGCTTTTTCGGTATCTGGTCAATCCTACCGCCTTCTCTATCACTTCCTGTAGCAAGCTATCAGCCAATACATTTATCGTTATCCATAACACTAGCGCATTGATTATGTATAAGAAGATATACCAAGTCCATTGACAATCAAAATAATTAGAAATGTTAGCAGAAGATGTCGCCTAACTATCCAAAATATGAAAAATTGCAATTTCGCGCGTGACTGCATTCAAGTTTAAAACCACCACCGCGCTATCTACGAAGGAATAGTTCGTGTGGCTGGGTATAAACTCTTGCGTAAATAAACCAAATGCAGAGAGCAAAGTAACCAACATACATACCTATATTATGTTTTTTTACAGATATTTAAAAATATATACCTGTCATATATCCATATACATAATATACGAACACGCGAATGAAGGGATGTATTGTATGAAGTCGGATTATTTATTACTTCTTTCTCTATTTCTTTCTAATATTTGAGTAAAGAATCTCAAGGTTTCTTTTTAATGTATTTAAAATGTAATAAAATGGAGTGTGTGAAGTTAGCCCCCCTTTTTTCGAATATCGGAAATCTGACGGTTGTTCCAGGTTGTTCTAGGTTTGTTCTAAATTGTTCCAAAGTATTTCAAAAAAAAAGTCAAAATTGGCCGAGATAATTGAAAAAAACGACTTTTTCACCCAGCCCCCCTTTTTTCGAAAATTGAAATTCTGAAGGTTGTTCCAGGTTGTTCTAGTTGTTCTAAACATTGTTCCAAAGAATCTCGAAAAAAAAATCAAAATTGGCCGAGATAATCGGAAAAAACGAGTTTTTGCCAGCCCCCCTTTTCTTGAAAATTGTAATTCTGATGATTGTTCTAGGTTAGTCTAGGTTTGTTCTAAATTGTTCCAAAGTATTTCATAGAAAAAATCAAAATCAGACGAGAAAATGGGAAAAAACGAAAGCCAAAAGTATGAAGTCGGACCCAGTTTTTGCAAAAATTAAAATTTTGACGGTTGTTCTAGGTTGTTCTAGGTTTCTTCTAAACATTGTTCGAATACGTCAAAACCGTATCTCTTATATATCAAAAGATATGGCAAAAAAACCAAATCCAAAAGTGTGAAGTTAGCCCCCCTTTTTTCGAAAATCTAACTTCTGACGGTTGTTCCAGGTTGCTCTAGGTGTGTTCTCAATTGTTCCAAAGTATTTCAAAAAATAAATCATAATTGGCCGAAGAAACGGCAAAAAACTTTTTTTTTCTGGCGGCCCTTTTTTCGAAAATCGAAATTCTGACGGTTGTTCTAGGTTGTTCTAAGTTCGTTTTAAATTGTTCCAAAGGATTTCAAAGAAAAAATCATAATTGGCCGAGATAATAGAAAAAAACGATTTTCCCACGGACCCCCTTTTTGCGAAAATTGAAATTCTGAGGGCTGTTCCAGGTTGTTCTAGATTTGTTCTAAACATTATTCTTATACATCAGAACCGTATCTCTTATATTTCAAAAGATATTGCAAAAAAACATTTTTAAAGAAGTGTGAAGTTAGCCCCCCTTTTTTCGAAAATCTAACTTCTGACGGTTGTTCCAGGTTGCTCTAGGTGTATTCTCAATTGTTCCAAAGTATTTCAAAAAATAAATCATAATTGGCCGAAAAAACGGCAAAAAACTTTTTTTTTCTGGCGGCCCTCTTTTCGAAAATCGAAATTCTGACGGTTGTTCTAGGTTGTTCTAAGTTCGTTTTAAATTGTTCCAAAGGATTTCAAAGAAAAAATCATAATTGGCCGAGATAATAGAAAAAAACGATTTTCCCACGAACCCCCTTTTTGCGAAAATTGAAATTCTGAGGGTTGTTCCAGGTTGTTCTAGATTTGTTCTAAACATTATTCTTATACATCAGAACCGTATCTCTTATATTTCAAAAGATATTGCAAAAAAACGTTTTTAAGGAAGTGTGAAGTTAGCCCCCCTTTTTTCGAAAATCTAACTTCTGACGGTTGTTCCAGGTTGCTCTAGGTGTGTTCTCAATTGTTCCAAAGTATTTCAAAAAATAAATCATAATTGGCCGAAAAAACGGCAAAAAACTTTTTTTTTCTGGCGGCCCTTTTTTCAAAAATCGAAATTCTGACGGTTGTTCTAGGTTGTTCTAGTTTTGTTTTAAATTGTTCCAAAGGATTTCAAAGAAAAAATCATAATTGGCCGAGATAATAGAAAAAAACGATTTTCCCACGCACCCCCTTTTTGCGAAAATTCAAATTCTGAGGGTTGTTTCAGGTTGTTCTAGATTTGTTCTAAACATTATTCTTATACATCAGAACCGTATCTCTTATATTTCAAAAGATATTGCAAAAAAACGTTTTTAAAAAAGTGTGAAGTTAGCCCCCCTTTTTTCGAAAATCTAACTTCTGACGGTTGTTCCAGGTTGCTCTAGGTGTGTTCTCAATTGTTCCAAAGTATTTCAAAAAATAAATCATAATTGGCCGAAAAAACGGCAAAAAACAATTTTTTTCTGGCGCCCCTTTTTTCGAAAATCGAAATTTTGACGGTTGTTCTAGGTTGTTCTAAATTGTTCCAAAGGATTACAAAGAAAAAATCGAAATTGCCCAAGATAATAGGTAAATCGATTTTACCTATTATCTATATTTTAAAATGAATAATAATAGTCATTTGTGATTCAGAATAAACATCTATACAAGCAGTAAATATACATATATTTTCCCAAGTAATATAATTCATTTGTTTGAAAACAATATTGTTACTAAATGCTGATGCTCCTAACATTAAATAATATTAGAACAGTGACGTTAGTTACATTATTAATGTAGATTAAAAACTACCTCATAAACATATTGAGAATGATTATACCTTGCTCATAAAAAGATTAGTGTTTTTTTAAGAGCTGCTAGGTTGATGTTTCTTTGGTTATTTTTATTAGAGTTCATGCTTTAGTTTATCCCTAAAATCTAAAATATATATTTTTTCTGTAAAATTTATTTATTGAGATTATTATATTATTTGATAACATTGACATAAATAATATATTTTTTATCAATTTGGTATTGTAAAACAGTAGCCTTTCCCAAATCGGCTACTCTTTGACGGATATACTATCTTATATTATCTAAATAGGTACCTATATAATATTTTTTCCAAATAAAGTAATAATAGCCTTTCAATCGTTTTAGTGAGAAAATTAGACAGCATATTTCAACATGTTTACGAAGAGGGGCTACAAAAAATAAGCAGACTTGATAGGAATGTCTACACGTGCTTGCATTCCCGGAGCAAAAACAATGAAAAAAAGTGGCCAGACCACGGCTAGGCAAAATAACGTTGTAGTGGTTTACTATAATTAAAATTTTCAAACTTTAAAATCAGTATTTTATTTTTATTATTATTAGACAAAATAAAATAACAAAGGGAGCCTGATAGACTTTCCCATTTTGTTTGATTTTAGTTGGGTACCCATATCCAGCGCTTTTTTTTTTTTGAAATACTTTGAAACTGGAAGAATTTCGATTTTTAAGAAATGGGGACTGGGGAAAAATATCGTTTTTTCATAACCGGTTTTGATTTTTTCTTTGAAATAGTTCATCAGCATTTGGTAACAATATCGTTTTGTAATAAATGAACATTATATTTCTTGCGAAAATATATATTTATTGCTATATTAGATGTTTATTTCTTTAAATAGAACTGCATCATACAAAACACAGTAATGTTCGGAAAGTGCATTCCGCCCATTGTAAAATCGTTTTTTCCTATTATCTCCGCCAATTATGATTTTTTCTTTGAAATACATTGGAACAATTGAGAAGAAACCTAGAACAACCTGGAACAGCCGTCGAATTTAGATTTTCGAAAATAATTTCACACTTTTTTAAAAACGTTTTTTTGCAATATCTTTTGAAATATAAGAGATACGGTTCTGATGTATAAGAATAATGTTTAGAACAAATCTAGAACAACCTGGAACAACCCTCAGAATTTCAATTTTCGCAAAAAGGGGGTCCGTGGGAAAATCGTTTTTTTCTATTATCTCGGCCAATTATAATTTTTTCTTTGAAATCCTTTGGAACAATTTAAAACGAACTTAGAACAACCTAGAACAACCGTCAGAATTTCGATTTTCGAAAAAAGGGCCGCCAGAAAAAAAAAGTTTTTTGCCGTTTTTTCGGCCAATTATGATTTATTTTTTGAAATACTTTGGAACAATTGAGAACACACCTAGAGCAACCTGGAACAACCGTCAGAAGTTAGATTTTCGAAAAAAGGGGGGCTAACTTCACACTTTTTCAAAAACGTTTTTTTGCAATATCTTTTGAAATATAAGAGATACGGTTCTGATGTATAAGAATAATGTTTAGAACAAATCTAGAACAACCTGGAACAACCCTCAGAATTTCAATTTTCGCAAAAAGGGGGTCCGTGGGAAAATCGTTTTTTTCTATTATCTCGGCCAATTATGATTTTTTCTTTGAAATCCTTTGGAACAATTTAAAATAAACGTAGAACAACCTAGAACAACCGTCACAATTTCGATTTTCGAAAAAAGGGCCGCCAGAAAAAAAAAGTTTTTTGCCGTTTTTTCGGCCAATTATGATTTATTTTTTGAAATACTTTGGAACAATTGAGAACACACCTAGAGCAACCTGGAACAACCGTCAGAAGTTAGATTTTCGAAAAAAGGGGGGCTAACTTCACACTTTTTTAAAAACGTTTTTTTGCAATATCTTTTGAAATATAAGAGATACGGTTCTGATGTATAAGAATAATGTTTAGAACAAATCTAGAACAACCTGGAACAACCCTCAGAATTTCAATTTTCGCAAAAAGGGGGTCCGTGGGAAAATCGTTTTTTTCTATTATCTCGGCCAATTATAATTTTTTCTTTGAAATCCTTTGGAACAATTTAAAACGAACTTAGAACAACCTAGAACAACCGTCAGAATTTCGATTTTCGAAAAAAGGGCCGCCAGAAAAAAAAAGTTTTTTGCCGTTTTTTCGGCCAATTATGATTTATTTTTTGAAATACTTTGGAACAATTGAGAACACACCTAGAGCAACCTGGAACAACCGTCAGAAGTTAGATTTTCGAAAAAAGGGGGGCTAACTTCACACTTTTTCAAAAACGTTTTTTTGCAATATCTTTTGAAATATAAGAGATACGGTTCTGATGTATAAGAATAATGTTTAGAACAAATCTAGAACAACCTGGAACAACCCTCAGAATTTCAATTTTCGCAAAAAGGGGGTCCGTGGGAAAATCGTTTTTTTCTATTATCTCGGCCAATTATGATTTTTTCTTTGAAATCCTTTGGAACAATTTAAAATAAACGTAGAACAACCTAGAACAACCGTCACAATTTCGATTTTCGAAAAAAGGGCCGCCAGAAAAAAAAAGTTTTTTGCCGTTTTTTCGGCCAATTATGATTTATTTTTTGAAATACTTTGGAACAATTGAGAACACACCTAGAGCAACCTGGAACAACCGTCAGAAGTTAGATTTTCGAAAAAAGGGGGGCTAACTTCACACTTTTTTAAAAACGTTTTTTTGCAATATCTTTTGAAATATAAGAGATACGGTTCTGATGTATAAGAATAATGTTTAGAACAAATCTAGAACAACCTGGAACAACCCTCAGAATTTCAATTTTCGCAAAAAGGGGGTCCGTGGGAAAATCGTTTTTTTCTATTATCTCGGCCAATTATGATTTTTTCTTTGAAATCCTTTGGAACAATTTAAAACGAACTTAGAACAACCTAGAACAACCGTCAGAATTTCGATTTTCGAAAAAAGGGCCGCCAGAAAAAAAAAGTTTTTTGCCGTTTTTTCGGCCAATTATGATTTATTTTTTGAAATACTTTGGAACAATTGAGAACACACCTAGAGCAACCTGGAACAACCGTCAAAAGTTAGATTTTCGAAAAAAGGGGGGCTAACTTCACACTTTTTTAAAAACGTTTTTTTGCAATATCTTTTGAAATATAAGAGATACGGTTCTGATGTATAAGAATAATGTTTAGAACAAATCTAGAACAACCTGGAACAACCCTCAGAATTTGAATTTTCGCAAAAAGGGGGTCCGTGGGAAAATCGTTTTTTTCTATTATCTCGGCCAATTATGATTTTTTCTTTGAAATCCTTTGGAACAATTTAAAACAAACGTAGAACAACCCAGAACAACCGTCAGAATTTCGATTTTCGAAAAATGGGCCGCCAGAAAAAAAAAGTTTTTTGCCGTTTTTTCGGCCAATTATGATTTATTTTTTGAAATACTTTGGAACAATTGAGAACACACTTAGAGCAACCCGGAACAACCGTCAGAAATTAGATTTTCGATAAAAGGGGGGCTAACTTCACACTTTTGGATTTGGTTTTTTTGCCATATCTTTTAGTATATAACAGATACGGTTTTGACGTATTCGAACAATGTTTAGAACAAACCTAGAACAACCTAGAACAACCGTCAAAATTTTAATTTTTGCAAAAACTGGGTCCGACTTCATACTTTTGGCTTTCGTTTTTTCCCATTTTCTCGTCTGATTTTGATTTTTTCTATGAAATACTTTGGAACAATTTAGAACAAACCTAGAGCAACCTAGAACAATCATCAGAATTACAATTTTCAAGAAAAGGGGGGCTGGCAAAAACTCGTTTTTTCCGATTATCTCGGCCAATTTTGATTTTTTTTTCGAGATTCTTTGGAACAATGTTTAGAACAACTAGAACAACCTGGAACAACCTTCAGAATTTCAATTTTCGAAAAAAGGGGGGCTGGATGAAAAAGTCGTTTTTTTCAATTATCTCGGCCAATTTTGACTTTTTTTTTGAAATACTTTGGAACAATTTAGAACAAACCTAGAACAACCTGGAACAACCGTCAGATTTCCGATATTCGAAAAAAGGGGGGCTAACTTCACACACACAATAAAATGCTATACAAAAATAGTCCGGAAAAATAACACATCCCATAAAAGGATACTCAAGATACAATCTTATATTTACCTTGAACATAACATCTTTAATAATTTTTCTATAAATATACTAAGAAGCCTTTTAAAGTAATTTTACATTATGTTACAGCTTTATTTCTTATATTAATAAACAGTAATTTTAAAGTATGCCAAAAATTATAAATAATATGAACAAAAATTGTTCCTGGATTTATTTAACATGAATTTGACAAACAAAGAATATGTTTACTGTCAGGGAATGAATTAGGTAGTAATTGTAGAGGAATGGTAATACCGTATTTTTTGTTATCTCGGACAAAAAATGCCAAATACAATGTGCGAATGAAATGTGCCTCGCATAGGTACTTTGACACGATTTAAAATACGGAAGTGTGTAACGTGAGTGCTTTTACTTTCTTATACGTAGTGTCAGAATGTATTGTGATGACGAAAATTTTCGACCTCCAGATTTTTGCAGATGTCCACGTTTTGAAGTCCCCTGATACCAAAAAAGTGGTTTTTAAAAAATGTCTGTATGTGTGTCTCTCTATGACCATAATAACGGTCGAACCGCTGTAGTAATCAACTCCAAATTTTGTATTTACGTGTGTAATCTCCCTCTTGAGATGTGATTAAATTTTCAGTAAATTCGGCAGATCGGAAGTAGAAGTTTACTTCAGTGAAAAAATCGAATTTCGCCAATATTTCATCAACTACTAAGTTTAAACAAATTTATAAAGCATTAATATGTACTCAGACTTAAATTTGAGAAAAATTTTGTTATGAAAGTTTTTTGAAATCCCTACTGGAAGTAGGTAGGTCTTTTACTCTTATCGAAAAACATTTTTTTGCAAATATTTCGCAAGTCATGCTTTAGAGACGGGCATAGTACGAGTATAAAAATGAGGTGTGGCCACCACACGACTTTCTTATACGTATGAGCGTTTCAAATCATACAATTTTAAAAATTATTTTATACAAAAATTATTCAAAATCCTATTCAAAGTACTTCCAGTCTCTTAATAAATCTCTATAGGATACATACTTTGTGAGATATTTGCAAAAAAATGCTACTCGCTAAGAGTAAAAGTATTACTTCCGGTCCGAATTTTGAATTTTCATTTCTACAAAAAATATTCCAAGTCCAACTCTAAATACTTTTTTACTCTTGACAAATATATATAGAATGCATAATTTACGAAATATTTGCAAAAATTGCTAATCGATAAGAGTAAAAGTGTTACTTCCGGTCCGAATTTTGAAAATTTTTTAATAAAATTCTTCTCAAATTTAATTTTGAGTATATATGAATTCTTTACAAATTTGTTTAAACTTAGTAGTTGCCGAGTAATTGGCAAAATACGATTTCTTCACTGAAGTAAACTACTACTTCCGGTCTGCCGATTTTACTGAAAATCTAATCAAATCTCAAGAGGGAGATTATATTTGTAAATATAAAATTTGGATTTGATACCTATAGCGGTTTGACCGCTATCGTGGTCACACACAGAGAGACAGACAGACGCACACACAGAGACAGAGAGAGAGAGAGAGAGAGAGAGCGAGAGAGAGAGGGAGAGAGAGAGCGAGAGAGAGAGAGAGAGAGAGAGAGAGAGACATTTTTTTAAAAACCACTTTTTCGGTACCAGGGGACATCAAAACGTGGACATCTGCAAAAATCTCGAGGTCGAAAATGTTCATCATCACAATACTTCTTATACTACGTATAAGAAAATAATATTTCGAACATAATTTTCAATATCTTTTGTATAAAAAAATTTAAAAATTCAGACCGGAAGTAACACTTTTACTCTTATCGAATAGCGATTTTCTGCAAATATGTCGTAAGTTATCCATTCTATATATATATTTATCAAGAGCACAAATATATGTAGAGCTACATTTGATATATTGTTTGCATAAAAGAAATTTTAAAATTCGGACAGGAAGTAACACTTTTACTCTTAAGGAGTAGCACTCTCTTTCGAATATTTCGCCAAGTATGCATTCTACAGGGTGTCATTTTGAAAACGTACCACCCTCTATATTTCGGCCCCTATAGAAATTCCAAAAATATGCAAAAACACTTCAAACTTTTTTTAAGGGGGACATTTTGTAGGCCTCTAAAAATTTAAATGGAAATGGGGGTTGAGTGATACCTCATTTTAAAGGTCGTTTAACCCGCTTTTCAAAAATGCTAATTTCTTGTCCTTTATTTTTAATACTTTTGAAGAAATCAAGTCAAACCATGAACATACAAGTATCAAGTGTTTTGCAATAAAACATTAAAAAACTAATAAAAAGTAACTTATTTTATAAAATTTTAAATGCTAAATTCTTGCCTTTTCTTTTTAGCAGTTCGCGAGAAAATTTTATAAAATAAGTTACTTTTTATTAGTTTTTTAATGTTTTATTGCAAAACACTTGATACTTGTATGTTCATGGTTTGACTTGATTTCTTCAAAAGTATTAAAAATAAAGGACAAGAAATTAGCATTTTTGAAAAGCGGGTTAAACGACCTTTAAAATGAGGTATCACTCAACCCCCATTTCCATTTAAATTTTTAGAGGTTATGTCCACCCCCGCTAGAGGGTTAATGTAATTTAATTGAAAACCAGCCTACAAAATGTCCCCCTTAAAAATAAGTTTGACGTGTTTTTGCATATTTTTGGAATTTCTATAGGGGCCGAAATATAGAGGGTGGTACGTTTTCAAAATGACACCCTGTATAGAGATTTATTAAGAGAATAGAAGTAGTACAATAGCATTTTGTTTATTTTTTCAGAAGATAAAAGTATTTAACTCTTTATTTAGAACAACTTTTGTATAATTTGAAACACACACACATACACGTATAAGAAAGTCGTGTGGTCATCACACCTCATTTTTTGCATAATGAAAAGCCAGATTATATTTACGTCAAATATGTTCGTTCCTGCATGTCAATATTTTTTGACGTATCTGGACAATTTTTTTGTGATAGATTATGTTAAAAATAATTTAATGGAAATTTTTATCTTTAAACGATAATTTTTTAATTAATAATTTAATTTTTTAAACATTTATAAGCGCTCAAAATTGCATTCAGACATAAACCCAAAATGTGATAAAAGAAGAAAGGATCAATTTTGGAAATAATGTTGGTTTTATATATTACGCAGATCGATGTTACTAACTATAATACAAAAAAAATATTGAGGTGTGTCCACCACACGACTTTCTTATACGTATGAGAGTTTCAAATTATAGAATTTTACGAATTTTTTTATATAATAATTATTCAAAATCCTATTATAAATACTACTATTCTCTTAATACAGTCTTTTTCTTTTGGTTTTCCCCTTTTCTCAATTGTGTTTCACAATTTGTCAAATGACTTTCCCATTTATTATAATATGGCGGCGATGTGTCAAATAATTTCCTTATTTGTCAAATGTGTTTCACTATATGTCAACTGACTTTCACGAAGCGTGTTAATCATTTTATATTCATCTATTATGGAGAATCGTCGAATTAAAAGTAAAATAAGTAATGATTTAAGAGCTTTAATATTAATAATTCGTTCTATGAACAACGGGCTCACGGCAAATAATATTGGAGAGCAATTTGGAATTTTACCCAATACAGTAAGAAAGATTTATTCTACATACCGGAGAACCGCTAATATTCATAAAAGAAGTGCTGGTCACCGACTAAAAAAATTATCTGTGTTACAGATAAATGAAATTTGCAATTGGATTGATGAAGATTGCAGTTTATCACTTCGTCAGTTAAAAGAAAGATGTTTGACGCAGTGGCCACTTCATCAAATATCGCTATCGACGATTAACAGAGCACTTAAAACTTTCCATTATTCGTTTAAGAGAATCTCTTTCGTTCCCGAAAGAAGAAATACACCACAAATCATACAGACTCGCTTTGAATATGCTATCCGGTGCAATAGAATCATGTTCGAAAGGGAAAAGATTTTTTTCATTGATGAATATGGAATTCAAGTTAATTCTCAAACTTCATATGGAAGATCAGTTAAAAATACTCGAGCAACGAAAATAAAAGCTCAACTAAGAGGGCGTAATTATTCTGTGGCTGCAGCAATGAATATAAATTCACTATATTTGTTCCAAATCCAAGATAGACCATTCAATACAGTTCATTTCTGTGAATTTATTACAACTCTAATTAATCATTTACATAATGATACATACAAGGCGCCTTTTTTGTTATGGATAATGTTAGATTTCATACAAATGAAGAAGTTGTCAATCTCATTAGAAGTCATGAGCATTTTGAAGTTTTTTTACCTGCTTACAGTCCATTTTTAAATCCTATAGAGGAATTATTTAATCAATGGAAAGATAATAAAGAGAACTCAGTCGACAAATGAGGATGAATTATATGCAGCAATACACAATGCTTCTGAACAAATACCTGCAGATAATTGTCTTCATTATGTTCAGCATATGGAAACATATCTGGGCTATTGTTTAGAACAAAATGAAATATTAAATTGATTTCATTGTTAAAGGCTTCCTTAATCAACACAATTAAAGTAATAGCAAAAAATAATGGTTACAGCCCAAATATCATTGATAATTTACTAAAACATAAAGAAAGAAAATCACTCCAAAAATTGTTATACCCGGAAATAAAATATGTAGATAAACCTAGGTGGCATGTAATCACTTATATCCCTCCCATAACACAGAAAATAAACAAATTACTAAAGAAACTAAATATTAACATAGTGTGGATAAATAAAGTAAATCTAGGTACCTACATTGTTGAATAATGCTCAAGATAAAATGGATAACTTAGATAAATCAGGAGTATATTCCATAAAATGCCAGGATTGTGAAGCTATTTACATTGGACAAAGTGGCAGATGTATTAATACACGTGTAACAGAACATATTAGAGATATAAAATATAGTGTTAAACACACTGGATTTGCAGAACATTGTATAGAGAACAACCACGTACCAGATGTAAATAGCTGTAACCTCATTCATAATGTAGTAAAAAGTAAAAAGTTAAATATATTAGAGATTTTTGAAATTAAAAAAGCCCAAAAACAAAATCGAGTTATCACAAACACACAACTAGAATTTGTAAATACCCCCTATATCGATGTAATTTTAAATATCAATTACCCATATCCTCCCACCCATAATGAACACAGGTATATAAGTTAACCCTTAAGTAGAATAAGTTTAGTTCTAGATAACTCTTTGATAATGGCCTCATAGCCGAAACAATTGTTAGTGTATCTAATAAAGAAGTTGTGAAACTGAGCCAAGCGTTTATTTTCGAATAATTAATTAAGTTATTACAAAATGTTTCACCAAGAAATATCTGCCAAGTCAACCAATGAAATTAAATTAATTGTTTCTTCATTTATATATTTCGATAGTTTGTACTGTGCATATTTGTGATATTTGAAAATGTTTTGCATACATGTATGTTTTTATCAATTTCTATGTACATTACACAAGAATAAATTAGATAACTTAAAATTTCAAATGTATACTTTATTTTCAAGGGTACGTCAATAACTAAATGAAAATGATGCACAGATTGGTAAGTAGTTATTAAGCAAAACATATAATTTACATACATGGGAAAAGTAATTGATATAAAGTGAAAGAGATTTGACAAAAAAAGAATTTAATTTGACATATATGTCAATATGACAGGAATTGGGTAAGTCATTTGACAAATTGTGAAACACAATTGACAAAAGGGGAAAACCAAAAGAAAAAGACTGTAAATCTCTATAGGATGAATACTTTGCGAGATATTCGAAATAAAGTACTACTCGTTAAGAATAAAAGTGTTACTCCCGGTGCGAATTTTAAAATTTCATTTATACAAAAAATATTCCAAATCCAACTCTAAATACTTTTGTACTCTTGATAAATATATATAGAATGCTCAATTTACGACATTTAGCAAAAAATCGCTATTCGATAAGAGTAAAAGTGTTAGTTCCGGTCCGAATTTTGAATTTTTTTATACAAAAAGTATTGAGAATTAAGTTCTAAATACTTTTATACTCGTAACGTACCTATCTAAAATGCATCACTTGCAAAATATTTGCAAAAAACTGATTTTCGATAAGAGTAAAAGACCTACTTCCGGTAGGAATTTAGAAAAACTTTTTTACTAAAAGTGTTCTCAATTTTAATTTTAAGTACATATGAATTCTTTATAAATTGTTTAAACTTAGTAGTTGACGAAATATTGGCAAACTTCGATTTTTTCACTGATGTAAACTACTACTTCCGATCTGCCGATTTGACTGAAAATTTAGTCAGTTCTCAAGAGGGAGATTATACTAGTAAATGCAAAATTGGGAATTGATAGCTATAGCTGTTTGACCGCTATCCTGGTCACACACAGACACACTGACACACAGCACACACACAGACATTTTTTAAAAACAACTTTTTCGGTATCGGGGGCCTTCAAAACGTGGCATCTGCAAAAATCTTGAGGTCCAAAATTTTCATCATCACAATACTTCCTTATACTACATATAAGAAAGTAAGAAGGTTGTGTATTGAGAACGATTAATTTTTAAAGGAAACAAATATTATTAATTTCAGTACTTTTAATACGCCTATAAAAAAATATGAATTACTTTTAATAATTTATATTAGTCTGTAAAAGAAATAGATGCAAAGAGGCTTGCGGTAAAATTCAGAGATTGTACATGCATAGGTATTTAAGTAAACTTGCTTGTATATCCATAAAGGGATGAATGAATTACCTGTTCATTCAAATGCCTTGTATACTATATCACTCACACTATATGATTTATATGTCCTTTATATTTTAAAACCCCTGTTTTCTTTCCTTGCCTGTAAAGCCTACAGTGAATCAGTTTGGCGTCATGCACTAAACAAAAAAAAAACATACTAATAAAAGGATTATATTCATGCCTTCTTCCTTCGCCCAAGCCGAACGTTTTTATACCTATATACATATGTATATTCATTATGTGTGATAAATGCTTTTTTCGTAGAGTGGAACTAACTAAAATATTTTTTAATACTATTACATAGTACCTATATACACATTTTATTAATGACTCTGCCCAGTTTATGATCAGAATTATTATTTATAAGAATTAAATTAAATTTATTTACTTTATTTTACAGCGTCATCTGTTTACTGAAAAGCCAAAACTAGGAATTTATTATGTTGGTTAACGGTTTAAATCTCAACTACCTTGAAAATTACCCCCACCACATGTGGACACTTTGACGACTAGCGCCCCACTGGTGGTGACATCCAAAATGTTGATTTTAGGCGCAACCTTTTTCTTATGGACTTGGACTATCTTCTTATACATAATCAATGCACTAGCGTTTTCAAAACGACGGCGTACTACATCTGCGAGCAAACGAAACATATTTATTAATATGATGGTAGATAGAAAATAGATATACAGGGTGAATCAATAGCCGCTTCTTCGATTGCTCTTTTGTGTTTTTAATAAAATAATTAGTGGAGGATTCATGGTTGCTTGGGGTGCATATTCTAAAAATAATTTAAACTCTGACGCACTTCCGGTTTCACCGGAAATACATTAAATTTATTTTTTTATTTGACCTCCCCCTATATATTTTTGGATTTTCTAGTACTACTTTAAATTGTCTATTCAACTGTTTTTTTTTCTTTTTCAAAATTGAGCAATAGTTTTTGAGTTAATTAATTTTTTTTTTGAAAATATTTGAACAAAACACGTGCTCAGAAAAAAATTATTTTCACATTGTTCTTAAAAGTAAAACATTAACATTGGTGGTGCTTGAAGCCCAGAAAATTCTGCATGATTTGGTATAAGTTGCACTCGACAATACCTCAAAAAACTTTGTTTTTTCAAAGCTTACTTCCCGAAATTTTCACTTACCAAAAACTTATTTTTTTTAAAATACAACACCCGATATTTTCTTGTGGCATTTTGCTTTTTATTCTCTTTCATTTTTGTTAAACATGTCCTATACAAATTTGCGCACTTCCGGTTTCACCGGAAATACATTAAATTTATTTTTTTATATGACCTCCCCCTACATATTTTTGGATTTTCTAGTACTGCTTTAAATTGTCTATTCAACCGTTTTTTTTCTTTTTCAAAATTGAGCAATAGTTTTTGAGTTATTAATTTTTTTTTTTGAAAATATTTGAACAAAACACGTGCTCAGAAAAAAATTATTTTCACATTGTTCTTAAAAGTAAATCATTAACATTGGTGGTGCTTGTAGCCAAGAAAATTCTGCATCATTTGGTATAAGTTGCACTCGACAATACCTCAAAAAACTTTGTTTTTTCAAAGCCTACTTCCCGAAATATTCACTTAACAAAAACTTATTTTTTTTAAAATATAACACCCGATATTTTCTTGTGGCATTTTGCTTTTTATTCTCTTTCATTTTTGTTAAACATGTCCTATACAAATTTATAAAAGCATTGCTATTAGTTATCATCAAAGTAATTAGTCTTATGAAGAGTTAATAGATATGATTGACTTTTTGGTGAATCTAAGAGAAACTCTTTGTTAGCATCCATACCTTATGCACAGTGATCCATGGTAGAAGTCAACAGAAGCCAGAAACCTTCGAAAGTATAAAGAAACGGTTCGAGTGAACTGAAAGTATTGAATATGACAAAAACAGCGGACAAAATCAATAACTGGTGAGGATAATAAGTTTATGGTACTTGACCGCATAGGACATTGTTAATAAAAATGAAAGAGAATAAAAAGGAACAAACTGTCACAATAAAATACCGAGTGTTGCATTTAAAAAAAAATATTTTTGGGTATGCGAAAATTTCGGAAAGTAGGCTTTGAAAAAAACAAAGTTTTTCGAGGTATTGTCGATTGCAACTTATACCAAATGGTGCAGAATTTTCTTACCTACAAGCACCACCAAAGTTTAATGTTTTTTCTTTTCAGAACAATGTGAAAAGGATTATTTTCTCAACACGTGTTTTGGTCAAATATTTTCAAAAAAAAATTAGTAACTCAGAAAGTATTGACGTAATTTTGAAAAAGAAAAAAGTTGAATAGGCAATTTACGGCAGTACTAGAAAATTCAAAAATATATAAATTGTCATTTAAAAAAATTAAATTCCGTAAGTTTCCGGTGAAACCGGAAGTGAGTCACAGCTTAAGTGTTTTTACAATATGCGCCACAAGCAACCATTAATTTTCCACTAATTATTCTTTCTTTTATTTAAAACACAAAAGAGCAATCGAAGAAGCGGCTACTAATGACTGACCCTGTATTTCAACATTATTATTTCAACATAATACTAAATAAAACATAGCATAAAATTATATGTATTAACATATAATTTTATGCTATGTTTTATTTAGTATTATGTTGAAATAAGCAGTAATGTGTTCAGCAATAAAAAATATTATTCAATTCTAATTGGTAATTAAATAATCAGTTAATGCAATGTAGGTTTTAACAAAACAAATGTTTGGAACATGCTCAATTAAACCACTAAGCAAATTAATATGTCTCTCATTTAAATTATATACAGCCTGTAAATTTTAGTGTAGAGAAATTCAGTATCTTCAACTGGCAATTAATAAAGGCAGTGCCATTTGGAAAACAAGACATTACCTACAATCACCTGGTATATAGTTGTTTGACAGAAAGGTATTTTCTTCTTCTTCCCTTAGTGAAAATTGCATGGATAACGTCGTCGTCATACATTTCGTCATGATGAGATGTACTGCTTCCTTAATTGATTCTCCAGAGATATAAAACTTGTATCTAAAAAGTAAGTTAAAGGGTTAAAAACGCGCAAGTGTTTCATAAAATAAACATTTTCTTCTTTATCGTTTTAAACTGCTAATATTATATTGGCAGTTTTAAAGTTATTTTTCTTTGGTCTAAGGCTGCACACCAATTATACAAAATACATATTCTTTCAAAGTATAACACATAATTTCCACAAATTATTAGGTTGGTGTACACAAATTAGACGAATTACCTATTTGTGAAGTTAATTAAATATCAATCTGACATTTATAAATGAAAATAAAATTATTAACACAATATTCAGTAAGAATTTGAAGTTTAAAACGTTTGTCAAACATTTTGTCTTATTGTTATTGTATAATGGGTGTGCAACCAATGATATAATATGATTAAGATACCATAACATTACTTTATTATCATTTATTTAACACATATATTTCTGAACGTCTTCCCTGATATTTAGATTTCCGAGGTGTCCTTGAAAATCGGTCTATTAGTGGCGTCTGCCGGCTGTCGTTATAATACAGTGTTTATACATTAAGGGGGCTTACGCTTAAAACGCAAATAAACAAAGGCTCAATGCATGTTCGACTGGAAATAATTTTTAAAATAAAGTTTTCAAACTTTGTTATGATGTAAATTTTGCCAACTTTGAGGGTGAAATGTAGGAGTAAATAATTTTAGCAGAAAGCACTCCCAACAAAACCTTAATTGCTCCTTTGTAGTAAACTTAATGCAAAAATATAATAAAAAAAAAACAAAAATTTCTGCTGTTTGTTTCACGAGAACGAATACCTTCAGCGTTGTTCCGCCTACCGATTTTTCTTCATTTCTACCGATCTACCGATTAAGCTATCATATCTACAGAATTTTTAAGAATGAGGAAAAATCTAAATAAAATCATAAATTGGAATCGCTTAAACTGTTTATATTCATGTAAATAATACGTTTTAATATAAATATTTATATTTCTGTAAAATGTTTAACAAAGCATAAAAATACAGTATAATAAATTATTAATTTAATGGCATTCGTCTTTAATCTATGACTATAATAAATAAAAAATTAATACAGGCAAGTTATTTTATAGTAATAAAATCCACACACATGGATTGTAGTCGATATAATGCCTGCATTCAAACCCAGAAATACGCGCTCTTTATTCTGAATAAAGGAACTATTCTGTTAAAAAAGAACTAGTTTTCCAAATAAAAACATGACCCTCTTATTGGCCTAAAAATAATTATTTAAAAATATTATATCAATAAAAATAATCCTTTTCATTCCAATAAATGAATGAAATAAGTATAACATATCATTCAATAATTGAATAATATATAAAACATAAATATATACATAAAGACAGCTGCTTCGATTTCAAAATAAACAACAAATTGCTGTTGAAAATGAGTGATAAAACGTTAAAAAATATACCTGGTGATGAGTAGTTCCTCAATCCTAAATACGCCAGTAGTTTTATAAAATATATTGTATGTTATATGTACCTACTTTCTTATTATATTTACTTTATTTCGTTATATGCATTTATGAATTTTATAAATCAAAATTGCTTTCAAATATTTGTTTTTAAACTAAGGATAAAAAAAAATCTACCGAATTCTACCGATTATATTCACAGGTGACGGAACAACGCTGAATACCTTACAACGGCCGAATATACATGAGCCTCCCTTAATGTAGGTATTTTGTGATCACTTGTGATTTATAATTAAAATTTAAATTAATATTACGAGTATGACAATTACAAAACCAATGCATACATTCATACATATATACACACATTTGCATAAGTTCAATAAAAATAGTACATGTATATTATGTTAATATGTAATGTACTTACATGTTCATTTTCGCTTATGGCGGCGTGATGACTTACACAACACACAAGTATCTATAATTTAACATATATCGCAAAAATAATTAATACTAACAAGGAATTAACAAACAACGCGAGAAAATAAAGAAAAACGTGTTAACAACAACGCAATAAAAATGCACCTAATACACTGCTTGGCTGGCTGCTGAACATAGGTAGTCTGTGGAAGGGGGGTATTTAGATAGACGGCGCCAGACTGTCGGCGCTGTGGCGCCAGAGAAACTGTGACATCATCCCTTTTAATCTACTACACTGACCTACAACCAACGTCACAGTGACGTTGTGAACTTGATATTGTGTAGACATTTCTTTTTAATATTAATAGTATATAGATTTTTGTTATCAATACAATATCAGTATCAGATATTTAACGAATATATTACCAATGTAGACAACGTTGGTCCGATGTCAACCCAACGACATAAATTTACATTTACGTGATATCGGAATGTTATGTTCGTATAACATTGGGTGGGGGGTCACTGATATTCTACCGATCTTAGAATGTTGGAGTGATATCGGCACGCTTCCAAACCAACGAACTTGGCTACTTGGGCCATGCCCCTTCAAAATCTGCCTATTTTGCGAACTTTCACAGTAGGATAAGCTACGGAATTTTCTTTTGGGGCACATCACCTGCAGCAACAAGAATCTTCTACTTGCAAAAAAAAGCGATTAGAGGTCTTTGTAATTTGAAATATACGGATGGTTTGTAAAGAACATTTTAAACAAGAAAGAATACTGACCTTGCCTTGCCTATTTATACTTACATGTATAAAATAAGATAGAAAAAAGCAAGAAAAGTATATATTGAATGGAGGGCATCATAATTGCGAAACCCGACACAGAAAAGATTTCCAAATTCCATATCACCGCCTGCAAACGACACAACGCTATGTAGACTATTGGGGGCCCAAACTGCATAACAAAATCAAGAACCATATTGAAGAGAGGGACAAATTATTCATAAAAAAAGTGGAGGATATTTTAAGTTATCACAGTTTTTATTCAATAGAAGAGTTCTTAAAGTGTGACTTAGAACATTAATGGCTTTTAAATACTTAGAAAGGAGCATTATATACACATTATTGTTTTGTTGTTGTTGTTTGTTTTATTGTCATATACAGCTTACTGTGCATTTTTAATTAATTTAATGACTTTCTTGTAATGGTAATTACAACGAATAAACTATTATTATTATTATTATTATTATTATTATTATTATTATTATTCATCATACTTAAAAAAACAAACATTTGATCTAATCAATAAAACGGCATACATGTTTAAAACTCATTAACTTTGATTAACCATTATAACTAGTGTTGTTGGAATTGCTTTTAAAAAAGATAGATGTTAAAAATTTGATATTCGTACTGTGGCAGTACACTTAAAGCGTACACGTCAGATTTTTCTCATTTTCTTATCTCAAGCAATGAAAGTCGTTCTCATTCCCAAATAAACATTTAGATTTCTAGATTTGGAGCGTGCTTGTGAAAATGACTACTTACAGATCTTATTCGGGCTTGAAGAGCCTCATATCGTACCGCATCTACGTACACCTTAAATTGAAGGCAATTTTCACGTAATATGACCGAGTAGAAGAGATAACATTTTGACTTAAGACTTGGCAGTTTGAAGTAAAAAGGTAGGCTTCCATCGTAAAGAACGTGTTGTAAAAGGAATTGCAATATACTTGACGGTTACTGTTAAATTAACCTTGTTCTTAAGAAAACTAATTCTAAATGGCATCATATATATATGTAATTATAAAGCGTCTAAAGTTTTGGATTTTATAGGTTCTAAATAAAAGAGCTAATACATTTATAGATGTAAATTACCTTATTCATTTAGATAGCGAAATATCGCTGGAGAAAACATGTATTTAAACTAATTGCCTGGTTGTATTAACCAAAGAAAAGATTTTAAATACATTCTATCATGATTCAACATTTGTACTATTAAAAACAGTAAGCTTGACTTGAAATTGCAATTATTTTGCATCTAAATGCTATTTCTTTCAATACACTGAAAGAAATGAATTGAACTTATAGTAACTAACGTGTTTGTTATACCTACTTTAAAGTTAAGCTAACCCTATTCGCCTTTTTCGCTTCGATTTTCTCAAATGGCATTCTTGGATATTGAAAATTACTTATTTGTCAAACAGAAATACTAAAACACCTTTACCACAATAATGCACAAAAAAACTGAATACGTGTGTTGACAACTATGTTGTCATCTTCAGTAGCATGTGCTAAAGCCATTTTAGTGTTTTTGTTTAGTATCAAGCCACAGACACTAAGTTTGTTTCTTACTTATTTGTCTCTAAAACGTCATAAATCTGAACACAAGTGAAATAGTTGGACGATTTTGCATGCAGTTCTAGACAATTGTTAATGAACATAATACTTCATTTTAAAGTAGTACCTGAAGCGAAGCATGTAAATATTAGCTGATGTGGTGATCGTTAAGAATCCATACGACCCCATTGCGGTGATATGGTGTCTTTAGAGATAACAAAGCTGCATGTTTAATGTAATCCTGAATGCCACTAGAGGAAGTTTTCTATATTTCCAGAATTATGACATTCACCTTTGATGATTTTAAAACGTGATACACATAAAGCGATCACTGTGATTACTATATCTGTGCACTTTTATATACTAATGCACAGCTAGTAAACTACAAGTAGATCACATATAACATTAGTAGTATCCATAAAGTATCACTTACTAATGCTGTATGATGCTATAATTGATTGATAGGAAATTACTAAACTTCCTAACGGACGATTACAACAAAATGCCTTACGAAGCAATTATTTAATAGATTTTGTTTGTGCAAATAAATATTAAAAATAAATTTTAAAATTAAATAAAAATATCGCGGTTTTATATTATGCCTGTTGTTTGTAGTTTTCTTTTAGTCAATACAAATGACACGTTAACAGGAAATATACATCAGCAAAAACACTACAAAGTACAAAAAGTAATGACCAATATAGACAAAAGAAACATTCAGTATAAATAAAATAACATGAGTCCGATACAGACCTGATGATACTTGCGTAGAAAACGATTTTGGGTATTAGAAAAAGCAAGCATTACAAAATGAGAGAAACATCTATAGGGAGCGCTGTATACGGTCACTTGTGAAAAAATTGGTCTACTATTTGATCATTTGTCGTTTAGCCCTTGGTTCATGCGGTGCGCGGTTCCGATACATTTTCCATCATTTATATACATTTTCAAACCGTGTGCCCATGTTAAGAAAATTGAAGAAAATTATATTGTTAAAGAACATATTATGGATGATTTCCATGATGAATTTATTATTAATGTATATTGTGACAGTGATATTGATTCTGTATTCGGCTATTCGTCAGATGAAAACGGTTGATAAAATTTTATAAAAGTGTGTTTTATTAATTTTCTCAAATCTTTTTTCTTTTTATTTTTACTTTATTTATATAGTGTTGATGTTTACTTTTTCATTTGCTTTTGCCATGTAGTTATTAATAATAAAACTAACAATTATTGTTGTACCTTGTATTCAAAACAAGCGCGAATAAATGCGATCGCTTTGGTGTTGATATTTTTAACACGGATAGTACAGAGTTTAAACCACGCCTCGCGCATGCAGAGTATTATCAGGTTTGGATCGGACTCTAAGTGAGAACAGCAATCGGTCAAAACTGCATGACAGAAATTCATCTGCCCTATATATAAGACACATTTTCAAGCAGAAGCTTTTTAACAGCTCTTGCGAAACTCTCAGATGACGAAATCTTGACGCCATCAGGCAGTTTATTATAGAGTTTTGGACCCCAGTAGTCCACAGTTTGTTGAGTTTGTTTCAGTCGATGGTAGGTCACCACAAAGTGATTCCTATTATGTGTCACGTAATCATGAACACTTGAATGTTGTTTGAAGCGTATATTGTTTGAATGTACGAATTTTACGCCACATAAAATATAGGCACCCACAAGTATCATTATCTTCTCCTCCGCGAAAACTCGACGGCAGGTATCACCGCACTATAGTCCACACAAGGTACCTATGGCACGCTTTTGTAACACGAAAACTCTATTTGCTCCTGGTGCGATACCTCATACCAATAAACCATATGTTGCGATACTCTGAAAATTAGCATAGTAAGCCAAATTTGCTGCGCTAAGACCGACCAAGTGTTTATTTTTCGTGTTGCATATACCTCCGTACTCAGTGTCCTCACTAGCTGAGATATGTAATACCTCCAGGAAAGTCCGTCATCCACAACCAAACCCTAAAAAAGAACCGCTGCTTCACTCTTATTTGCCGAAAAGGTAGTCGTTTGAGTTTTGCTTTCATTTATTTTCGGTTTATTTACGCCACACATAGTTTTCATTGAGATCAGTTGGTTCTTAACCGTTCCTACAGAAGGCGCGTCCGCACTTTGCACAACAAAAGAAGTATCATCAGCTTACAGACACATTTTGCCACCGCTCAAGTTTGCTCGTAGATCATTTTTATAAATAATAAAGAGAACAGGTTCAAGCTGTGGATTCATTATCCTATTATTCCAACTAACTGTCTATCTTCTGTCTTGTAGGTAAGACCTTAATAAATTATACGCCACGCCCCTCATTGCATAATAATAAAGCTTGTACAAGAGTATGTCATGTGGAACCGTATCAAAAGCCTTACTCATATTACACAATACCCAATCCGTTACTTCAGGGTTGTCCTTGGCAGTCGGTACTGTCTCAACAGACTCAATCAGAGCCGTAATTGTAGATATCCCGTTCCTGTACCCATCCTGTGCTTCCGACAATATGTCGTAACTCTAGAAGAAGCAGACAAGTCTATCTCTGATCAGCGTTTCAAATATGTTTTATAAAGCAGGCAACAGAGACACACAGGAGCGTCTCAATTTCCGTTTGAAACAAAATTTTTGGCTGCTTCTCTGTCATTAAAGTAATTGAGAGAATGTACTTACTTATGTCAAAAGGAACACGTAATAAAAATTACCTACAACAGGCATAATTTTGTCATAATAATTATTCGAATATACTAATGCAAATTAGCGATGTAATCTAATGATGATACTAACTTTTTTGCTGTAGTTTAATTATATAATCTTTTCAGTAAGCGTGTTGATATTTAAACTATTTTATTTTTTGGTTCACTTTGACAAGTGTTTATGTAAGTCGGCTCTTCGTGAATAATGTGTTAATACGTATTTGTAATGTTTCCTGCAATATTGCACATTCTAGCGTTGAAAGCAAAATCCTAGTTATATTTGTAACTGTCCTGCTGGAATACGAGACCGGATTACACAGCTTCTAGTGATATAACGAAATAGTAACGGATACAATTAAATGGTACGCAACGGAGTTCAGTTGCACCTGAATTAAATCTTTAATAATAAAGGGTCCGGCAATAGATACTGACGCATTTGTGAATGCTGTGGTGGGAGGACAGACGCCGACTGGAAAACAGTAAACTGCGCAATTCATTTGTTGTATTATGCAGTGTCAGTAACCATGAATTCTTGGCCCGTGCAGTAACGAATTTTTTGTGTTACAGCGTTTATTCAAACGGGATCCATAATTGAGGTTCAGCGGCAATTTCGCCGAGAATATGATGTTCCTAGGCATGGTAGGGTCCCCACACGAAACACAATTCTGCAATGGCATCGACGGTTAAGGCTGGACGCCCGCTTCAAGCTGAGTTCGATTTGAAATAGGCGTACCACTGTTTTCTTCGTGCAAATGTAATAAAAGACAAATGTTTAAGGGTCCGCGTGCTCTGTCTTATGCTGAGGAAAAAGATAGAGAAAAGAACTTGTCACCTAATCTAATCTGCCTGTAATTTATGGCTGCGTTGTGGTCTCAGATAATCGCCGGTTGGCCGACACGTTTGCAGTCGGGAAGCAACCCCCCCTAAATTAGATAATCTATATTTTCTCAAACACACAAAAAAGGTGAAGCTGAATATGTAAAATCACCTGCCGGATTCAAATTTTGAGTTGGAAAATAAAATCGAAATCGCAAAAAGGTCGAAAAATCGTTTTTTTGTGTAAATTTTAAAATTTTCATTTTCTTCAATTTTTAATACTTATCTCGTGATATCTTAGCAATGCAGAGAGCTAGGGATCTGTTTTTTTTAAAGGTTATACCCTAAAGTATTTGGATGATACTAGTGTTTTCGATTTTTCTTTATGGTGTGTAAATTTTATAAAAAAAAAAAAAGTTTTAGTAGACGACCAATTTGTGTAACGTATATTTCAGCTATCGAGTAACTAATCTTATTTTTCAGAATTTACCCATATACGAGGGGGTACCCAAAAGTAACCGGAATTATTTTTTAAATGCTATATATTTACAAATATTTACAAAACAACCTTATCCCCTTCAAAATACTCTCCATTACAAGTAATACATTTGTCCCAGCGGTGCTTCCACTGTTCGAAACATTGTTTGAACTCATCTTTAGAGATGACTGCAAGCTCCTGTCTCGTTCTTTTCTTGATGTCTTCAATGTTTTCAAATCGCCGTCCTTTCATGCCCCTTTTCATGCGTGGAAACAAGAAAAAGTCGCACGGAGCCAGGTCAGGCGAGTAAGGTGCGTGGGGCAGCGGAACCATGTTATTTTTAACCAAAAACTGGTTAACAGTGATGGTTGAGTGTGCAGGTGCGTTGTCATGGTGGAAGAACCAGTCACCTGTTTGCCACAAATCGGGTCTTTTTTGACGAACACTGTTGCGCAATCTTCTTAACACTTCCAAATAAAAGGTTTGATTGACAGTCTGACCTGGGGGAACAAACTCCATGTGAACAACTCCTTTCACATCAAAGAAACAAATCAACATTGTTTTGATGTTTGACTTGACTTGGCGACATTTTTTTGGACGGGGTGACGATGGTGTTTTCCACTGGCTTGATTGTTGTTTTGACTCTGGGTCGTAACCATAGCACCACGATTCATCACCAGTAATTACCTTTGAAAGAAAATCTGGATCAGTTTCAAGCTGTTCTTTCAGTTCACGACATGTCTCCACTCGACGTTCTTTTTGATTGTCAGTCAGAGCCCGAGGAACAAATTTGGCAGCAACGCGTTTCATTCCTAAATCTGCTGTTAAAATTCGCTGAACCGAGCTCCAAGATATTCCACTGATTTCAGACAGTTGATCAATTGTCTGTCGACGGTCTGTGCGCACAAGCTCTCGAATTCTTTCAACATTTTCATCGATTCGGGCAGTTGATGGACGTCCAGAGCGAGGTTTGTCATCAATCGACATGTCGCCATTTTTAAATCGAGAAAACCACTCATACACTTGAGTTTTCCCCATAGCATCATCTTTGTAAGCAGTTTTCAACATTAAAACAGTTTCAGCAGCGTTTTTACCGAGTAGAAAACAAAATTTCACAGCGGCACGTTGTTCACTTAAATTTGCCATCATAAAAAAACGAAGCAGCAGTAAAACAGCACTAGCAAAAACGGTCACTACTGACGAACAGAACGTGCCAGGTCAACGGCCCGCGCGGCACTGAACTGGCGACGAGTTGCGCTAGGCAGGCCCTAGCGGCAGAAACCAGTACTACAAAAGCTCCACCCATGGCAATCCTATTCCGGTTACTTTTGGGTACCCCCTCGTATATGTGAAACAAAATAAAGCCAACATTCCAAAATTATTTTTTGTGCAAGAAATAAATTTCTAGATCGTTTCAGAAGCAAATTATTGCGAGTCAAATATAATAATTATACTCCCAGCCCGCAAGCCGTGTGAGTCCTAACATGCGCTTCTAGCAGGTATAGCGTTAGGGACGGGAAGAGATATTGCTTTTACTTTCTGATACGTAGTATAAGGAAGTATTGTGACGCTGACATTGTATATGTACACTATATTGTAAAGAAAATATCAACGGTTTCGATAAAATAATGTCCGAGTAACGATTACTTTCTTAACAAACACCGATCTCAGAAGTATTTTGCAAACTGCGTAGAAACTGCCCGAAATGGTAGGCGGAGCTACCTCTCGACACAATGTGCGAGCGTACCACATACTCTATTTGATTTCAGTGAATTTCGCCCAAATTTCAAAATTTTGTTTTCCGTTTCGTGACCTTATTTTTAAAAATTAAGAAAAAATAAAATTTATGTATTGCTGTTGAGTGTTACATAATGTTAAATAAAGGCTTGTTTTTTGAAATTTCTTACATTTTTATTTTTATTTAGGGCCCTTTGGACAATTTCGAAGAAATTACGATTTATCCATTGAAAGGCGTTGTTTTCTTAAATTAGCGTGTAAATTCGGTAAGGTTTTCATGAAAAATACGATTAGGAAATGGGAAAAACGATTTCGAGGCCGGGCGTACAGCCTTAAAGGAAAGTGGAAATTTGAACAATGTTTACCGCGGAGCGCGGAGAAGTGTGCCTACGCCAGAAAACATTGAAAGAGTACGACACGCGGTAATGCAAAGTCCACGGCGTTCAGCACTGCGTCAAGCAGCAACATTAAATCTTTCAGACAGAAGCATCCGACGAATTTTACATGTTGACTTGGGATTTCATCCCTACAAAATTCAGATTGTTCAACAGCTTAAACCGCAAGATTTTGCAGCACGCGCACAGTTTTGCAGAGACTGTCTTGCTCTTCTTGGTGATAATCCAGATGTTTTGGATAATCTAATCATGTCCGATGAGGCACATTTTTATTTAACAGGTTCTGTCAATAAACAGAATATGCGGTACTGGTCGACAGAACAGCCTCACGAAATGCATGAGCAACCTCTGCACTCCGAGAAAGTCACAGTATGGTGCGGTGTATCTGTGTTCGGGATACTTGGTCCTTACTTTTTCCAAGAAGAGGATCGGACAGTTACTGTGAATTCGCAACGCTATTTGACTATGATTGAAAATTTTTTACCTACTGAATTACATCGCTTAGGAAGGGACATAGACAATAATGATTTATGGTTCCAACAAGATGGAGCAACAAGTCATACAGCTCAAATGTGTATGACACTTTTAAGACGAATGTTTCCTGGATGACTCGTATCTCGTAACGGCGATGTTAATTGGCCGGCAAGATCTCCGGATTTGACTTGCTGCGATTTTTTTTATGGGGATATCTCAAGTCCAAAGTGTTTGTCGACAGGCCCCACACATTACAAGAGTTGAGAAACAATATAACGAACGAAATTAGAGCGATCGGGCCAGATGTTTTGCATCGTGTCATGCAATCTTTTCGCAGCCGGCCCCAAGAATACGACATACAAGAAGGAGCACATTTATCCAATGTAATTTTTAAAAAATAAGCATATATGGAAACTGCATTATGTATAAAATATTTTTTTTAATCTCTGTGTTTCAATTACTAACCTAACCATCACACGATAAAAACTGTCAATACCTATTGTCGGACCCTGTATAAGACGCATGGGAGCTACTCAGTTTATTGTGTAACATGTATGTTTATTAAACAAAAAATATAGATGTTTAAGGTCATTTATGCAATCATTTTATTAATTAAATTCTATACACTTAATAGAACAAATAATAAAAATTACAATTGTTGACAAATGACTGGATTCTCAACTTTTTACATCTTAATGTGGTCTGTGTTTTAGCGAGATATTTGAATCACTCCTTCTTATTCTGGGCCAGGGTTATAATACAATAACGCTGATGTCGAACATTGAAGTTAGTTATGTTTGAATGAAGAACTCTAGTCGAATGAAAGTCCTGAGGATGATCAAGTTTTTACAGTAAATGTAAGTTTGTCTACTATTTTGCCAACACTATTATCACATTTTGTTTACTTCCGCGTGAGGGCGTACCAAAAAGAAACCGAACTGATTTCTTTTTAGTTTAGGTATATAATTTTCAAACAGAAAACTTTTAATCCCCTTCAAATCCCTCACCACAGCCACTAATACACTTGTCCATTGTTTTATTCCATTGCTTAAAACATGTTTTAAATTCGTCTTATGTAATGCCTGAAAGCACATCATTCGTTTTTTTTTATTCACCTCAACATCTTCGGCAAAACACGTTTCTTTCATGTCTCTTTTCATTCAGGCAAATAAAAAGAGGCGCAGAGTGCAAAATCGGGGGAATAGAGAGGACACAGAGGTCATACCATTTTTGGTCGAAAGTTGGCTCACGGACAGAACTGTGTGAGCAGGGGCCTTATCGTGGTGGAAAAACCAGTCGCACGACTGCCATAAATCAGGCCTCTTCTGTAGCAAAATATTACGCAGTCTTTTTAAAACTTCGAGGTAAAAAGCCTGGTTAACTGTCTGACACAAATTCTAAACTGAACTCTGACATTGTTTTGATGATTTCATGAGGCAAACTGGCTTAATGGTTGATTGGTTTCCGGTTCGTAACAGTAACACCATTATTTGTCACCTGTAATGACCTTGGAAAAAAAAGGTCAGATTAGTTTAAAGCTCTTCTTACTCAGCACAACATGCTTCCGTGCGACCTTGTTTTGTTCATCAGCACAGCAAGCGATGCACAAATTTGACAACCACCTAGTCCATCTGCAAATCTTTCGTTAAGATTGACTGAATTAATCTCCAACTCACTCCATACAGCTCCTCAACTTATTCAATGGTCCGCCATCAATCTTCCAGGATAATTTCGCGTATTTTTTTTTCATATTTATCTGTTTGGAATTTGGAAGGACGACTAAAGCGTGGTTCCTCGTTGATATTTCGCCTCTCAAACGGGAAAGCCACTATAACACTTGAGTTTTCCCAGTAGCCTAATATTTGTAGGACGTTTGTAACATTTCAAGACTTTCTGTACCAGTTTTTCCGACCTAGAAGCAAAATTCTACTTCCCGGCGCTCTTCACGAGAATCAGTCATTGCAAAAACCAAGTGTATATAAAACATTTATTACTAAAAAAAATTGCACAAATCGAATCGAACCTTAGTAGCTCTATACCTATTCCGCTAGCACCAGAAACCGGTGCTATTAATCCTGCGCCCGCCACAAATTCATATTGGTTTCGTATACAGTGAAACTTCCCATAGGCGGACACTGTTCGTTCCGACAAAACTGCCCGTTTAAGAGATGTGCCCGTTTATCAGAGAAGACAGAAAAATTAAGTAGAAACGCAAAGCTAAACTTTCAGTTGAACACACAGTGTAAAATTATATACTTATAACTTTATTTGCTAAATAAAACTCAAACGGCTATGTGCACATTTATATATACATACATATAATAGAAATATATGTAGGTAAGGTACATATACAATTTATATACTATCTTACAAAATAATCTAAAATGGAAGTTTGCTTGTGTGTATTACATGCCAATTTTGCTTCAAAATGTAATGATAGCTCACTAAGCATACCAAACGCTTGTACATCATCTTTTTCAAAACAAAATTGTTTTAATGTTTTTATTTCCAGTAGACCATCTTTATACGATACTATTCTTTTCTCATAATCATTAGTTCTAGGAATTTCTATTTCATCATCACTGTTTTGACTTTCGTTTTCTAAATTATCGGGCAAAATATGGTCTGGATTATCGTCCGTCATCTGTATACAAATTGGCGTCAATATTTATAAATTCCTGTACATCATTACTTCCTAATTTTCCCATTAGCGTACACATTTCAGCCACTTTAGATAAAGGAATTTCATCTTCAGGATCATATTGATCACCTTCAAACTCCTCATTTACTTCTTGAAATCCTGTTTTCTTGAAACATCATCCCATGCTTTTTTAATAAAATAAATCGCATCTAATACGATAATATAATTGGTTAAATTATGTACAGAATCAGAACTCTCAAGCTGCGATAAGATGTGTTTTACTATTAAAGCAACGCGAAGATTTTTAAATGCGCGAGGACGCGCTGATTTTCCGATAACCAACAGTTTTTCTTTCTCCCCTGCCATATTCACACAGTGCACTATAGTTAATCTTTCTTTCGATAACATGTCGCTCATATATCTTTCGCCTCTTAATGCCATCGTCTTTGTTGGTAGTGCCCGAAAAAATAACCCTGTTTCGTCCAAATTATAAATATCGCAGGGTTTGTACCCTTTAATTATTAACGGCAACCTATTTATGAAAGCTTCGACATTTTCTTGATTTGATGCTAACGGCTTCGCCAGATATCATGCGGTAATGAATGTATTCAAATACAAATCCGTCCGTTTAATGGAAACTTTGCGGTCAAAAAGCAGCTGAATAACTGTCCGCGCCCGTTCAAGGGAGTGTCCGCATAAGAGAAACCAATTTATTAGGAATTCCCTACTCTTAAATTCGGGACCGGACAAAATGCCCGTTTAAGGGAAGTGCCCGGCTAATAGAAGTGCCCGTTAAAGGAAGTTTCACTGTATATGGAACCCCATCGTAGATGTTGTTTCCAACGCATCAAAATCAACGGACACTTCTAACGGAATTTTTTTAAATAAATAAATCATTTAAATCATCTAATTTAAATGATTTATTATTGGCATCAATATTATTCCTAACTTGAAGTTCTACAGCGTGATAGCGTGATTTATATTAGCTAAAGTCAAAACTATACGTCCACTTTTTGCTACTATTTCGTTAACTATATATGAAACTGGATGAGAGGTTGCGTAGTTTTTTACAAAGTCCATTAAAACTTTTCACACTACAACCTTTTGTCTAGATTTTACATGTTTGCCTTTAGAATTATTTTGAGGGACATAGTAAAGCTAATGCTATATCTAAAATATTGCCGATTATAAAATAATCTAAAATAAAGCAACGATGTAAACAAATTTTTTACAAAAAAAAGTTAAATACTAATATTTCGCCGGATTAGTGCATGCTCCATTTAAACCAATCATAGACGCTTATTTTAAGCCCTCTCTTTTGCAGCGCACCCTTTCTTAGACTGATACACACACACACACACATATTAACATTTTTTTTAAAACTACTTATAAAAACTAAGGGGCAAAGCGATAGAAAGGATTCATACTACCATACTAGTCAAAAACACCCATAAGATACGGTAAAACTGGCACACTGACTCATTCTTACAGCCTTGTCCGTCTCTTCTCACAACAGTAAAGTCCATTCCATGCTATTTATTACATATCGTCGTTTTATATTTCTTGCTACTGCCGTCAAATACATCTTTCAGCAAAAATATAATTAGAGACCAACTTTTTCCATAGAATTAAAAAAGAAATTGTGCGAACCATTTCTGTGTCATCGCAGAAAAAAAATGCATAATTTATGCGATCTTATTTTGTCATCTCGTAATCCGGACTTTTTCCATTAATTTACGAATAAAAATGAGATCCGGAAAAAGAGGAAGGATATCGCTTCTTTTCACCTTTGCTCCATCTTTACATCTCCTCATTCTTTTTCGGAATAACGCCTTCAGCCATCCAGCAAGCCGCTTCGTGACGGTTTCTTATTCAAAAACATCGGGGAAAGGTCCGAACATTTCCTCTTGCCGGAAGTTCTCTCCCTTCTCAATTCGAGTATTTCATTTAGTCGCCCACTGTTCACTCGTCTTTCACTCTTCCACTTTAACCAATTTAAAGTTCGGCTGATTATATGATTCACGGAAGTGTAAATGATAGCCCGTGCCTGTGCCGTCGTTATTCCTTTTCTGTAAGTTCGCAAAGATGAAACTGCGCGGAAACGTAGAAAAGTTTGTTTTTATTCTGCCCTTTTCGTTCCCCTTCCTTTACTCCAGCGAGCTGTTCGTCTCTAGACGTCGTTTCTCTCAGAAAGTGAACATTTTATTGTATGTATTTAATTACTACTCTTACTGCATGACTGAAGACTAATTGAGTTTCTATATTATTCTACATTTACACATTGAATGAATAAATCCTGGATAAGAAAGAAAATTATGAAATACACCACCTAGAGAAGATATTACTTGAACTAGAAATTAGTTAGCAAACACCTATAATTACCTACTATAATACTTATAAACTGAACATCTATGTATCTATCGCCCTTGCACATGCATGCATTGGCGACTGGTCGGTAATAAAATCGCGGGCCACACAACAAAAACTTATGTATTTTTTTAAATAACATCCATTGTGCTGTTTGACAATGGATGTTATTTACAAAAATACATACGTTTTTGTCGTGTGCCGCGCGATTTTATTACCGACCAGCCGCCAATGCATGCATGTGTGCAATTCTATACCGCAAGTCGACCAGAGTCGGCGTAAGGCCAATTGAATTCTTTATTATTTTTTTTCTGCCGTCTGCGCACGAATAAAGACTTGATATTTTAAGGGTACGTTTTTAAACAATCCAGCTTCCGATTTTTGCTACTCCGTCTTTTTATTTCTGGGACAACCTGTATAACGGTTTGTTTTATGCTTATATTTACTACTAAGTACGATGCAAATATTATTCTAACTCTATTGCTGTCCTGAAATTAGTATTGAATGTTGAATAACAAAGTACTACTACTATTTTATTAACTTTGTTTGAAGCCTGATATGTTATATATAACTTAGAGATACTCAATATCAATACACTTTGTTTCTAACTTTACAGCTCGCAGAATTACATACATCACTCCGTTAAAAATGCAATTAATTCTAATTTCGCTTTCGCTCCGCCTTTCTAAATAATAAACAAAATTCGCGTTATAAAATTCAACAGTAGCAAGGGCTTATAGGTTATTGGCTAATGAATGGAATGTTACATTATAGGCTTTTAAAATTTCAGATTGTTCGTAATGGTGCTTTTAGTGACCCCGTAATTCAATTTTTTTTTGTTGAACTTCGCTGAACTACGAACAGGATCTGCGAAAGGGTTTTAGAGTTCGCTCTAGAAACATATCCTTGACTGCCGAGCGATGGAAAGTTGGTTTAATAATTAATTTTATCGATACATTCAGTATGCATGTTAGTTAATTAGTAAGGACAGGAATGGGCGAGGCGAATTTATATGCTAAGTAAAACTATAATATTATTATAATAGAACATCTCGGAAAAAAAAACAAATTGATGTGATTCATACATAAAATAAAATATCCAATGCTTTTGATACGGTTTTCTAAATAGACTGTGAGTGCCTTCAGAATCAGTCCTGCTTCCAATATCATCTTAGCTGGAAAATAGAACTTCAACGTATTCAGCTCATCAGCATTTTACTTTTTGTTTGGTGTTTCACGGTGATACAATTTTGGACTTTTGCTATTTACAGCTTGCATTTAGGGACTCTTCAATACTTTGCAGTGTCCAGCACTCATTATTGTCTTATGCTCAAAAACATAATATCCTGCATTCATCTTATGAAATTAATAAAACAACTATAGAACATTATAATAAGACGTTTAAAGACTATATGTAATACTTGAAGTCATCAACACTTTGAAATAGACTTCTATGGTTTGTGTAAATATTATCACTGCTGGTATTGTTCGAGGGCTGTTCAGTTGGAGCCCATGTTTGGTTAGATTAGCATTGGAAACAATTGCAATAACTCAACTGACATTTGTAACATTAGTAATGTTTGCAACTGTCACACAGATAGTTTCATTGGTTTATATTTGATAACTCTTTTAAGAATTCTTACTTTGAAATAAAATTTCTTGTCAAGAATTCGTCTAAGGGCCGGTTTTTCCAACTCCGATTAAAACGCCGGTTAGCGTAATCATTGATTAAAACACCGGTTAGGACAAATTTGCGTTTTTCCAACGCCGGTTAACTCTAATCGTTGATTAAGAACGTCGTTAATCGACCAAATTTTAACCGGCGAAAGAAATACCTGATAAAATATTAAACAGTGATTAGGCCTATATACACATGCGCATAACCTAGAAGATTTGAATTTCTGTCATTATTATTTCTGTAATTATTGACAGCTGTTGTTTTCATATGCATTTGTTTTACTGTATAAAAGTATTTTTTGGAATTAATTAATAATTATTTACATCAGTGATTTAGTAATTGTATTATTTCTTCTATAAATGTAATGAACAGTATACAAATAGCATAATATTAAATATGTGTAACTTTTAGCTTGCTACAGAAATTTAATTAATTAATAACTACGAATACATTCTTTTCTCTGATGAGGATGATACAGCTTTGGAAGTTTTTCTATTCTACTACAATTCTGGGACTTTACCTTCATTCGTGTGGATTCTAAGATCCTGTGGCAATTTATGCTTGCATTTGCTCATTCCCTTTTTGTAATTGCATTTAATAGCACTTTAGATATGTCATTAACATATTAAACTATACTGAAAATTACAAATGAAATTGAAAATATGGAAGAAATTCTAGAGAAGCTGGTAGATTTAGGTTGAGATTATATGCAGACACTTTAAATTCTTTTAGTTGAACTGGTTTTGGATGAATAATGTACATGCCTGTAAAGTTGACGTGCAGTTAATTTCTGTACTAATAATTATTACAGGCACTGTCAAGTTCACACCGATTCCTCCAGAACATAACATTTATTATGTTGAAATCATGTAAACCAATTTGGAAACAAGATTTTCTCAATAAACCTTCTTTGATTAATGGACATAAAATTAGTTAGAATGCATTGTTCTTAATAAACAGCTGATGTATGATCTTTCAGTAAAAATATCTGGCTTTATTCACCCCACAGGAATTTGGTGAAAGTTAAATCATCTCAGATATGGCAATGCAAAGTACAATATTTTATATCATTATAGTGTGGCTGATAATCCAGCTTAAGACCCTCGATGTAGACTTTTCTTTTTCAGCAAACTTCCTATTTTTATGATTTTGTTACATATCATATATTTTACATAATTTTGGTAACTGTTAATTTCATATATGTACGTATATTGTATTAGTTTTTTCATTTTATCATAATTTTTGTATTTTTCAATAGCAATAAGTAATCAATAAATTTATTTCAGTTTCAAGTTTGTGGCATTTGTTATTTATTGAATAATAGAAATTTTAAATATGTGCTATGTACATAGAAATTCTCATGCAATATTCACAAAATAAGTACTTAAACCTTATTTACTAAAATGAAATTTCTAATTACATATAAAGAATATAATCTTTAAAAAAATAAGGGCAAAAAGCACAAAGAACAAATTCAAATATAGGAAATAGGGCCAATATTATTATAACAAATATGCTAATTTAGATCGAATGTACGAGCATTTTTGTTACCAACCTTCTAAAATAAACTCTTAATCACCGATCAGATAACCGGCGTATTTCTTGGCGTTGAAAAACGCCGGTTAGAGATAATCAACGATTAAGCGTAATCAATGATTAGTTAACCGGATACTTTAACCGGTGTTGGAAAAACCGGCCCTTAGTGTGATCAGCGTGTGATCATTCAGTTTTTGTGTTCTGAAGGCTTACAATCATTGCAAATTTATACGCGAATGCAAGCAGTGTATGTAACTGCATATATTGCGTAACCATGTGTACAGGAATCAAGCCGATTTTCAGTCCGAGCAATTTCAGAAAGTATCTATGACGATACAACAGCTGTCTATAGTATCGTACACGATTTGACTTAGAGCAATATCTCTGCGCAATTGGTTTCTCGTCTTTTGTCTGTGGAAAAAAATGCCAGTGAATGAACTTATTTTTGGATCACCTCACGGAATATAGACAGAATGGTAATGACTTTCTCCTATTTATTATTGATGTCATTATTTGGAATCATCCAGTGTATTGTTATGTTGTAAACGATAAAATTGAAAATTCTACAACCGAAGAAGTTTAAAGCATGACCTTCTGCAGGCAAGATGTGACTCTGAACGAGATTCATCAATTCAGATGAGAATGTCTAGAAAATGTTTCAAGCAATGTCGTTTTGCTGGACGATAATGCTTGTCCTCATGTTGCTAACGTATTAAAAGAAACTGCAACAAAAGGACTGAATCATCCACCTTATGGCCCAGAGAAGAAGCATCAAAAAGGAACTGTTTCACTCAGTCGGACACAGAAGAAGAAGCCACTAGTTTACCTGTTGAATAAAAAAATCCCGTCCGTTCAAATGCTGTCATAATAGACCTGCATTTTCTCGTCTAATCAGCTGTCGCTAATTGACCTGTTGATTAAAAGAAACTCTGTCCGCACATATGCTGTCACAAAACACCTGCATTTTTCTGCCTAATCAGCTGTCGCTGATTGACCTGTTGTTTCAAAATCTGTCCGATTTCATCATCCATGACAAACACTCCTACATGTGACTTACGTAGTAAAGAAGATATATCTCCGTCTCCTATAATATTGTTTGATTGACGCCCGAAAATTAACATAAACACCGACTGACTTAAGCAATCAGTTAGCTGTCATTTGTTATGTCAGACTTTGCCGACGTCTATGCTACTTATTACTTGAACAGAATTCATTTATTATGTTAGAATTTTAGGCAGGACGTACGGAAGAGTAGAATTTTGGTTTGTAATTTTGTTATTATTTTATTAAGCAAGGTAAAGAAAGGAATAAAATAATCGTATTACATACCTGGAAGAGAATATCTCCTATTGAGTTATCGGCAAAGAAAATAAGTCAGTCCTCACTCTCACATACACTAGTAATTAAAACCAAATAATCATTTGCTAGATCAATACGCACGCGACACAAAGCGTCACAGTAGAAGTATAGGTTATCTGCTTCGAGTATTAAGTAAAGAGAATCGGAAGGGGTAACACTCGTAGACAGTGTACGCCGGACGATTAGGCACCTACACCAGCATCCTTATTAGACGCACGAAGGAAAAGCTTGGGTAGCTTTGTTTATTAATTAATATATTTAAGGGTACGTTAGCGTATGTACAATACATACTATCTCGATCACAGCGATAAATGCACCTTTACAGACTCTTATGTTGCTCGTTTATCTCCAACAACAATGTTTAGATAAATACGCTGATGAACCGAATGCTGGAATAATGAAACTCACATTTTCTATATATTTTTTTGAATTGTGAGTTCTTTAATATTTGATGACTTATTTTTTTAAAAATTGTATTTTATTTAGTGTTTTTAATATGATTTCCTTACATAACATACTATATGTATTGATTCTATTTATTTCAGTAAAATACATATACTATTTGTACAATATGTAAATCGGCAAAAGAAACATATCTATATACATATATATTTACAAACACCAACAAAAAATCGAAAATAAATATTAAAATGATAACAATATGACGTAATATTAGAAAAAAATTTAAAAGAATTATTTACCGAAATTGTTACTATTAAAGAAATTAACATTTAAATTTGTTACTATAAAACACATTAACATATAATGAATTTGGAAAATATCACCCATAACAAGTCAATAGGTAACGCTATTGATTTGTGGATTGCATTCTTCACGATTCTCAGGAGCTTTTATATTATTTTCCAATTTGCTTTATCCTGGCTTTGTAACATTTGACACCTAAAGACTTCCGGGCAATTTATTATAATTTGTAATAAATAGAGTTCACATTCAAAATTATATTAAAATATTCGTTTTATTGAAGCCGCAAACCCGTCAAAATCCAGCATCATTACATAATCAATAGCCCCAGCTCTAAAGTTCAACAATAAAAAGGTACGCTCACTTCCGACTAGAATTACACTTACGTTGTTTTCTCTATTAGCCAATAGTTTATTTTGGCCTCAATATTCCTTATTGTATGCAGCTTCTTTAGATTGTAAGTCGGTAGGTAATTTAAAGGTTTTGGAAGCACATTTTTTATGCTTCACGCCACACTTATTCATGGGCCACGGAAACTCCTTATTCACCCCTATCAGCACTTTTTTTTGTGGTAAGCACGTTGTCCGAATTCAACCGTACAATCGCGATAGAAATAGTTTTTCCTCATTTAAGAACTGTAAGTTTTTGTATGCTATACTAACATTCTTCGTTTTATTTCCCTCAATACATCTAACTATAAGAATCAGAACGAATTGCTGTCTGTTAAAATGGCAAAAGGATCCATGACCACAAACTGTAAGAGCATGCAGTCCAATAGACAGATGAAGTCGTGATAAATTAGTGTTAAAATTCTATTATATTACCCTAATAGTGGTAAATACATAAAACGTTTCATCTTCTGCCTGATTAATTATTACGCATAGATTTTTTTTAAGAAAACACGTGTTTTATCATAACAAGTAGAAATTTCTGGGCGATTTTTAAGGTATTATAATTCTAACGAAATAAAATGCACCACAATTTTCATCTGTATCGACTTCTTAGTCGTTATTTCACAAAATAACATTTTCACGGATGTCTACATTCAGTAAAGGAATAATCGTGCCTTATTGAACTATTTGTAACCGTCAATAAATACACTGCACTGGACTGAACGTCGTCATTAAGATCATCCAGAGAGTACACACGCACACTGGGTGTTTCAACACGGCGGAAATGGAATTTTGGAGTTGTATTCTGACATTAATTTCCGGTGTACACGATGAGATAGTCGCGCTCTGGGACCGGGAAATGCCCTGACACATAAATATAATATACATGCTTTTCCTATTAGGTCAAATGGACGGTAAAGTAAAATTTGATACGGTATTGTAGGATACATGTAGTATTCGAGGATTAAATAGATAATTATTAACAAATTGTATATACGGATGAATTTTAATGAATTTTAATGAGAGTAATGTGAATAATCTACAAATGTCAACCATTTGGCCAGTCCAGATTCCATCACATAGTCTGTTTCTAGCTGAGTATCCGATTTTTTCTATTTTACACTAAAACAATTGTCAATAAATTTTTCCACCCATGCTTTTGTCACAAAGCACAATGACAAATGACTAATAAGATTAATTGTATATGTAATTAGTTGGGACGTTAGAAGTAATTACAACGAAAAACCTTAATTGCAATCTGGTCGAACATAAAGGATGATAACGGCAGCATGTTTACTGCTTGGTTAGAATATATGTAGTCCGTATACACTGATAACTGAAAAAAGTGGTTTTTGAACCACTTTTTCAATATCAAGGGATTTAAAATTGATAAATACTATAGAATTATAGAAACTCTATAAATATTTAGTTCCTATCGAGACTAATCAATTTTCCGGCATAGGCAGAAAAGGTATCTTTTTTGCTGAGTAGTCGGGAAAAGTGACACTTGTTGATTGAAATTTGTCAGCATAATTAGTATTGTGCTGTGAATTGGAGAAAAACAACTTTTTCCAGTCATAGTTTCTCAACAGATTTATTAAGAGTACAAAAGTATTACCAGCTGGATTTGGAATAATTTTTGAATTAAAAAATTTCGAAATTCGGACCGGAAGTAAAACTTCTACTCTTATCGAATTTTAATTTTATGCAATTACCTGGTAAATTATGTATTCTTTTCAGATTTATTAACAGTGTAGAGGTATTTAGAACTGTATTTGGAATAATTTTGTGTGAAAGAAATTTCAAAATTCGAATCGGAAGTGAAACCAAAAGCATTTAGAACTGGATTTGGCACAATTTTGTGTACAAAAATTTTAAAATTCGGACCGCAAATAACTATTATTGAATAGCAATTTTTGCAAATACATATCTCGTATATTATCTTATACAGATTTAGTAAGACTCTAAAAATATTTAGATATGGATTTGGAATCTTTTTTGTACAAAAGAAATTTCAAAATTCGGACAGGAAGTAAAACTTTTCTCTTATCTTATCGCGTAAGTTATTTGTTCTATACAGATTTATTAAGATTGTAATAGTTATTTACGAACTATATTCCCCCATGAGCGCACTTTGAAAGCACGAGGGGAAGTGAGTGCTTTTAATTGCTCGAATGCGTAGAAGATGTCTTCATGCAAGTGGTTTGTACAATAGTTTTTGTACGAGCATAATTTAAAAAAATATTATTGATTAAAGTGATTAGTATCATACCTAACCTAAAATAGATTACCTAATTAATTTAAGCGTTTCTTGTACGTACCTATTGCTCACATTTAAATTTAGTTTAAGTTATTATACTCTTGCTTATATTTATAGTGAATTCATCGCTATTTTGGGTTGATTAAAATTAATGGTCAATTTCAATGTTACTTGAGAAATAGTCAAATTGACGGCTACACAAATTTATTGGAAGAATTTTTAATTATTTCTCCTATTTCCCCAACTTTTAGTGAAGAATAGCCGAGGGAAGTAGTACTTTATAGACTAAATTTTATTACTATCAAGTTAGATTTTTTTTTAAATGCACCAAGGAGCCAGTGTTTTTTTCAATTTTTACAGTCGCCTCGACCGGAAAATACTCCTTGCTGGTCAAGCGATGCATGCGCCAAATGTCACTTTACAGGCGGTGAGTACAATATAGTTATTTTTGTACTCATATAACATACGCATTCATATAGATGCGGGAAATTCTATTTCCCGCACTCGTGCGGGAAGTAAAAATTAAATGTCAATTCAAATAATAAGTACTGCCAACTCAAAATTTTTGAATTAATATGAACAAATTTGTAGTGTGTTATAAATGATAACGTATTTAACAGTAGGGTATTACTTAAGTATTCGTACAAAAAATATTGTACAAACTTCGTGCGTGAAACATTTCGCGAATTCGTGTCCATAAAGCGCTCGCCTTTCGGCTCGCGCTTTAAAAATGGCCACTCATTCGCGAAATATGTTTTTCCGCACTTGGTCCGTAAATAACTATTACGAACCAAGTGCGGGAAGACTATTTTCCCGCATGAGCGCACTTTGAAAACACTAGCGACCGCAGGAAGCGAGTGCTTTTAATTGCGCGAATGCGGGGAAGATGTTTTCACGCAAGTGGTTTGTACAATATTTTTTGTACGAACATTAAATTAAAAAAATATTATTGATTAATGTCATTAGTATCATACCTAACCTAAGATAGATTACCTAATTAATTTAAGCATTTCATGTACATAACTATTACTCATCTTTCCCTAAAATTAAGTTATTATATCCTTACACATGGCAAACATGAGGTATATATTCTTATATTTATAAATTTATAGTACATTTATTAAGTTTTTTGGTTTAATCAATATATTATGAACTGCCAATATGAATGTCGATGTGGTCAAATAGATGGCGTCACAAATTTATTGGAAGAATTTTTAATTATTACTCCTAAATTTTTTTACTATCAAATTAGATTTTTTTTAAATGTCCCAAAGAGCCAGTGTCTTCTTCAATTTTTACAGTCGCCTCGACCTCTTTCCTAGTCGAGCTACACGTGCGCCAAATGTCACTTTACAGGCGGTGAGTACAAAAAAGTATTTAGAGCTACATTTGGATAATTTTTGTATACCTATAAAAATTGTCAAAATTTGAGCCGGAAGAAACACTTCTACCCACAGGTTTAATTTATTACGTAGAAAGTGCTAGTTTATGTACGCGTATTATCTTATTTAATATTTCGCTTAAAAAAGTAATAACTGAGGCGTAAGATAAGTGATCATATCTTTTTTCTTAAATGATTATTTAGTGTTGTGCATTCTTCCCTTTATTATTATTTTTATCCTGTAATAAGTAATTTCTACCGTAGGATAATAAACTATTAATAATAATAATAAAATGTCAAAAATCTATGAATGATTGAAATAGTGTTCGATTTGGTAACTGCCAAACATGAATAATCTACGACTACGACTATGTGCTTTCACTCAATCCCCAAATACATTATTAACCAATGTAATTTATCTTAACCTGTCAGCTAAATAACAGTGAAATAAATGAGCACACAAGTATTATCATGTCCTAACATGTTGACTTTTGTTTGCATGTTTGGATATAGATTACGTACAGTGTTTTGATGGTAAAATTGTTGGTTGCTAAATTAATAAATAGAAAGCTACAATTAAAAAATAATCAAATACTATAATTACTACGAACAGTGCATACAAACCCATTTACGTTAATGTTTGCAAAAGAAACAAATCCTCCTCTAGCGTACGTAATTATTATTTCGAACGAGTGCTGAACAAAAGCAATTTATTTGATTTGTTGTTTGTTCTATTAGAAAGCGCAATATTTACCATTCAAATTACCAGAGTTGGGTATTAATTAATAAAGAATACACGTTCCTTGTAAATGCTGTACTTAATTTATAAATACCAGCTTTACATACAAAAAAGGATAATTAATATTTGATAAATTGTTAATGCAAGCTCGAACGCTAATCTATTTTTAAGCGCTGTGTCGATTCGGATGTTCGCGATATCGAAGCATATTTAATGAAACCCTGTTCAGTTGAATTAAAGAGCTCTATTAATTATTTATCCATATACGTTTTATTGATTTTCGCTCTCAGAACTTTTTGTTACGCTCAACCATTCCTAAGTGGTTATTTTGGTAAATAATAAAAAAGTGTTCAAGGTTCTGATTTATTTATTAGTAAACGTCTACTTCTCTGGACAAAAAAATAAAACTTTCCTTGCAATAATTCACGAGATTTCCCTTTCGAAATAGTTGCTTCTTTATATAAAAATAATGATTGCTTCTGAATTTCACAGAGAATCAATTTTGATTTCAATAAATATACTCAACATTTTTTTTATTACAATTACACACTTAGGTCCTAAAAGCTTCCTTCGTTTTTTTATAATGGTGTTTACTAGAAGTAATCCTCTAAAGCATACATTTAGTTAAATCTCAGTAAGGTTTTCCATAGACGGAGAATGCACAGTTAAAGCCCATGTTTCAGGTTAGCCAAGACAAAAATTATAGTGACGCTTTAAAACGTTATTAGTGTAACTGTCGTACTAATCAGTTTCGTTTGTTTGTATTTGATAGCAATTTTAAACATTATGACTTTTGAAACGGCATTTATTATCTATAATCCGCTGAAGTGTGATCAGTAGGGATAGGTAGTCAAGGGTACTTTAATTGAAATTACGATCTGAATTTTACAATATTAGAAGATTTTAAGTAGAGAGCTTTACTGATTAATAATCAGAAGTTTTTGTGATATTGTAAAATTTAAATTTAAAAATTTTAATTAATGTACCCCTATATTGCAGGACTGGAATTAAATGAATAATGTACTTCATAATTTAAAAAAATGAGGTGTGGCCACCACACGACTTTCTTATACGTATGAGCGTTTCAAACTATACAATCTTAAGAATTTTTTATACAAAACTTATTTAAAATCCTATTCTAAGTACTCTTATTCTCTTAATAAATTGCTATAGAATGCATACTTTGCAAGATATTCGAAAAAAAGTGCTACTCGCTAAGAGTAAAAGTGCTACTTCCGGTCCGAATTTTGAAATTTCATGTATACAAAAAATATTGCAAATATAACTATAAATACTTTTGTACTCTTAATAAATATATATAGAATGCATAATTTACGACATATTTGCCAAAAATCGCTATTCGGTAAGAGTAAAAGTGTTACTTCCGGTCCGAATTTTGAAATCTTTTTTATACAAAAGATATTGAAAACTATGTTCTAAATACTTTTATACACGCAACGTACCTGTCTAAAAAGCTTGACTTCCGAAATATTAGTAAAAAACCGATTTTCGATCAGAGTAAAAGACCTACTTCCGGTAGGAATTTCGAAAAACTTTTTAAATAAAATTGTTCTCAATTTTAATTGTAAGTACATATGAATTCTTTATAAATTTGTATAAACTTAGTATTTGACGAAATATTGGCAAAATTCGATTTTTACTTTCTTATACGTAGTATAAGGAAGTATTGTGATGATGAAAATTTTCGACCTCGAGATTTTTGCAGATGTCCACGTTTTGATGTCCCCTGATACCAAAAAAGTGGTTTTTAAAAAATGTCTGTGTGTGTGTGTGTGTGTGTGTCTGTCTGTGTGTCTGTCTGTCTGTGACCACGATAGCGCTCAAACCGCTGGAGATATCAATTCCAAATTTTGTATTTACGTGTATAATCTCCCTCTTGAGATCTGATTAGTTTTTCAGTAAAATCGGTAGACCAGAAGTAGCAGTTTACTTCAGTATAAAAATCGAATTTTGCCAATATTTCGTCAAATACTAAGTTTATACAAATTTATAAAGAATTCATATGTACTTAAAATTAAAATTGAGAACAATTTTATTTAAAAAGTTTTTCGAAATTCCTACCGGAAGTAGGTCTTTTACTCTTATCGAAAATCGGTTTTTTGCGAATATTTCGCAAATCATGCTCTTTAGACAGGTACGTTACGGGTATATAAGTATTTAAAACATAATTTTCAATATCTTTTGTATAAAGAAAATTTCAAAATTCTGACCGGAAGTGCCACTTTTACTCTTATCGAATAGCGATTTTTTGCAAATACATATTGCTGTAATATTTGCCTTTAAATGAAATTTATATAATTTGTTTATTTATTTGTTAAATAAATAAATAAAATTGAAGTTTATGCTAGCTCTATAGGCAAAACAACATAATTCATTATCTCTCGTGGGTTCTACTGTGATTTACTTCTTTCCTTACTTGTTTCTCTTTCGTTATTGTTTTGATGTTGTGTGGGATAGGGTTATAAATAACTATGACACCAGATTACTTATGTGAAAAAAATGTATTATCTGCTTATTAATTACAATAGATAAAATTTATTGTTGCCTGTATATTATTTATTTTATTTGTTTATTTACAATTCTTACAAGTAGCAGCTTTCATAATAATATCGTGTTCGTTTATTTTAATATGAATTCAATCAATACAGGGTTTCTCCACCTTCACTCTTTTCTTACGAAGGCCTGTATATTTGGGCCAAATTATGTTGACTTGATAATGAAAGTACTGACTAATCGGCTTTATGCAAACATTCACACGTACTACATAAAGCTTGGATCAATCACCACCCCAGATACATTCCTAATGCATCACAAACTAATTGTCTAAACCTCTATTCTCACGGAGACTTTAGATTCTTAGTGCGAAGCTTTTAGGCGTTCCTGTTTATAAAAGTTTGAATATTGTTCAAAGCTGTGCTTACTAATGTCTTTTTTAATGAACACTGGTCCGTTGTGCAAGTATTCGCACACAGTACACTATTAAGACTAATGTTCTTAATTTTTAATAAAAATTGTGTCCCTATATTTACGTTCTAATATTTAAATAACTAAGTATTAAAAGAAATGGAGTGTTTAGAGAGAACCTGTGTATTTTTGATTGAATTTAATAGTTATAACAATATTATTTACTACTCACTGCGTAGATTCATATAACCTCGAATTCTTCTTGAAATTGGTTTTCCATTTTTGTGGATTCTTCCCTCCTTGGAATCTTCTATAAATTTAATGGTGACGCTCACTTCTTGCAAATATGGCGACGAGAAAACAATTGGAAATTATTCCTATAGAAGCGTGTATGCTTCTTGTTTGTTTGTGAGTTGTTAGTTAGTTTATTTATTTATTTATACTGCGGTAATAATGGTAAGCGTGTAGCAACTCCACTTGACCATTACTCGCTTAACACGTAGATGTATTATCTACTTCAAGAGACGCTATCACTTTGTTGTGTATTAGAAGTTTTTAATGTCACAGGTACCAGCTAACAACTAACTATTTTCTGTTGTGACTCCCTTTTTATAGTTGAAAATAAATGCCGCTCGTTATTTGATTGTTTTGCGGACTTTTATTTTTGAATTGTTCGTTGTGGCGCCTCTAGCGGATATCTCGATACTTATGCCTTGTCTCTTCTTCTTCTTGTCGTATTTTAGGTTGGTATTTATTTTATTATGTTCGTTCCTGACATTTGATATCTTCCACATTCACCAACGACAGTATTTGTTGTTGTTCCATTTATTTATATCTAATGTGCAGTAAGTATATTGATATTTATTTTGATGTTTTTCTTACGTTATTTTATTCTTTTATTGCTATCGTAAACATTCATTGTACTTATAAATGTATTCATTGCTACTTTTATTGTTTTGTAGGTACATTCTTCGACCAAGCGCTAACCTTACTCGTATTTTTGTTTTGGTGCTTTTAATCGGAAAGAATGTAAAGAAATTGGATATTGTTTCGATCGCCAGTCCCTCTGTCTGTGGCTTCTCTGTCTGCTCCGTTCTCTCTTCGAACCATTTTACCGTCCTTGGAGAGTTTTGTATGTTTAATATGCTGTAATAAATCATTGCTTTTTATATTAATGCTGCTTATTCCTTTGGTTACAGATGTTCATTTGTATGTGCACTAAGTTTGGAACCATGAAAAGGATTGCTATTATTCGCATTACGATAAGAATTGATACTTTTGTTGTGTATATTAAAAATGTTATACGATTCTGTGCTGTTCTTTATGATATACTTTATTTTAATATCCTTTTCAACGCAAATGTATGTATTTTATTTGTAAGTTACTTGAGTGCATTAAGCCTCTTCATATACATTACGAGCATATCTTATTTTATTCTCTGAGTATAGTTTAATTGCTTTTAAATGATTGACTCTTATAATTGTTCCGTTAGTTAACATCACTCTTTCACGGTTGTTGGTTTTAAGGGTCTTTCCATTTTTAAATGTAGGTTCTTTGCATAATATACTCAGAGCTCTTTTTGTTCCTAACCTGTAGTCAGGTTCTTTATTTTCAAATTTAAACGTTATCTCGGGTTTTTCACTTCTGAAAATAAATATTCATTTGTGTCATTTACTATTATCGTTGAGGTTTTTCCTCACTTATTTCTAAATGGTGTGTGTATATATTTAATCTTAATTAAAATACTTATATTCTAAGTGCATACCTGTGTTATCGTATGATTTAATAAATTTTATTTTAAAATAAATATTTCTTAAACTATGAGTGTGTTCTCTTATTGCTAATATTGATTTAAATACACGAGTATATCTTAGTGTCAACATTAATTATATCTATTTCTAACATTTTATAATTATATACAATATTGCCTTAATTTCTAAAGTAAAGTTCACGGCAATATGTCGTAAGTTATGCATTCTATATATATTTATCAAGAGTATAAAAGTATTTAGAACTGGATTTGCTATTTTTTTTGTGTATATGAAATTTCAAAATTCGGACCGGAAGTAGCACTTTTACTCTTAGCGAGTAGCACTTTTTTGATAATATCTTGCAAAGTATGCATTCTATAGAGATTTATTAAGAGAATAGAAGTACTTAGAATAGAATTTTGAATAATTTTTGTAAAAAAAATTCCTAAAATTCTATAATTTGAAACGCTCATACGTATAAGAAAGTCGTGTGGTGGCCACACCTCATTTTTTACTTTCTTATACGTAGTATAAGGAAGTATTGTGATGATAAAAAATTTTGAATTCGAGATTTTTGCAGATGTCCACGTTTTGAAGTCCCCTGATACCGAAAAAGTGGTTTTTAAAAAATTTCTGTGTGTCTGTGTGTCACCACGATAGCGGTCAAACCCCTGTAGATATCAATTCCAAATTTTGTATTTAGATGTATAATCTCCCTCTTGAGATCTGATTAGCTTTTCAGTAAAATCGGTAGACCGGAAGTAGCAGTTTACTTCAGTGAAAAAATCGAATTTTGCCAATATTTCGTCAACTACTAAGTTCAAACAAATTTATAAAGAAATCATATATATTTAAAGTTAAAATTGATCTTTGTTAATTCTTCTTCTACTACTTAGAGATCTGTCGATCTGTTAATTCTGAAGTTGCCCCTGCGTCTTTTCCTGAGAGGTAGATAGCCAACTATCTCTCCATCTCTTAGGTGGCTTTCCGATAGGTCTGTAGCCGGGCGGGTTGTTCTCTAGGACTATCTTCGGGAGTCTGTTCTCGTCCATCCGTCTTACATGGTTGTACCACTGCCTCTTACGTTGTCTTCCCCACCTCACAATATCCTGTATCTCGCATTGTTCCCTGATATCCGAGTTTCTCACCATGTCTCTTCTTGTCTTACCCACTATTGTTCTCAGTGTTTTCATTTCGGCGACCCTTAGCATGTGTTTCGTCTTGTTGGTGTCATCGCGGACTTCTATACCGTACGTCATAATCGGTCTGATGCAAGTCTTGTAGATTCTAATTTTGCTATCTTTTTGTTAATTGGTTTGGTCAAAATTTATGATAGCATGTCTTTGTTCCTTATCTGTTACTGTTTTTATTTTGTCAAAACCTACACGCTAAAAAGTATATTTTTAAATTAAGAAAAAAAAAATTCTCAAAAAAATTATATTCATACTAAATGTAAATTGCTTCAAACGATTATATTATCCTTATGTTAAGTATAGTCTTGGCTCAAGTGAATGCATTTTTTTTCAAACTAAAACTAGATTTACTTCCCTATATACAAAACAGAGAAGTCTTGATTTGAAACAGATTTACTTGACTCAAAATAATACTTTTTAGCGAGTATAAGCTTTGTTATTGTTTAATTCATTTAGTATTGTTATCACTTTTATCAGAGTTACCATTTTATATTTTAATTCAGGTATTTCTTTCTTCTTCTTTGTTATTACCGATGCTTTTGTTTGAAATTTGTTCTTCGGTCAATGTTACTTTCTTATACGTAGTATAAGGAAGTATTGTGATTTTGAAAATTTTCGACCTCGAGATTTTTGCAGACGTCCACGTTTTGAACTCCCCTGATACCAAGAAAGTGGTTTTTACAAAATGTCTCTCTCTCTCTCTCTCTCTCTCTCTCTCTCTCTCTCTCTCTCTCTCTCTCTCTCTCTCTCTCTCTCTCTCTCTCTCTCTCTCTCTTTGTGTGTGTGACCAGGATAGCGGTCAAACGGCTGTAGATATCTATTCCAAATTTTGTATTTACGTGTGTAATCTCCCTCCTGAGATCTGATTAGATTTTCAGTAATTTCGGCAGACCGGAAGTTAAAGTTTACTTCAGTTAAAAAATCGAATTTCAATGAATTCATATGTACTCAGAATTAAATATGAGAAAAATTTTATTATGAAAGTTTCTTGAAATTCCTACCGGAAGGAAGTCGTGACATTATGAGTATAAAAGTATTTAGAACTTAATTTTCAATATCTTTTCTATAAAAAAAAATTCAAAATTCGGAGCGGAAGTAACACTTTTACTCTTATCGAATACCGATTTTTGCAAATATCTCGTAAATTATGCATTCTATATACATATATTTATCAAGAGCACAAATATATTTAGAGCTACGTTTGAAATATTTTTTGTATAAAGGAAATTTCAAAATTCGGACACTTTTACTCTTACCAAGTAGCACTTTCTTTCGAATATTTCGCCAAGTATGCATTCTATAAAGATTTATTAAGAGAATGTAAGTAGTACAGTAGGATTTTGTTTATTTTTTTAGAAGATAAAAGTATTTAAATCTTAAATTACAACAACTTCTTTTTAATTTAAAACGCGCACACGTATAAGAAAGTCGTGTGGTGGTCACACCTCATTTTTCGAATGATGATATAACATTATGAGTGATCATAGGGATAGGCAGTCAGGGATAATATTTTAAAACTGATATTATCATTCGAAAATGGGTACAGTAGTTTTAATTAATGTACCCCCCATATTGCAGAAACGGACTTAAATGGGCACGATAATAGTGATGTATTACTATTACTGTGCCCTATTGCAAATAATGACATCACTCATTAAAAATTTATATATATATTTAGTGATGATAGTGATTGGCAGTCAGGGGTATATTAATTAAAATTACTTTCTAAATTTTACAATATTTTGAAACTTTCCATATTTTAAGTTTGCTGATTATTAATCAGTAAAGCTCTCAACTTAAAATTTTGAATAATTTTTAAAATGTTGTAAAATTTAGAACTAAATTTTAATTAATGTACCCTTGACTGCCGATCCATAGTGATCAACGTGTGATCATTTCAATTTTGTGTGCTTAAGATTTGCAATCTTTGCTAATTTATAACCGAATGAAGCGGCATATGGAAACGCATGTAATGCGTGTCCAAGTGTGAGGTAATGATACCGATAATATAGGAATGGAAAAGAAAGAACGAATGATAATTTGCGACCGTCCATACTGTATCAACAGATAATAATATAATGATTACAAAAAATTGTCGAAATTCAGTCAGAGCAATTCCAAATAAATATTGGTCCATAGTTTCCTACTCAAACTGAATTAAATGAAAGTTTGTTCTCAATCGGTTAATTGTCTTTTGTATGATCGCGTTTTGTATGATAGGCGTTAAAAGACAACCGTTTTCAATTGGTGCATTAGTACAAAACAATGTGAAAGAATTGTTCTATCAGCATCCACAAGAATTCTATGAGAAGAATAAATTGTGGAAATAATGAAGTATGTGACTTAATTGTGGTGGTGACTATTTGTAAATATATTCCTTATTGGCTCGTATCATAGACTAACTTTGATTGTAATCAGTATTACAGATTTCAAATAAGTTTTTGGTGAATTATATATTCCTTTTAGAAGTTATGGGTTAATTTCACGATTTCGTGGCTAAATTTATCTTCCTTGGCTTATGTCGGAATGGTGTTTCCTACCATTTGAATTAATTAATTAACTCTATAAAGAATAATACATTTTATACACAAATTAAAAAAAAACACATTACACAATTCCTGGCGTTTTTACGAACCAACTAATCCTATAAAAAATGTCTGTTTTCTGTCGCATTAAATCACATTTTTCGGAACTTAATTACTCGAACTTTGTCTTCGTCTTTTAAAATGTGTAGAATTTCAACATTATTAACTCTTCTATATATTTATCGCCAGTTTAATTATGTCTAAAATTTCTTATTATTTATGCCTCTTGTAGCCTTATTCATTATCTTTTGTGCTTATTGATAATTATAGTTTCGACAACATATGTGTATAGGTACTTGCTATGTGAGTTTTTATGTACTTTATATTTAGTGTTTCTTACCTATTACATTACTGAGCATTACACACTTATACCAATAGGTCCAGCTCGGAACGGTGCTACTCCCTTGTATTTAAATTAAAATGGCCGAGGCCTTAAACAAATCGGTACCCAGAAATTCCAAGAAGGTAGTGAATTAAGCACCACCACGGTAATTAACCTTCTATTATACTTTAGGAGGACGCTTGTCTATTTATCTAATCACCAACTTATAACACTCAGTCTTACCTCTCACTTCCCCAAGGGTCGATGTAAAATATGAGAGTCAGCACTGCCTCCAGCTACAGTCAGAGAAGGGCGAGTTCGAACACCGTACTAAGTCGAAGGTTGAGATGTCAGGGCGCCTATCCGTAAAAATATGCTGAGCCCAACAGATATTCAGACCCCGGACCAGATCCAATATAAAACTCCCCAGGTGATAAGAAAATAAGACCAACACACGTTCATTCAACTTAACAATCAGTTTATTGAAAATTCAATTCAATATCAACAGCGTATTTCCATTACCGTACAAACCGGCTATATACTCTTATTTCTGATTCCCAAGAGATATTTAGAACGATAGAATTAAAAAAAAACAATGAAAAGTAAATCTCAAGCGCAACTCGGTTGCAAATATTAAATTCCTGAAGGGTTAATTAACATTAAATGGCCACCCAGGGTGATCCACAGTTCAAAATTTATCAATGACGAACAATAACATTATTTTAAAATTCAAAAATGGTAAACGCAAGAAACAATCTTAAAATTAAAATTAATTGACCAACAGTACTCTTACAAGCACACAGTCATAAGGCAACTTGCCAGGAGTCCCTCCAAAGTCGAACAGTTTGATCGTGATTTGCAACACGTCAAAACTAAAATAAACACTCTGTATCTTAGAGGCAACCGACAATCTATTCGACATCAGAGTGCAGACTCTAGGTTATAAAATATCTAATTCTATTAAACCAAATAGCGCTAGTTAACTATGCTTTACATAAGGAAATGTGATTAATTAAATTCCATAATTTCTTACGAGATTATACCAAAATAAATTACAAACATAGACTAAAATGCATTAATTAACATCCAAGAATTTACACAAGACCAATGTGAGGCTACACTGCCCTACACATCACAAAATTTAGCTCAATTTCTAAATTCAAAATTAAAATGGCTACGTAACGTCTCCAAAAATGTCAAAGTAACCTCCAAAATGGGGTCACTATTGTTAATAAAACCACATTAAATTAATTAATTCAAAACATTAAGGCTCACAGGCCACAAGAAGTTAAATTAGGAAATACGATTACTTATTTAATTATTCCGCCCGGAAAATTGAAATTCACTGTTCAAATTACACGATATTGACACAAATTAGCTAAACTGTTTAGTCAATGAAACTCTACCCTCTGGATAATAACAGAGAAAATTTACACAGTCACAATACCTTAAAGAAGTCACATCCACAGCTACCAAACATGATACCTTCTACGGATCCACACGTTACAAGAAATCTGCTCTCTTATCTTCGGCTAACGACATCTCAGAAAATTAGCGTATGAAGGCTACAGTATCCCATGATCTGTACCTTAATTATGTCTTCACCGCAAGATCCAGCAATCAATTTCTTGGCACCGTAAGATTACAAGCACGTGGTTCTCACGTCTTAACCCCAAAATCAAAAATGCTCAGATGAGGCTTATGTCAGGCCCAACACCAGCAGCTAAATTTAAATATAGAAACACACAAATTAAGATCGATTAGACACGTGGAAACTATACTTACAGCAGCTTAAACAATTCCCAAGCCCAGAAGAAAATATCCTCGTAAGAATGAAGTACAACGCCAAAATTCACCAATAATACTTGAGAAGCCCCATAAAATCCGCTTTTGTATGCGATTATCGACGATAAAAACTCAATTCTTCATCATTCTCAAGTAAAGCTGAGGGAAATGATTCTGCTCTGTCGTGTCCAACCTTCCTCAACGACCGTTAAAAATCAAAAAAGAAAGAGCCTAACATGTCAAGCCTGATCATGAAACGCACAACGACAATTGTGCTAAAAGAGCGAACGATCCAACTAATACTTTTAAACGTACGACAAAAATACAGGTTCAAATAACCATAGGAAAATGGACAATAATTATTAATAATTTGTTGCATAACTCAGGGCCGAAAGAAGTTAAAAAAAAACGAAATTAACAATAACTAAGGAAACAATTTAATTAAATGAAACAACATACGCCATCTACCCGACAATGCCTGTATACGTTACACCCACCTAGGCGAGACAGAACGCGTGTAATAGGAATCTTAAGCACTTCTACACCAGATGGCCGTAGTAGTAGAAAGACGACATAAATTTAATCAAAAACGAATTACGTATTCCGACAATTAAAATAAACCATTAAAGGATAAAATACAACCAAAAAAAGAAACGTAACAATTCCTCCCTTTCCACAAAAGGTTATTTACTTGTAAATTACCGTTAAGCCAAGAGTTATGAAACCAGGAACTGGACTGTGCGTAACACAACATATAACATACGATACAAGGAACCAAGTTAAAATCGACAACGACTAGGCAAAAAGGAAGACGAATGTGCGCGACCATGTCCGACAGCAAACGCAGCATCACCAAACGCTTGACCAAAACCACCACGCGGTCCTTCGGCATTCAGCCGGTACGGGGAATTAACGAGGGAATAAATAAAAAAAACATGGGTGTCAAGATTCTGCACAGACGCGCCCCGAGACCTGACCAACCGACAGCCCAGTACCACTGATAGCATCAAAAAGGAAATGGAGTAGACGGGTTAAGTTACGGTGTGCCCGGCCGGCGGTGATCCTTACGACGGTCGAAGGCACAGGAATTAGGAAGAGATACTACCAATAGACCAAGATGCGGGAAAGGCAACCCCCGGAACGACACTCTGCAGACACGCGACGGTAAAAGAGAACTTTGGGTGAGGCCCTCGGTATCTCAAAACAAACAAAAAAAACAGGTGAACTAAAAATGGGTTTATTACTACAGATACGGGATACAAGCGGAATAAGGAGAGGTATTTAAAGATAGGGTAGCGCAGAATGGTGAAACTACTAAAAGACACAGACGGCACGTCCACGCGACAAACGTACATTCCGGAAACACAACAACTGAAGATCGCCAAACAAAATAGACATAGCAAAAGAAGTTTAAAGTCTGGACCGGCGTTGTCCCGACTGAAACGCTGAAGGCAAACGATAAAGCCATAAGGCGAAAGTCAATATCAAATCCTGGAGGTAACATTTTGACAATAACAATAGCAAAAAGAAAGTCGCCAGGACACGACCCTTGGAAGGCTGAGAACTATCAAATAAAGACCGTTCTTCTTTATACCTTCGCAAATAAACGTCTAATCAGGAAGAGAATGTCAGTACGACATATACAACACGATAGAATAACCATCAAATGCAAATTCTAGACCATACGATACGTAACATAATCCCAAAATGGTAAAGGTTCTAGAACTGCTATACGGTACGAAAGTAATAAAATCGTCAATACTTAATCGTAAACAATACGAAGTCATATTCGGTACGGAACGTCAAATCAGTACGGTAGAGTCGAAATCGGAACAAAAGTCAAAATCGGTGCGAAACACATAACTATCAAAGTTATACGGAAGTCGAAAATAACTTAACTAACGTAAGTTATACGGTACTCAAAGGTAACATACAGAGTTACACGAAATTAATCCACCCAATTCAATCGTCGCTGTGTGGGCTATCGACAAAACATAGGGAGAACATCCCAAATCAGAACACGTAAGGAAATACGTCGAACCCACGACAACTAAAATTGAAGATGTTAAAAGAAACGGGGGACACTGAGAATTTTTGGGACGCCTTTTACGCCCAGGCATTAAACCCACAGGTATATTCGTTAGGCCTACCTGCAAACCGAAAGACTTGCAAGAGTTCAATCATCGTTAGGTTGTGTTTTAAGGTGTTCAACACTCCATGTACCCGGACAAAAAAAAAACTACAAGCTCGGAGATATACTTCCTGGATCGATCACCAAAATTAAAGTCCAAGAAACATTAGCAGATTATCAATAACTACAATAAACCCAAAATAAAAGTCTGCTAAATTCACCAAAGAAACACAAGTGGCTCATACAACACCACTAACTGGACTATAGATCGTAACAGAGCTTATTCATGACGATAACTGACAACTGAACTCATACGGAGAATAACGAACAAAAGTTCGTTACATGAAATCAAAAGATTTCAAGACATACAACACACAAGTGTAAAAGTTACCAAGGACCACAAAACTAAACAATACATATGGGAAAACTCTAATAACCATAAAAGAAAAGATGGATAACTACTATCTCATGAAGCAATTAAACCAACGTAAGAATACAATTACACCCGTTGACTTTTGACGTGCAGATACAAATTATCCCACATATGTGGTTGCAAAATACGGTACGAGACGATACTCCAAAGCGATACGATAACCTTCCATTTAGTTCAAAAATCCCGAATTATACGGCAACTATACGGTACTATACGATAAATTAGGTGAACAGGTAGAAGGCTCCACACGATAAGCCAAACTGTAAAAGTGAAATTCAAACAGGTTTACACTTCACGAAGATAGGAAAAAAAAGGGTCGAGAAAATTTAATTATCCCAATACGTAACTACAAATATTTCTCAAATTAGACAAACGAAAAATGATCCTATAAGGGACAATCACACACACTTTAAAAACATCTCTTTTGAACATTAACCGCCAAACTGCACACATGGGGTACCAAATTTGTTAGAGTACTCAACATAAGAAACATTGTAGCGCAATCTACCCACAACATAACAGAATGAACTAATGGTATCAACAACATTAACGATAACAACGGCATGAACGGTACGGAAAGGGTTACCGAAAATAATAATACGAAAATATACCAAACGTCATAATTCATTCCAATCAAACATACGATAAACAGATTGTAAAAGTAATATTCACGAAAGGCCAAGACAACTGAAGACCACACAAACACAGCCAAAGCCAAATCTTAAAAGCGATTCAATTTATCCGCAATAACATTAAGAAGTGACAAATCCCATATAATCCCATATTATTATTAAACAACCTATTACACGATATATATTATTACTATTATTATTACTATTAACTCAAGGGCGATACAGCAACAAAAAAAAAGTATGAGACTGACTGCATAAGCGATGACCCACAGTGACGAAACAGATTCGAAAATATTAATTCCACTAACTAACGAAATAATCAAGTTCAGAACAAATGATAGATTAACACATACAAGTCATACTACGAAATACCAAGTCACGAGATACCATCTAACAGATCTAATAAGTACTCTAAACATTCATACTAACCAATCAACCGCCATTTTGAAGGTCAGAACCACTATACCTGTAGCCTACACAAGATACACAAAGTTGTAAAATACAAAGTCACCACACAAGACTTAAACTCGAAATGTTTTACCGAAATATTACTCAAAAATATTTAAAAGACGAAAATTTCTCACAAACAATTTGGCCCTATACTTCGCAATTGGTTCTCAGATTTCCAACACTGTTATTCAACAATGTATACGATAAGTGCTCAAATGTACGAAAATATTCAAGTATACGGAAGTAATCAGATATACAGAAACATTCAAAAGTACGGAACATACATTAGCGATAAAGTATCAAACATTCTAACATTCAGTAACTAAGGGCCAAAAGTACACATAACATTCGAAATCACACACAACGTAAGACGTAACTGTGATATAAGCTGGGATATACTTTACTTTACTCAAAACAAAATATGACAAGGTCTTCAATGCTAAAATTAATTAACTCCGGAAGATGATTCAAAAGTTTCTGAAATTCCCAAAATCTAAAATTCTTGATTTATTAAAAAAAACTAATTTTTTTTTCCCCTTCAAAAAGGCCTCACAACGTTGGCCGCTAAAACCCTTTTCTAAGGCCCCACACGTTGGGCGCTAAAATCCTTGCTACCCCCTTGTATTTAAATTAAAATGGCCGAGGCCTTAAACAAATCGGTACCCAGAAATTCCAAGAAGGTAGTGAATTAAGCACCACCACGGTAATTAACCTTCTCTTATACTTTAGGAGGACGCTTGTCTATTTATCTAATCACCAACTTATAACACTGAGTCTTACCTCTTACTTCCCCAAGGGTCGATGTAAAATATGAGAGTCAGCACTGCCTCCAGCTACAGTCAGAGAAGGGCGAGTTCGAACACCGTACTAAGTCGAAGGTTGAGATGTCAGGGCGCCTATCCGTAAAAATATGCTGAGCCCAACAGATATTCAGACCCCGGACCAGATCCAATATAAAACTCCCCAGGTGATAAGAAAATAAGACCAACACACGTTCATTCAACTTAACAATCAGTTTATTGAAAATTCAATTCAATATCAACAGCGTATTTCCATTACCGTACAAACCGGCTATATACTCTTATTTTTGATTCCCAAGAGATATTTAGAACGATAGAATTAAAAAAAAACAATGAAAAGTAAATCTCAAGCGCAACTCGGTTGCAAATATTAAATTCCTGAAGGGTTAATTAACATTAAATGGCCACCCAGGGTGATCCACAGTTCAAAATTTATCAATGACGAACAATAACATTATTTTAAAATTCAAAAATGGTAAACGCAAGAAACAATCTTAAAATTAAAATTAATTGACCAACAGTACTCTTACAAGCACACAGTCATAAGGCAACTTGCCAGGAGTCCCTCCAAAGTCGAACAGTTTGATCGTGATTTGCAACACGTCAAAACTAAAATAAACACTCTGTATCTTAGAGGCAACCGACAATCTATTCGACATCAGAGTGCAGACTCTAGGTTATAAAATATCTAATTCTATTAAACCAAATAGCGCTAGTTAACTATGCTTTACGTAAGGAAATGTGATTAATTAAATTCCATAATTTCTTACGAGATTATACCAAAATAAATTACAAACATAGACTAAAATGCATTAATTAACATCCAAGAATTTACACAAGACCAATGTGAGGCTACACTGCCCTACACATCACAAAATTTAGCTCAATTTCTAAATTCAAAATTAAAATGGCTACGTAACGTCTCCAAAAATGTCAAAGTAACCTCCAAAATGGGGTCACTATTGTTAATAAAACTACATTAAATTAATTAATTCAAAACATTAAGGCTCACAGGCCACAAGAAGTTAAATTAGGAAATACGATTACTTATTTAATTATTCCGCCCGGAAAATTTAAATTCACTGTTCAAATTACACGATATTGACACAAATTAGCTAAACTGTTTAGTCAATGAAACTCTACCCTCTGGATAATAACAGAGAAAATTTACACAGTCACAATACCTTAAAGAAGTCACATCCACAGCTACCAAACATGATACCTTCTACGGATCCACACGTTACAAGAAATCTGCTCTCTTATCTTCGGCTAACGACATCTCAGAAAATTAGCGTATGAAGGCTACAGTATCCCATGATCTGTACCTTAATTATGTCTTCACCGCAAGATCCAGCAATCAATTTCTTGGCACCGTAAGATTACAAGCACGTGGTTCTCACGTCTTAACCCCAAAATCAAAAATGCTCAGATGAGGCTTATGTCAGGCCCAACACCAGCAGCTAAATTTAAATATAGAAACACACAAATTAAGATCGATTAGACACGTGGAAACTATACTTACAGCAGCTTAAACAATTCCCAAGCCCAGAAGAAAATATCCTCGTAAGAATGAAGTACAACGCCAAAATTCACCAATAATACTTGAGAAGCCCCATAAAATCCGCTTTTGTATGCGATTATCGACGATAAAAACTCAATTCTTCATCATTCTCAAGTAAAGCTGAGGGAAATGATTCTGCTCTGTCGTGTCCAACCTTCCTCAACGACCGTTAAAAATCAAAAAAAAAGAGCCTAACATGTCAAGCCTGATCATGAAACGCACAACGACAATTGTGCTAAAAGAGCGAACGATCCAACTAATACTTTTAAACGTACGACAAAAATACAGGTTCAAATAACCATAGGAAAATGGACAATAATTATTAATAATTTGTTGCATAACTCAGGGCCGAAAGAAGTTAAAAAAAAAACGAAATTAACAATAACTAAGGAAACAATTTAATTAAATGAAACAACATACGCCATCTACCCGACAATGCCTGTATACGTTACACCCACCTAGGCGAGACAGAACGCGTGTAATAGGAATCTTAAGCACTTCTACACCAGATGGCCGTAGTAGTAGGAAGACGACATAAATTTAATCAAAAACGAATTACGTATTCCGACAATTAAAATAAACCATTAAAGGATAAAATACAACCAAAAAAAAAAACGTAACAACGGGCCATAGTCAGCAATGAGTGGCAACACCGAAACCCCCACCGAAACCCCTCTACCCGCAGCAGCTTCAATTGCAGCACATTGCAGTTAAGAATTTAGTAAGACTTAAACCGCGCAAGGATATAGTCGTTTGCATATTCGTTCTGTATACGTAATTTGCCCATTTGTTTCAGACATAATAAGGTCCAATTTATTATTATTATTGTATTCTTAGCTGCTACGAAAAAGTAATTTTAAGTAATAAAAAAACAATAACGTTTTCTAAAAGATAAAAGTAAAAAAATCAATAATTCTGCAAAATAACTTTAAATTTTAAGAAAGACACTCAAAATAGGATTCGAAAATACCGCCCTCTCTTGCCAAACAATAGCCGAGCCGATTGTAAAACTCCCGCCTCACTCCCTCGAGATTTCTAGGGGTTATTGTCTCGAAAAGGCGAAACAGTTTAACTTGTAACTGTTGCAAGTTCGGGATTGTTAGAAGACCGTAAAGATTTTCTTTGACATAACCCCACAGAAAAAAATCGCAGGGATTGATGTCGGGTGATCGAGGTGGCCATATTATCGTACCCCTCCCGGAAATAACACGATTAGGAAAAGTATTTTCTAAAAACTCTCTTACTAATCTGCTGTTATGCGCGGGACAACCGTCTTGCATAAACCAAATTGCATCAAAATCGATGTTTAGTTGACGGACAGCAGGAATAATTCGTGTTCGCAGCAAATCTAAATATTTTACTGCATTCAAATTGCCGTCGATAACAAATGGCCCTATAATGTTATCACCCAAGATACCCGCCCAAACGTTAAGTTTTTCGGGGTATTGAGTTTTAACATTACGAGTTAGATGTTTATTTTCTCGAGACCAATATTGCACGACTGAGGGGTTATGCTTCCCATGACGTGGAAAAGAAGACTCGTCGGTAAACAGAATATTTTTTATAAAATATTCGTCCCTGTTAGCCTTTTCCATCACGGACTCACAAAACTCCATTCTTGCAAAATTGTCCTCGGGAAAAATCTCCTGGCACTTTCGAACTTTGTAACTTTTATATTTGTTGCGTTTTAGAATCCGCTTTACTGTACTTCTACCAACACCGATTTCGTCTGCAATTTGCCGTGTACACTTAAGGTCGCCCATTTCAACTAACGAACAAACCCTCACGTCTCTCTCCTCCCGATCGGCAGGTATTAGAGGGATATGAGGCTGTTCGTCAATTTGTTGGCATTTGCGGCAATTTCCAACTACACAGCCATATTTCCTAAACGCATTTACGATCCTTTCAATCGTCGAATGCGAAGGAATAGGCCGATTTACGTACTCTACAGCAAATAAATCAGCGGTTGTTCGACAGGAATTGCCTGCAAGATACCACGAAACTATTTGTACCTTCTCTGCGGTTGTATACACTGACATGATAACTACCTTTACGTATGCACAGCTAAATACGAATGACGGGACATCTGTTGCGCTCGATCATCGGAATTAGGTTGCGCACGCGGAGTGGTATCGTACACACGTTGCCACATAGCATTACGTTCCATACGGATATTGTTGCCTATGTATGGCCCGTCGCGGGCTGGACCTATCGGTATACACATTATTGTTTGTGTTACTGCCATTTGCTCTTCGCTCTTATTATTAATCGTTGTACCCAAGTATTTGAAATTTTCAACTTCTTCATATATAAAATTTCGAATTTCTATTTCCTTGTTCCTTAGAAACCGAAGAAGAAAATTTCCCATAAATAACGCAGCTTAGGTAGATTAATCATAATAGTAACTTGGGTAATTAACTAACTTAATTAAATGAAGTTTGTTATAGATCTTGACAATAATGTTGCTATTTTCAACTTGGTTGGTGAATTTTAAGGGCATTATAAATTCATATCTATGCAAGACAGTCAATGTTATCACTCGGTGATTAATAAAGAATTATCTACAATGTACCTTAGTAGAACATTACGCACATTACTGATCAAGCGTTTCTTTTGGCCAAATATAGGAAAAGGGCAAGACTACTTAATCAAAAAAAAAGAGAAACGCTAATGAAAAGGGGCTGTTTTGTTAGCAAAAAACTATAAAACATGTAAAGCAACTGCACTACAAATTTCTTAAACCAAACTTGATAGTTTACTAAAAAGATTTCCATCATGATTATTTCAACACACATTATCATCCAAACCAGATCGATTTAATTCCGTTAATGTTTGTGTTCCAAAAAATTCGGCATCGGCACCATTATGTACTTTTGTGTAGAAACTGGTTTATTCTATAGTAACTATATGTATTTCAGTATCAGTCAAAATTACCTAAAATTTCTTTTTACGTTGATATTGTAAGAATTGCCTGCTGGTGTCAGTAAACGCCTATTTCTATTCAGATATCTCACCAATGCATAATGTAAATATAAATATACGAAGTTTAAGAGCTTATTTTCCTCTGTTGGTCGTCCGATTTGTGTTATTTTACATCTTATTTCGGAAGACATTTCACATTATTTATATAAATTTGACATGTTGCATACACTAGAAGTAATCATTTATAATGATGTCATTTATAATATAAATTTCAAGTAAAGGACTCTAAAAAGGTCTTTTCCTATAATCTGCACCAGCCTACTTTCTATATACCCAATATCCCAGCGAAGCGATGAAATCCATTATTGATATACAGGATGTTTATTCACTCACTGATTTAATAAAAACAGTATGTATATTTATGTCAAGTATATCGATATCTGACGAAACAAAATGTTTTTTTAATTGTGTATATTTTTATTAAAAAAGTCAACGTTTTTATATTAGATAGTACAGATTATGTTCAGGAACAGACGTGCAAAAATACACACACATATGGTTTAAAGGTCGAGTGTGTGTTATGCATGTTCGCTATATGTAAACACTTTCATTAGAGATAAAAAATACTTATACAGCTATTTCTTCAGATATCCGATTACAAAATAATAAATGAAACAGTTTATCTTTTAATAGCGCCTCAATATGTTTTGTTGATCGTTTGTAATGCACAATTACAGCAAATGTTCATAATTCTCACCATTTCCTTGAATACATACTCTGGCGTGTCGTATAAAGGCCGGACCCCACATGACCGCACCGCGCACGCACCGCGCACGCACCGTGCCCGACCCGCAAGTCGACCGACTGTGGATGACGGTCAAGGAAGACCTCAGTCACACCGTTTTTCGACCGTGCAGTCAGCGTCACGGTTGGAGTTCAGTATTCTTGTAGAAGCTCATTCAGCTGTTTCGTGGAGATAAAATGTTGAGAAGTTTTACAAACAGTAAATTAGGGATGGTAGCACTTGCTTTAGAGAAAGAAGATGTTAATTGGAGAAGAAATCATCGCAGATATTGGAGAAGAATGTGGGTTCACAACGCATATATTTTTCGTCAGCCTGGTCATACAACACAGAAAACTTTCTCACCTCTTCTATTAATTTTTCCGTATTCATTATTAACAATAAAAATCAATTTCTACTCTCGTACACCGCACCGTGCACGTCAAAAAGTAAACTAAACTAGTCGGGCCCGGTACGGCCTCGGTGCGGTGGTGTTGGTGGTGTGTTGGTGCGGTTATGTGGGGACTAACCGGCACTCTTGCAATGTGCAAGTCACTCGCCGTGCGATGCGCAACACACGGCCGTCACACGGTGCGCTCATGTGGGGTCCGGCCTTAAGTGACTGACGCACACTTTGAAACAAATTGCGTTCACTTACACAATCTGTTTTCACAATGACAGGTTCACGCAATTCGTCAATATCGTCCTGTAGACTCGTCAATTCGTCCAGTATCTCTTAATCGTTGAACTAATCGTACAAAGGTAGCTCTCGCGGGGAATTGTCTGTTTGGAAATTGTTCCGGATATCGTCGCCGCTGAGCTTTTGCAGCATTCTGTTCGCACTCACCATACATTAACACCATAGCTACTAATTTATTATTATAGTAAGACATACTCTTGAAAGGACACAATACAAAAAAAATTATATAAATAATACAATATTTGCCAGGTACAACTTCAGTGGTCCATACAAATATGAACACTAGACTATCAGCTGTTAAATATCGTAATATGATACACTGTAAGCGCACTCTTTTTGCGACCGCAACAGATCAGCATTTCTCGTTTAAATAAGCAAGACTTACGTAGAAGGCACACACATACACACTTACACTATGTGTACAGACCGTTTTGACAATATTTTCCATAATTTTCTTCTTTTTTTGCGCTTATTTAAAAACTTGTTCTACGCGAATTTTTGGTAACATATTCTACATTTTGGGAAATTTATACCCTCCAAATTATGCAACCGAGTGATCAAACACCCTGTATAATTATGTGGAGCGGAAAAAAATAATTCGAGAAGTGTAGATGCAATTTAAAATAGGGGGCCATGTGATAATTTCCCTTCCAAAATTATTCAACTTTTGACAAATTTTTATGAAGTGATGATTAAAGATGAAAAAAATATTATTGGCTCAATTTGTAAAAAATCATTTCACTACGTAAATATAGCCTTTATTTCACTTCATTTCTGGGCATGTCTTTAGGATTACATACCTTTCACTGAACATAAAAGTTCTAAAAATAAAAGGGAACATCTGTATATTTACCTAGCAGTGAAAAGTGTTAAAATTTACTATTTTAAAATGTATATTTTCTTACGTCTGTGACCACTGTTGTAAAAGCTACAGAATCTTAAGAAAGCGTAGTTTAATGTCATTCTATGCAGCCATTGGCTGAACATATACTGCAAAACGTTGGCCTTTTTCTGTGCGGAGATGGCTAAAAACAAACGAGTCCAAGGAGGATAATGATTTTTTATCAAGAAATTTTATCCTACGAAAAAAAAAAACTCCCCAAGAAATAAACGCATTTTTTAAAGCTTTCGAACGCTGAGAATCCTACACATTTTGTAAATTTTATAAACATGTGAATTCGAGAGGTAATTGACTAACGTTGCAAAACTTTCTAAATACATTGTATAGAATATCTGGAGAGTTCTGGTTGTGTGTATAACCGTTAATTGGAATCTAGCAAATTCAGGTATTTAATTACAAAGATTAAATAGAGGAAATTACTAGTCGGCACGTTTGACGGACAATTTATCAAACCAGCACAGCAGCTTGATTGTAATTACACACTGTAGTATAGATGGAAAATAGTACACTTACATGATTTGCCGCATAATTAACAATTTGTAGGTATATTTAGATGTACGTATATAGATATATATCAAATTGGTTTATTTAAAGCTGTATCTATTTAATATTATAGATAAAAGAAAATAATTTACGTAGTTATTTTATTTTAGTTAATGTGTCAGCCAATCGTGTCTTATTATTAACTAGTAACTGAAAATTCATGTATTTCGAAATTTTATTCTTTTAATATTTTTTTTAGTAATTTATATGTTATTTCTCCACATACTCCGCCTTATTTATACGTTCTGAACAGTTGAAATACATTCAGGAACACTCGCCGGGGGCCTCACGCTGTCAAATGAACGTCCCCACACTACAATATGTTAGAGCGTGGCTACCGTACAAGTTTTTTTACGTAAGCAAAATAGTAAATATCAGAGAAAAAAATATCAAGTTGTAAGGCTAATGTTAGAGTTAAGTTTTTTATAGTCTTCCTTTTTCCCATTTTTAAAATTATGGCTTCCCGTATTTGTCCGATAGGTCATTTGGCATTCGTCGTAGGTGGTCTTACCAAGCTACCATGCCTTCAAATACTTTCTTCGTTAGAGACAGTCATGCTTTGTTTAATAGTTGGTGTCAGTGCACGTAATGATACACAAACGCATAATTTTCATTGTTTGGGTATATTATGTATGAGTCTATAATTTGAAATTAAGTATGACAACTGTCAGAATTTGAAGTTTTCTTAAGCTTAGCATGTACACCAACGTTGATTACTTAATTACTTAAAATACAGCCTACTTTAATGAGGTAATATTTTGAAGGCATGGTGCATGTCTTTTGCCCTATCGGAGTATTTCTTATTTTACTCTGTAGATTCTTGTATATACTTTGTCAGATTTACATTTAATCGGCAGTCAAGTGTAGATTGCCCTGCAATATTATTTCTGGAGGAGATGTATTTACTATTATCTGGTAAGTATAGACACATAAGTATACATAGTTACCAAGTAACAGTAAATATGCTGCATGACATGGAAAGTGCAACACCAAGAATGGGTGCGAATTTTTTGACCAAACTTGGTAGAAACGTATAACTAGTCAAAAGCAATAATTGATTAAAATTTTGTTGCGATAGATCAAGTGGTCATGACACATCTGACACTTCATTCAGTTTTCGCTGACATTAATGTGTGGTGTATTAATTGTTTGTTTGAAATGAATTTCAACGCTTTTGTCTTATTATACCTTTGTTTAACGTATTTAAAGAGTTTTATTATGCCTAGAGTGCGGCAACGTGGAAATTATCGCCAATTAAGCGAATTCGACAGAGGTCGAATTTTTGGTTTGCGAGAAGGTGGTTTTTCATACAGGGAAATTGCAAATCGCCTTAACCGGAACCAATCCACCATTATGCGCTGTTATCAATCATGGACTAGGGAAGGTCAGGAAAGACGCCAAAGAGGAACCGGAGGCCGAAGAAGAACTAATGTGATACAGGACCGCCGCCTTCGCTTAATGGCACTAAGAGACAGGTTTTCCAGTACCAGATCAATTGCTGACGTGTGGTTAGGTAATATTGGTCGTCCTGTAACCCTTCGAACCGTTTATCGTCGAATTAGGGGTTTCGGCTTACAATCTTATCGTCCACATCTTGTGTTACCACTTACGGCTCAACACCGACAGCAACGTTTGGAGTGGTGTAGATTGCGACTGCACTGGAACGTGGAGTGGCACAGGGTGGTATTCAGTGATGAATCTCGATTTTGTCTAGGGATGCATGATGGCCGTATGAGGGTCAGACGAAGACGTGGGGAACGTCTTGATATTCAGTTTTCCGTTGAAAGGCATGTGCATCGAGCAGTGGGTCTTATGGTATGGGGTGCTATAGCATATGGGAGTAGGTCTCAATTGGTGTTCATCCAAACCACCATGAACGCCCAGCGTTACATTGATGAGGTGGTAGAACCCCATATTCTACCATATCTTCAAACGCTCGAAGACCCACTTTTCCAGCAGGATAATGCCCCTCGCCACGTAGCGAGAATTTCTATAAATCGCTTGGAAGAGGCTCATGTCAATATCTTGCCATGGCCACCCAAATCCCCCGAGCTCTCGCCAATAGAACATGTGTGGGACATTATGGGACGAAAACTTATCAATTTAGCCAATCCCCCGCAGACACTAATAGCTCTCCGGCATGAATTACAGGTTGCTTGGGACACCATACCCCAAGAGGATATCGACCACCTAGTCGAATCAATGCCACGAAGAGTGAGGGAGTGTGACACTAATAGGGACGGTTCAACACATTATTAATAAAAATTATGTTAAATTGTGTTAGTCTTTTGTTTTTTTTCTTTGAAATTTTAATCAATATATAGCCTTTGACTAGTTATACGTTTCTACCAAGTTTGGTCAAAAAATCCGCACCCCTTCTTGGTGTTGCAGTTTCCATGTCATACAGTATACATATTCTTTAAAAGCAATATTGCAAGGAAATGTACTCCTGACTGCCCAAATAAAATGTAAACTTGTCTTTCGATTCCTTCGCCCATTATCATTATATATTTCTTGCTATTTATTTTCTTCTTGTATTCACTCAACACTGAATGCCAAATATTCTGATTTTCGTATAAGTTTTTGTGTCATAGCTTCAATATGATCTGTGTAAGCTCCCCCAGATGTACTTATTATTTGTGGATTTAACGTCCTACTTAAAGAATAATAATTTTTAATAAATTAAATATGTTACTGGTTTATGCTTCTAGACATGCATGGAAAATTGCTTGAGCCTCAAATGATTTTGAACTGAAATTACCATTCTCCATTCTAACTAAGCTAGATAAATTTTACCAGATATGTCAAATAAAAGACACATTAATATTATTTATTAGTATAATCACAGCTATTTGTGTAGATTGACTATGATTGTTTTATATAATAAAATCGTTGCAAATGCTGTAGAACATGTTTAGTCCCTTTTAATAAACTATAACTGCTACAAAAAGTTTTAGTGCAAAATAATTAACTATATTTAACAATACAACAAGTCGTTTAACCTCCAAGGGAGACTAAAAAGAGAAGGCAGTATAGCGTTTAATGAGTAATCAGGAAATCCGTTAGTAAATTACCCCGTTCTACTACGAGTCATCGTGAGGTTACACGAACATCGCCAGAGCGACGTCGAGGCCTAGGGCTACTTAACCAGCCAGTTAACCGATCGGGCAATTTTAGCTAGGTTAGCCTAGCTGTTAGTTGATGCGTTCGCGGTAAATTATGGCGCACGAATTAATGTTTCCTTCCTCCCGAATGAATCCTGCAATTTTCACGTTCCTCGTCGATCTTTCTCTTCCGTCTAGCGCGCCTCGACCTGACCTCTCCTCACCCACGACCCATTTTCTCCCTCCCCTAAGCGCGCTCGACCGCCCCCAGCAATTACACATGTTTCGCAATAAACACGCAGCGAAGAATAATAGGAATTACATGCAATTTTAACGCGTGATATATTAGACGTTCTGACCATGTAATGCTGCAAATTACGATTTGCAGTGTCTCGAAATCTTTGTACTACATGTTAAATCATTATATTTTTATTTGTATTATATCATTTTTAAACGCTTAATTTAAATGATTCCTAATTTGTTATAAATTAAACACAATACTAATATAATATTTTTTAAATTTTTAATCAACACATCAACATTTATTGGAAACGAGGTGCAAAACAATTTTAGAATTATTTTTTTTTTAATTTGTAGACAACTTATACTGATATAATTAAGATACCGCAGCAAGAAAGAGGCAAGTCCATCTTTGTATACACAATTCTTTATTGTTTCTGGCTTGGTTTTTATCAGGATCAACCTAACAGTATCTGTCGTCCTAATCGCTCTTCTGATGTGTTATTTGTTACCTGACACAAATTATATTTATTATATCCAAAAGACATTTGACAAAAATACAACACATTTTCACATTCGATTTTGTATCTGCGTTTGTATCTTTTATGTATCGACGGCAATAATGTTATTAAGATTTGTCGTAGAACGTTTTTAAACAATATTGTTTTTAAATGTGCTGTGCTTTATTTAAAGCATTAAAATTATAAAATACGTTAATCTCTAGTACATACGCGCGGCAATTATATTTATATTTCCTACAAGACAATTTGATCTCATGTGTGATTACAAAGTAAAGAACATTTAATGTAACTAACACGGATGTTTTTGTATGTGTTTTTCCTATTTATTTAAACACACAGATCTGAGGAAAATTTTTATGAAATCAACGTGATATAACATCAAATCTGTTTTTTTTTAATATTTAGTAATTTTGTTTTGTGCAGTAATTATATATATATATGAGGGTTTTTTTTCTTTTCAGTGACCTTGTATATTAATATGGTTTCCTTTTCTTCTTTTTTTTTGGCGTTTTTTAGGTCGACTTGTGAATAAAACAAAGGCGTTGTTATGCCATTGTTTTTATTTTATAACAATTATTTTCTTTTCATAACATGTTTCGGCCTAGGGGGTCTTTTTCAAATGGTGTTCTAGAATACATAATTAACATTTATTAATGGTTGTGAAGCAAAATTAGATAATAAAGAAAAACAATATAACAATTTAAAATATAGATAAAATATATAAAAACAATACATAATTTTAAAATTTAGAGTGATAAAAACAATACAAAAGCTTTTTTCTTAAAAAAAAAATATACGTAATTACCTGACATTTTGTTTCAAAGTAAAGTTGTATTTAGCTTCTAAAATAGACATGTTACTTTCTGTTTTATGAAACCAAACGTTAAATATTGCCGCTTATTTCGATGTCAGATTGCGAGCAGTATGTGTGTATATGTCGTAGGACGTTAAATATTTTATAATTTTTTATTTGTTGTTTGGTTATTGATTTTTCTTCAAGTAAGAAGAACTGTTTATTTTTAGTGTTTGTGCATATTGCAGTTTATCTATCTCTATTTGATGAATACACATACATGGTGTCAGGAATTAAGAATATTGCGGTTATATATATTTAATTAGAAATTATTTTCGTTATTATCTAACTTTGCTTCACAACCATTAATAAATGTTAATTATGTATTCTAGAACACCATTTGAAAAAGGCCCGCTAGGCCGAAACATGTAATGAAAAGAAAATAATTGTTATAAAATAAAAACAATGGCATAACAACGCCAAAAAAAAAGAAGAAAAGGAAACCATATATATATATACATATATATATATATATATATATGTTGTCACTGGATTCCGGGTTTTCTTCCGCGTTTCCACTGCTTGGTCTTTGGAAAGACCGATGCTGGTTTCTTGACGACGTTTCGGCAAAATCACACTTGCCATCTTCAGGTCTGCGATAACTGTCTGCTTCTGCTTCTTGTTATTCGTAAACAAGAAGCAGAAGCAGACAGTTATCGCAGACCTGAAGATGGCAAGTGTGATTTTGCCGAAACGTCGTCAAGAAACCAGCATCGGTCTTTCCAAAGACCAAGCAGTGGAAACGCGGAAGAAAACCCGGAATCCAGTGACAACACATACTACTACCCGCGGAAACCTGAAAGAGAACATATATATATATATATATATATATATATATATATATATATATATATATATATATATATATATATTGTGATGAAAACGCTCATAAACTACTAAGCTATTGCTTCGCAGAAATAGCCGGAGCAATATATTGTAGTTCTGTGGACGTAAACTTGCTAATTACTATGTTACTTCATATTTTCACCGTTAGAGGAAAGATCGACTTACGAGCCAACAAATTTTTATATCCGAAAGAAGGTTCAAACTTTCTGGTATTGACGCATGTGTTTAAACGTCCATTACTCGACTTTTCTACCACCGAGCTATTCGCTCGAAACTATAATAGCATAAATTTAAAAAATATAAAAGGCATCTGCATGTTGTTTTGTATATGTATACGTTCATCTATAAATTAAATATTTAAAAACAACTTTTTAAACCATGGGGAATACAGCAATTTAAATACTAATTCAATTCTGAAATACTAACTTAATTTACGAAGTTTATTTACGATATCAGTCCGCAAAACTTTTCCAAATTAGATTATACATATTTTAGTGGACTGTGAACTCGTTGGTGAATATGTTCCCTCGCTAGATTAGTTAGTTTAATCGGACACGAAAATAGTTGTGCATTTACTCAGTATTATGTATGTGTATATATTTATATGCATGCATGTACGATACACCATCAATCATGATGTCCATGTTAACACCCGAACATCTACCTCGTACATGCTAAACAGGCCCTACTAGGATCTCATAGTTTAGGCGGTGATGTTGGCCCCTTTGATAACCGCCAGCGCTGCAGCATTCACACAACACCAGACAATCCATCACCGTTTACGTCACTCTAGTGTTACGTTTTTGGCTTCCGACGCCTGCCTACTGTTGTTCCTTTTTTTCTTTTTTTCATCATACTACAAAACACTTCACCGGAGCTTCATTGTTAACTTTACGAAAGAGTCGATGCACAAATCTGTATGCATTGGGTTTGTGTCATCTAGGTTACATTAACTATACTTGATTAATAGCAGCTACGTTTACGTGAAAACGTACAATCCATTATTTATTGATATTTTTACTTTTTATTGATGAAACATTGTCCATTATTGTCATTTCTAGCCAAACCCAGAAAAATATATTTAGTACATATATTTCGCTGTTTAACCAATAAATTACAAAATTTGTATTAGAAATGGTGATAAGAAAGATCATTTATTATTATTGTTATTTAGGCCCGGTTATAGTCGGTAAAAATTTCAATAGGTATGAAATTAGCTAGAGTTCGAAATCTAATGCTATATAGATGTCGCTAAATGTACGGATTACACTAAAATTAAAATTTAGTTCGTTGCCATGGGGATGCGGACGAAAGTCGAAAGTAAAGCAAACTATTTATTTACTGAATTGTAGAACGCTGGATCGCGCTGGTAACGTTATGAATGAATATCGGTCTTCTAAAGTAAGAGGGAGAATACGTTGGAAGTCGTATACCTCTCTTTCCGTCCTACACATTATTGTAAGTGGATATAAAGCAGAGGTATGTGCTAAAGGGGTGATATAAGTGTGTAAATATTATTTATTTGGTTAGAAGGGCGATTTAAATAAATAGAAAACAGGATCGAATAATGTAAATTTCTTTAAGACTCTAATACATATATTTGAAAAATGTTTCTTTTCTGATAGGCACATATATTTCTATTTTCAACTACAAATATGTTCTCTACATTGCTTATTATAAGTTTCCCTATTTGTTGAGTTATATTGCCCATGATAAAATTTTATTATTTACCATGTACTTATATATTTTTTAGTTTATAGGTGGTTTATAGGTAGTATTTTCTTGCTGTATTTCCTTCATCTAAAAAAATAAATTGTCCTACTTTTGAAATAAAGAATTAAAAAATATATATACGAATGAGCATTTCAAATTATACGAAATTGTTTGAAATAGTGTTATTTCATAGAAAAATTAGCCAAATTTAAGAATTTTTTATATAAAAATTATTCAAAATCCTATTATAAGTACTTCTATTCTCTTAATAAATGTCTATATAATGCATACTTTGCGAGATATAAAAGTGATACTTCCGGCCCGAATTTTGAAATTTTATTTATACAAAAAATATTCCAAATCCAGCTCTAAATACTTTTGTACTCTTCATAAATATACATAGAATGCATAATTTACGACATATTTGCAAAAAGTCCCTATTCGATAAGAGTAAAAGTTTTACTTCCGGTCCAAATTTGGAAATTTTTTTGATACAAAAGGTATTGAAAATTAAGGTCTAAATACTTTTATACTCATAACGCACCTGTCTAAAAAGCATGACTTGCGAAATATTGGCAAAAAACTGATTTTCGATAAGAAAAAGACCTACTTCCGGCAGGAATTCAAAAAAACTTTCATAATAAAATTCTTCTCAAATTTAATTCTGAATACATATGAATTCTTTATAAATTTGTTTAAACTTAGTAGTTGACGAAAAATTGGCAAAATTCGATCTTTTCACTAAGTAAACAACTACTTCCGGTATGCCGATTTTACTGTAAATCTAATCAGATCTCAAGAGGGAGATTATACACGTAATATTTGGAATTGATAGTTATAGCGTTTTGAAAATTTTCGACCTCGAGATTTTTGCAGATGTCCACGTTTTGAAGTCGCCTGACACCAAAAAAGTGTTTTTTGAAAGATGTCTGTCTGTCTGTCTCTCTGTGTGTGTGCGCGTGACGTGTACAATCTCCCTCTTAAGATCTGATTCGGTTTTCATAGACCGGAAGTAGTAGTTTACTTCAGTGAAAAAATCGAATTTTGCCAATATTTTGTCAAGTACCAAGTTTAAACAAATTTATAAAAAAATCATATGTACTTATAATTAAAATTGAGAACAACTTTATTTAAAAAGTTTTTCGAATTTGATACCGGAAGTAGGTCTTTTACTCTTATCAAAAATCAGTTTTTTACAAATATTTCGCAAGTCATGCTTTTTAGACAGGTACGCTACGAATACAAAAGTATTTAGAACTTAATTTTCAATATCTTTTGTATAAAAGAATTTTCAAAATTCGGACCGGAAGTATCACTTTTACTCTTATCAAATTGCGATTTTTTGCCAATATGTCGTAAATTATGCGTTCTATAAATATTTGTCAAGAGTACAAAAGTATTTAAAGTTGGTTTTGAAATATTTTTTGTATAAATGAAATTTCAAAATTCGGACCGGAAGTAACACTTTTACTCTTAGCGAGTAGCACTTTCTTTCGAATATCTCGCAAAGTATGCATTCTATAGAAATTTATTAAGAGAACAGAAGTACTTATAATAGGATTCTAGATAATTTTTATACAAAAAAATTTAAAACTCTATAATTTGAAACGCTCATACGTATAAGAAAGTCGTGTGGTGGCCACACCTCATTTTTTTTCGAATGTATTGCAAAGTATGCATTCTATAGGGATTTATTAAGAGAATAGAAGTATTTATAATACGATTTTGAATAATTTTTATATAAAAAAATTCTTAAAATTCTATAATTTGAAACTCTCATACGTATGAGAAAGTCGTGTGGTGGCCACACCTCATTATTTGGTATCAGAGGACTTCAAAACGTGGACATCTGTAAAAATCTCGAGGTCAACATTTTCATCAAAATACATCCTTATACTATGTATAAGAAAGTAATAAAATATACCTATCTATTCTTTAGTTGGATGCGGCTCAAAAAATAAAATATTCCTACACAAACTAATAAATTGTGCTACCCCTCAAGTTTAGTATAAAAGTATCAAATGTATTTGTAATATTTTAATGAGGAAAGGGTATATAGCTTTCTTTCTCCTTCCCACATTATTTTCTATTTCAATGCCAACTGTATCTGCTACACCACAATTGGCCTTGACTATTTTATCTTGTGGTGCTATCTATGAAATAATGTACAAACTATTAGGATGCACCGGTTTACAGAATGCCTATGTTTTTTATCAAGCATATTTTTTATTTGTATTTGCACTATCTTTTCGCATAACATGCGTACTTTATCCTAATGGCATTCTTATGCCCTTGGTTATACTTCTTTATTTTTAGAATTAGTTGATTACGATTTATAACAATTAATTGCTTTTGACTAATCACTACTTAATTATAAATCATTCCACTTTTTAAATTTTATTATTCATATTCTTATTTTCACAAAAAGCATGAAATAAGATTTTGGTACAAAATGGACTCGGTCGGTAACACTATAACCGAGCCTTAAATATTTCTAATAATTATATATCTATATATCCGACCCTTTTAGAAGACAAAATGTGGTACCCGATCAGGTACTCAATAATTTTATATACCTGAGCCATATTGCATCGACAACTTTTAAAACTCACCTGCCTACTTTCAAGTGCGACTTCATTCATTTATTTGTAATACTATATCCTACATATAATGTTATTTCAGATCGCTGAAAAAATATTTTTGAATTGTTTTTTTATAAGCTGCTCGTTCATTTGCTTTGATTTAATACTAGTAACCTATCGAATTACATGACATGTTACGTTTTGTTTTCTTTCGAAGGTAATTGTATATTTGGAATTTGTCACTTTCATTCCTGTTGGAAGAATTATAATTTTATTTTGTTTTGGTTTTGCCATTTGTACGTATGCATATTTTCGCTAGAATTATTTTTATAATTTATTTATACGCGCTTGCAAAATATTAATTTTATTTTAAATTCTCACCGTGTCGACATCTGTTGTCAGCGAGCACTTGTTATCGGCTAGCAGTTGCCTACTTCCCGGCTACTCAGAATTAATTTTTGGTTAAATGCTACTATTACTCTTGATTCTGTCTTTAGCACTTTTTCTGTAACAATTATCGTCTGTTTCACTTGTAAATTATTTAACATTAGTTAAATTCTGGTTATTCGACACGATCGTGTCGCCCTCACTGCGTGTCTGTGTCTGTGTTTTATAAGTTGCATTGGCGTATTTTAGTTAAGCGGGGTGTCGCTTCCATCAATTTAATGTCATATTTCGTAATTGCGACTATCTATCTTTAAATTTCTAAGGCATCATGGCACTTTTACTGTATCGTCTACTGAGATTAGAAGCAGCGTGAGATTTGTCCGTGCATAAATTTTATTGGAGTGATTTGCCGTTTGAAGTTGTGTCTTTCACTAAGTGGGTGTGGATTTTCTTCGTAGAGAATACACATTTTGTCGTGTTTGTTGTCAACGTATGTTGGATTGTTTTTTTTTTTTTCGGACAGTCTTGACCAGCTGGTGAGACCTCTTTTCTTCTTAACGTTAACTAAGACTTCTAGGCATTTCGTTTTGTTTTTCCTTTGATCTTTAGCTTCTCGTACGACGTAGAGCATTGCATATAATTGCCTGCCATGCGCAATATAAGCAATGGCTGCCACCGCCATTTTACAATTCCAAAGTTGGTCTAAGATGTTGGTGTGGTTTCGGAAAAGGATATTTTCCTTCATCTATTCCGTAGGCTGACAGATCAACCGACTGTAGCTTCCGTGACCGAGTTCATTTCGAGGGAGGATTATTTCCAGAATTTTCCATTTCTATAGACACTGTACTTTGTCAAGATAAGTTGACTTATTTATTGTAGCTTTGAGAGAGTTAAATTGTAAATTACTATTAATTTATGCTTGTACAACCTACGAAAATTAATTTACAAATTTTATTTCATTCATTTTGACCAATAATTATTATTTTGGCCCCGATAGATTCTAAGCTCGGAGGCTCAAGTTATATATAAGCTCTTTGCAATTTTTTCTGTGTATTTTGATGATGGAACTTTGTTCTAATTTTGTAATTTGGGTTTAACCTATGTAGATTTTGGATCTTGCCGGTTATTATAAAATTTATGTAATAATTCTTGCTCTATGCAAGTGTTAAGCGTCGATTCAGTTCATTGCTGTCATTAAATTCTGAATTTAGTGCCTTCAGCCAGATCTATTTTATATTTGATTTATTTGTAACAACCTTCAGTTGTTTAATTCGTCACCTTTGTACGTTCATATATTGTTTTATATCTACAGGCTGAACCTGTAGGTGCACAATTGTAAGAATTTCTGTAAAGCTAGATCTTGCTTTCGAAATCTAATTTAAAAGTGTATTTTATGATATTCTTGCTTGCTTAATCCACTTTCAAAGTGTATTTTATTATATTCATGCTTTCTTAATCTAATTTCAAAGTGTATTTTATTATATTTTTGCTTCTTTAATTCAATTTTAAAGTGTACTTTTGTATTCATGTTTCTTAATTTAATTTTTAAGAGCACTTTATTGAAGTATTGCTACTTTAATTTAACTTTAAATTGTTTGTTTTTGTATTCTTTCATAACTCATCTTTGGTGATATACAGGTTGACCAACCAATACGTTTAATTTATGTGTTATTTTGTCACTTACAAGTTTTGGGTTTTTTCTTTTTACAATTACAACCTTTGTTTTTTTTTTAATTATTACAAATGTTTTTTTTTCTCCTGCTAATTTTAAATTTGAGATCAACCATAGATTTAAATAAATTTGTTACCGTTTTGAAATTTCGTGGTTTGTCTTAACTTTGCTACCTGGGGTATTTTATTTCATTTTACTCCGGGGTCTAGAAACATGTTGGGGTGGTGATTAATACACCAAGGAGCTGGCGCCCTTTACATTCATCTAACAGTGTTTCATGTAGACCCATGCCCATAAACCGACTAGCAAGAGGCAGATCTCCCCTCCATTTTTGTCAACGGTACCTAGGGAAGCGTAGGTAAGCCACACTTGAAGGCGTAGTACCAATCGCACCGAAACATTCGCGGATTATCAATTTTGCAGAGTTAGAGTTATATTAGTTCAGATAAACGGGCTCAGATACGGTACCGCACGGATGAATATATTTTAGTTCTCATCGGCGCCATTTTACTACACCTTCTGCCTTGACAATAGATGAATACTTTTTCGTTGAACGATAGAAGGGGTAGCAGACATAGTTTCAATTAAAAGTAATAATAAGTTAACATCAGTTCCAGGACTCCAGTCGGAAATCCAAAATAAGGTAGAAAAACATAAAAAGTTGCATGTTCCTATATCATCCATACCTTAGTTTCAAGTTTCAAATTAATAACGCAAACATTACAAGCTGTAGCCACATCTTGTTGTCGCAAGCATATCAAGTAACCTTCATATGAAATACATTTTTACATCAATTATATTAACAAAGGTACTTGACTCTAAAGAAAATATCAATTTTAGTATTATTTTTGAATAATTTCTTTAACCGTTTATAATGTTACATTTTTCTCTGCTAAACCTGATTCAGGAGTACAATCTTTTTCAAATTGAGGAAGCTTGTATATTTAGGAGGATAGTTTGACGAATTATGTGACTTCAGTGTTTGTTATAAAAATTCGTATTATTTTCGAGTACGCCGTGCATTCACAAGAGGATGCTCAAATTTTCAATATCGTTGAATTTGAGAGATACAATTGCTGAAAGAAGACATGTTCAATGAAAGTAATAAAACTATAAAATCGCTTTTACCAGTGCTGTTCAGAATTTTTATTTCTAAGAAGGTGAACACAACTAAGATGTTAATAGATACGCATCAAACATTGGACAACAATTCTTCTTTGAAGACCATGATTTGCTGCTTAGCTTCTCGCTTTAAACATAGCGACATGAATTTTGACTTGACAAACATCACTGAACCATCAAAACTTATTATCATTTCAAAAATTACTGGAAAGAGACATATTTTATTACGCTACCGGAAAGTGGAAGTGGTGGTTAGTGCCAAGACTATAGGCATTAGACAACTCTATGCTCTTTGTCAGATGAAATTCTCCGACAAAGAAGACCGTGAAGTTACCATCTGCTAAAAGGATAGTGACAAGATATTTTAGGCTTCGAAGACAGTACTTAATAATATACAAATAATAATCATCATAATTTATTTTCTACCGTACAACAAAAATATGTAACAACATAAATATATAATAAAAGAAGATACAAAAGGGAAAAGTGTGTACACTGAAAAACAAAATATATTACTCAGAACATAACAAAGTGAGTTCTGATCTTCCGTAGAACTTTTACAAATAATGAAAATGGAAAGTAAATAAAGAAGACCTAAAACTAACTTAAAATTAAATTCCGCTTAGATGTAGCAACTAAATTTGCAAATGCCAGTTAATGTAGCTTGTGAGAAAATATAACCATAGGCATTGTCAAGGAAGTATAAATATAAATTAATAGCATTTCCAATTAGGCTTATGGCATCATGAAATAAATCATTTACCCATTTAAAACGGAAGCAAACCTGCCGCTGACGCCACTAAGTACTCCCGCATCCATGACCTAAATCTGGTGAAGGAATAGCTTATGACCTCAAGAGGTAGATTGCTCTATGAATAGCAATGGTCAACAGATGTCTGTGTCAAAGGCCAAGGTGATGGAGATGGTCGCGAAAACTGATTATGTTTTGGTAACCCAAGTATTAACCGAATCCATGAATTTTGTACAGTATCTCCCTAGTCAAACAAGGCACGTGTACAACAATTAAACTTTAGTAATATTATGGAATTACAGAGTTCTGTTTTAATTTTGCCGGTTAAGTAATAACGGCATTGTAAACACTTTTAACATACTTCATGACTTGGGTATTGAATCTGAAATTGTGGTCAATAACCAAACTCAAATTCGAAATACCATTAATAAAAAAGTTGCTGGAAACCGAAAGCAGTTGGTAACTATTTTTATCCGCGAAGACCTGAACAGTTAACTTTTATGGGTTTAAGATTAGCGAATGTTTCAGGGCAATCACAGATATAGCATTCAAATCGATCGTCATATTGGTCAACGGCTGTTCCGTATCAGCAGTAGTGCATGTATGGTAAAGCCGGACATCATCAGCATACACGTGGAACTTACAGGTTGCTACCACTTTTAGAAATAAGTGGCTAAAAGTAATAAAGAGCAAGGGTCCGAAAATAGATCCCTGTGGGACGCCGCGCGTTACCGTGTGGTGTCAGAGAGACCTTACGATATACTGACTGATTAAGAACTGAAATGCAATCGCGGATGATCCTATGTAGCCTAGCACAGATGAAAGGATATTGTTGTTTAATCTGTCAAAAGCCTTTCTGAAGTCGAGTAAATCTAGAGAACACAACCGCGAGCGATTAGATCGTCAGTGGCATTCAGCAAGCAAGTGATGCAGCTATGTTTGGATCTAAATCCTTATTGTGAATTCGGTATAATACTACGCAAGTCTAGATGCGATTGCAACTGAGAATCAACACTTTACCCATGACGGGCAACAAGCTAATAGGACACAGATCTGAAAACTGTTGATCATTACATTTTTTAGAAATAGGATAATTATTGCGTGTTTTCAACAAGCAGGAAAAGTGTTCGACGGGATACAGGAATTGTTAATATTAAAAATATATTGCAGAATGAAAATATAACAATGGTTCCTTTTATTTGGATTTTTGACTGCATATATAATCAAAATTAGCTCTCTTCTCATACCTAATTGACTCAGTAGTGGCATTGCATAACATTTTGTAGTAGTCAAAGTGTGCAGGCAGGTGTGTGTTCGTAAGCGCACACACCATTTCACATGTATCATTAGTTTGATAGTATTAGTAAACCGAGGCTCAGATCTAACTGACGGCCGAATCGTCACAAGAGGGACGTGTGTGCGAACAATGACAACAAGGATTCAGTCAGGAACGTAACTTTATCATTCACTTCAATTAAATGCTATAGAAGTGTTGCATTTAAAAAGACGCGGCCAACATTTAATTAATTTATCCCTGTATATTACATGTTAAATATTTTTAAATCAATATTAATTCAAATTGTATTTCAAATTCTAAATAAATTACGTTTTAAAATTTTCAATATTAAAATCTGCGTCGCATCTATTCCGTTAAAATTTGCTATTTAAAATGTTTAGTTTATGAAAAACTCTTTGTTCAAATTTAAGATTGGCGACTTCGCATTTTTTGTCCATCTAGAATTATCTAAATAGTTCTCACAGTTCCTTGTTGCATGGAATTGCGTATTTTACATTTTCTAATAACGTGATCCGTCTCGCTGTCACTTAGTTTTGCTGGAATATTCTTGTCTCTCCCCCACACACCTCCGAGTCTTTAAAAGGGCTGAGCGGATCTAAAATTATTCATTATTATTATTACGATTCAACACAGCAATTCGTTTCATCTCAGTCAGTAATAATTAGTCAATGAGTGGTAGTTGAATAATCATTAACTCCGGCTCCCGACTTCCTCGAGTCCGCTAGCCCTCCGGTGATAATATCTATGGAATCGGGGTATTGATATCCAGAAGTAAGGATACACCTGTTTGGGTGATTTAATCTCAATTTCCAAATAACACTGTTGGAGCATCTATTGTCCTTCAGTTTGCGGCATTAGTCCGGATGTAGAGGATATTTCATCGACACCATCAAGTTAGGGCCACCGCCAACTAACATTAGGCGGTCGAGACGGCAGAGATAGTGTCGGTCGAGAACCATCTTCGTTGGCGTACTGACACGTGGCGTACGGACACTAAATTACCAGGTATTCGAGTTTATTATTTACCGTATTTAGTACAGCCAGATAATAGTATAACTACCAAGCTATCATAGATCTTAAAAGTTAGAAATTTGTTTAATAACGTTAAATATTACTGTGTTCAAGGCACGAACATCCTTAAGTGAAACAATATAACCAAGTGTTTATTTCTTTCTTTTGACTTTATACATAGTCAAGTCATTATTAATATATTAAATTTTAGTAAAGTTTCTGGTATATTTGATAATTAGTTCATAGAAAGTTTAAGGCAAATGGGTGCACCAAATTTGATCAATTAAGTTTACTAGATTGTTTATTTGGTAATTCTGTTCCTATTGTTTTGCTTTTTTTTTATGTACCATTGAGTAATTCTTAACAACAACCAAAAGTTAGTCATACTTATTTATTCAACAATCATTTATATTTTAGCTTCAATATTTTGTGTAATTCATACTTCAATTATTTTTATTTAATAAATTGTTATTGTTTTAATTAATTTTGTGTTTCCTTTGAAGTAGGCCTTTATATTAGTTAAGTGCAATTTTCCATTTTAATTGTGCAATACTTTAACATAAAATGGGTGGTGCAAACGGGCATTAGTTACTAAGTAAACTGAGCTAGATATACAGGGTGGGTCACAATATAACATCGACGGTTTACTTCGAGGTCAACATCTGGTACCTTAAATACTATTATTAATCTAAGCGATTAACACTAGAAGCGCCGAGCTTACCTTCATACTTATTAGCGCTGCAGGAGGTCATTTTGACCCCATCATTTTCCTTCGTATAAATATTGCTGGTTAGGTAAAAATTTAAATACTGCATACCTTTTTGTCTATTTATTGGAAAAAGAAACAGTTTAATACTTAGTGGCTTAAGCTCTATTTGTGGCAATTGGCACAAGTTATAGTTTTAACTATTTTCTCAGAACATTTTCCGTACGGAAACTTGACACATTTTTGACATTTTTTCCATTGACTTGTTTCCTTTGCAGTGTTTTCCAACCTGACATTTATGTCTGATTTTTGATGGAACTTCTTCAGTTTCATGAGCAACATCAGGGATATATTTCTTATTAAGATACGCTACTCGAGGTTCTTCAGCAAATTACCTCAAAAATTGGTACCTGCTTATGTTTTCCCCAGCACTTTCTTTATATAAGACCAAGAATTTATAAGAGCTAAGTCAAGTATATTGTAAAAAATCTGAAACCAACGACACGAACCAGCTCTGGTGGTGTACTGCCTAGCCATTTGGTCAATAATGTCGACGCCATATTTGGTTTTATTATAAAAGCTAACATTTTCCGGTAGCTTTTTCTCAGTTGAGCCAATTTCTATATTAGAGTGCATGGTGCTCAGGACCAGAACGTCTTTCTGTTTCTTTCCCTGTTATATAGTCAATGTCAAGTGTTTATGCTGCAGAAGTTTTGTATCGTAAAGAAGTGCTTTGCGCGATTTTACCTCAACTGGAATCTCCTTCTGGAATCCTATTTACTGTGCCTACGATGGTAGTTTTAGCATTTTTTTTACAGATGTGAAAAAATTGTCTGTAGTGACGTTTCTGCCTTTGTTTAGAAATGGTACCATAAGACGTCATACCACATATTCAGGGAGGCTTCCATCTGCAGGGCGATTTCCATTTTTTCCCAGGTAGATAAATGCATTACACATATATTTGGATTTGGGGTCGCCGAGACAATCCGACTGCCTGTCTGAATTCTGACAACAGAAAATCTCTCGTTGTTTGTTCAGATATATTTATTTGTCTAAATTGACAAATATTTGTCAATTTAGACAAATAAATAATGAATTTATCATGATTTTTCGCTTTCTTAAATGTAAAGGTCAAAATGACCCCCTCGGCGCTAATAGGTAGAAGCTATAAAGAATTAGGAATGGCATGCCAAAGATCGCTTAGATGCCTTGTACATATGTATCACATATAAAAAATAAAAGTCAAAAATACCCACCCCTATAGGGCCTTTGGATCAAAAGATCCAGATAAATTAATTTTGAAAAGTGTCAAAATGACCCCTTCGGCGCTTTTAGTGTTAATAATTATTTATCAAAGGTAAGTGCATGCTCTGATTCACACAATTATCTTGCACCCTGACTTTGTAGACCTCGTTAATTGGTGAGGCCGCGACGGCCATATATAGTCACTAATTAATTGAGTGTTTTGGGAAATATTGATTGATTTGAGACGCCGCGACGAGCATAGTCTCTGATCAATTAATTTATTTCCATTAAGGGTTTTTTAACCGATAATAGAAGATCTTCTTATCAACTATCCCGCAAAAGACCAAAAAACCAAACTATTAACAACATATAAAGGCTGTCCTTCTGGATAAGGAGAGGATTGCCGTTTTCGAAAAATGAAGTGCAAGAGCACGAAAGAAAGTGTTATTCATCATAACAACGTTCCGTCATATACCAGTCGCATTATTTGAAAAAAGCTGGATAAATTACGATTCCAGACTTCCACTTATTCCTAAAACTCAAATTGTTTCTCGTCGGAAGGAAATTCAGGGCAGAAGATGAGGTTATTATGGAAGAAACACAATTTCGTCAACTTTGATACTATTGATTATAACACTGGTGTAATTGCTGTCCAACAGCGCTGGTACAAGTACATTAACTTTTAGAGGAGTCTGTCAAAAAAACTTATTTTTTTAAATCTCACTTTTCGTCAAATGATAAGAAAGATGTCCATGGACACACTGTATACTTAGATATTTTTACGACATCGCGTTATCATATTGATCTTCTTATAACTCATTTACAACACCACGGTCTCTTTTGGCCCTTTCTCCGCAATAATCCCCCGCATCGCCAAACACTTACGAGCGCTTCCAAGCTCGACTCTGCGCAACGCACCGCCAACTCGATTAGCGCTAAATTAATTAAAAAGCCAACATCGCCTGCGGCTGAACCTTTTTTCCCCAAGATTTCGACGCGACGTGCTTCGACTGTTGACGAATTTCCCGCTACAGACGCACAAATGGACAAAAATCATTTTCAATTGTCGTGGAAAGCATCCACCCCATGGAGACGTTGACGAAAATCCAGCGATTAGAATTCGACGGTAGAAATTTTAAAAACGATTTAACTAACCGCCCAAAATCGTATTGTTATTCAGACGGGTTCTCGAGGAAATGAGGGGAATGGGTCGTATTTCCACAAGAAAAGTACTGTTGTAGGCGAAATAGCGATTACGTTGGTTAAATTTAAATTTTAATTATTTACCCTCCTCTTACAGACTATTCGCTTATAAAAAGTTAGATAAGAAAATATTTACGTACATGTAGGTCATAGGAATTAAAGGTAAATTATTAATTATTTGTTTAAACTCAAACAAACCGAATTAATGCTTAAGAAACACGCAGTTAGACTTGTATTGTTTTCGTTCATAAAATCTGTATTAAAGTTATTCTAATACAGATTAAATATAGCTACGAACTTGTGAACACATTGTAGTCGTAAACAAACAATGATAATTAAAGACTAAATGATCTTAATAAATAAAACAAAAAAAAATGTTTAAACATGTGACGAGTGTGGCTTTACAATTAATGTTGCAGCATAGATTGATTCCCAAAAAAAAATCTGATCACTCAATGAAAACCGTCGTGGTTAGAATAATATCGATATAAGAAAAATAGCGCCACTTACATTTTCTTAAGAATCAAGGCAGCCACAAGGCAAGGAGCCATAATTAACAAAAAAAAAAAAAAGTGGGTGTGCTTAAGACCACACGGCAGAAGTGATAACTTCATCAAGGCGAGGTTAATAATACGAAATACAACTTTTTTTTTCGTTCAATATTCATTTACATTTACATTTACCATTTTCCATTTTCGTTCTATATTACATTTAAAAAATATATATTTATTATTATTGTGTATACATTATTCTAGTACAGTCGCTTGGTCTAATCAAGTTTTCACTTCGAAAATTCATACGTACGGATGTATATGTACAAATAGACGATATGATAATTCTCATACGAGTACCCGCGCTGGTCTAATGGTAACGTGCCGGCCCCACACCCGGGCGGCTCGGGATCGCATCGGCACGCTGACAAGAATTTTTCAGAAAATAAAAATACAATATTTCGCGTATTTATTCTAAATTTCAATTTAATTGAAATTAAATACCGCTAGTTAGCGTTATAATACAAAGCCGAGCCTGAAACGGTTACCGAGCGAGTATAGCAGAGACCGGCAGAGACGCGTTAACTATATCTCTCTCTCTCCCTTAGTCGACTCGACTCGAGCCGACTTTACCCGAACGAGCGTTACATAGCCGAGCGTGATGGCTCAGTCTCGTGATGCCCAACAATCAACGCACCCACAGAAGTTTTCACTTCAAAAAGATTTAAAAAGCCCACTTTTGCAAATCCGCTAGAATCAAACTAAATCGTTCGTGTTGAACATTAATAAAAACACACATTCACGCTAATGTACAGTGTGGAAATAAAGTAACGGATAGAGGCATTAGCTTCGTTAATATTCATTTTTTGAAAAAAATCTCGAAGAGGTATAGCGATTTTAACTAAAGGGAATATTTTAATTGCATTTTCAGTTTTTTACCTCATTTGTTTTTCATGTTATGACGTCATCGACTTTTTTTTTTAAATGACAACCTATAATTTGTTTAATTGATTTCGATAGCACTTTCAATTCCCTATCCAACGGTATAAAACTTTTAAAATGTTATATTTGAAAAAAATTGAGAATAGGAGTCTTGAAGTTCAAATATGAAAAATTCATTATATTGGCAAAATAAATTTAATTACCGGTGCCTAAAACAAAAAACAGTTAGTTGCGACTGTCAGAATAATTTGTCAGTGACACATTAAAGTAAGTGTTATTTCTCTTTTCTAAATTAGAGTAACTTAATTTTGGCCCAGAATTCGATACGAAATTGGATTAAGATCAGCTCAAACTATTCAGAATGTGATAAATGAGTTTTATAATCGTCTTGCGTATTGTCGGATGGTACAGGTTCGTCATTTTGAACACTTAATGGAAATGTAATTTAAAATGTGTTATTTCTGTGCTTATTTTTGTGTGATGTTATAGTTAGATTTTTTTCCTGTGTAATGAATCTAGTTTTAATGTGAATATTAACTTTGACTGGAGTAGATAGTAAATTTACAATTCGGGTTTTCAATATTTTTATATTATATACAATAAAAGTCATTTTTATAATAAAAACCAGTTTGCCGTCAACTTTTCCATCAAATTTATGTGACTAAATTCGTTTAATGAATTTTTAATATTTGAACTTTAAGACTTTTTTTCTCAATTTTTTTCAAATATAACATTTTAAAAATTTTATACCATTAGATAAGGAATTGAAAATACTAACGAAATCAATTAAAAAAATAGAGGTTGTCATTTAAAAAAAAGTTGGTGACGTCATAACATGAAAAACAAATGAAGTAAGAAACTAAAAATGCAATGAAAATATGCCCTTTAGTTAATATCGCTATACCCGTTCGAGATTTTTTTCAAAAAATGAATATTAACGAAGTTAATGCCTGTGTCCGTTACTTTATTTCCACACTGTATGTAATTATAATCATAGGAAAATAATAACGAAAATAAAAAGATAGCCTGCCATTTGGATCTTCTGTCAGAGGATCCTAAATTTATTGGAGACAACAACCAACTTCACGCAGAAATGTCTACATTAAAAATGGATTATTTGAAAAGTTAAGTTGTAGTCAACCGCAGACACGTGTTTCAAACTTGTTAGTGTTTGTTGAATGAATAGTATGTGTACCTAATATTAAATCTTACCCTCAATAAACACAATATTCAAATAATCCTATTCATATACACATATATATTGTCTATAGAGTAAATGGCATATTTTCTGCCAGGCGTAGTAGTAAAAATATTAAATTATTTGTAGCCCATATAATAAGCTAATCTAAAGTATCTTATTGATTGAGTTGGTTTAGTGACATAACCTGATCAACAGTCATGCATGCGCGCACATGCCTTGCGGAAGACCGTAATAACTAGTTACAATTAAACGATTAATTCATAAAGAAAACAAAGTAATTGGAGACTAAGGAACGTGTAATATTTAAAATATAAACAATTAAATTTAGAAACAGATGCCGATCTATAAGACAATTCATTAAGGAAATACAGATATAATACAAAAGTCTACTATATGCCAATAGAAAGAAGAAAAACTGAAGACTATCACGGAAGATAGCGCCAAATGCCCAAAATATAAATAAATAAAAATTCAGAGTAGTAATTCTAAATTCAAGTTGACACACACGGGCTTCTAAAAATGAAATAACAAGAAATGACGCTCTAAAAATTACAAATCAAAATGAAAAATAAATTACAAAACAAAGGCATATAACTAAAAGTTTATCTTAGGAAGCAATTAGGTTTCCCAAAGCAATAGTCAATATTCTTGTATAACAAAATTGGACAACAGTTATTAGTATATGGTAGAATATGAATCCCTGAACTATGGCAATCAACAATATAAATAAATATCAAATATGCAACGAAAAGTACACAAACTACAAATGCAAGCAGAACAAAAAAGCAAAGAAAACTATGTACAGAATGTTAGTTAGCGTCGTTTTGTCTTCGTTTTCAGTTGATAAAGAGCAAGTAGCTAAAACTTTATTTAAGGAAACAAATATGTTTCTCAAAACAATTGTCAGCATTATTTTTGACTACTATTTACAAGCTTTACAATTTTTCAGGGATAAAAACAATTTATTTTTAAGGTAACTCGTACTACATCCGCATAGCTTTATATTAAGCTCTGTACATCAGCTTTATTTGAAAATTGAAGAGGACAAATATTTTTATTGAAAAATAACCAAGATAACAGAATTTTCACCAGATATCCGACTGTCAGCCTTGATATGGAGAAGAAGATTTTATGTGAAAGTACTGCGCCACCGCATGGCGAAAGTGATAACACCATACGCATGTGACAAACACTGCATTAATATTAATAGAATGTAATCAAACACGTAAAGAAGAGGTCGATACAATAAATCAGGTGGTCGCAGATCCGTATCGGTTAAAAGGAGAGAACAGGATCGTATTTTAGAACACGATGGAAGCCGGTGTGTGAAGAGGGGAAGTGAACGTGGGAATATGTAAAGCGGACTGCGAGCTGGCGATCGACTCGTGAATAGTAAGCAAGAACATCAGTTACTGCCGGAACTTGGCCGCTTTATTTACATGTGGGATCAGCTGATCGTGATTTATGGGTTTGGCGGCGGTTGTCGGTTGCCGTCATGAAAGAAAAATGGGCTGCCGAAAAAGTTTTATCCTAAACGTACGTGTGCCCGCTAAATAATATAGCGTGTCGATACTCTTTTTGAATACCGGATAAGAAAAATTTGGAAAATATACACACATTTAATGTATTGTGTGTATCGTGTGATATATGAGTACTGCACATACAATTTATTGTTATATACGGTTATTGCTTATAATCCGTTTTCATTTAATTCTTTTTTTAAGTTTAAAGTGTTATAATATATAATTTATTACACAGTAGTCCACATGCATTAATTCCCTAGGCTCCTTCTTATAAATTTAAAAATGTCGTCACAATCACAATATCGGTTATGCAGAAGCTCTATTTGTCTTAATTCTCCTCTTCGTTTCTCTTTAATGGCCTCCCTAACTTTTAAATTTAAGTTTGCGTATAATACAGTGTGCCCATAAAGTCTCGATCCATTTAACTTAAAACGGCCTAGAGTAACAAATGAAGCTTTATTAATGGGTAAAAAAAATGTTAGCAAACAAGGAATAACATAACTAACGTAATTCAACATGACCGCCCCCCATTTCGAAGCATTTCCTCACCGCTCTACAGTGGACCAAAACACGTTCTGCAGCATATCTGGTGTAATTTCTTCTACCGCTGCTTGAAAAAAAAGAAAAAAAAGCGGAAGATCTTCCCGAACGTGAACGATTCCTGTACGTCGAATTTTATTGACAAGTCGTCGAATATTGGCTTCTGTGGGCCCTGGTTTTATAAACTTCCTTGTAAACTCTTCGCGACATTCTTTATAAGTTAACCCTCGTAACCGGGCACTCACTACGGCTATTCTCTCTTGTAAAGTTAACATTTTCAAACCGAAAAGATATATCATTACGTTTTCTATCAAGTGCATCGAGACTTTATGAGCACACTGTATTCAGTTGTTACAGTACTACCACATGGTGAAAAATAACAAAAAGAACCCTCTTAAAATCCAAAAAAACTGTGAACATGGCTGTTCCAGCAGTTCAACTAACACGAAATTTTCGGAGCGGGGAAAGTGATGAATCCAAGTTTTTTCATCTACTGTAAGAATTTTTGCGGAAAATCATTTGGATCTCTGTTAACTATCACCAAATTCATCTCAGTGGTAATTTGGCAGATGCACTTTTGATTTGGCGTTAACATTTTTGGTACCCACAGTGCCACTCTTTTTTGACACCCAGTTTATCGCGCATTACTTCCATCTGAGATGTCACATGTTTTCGCTATAAACCTAGCGGTAGTTCTTCTATATCATGAACTAAATCGATATTGTCTTCGGTATCCGCATCTATTTAAGAAAGGGTTGTCACCAGAAGGAATGTATACGGATATGACCGCGGTACTGGGTTAGTCTGCACCTTCATATCAAGTAATTAAAAATTGGTCACGTGACTTTAAATGGAATTTTTAATTACTTGATATGAAGGTGCAGACTAACCCAATACCGCGGTCATATTCGTATAAATTCCTTGTGGTGACACCTTTCCTAAATAGATGCCTTATCACAGCTCTTGCTTCAAATTTATCAATTTTCGTTAAATTACGAACATGTCAAGTGATATAATAGTATATTATGCAATGAGCATTTAATGATAGCTATTAAGACAGGAGTAAGAAAATTACAATACGAGGCGAAGCCGAGTATTGTAATGAATACGAGTGTCTTAATAGCTATTAAATGCGAGTTGCATACACTATTTTTTCTACGACCCATTAATAAAACATTATTTTTTGAACATTCCATTTCATAAATTGTTCGTGGTTACTAAGGCTTGTTCCATAATTTCTGGTGGACTCAAATTTTATATTTCACTGTCATTATCCCTCATTTTTACCGTTTATATTTTCAAAAAAGCACAAATTTTAAATACTTACTAGTAAATTGCAGAGAAATGTCACATTTAAATAATCTTTATATCTGTGAGATATGCAGTCGCCATATTGAATATTGTTTGAATATTGAAATGTCGCATTCCTATTGGATATAAACTTGTATCGTAATGAAAAATCTGTATTCCTATTGGATATAAACTTGTATCATAATGAAAATCTGTATCGTAATGGACATCATTAAAGTACAGGTTCAGCATATCTAATAATTCAATTAAAGTATGGGAGTAGAAAAACTAATATTTTGTATACGCAAATAGACAGAGAAGCTATATTTCAGTCAACACCATCTGTGCTAGGGACAATAATTGATGAACTTCTCTCGTACATCCAAATTTGTAATAGATTCCGCCTAGAAGTATGTAGCATTGTGGGTTCCCTGCTTTTGCCAAGAATGAGTAAAATATTCATTATCGTATTTAAACAGAATGCAATCACCTCGCAAAATGTTGAATCAAGTTTGCTAAATTAATTTATAATAACTGTAATTCTTAGCCTTACACTAATTTTGCACTAAGCTGTCCAGGAAGCATCAATATAGGTAGTCTTGAAGCAAATAAAAGTTTTCTTAAGAAATTCTTTAAGCATTCTTTATCATTCCAGGACTATTAACATTCCCATACTATTGGGTAGATTATTAAAGACTCGAATAATATTAGTCGACCTTGTTTTGCAAATATATGTTGAAGGATTGTAGTTTTGAATATTTTTTTGACATACATTGCTACATTATACGTAAATGCTTGGAAAGGTACGGATCTTACAACTTTGAAGTGTGTCCCTCTAAGTGTAAGTTGGTGGTAAATTAAATTTTAATAGTGAAATTCCTTTTCATGCAGTAAATACAGGTTTCGATTCAACTGAATAACCCGAGATTTTATTACCATGTAAAATAATTTATTTAATTTTTACATAAGGAATCAACATGAGTGGGGAAGCATTAACTGTAATCCCAAAAACACCATAGATATGAAATTCCTTAATTGATGTTGCAGACACTTGTTGGTGAAATATTTTAATAAATTAATTTAATTGTCGACAAAAACACAAAACATACTTGGCATGTGATTACTTATATCCCCCCAATCACAAACAAAATAAATTAAATATTAAGAAAGCTAGATATTAAAATAGTATGGATCAATAAGACAAAATTAGGTACAATGTTAAACAACATCAAAGACAAACTAGAGAAATAAGGAGTATACTCCATCAAATGACAAAATTGTGAAGCTATATATATAGGGCAAAGTGGTGAAGTATTAAAAAACGTATAGCCGAACACGTCAGAGACGAAAAATATAGCGTCTAAAACACAGGGTTCTCAGACCACTGTGTACAAGAAAATCATTTGCCTGATATATATAGCTGCAACTTAATACATAATGTAACAACAAGAAAATAGGTGTGCTTAAAACCACACGGCAGAAGTGAAAACTTCATCAAGGCCAGGTTAATAATACGAAATCCAACTTTTTTTTTCGTTCTATACTACATTAGGGTCATCCTGCATCGACGAATTCAGTTGCTGAGATTTAGTGTGCTTCTTTTGACGATATAATAATAATAATAATAATAATAATAAACTTTATTGACACAAAACATATATACATACATATGTGCCAAATGGCGAAGTTCAGCTATTGCTGTTCAACTTAACCATAAACCTAACCTAACAAATCATAGTGAGAATAAATACTAATTATAACACAGGCATACACACAAAAACACTAAACTAGATACAAGTATAGTCATGCATTAGAAATAGCAACTCAAAGCATAACAACAAACTAATAAATGTATTAATAATATTTATAACCTAATAAATACAAATCTGAATAAATGACAGAATAAAGATAAGTGGACACACAAACGCGCAGGTCACAACAATTGGAGCAGGTGTCGCTTCAAGTTAACTTTAAATGAAGCAGGCGACATACTTTTTAAAGAACTGGGTAGGGAGTTGTAAATTTTTACAATATTGCAGCTGAACGACTTACTGTAAAGGGTAAGTTTATGAATTGGCGGCATATTTCTTCACGCGCGCATCAGACAATTCCCTTTTTCGTTTTAATTTGTCATCGATTTGATTTTCTTCATCCATCCTGTGTAACAGAAAATAATTAAACGCTTATAAATTCGTATATAATGAGCAATTAAAGCAATGCTCTATTCTCAACGTTTCTGTTTTACATTGGTATACAAATTATAGTAAATGCGTGTGGACGTTATTTAACACCCGGAATATACTGATCAGTTTCCGAGTCATCCATATCATTTTAATAAACATGCTAAAACTTACCTGAGCGCGAAATATTATATTATATTATTATAGAGATAATGTCTCATACACACACAACAAATTGTTTGGTTAACCGTCCGCGAAGTTACCAATTAGCGAACGCAACACAGTCCGCGAAATACAATCGCGTGTATATATATATATATATATATATATAATAAAGAAAAGAAATATTGCGGATAATGGAATAATGAAGTAAAGAATTTAATGGGTTAACACCGCTGAAAATGCAACTGCGGACACGTGTTTCGAACTACTTGGTTCTCGTCAGCGCAGTGTAGCCAAGGAATAGGATGGGATAACCTTGGAGCTGAAAAACATCAATCAGAGACATACACAGGGGACAGCCTACCAATTGAGGCTTCAGCTAGAGTGTCCTCGATATTGAGGATGAATCTAACGTCGCCGCGAGGTAGACATTTGTCCACCTGCACGCCATCTGAACCCATGGGATAATAATAAAGAAAAGAAATATTGCGGATAATGGAATAATGAAGTAAAGAATTTAATGGGTTAACTCCGCTGAAAATGCAACTGCGGACACGTGTTTCGAACTACTTGGTTCTCGTCAGCGCAGTGTAGCCAAGGAATAGGATGGGATAACCTTGGAGCTGAAAAACATCAATCAGAGACATACACAGGGGACAGCCTACCAATTGAGGCTTCAGCTAGAGTGTCCTCGATATTGAGGATGCGGCGACGTTAGATTCATCCTCAATATCGAGGACACTCTAGCTGAAGCCTCAATTGGTAGGCTGTCCCCTGTGTATGTCTCTGATTGATGTTTTTCAGCTCCAAGGTTATCCCATCCTATTCCTTGCTTACACTGCGCTGACGAGAACCAAGTAGTTCGAAACACGTGTCCGCAGTTGCATTTTCAGCGGAGTTAACCCATTAAATTCTTTACTTCATTATTCCATTATCCGCAATATTTCTTTTCTTTATTATTATCCCATGGGTTCAGATGGCGTGCAGGTGGACAAATGTCTACCTCGCGGCGACGTTAGATTCATCCTCAATATCGAGGACACTCTAGCTGAAGCCTCAATTGGTAGGCTGTCCCCTGTGTATGTCTCTGATTGATGTTTTTCAGCTCCAAGGTTATCCCATCCTATTCCTTGGCTACACTGCGCTGACGAGAACCAAGTAGTTCGAAACACGTGTCCGCAGTTGCATTTTCAGCGGAGTTAACCCATTAAATTCTTTACTTCATTATATATATATATATATGAAGCGTTGTTCTTCGGGATATTTCGCCGCGTTTGGATGATTTTGCCCTGATAAGGACATCTTTCTTCCTGACGTTTCGGTGACATCACTTTCACCTTCTTCTTGAGGATCTTCTAAGTTCGACGGTTTCTTCAAGAATGCCCTCTCTGTTCGAATCGCCTTGTATTTCTAGTGCCGTGGTAGTGGAGGGGCGAGTGCGGCTTCTTGTGATTGGCCCGCTGATTGTAGTGTTGTTCCCTCTCTGTCTGTTACCTACCACTTTAGGGTGTTCACAAGGGGCCGGCCGAGACTCACTTTTAGTGGTAGTGGTAACAATTAACAAAACACAAAATCAAAATAAACACAAACAAACTTTATTTACAGTATTAGAAATAAAACAAAAGGTTAATAATAAAATACGCAAAGAATAAAACAGTAACAAAGATAAAAATTAGTCCCAACGGGTGATCGTAGTGTCTGTTGCACTAAGGGGGTTAGCGTTACTTCGCACTGATAAAGAACGGGGGGGGGGGGAGGGGGGCACTGTTCGTAGCACTCGCGTAATCCCTTTATATCGTTCGGCACTGTGATCGTGGGTGACTTGGCGTAGCACTCGCGTAATCCCTTTATATCGTTCGGCACTATGATCGTGGGTCACTTTGCGTAGCACTCGCGTAATCCCTTTATATCGTTTGGCACTATGATTGTGGGTCACTTTGCGTAGCACTCGCGTAATCCCTTTATATCGTTCGGCACTGTGGTCGGGGGTCACTTTGCGTAGCACTCGCGTAAGTCCTCTATGACGTTGGGCACTGTGGTTGTGGATCCGAGGGTATTGGATCCGTCAAAAGTCTGGGTTGAAGTGCAGCAGTCCTGGATTGGTCCTAGGCCTTGATTCTTTGAAAGGCCCGTGTCTGAAGGCGTTGGGCCTGGACTGGTCTCAGGCCTGGATCCGTTGAAGGCCTGTGTCTGAAGGCGTTGGGCCTGGATTGGTCTTGGGCCTTGATCCTTGAAAGGCCTGCGTCTGAAGGCGTTGGGCCTGGATTGGTCTCAGGCCTGGATCCGTTGAAAGGCCTGTGTCTGAAGGCGTTGGGCCTGGATTGGTCTCAGGCCTGGATCCGTTGAAAGGCCTGTGTCTGAAGGCGTTGGGCCTGGATTGGTCTCAGGCCTGGATCCGTTGAAAGGCCTGTGTCTGAAGGCGTTGGGCCTGGATTGGTCTCAGGCCTGGATCCGTGGAAAGGCCTGTGTCTGAAGGCGTTGGGCCTGGATTGGTCTCAGGCCTGGATCCGTTGAAAGGCCTGTGTCTGAAGGCGTTGGGCCTGGATTGGTCTCAGGCCTGGATCCGTTGAAAGGCCTGTGTCTGAAGGCGTTGGGCCTGGATTGGTCTCAGGCCTGGATCCGTGGAAAGGCCTGTGTCTGAAGGCGTTGGGCCTGGATTGGTTTCAGGCCTAGATCCGTTGAAGGCCTGTGTCTGAAGGCGTTGGGCCTGGATGGGTCTTGGGCCTGGATCCGTTGAAAGGCCTGTGTCTGAAGGCGTTGGGCCTGGATTGGTTTCAGGCCTAGATCCGTTGAAGGCCTGTGTCTGAAGGCGTTGGGCCTGGATGGGTCTTGGGCCTGGATCCGTTGAAAGGCCTGTGTCTGAAGGCGTTGGGCCTGGATTGGTTTCAGGCCTTATAATGTTGGGGCCTAATGATGCGTCGGGCCTTGTGTTGGGCCGTTCTGGATGGGCCTTATAATGTTGGGCCTAATGATGCGTCGGGCCGTCCTGGATGGGCCTTATAATGTTGGCTTCTTGGTGGAAGATTCTTGTAGAAATTGCTGCTAGTAGTAGTTAAAGTTGTTCGAAGAAGCTGGTGACTGAATGAATCCTCTCTGATTTCTCCCCCGGCTTATATAGGGAGCCGTTGTTCTCCCATTGGTGCTTATTTCGTGGGGGAGGAGCCTGTAAGATGTTTATTACCGGATGATGTCATGGTACACGGCGCCACTATGTCGGCGGGGGTAACAAGTGCCTCCCCCTTGAGAAGCCGTGTATCCATAACATATCCGGCATTTAATGGTCTGTGCGGCTCGTTCCCGGCTGCGGCTCTTGGTGTAGGTTTGCCTCCTGATTCGGTGGAGGCGCTGGTCCGGGATCTCCATCTGGCTGAATTGGGCGTTGTGTGTTTGGGCGCCTGGCGATGCGCACTTGATCTAAGTGGTATTTAGCGCGCTGGGCCCCTGGTCGCTCTACCCAGATTGCTGCTGGTCCTGCTTGTTCCAGCACTGGGTACGGGCCCGCCCATTTTGGCCCAAAAGGCTGTCCCGGCGGAAGATGTGTCCTTACCATTACCAAATCGCCCGGGTTTGGTCGAATGGGCATTGGTGCGTCTGGTCTAACGTATCGCCGCTCTCTATATCGTAGTTCGTTAGCGTGCACCCTCTGAGTGCGTTGTGGTCTGGGTTCGGGCTCACCCTCCACCGGATCCCTCCATTCGCCTGGTCTGCGTAGCTCATACCCAAAAAGGGCTCGGGCCGGTGAATAATTGGTGGCCGCATTTCGCCTGGATCGTAGGTTAAAGAGTGCTTGGCCGAGTTTTTCGTCCCAGCGTTCTGGTGTTTGGCCTTCAAGCTGGAGCCTCAGGACCTTTTTCAATTCTTGATTCCGTCGCTCAACCGGGTTTGCCCTCGGGTGGTATATTGGGGTCGTCCAATGAAGGCATTGCCACTTACGCAATGCGGCGTCCCAAGCGACGGAAGTGAATTGCGGTCCATTGTCGGTAAGTATGGCCATCGGGTATCCAAAACGCTGGAACACCTCTTCCAGGCAGTCCGTGACGGTGGTGGTCGTAGTGGTTCGGGCTGCTCTAACCTCGATCCACCTTGTGTGGATATCCATTACTACAATGCCAAATCGATTGCCCCTACGTGATTCGGTTAGCGGGCCCACAATGTCTACGGAGAGCACCTCAAATGGTTGTCTGGGTGCATGTGGTCGCAGAGGCGCTTTGGCTTGAATCGGTCCCCGCTTAAAGGCGTTGCAAAGGCGACAGCCGTGCACATAATCAATGACCTGTGCCCGCACCCCTGGCCAGTGGAAGCGCCTAGTGATTGCTCCATAGGTCTCGTCCGCCCCAGGGTGACCAGCGGTGGGGTCATCATGGTACTGTTGGATTACTTGAGTCCGGATAGCGTCGGGCACCAATATTGGTCGATGTGTCCCCTCTTTGTAGCGTAGGAATCCATTAGTAAACACGAAGTCAGGATGCTGTTCTGCCTCGGGTCCGTTTTGTTGGAGTTGTAAGGCTAATTCCCGGATGGCTGGGTCTGCTTGTTGGGCGTCTTGGATTAGGTGATATAGTGGTTCACCCATCTCCAAGAGGCATACCTGCTCCTCAACGGGTGGTAGTAATGATCGTCGGGCTTCGGGGATTAGTCTGTCTGGATCCTCCAAGCTGGGGTCGGTTTCCTCGGTATCAGGATGTCGTGACAAGGCATCGGGGAGCTCATTGTGTTTGCCCGGCACGTGCTCTATCGTGTATGTAAATTCCTGGAGCAAGAGGGACCAGCGCATCAACTTTGATCTAGCTTCCCTGAATTGGTTCAACCAGGTAAGGGCCTTACTGTCGGTTCTCAGGACGAATGGTTTGTCCTCCAAGTAGGGTCTGTATCTCCGGATAGCCCATATGACGGCCAGGCATTCCTGCTCGTTCACATGGTATCTCCGTTCTGTCTGGTTGAACCGTAGGCTAGCGTAGTTGACTATCTGTCGCTGGTCATCTTTTTCCTGATAGAGCACGGCAGCGGCGCCGATTCCACTAGCATCGGTCTGCAGGATGAAGGGACGTTGAAAGTCCGGTCGGTGTAGGAACAATGGCTTAGCCGCGGCGGCCTTGATAGCGTGGAAAGCTCCATGGGCGGCTTCTGTCCATTTGTACGTGGTACCTGTCTTCAAGAGGTCCGTCAACGGAGCCATAATTCGAGAGGCGTCCGGGATATAATCCCGGAGCCAATTTACAGTACCCAAAAACTGACGGAGGGCCTTTCTGGTTTTTGGGGCCTCCGCAGCCTGAATCGCCTGGACGTGGGTGGTTTGAGGTTGATTGCCCTTATCAGTGACCACGTGTCCCAAGTAGTTGAGGCTCGGGCTGGCAAAGTGGCACTTTTTGATGTTTAATTTGAGGCCATGTTGTTCCAGTCGCTCAAACACCATCCTGATGTGGCATAAGTGCTCGTCTAGATTTTGGGAATATATTATTATGTCGTCCAGGTAGGCTAGGGCGAATTCCTGAATATATCCCACGAGCACATCTTGGGCCATGAGCTTCTGGAACGTCGTCGGGGCCCCTTTCAGGCCGAAGGGCATCACATTAAACTCGTAGCTCGAGCCATCGGGGGTGGTGAAAGCGGTCAGGTGCCTAGACTCCTCAGCCATTGCAATCTGCCAGTATCCACTGCGCAGATCCAGAGTGGTAAAGATTTTCGCATCGCCCAGGTCTCCCAGGGACTCCTGGATGGGCGGCAGTGGGCTGGCTTCGTCGTGCGTTTTATCGTTCAAGCGTCTAAAGTCAACGCAGAACCTAGGCCCGCCGTCCTTCTTAGTGACAATAACCACAGGGGATGAATATTCACTGTGGCTGGGCCGGATGACTCGGGCTGCCAGCATTTCTTCCACTTGTTCGGCAATCAGCCTCTTCTTGTGTGGCGTATATTTGTATGCAGGGACCTTTACTGGTATGTCATCCCTAAGTCTGATGACGTGTTGTGTAGTGGCTGTCGTGGTGATTGGTCCTCCCTCCTGGAATAGACCATCAAAGTCTCGCAGGCTGGCCAGGAAAGTGTCCTGCTGGGCCCCCGTCCATTCTGTCATTTTCACTGGGATATTTTCTGGTGCCAGTCCAGGGGTCACCCGTCCGGGTTGAGCCCTGTCGAAATATAATGTCTGGCGCTGCCGAGTTCCCACGTGAAGGCATCCCCTTTGGTAGTCCAGGATGGCGTGGTTTTCCTGCAGCCAGGGGTGGCCCAGAATTATGTCCGTCTGGAGGTCGTCCACCACTAATACTTCACAGCTGAAGGCGTAGTTATCAGAGGCTGCCTTTAAGGTCCCGACACGGCCAGCCGTAAGGATGTGGTTCTCCAATGCCATGCATAGGTTAATTTGTTTTGACGGGCTGATAGGTCCAGTTAGCCACCTTGATTTGGCCAGATTTCTACTAGCGGCGCTATCGATTCGGGCCAGGACGTGCTGTTTGTTGATTTGCAGCCGAATCGTAGCCGTTTGCCATTGAGGTACGGATGTGATTAGGGCCGTCCCTGTGTGGTCTGTGGGGCGGCCCCTTGATCTTCCCCCGAACCTTTTGATGGTGCTGGGTGACGGTCGGCAAAGCTCCTTGGTTGTTGCGGACAGTCCCGGTTGTAATGACGACCGGGACAGAACCAGCACTTAGGGAGCGATTTTTCTTGCTGTCGTTCTGGATGGGGTGCCGTGGGGAGCGTCTTGACCTCCTTCTTGGGTAGAGGTGATTTGTTAGTGAAATTGTTAAAAATTTCTGCCCATTTTTCGACCGCTTCCCGAAGTTCTCCGACTGTTGTGGGATTAGTTTGGGCCACCTGGACGCAGTATTTTTCTGTCAACAACATAGTGATGTGTTGAGTCAGACTTTCTTCCGGCCAATGCGGATCCAATCGTAGACACAAACGCCTTATTCTAGTGATGAAAGCCGCGGGGTCCTCATCGGCCTTTTGCCGGACTTCGCAGGCGCTCTGTAGTTCGCGCCTGCGTTGGGGGCTGAGGAATTCTCTGCGAAAGCGTTGGCAAAATTCGCTCAGAGTATCGAAGCCCCCCTGATTCTTACGTGCCCAAGCGGCCGCTCCATCAATTAAAAACGGCCGCACGGCGTCGTCGATATCTTCTGGTACCTCGACTACTGCTGTCGATAGGTGGGCCTGTAATCGGATCAAGAAGACCTCAGGATCCTCTATAAGGTGGCCTCCATATGGCCTTGGTGGCGCCGGTGTAACTGATGTGTTTGGACAGCCGTGACAGCAAGCCGTGCATTGTATTGGTTGCGGATGGGCCATTGGTGTTTTGGCAGGCGTGTTGCCTGAAATGGTGATGACTTCAGTGGTGGCTGCTATTGGTTCAGGAGTGATTGCTAGTGGTGCGTCTTTATTGATTTCTGGGCTGGTGGCTTGTGCTGCTTGTTTTAGTTCCACAGCCTGCAGACGTTTCCCCACTAGCTTTAATTCTTCGATCAAGATGGCCATTTGGATTGTTGGATCTGCAGTTCTGGGGGTGACTGCCCTAGGTGTAGACTGTTGTGGTGGAGTGCTGGGCTCGGATTCGTCCGGGACACTCCTGCTTCGCCTATCCTTCCGTCCTTTTCCTTTCGGCATCTTGTTGTGGAATGGGGTTGGTGTTAGTGGTGTGGGTCCTAGGTAGACGTCCGTCTTCCTTATCACGCACTTTAGTTGGGCGCCACTATTGTTACCTACCACTTTAGGGTGTTCACAAGGGGCCGGCCGAGACTCACTTTTAGTGGTAGTGGTAACAATTAACAAAACACAAAATCAAAATAAACACAAACAAACTTTATTTACAGTATTAGAAATAAAACAAAAGGTTAATAATAAAATACGCAAAGAATAAAACAGTAACAAAGATAAAAATTAGTCCCAACGGGTGATCGTAGTGTCTGTTGCACTAAGGGGGTTAGCGTTACTTCGCACTGATAAAGAACGGGGGGGGGGAGGGGGGCACTGTTCGTAGCACTCGCGTAATCCCTTTATATCGTTCGGCACTGTGATCGTGGGTGACTTGGCGTAGCACTCGCGTAATCCCTTTATATCGTTCGGCACTATGATCGTGGGTCACTTTGCGTAGCACTCGCGTAATCCCTTTATATCGTTTGGCACTATGATTGTGGGTCACTTTGCGTAGCACTCGCGTAATCCCTTTATATCGTTCGGCACTGTGGTCGGGGGTCACTTTGCGTAGCACTCGCGTAAGTCCTCTATGACGTTGGGCACTGTGGTTGTGGATCCGAGGGTATTGGATCCGTCAAAAGTCTGGGTTGAAGTGCAGCAGTCCTGGATTGGTCCTAGGCCTTGATTCTTTGAAAGGCCCGTGTCTGAAGGCGTTGGGCCTGGACTGGTCTCAGGCCTGGATCCGTTGAAGGCCTGTGTCTGAAGGCGTTGGGCCTGGATTGGTCTTGGGCCTTGATCCTTGAAAGGCCTGCGTCTGAAGGCGTTGGGCCTGGATTGGTCTCAGGCCTGGATCCGTTGAAAGGCCTGTGTCTGAAGGCGTTGGGCCTGGATTGGTCTCAGGCCTGGATCCGTTGAAAGGCCTGTGTCTGAAGGCGTTGGGCCTGGATTGGTCTCAGGCCTGGATCCGTTGAAAGGCCTGTGTCTGAAGGCGTTGGGCCTGGATTGGTCTCAGGCCTGGATCCGTGGAAAGGCCTGTGTCTGAAGGCGTTGGGCCTGGATTGGTCTCAGGCCTGGATCCGTTGAAAGGCCTGTGTCTGAAGGCGTTGGGCCTGGATTGGTCTCAGGCCTGGATCCGTGGAAAGGCCTGTGTCTGAAGGCGTTGGGCCTGGATTGGTTTCAGGCCTAGATCCGTTGAAGGCCTGTGTCTGAAGGCGTTGGGCCTGGATGGGTCTTGGGCCTGGATCCGTTGAAAGGCCTGTGTCTGAAGGCGTTGGGCCTGGATTGGTTTCAGGCCTAGATCCGTTGAAGGCCTGTGTCTGAAGACGTTGGGCCTGGATGGGTCTTGGGCCTGGATCCGTTGAAAGGCCTGTGTCTGAAGGCGTTGGGCCTGGATTGGTTTCAGGCCTTATAATGTTGGGGCCTAATGATGCGTCGGGCCTTGTGTTGGGCCGTTCTGGATGGGCCTTATAATGTTGGGCCTAATGATGCGTCGGGCCGTCCTGGATGGGCCTTATAATGTTGGCTTCTTGGTGGAAGATTCTTGTAGAAATTGCTGCTAGTAGTAGTTAAAGTTGTTCGAAGAAGCTGGTGACTGAATGAATCCTCTCTGATTTCTCCCCCGGCTTATATAGGGAGCCGTTGTTCTCCCATTGGTGCTTATTTCGTGGGGGAGGAGCCTGTAAGATGTTTATTACCGGATGATGTCATGGTACACGGCGCCACTATGTCGGCGGGGGTAACATGTCTGTTACCTACCACTTTAGGGTGTTCACAAGGGGCCGGCCGAGACTCACTTTTAGTGGTAGTGGTAACAATTAACAAAACACAAAATCAAAATAAACACAAACAAACTTTATTTACAGTATTAGAAATAAAACAAAAGGTTAATAATAAAGTACGCAAAGAATAAAACAGTAACAAAGATAAAAATTAGTCCCAACGGGTGATCGTAGTGTCTGTTGCACTAAGGGGGTTAGCGTTACTTCGCACTGATAAAGAACGGGGGGGGAAGGGGGCACTGTTCGTAGCACTCGCGTAATCCCTTTATATCGTTCGGCACTGTGATCGTGGGTGACTTGGCGTAGCACTCGCGTAATCCCTTTATATCGTTTGGCACTATGTTCGTGGTTCACTTTGCGTAGCACTCGCGTAATCCCTTTATATCGTTCGGCACTGTGATCGTGGGTGACTTGGCGTAGCACTCGCGTAATCCCTTTATACCGTTTGGCACTATGTTCGTGGTTCACTTTGCGTAGCACTCGCGTAATCCCTTTATATCGTTCGGCACTATGTTCGTGGGTCACTTTGCGTAGCACTCGCGTAATCCCTTTATGGCGTTGGGCCTGGATTAGTTTCAGGCCTAGATCCGTGAAAGGCCTGCGTCTGAAGGCGTTGGGCCTGGACTGGTCTCAGGCCTGGATCCGTGGAAAGGCCTGTGTCTGAAGGCGTTGGGCCTGGATTGGTCTTGGGCCTTGATCCTTGAAAGGCCTGCGTCTGAAGGCGTTGGGCCTGGATTGGTCTCAGGCCTGGATCCGTTGAAAGGCCTGTGTCTGAAGGCGTTGGGCCTGGATTGGTTTCAGGCCTAGATTCGTTGAAGGCCTGTGTCTGAAGGCGTTGGCCCTGGATTGGTCTCAGGCCTGGATCCGTTGAAAGGCCTGTGTCTGAAGGCGTTGGGCCTGGATTGGTTTCAGGCCTAGATTCGTTGAAGGCCTGTGTCTGAAGGCGTTGGGCCTGGACTGGTCTCGGGCCTTGATCCTTGAAAGGCCTGCGTCTGAAGGCGTTGGGCCTGGATTGGTCTCAGGCCTGGATCCGTTGAAAGGCCTGTGTCTGAAGGCGTTGGGCCTGGATTGGTTTCAGGCCTAGATTCGTTGAAGGCCTGTGTCTGAAGGCGTTGGGCCTGGATTGGTCTCAGGCCTGGATCCGTTGAAAGGCCTGTGTCTGAAGGCGTTGGGCCTGGATTGGTTTCAGGCCTAGATTCGTTGAAGGCCTGTGTCTGAAGGCGTTGGGCCTGGACTGGTCTCAGGCCTGGATCCGTTGAAAGGCCTGTGTCTGAAGGCGTTGGGCCTGGATTGGTTTCGGGCCTGGATCCGTTGAAAGGCCTGTGTCTGAAGGCGTTGGGCCGTCCTGGATGGGCCTTATAATGTTGGGCCTAATGATGCGTCGGGCCTTGTGTTGGGCCGTCCTGGATGGGCCTTATAATGTTGGGCCTAATGATGCGTCGGGCCGTCCTGGATGGGCCTTATAATGTTGGGCCTAATGATGCGTCGGGCCGTCCTGGATGGGCCTTATAATGTTGGCTTCTTGGTGGAAGATTCTTGTAGAAACTGCTGCTAGTAGTAGTTAAAGTTGTTCGAAGAAGCTGGTGACTGAATTGAATCCTTTCTGATTTCTCCCCCGGCTTATATAGGGAGCCGTTGTTCTCCCATTGGTGCTTATTTCGTGGGGGAGGAGCCTGTAAGATGTTTATTACCGGATGATGTCATGGTACACGGCGCCACTATGTCGGCGGGGGTAACAAGTGCCTCCCCCTTGAAAAGCCGTGTATCCATAACATATCCGGCATTTAATGGTCTGTGCGGCTCGTTCCCGGCTGCGGCTCTTGGTGTAGGTTTGCCTCCTGATTCGGTGGAGGCGCTGATCCGGGATCTCCATCTGGCTGAATTGGGCGTTGTGTGTTTGGGCGCCTGGCGATGCGCACTTGATCTAAGTGGTATTTAGCGCGCTGGGCCCCTGGTCGCTCTACCCAGATTGCTGCTGGTCCTGCTTGTTCCAGCACTGGGTACGGGCCCGCCCATTTTGGCCCAAAAGGCTGTCCCGGCGGAAGATGTGTCCTTACCATTACCAAATCGCCCGGGTTTGGTCGAATGGGCATTGGTGCGTCTGGTCTAACGTATCGCCGCTCTCTATATCGTAGTTCGTTAGCGTGCACCCTCTGAGTGCGTTGTGGTCTGGGTTCGGGCTCACCCTCCACCGGATCCCTCCATTCGCCTGGTCTGCGTAGCTCATACCCAAAAAGGGCTCGGGCCGGTGAATAATTGGTGGCCGCATTTCGCCTGGATCGTAGGTTAAAGAGTGCTTGGCCGAGTTTTTCGTCCCAGCGTTCTGGTGTTTGGCCTTCAAGCTGGAGCCTCAGGACCTTTTTCAATTCTTGGTTCCGTCGCTCAACCGGGTTTGCCCTCGGGTGGTATATTGGGGTCGTCCAATGAAGGCATTGCCACTTACGCAATGCGGCGTCCCAAGCGACGGAAGTGAATTGCGGTCCATTGTCGGTAAGTATGGCCATCGGGTATCCAAAACGCTGCAACACCTCTTCCAGGCAGTCCGTGACGGTGGTGGTCGTAGTGGTTCGGGCTGCTCTAACCTCGATCCACCTTGTGTGGATATCCATCACTACAATGCCAAATCGATTGCCCCTACGTGATTCGGTTAGCGGGCCCACAATGTCTACGGAGAGCACTTCAAATGGTTGTCTGGGTGCATGTGGTCGCAGAGGCGCTTTGGCTTGAATCGGTCCCCGCTTAAAGGCGTTGCAAAGGCGACAGCCGTGCACATAATCAATGACCTGTGCCCGCACCCCTGGCCAGTGGAAGCGCCTAGTGATTGCTCCATAGGTCTCGTCCGCCCCAGGGTGACCAGCGGTGGGGTCATCATGGTACTGTTGGATTACTTGAGTCCGGATAGCGTCGGGCACCAATATTGGTCGATGTGTCCCCTCTTTGTAGCGTAGGAATCCATTAGTAAACACGAAGTCAGGATGCTGTTCTGCCTCGGGCCCGTTTTGTTGGAGTTGTAGGGCTAATTCCCGGATGGCTGGATCTGCTTGTTGGGCGTCTTGGATTAGGTGATATAGTGGTTCACCCATCTCCAAGAGGCATACCTGCTCCTCAACGGGTGGTAGTAATGTTCGTCGGGCTTCGGGGATTAGTCTGTCTGGATCCTCCAAGCTGGGGTCGGTTTCCTCGGTATCAGGATGTCGTGACAAGGCATCGGGGAGCTCATTGTGTTTGCCCGGCACGTGCTCTATCGTATACGTAAATTCCTGGAGCAAGAGGGACCAGCGCATCAACTTTGATCTAGCTTCCCTGAATTGGTTCAACCAGGTAAGGGCCTTACTGTCGGTTCTCAGGACGAATGGTTTGTCCTCCAAGTAGGGTCTGTATCTCCGGATAGCCCATATGACGGCCAGGCATTCCTGCTCGTTCACATGGTATCTCCGTTCTGTCTGGTTGAACCGTAGGCTAGCGTAGTTGACTATCTGTCGCTGGTCATCTTTTTCCTGATAGAGCACGGCAGCGGCGCCGATTCCACTAGCATCGGTCTGCAGGATGAAGGGACGTTGAAAGTCCGGTCGGTGTAGGAACAATGGCTTAGCCGCGGCGGCCTTGATAGCGTGGAAAGCTCCATGAGCGGCTTCTGTCCATTTGTACGTGGTGCCTGTCTTCAAGAGGTCCGTCAACGGAGCCATAATTCGAGAGGCGTCCGGGATATAATCCCGGAGCCAATTTACAGTACCCAAAAACTGACGGAGGGCCTTTCTGGTTTTTGGGGCCTCCGCAGCCTGGATCGCCTGGACGTGGGTGGTTTGAGGCCGATTGCCCTTATCAGTGACCACGTGTCCCAAGTAGTTGAGGCTCGGGCTGGCGAAGTGGCACTTTTTGATGTTCAATTTGAGGCCATGTTGTTCCAGTCGCTCAAACACCATCCTGATGTGGCATAAGTGCTCGTCTAGATTCTGGGAATATATTATTATGTCGTCCAGGTAGGCTAGGGCGAATTCCTGAATATATCCCACGAGCACATCTTGGGCCATGAGCTTCTGGAACGTCGTCGGGGCCCCTTTCAGGCCGAAGGGCATTACATTAAACTCGTAGCTCGAGCCATCGGGGGTGGTGAAAGCGGTCAGGTGCCTAGACTCCTCAGCCATTGCAATCTGCCAGTATCCACTGCGCAGATCCAGAGTGGTAAAGATTTTCGCATCGCCCAGGTCTCCCAGGGACTCCTGGATGGGCGGCAGTGGGCTGGCTTCGTCGTGCGTTTTATCGTTCAAGCGTCTAAAGTCAACGCAGAATCTAGGCCCGCCATCCTTCTTAGTGACAATAACCACAGGGGATGAATATTCACTGTGGCTGGGCCGGATGACTCGGGCTGCCAGCATTTCTTCCACTTGTTCGGCAATCAGCCTCTTCTTGTGTGGCGTATATTTGTATGCAGGGACCTTTACTGGTATGTCATCCCTAAGTCTGATGACGTGTTGTGTAGTGGCTGTCGTGGTGATTGGTCCTCCCTCCTGGAATAGACCATCAAAGTCTCGCAGGCTGGCCAGGAAAGTGTCCTGCTGGGCCCCCGTCCATTCTGTCATTTTCACTGGGATATTTTCTGGTGCCAGTCCAGGGGTCACCCGTCCGGGTTGAGCCCTGTCGAAATATAATGTCTGGCGCTGTCGAGTTCCCACGTGAAGGCATCCCCTTTGGTAGTCCAGGATGGCGTGGTTTTCCTGCAGCCAGGGGTGGCCCAGAATTATGTCCGTCTGGAGGTCGTCCACCACTAATACTTCACAGCTGAAGGCGTAGTTATCAGAGGCTGCCTTTAAGGTCCCGACACGGCCAGCCGTAAGGATGTGGTTCTCCAATGCCATGCACAGGTTAATTTGTTTTGACGGGCTGATAGGTCCAGTTAGCCACCTTGATTTGGCCAGATTTCTACTAGCGGCGCTATCGATTCGGGCCAGGACGTGCTGTTTGTTGATTTGCAGCCGAATCGTAGCCGTTTGCCATTGAGGTACGGATGTGATTAGGGCCGTCCCTGTGTGGTCTGTGGGGCGGCCCCTTGATCTTCCCCCGAACCTTTTGATGGTGCTGGGTGACGGTCGGCAAAGCTCCTTGGTTGTTGCGGACAGTCCCGGTTGTAATGACGACCGGGACAGAACCAGCACTTAGGGAGCGATTTTTCTTGCTGTCGTTCTGGATGGGGTGCCGTGGGGAGCGTCTTGACCTCCTTCTTGGGTGGAGGTGATTTGTTAGTGAAATTGTTAAAAATTTCTGCCCATTTTTCGACCGCTTCCCGAAGTTCTCCGACTGTTGTGGGATTAGTTTGGGCCACCTGGACGCAGTATTTTTCTGTCAACAACATAGTGATGTGTTGAGTCAGACTTTCTTCCGGCCAATGCGGATCCAATCGTAGACACAAACGCCGTATTCTAGTGATGAAAGCCGCGGGGTCCTCATCGGCCTTTTGCCGGACTTCGCAGGCGCTCTGCAGTTCGCGCCTGCGTTGGGGGCTGAGGAATTCTCTGCGAAAGCGTTGGCAAAATTCGCTCAGAGTATCGAAGCCCCCCTGATTCTTACGTGCCCAAGCGGCCGCTCCATCAATTAAAAATGGCCGCACGGCGTCGTCGATATCTTCTGGTACCTCGACTACTGCTGTCGATAGGTGGGCCTGTAATCGGATCAAGAAGACCTCAGGATCCTCTATAAGGTGGCCTCCATAAGGCCTTGGTGGCACCGGTGTAACTGGTGTGTTTGGACAGCCGTGACAGCAAGCCGTGCATTGTATTGGTTGTGGATGGGCCATTGGTGTTTTGGCAGGCGTGTTGCCTGAAATGGTGATGACTTCAGTGGTGGCTGCTATTGGTTCAGGAGTGATTGCTAGTGGTGCGTCTTTATTGATTTCTAGGCTGGTGGCTTGTGCTGCTTGTTTTAGTTCCACAGCCTGCAGACGCTTCCCCACTAGCTTTAATTCTTCGATCAAGATGGCCATTTGGATTGTTGGATCTGCAGTTCTGGGGGTGACTGCCCTAGGTGTAGACTGTTGTGGTGGAGTGCTGGGCTCGGATTCGTCCGGGACACTCCTGCTTCGCCTATCCTTCCGTCCTTTTCCTTTCGGCATCTTGTTGTGGAATGGGGTTGGTGTTAGTGGTGTGGGTCCTAGGTAGACGTCCGTCTTCCTTATCACGCACTTTAGTTGGGCGCCACTATTGTTACCTACCACTTTAGGGTGTTCACAAGGGGCCGGCCGAGACTCACTTTTAGTGGTAGTGGTAACAATTAACAAAACACAAAATCAAAATAAACACAAACAAACTTTATTTACAGTATTAGAAATAAAACAAAAGGTTAATAATAAAGTACGCAAAGAATAAAACAGTAACAAAGATAAAAATTAGTCCCAACGGGTGATCGTAGTGTCTGTTGCACTAAGGGGGTTAGCGTTACTTCGCACTGATAAAGAACGGGGGGGGAAGGGGGCACTGTTCGTAGCACTCGCGTGATCCCTTTATATCGTTCGGCACTGTGATCGTGGGTGACTTGGCGTAGCACTCGCGTAATCCCTTTATATCGTTTGGCACTATGTTCGTGGTTCACTTTGCGTAGCACTCGCGTAATCCCTTTATATCGTTCGGCACTGTGATCGTGGGTGACTTGGCGTAGCACTCGCGTAATCCCTTTATACCGTTTGGCACTATGTTCGTGGTTCACTTTGCGTAGCACTCGCGTAATCCCTTTATATCGTTCGGCACTATGTTCGTGGGTCACTTTGCGTAGCACTCGCGTAATCCCTTTATGGCGTTGGGCCTGGATTAGTTTCAGGCCTAGATCCGTGAAAGGCCTGCGTCTGAAGGCGTTGGGCCTGGACTGGTCTCAGGCCTGGATCCGTGGAAAGGCCTGTGTCTGAAGGCGTTGGGCCTGGATTGGTCTTGGGCCTTGATCCTTGAAAGGCCTGCGTCTGAAGGCGTTGGGCCTGGATTGGTCTCAGGCCTGGATCCGTTGAAAGGCCTGTGTCTGAAGGCGTTGGGCCTGGATTGGTTTCAGGCCTAGATTCGTTGAAGGCCTGTGTCTGAAGGCGTTGGGCCTGGATTGGTCTCAGGCCTGGATCCGTTGAAAGGCCTGTGTCTGAAGGCGTTGGGCCTGGATTGGTTTCAGGCCTAGATTCGTTGAAGGCCTGTGTCTGAAGGCGTTGGGCCTGGACTGGTCTCGGGCCTTGATCCTTGAAAGGCCTGCGTCTGAAGGCGTTGGGCCTGGATTGGTCTCAGGCCTGGATCCGTTGAAAGGCCTGTGTCTGAAGGCGTTGGGCCTGGATTGGTTTCAGGCCTAGATTCGTTGAAGGCCTGTGTCTGAAGGCGTTGGGCCTGGATTGGTCTCAGGCCTGGATCCGTTGAAAGGCCTGTGTCTGAAGGCGTTGGGCCTGGATTGGTTTCAGGCCTAGATTCGTTGAAGGCCTGTGTCTGAAGGCGTTGGGCCTGGACTGGTCTCAGGCCTGGATCCGTTGAAAGGCCTGTGTCTGAAGGCGTTGGGCCTGGATTGGTTTCGGGCCTGGATCCGTTGAAAGGCCTGTGTCTGAAGGCGTTGGGCCGTCCTGGATGGGCCTTATAATGTTGGGCCTAATGATGCGTCGGGCCTTGTGTTGGGCCGTCCTGGATGGGCCTTATAATGTTGGGCCTAATGATGCGTCGGGCCGTCCTGGATGGGCCTTATAATGTTGGGCCTAATGATGCGTCGGGCCGTCCTGGATGGGCCTTATAATGTTGGCTTCTTGGTGGAAGATTCTTGTAGAAACTGCTGCTAGTAGTAGTTAAAGTTGTTCGAAGAAGCTGGTGACTGAATTGAATCCTTTCTGATTTCTCCCCCGGCTTATATAGGGAGCCGTTGTTCTCCCATTGGTGCTTATTTCGTGGGGGAGGAGCCTGTAAGATGTTTATTACCGGATGATGTCATGGTACACGGCGCCACTATGTCGGCGGGGGTAACATGTCGGTCTTTCTGTGTTCGGTCCGTGTGGTTTACGTTAGGCGGTGGGATGCTGTTGTTTCGTCGTTTATTTCTAATTCGTCTGTCCGATAACGTTGATTTCCATATGTCAGGTAAACGTTGTGCGTCGTCACGTTTATTCATGCAGTCCTGTCGTTTTTCTATCTCTATAGCCTCCCTTATTGTCCGATATGTCCAATTCGTACTACGGGCTATAGTTTTTGTACGTCGAACTTAGAAGATCCTCAAGAAGAAGGTGAAAGTGATGTCACCGAAACGTCAGGAAGAAAGATGTCCTTATCAGGGCAAAATCATCCAAACGCGGCGAAATATCCCGAAGAACAACGCTTCAACAAACGACCGCGAAAATATTCGAAGAAATATATATATATATATATATATAAATAGACAATATGAATACTCCCGCGCTGGTCTGATGCTAACGTGCCGGCTTCTCACTTTCTCACCCGTGCGGCTCGGGTTCGAATCTGCCCGGGGACATGAATTTATTTATTCATTTAAATTTCAATTTAATTGAAATTAAATACCTCTATATGATATATTTCTCTCGTTCCCTTAGGCGACTCGAGCCGACTTTACCCGAACGAGCGTTACATAGCCGTGCGTGACGGCTCAGTCTTGTTCAGTGCCCACAATCAATGCAACGCGCCCAAAGAAGTTTACACTTCAAAAAGTAAAAGATTAGATTTGCTAGAAATATTTAAAACTAAGAAAGCTCAGAAACAGAATTTGATAGTTACTAACACGCAGTTAGATTTCTTAAATACCCCTCATAGACACAATTATAAATATCCATATCATTAAGAGACCTAGGTATATAAGTTATACCTTTACTTACTTTAGTTTAGTTTTAGATAAGAACTCTTTGATAATGGCATAACAGCCGAAACATATGTTAGAAAATTCTAATAAAACTTTGTGAAATATAACCAAGTGGGTTTTTCTCGACAATTAAATTAATTGGTATGGAATTTATATATGAACAGATCCGTATCAAAAGTAATAAGTCTACGCTATACTTATTTTCCATTAACATGTTCCTACAGCACCACAATTCAAACGGATTAATCACTGATCGTATTAGATATTGCAGATCTTGCTATTTTCATAAAGCGGAACCAATGTGTTGTCGTTATGAATCACTACAACACCGTTTTTCATATGATTCTGCAGGGCATTTATGAATATTAAAAATAGTAAAGGTCCAAAAAGTAACCCCTGTGGTACTCCTGTATTATTTGTAAGCCATCCCAGCCCAAAATGAACCCTTGCGATACGCCTATATTATCTGAACTTCTTTCCGTTTGGTGGCCGCATAACAATCCGACCATTTGACTGTTACTCAAAAAGATGTTTATACATTGCAATAGTGGATCCCGTGTACCAAGAGAAAACATTTTGTTCTCATTATGGATTCCAAGACAGTTGAAAGCGCTAGGGAATCAAGAAGAGATATCTGTCACGTATTTACGGGCGTCAAACGCATCGTCTTGGAAAAATTGAATCTCCGTTTCTGTTGACCTGCCAATCCGAAAATCATAATGAGATTCTTATGAAAATAATTCATAATTCTTTATGAAAGCTGATAACCTCCTATAAACTGCTGCCTCAAAAACTTTAAAATAAATTTTGCAACGAAATTCTCCGATAGTTTGATATAGCATTAGGTGAATTTTTCTTATGAGTTGGTAAGGTCCATGATGTCTTTAATAAAGAGGCGAAAATGCCTGTGTATACAGAAAGATATAATTATTACTAGCTGGCCTGGCAGACAATGTTCTGCCCTTTCCGGAAAGTGTTGCGAAGAATTACATTCGATGTTGAGTTGATGAATGCAATAACACAGACTCATGATGCTTGTATCCAAAAAGAAATGATATTCATATGTCAAAATTCAAGTATACTATAAAAAAAAAAGTGCCACCTATCGGACGACAGGATATACCAAGTATAATTTTGTTGAGCACCCGAACATATTGCCTACATATAAATCATTTCGCGAACCTATCCGGTCCAGATTTTTGTAATTTTCTTTCTCGGCACTAAACCAACATATATTGTAAATGAGTCATTTTGGTCCATAAATATATAATTTTTAATAACTTGACTACACCGTCGCCTATTGGATCCTAGCATAGCTATGTACCATCACCTCGGTCAAACAAATATATTTTGTGAATATGAGCTCAATCGATCGAGTCGTTCAAATGTTACACGATCACTAACAAACGCACGAACGATTATATACATACAATGTGATCAATATCATGTGAAGGTTGTGTGGCCTACATTTTTAAGTTGGCAACGATGACTAGTTGATAATATTGAGAAACACTTGTGTGTAGGTTATGTGTATAGGCGTACAATATGCACTTATGGTTTTGACAGATCAAACATTTCACCTGTACGTATCTGTCTTCATTGTATATTGGCCGAATTTTTCGACTTTTCTTTGTAATTGACCGAATTTTTTTTCTTCAAAACATTTTTAGGACCATAACGAACAAACCAAAGAAGAAATTACGTATATCCATCGTTCGAATCGTGAGTTATGATCTTGAGTTCATACAAAAATCCTAGAGAAAAAGCATTTTCAGTTTTCGGGCAAGTTTTCTAATTTTTCTTTCCCGAAAAACCTTATTCGAACATTTTTACAAAAATTAGCCAAATCGGTCCACAGCCGTTCTCAAGTGATGAGCTTACCAACGAACAGCATTTAATTGTTATTTATATAGATTTCGTATTTTAATTGAAAATATCCTCAGAAATGATAAACATTGGCGCCTACTGTAAACGTAGAAACCAAAATGTACATACCCATGCTTAAACTACGAGGTAGGCGCCATAAATTCTCGGCCTGATATACAAAAACGAAACTTGGAACAATATAACAATTTTTATTTTTCAATGTAATCTCCCTATACATTTATTACAACGATTAATTAATAATTCGATACCCTTGTAAAAATAATCTGAAGTTTTTCCGCCAAAATGTTCTACAACAGCTGCTTGCAACTCACTGTCGTCCTTAAAACTACGTCCCCTAAAGGTCTTTTTTTAAATTAGAAAACAAAAACAAAATCACAAGGAACCTATATCCGGACTATACGGTGGATATTCCAATTTTTGAAAGCCACATTCGCGGATGGCAACTTGTGAAATGGCGGCAGTTTGGAAGGGAGCATTGTCCTGTAAAAATCGCACACTTTTTGTTAATTTTCCACGACATTTTGCACGAATGCTGTCCCTTAATGTATGCAATAAAGACGCATAATATGTGCCGTTCACACTTCTATTGAGCTTTTTAAAGTCAATAAACAAACTGCCCTCACAATCCCAGAATATTGTGGACATCACCTTTTTCGTTGATTGAGCGACTTTCGCCTTTCTGGGACGAGGTTCATCAGGTCCCCGCCATTCCATAGACTCTCTTTTCGATAGAGGATCGAAAAACAGAACCATTGCTTCATCCCCTGTGACAATGGACTCCAAAATCGGTTTTGGGTCGTCTCCACACATGTTTCAAAACGACTGCGCACATTCGACTCGACGTTCACGTTGGAGAGCAGAAAGAAGTCGTGGTACCCATGTAGCACTAATTTCATTCATACCCAAATGGTCATGCAGTATTCGGCGAAAACTTGTTTCGGAAACGTTTGTTATCACTGCTGATTCCTTCACTTTCAAACGGCGATCGTCTAGCACTAAATGTTCAATAATTGAGATTTGTTGAAGTGTTATCACTTCAATTGGTCGACCCGACCGATCAATATCTTCCAGGGATTCTTGTCCCAAACGGAAACATTTTGCCGACTTTTTTACAGTTAAATACGAAGGAGATGAATCACCGTAAACGCCGTCTAAACGTTGTTTAATGTGATAAGGTGTATGCCCTTCTTTTGTTAAAAATTTAATGACCTCGCGGTACTCCATTTTCGTTACTTCAGACATTTTCGTGCGCCAGTCACGTTGGTTGGCTCGTTACTAAAAACTACTAGGCTTCGAACCATCATATTTATACTGTACACCTCACATATGTGCATGCATGACGTAACAGTGTTTGAACACGTTTGAACCTGTATAAGTCTGTCAGGCCGAGTATTTATGGCGCCTACCTCGTAAATTTGCCATAAGTGATTTTCCTTTAAAAAAATCTGATTTTTATACAGTAATGCGCACACTGCTACGTTAATATACGGAATGGGGAATATGGGTGGGGTATGCCTAGCGTAGCCGCATACTATAACACCCTGGCTAGCGAGAAAGTGCGGTGAACGTATTCACATACAACGCAAAACATTTGTCATGTGAATTCTTCAATGTTATTTTTATTTGTCCCTATTTCCTAACATCAAAGTAAATAAAATACAATGTAAATAGGATATTTTAAATGAAACGAATATTTAGGATATTATTATATGTTATTTTTATTTGTCCCTATTTCCTAACATCAAAGTAAATAAAATTCTGCGCTCTCCCACAGGTTTTATGCAACTGATTCCTCTTAGGTTCGTCGCTGTCTGATGTACACCCCCCACTTATATTCTCCTCTCTCTATATTAACGTAGCCTTGTGAGCACTACTGTATATTCTATACCAATATCTCGCATTAGCAAGAAACACTAACTTCTCAATTTTGTTGCTTACCTTGTTTTACTTTCGAAATATCCTTGTGACATGACCCCCTTCCCTGATCAGCAATGCCAACGTCAGTGTTTTCAGTGGTGAACGTTATAAATTTAAATGCAAATAATGTATCTCAAGGAACATTTCACGCTCCCATTTTATTGTATTTCTCAATTAACTCATCGTGTAATATTCAATTTTTGTGGGAGTTAACTATGTATCTTTTAGCATTTCTTCAATGAAATACTTTTATGTTGCTCTTGTATCCCATCTATGTTATGTAATATTGCGTAATTTCTTGTGTTTTTAATACAAATTCTCCTAACACAATATTATTGCTTAAAAACTAAGTACTTTTTAACTTCCTTGTTGTGTTCAGTTGATAAATAGAAAGAAGCAAAGTACATAATACTCTCTACAGTTGCAAAACAACTTCTAACTGGTGTTACCACCGGTCTCAGGTGAGCAATTATAATTAGAGTAAATTTACACAAGGACTTTGCCAGCATAATTAAATAAGTCCAGTTATACTTCTCACACAAAATTTTCACCATACTTCGTAAATATTTAAACGCAACCTTGAAAATAAATTACAAGTGTTTTGTTGAATGTTTTGGCAACCGTTGGATATTCACACTCTCTCATCATAATTAAACAAGATAAATTGATAAAGTAAAGCGCTTCAAGCTTCGCATACGAGGAGATAAACTTTCGACACACTGTCAATTATTTAGCAGCTTTGTTCCACTTATCTCAAACTTGTCGCGGTAATTAACAGACACAATTAACTCTGTGGATGTAAATGTATGTATGTTGTAGACAATACAGCAGATTCATACATTAACAAACCGTATGCACATTTGTATGAATTTTTAAAGCTAATGTATTAAGATTTACTTAATAAGTATATTGATTCCATTAATTATTAATTTTAGAAGTTTCTATATATTTTTTAATTTTGTATCTGCACTTTGTACCTTTTTTTTAGAAATAGTTTTATAATATTTAAAATAAATTTGAGATATATATATATATAAAAGGAAATATCGCGGATACATGAAATATAAGAAAGAGAAAAATATTGGGTAAATTCCGCTGTAGAGCAACCGTAGACACGTGCTTCTGACTCATTGGTCGTCATCGGTAGGGTGTAGCCAAGGAATAAGGTGGGATAACCTTGGAGATGTATGCTACACGGAAGACCATCAGGAGACAGACCACCATTTGTAGCTTCAGTCCAATATTTTTCTCTTTCTTATATATATATATATATATATATATATATATATATTAATTTTAGAAGTTTCTATATATTTTTTAATTTTGTATCTGCACTTTGTACCTTCTTTTTAGAAATAGTTTTATAATATTTAAAATAAATTTGAGATATATATATAAAAGGAAATATCGCGGATACATGAAATATAAGAAAGAGAAAAATATTGGGTAAATTCCGCTGTAGAGCAACCGTAGACACGTGTTTCTGACTCATTGGTCGTCATCGGTAGGGTGTAGCCAAGGAATAAGGTGGGATAACCTTGGAGATGTATGCTATACGGAAGACCATCAGGAGACAGACCACCATTTGCAGCTTCAGTCCAATATTTTTCTCTTTCTTATATATATATATATATATATATATGTATATATTGTTGTTCCTTTAAAATGCTATCCTCGCTAAGCCATTTGATAAAAAAATACCTTTTTATGGTTTAGCTGCAGCCAGTAAACTTAAATATTATAGAAATTAAACTGTTTGGATATTTAGAATATTAAAAAATATCTAAGACTTAAGATTTAATGTGTTTTGATTACCTATCGATAGTTCGGCCATATTTACCATAGTTTTATTACGTTTCGTAATAATCCTGGAATTTCAGAAAATCGATTTTTGGTTTAATTTCTTATTACATAGAGCCTTAACTTTCATTAGCAATCATTAAAGATTACAATGTTCGCAATTTTACTTTCTTATACGTAGTATAAGGAAGTACATAAATCAAAGTTTACCAATATTTTGTCAACTACTAAGCTTAAACACATTTATGAAGAGTTCAAATGTACCCAAAAGTGAATTTGAAAGGAAATTATTTAAAAAAAAATTTGGTTTCTTACCTGAAGTATTTCTTTTACTCTTATCGAAAATCATTTTTCTGCAAATATCTCGGAAATCTTGCTTTCTAGGCAGAAACATTATTAGTATAAAAGTAGATATTTAAAGCTTGATTTTCAATACGTGTTGTGCAAATAAATTTTCAAAATTCGGGTTGGAAGTAACACTTCTACTCTTATCGAATAATGATTTTTGCAAACATCTCGTATATAATTCATTCGATATAGCTTTCTCAAAAGTACAGAAACCTACGTTTATCGCATAACAGCGTTTTGCGAATATCTGGCAAATTAAGAATTTCAGACAGATTTATTATAAATTTGAAAGTATTTAGAGCTCGAATAACAATGTCTTCCATACAAAAATTGTTCCATTTTTGTATGGAAGACATTCTAAAATATAATACTTCTACTCATATCCTGATATCGAAAGAGTGGTTTTAAAACATCTTTATTTCTCTTTGTGTCTGTATGTGACTATGATAGCGGCCAAACGACAGAAAAGATCAATACCAAATTTTATTTAGGAGTATAATCTTCAGTATTTATTTCAGAGAAAAAATAAATTTTACCAATAATCTCGTTAACTACTAAGTTTAGACAATTTTCTAGAGACTACAAAAGTCGACAAAAGTACTAAAAAGTGGATTTGCAACATTTTCTAGAAAAATTTTTTACCCTTATGTAAAAATTGTTTATTGCGAATATCTTCCAAGTCCTGCGTTATAGACAGATATTTCGCTAGAATAAAGTATTTAAAGACTGATTTTGAAACAAAAAAAATTAGGTGTGGCCACCACACGACTTTCTTATACGTATGAGCGTTTCAAACTATACAATTTTAAGAATTTTTTTATACAAAAATTATTCAAAATCGTATTCTAAGTACTTTCATCCTCTTAATAAATCGCTATAGAATGCATACTTTGCAAGATATTCGAAAAAAAGTGCTACTCGCTAAGAGTAAAAGTGCTACTTCCGGTCCGAATTTTGAAATTTCATGTATACAAAAAATATTGCAAATCCAACTCTAAATACTTTTGTACTCTTAATAAATATATATAGAATGCATAATTTACGACATATTTGCAAAAAATCGCTATTCTGTAAGAGTAAAAGTGGTACTTCCGGTCCGAATTTTGAAATTTTGTTTATACAAAAGATATTTAGAATTATGATTTAAACACTTTTATACTCGTGATGTACCTGCCTAGAAAGCATGACTTGGGAGATATTCGAAAAAAACTGATTTTCGATAAGAGTAAAATACCTACTTCCGGTAGGAATTTCAAAAAACTTTATTAACACAATTTTTCTCAAATTTAATTTTGAGTATATCTAATTGTTTATAAATTAGTTTAAACTTAGTAATTGACGAAATATTTGCAAATTTCGATTTTTTCACTGAAGTAAACTACTACTTCCGGTCTGCCGATTTTGCTCAAAATCTAATCAATTCTCAAGAGGGAGGTTATATTCGTAAATACAAAATTTGGAATTGATATCTGTAGCGGTTTGACCGCTATCGTGGTCACACACACAGAGACAGACAGACACAGACATTTTTTAAAAACCACTTTTTTGGTATCAGGGGACCCCAAATAAATCTCGAGGTCGAAAATTGTCATCATCACAATACTTCCTTATGCTACGTATAAGGAAGTAAAACAAAATTCCTACCGGAAGTAATACGATTACTCTACATTAGCAAAGTTTTTCAAGCATCATGGAAATTTTACATTCTATATACATTTACTACACGTGCAAAAGCATTTAGTGCTAATATGGAACAATTTTTGTATAAATAAAATTTCAAAATTCGGAATGAAGTTACAATTTTACTCGTATCTAATAGCAGTTTATTCATTCTATTCAAATTTATTAAGATCTTAAATGTATTTAGACCTGGATTTTGAACAAGTTTGGTATTAAAACAATTTGAAAATTCGGACCAGAATAAACACTTTAATTCCCAGGTTTATTAAGAGAATAAAAGTATTTCAAATATAATTTATAACAACTTTTGTATAACAAATTTGGAATCCATATGTGTATTAGAATGTCGTGTGGTGCTTACACCTCACTTTTCCGATTTCGATTTTAAATGAATCCAATTGCCGGAATTATATACATGACCTTACGCGGTAGCTTCAAATTCTATGTTAAATAGCAGTAACTATATTGTTCATGTTTTTTTAAAAATAAACTGTAACATGTCATGACTATTTAGAAACTGTGTGTGAAACTAAACTCCATCATCCCAATACGTGAACCAAAGAAAAATATTTAAAAGGAAACTACACACGAGACCAAGGCTAAAACTCAGAGAAATAATAGCATTAATTACAAATCATTTCAAAATAGAATCAAAACAAGACCTTCAAAAGGGAAATGAATTTCTTTATAACATAATGAATAAAATATTTAAAAAAAATGAGAAATAAACAACAAGGTGTGATGACGAAACAAATGTTGCCACCTATTTTTTTTCCAGTTGAACATCTCTTTCATTCACTAGGGCGTGCATAGATTGAACGCTAAAAATTTAGTTAATCCTTTTGCTCTAGATACACGAAAGTGTATAAAATTGTACGCTAATACTTATTATCACGAATTTGAGAGCGTAAAAAAGAACAAAAAGACTATTAAAACGAATAAACACTAGGTTATATTGTTTTACTTAGGACAGATTTATTTTTGTCTGAAATGTGTTTCGACCTCTCGGTCATTATCGAAATCAACTCAATAACGGCCTACCTCAGGGCTCAGTTTTAGCTCCACTCCTCTTCAACTGTTATGTTGCTGACATGCCCATAACAAGATACAGAAAATTTGGATATGCTGACGACTGGGCAATAGCAGCCAGAAGCAAATCAATGAAGGAAGCGGAGGAAACGCTAACAGATGACCTGCACACCCTAGGGAAATACTTCCGCAACTGGAGACTCCAACCTAGCGCAAGTAAGATGGAGGTGTCATGCTTCCACCTAAACAACCGTTTGGCCAATATAGAGCTGAGTGTAAACTTCGGTAACAGGCTGCTGCAACACAACCGGTATCCAAAATACCTGGGAGTTACTCTTGATAGAACCTTATCCTTCAAACAATACCTAACTAAGGCTGCCTCAAAACTCAAGACAAGAAATAACATCATACAAAAACTCTGCGGCTCTTCTTGGGGATTCTCCGCTTCCACGCTTCGTTGCTCCACCCTGGGGCTCGTTTACTCTGCGGCGGAGTATTGTGCTCCGGTCTGGCTAAACAGCCCACATGTTAAAATGGTTGACGCCCAACTGAACCATACGATACGTTTAATCTCGGGCACAATTAGGTCCACACCAAGTCAATGGCTACCAGTTCTAAGCCATATTCCACCTCCGGCGATACGGAGATCCAGTGCACTTGTCAGAGAATACAATAAGGTTCTTCAAAATCCGCAATCGCTCAAGAAAACCCCCTATCAAAACAGCTGATAACATGGCGGCCGATGACTTAAACCCAATAAATGAGTGGAGGCGGGGATGGACCCAAACGGCCCGGCCGGAACTGCGCAACATACCATGCATAACAACTACCCCAGCCGGCTTCGATCTACCACGTAAGACATGGACAACACTTAACCGGATTAAGACCGGTCATGGCAGGTATCTGATGCCTTCTATAAGTGGAACAAAATACCCTCCCCACAGTGCGACTGCGGCGCTGAAAGGCAGACGATCCGCCACATCACGGAACATTGCAACCTGCGGGCATATGGGGGCCGTCCGGATGAGTTTCTGACAGCGACACCAGACTCGATTGAATATATTAATAATTTAGACATTTAACTGTGAATTGTGTTATATTTCTGTGTTATATTTTTATATATTTTTGTGTTTTTACATTGTGCTATATGCTGTTGTTGTAGCCATACGATAAATAAATAAATATCGAAATAAAACTGTCCTAAGCAAAACAACATAACCTAATGTTTATTCGTTTTAATATTCATAATGTTTCACCAAGAACCAACCGTAGATTCTATTAATTTTATGAACAAAAAGACATTCCAGCGTTTTGAATATTTGACTGTTAATTGCATATTGTACATGTTAAGTCATTATGCAAAATACAAGTTTTACCCCTAGTTTTCCTAATCCTTAAGTACACTAATTGTTAACGTGCACAACAACGCAACCCCACGATGTAAATGAAGGGCCTCCTGACATGACGGGTAAAAACTATACAGGCCGAGGGGGAAATCTGATTTGCTACACCCAAAGAAGTAAATATCGCAATTAAAAACAATATTAATCCCAAAAAAATACCTGAATTTAACTTAATTACATAAGAAGTATTAAAACATCTGCCACTAAAAGCTATACAGAAACTAACCACCCTAATAAATCCTGCCTTTAGGCTTAATTATGTACCTACGTTGTAAATGATTGCGGAGGTCATTATGATTCCAAAACGAAAATCTCCACATACTACCTCTAATATCGTAATTATCTTAAAAACTTCTGCTGAAAAGCCGCTGATAGAAGAGAAAGAATTAATTCCAAAACACCATTTCGAATTTAGTTTAGAAATAAACATTCACCTATAGACTATAGACTAAGTCAAGAGAATAACGAATGTCAAAGAGAGAGTCTTAAAAGGAAAAAAGAGTGCTCTGGAATCTTTCTGATCGTGGCACAGGCTTTTGATAAAGGGTGGTATGATTGTTTAAATCATAAACTACGACTGCTCCTCTCAAAGCAATATTCTCAAAGAGCCAGAGAATTCTTATACAGAATAAAAAGAAATTAAAGCTGAAGTACCGCAGGAGAGTGTGCTGGGTCCGTTGCTTTACCTACTGTGTACTTGTGATATCCCAAAATTAGAAAATGATACAATAGCTACATTTACTGATGATACTGCATTCCTAGAAATGGGGAGAAATAATATAGTCATCTGAAAAACTAGAAACAGCCTCAAATCAGATAAACAACCGGGTCATAATATGGCGTATAAGATTAAAAGAAAGCCAATCAGTACATATTGATTTTAGAAATAAACGAATTGTGTCTATTCGAGTCAATTTAAATAATGTTCCGGTTCCATACTCAAATACATCTAAATACTTACATATTACTTTTGATGTAAAGCTACGTTGGAAGGCCCATGTCAAGAAAAAGGTAAGAAGTAGGTATTAAGGGCAGAAATATGTATTGGCTGATGGGATAAATTCATCAACACGGGAATGTCGAGGCAATCCAGGTACTGGACACCACAGATTTAGTGAAAAGACTCAATGGACCAAACTTAAAATTATTTGCAAATTCCATCTATTTAATAACCTATAATTAATATTTAATATTACGGTTACCTATAATTTGTAACAAGTTAAGGGTAGGATTAATATCGGCCTGCTAGTTATGTTAAGGGTAATATTAAAAGATGCCAGGTACTCAGCATCCATTTTATGTCGACTTTAATGTATTTATTCTCAACTAAAGTCTAAATGTTCAGTGTATGCATATGCATTGATATCGATACTGTGGCTGAACGAATCTCAAATTAAATCTGTTACAACTTGATATATTAACCGTGTATTTAAAACTAATTTTTATGAAAAGTCAAATGTAATATTAATTGATCACCCATTTAAAAACATTTTGCCTTACCTACTCAATATTTTTTCAACTTGCTTTATTCCGTTCGCCGTTACTTATCGTCATCGCGATCTATTCGTCTATTCATTCCATTTAATAAACGTGGATGGGTTAGGCTTTACGAATCACTTGACTGGAAATATGATAATAAAGTGGAAGCAGTGTAAAATGGATGACTCGCTTTTAAGTTTAAACATATCTTGCATGAGGATGAGTGCACATGCATTCATGAATTTCTGTCGAATTTTAACATTTTGTATCACAAAGAACTCGTCTTTGACCAGATATATTATCTGCACAATGCTTGAGTATTTTTATGTTCTTTTCGTGATACGTTATTCAGGCACCATTGACTCTATCATTTAAATTTACTGAATTCTATTGTACGTATAATAATATTTACTGTATAAATTTAACAGCATCTTCACTTCAAAGTTTGTAGATAATTGTCTTTGTGAAGATTATTAATTTAGTTAATTATTCGATAAATAAATATTAATGAACATCATATACTTATGTCTATGATGCTTATTTAACACTTCAATTTCAAAATATTCGTTTATTATCTAAATTTCTTGTGCAATATATTCAGCTCATTCAGACACGCCTACGATAGATTAACAGCCATACAATTCTTGGAAATGCATGGCTTATCATAATCAGCTTATTTAAATTACATACATACTGTTATAGTAGTTCTAAGATGAATGTAGTGGGAGATATTAAACTGTTAAACACAGGTACTAATATGAACCTTCTGGTAACATAGTCTATCTGGTTACAGTAAGAGGTAATATTATTTTGATTTGACAAATCTTTATGAGCAGTGTAATGGTTTTCCTAATAGTAAAATATGTAGTATAGAAAAATCTTGTAGTGTTATGTAAAGACTAATCAAGACAAAGTAAGATCAAATCATAATTTATTGATATTTCTTCAAATAATATACAGAGTGAGTCATCTCCATGTGGAAGGCCGATTGTGACTTTATGAGGAAAGATATTTCGAACAGAGTTCCTTCCTAAGCTCATTAAGAGCGCTTTATAAATTTATTTACACAGAATGTTCCTTAACTGAGCTGACCATATTTATAGTTTTTTAAATAGAACACCCTATATTATTACATTTTTGCAATCCTTGTATAATTCTTACTCAAAAAGTAGTAAGATAGTAAATTTAAAGTTTTCGACTTATATCGTTTTTCTAAAAAATTCAATGCTTTTATAAAATTATATTTCTCGAAAACAACCTATTAGAGATACAGTATTTTTGTTTGTCTTGTTCATAATAAAAGGCCCTAATACAACTTAATTTAACTGTTGCATGGGCAGAAATCTGAATAAAAATTACATGACAAATTAATGTCTGAAAGTCAGTTTTTCAAACGGAAGAGCCTGTATATTTCTTCATTTTTGAATTGCTTGCTAAATTTTCCACCAAAAACATGTAGGGGTTACTATTTTAAACACTGAGCTGTTGTCACTATTTAATATTATTTTGCCAACTTTTTAGTTAAATATGGTATAGTGAGGCCATGATATTTGCTGCGAAATTGACAATCAGTTGACAAGCATGATTTTAGAATGATTTTTTTTAAGAGAGAGTTTGAATTGTTTATAAAATTGCATTACAAAAATATATAATATAATTATTCTTCTTCTTTTCTTTTACTCATATAATCTTAGTCTCCTATACCTATACCTACCTGTATTTATACGAAAATTAATGGATATATTTTATTTAAAATACTTTTAATATCAGCAATATATTTCATAAAATATGTAGAATTCCTTACATTATCTTAATTATAGTAGGCGCAGAAACATGAACTATGACGTTAATGGATGAGGAATTAGTGGAACAGGAACTATAAAATAACAATAAATGTGACCATTAAAATAAGCACAAATTGTTTCAACAATTCTGCAAATGAAAAATCATTCACTTCTAAATATTTTTGAACACTTTTCCGAATTGACAAATCGACATTAATAACGGGCTGAGCACCTATATTTCTAAATATTTGTCGAATATGTTCTCTCATAGCTTCTTATGTGTTTACATGTATAGGTACTGTATATTTATTTTTTACGTTGCCCTATAAAAAAATGTGATGTCCTAAGACATAGCAGGCTAGTGAATAGTGCGGGCCTATCATCTGATAAACAAGAATGCCTCCCCATATATTTATGCTCCACCTTTGCTAATGATCTATTTACTAGTGAAGTAAGGGTTCTTATTAGAATAGTAATGAAAAGTCCTTCTGTCGACTATTCCATTACCTACTACTGAAAGTAGCGTCAGCTGTAAATAACACATTATCAAAAGGAATTTCCTGGACATTAATTTTAGTTATTATCCAATTTCAGAACACTATTATAACTTTAAAATGATGGGTGGTTAACTTAATATTTATATGTATTAAATACGGATGACTTTTATTTTATTTTAAGGCCTCTGCGTTAACTGATATCCGACTGACGTGAGTATTTTCTGTTGTTGCCATAAGAATTTGTAATTGATTTTTAGTATTTATTATATACGTAGGTTTCCGTGTTTTTGAATAAGCAATCCTCCCAAAAGTGTCCATTAGTATTCAAAAGGCATCTGTCCTGGGAATCCTCTTCCAGGATAATACTGCTGGTAAATTCTCTGGGCTAATGAATGATTTCCTTGACGTTCCTCCAGTAACAAAATACCTTATTCTTATAAGGCATAAAATTAGCAAAACTATATCAAAAAATAATTATAGCTTGACAATGGTCACATTTAACGTAATAACGTCTGATATGTTTTTGGTGTAAAATTTAGCAAGCAATTCAAAAATGAACTAATATACTGGCTGTTCCATCTGATCAAAATGACTTTTAGACAAAAATATGGCATGCAATTAGTGCTAAAAAAAATTAAAAGTGCTGGCATTATATCCTTTTATTATGAACAACATTACTAGAACTTTTGGCCATCTAGTACGTCGTTTTTGAGATATATAATATTTTAAAAACATTGATTTTTCAGAAAAATGGTAATAAATCAAATAATTTAGATCTTAGGCCTATATCTTAATATTTATACAAAAATGTAATGATATACTTACAAGGTGAGATTAGTTATCCTGGGGAGGGGGGAAACCGCTTCGAAATACTCTTCTCATAAAGTCGCAATCGGCCTTCCCCACGGAAGTGACTCACCCTGTATACGAATAATGTAAATAGCTATAAAGAATCTTAAAAGAGAAATATTTATTTTAAAATATATTAAGTATAGCAGGTAAAATACCTTGGGAACAGTTAAAGTACAGCTGATAGAGAATATTTTGCTTCTCAAAAGGATTAACCTGTGCTCCATTGAATTAAAATTAATATTCCCTAATTTAGAAACTGAAGGAGTGATTAATGTGAATGTATTCTTCTAGATCACAAATTTATGAAATAAAAGAAGAGAGAAATGATGTAGAATTACTAATTATTCATTTCATGTTGAGGAGACAACAAAAACAGAGAAACTTAGTACGGATCTTGGAAACATTCGAGATTATCCATTTTAAAAAATACCAACTGGGTAGCATTTGGGAATAGGATGTGCAAGCTGAACATCTCTACAAGTAGAGGATTAAGATTACCTATTCAGAGGATCCAACAGGCTTAGGGCGTTTTAGGAAAACTATAAGAATATTGCTTGAATTACAGTATTCCCATGGTAGGACCAATAGTCTACGGAAATTAGCAATTCACAATAGGATATACGTTTACTATAAGGTTTATCTAGAGTTACCTTTTAGAAAATCTAAGCAATCATAGAAAATACTACAAAGGGGACTAGAATAAAATATTGGATTTTTTTTAATCATTTCCATAAAGATTGATGTGTTGCATTAAATTGTGACTGAAATCTCATTTTGATGAGTTTAAAAGATTTAAATTTACTGACCTTTCGTCTATTCTGAAAACATTCTTTTTGTTTTCTTTTGTTTGATATTTCATAAAACTATAATATTCGTTAATTTTACAAATTCATTGAACTACATGTATATTTATGGTTATTTAACCTTATTCCAAAAAGAAGAGACGTAATTCTGAACAGATTCCCAGCCCAAATTACAGCCTATAACCTATAACTGGCGAAATCAGTTTGAGGCGGTAAAATTAAATTTACATATCTGTCTGAAATATAAAATCTGTATCAAATTAAATTGTATATAGATTCTTCAGAGATAAATTTACAATTAAGCAGCAGAATGGTAAATGTAGTAGTTACAATAAATTTCTCTAGAAAACAAACAATGTCATACATGTCAAAATATTTGACAACTGATAGCAAAAAACGAGTGTACGACGGTGTAATTTCGCCTTGCTGACAACCATTAAGGAATAACTGCCACTTGGGCCTCTCTTTATGGAATAAGGTATAAGTCATATAATACTTTGACATACGAGGGCGATCTGGAGTGTTTCCGGAATCCGCAAGAGATGGCGAACGAAGGTTGAAGTGGATTCATTGGTCGGCAAGGGCAACCCTTTTTATAGCAACTGTAAAAATTTCAGACGTCTACTGTCAATAGATGTTATTTAAGAGTGTGTTTTGTGTAGCAAGTCAGGCGGTTTCGCAAAAATGGATAAAATCGAATTTCGTGCAGTGATAAAACACTTCCGGATGGCTGAGAAAACGGCCACGGAAATTCGAAATATTTTGCTAGAGAGGTTCATGGCGGATCTACTCCGTCATTTTCGACCATCAGCTTCTGAGTGAGCGAGTTCAAACGGAGCCGCACAAGCACAAATGATAAACCACGCAGTGGACACCCAAAAATCGCTACCAACGAGGAAGTGGTCGACAAGATTCATGATGTCGTGTTAGCCGATCGCCGATTGAAGCAGAAAGAGACAGCAGAGACAACAGGCATCACAGAAGAACTCGTTGGCCATATCCTACACGCAATTTTGGGAATGAAACAGCTTTCGGCGCGAAGGATAGCGCGTTTGCTCGCACCAGAGCAAAAACGAAATGGGGTGACAGTTTCGAAGGAGTGTCTGGCGAGGATTCAACATAATCCAAGAGATTTCTTCATGCGTTTCGTAACCGTGGATGAGACTTGGATCCACCACTACATACCGGAGACCAAGGAACAATCGAAGCAGTGGACTTTTCCGGACGAATCAGCTCCGATGAAAGCAAAGACCGTTCCATCGACCGGAAAGGTCATGACAACCATTTTTTGGGACTCCCAAGGTGTGATCCTCATCGACTATCTGCAGAAGGAAAAGACGATCACGGGGCAATACTACAGCGATTTATTGACCCGATTCGATGCAGTATTGAAGGAGAAACGGCCTCGTTTGCAGCGGAAGAAAGTGCTTTTACACCACGACAATGCACCCGCCCATTAATCCCGCATCGTCTTGTCCAAACTGAATGAGTTGCGCTACGAATCAGTTTCTCATCCTCCATATTCACCGGACCTAGCCCCCAGCGAGTTTTTCCTGTTCCCAGACATGAAAAAATCGCTGGCAGGAAAGAGATTTGCCTCAAATGAGGAGATTATCACCGCTACAGATGGCTATTTTGCAGACCTCGAAACATCCTAGAACATTTCAGATCGACCTTGTACAGGGTGTTTCATCGGTTGGGGTATCGCGAATTAAAGTGCCTAAATATAAAAATATCGACTTCAAATTTTAACCACTTATAGAGCTTTTAAACCGCTACCAGCAGGTTAGGTTGTTTTTGATAATATTATTTTAATTAATGCGTAAATTAAAAAAAAACGTATTATCAAAAATTAAAAGTGCTCAAAAAATGTTCAAATTTGAATGGTGATACGTGGAAATATCACCCATATTAACTTCACAATCAGAATTTTTATAAACGAAACCGTTTGTCAAATAAAGTCAATATTAAATAATGTCGTTTTTCTTACGACAGATTTATGGTACTTAACTTTCTAATTGTGCTGTCCGCAAACAGGTAGTCCTTTTAAATTTATGACGGATAATAAATAAAAATTTATTATAAACTCAACACACAACACTGTAATAAAAAACCCATAAATTCTTCAACGTCTTGCCTTTAATTTTGAAATTATTGTAAAATATTCAATAATTGATTAAGTTTTAATTTTTTTTTCAATTGCATAGTTGATTTTATAGACATATCTTTTTAACACCTGAATTTCAATAAAATCTGACTACTTTTGATTTTTTGAACGAAGGTTTTTTTTTATTTACGCATTAAATAAAATAATATTATCAAAAACAACCTAACCTACTGGTAGCGGTTTAAAAGTTCTATAAGTGGTTAAAATTTGAAGTCGACATTTTTATATTTAGGCACTTTAATTCGCGATACCCCAACCGATGAAACACCCTGTATACCATAGTCGTCAATGTTTAATTTCGGTTTGCAATTCTATCATATGCAGAAGATGACCTTATGATATGCAGCGATGCCTGCTTGCTAACAGTGGTGGGAGAGCAAGGCAGTGGCGGGGGACCCCCACGCCTTACATTTATAGCAAATGTTTTTCGAGTGTGGCAGCCTCGCTTATGTTTATCTTTAGTTTATTTCGTCGCGCTCTTTTCCTCTTTCTACTTTTGTATCAGAAATTAAAATATGTCGACCCCAGTATATAAAATATTAGAGTTTTCTTTTAATGTAGTAGGATTCCATTTATCTGGAAGAATAACTTTAACGAAAGGAGAAGTATTTTGATAATTATTCCTTTAAAAAAAACATATATAAATCAATATTATTGAAACAATCGATCATATGATATAGTCATGTATACGTACATGTAATAGGTCTGATAATAATTTAGTTTTGTTGAATAGAGAGGCAGCTTTAGTAATAGAACTATAGGGCTATTTGTGATATAAGAACATTTTTCCTAATATTTGGGTAATTTTTTAAATAATAGCATTATTATAATTTGATCTACCCATTTCACAACAATACGTCAATAAAATTACTTTTTTCGATCATTTTCACATTGATTTTTTATTGAAATTGCACGTATATACTCGTATGTGATGTCAAATTCTTCTAAAATTATTATTCCTGTTTATCTAACTATTTTCTAAATGTTATGTTATCTTCATCTAACATAGCTTATTTTCGATATCATGAAGTAGGACGCGTTATTTCGGATGCCCTATATTCTATAAAGCAAAGGTAACACCATTTAATATTGTTACTATTCAACATATCATAACATCATTTAACGCATGTTAACATAAATACAAAATAACTGTACAAGTCTCAAGTGCATACGTATATACGATAACATATATATTAAGAGAGCATATTTGTCACAATTTGGGGCAGAAAAAATTGGCGGCAGACCGCGAAAACGATATAATCGCCATTGTGGTCGTGAATAATGGTTGTTTGGGACGTATATAGCGAAGAAATATTGTGCTCGAACAACGTTTGTGACGTTATTACCAAAGATGACTTGTATTACAAGTTAATGTTTCCTAATGCTTGGAGAAAAAATAGCCATAATGCGTAGAATTTTACATGGTGTCAGATAATATACATAATGGTTTTCTTCTGGTGCCCTCGTTTTGAAAATTATGCTTACAGGAAAAAGGGCAGCCAACATAATGATAGATTACTTTTAAATTAAAAATCTTTAATAAAAAAATTGTACACTGTACAGACTTCACCAAATTGATGGCTCTTGTATCTCGTTTATAATTATACAGAAAAGAAAACAAAAAAAATAAAAATCAGGTACCAATAATATGTATATTATCTCTCTTATTCGCAATCGTTAATAATGTTGACACAAAATATAATTATAAAGAAACTACCTTCAAATGGAAATATGTCCTTCTCCATTAAAGAGAGACTGATCAGTATATGTAGAATCAAGGAGGCTAATGTATATATAAAGCACAACAATTTTAACACAAGGAGGATGGAAAAAGTGAAGCTACGACGGTTATATTTACATTCGCCATTGAATATAATATAATTGTTTGATTAGTGTAAATGGCAGTCTCTTCTTGTTGAATATATATTGCGATTGAATTTATATTGAATAAATAATAAAATTGTAAGACACAACGAACAGTTTCTAAAACGTTTGTGAGCTTATAATGAGTGCACTTTGGTTAGCAAATTAGGAATTGAGTTTTGTATTTTATTCTTATGTAAGGACTCTAAAATAGCTAATATGGAAAATGGTTGGATAACCGTGTACCAACATATCGGTTGTCCAATAATTTTCTGTATAGGTAATACCTCCGCTATTTGAGTAGAATGGTGCAAGAAAAACTGTTTTAAATTACATCAAAAACTCTTTCAGGTTTCGTTCTTTGAAGTGCAAAAGTGTCAGTAACCCCTATACCATCAGCACTCCCTAACTTCTTTTTGATCTAACACGATGCTGGAAGCTCTTGTAAAATTAAAAGAAAAAGAAAAAGTAAAACGAAAAAGAATATCCAAAAAACTTTCTGTAAATAACACTTTCAAAAGCTATGTAACAAATTTTAATACACTGGAAAGAACAATTATATCGAATATTCAATATGGCTGCCTGCCGATAGGACACAATCTGCAGAACGTCATAATAGTTCATTGCACGAGGATTCTAAAGCCTTCCAGACCTGCTAGTTATATATAATACGCTAGATATCGTAAAATTTTCTATACAGATAATATCTCCTTAATTTGAGTAGGTACAATTATGAGACAAGAATTGGTTTAAACGAGATCGTAAACTTTTTCAGATTTCGCTCTTTGAAATGCATCTATGTCAACAATATTAACGCCTTGGTAGCACACTAAAACTTTCTACTTACTGACGCTATAAGCGCTGCAGTCATTTAATTTTAAAAAAGGTTGGCGACTCGATTAATTGTCATATATGGCATTACAGGTTGTTACGATTAGTTGTCATAATTGACTGAATTAAAAAAAGGGTATACAATTTATTCAAATTTTGCCGCCTCAACTATCATAGTGCCAATGGCGACCGCAAGTAAAAACTTGCTTGCTTCAGTTGCCAATCTATTGATGTGCCTTATACCATCACCTACACCCCTTTTTTTCTAAATGGCACTCTAACTTTTTCTTGTCGAAAACGATTACAAGTAGCATTCCAGGAGTTCCTCTGAAATTTGGTATCGACATATTTAAATTTGTGTAACATAGTTGTTAGTGACAATTTTTAAAACATTTATTGAGAAAATTTGTTGATTTCAATATTTTAAAGCTACGTTATAAGTTTGAATTGTATCACCTAACAGCTCGAAATGGTTCAGCGTGTCCTAATATGACACCAAGGGTGACACTGTGATATAAGAGTTGTTGGCATATTTGCTTTTCCAATGGCGGAATCTGAAAGCATGTTTGATGCATTTAAATTATTCTATCTACTCAAATAACTGAGACATCTGTATAAGATTTTCTGGGGGACCAGAATTTCCTATGCAACAAATTATACATGTTTAATGCGACCAGTGAGGAGGATGACATTTTAACTGATTTTGCAAAAAGTAATGAATCCTGATATAATATTGATTACAGAAGATTACTCTTCCGTGGCCAAATATCTAAATGGATTATTATATTCGGCGTAGAGGAAAACCTGGTACTGGTTCAGGAGGAGAAGCAGCGAAGAAGAGGTCTGAACTGCTATCATTCTTGGATAGAACACATTCATCACAAAGAAGCTCAATTACTAATATTGTTTGAGATGACCTTCAAGAAAGTGAAATCACGGAACATACACGTGCTGGCATTGAAGAAGAAATATCTCACATTGATAATATAAAAAATAAGACAACATTCAATCTTGATGAAAATGATAATAACAAAGGGGATGTCAGTAAAGATGAATTTGTAAGAGAAAAGAAATAGAAAAAATGTCAAACTCTGAAGAACGACTGCAGCTACTGAAAGAAATAGTTCAGCAAAATGCAACTGATGCCCAAAATGAATTTGATGAAACAGACTTGTTATTCAAGTCTATGGCAAAAATTGTAAAACAACTTCCTCGGTATGAACAAATTCAACTGAGGATGCAAATTTTATCGTTGGCTGGTAATGCTGAATTAAGAAGTATATCAAATACGTCAAGGCAAACCAATGAATCATCAACACCGAGCTCAGCACAAAACACTAGCTTTCCAGTTAACATAATTTCTCCAATAATTAATCAAACAAGTCACCAGCGACAATTGTATTACACTTCTGGCACAAGTATGTCTACTTCTAACGAATCTCGTCAAAACAACTAGTTATCAAGACCGAGCCCATCACTAAGCACCATCAGTAATTCGGAATTATTATTTTCCCCATCATCAAATCAAAAGCGCGCTTTTTATTATATTGTTTGTGCTTTGTGTACTTACCTTAAAAATATACATAACTTTTCTTCTGGGCATATTGGCTTTGAAGCTAAGTCATCTCTTATGTGATTTAGTACATAATCAAACAACACTGATGTTAAGCGAAAATATTGTCTGAATTTTTCTTCGTTGCAGTGCAGATGTCGACGCACTAAAATTTCAAATGCACCCTCTGTCACACTCTCTTCCAAACGAGACTTTTCGTCATCCGATGACTCCTCATCTTCCAAATGTAGTAATAGTGCTATGTCTAGATCGTCCATTTTTCACCGCAATCGGCTCACTTATCTGTTGCCGTTTTATTACGTCCGCCGCTTCACGTCATATTACGGCCGCTAGATAGCGGCACCGCTTTCCTAGGAAACCGTAGCTTTAATGTCTTACAGCAAATGTTCTTATTATTAGTAAATGTTCTTTTTTTTTTTTCAAAATTCAATAGATACTTGAAGCATATTATTATATTTCACTACATTTGGAATACTATCTCAATCGTTTTCGACAAAGGAAATATTAGAGTGAAATTTGCAAAAATGGGAGTGTTTGAACTAGTTTTGCTGAAAATTATTCTTTTTTTTTTTGTACAACCTGCAATCAAGAAGTAATTAGGAGAATACTACAAAAAGTCGAAAATCAGACTATAGCTTTTCCTCGCATTTAAAAGTCGAAAGAAAAACACAAGTCCCTACATTGTATAAACGAACGAATAAAAATTATTATTAATACAAAATCTTTATTTGTTCAAATTTATACAAATTGTATAAATATACTCTTACTCGTATATATTAAGTATATGAGTACTTGTAAACATATAAAAAACGAATAGAGTAAGTGTGACGCAGACATTAAAATTTTTTGTTGAAATAAAATTCATCTAAAGAATAAAAAGATTGTAGATATAATACATTTTCTAATTTTTTAAACCCCCTTCCACTGCTTAGGTCCTTAATGTTTTTTGGGATATGATTATATATATGTACGGCCAGACTATTTGCATTCTTTTGTACCCTGGTTAGAGCTATTTGTGGCACTGCAAATAGACACCTTCTGTCCACGAGTACTGTACTTGTGGTTCAAAACATACTTGTGAACGTACTGCTGGTACTGTCACGGTGGCCTTTAACGTTAATGTCGCAGGTCTAAACCCGTGACGGGGGTTTTGCTCTGGGGGAGCACTCGCTTTATAATTATATAATATCAAAAGCAAAAGGTACCTACCTTTAATTCTCCGCAGGCCTGGATTTCTCTGAAGGAGGCGAGTAGATTGAACTGTCTCAATAAAACACTTCTTGTAACACACTTATTTATTAAACACTAATAACAACTAGATGACAAAAATAAGACGTACTGCGAAGGATCACAAATGATCCTCCTATTGGTAGATCACTTATGAATTTTCTCATTCCGTTCGGAATGTGCTCTTTTATTACATGGGTAATGCCGAGTCCGTCAATACCTTGCAGAATTTGCACATTTTGGCCGTTCGATCAACTTCCGTTGAACTCATCGAACGGACAGACAGGATACCCTTTAGACACTATCGACTCAGTGCTAGGTAAATCAGGATTCAGGTTACCGCTGTAAGAATTCTAGTACTATACAGATTGTTGATTCGCGACATCACCCCTTCTGACACACAAATCACACTCCAGAACATACAAGCGTGTGTATTTTTTGTGTTCTGAATATTCCAGGCACGAGTCAATGAGTCCCAATTTAAAAACAGCACGAAGGCATTTTTCTATAGAATGAAAAGTCTTTTCACGTCCATACTGTTCCCCCAGAAGACCAAACCATACCGCAAGCGCGATTCGGCGTAAGCTCGGTACGCATACAAACTGGTTTCATAGTTAACTGAGCCAGAAGTAATCCTAAGGGCATAGTTAAATGGAGAAGTCTTCTGAAATAGATATTGTATATGGGACTTCCAATTTAGTTGTGAGTAGACCTGTATGTCGAGAAACATTGCTTCAGACGACGAGGTGAGTACTAATGGAAAATGGATGATTCGGGCCTTGCCCACATTAAATTTAAATTCGCTTGCTCTGAACCACGCGTTAATACAGGAAAATTCAAGCACAATGGTTTCCCTTAAGTCGTTGTTTCAGTTGATCTTATTGCATACGATGTTCAAATACCGGTAACCCATTTAAGTAAATTAAAAATAATAGGGGTCCTAGTATGGATCCTTGCGGAACACTTCCGGTAACAGTGAGCCACTCAGACTCAATTTTGGCTCCTTCTTCTTTCACCAGCACAACACTTTGCCTTGTTTGTTTGTTTGCTACTTGCTCGTTATTCGAGTAGGCGTCAAATATTTCGAAAATCACATGAGACATGGCTGAATATGTCGATTTACCGGTTTTATAACCATTTTCTTTGATCAACTTCCGTTGAACTCATCGAACGGACAGACAGGATGTCCTTTAGACACTATCGACTCAGTGCTAGGTAAATCAGGATTCAGGTTACCGCTGTAAGAATTCTAGTACTATACAGAGTGTTGATTTGCGACATCACCCCTTCTGACACACAAATCACACTCCAGAACATACAAGCGTGTGTATTTTTTGTGTTCTGAATATTCCAGGCACGAGTCAATGAGTCCCAATTTAAAAACAGCACGAAGGCATTTTTCTATAGAATGAAAAGTCTTTTCACGTCCATACTGTTCCCCCAGAAGACCAAACCATACCGCAAGCGCGATTCGGCGTAAGCTCGGTACGCATACAAACTGGTTTCATAGTTAACTGAGCCAGAAGTAATCCTAAGGGCATAGTTAAATGGAGAAGTCTTCTGAAATAGATATTGTATATGGGACTTCCAATTTAGTTGTGAGTAGACCTGTATGTCGAGAAACATTGCTTCAGACGACGAGGTGAGTACTAGTGGAAAATGGATGATTCGGGCCTTGCCCACATTAAATTTAAATTCGCTTGCTCTGAACCACGCGTTAATACAGGAAAATTCAAGCACAATGGTTTCCCTTAAGTCGTTGTTTCAGTTGATCTTATTGCATACGATGTTCAAATACCGGTAACCCATTTAAGTAAATTAAAAATAATAGGGGTCCTAGTATGGATCCTTGCGGAACACTTCCGGTAACAGTGAGCCACTCAGACTCAATTTTGGCTCCTTCTTCTTTCACCAGCACAACACTTTGCCTTGTTTGTTTGTTTGCTACTTGCTCGTTATTCGAGTAGGCGTCAAATATTTCGAAAATCACATGAGACATGGCTGAATATGTCGATTTACCGGTTTTATAACCATTTTCTTTATCCGTGATGAGTTTACGTTTATTGATGAAGCCACACATTCTTCTATATATTAGTTTTTCAAACACCTTGACCACATTTGAAATGAGTGCTATCGGCCTGTAATTTGTAATATCATGAACCTCTCGCTTCTTGTACACCGGACATACAACAGTTGCTTTCAAAACAAAGGTCGAGGTCTCGAAACATCTATTTATGATGTGACAGTATTAGCGCCTATATTTAAGTAATATCTATTTGTGTAGTCCAAGAGTTCTTTTTGTCCGTTATTCGATCAACTTTAACAGAAGGAAGAAAATGTGGGTAACTATTAGAAAAACAAAGTATTCCCCAAAAACATCCTGCATTTGTTGCAAAACAACATATAGCATCTCATTTATATATATTTTATGAAAAACAAAACGTCGCAATAAGTTTTAATTTTATTACGAACAAGATAAATCGAACCTTTAGTTTTAGATATACTGTATAACATATACTGTAAATGTCTATCATTATCAGAGTGTGACTAGTTGTAAAAGACTTGGGTTAAGTTTAACAGAGATGATTTGACGCAAATAGTGCTATAGCTGCCTCTTCATAATTGTTACAGGTACTCATATTGATATCAATATTTTTTATTATTTCTGTACATTTCAAAATATGTACTTTTAATAAATTGTATCCATTATTATTTTCCGTTTCGATTTTACAGCAATTTTTATGTTTCTCTAATAAGGTACATTTGTTGTTGAAATGTGTACTTAATTGTGTTGGGGAAAAAAGGGAAAAAACGTAAATAATGCTTGCAAAAATCTGTATTCAAAACGTTCGCCAACATTCTAACACGTAATAATATTCATTCAGAATATTTTCGTGTTAAGTCTTGCTCACAGAAAAAGTAATTAATGCAAATTTACATGTTTATTGTACAAACAGAAAAAATACTGCCGTAGAAACAGCTTTGCACGCATTCGTTTTTTTTTTCTGAATTTTTCATTGTCAGAATTTGTAACGTCTGTCGGGACAAGCGAGACCATGCTGATTAAAGAAAAATACGCAAACCTAAAAAAACACTTTTCATTCCCTTTTTCGCCATCGTGTATGCACACTCCGCGGTGGATTATTTATCCCAATGAGTATTTTTCATGTTTAACAACAACGTTTATTTTAATCTAATAATACGTCATCCCTTTGACCGAATTTAAGTTTGAAGTATACTGGATTCATTAAATTTCATTTTAATTCCAGTTTTTCTAAAAACACATTTAAATTAATAATTCTTCCTTACCACGGAATCCTGCACTGGGTATTCCCGTATTCTATATGATGAGTTCCGACCATTGTGGTCTATTTCCAAATTACTTACAACAAAGGTAATACAGCAATTAATAGGAAAACATCATAAGATACAGAATTTAAAACTTACTTGCAACAACTTTTATATAAACATTTCGGAATGTACATACGTATAAAGAAGTCGTGTGGTGACCACGCCTCAATTTTTTGCAGAAGGAAAATGCTTTCTATTGCAGTAGACTGAAACGAACCTTGGCACAAAAATAGCTGTAGTACAAGCAACATATCGGTATTTATAGTTTTCACCAATATTCGCAAACATGAAAGGGTGAGCCAAGAACACAGGAAAAGTGATGATACCACCTCAGACGGGCATCGGTATCCACACCAAGAAATCTAGTATGGGTGTCATCATAGAATATATAGTTCGCTGTATATAATTGTTTTGGATCTAAACTAACATTAGTCGATCGAAATAATGTTTTTCATGATTATGCTTCAAACGAATAGCTGCGAACCCCTCCAATGCGTGTCAATGGAACTAGCAACGTCACTGTAATCTCAACATTGTATCATCTGCATTTAAGGTAATATTAATTATACCGCCCGTATAATTGATATAATATCATTCCTAATAATAATAAACAGTCAAGGGTCAAGTACACTGCCCTGTGGTATACTTGAAAATATAGATTTTGCCCCAGATATATAAGACCCAAACCAATGTTTCTCCACACCCCGTATCCCATACATTGAAAACTTTTAAGGAAGCATTATATGGTCAATACAATACAAAGCCTTTGATAAATCAAATGAAAGTAACCACGCGCTTGTATCCCTATTCTCAAAAGTTGATAAAATTACTTCATATATAGGCTTCTTAAAAATTATTGAGCAAATATTGTGTTTTAAAAAAGTCATGCAAGCGCTGGGATACTACGCTTCAATAATTTTACTAAAAATAGAATACTAATTAGTTTATAATTCTCAAGATTATTAATGCCACCTAGCAAAGAGCCTTTTTACTATTAAAATTTAGTTCCACAGACAATCATTAATTTTCTATCACCGGTATAAAGAAAATAAGGCGTGGGCACCACGCGACTTTCTTCTAGGTGCGTTCTGAATGTATACAAAATTTGTCCCCAATAAAGTTTTAAATTCTGTATCTTTCTAATTTTTCCAAATCCAGTTCAAAGTACCTTTATTTTTATAGAATGCATGATTTGAGAAATATTTGCAAAAAACTGCTATTCGATATGTCACTTCGGGTCTAAATACTTTTATGTTCTTAATAAATCCGTATTTCCAGCAAAATTTGCCAGATACTTACAAAAAACTGCTACTTAATAAGAATATAAGTAATACTTTTGTTTCAAATTTTAAAATTTCTTTTATTCATAAATTGTTTCAATCCGGATTAGAAATACTTTTGTTTTCTATGTAACTCTGTGCAGAATTAATAATTTCCAACATACTTGCAAAAAAATTTTTTCGCTAAGACAAATATTCCTAACGCTAGGAATTCCTAAAAAAAATCTTTCTAATATGCACTTTTGTACTCTTTAGAAATTCGTCTGAACCTAGTAGTTACCGAGATATTAGTAAATACTGATCTTTTTGACTTTAGGTCAACCGATTTTAGTGAAAATTTAATTAGATTTTGAGAGGGAAGAGAAAGTTTGCTATTCATAGCTGTAGGCGTTAGGCTGCTATCATGGTCACACACAAACAGGCAGAGAGAGAAAGAGAGAGAGAGAGAGAGAGAGAGAGAGAGAGAGGGAAAGAAAGAGAGAGAGAGAGACTTTTTCGGTATCAGGGGACTTCAGAACGTGGACATCTGCAATAGCCTCAGTGTCAACATTTTTTGACATCTCAATACTTCTTATACTACGTATAAACAGTAAAGAATTAAAAACTTGCAATGCGCCTATGAACAAAGGTATTATTAAAGTTCTCAACCAAAATTGTCAATTCGTTATGTACATCTACAAGTTATGTATTTTTTTGTGTACCATATGTACTGGTCGAGGAAGATCGTGTGAGTTGTTCTACTTAATCGATGCTTCGCTGTCCAATATAATATAAAGGCATCAAAACCAATCCATATTTTTTTTGTTTTTTTTTGTCAGTAGTTAATCGTAATATGGAAAATTTTAAATTAACTGGTTTTAAAAAGAATATTTAACAACTTACGATCATTGCCGTCGATGCATTTGTTGCAGAGTATTGCTCTTCAAGGTCTTCAAGGCTGTGGAAAGGTTGTTGTATAGATATGAGGTGGTAGCCCTACAGGAAAAATCACAAGGGGCTAAGTTGGGCTAGCGTACCTCAGATGTTCACAAGATCTTGAGGTCGTCAACATATGATTAATACTATGAACTAGAAGTAAGATGCCTGTGTATGTCACATCTGGTTGTTTAGCATCATCAATTGCATCTATACAAGATTTGGAATAATAAATCTAATAGATATAAATCCGTGCTATTTTAGTGTGATCTTATAGAATATAAATCAGCCTGTCGAGTACTACCTCATAGATCTTGGCAAATGTAATATAAACTACACCAAAAATCAGTAAAATATATTATACTTTTGTTGAAATATTAAATATAGGCAAAATAACATACTGAATAAATATTATACATGTTTAATATTTTTATCAACACCCACAAACGCTTTTTTATTCTTTAGCATAATATTTTAATATTTATTCCAAATTCCGTAATGTTAGATTTTTATCTTAAAAATCTCAAAATGTTCATCATTCATATTAAGCCGTGTTTAACAAGAAGGCAAATAAATAAAAACTACCAGTCACTTTTGTTTTAGCAAAACCACCGTACTGCATATAAAATGAGCAAAAAAAAGAAAAAAAAAAGACGTCCGCAGGTCATTCGCTTCGACATGAATGAGAAACTCCTTGGAAACTAGCTTCATTATCAGACATTTTTCAATTGAAACGGATGGTCTTTTGTATAATATGTATGTGCAGGAAAATCAGTCACATAGAAATAGTACTGCTACCTTGAATTTGACGTCAGAGCAACTAGTTATAATAGTTTTCTACGAACGTATCCAGTTACTTTTATCGAACGAATTTTTTTCTGTTAGAAAACATTGCAGTCAATTTCGCGTGTAGGAGTAAAAATCTAAAAAAAATGCAATTTTCTGAATTTCCTTTTTAATAAATGTCCAATAAAGATGGCAAATAGCAAGTCTAATAGCAGTGGTGCATTGTTAACGTTTGCATTCTTATGTTGTAGTTTTTAACAATAAAATGAAACTAAAAGGAAGTAGTCAGAATTTTCTTCTAAAACGAGAAAACTTCATACACGCAATACTTTCCTTAACCAAGTTAATTATCAGCGTTATTTTTAAGGTAATACAACCACTGATTGCTTCGGTGTCGTATGAGTTGCGGTCGTGGTAGATGCGGTCAATTGTTTTTCGCGTATTTTATGGCATTTATGGTCAGGTATAGTTCTGCCATCGGTTTCCCTTAACCACTGTGATCATTTTGAACTACGGTAACAAAGGGTGGGGCGTTTTGGATTACCAAAATTCCACTTTACGTACTAAAATTATAGTATTTTGTCTTTTATTAGATACTTGTTTGTAAATACGGGGAATAACGCACAACATTCTTTTTAAAAGAAAGTGTAATAGATAACATACTAAGGATATATACAAAATAGAGGCACATCTTTACACTATTTTTCCACATAGTCGCCAAGTCTCGCAACACATTTCATCGTAGTACAAGGTTGCAAAAACTCTTTGCATAGAAGTCCGTCTTTTGTGAGTAGAGCCATCTGCGGGCAGTCTTTTTGACTTCGTAATGTAAATGTTTGCTGGCCAAGAATGTCTTCATCGGGCATATGATATGATAATCTGACGGTGCCAGATTCGGACTAAACGGTGATTGCTGTAGCACATACCACCCAAACCGCTCTAGTTGAGGATCAGTACACATGGTGGCGTGCATTGTCATGAACGAATTTGACATCTTCAGCATTAGAGCGTTTGTCACGAAGAGCACGACGCAAGTTGTCCAATGTTTGTCCATTCGATACAGCATTCACAGTGGCCTCGCGTTCAAGAAATTTCACCAGTACCACCCCTTGCATATCCCAGAACACAGTCACGAGCACTTTCTTTGCGGATTGTGAATTTCTTCGTTGTTGGGGAATTGGGATGTTTTCATTCCATAAATGACCGCTTGCTTTCAGGCGTGTTGTGGTACGCCCATAACTCATCACCTGTAACGATACCTTTTAAAAAAGATTGTCCGTCTGCAGCGTACCGTGCCAGGTAATCCATGCTTGTCTTCATTCGCTGCCCCTTATGGATGTCTGTGGGATTCTTGGGCACCCATCGAGCACTGGCCTTACGATAGTTCAGTCGGGCATGCACCACGCACTGTACCATACGAAATGTTGAGCTTGTTTGCCAATGTGCGAAGTCGGATTCTGCGGTCGGAATGAATCGCGTCGTCAATGGCCGTGACATTCTATTCGCTGGACCCTGTTACAGGACGCCCGGCACGTGGTAAATCCACCAGATTCACACGGCCTTCATAAAGATTAGAAGAATTTGCACTACCTGCGGATGTTGTTGCAATCCATACAATTTTCCGCATACACGCGCTTCAACTCCATGTGACTTTCATTACAGTGTCAGCTTTATGTTCACAAAAAACGAACAACACGTCTCTGCTCTTCACATGTAACGACTGTAATACGTGCGCCATCTTTGCTCCCTAGTTCGCTGTTCTGCCGTTAGAGGTACTCCTGCTCACAAAATTGTCAACTACGACAGGAATTTCAAAGTACGTTCCGTGCAAGTTTCGCGTCCCAGATCACTATACTGTAGCAAGATTGTTGTTGCTTTACTCGTCAATCCTTTCTCGTATTAAATTCACTTAAGTTAGTAGGTTTAGTATAATTCGAATAATAACGACATGGGGGGATGGAGGAGTAAATCCCACAATGCCCGAGAGAGAGGGACTCTTTGAAAAGAAGTGAACTAATAGCAAATTGACTATTAGGAAAGCGAACTACCTTCTTTTCTCAGCTGTTTCATAAAACCATTGATTAATAATACAAGCCTAATTCATAATATCTAAATAAACGCCAAGTAACGGTGAAAGCATTAGGGAGAGGCAGTTTATTTAAATTTTAACAAGATAAAAATGATACACTGATGTTGTCAAGGAACCAATTATTTTTTATTATTAAATGAGTATATTTTTTTAAAGTAAAATTATAGTTATTATTAATTTTATAGCTAAAACTCAGATTTTTCTCAGGATCGTTAAGAAGGGATACGAAATGCTTACTAAAAACAAGTTCCTAGATATTAATGTACCTTGAATAAAAAAAATTATTATTGTAATCTTTAAATAATATTTATATTGAAACTTAATGATTCACAGATACATAATTTTACAGTTAACAAAGAAATAAAATATAATTAAAGTACAATTCTAGTACACTTTTACAACTAATATAGATGGCCATGAACCTTGGTCTATATTATTAGGTTTAGACAAACGTAAACAATATAATAATATGTAAGAATTTACTACTTGAGTGATCTATCCGTTTTATATATGGTTACAAACATTTACAACGTTGCTAATATAAATTACGTGACAATATCTTTCACATATATGGACAATACAGTGATGTGCAAATGTATGGAACCAAGTAAATATCTCTGGAGTTTCTAGAGATGTAGAAATTAAATTTGGTGGGTAGATATTACACTATATTTTGTATTTAGTTCGAATGTTTTTATCGCAATTCAACTTCCAGTTTAACCGGAAGTAATGTCAGCTTGAAATTTTTAAATAGAACACCCTGTATATTATTTTAGTTTTGAATAGAACACTTTATTGCGAGTACAAAAATAATGGGTTCGATATGTTTTATTTCATGGCCAACCGTGATATTAACAAAAAAAAAATTATTTTTGAATGAAAATGTAATAATATCTGGTAGTCCATGTAATAATTGTAGCAGTGACAGTTATTGTCAAAATAAGTAGTATTTTAGTTTTAACGCAAAAATGGCTCATTTAAGCGAAAGAGAAAGAATTGAAATACTAATGATGATTGGATTTGGCGACAGAAGAAGAACGCATCAAGAAGTTTGTGACCTTTTTAACAATATTCATCCGAATAGGCAAATAACACGTTCGATAGTTACAAAGACTTTGCAAAGGTACAATACAAATGGCACCGTCGGAAATTTAAGAAAAAGTGGACGTATAAATACTGCTACAAATGAAGAAGTAGCTCAAAATATTGCTATATCTTTAGAGGAAAATCATAATTTGTCTACTACTGAACTGGCCAATATGCACGAAATTAGCCGTCGTTCAGTAGGGAGGATATTAAAACGAGAAAGATATTACCCGTACAAAATTCGCCTTGTTCAAGAACTTTCCGACGACGACTTCAACAGACGGCTAGAATTTTGTGAATCAGTTATGGATATTTGTAACCGTGACGATAATTTTGTACAAAATGTAGTGTTTTCTGATGAAGCAACTTTTTGTTTGAACGGTACAGTTAATCGACACAACTGCCGTTACTGGTCCCAAAATAATCCTTACTGGGTACAAGAAGCTCATACGCAACACTCTCAAAAACTGAACGTTTGGGCCGGTATTTACAATAACAGAATTATTGGGCCTTTCTTTTTAGAAGGAAATTTGAACGGGAACATGTATTTAGAACTTTTGGATGCACAAATAATTCCGGCGCTGGAGGAAAATGGACAATTGCCAAATAATATCTGGTTTCAGCAAGACCACCTCATTACGCTCGCATTGTTCGAGATCGTTTAAACAGGACATTTCCTAATAGGTGGATTGGAAGAAGAGGTGCTATAGAATGGCCTCCTCGATCACCAGACCTTAATCCACTGGACTATTATCTATGGGGTTTTTTGAAGTCCAAAGTTTATTTTAATCGACCAGATAATTTGCAAGAATTAGCTGAGAGAATAACTCAAGAGATTCAAAGAATTCCACCAGAAACAAAGGCCAATGTTACAATGGCATTTAAAAATAGACTGGCCTACTGTCAAGAGGTAAATGGTGCTCAGTTTGAACATTTAATACACTAACGGTATCCTAACGCTTTGTCGTAGTCATGTTTTATTTTACTATGTTTAGCGCCCTTTTCAGTAATTTAAGTACTGTTGTACTCAATTTCAGTTTTGGTATTTAATGTTATTGTTACATTTGTGATTTACACTCGCAAAATACTAGATCTTAGCATTGTACCAAAAATCACTCTTTTGTTAATATCACGGTTGGCCATGAAATAAAACATATCGAACCCATTATTTTTGTACTCGCAATAAAGTGTTCTATTCAAAACTAAAATAATATACAGGATGTTCTATTTAAAAATTTCAAGCTGACATTACTTCCGGTTAAACTGGAAGTTGAATTGCGATAAAAACATTCGAACTAAATACAAAATATAGTGTAATATCTACCCACCAAATTTAATTTCTACATCTCTAGAAACTTCAGAGATATTTACTTGGTTCCATACATTTGCACATCACTGTATATATTTTTAACTGATTTATTTTTTATTATGTTTATCTTTCTCTGGAATTTGTCTTATAATTTATAACTCTTTATGATCAACAATTCTTTCATCAACAATAGTCTTTTTCATTAAAATACCTCATAAGAAAGTCTCTTTTTCCGGCTTTTTCTCTCTTCTTCGGAGCTGTATATTCCCAGCGAAATATTCTTGATTTTAATTTATCTTCGACGTAGTTTACTTGTTAGCCCGATCTTGATATGATAAATTTACTTGTTCTGCCCCTGGAGCACAATGTATTTTTTACCAACTTTACCACTTTCACTATTTTTACAACTATCAACAATTCTTATGATTGTTAATTGTTATCTGACTCACTACTGGAGTTAGTGTAAAACTGCGAGTTTGTCTTTCGACTCCCAGTTTATTTGCCGACTTTGACACTCTCTACTTGTCGACTACCTACTTCTCAACTGACTACTCGGCGACTGACTCCTTATAATTCATGGTTTTATTTTATTTTAAATTCTCCGTGATTCCCCGTTTTCCCTGGAGCACGGGTATTTACTAAAGTTTCACACACATCAACACCCGGCTCCACGGTTCTTATGATTCATACATTCCAGACTTATGACTAATATTACTATACTGCACTGATTTTAGAATATTTCATATTTCATACACCAATAACAAAATATGTACTTAATTAAATTCTAAACTTACAGACACTTATAAAATTACTAAACTAAAATGGGCTGTACCATTACAATGTTTTCCGTTAATCCCGTGATCATGCATTAAATTGCCAGTTATTAGAGTCATAACGAAGTCTTTCTCTTTCTAATAAATCCTTATAAAGGAAATAAGACAGTTATTATTCTTATTTTAATATAAAATTGAATAATATAAAATAAAGAACTTAATTTCCTAATTTTAAATAATGAAATATTTAATGCTATATATGTTAGTATATATATAAGCTTTCTAGTTCTGCTATGAATATAATTTAAAATAAATTGATATTGTGTGAGACATTATTGAACATTTTGTTTACTTTATAGTTAAAAAATATGAAATAAAGCACTGACACACAAAATGTGATGTTTGTTGCTCTCTTTTTACAAGAAATTAAAAAGATGTTCAATATTTAGCGAAACTATAAGTGTTTTTGTTCATAAATTAAACAATAAGTGCCATTTACAAGTTAATGAATCAGTTTATAATATTGAAGAAGATCCAGATAATATATCTGCAATGTCCAACGAAATTTTGGAACAATTGCATCTTCCTTGTAATAAATTTTGCCGACACATTCAAATATAAATACAAAACTCATGATTTTCCATCAAAACTTATTTGATGTTCTATTAAAAAACGTATTTAATAGTTTCATTAATTTAAGTTTATTGCCAGAATTTAAATTGTAAGATATTGATCCAAACTTTCAACAAACAAATTACAAACGAACAAAAACTATTTATTGTATTTATAAGTAAAATATTGAAAAAAAAACATAATAATACTATAAAATCATCATGAAATGCCCTACATAAAAAAAACTTACATACACATCAATTTACTTAAACTAATAATAATAAAATACATATACAATGTTTAATAATCGTACATGCGGTTATGTTTTGAGGGTTTTGACATATTGATTTTAGTTGGTCAGCAGACTAAAGGTAAAACATAAACCTATCTCTTTTTCATGTTGTCGCAACTATCTTTTTGTCTGCACTTCATCCTTTAACAACGTATTGTAGGGCGAATAGGTAAAACTTTTTTTCGTGATTTAGCGGCTTTCAATGAACTTAATATAAAAATTAAAACTTTTCAATAATATGGGGTATTATTTTTGCCAATGAATAAACATTAACTAATTAAAACATTGAAATATTAACGAACTGTAAATAAAACTGCAAAATACATTTGCGAAGGACAACTCAAAACATCAAACATTACAGATTGAGGTAAGGACTTCTGGACTTCGTGATATTTGAGATTAACGATATTCATTTTAATGAAATTCAATCTATTCTATAAATGATGATTAGAACAATTAGTGGATAGGCCGTGGTTTGAAGTGTTGTCGATTCGAAACCAGCAATTTGCACGCAAGCTGGCAAGCCATCGCAACAGCAGCGCCAACGGTAGCGTCGATTCATTGAGAATCTGACGCAGCAATCCCTGTCGATCGCTTGTTCGTACCGTTTTGCCTCTTCTCACCCTCCACTCTTGAAAAGACAGTTGCGGGGCAATGTCTACTAATGATTAATGTCGCGACCGTATGGTCGACGGACTTTAGTTATTCATGGATGGGTGATTTATGGATAACGATGGATTCTCTCCGGTAAACGTCTTACGGACCATTAAATAATCACATTATAATATGGACCTACGCGTGGCGCATTAGGGAAATTTTGTGAGGAAGTCAACCTTTTTCAAAGTACAATATTTGCCCCAGAATTTTTTATCGTTTGATTATTGTTATCCAAAGTTCAATTCCTAATATAAACCCTTAAAAGATTATACAGGTATAGCAAAATTGTAGTTGGTATTTGTACAATTTTTCCATAAAGCAACAGTTATTTTTACGTAATTTTATTACTAACTATTGTAAAGAGGTAAACATGTGTTTGGGTATAGTTACAAATTTGAATATTAAATAAAATGTTGAAAAGATGGCCAGAATTTTCAAAATTATTAAAACATTGAATTGTTGTAATTGATAGTTCGGATATATACTGTGTAGTACGTCATTTTTCAAATAGTTTCTTTCACGAGCCAAGCTGCACGGGTTTTCTAATAAAATTTTACAAATAGTGAGCAAACACAACTTTAATGTATGCAGCGTATGCAGAGAGAAAACTAGTTTCACTTATTGGTATGATTTCAATATTTTCTAAAATAGTTAAAATCTGTTGTTCAAATAATCAACAAATCAAACCAGAAAAATAACTTTGGAAACCAGATATCATATGATGAAGGGAGACACTCGCGAGAGTGTGGCAGCTCGCGCGGTTACAACAAAGACATCATTCCGAACCGTGGTTGAAGAAGATGATTAACTCGTTGATAGTGGATTACTCAATGATGTAGTTATGTACATTATTAGAGTTCAGTTATTAATGAGAACCCATGTAAGGCGTTAGGAACGCCACAAATGGTGGAGGTGCCGGGAACGTTCCCAGATAATTCTCTTATATTGACGGCTTCTTTTGTATAGATTCACTTCATCTAAAGTTCAGAACTACCTGATTGCTTGTATCATACACGACGTATTGCTGAATTACAGGATTGCGCCGCAATCCGATATAAATTGTATTTTGCCAAACATATTTTGCTTGTAATAATCGTACGCGAATAGAACGTTTAGCAATACAAGTTCGAAAATTTCATTAGAATATTCAGAAAAGACAACACGCATTAGAAGCATGTACATAATGCTTTGATGGGATTCTTTTAAGATTTAGTACATACAAATGTAAGCACAAACATACCGTGTTATATATAAATGGTTGACTGTCGTAATGTGTTAGCCGTAAAATTTCTCTTATGGTAATCCAAATTCGCTACCAAATAAAAGAGTGTGTGATAGTAACATTTAGTAACCGTAACTTTGGGCTTGCTAATATACAGACAGCTAATTATTTACTATAACAATAATAATCACAAATATTATTTAAACAAAAATAAAAGTGTTATTATTTAATACATATAGAATTTAAAATGAAATTGACAAAATGCCGCTAAATTCATAATTAATAAGTCATCTATGACTGCAATAATAAATCTAACATTTGCTATAGTCGTAATTAAAAACAAAACTAGATTAACATAAGAAATTTATAATTTAGCATAGCGCAATCATAAAGCTTACCATACAAAATTATACATAAGCGACTAATTAACATGTGAATGAATTTTCAAGTTTAATTTTTCGGAAAAAATCAATCAGTGCATCTTTCTACTGTAGTTTCGGCAATGTTAGTTTACATTAGATACAGGTGAAAAAAATTGGTACGTGTTAAGAGTTGTAGCTACTACCATTCTTTAGTTAATTTAGGAATTCGATGGGACACTTAGGCAATTATATCAAATATCCAAAATTTGTACACCGGGGCTGCGTAAATGACACCAAAACACCCGTTTGATTCTAACCAGACAGAATTTATTTCTGTTGAACCGAAATCCGACATGTTGTTGATTTGCTAATGAACTTACTGTTCACAGAGATAATAATACTAATGACACCAACACCCGTGTTTCCGACTAGCCGGTTAACTTATGGGTTCACTTGGTGTTGCAAAAGATCGGAATGAAGCTTCTGTTTAGTTATATAAGTATCGGAGGGCGCTTCTTTTCTATTAGTTTAAATATTCGACGATGACGTCGAGTGGAAATGGCTTGTCTTATACAGGGTTAGTTAAAAGTATGGAGACGGCGATTTATTGTCGTTAATATTCATTTTAGAGAATTATGTTCAATATAAAAGTTTGTTAGGATATTTTGATCTACATTTGAGAATATTTGATTTTTTTTCTTCTTCAATTGTTTTTTAGTTACGCCTGTCCGCGCGATAGAGAATTTTTTCCTCTTTACAATAATATTTTTGTTTTTTTAAAATTCATTTTAATAACTTTTTTATAAGAAAAGGCCGGTTCAAGTGTTTCACAGATGTTCGGTACATCGCAGATAGACAGAAGCGATGCGATAAACAAACTTGAGCGACATAATTTTATCAGTGGTTATTGTGTACGTCAAATCTTTGACAGAAATAATTCATTTGTGCAATTTGTTGCTGTTAATATTAACAATGGCGAGTTTAAGTGAACATGAACGAATTGAAATACTTATGATGTTGGGTTATGGAGATAGACGCAGAAGTTTACAAGACGTTTGTAATTTATTTAATGATACGCATCCAAATAGAAATCCAATTTCTAAATCCGTTGTTGGTAAAACTTTAAGACGCTTTGAACAAACTGGTAGCGTTAAAGATTTGCCAGGGAGTGGTAGACCTAGAACAGCAAAAAGCGATGATAACAAACTGGATATTTTATTGGCTGTATCTGAAGATCCTCATTTATCAACCAATCAATTAGCCGCCAATTTCAATATTTCGCAGTCATCGATCGTGTCATTTTTAAAAAGTGAAAAGTATAAACCTTATAAGGTACACCTTGTACACGAGTTAACGGAAGATGATTTTGATAGGAGATTACAATTTTCTGAAGAAATGTTAATATTAACAGCAACAAATTGCACAAATGAATTATTTCTGTCAAAGATTTGACGTACACAATAACCACTGATAAAATTATGTCGCTCAAGTTTGTTTATCGCATCGCTTCTCTCTATCTGCGATGTACCGAACATCTGTGAAACACTTGAACCGGCCTTTTCTTATAAAAAAGTTATTAAAATGAATTTTAAAAAAACAAAAATATTATTGTAAAGAGAAAAAAATTCTCTATCGAATGATAGAGTAAAATTTACTAGTTCCCATTTAAAAAAACTGCGCGGACAGGCGTAACTAAAAAACAATTGAAGAAAAAAAAATCAAATATTCTCAAATCTAGATCAAAATATCCTAACAAACTTTTATATTGAACATAATTCTCTAAAATGAATATTAACGACAATAAATCGCCGTCTCCATACTTTTAACTAACCCTGTATACATAAATCGCGGTACTATACACTTTTTTTATCAGCTGTGGAAAAATAATTTAAATATATTACCTAAGGCGAATATTAAAGTTTAGAAAAATAGCAAAACAGAATTAAATGTCTTACTAAAATACTAGTATAAATAATAACAAAAATGTGGTTGCTAAAGAAAATATTAAATATAATGACGATGAAAATATTATTCGGCAAAACAGTTGCTACCCTCTTGTATTTAAATTATAAATGGCCAAGGCCCTAAACAGATTCGGTACCCAAATTTCAAGAAGGTAGTAAGTCAGACACCACCACGGTAATTAACCTTCTATTTAAATTTAGGAAGACGCTTGTCTATTAAATAATCACCAACTTATAAAACACTCAGGCCTTACCTTCTTACTTCCCAAGGGTCGATGTTAAATATGGGAGTCAGCACTGCCTCCAGCTACAGTCAGAGAAGGGCGAGTTCGAACACAGTACTAAGTCGAAGGTTACGTTGTCGGGGCGCCTATCCGTAAAAATATGCTGAGCCCAACAGATATTCAGACCCCGGACCAGATCCAATGTAAAACTCCCCAGGTGATAAGAAAAATAAGACCAACACACACTCATTCAAACTTAACATACGGTTTATTGAAAACTATAAATTAGGACCCCACTGTTCGTTTCAATTATTGTACACAAACCGGCTATACTAACTAATCTCTGATTTTTCACAAGATATTCAAAAGACAAAAAAAACAATGAAATGTAAATCACAAAGCGCAACTCAGTTGCCAGTATTAAATTTCTGAAGGAATGAATAAAACCTTAAATGGTCACCCAAGGTGATCCACAACTTCAACTTATCAATGACGTACAATTACAAAATTTAAGAAATTCAAAATGGAGAACACATAAAACAACCTTAAAGTTAAAATAATTAACCGACAATATTCTTACAAAAGCATACAGTTATAAGGCAACTTGCCGGAAGTCCCTCCAAAGTCGAACAGTTTGATCGTAATTTGCAACACGTCAACACCAAAATAAACCACTCTGTATACCAGAGGCAACCGACAATCAATTCGACATTAGAGTGCAGACTCTAAGTTATATGGTATCTAATACTATAAATATTAGCGCTAGTTAACTATGCTTTACATAAGGAAATGTGATTAAAATTAAATTCAATAATTTCTTACGAGATTGTACAATAATAAATTAAAATGGTTGACTAATTACACTAAATAACAAGCTATGAATTTACACAAGACCGATATGAGGCTACAATGCCAATACACATCCAAAATTAGTTCAAGTTCTAAGTCCAAAAATAAAAAGGCTACGTAACGTCTCCAAAAAAGGACAAAGTAACCTCCAAACTGGGGTCACTGTTATTAATAAACTACGTTAATTTAATAAATTCAAATTAGAAAGGCTCACATGCCACAAGACGTTAATTTAAGAAATTACGATGACTTATTTGATTAGCTAGGCCGGAAAATTGAAATTCACTGTACGAAGTACTCGAAATTGACATAAATTCTACCAAAACTGTTTGGCCAATAATTTCTACGTTATGGATAATATCAGGAAAATTTACACAGTCACAGTACCTTAAGGAAAATCACATCCACAGCTACCATACACGATACCTTCTACGGATCCACACGTTACAAGAAAACTGCTCACATATCTTCGGCTAACGACATCTCAGGAAAGATTAGCTTGGGAAGGCTACAGTATTTCATTAATCTGCACCACAATTATGTCTTCACCGCAGGATACAGCAATTAATTCCCTTGGAACCGTAAAATTACCATGGGCACGTGGTACTTAATACTTAATCCAACAAAAGTGCTCAAATGAAGGTCTATGGCATGCACTAACAGCTATATTTGGATATAGAAACAACACAAATTAAGATCGATCAGACACGTGGAAATTATACTTACAGCAGCTTAAACAATTCCCAAGCCACGACAAACAATATCCTCAGCAAGTTTATAATAATAACGCCAAAATCACATTAATGCTTGAGAAACATCATAAAATCCGCCTTGTACTAGCGATTGCACACGATATAATTCAAAAATCCATCATTTCTCAAGTAGTGTCTAAGGAACTTGCATCTGCTCTGTGATGTTTAATGCTTCTTCGACGACCGTTAACGTTCAAAGAGAAAGGTTCTAACATGTCAAACACCGACCTCAAGCGTAACACGAACATTTAAACTAATGACAGAGCAACCTAACCTGATATTTTAAACATACGACATAAACGCAGATTCAAATGACAATAGAAAAGTGGAAAATAATTATAATTAATTTGTTACATAACTCTAAGCCCAAAAAGAAACTCTAAAACTAAATTAGAAATAATTAAAACTGCCGAAACCACTAAATAAAACAAGTGCGCCATCTACCCGCCAGGAAAGGTATACATTACGCACATGAGTAATGCAAAACGCACACTGTAGGACTCTTATAAAATTCTTCGCTAGGTGGCAGAAGGAGTTGATAACATTAATTTAATCCAAAAAGCCAAGATAATTTATTTAATCAAACGATAAACTAAAACTCTCAATTCAGAGATAAAATACAACAAAATAATTGTAACACAGTTCATTCTAAATAAAGCGCAATTTACAAGCTACACAGGCGTTTATTAATTTATTTTAATATTCAGATTAGATATGACGTGCACCAAATCGCAACATGTAGTTAGGATATAAACAGAAAAGAAGAAAACAGAGAATATACATTTTGGTGGTTACTCAGTATGTTTGGTGGTTAATCAATGAATGTTAATACTCTAGGCCAGCGGTTCTTAACCAGTGGCCCCCGGATGCACTTGGGTCCGCAAAGATCTTTCAGGAGGTCCGCCGCACCAACAAGAAGTATTTATTTTAAGAATATGCTAAGCTAAATTATAATGGTTTGCATAATTCAAATGTAAGTAATGTGTTATCTAAAATAACTGACAATTATTTTGAAAATATATGATTTATTATAGGATTAACTTTGTTTGGTAGTACATTTAACAGTTTAGTACAAGAATTTTTTTTTACTGTTTTATAGGAATAATGTCTTTATCTGTTTCCAAATAGGAATGGTAATTTTTGGCGAGGAGTATTGTTTACACATATAACTATAAAACAATTATTGAAGTTGAATACCTTTAACAAAAAATGTATAAACATGGAAGGTGATGTCAAACCATTACTTTATATTTTGCCTAATAATTGTCGTCTTCATTTGCTGCTGCATTCAGATTACACCCGCACTGTCTTCAGTTGAGTTTTATATCTGATATGTGCTGGGTCCTGGGCTTAATATCAACGCAAAAATATTAAATGCACTAGAGTTCCTTCTTGTTCTAAAACTAATAATCCAAAACAGAAATATCCCAAATATAATAGTGACTACTTATTATTGGGTTTCACATATATAGATCAAGCGCATGCACAACAGCCGCAATGCATTTTATGTTACGAAGTTTTATCTAATGAGGCTATGAAACCCTCGAAATTACGAAGACATTTTGAAACCAATCACATGGAGCATGTTTCTAAAAACATAGAATTTTTTAGAAATAAAGAACAAGAACTGCAAGCCAGTAAGAAATATGTAAGAATGGCTGCAACTGGTTGCAATAATGAAAATGCAGTGAGAGCATCATTTGAAGTAGCGAAAACGGGAAAACCCCATAGAATGTGAAAAAGCTGCTACGGATCTAAATTTAGCAGCCTTGTCAAATGACACTGTTAAGAAGCGAATTGACTATATTTCCGCAAATATTAAAGAGAAATTAATAAGGAGAGTTGCTATTTTAGTCTTCAGCTAGACGAAAGAACTGGCATAGTGAATAATTCTTATCTACTATGTAACGTTTGAAAGATTTACTATTCATGTTCTCCTTGGTACATACTACATCTGAAGAAGTGTCTAACAAGGTGATGAATTCATGACATCCCATGAAATTGATTGGTTAAAATGCATAGGAATTAGTACTGACGGAACGCGCGCAATGTCGGGAAAATGTACTGGAATTATAACACTTATTTGAAATAGCCCATCCGTAACCTGGTATCATTGCCGTATTCATAGAGAAGCCTGGATTGTTAAAAAATATCGAATACATGAAAGAAACTTTGAACGAAGCTGTAAAAATTATTAATTTTATCAAGATCATTAAATTCAAGACTTTTTGAACAAATTGGTATGATGGGCCATATGTGGGTGGATAGTTAATATTTTAAATACCCAATTAGTACCTGACGTCAGACCTGTTTTCTCTGTGTTATTCGATTAATTCACTTCATTGCTTTTAACACCTTGTGTTTGTTCATTTGTTTTTGTAATCTTGCTTGCCTACTACGACATCTGTGTGTCTTTGGACTCGGGTTGTGGGACTGCACGTCAATTTTATTAAATAGCTGTAGCTTGCTTTTCGGTCACTTCGAACCATCACATATAGATGACTCTGAAATTAAAATTATTTCAAATCAACTTTAATTTTCAGAATTTCTAAAAAATTGTTTGGATTAAATATTTTTCAGATGTCCATTTCTATTTCATTATTTCATTCGTTAAATTGTTTTGCTTATTTTGGTTTAGGATAACATAAATAAAAAAAATACACAATTTGTACACATTAAACTATAATATTCATTCTAAACAATTTTTTTACAAATTTGAATTTTGAATTATAAGGTCACTTTGCGTTTGACCGTTTGTTTGTTAGTGTTGTCCCGTATACAAGTTTTTAATGTGTTGTATGTCTTATTTTAAATATAACAGACTTGTATGTAAATTATACAGGGTGTCCAGAAACTCTCCTGACAAACGAAGACCGGAGATTCCTCAGATAATTTTAAGACAATTTAACCCAATTCACTCTAGTCCGAAAATGCTTCCTAAGGGAGCTAGAGCTCTTTGAAGATGGCGCCTTGTAATTATTTTTTTTTAATATCTCCCAAACGCTTCTATTTAGAAAAACAAAAACTGGTATGCTTATTTATCCTCCAGAGATGAATCGATTCCATCAATTTCGAATTTCTAGTACCGGTCATAGGCGTCGGTTTTGAGTAGGTAAACGGTTATTTTAACGCATAACTTTTTTGTCTTTAACTTTTAAGCATTTGTGACACTAGATTATTAAATTTTCAGGTATTCTAGTACTAAAAGGTACTCTTACTTTAAGTCGGTAGGATACACCGTTTTCTAGAAAAATCGATTTGAAAATTTTTCGTTTTTTCTTCATTAAAATTCAATTTATTATGTACCTACTTATTTTTAGCGACGAAGTTCGCTAGGACTATCAAGGCATGGATGAATATTAATTTAATAAATCATCTTTTGTTTCAATAAATGCAGCAACAATTCGTAAAAAAAGTTTGGGAAAAGAAGCAAAAATCAATTTGAAACAAAATTTTAGCTGAAGGTTTTTAAAAACAAAGTATTTATTACAATGGAACGAAACTAATAAAAAAAGAACAAGTATCAAAGATAGATAGTTACAAAAGATGCTCGATGTGATGACTATTGGTCTCTATGCATAAATTTACCCTTTTGCTTAGAGAACGCCGAATTCTTTCAAAAATTCCAAAGTTATTTCTAAATTCCTTGCAAGCATCTTGTATCCTTAGCCAGAGTTGTGCACGATTTTGTATTGGAACGGAATAAACAAATGCTTTTATGTATCTCCAAACACAATAATCGCAAATCCGGCGACCTTGCTGGCCAAGCAACTGGACCGCCTCTTCCAATCCAATGGTCTTCGTAGTTATTATCTAGAAAGTCTCGTACATTCCTGCTAAAGTGGGCCGGACAGCCGTCCAGTAGAAACCATAAGTTTTGCCGAATATTTAAACGCACCTCATCTAACAAATCAGGTAAAATATTTTGCAGGAAATGTAAGTAATCAACACCATTTAAACGAGCAGGTAATTCCACAGGTCCAAGTAGATAATCGTCAACTACTCCAATCCAGACGTTTATGCTAAACCTATGCTGATGCTTAAATTCTTGAACAGCGTGGGGATTGTCACCAACGTACGAATAATAGTGTGCATTATGTACATTAAAAATTCCATTTTTTGAGAATGAAGCTTCGTCACCAAACAAAATGTACCTGAAAAAATCTTCATCTTGATTTATCTGATTTTGTAACCATCTAGCGAATTCTACACGAGCAGGAAAATCTCCTTCTAGCAGTGCTTGCACCTTTGTAAAATCAATATAAATTGATAAATGATATAAATTTGATTTTGAAATTGTGGGGTACATGGCAGATAGTCTTCGAACGCTAATTTCTGGATTTTCCTCAACTTCCATTAAAATAACATCTTCATGTTCTGCTTTTACATCATCATGTCTCCCTGTTTCATTTTTTTTTGGGACCACTGAACCTGTTTCTCTTAATCGCTGATGAAGAGCTGTATATGTTGAGTGAGTGGGATGCTGACGATTAGGAAATTTTTCAGCGTATCTACGTTGCGCTGCTCGAGCGTTACACCTCATTTCGCCATAAACTAAATGCATATCGGCGTATTCTTCATTGGTAAAAACCATTTTTTTTAAATTGAAATCGTTGTGTTTGAATGCTACAAAGTAAAATATTAAAAGATCAACTTCGCGAACTGACAACAATTTGACAATTAAAAACGTAGGTTTTATTTCTGTTGGCAGTTCAGAGCGAACTAGTGCAAAAAATAATAAATTGAATTTGAATGACGAAAAAACGAAAAATTTTCAAATCGATTTTTCTAGAAAACGGTGTATCCTACCGACTTGAAGTAAGAGTACCTTTTAGTACTAGAATACCTGAAAATTTAATAATCTAGTGTCACAAATGCTTAAAAGTTAAAGACAAAAAAGTTATGCGTTAAAATAACCGTTAACCTACCCAAAACGGACGCCCATGACCGGTACTAGAAATTCGCAATTGATGGAATCGATTCATCTCTGGAGGATAAATAAGCATATCAGTTTTTGTTTTTCTAAATAGAAGCGTTCGGGAGATATTAAAAAAAAACTAATTATAAGATGCTATCTTCAAAGAGCTCTAGCTCCCTTAGGAAGCATTTTCGGACTAGGGTGAATTGGGTTAAATTGTCTTAAAATTATCTGAGGAATCTCCGGTCTTCGTTTGTCAGGAGAGGTTCTGGACACCCTGTAGGTTATATATATCATTGACACACGGGAATAATTTTGATTTATTCCTTTTTATTTTTGAATAAAATTTATTATGAGTACTGTCTGTTGAGGCATACGATTTTTACACGAATGTTGTTGCTGGTGCAAGAAAGATAGTCTTTTTTGGGATTGTAAGTGTTGGATTAGTCTCCTTCATTTGATACTGATATATTTTCACTTTATTTTTGACTATTTGAATTTTTCACAATTTTTTTTAAAAAAACAAAAATTTTTTTCATTATATGACTTGTACAATTTGTTATATTAATTAGCTAATTTGTTAAACACTTTTCTTTAAACACATTTTATCACCTATTTTGTAATATGTACCTTGGTGTCACGAGCTTGCTTCTTGTTTAAGCTTAGCCTGAGGATGTGAGTGTAGTAATCAAACTCACGAAACCGGTCGCCGTAATCAAAATAAAGAATCTGTGGGACCTTGGACCTTGTTTTAATTTAATCTCGTAACTTTTTGAACAGTTGTGCAAGGTTGTGGACAGTGAACAACGTCATTTGCTGTTGCATATGGAAGTGAGATGGTTGCTATCTCGGGAAAAGATTTGTCTCGATTTTTGAGTTCAGAAATGAGATAGCATATTTTTCACAGAATACTCCTCTGCACATTTTTTAAGAGAACGTCTCCATAATTTTTCCTGTTAAAGTTACGCAAACATGCATACCAAACATTTTAATCACTATAGATAGGAGTATGCGTTTTTCTTCTGAATTAAGTCAATTTCCCATTCATAGCATTGAAGGAAGCGAAAATTTTGAACACCTGTACAAATAGAGCGTTCATCATCGGTATGTATTTTTCTGACGTAAATTTATCTGTGTGCGTATCAGTTTTCTTCTTTTAGTAATTGTGTATTACTTTCTATTTCTGTGTCAGCTTTGGTGTTCTTTAAATTTGATTATTTGTATTAAAATAACTACAGGGTGAATCATTAGTAGCCGCTTCTCCGATTGCTCTTTTACGTTTTAAATAAAAGAAAAAACAATTAGTGGAAGATCCATGGTTGCTTATGGCGCATATTGCAAAAATACATTAAGCTCTTACGCACTTCTGGTTTCACCGGAAATGCACGGAACTTAATTTTTTTAAATGACTCACCCCATATATTTTTGAATTTTCTTGTACTGCTTTAAATTCTCTGTTCAACTGTTTTCTCTTTTTCAAAATTGAGCCAATAGTTTTTGAGTTATTAATTTTTTTTGAAAATATTTGACCAAAACACGTGTTCAGAAAAAAATCATTTTCACATTGTTTTTAAAAGTAAAAACATTAACTTTGGTGGTGCTTGTAGCCAAGAGAATTCTGCATCATTTGGTAAAGTTGTACTCGACAATACCTCAAAAAACTTTGTTTTTTCAAAGCCTACTTCGTGAAATTTTCACCTAGCAAAAACTTATTTTTTTTAAATGGAACACCCAGTATTTTATTGAGGCATTTTGTTCCTGTTTTTATTCTCTTTCATTTCTGTTAACAATGTCCTATACCTATCTTTTGTAATTTCTGAGATAATCACTATAGGAGCAATTAGCGGTCAATTAAAGACTACGGGTGCTGTCCTATACACCCAAATATTCGTCCAATATAGGCTGGAATGCGGCTGACTGCCTGAGTCAATTGTTAAAGAAAGCCGAAACTTATAAAAGCATCGCTACTAGTACTACAAAAATTAGTCGTCAGTTAGATGTAAGTCAAATTTGAGAATCCAGAATAATTGGGAAACATGAAATTCACCCGTAGCATATTCATACACAAGGTTAGATGAAAGAAATTTCCAGAATCGCTTATATTGTTGTCAATTGGCAACAGATAAATTATCCTGGCATTCTCATTTTTCTGTTGTTTACCAACGAAGCCACCTTCTACTAAAGTGAATACGTTCACCGTCACAATAACGCCCCCCACTTTATCACACCTGTAAACTTTCAAAATCGTTGGTCATTAAAACTGTGGGGAAGAATAGTTACATAATTGGACCTTACTTGGCTGCAACTGGTTGCAATAATGAAATTGCAGTGAGAGCATCATTTGAAGTAGCGAAAACGGGAAAACCCCATAGAATTGCTGAAGAACTGATATTATTACCTACTGCAAAGGAGATGGTAATCTTTAATGGTATGTGAAAAAGCTGCTACGGATCTGAATTTAGCAGCCTTGTCAAATGACACTGTTAAGAAGCGAATTGACTATATTTCCGCAAATATTAAAAAGAAATTAATAAGGAGAGTTGCTATTTTAGTCTTTAGCTAGACGAAAGAACTGGCATAGTGAATAATTCTTATCTACTATGTAACGGCTGGAATGCGGCTGACTGCCTGAGTCAACTGTTAAAGAAAGTCGAAACTTATAAAAGCATCGCTACTAGTACTACAAAAATTAATCGTCAGTTAGATGTAAGTCAAATTTGAGAATCCAGAATAATTGGGAAACATGAAATTCACCCGTAGCATATTCATACACAGGGTTAGATGAAAGAAATTTCCAGAATCGCTTACATTGTTGTCAATTGGCAACAGATAAATTATCCTGGCTTTCTCAATTTTCTGTTGTTTACCAACGAAGCCACCTTCTACTAAAGTGAATACGTTCATCGTCACAATAACGCCCCCCACTTTATCACACCTGTAAACTTTCAAAATCGTTGGTCATTAAAACTGTGGGGAAGAATAGTTACATAATTGGACCTTACTTCTTTGACAAATATGTTAATGGAGAAGAGTATCTTCGCTATCTACGGACGGATTTTCAACACTTTCTGAAGGCATCTTCAAATATGTCAGTAAACATAACCATTATTTTATTTCGATGTTAGCCAACAGAATCAAAAATTAAATACTGCAACTGGACATTGCCAGAATTCAAAAATTGAAATGCGATGCTCTTCATTCTGTAAAATTATTACTTTTGGGATAGTTGGATTTAACATTTACTTTGTTTGACAGTTGACTAAGGAAGTCAAGCGCCATTCCAGCCTTGCATTAGTTGAATGAATATTTTGGTGTATAGAACAAGAGCGCTCGTTGTTCTTTAATTGACCGCTAATTGTTCGTATAGTGATTATCTCAGGAATTACAAAAGATAGGTATAGGACATTGTTAACAAAAATGAAAGAGAATAAAAAAAGGAACAAAATGCCGCAATAAAATACTGGGTGTTCCATTTAAAAAAAATAAGTTTTTGGTATTTGAAAATTTCAGGAAGTAGGCTTTGAAAAAACAAAGTTTTTTGAGGTATTGTTGAATGCAACTGTACCAAATGATGCAGAATTTTCTTGGCTTCGAGCACTACCACAGTTAGTGTTTTTACTTTTAAAAACAATGTGAAAATGATTTTTTTCTGAACACGTGTTTTGGTCAAATATTTTCAAAAAAAATTAATAACTCAAAAACTGTTGGGTCAATTTTTAAAAAGAAAAATAGTTGAAGAGACAATTTAAAGCAGTACAAGAAAATCCAAAAATATATAGGGTGTGTCATTTAAAAAAATTAAGTTTCGTGCATTTCCGGTGAAACCGGAAGTGCGTCAGAGCTTAAAGTGTTTTTATAATATGCGCCACAAGCAACCATGGATCTTCCACAAATTGTTTTTTTTTAATTTAAAACACAGAAGAGCAATCGAAGACGCGGCTACTAATGACTCACCCTGTATAATTAACAAACTGTTTATGGGGATCTCTAAAATATAGTACAATGTTAACTTTACATGCAACGTGAAAAGGACACGCGTTCAGGTTTTTTATCTGCGTTTGCTGTCCATCATTCATAATAAACTTTCTGAGTAAGCCTTGTCTTCAGGTGATGTTAGCTGAATTCGGAAGTAGGCTTCCGCGCTTGTTCATTTGTTGAAATTAGGGTTGCTCGAAGGGAGGGATCTCACTTGGACTATGAAAACCGCTCTGAAATACACTAGCTGCTGGCTCAACCGCTTCTTCTTCCCTTCTTCAACGCCCGGTCATTTGTATTATAGTCACGACGATCCATTTCCACTCATAAGATCCTTTAATCAACGTGCAATTTTACCGGAAAGAGGTTGGATTGGGGTGGGGGACGGAGCGAACTAAAAAGAGAGGAGCACGAGAGAAAACCGGAGTTATATTGAGTGAACGAAGTCTGTTGAGGTTCTGTAGGATGGGCGAAAGGTCTCTCGGTTTTGCTGATGGGAATTTTCGAGTAAAAGGGGTAGAGGATCGTGCCCTTTCAGGAAATACTCCATTCTCGAACCCTACTCGCTGTTTACTACATATGTAATCCTCCAATTAATTATTTCAATGGGGGGGATGTGTCATAAACAGAGAGTTTCGCGTAGACCGACCGACAGACTGTGAATTATTTAATTAAGAGTATAATTAACTGATAATTGATATGTGATATTTCATAACGTTGCGTCTACTTGTTTGTTTTGTTTGAAATTTACACGTAAACTTAACAATCAGTCTAATTTGACCATTTCAAAAGCTTTTACATTACTCAATTCATTTAATAATAGTTTTCAATTATTACTTTTAAAAAAATTCCAATAAAATCGGCTGCCACAATTCAAAACACAGTATCCAACAATGTTGTTAAAAATGCATTCTTTAGTCCATGTAGATACTCCATTTATTGCGCGTCTTTATTGCTAGCTCGAATAGCTGGGCTGCGTTCATAAATGAATCGTTATAATCGTGTGTGTGGCGTGTGAGTAATTTGCTTTGCAGCTGGAGTGTTGACAGAGCGTTTTGGTATTTATGAACGGTTTTAGAGTGGTGACAAGTATGACAGCACATGTGTCATATAACCCCACATAACAGAAGCGGCAATTACAATCATACTTCCATGTGCGCATGTCGAGTCTTCTTCACCGTGGTTTCAAATCCGGCGTTTTTCAAACGCTCGAGTGATTCGAGAGCGAACTTTATGAACACATTACACGCGTACATCATTGAATCACTCAACTGTTTTTGAACGGCTTTGTGTGAAATTTTACCCTAGAGTGCACGCAGTGTGACGTTTATGAACGCAGCCCTGTATTTATTATAGTTACGGAGATAATTTTTGCCGAAACACAGTATCTACAGCACTATAATATTTTTTCTTGCGCACATCAAAACACAGCAAAAGGCATTTTCCTGTAATATAATATGAGCAAAACACAGTATGTGGTACTTACTGTATATTGGAATCAACATCCAAGCTAAATTTTTGACAGAAATTTAGCCGTAGCACAGTATGTGGCAGTTACTGTGTTTTGGAAAAAATAATTCAATTAGCTGCATACCGAATATTTACTCTTAGCAGAGTAAGTGGTAGTTACTGTGTATTGACAAGTTAATTTGGTAAATTATTTTAACAACATGTTCCAGTATTCACTCATATACTGCGTTTAAGACCTGGAAATCTAACTTAAAAATAATTGTGTTTTAAGTTACTGTTGTATCTGTGAGGTTTATTTTGTTCGGCGAGATGAATTTTAATATTCCCGGCTGTAGTGCACGCACAAAAGCTATGTTAAATATGTTAAGACCCAGCGAGAGTTTTGAGAAAGATGGGTAAGTAATAGGCAAATTTGTATATTTGTTTTATGTAGGACATTTTTTCTTTTTAGATTTACATCGTATGACCATATTTTAAAAATTATCCAGTAGGTGAATTTATTTTATGCTCATTTTTTGCAGTACTTCTGTTTTAAACAAAAGCATATCTCTACCGCCACCCGACAAATCTCAGGAAAAAGTTGATGTTAATGCCATTATTGCTGAAAACACTCAAGATGTAGCTGAAGGCTTAAGGTAAGTTGTTTGTTACATATCGGCAGAAAAAGCAATGTATTTATGTATGTATTGCTTTTTTTAGTATTGCATTGCCAAACGAAGTAGTTGCTGAAGAAATTGATCCATTTGATTCAGTAGCAATGCCACTTAGTGACGAAAGTGTTGACGACAGTATTGCTGATCCAAACTTTGTGCCTAGTGATACAGAAATGTGTGATGATCAGCAAACGGCTCAGGAAAGTGACACCTATCTTCAAGATATTTCCACTGAAAACAAAAACTGGATTTCATTCACAGCTCTGGCAGCTATTGTGAATAAAGCAACTGGACCTAAAAATATTACAATTCGGTACTTAACAAAGGGCCACACACACATGACGGCCGCTGGGGTTCATGGCAACATCGAGAAGAGAATTTCTCGATTAAGAAACATTTATGACTATAACGATCTAAAAATGCAATAAGGACGTCGAGAAAAAATGTTGAAGTAGTTGAATTGGAAGTATTTCGCAATTGGGAAAAAAACGCAACCACGGAAAAACGATTCACTTAAAGATTTGGTGCTGAACTTCCTCGTGGAAGTTAATTTTCAAAAAGGTTCTAGAGAAATGAGTTATAAAACTGATTTTGATGATAAACCCAAAAAAAAAATTATTATCTCCAAAAAAGAAGTTAATATTGAGAATTAAATGCCAGATTTCGTGGACATCAGAGGAATTAAAAAAGAAAAAAAGGAAAAGATAATACAAGTTCTCGTCCCTTGATGCCAGCCAATAGAAGATTATTTTGGGAAGACCTCCCAGTGAACGCCGAGTCAAGAGATTTAATTCAAAATATTGATATAGAGAACTGTTAAGCATTGATTGGTTTAATAGTTATTTACGTATCAAATCCAGAAAGTTAGCTTTTACTGGATGAGTAAGCAAATACAGAACGAGTCTCTGGTAGCTTACAAGGCCAGTAAAAGCAGTTTCCGGACGTAATGCGTACAAATTTTTTTTTTTTTGCAATTGTACTGTAATGAACACTTTAAATTTGAACCTGGAAAGTACCATTTTACCGGACCGTTAAAAAAACATTCAACGGACCAGTCAGATAAAAAAATATTAAAGTAAAGTGTCCATTACAGTACGACGGCAAAAAAAAATAATACAAGTTTAAAATGTATTACTAAAATAAAAATAACATTTGCAGATACCCCGCTTATTACTATCTACCTTGCTTAATTTTTGCAACTTATTCATTCCAAAACACAGCATCTACATTTTTTTCCAAAAAACACATCAATTTTAAAATTATTTTTTATACATAAAATTATATGCAATTATAGTATTCTAAACCGCTAAAATTGTATTTAAAACTCTTTAAGAATTCTAGAGCCATACACTGAAAGTTTTCATTAATTTACTCAAAACTTTAAAAATAATTGTTACTGTGTTTTGGAATGTGGCAGCCAAAATGAGTTTGATGATGTAACAATCATAGCACTGAATGGATATAAAGTAGAAGTAAAATAATATTGAAGATTTGTGCTGTATAATAACAATAATATGTCTCGCAGCAGTAAAAGTCCTGAAGATGTCCCTTAAGATAGTGGACGAAACGTCGACTGTTGAAGCAGAGACATCGACGCGTTTTCATCTCAGAAATATAAAATACAAAACAATTTATTGCCTACAATATAATACATGCACTCTAAATACGCTACGCTTCCGTGAGGCTATGATAAATCACTCTTATATTTATACATTAAAAATAAAATAATAAAGGGCACGTAAATAATAACCACTGCACCAATAATATGCCTTTACATAAATTAATTGCAATAGCAATCCTAATTACAAAAGCAAATGTCAAAAATTGGATTCCAAGCGTTAAGTTTAACTTTGTAATAGTTTCTTAATTTTAACAAAAAACTACTGAACGTTACTCGATGTAATTTCAGAAGGAATACTACATAACCAATTATCGTCCAGTAGTAATCTTGTCGAACTTCTCCAAAGTCTTTGAACAATGACTTTGTGCTCTCCCTGTATATCTTACTTTCAATAGTCAAACTCAAAGATAGTTGTAGAACTTGCCATGACCAAATACCCAGTCTTTCTTAATGAATACAATGTAGCAGTAAATCTTAGAGAGTAAGTGCTCTCACACTATTAAATCACGCAAGTATACATATACGAAACAAAAAAATTTTTTCGTATATGTATACTGTGTGTATGTATATGAATAAATGTATGAATGCACATCTACCCTAAGCCGGCATTGCGAACAAACAACGTGCAGACAGCTGTTTCGACCTTACATTGGTCTCATCAGTGCACAATCCCTCGAAAGCTTAGAAAACCTGATATTGTCAACTTACGTACCAAACGCCATGAGAGATTCTCAGCGGCATCTGTTACCCAAGTGCGACATCGCAAGGTAACATTACCAATGTAAGGTCGAAACAGCTGTCTGCACGTTGTTTGTTCGCAATGCCGGCTTCGGGTAGATGTGCATTCATACATTTATTCATATACGAAAAAATTTTTTTCGTATATGAATAAATGTATGAATATACTTGTATGTATGTATACTTGCGTGATTTAATAGTGTGAGAGAACTTACTCTCCAAGAATTACTGCTACATTGTATTGTAATGGTACGCCACGTATAGCGGGTTCATTGAATGCACGTATATCTACAGTTGCCTGATTAGTAGTTGTACTACGGAGGGCAACATTACCTTGCGATGTCGCACTTGGGTAACAGATGCCGCTGAGAATCTCTCATAGCATTTGGTACGTAAGTTGACATTATCAGGCTTTCTAAGCTTTCGAGGGATTGTGATCAAACACGTTCGTACACTGATGAAACCAATGTAAGGTCGAAACAGCTGTCTGCACGTTGTTTGTTCGCAATTCCGGCTTAGGGTAGATGTGCATTCATACATTTATTCATATACGTAAAAAAAATTTTCGTATATGTATACTTGCGTGATTTCTTAATAAAGACTGTGCTCCTTTGGTCAAGATTTTTAATTTGGCGCTAAAAAGTTCAAACTTTCCCGAGATTTGGAAGTTTGTTCGCGTTATGCCAATATTTAAATCTGACTATTGTTCTGACATAACCAATTACCGTCCAGTGGCAATCTTGTCCAACTTCTCCAAAGTAATTGAACAATGTCTCTATTCTGCTATTTCCCCGAGTATTAACACATATCTCTCAGCTAATCAGCGCGGCTTTTCTGCAGGGCGCTCTACTGTCACTAGCCTATGTCAATTTAATCAAACCTTATCGCAAGCTTTAAATTAAGGCAAGCAAGTAGAGGTCTTCTAAAGCGTTTTATCCCTCTAAACTCAGTTCTTTTGACTGAATAAATAAAATACGTAAACTTAGTTTCAAAAATTATTTAATAATATCACTACAATATCGTTTCGCCAAACTTTGGCTTCATCAGGTGATGAGTAACAGTTACTCATCACCTGATGAAGCCAAAGTTTGGCGAAACAATATTGTAGTGATATTATTAAATAATTTTTGAAACTAAGTTTACGTATTTTATTTATTCAGTTAAATATGGAGTTTCAACATGTATCAGCCTCATCAATTAACTATTCAGTTCTTTTGGATTCAGCGCTCCGCTAGTTTCCTTTTTCATGTCATACCTATCTATCGTCAGCATGTATTCTACTACAACGGTTACGCTTCGAATATATATGTTGCTACCTCGGATGTCCCTCAGTGGTCTGATCTTGGTCTCTTGAGTTTCATCGTGTTTTTTAACATCACCGAGAACTTATTGTCACAGAAATTGCTCTGTGCCGATGATCTAAACTTATTTCGCGAGATAGCTACTGTATAAGATTGAACTTTACTTCAGCACGACCTTCGAGATATTGCTCGTTGCTGTACTTTAAACAACTCACCACTGAACATCAGGAAGTGTAAAACAATTACATTTACCGGTAGTTCTTCTATTATTTTTTAATATAACCTGAAGAACGTGGAAGTGGAACGTGTGAATCTGATTAAGGACCTAAGTGTTATATTTGACACAAAGCTACATTTGCGCAACATATTGAATACACAACTAACACTACTAGAAAATTGCTACGTTTCATAATCCGCAATTGTGGTACTTTTTCTAATGTCATCGCTTTGAAAGCATTATATTTCGCTCTCGTGAGATATCGCTCGGAGTATGCAGTGGTCGTTTGGAGTTCTTGCTGTGTATATTACAAGCGACAACTAGAGTTGAGACAGCGACGATTTGCCAAATTTATGTGGATTAGTTTCGATGAACATTATCCGAAAAGGAATATTGATCAGACCGTTTTGTTTTCGCGTATTTTTCTTAATGTTAGACGCATTTGTTCCATTTTTTTATTTTTATTCAAGCTAAGTCGCAACCACATTGACTCTGCAGTTTTACTCAAAATGCAAGATATCCACGTGCCACATTTTGAACATGATGTGTTTTCATTTCAATACGACTTCCTCGCATTGCGATATGTTCCACTCCTATCCTGTCTAAATTGCTACTATTTCAATTTTCAATAATTTTGCAAAATACTAAATATTTTCGTTGGATTTATCACTTGTTGTTTAATTTTTGTTAATATTTTTTATACATGTACTCATTACATTATATTGTACTATTTTGAAAATTGTCCAGTAATTGGAATGCGTAATATTATGTTGGGCAATAAAAACTATTATTATTATTGTAAAATGAAACTGTGCCTCATCTGACATGATGAAATTATTCAAAACATCTGGATTATCGCCAATAAGAGCAAGGAAGTTTCTGTAAAGCTGTGTGCGTACTTCAAAATCTGCAGTTGAAGCTCTTGTACAATCTGAATTTTGTGAGGGATGAAATCCCAAGTGCACATGTAAATTTCGTCGGATGCGTCTGTCTGAAAGATTTAATGCTTCTTGCTTGGCGCATTGCTGAACGCTGTGGACTTCGTATTCCTGCTTGTCATGCCCTTTCAGTGTTTTCTAGGGTACGCACACTTCTTGGGATCCGTTGTTCAAATTAGCACTTTCGTTAAACCGTCAATACCACTGCAAAATTGTGTTTCGTATAGGGATCGGACCATGTCTAGGAATATCATATTCACGACGAAATTGCCGCTGAACCTTGATTATAGATCCTGTTCGAATGAACACCGTGACACAGAAAACTCGTTGCTGCACGGACCAAGAGTTCCTGGCTACTGAAAATGCATAATATATCAAATTTATTGCGCACTATACTGTCCCCCACTCGGTGTCTATCTTCCTACCACCGCGCTCACGAATGTGTCAGTACCTATTGCCTGACCCGGTACAAATATGATTGAAATAATATGAATTGCTAATGTACTGTAACGAAAACAAGTCCACAAAAAAATAGAAGAGTAAACATTGGCGCGACGCACCGTAAATAAGTCATAAATCATCCACATATATATAATGTGTAAGCGACAGAAAGTCTGTCGTATGTTCTACAAACATCGAGAAAAATAGAGAATTTTCGCGTATATTTAAGTGCCATACATTTATTTTACATTTTTATATTGTGATTAGTTTTAAGTGTGTAAATATACAGACAGTTTTAAAACATTTGCACGAGTTGTTTATTTCGAACCCAAAAACGCAACAGTACTTTGAAATTTGTGTACGGTGTCTGAAAGTGATATTGACGTCATTAACAAACTTAATATTTTGATTATTAACTTTTATCTTAATGCGGAGCTAGCGATGTATATCATCCGCATATATATGCTTCGAACAAAAGTCAGTATTCTTAACCAGTTGTGATGTATAAACAGAAATATGTTAGCGGACCGAGAATGAATCCTACTAATAGGTTTAAAAGAAGCAGCTACTAAAAGATTTTAAAGAAGCAGCTCCAAACCTAGGTATTTCAAAACTTCCAGCAGAATCCGCTGATCCACCGTGTCGAAAATCTTACAAAAGTCCAATCGTGTTCCTATGCGTCGCATTAATTATATCATCATCGACTGCAAGGAACGCAGTGGCACAACTAAACCCTCTCCCAAACCCCGACTGTACCGACGGCAGTAACTTATTAACACTGGCATACTCAGGAAGTTGAGCACTACTTATCTTTTCAAAGATTTTTGAGAGTGTTGGTAAAATAGTGATAAAACGAGGTCCAGTGTTCTTTCACAGAAGATATACATTGCCGTATTTCCATACAGTGGGAAAAATAGATTGCTCCATGCATTCGAGTTCTGACAATTAAGTGTCCGGAAAATTGGTTTTGAGAGCTTTTATTTCTAATTGGTCACAAATTATATATTACATACTTCTATATACTCCCCTCCGGCCCACACACACTTTTCCATTCGTGATTTACACTACTGTAAACAATTTAGGAAAACTTATTTATCAAGAGCGTCCATGACCCCTGTACATGCCAGTTTCATGACCATTTCAGTGGCAAAATGAGTCCCCTTGAGCACCCCCTCGTTTTGGGGAAGAGGAAAAAATCACATGGCGCTAAATCCGGGCTGTATGGTGGGTGTTCCAGCACAAGAGTCCCTGTGGATGCCAAAATTCGCGAGTAACGATGGCTGAATGCGCTGACGCATTACCGTGATGCAGCAACCAATTCTTGTTGGCCCACAACTCAGGTCTTCTTCGTGCAATCTAGCGCCGCAATGTTTTCAGGACCTCAACATAGTAGGCAGCAGTTACAGTTTGCCTCTTAGGCAACCAATGTTTCAAAATGATGCCTTTGGAGTCGACAAAGGTGATAATCTTGGCCTTCACCTGCGATTTGGACATGCGCGCCTTTTTGGTCCTTGGCTCCACAGGTTTCTTCCATTCACAACTCTGACGTTTGGTTTCTGGATCGTACACGATCGAACATTCCCCATTTGTCGAGCCAGTCCTGACAAATGTGTTGTCGGGTTTCCTTTTGGTCGGAAGTCAGCAATCGGGGAACCAATTTGGCGCACACTTTCATCATGCCTAAATCGTCACGTAAAATCAACCGAACTATCTCACGATTGATATCGCATCGACAATCGTCCTTCAACACTTGCTCGATAGAAGCGCGGTTTTGCTTGTTGAACTGATGATGTTCCGCACTTTGCCAAAATTTCTATTGTTTTGCGAATTACATAACAAATCGTTATGAACTTGTTTTCGAGCTTGTTTTTTTTTTGTAGCTAGATTTCTTAATGATTTACAATATTCCAAACTCTGAGGTGTTTTTTGCGTCTGTTTTATCCCGCAAAGACATTAATAATTTTAGGATTTCCGTCAACCAACACGGCATATAAATGATAAAGATCGCCGATAGAATGAAATAATTACTAAATCATCAAATAAATCAAAATATCAATATAAATACTGGAACCAAAAATCCTAAAAGAAGGTCGTTTTTCTTTATATCAAATCGTTACTTAAGTACATAAAAGAACACGCCTCGTATAGCTGATGCAAATAATTGCCACCTTACCAATTAATTAGACTTTTTACTTGCAATTCACAAATATATTATAGGATATCATGAGTTAAGCAACAAGCTTCTATACCATAAATTTCCTAAATATTTAAAAAATTTGAATATAAGTTTCATCTTCTCTGACGGATCTTCATAAAATATAAGGGCTTACGTCTATATGTAAAGTTTCCAAGTCTGCGTGTTTAAAATACCTCAATAATTCCTTGCTTACTACGTCTACGGTTGGAAAATATAAAAGAGCCGTTCTTATCTCCAGCTGGATTCGGAGATTCATAAAGTTGTTTTAAGCTTCTTTTTTTGCCTCACTTTTTCGAAAGCACGGGCATGCATTATCTAAATATCACAATAAATGCGCACCATTCACCACGTAACATAACGAGACATCCGTTGTGAAAGCTACGTCTTTTATATTTGTTTAATAACCGCAAGGTCGCATCATCCTACCATTTTGTTTTATGAAGGGCATATAAAAAGAATAAATACCATTTGAGAATTTAAGAAATGTGCGTTATCTTTTCTTTATATTTTCGTAAAGTTGCACTGGAAAAATTTAGTGAAAGATACTAAATTGTTTAATGGCTTGTGTGTTGAATATTCTGGTTTCCAGTAACTTGATACGAAAGGAACTTGGTACAACGGGATTAGCATTGCCCGTAACTGTATTTGTTCTTTACTAATAGATACTTTTTCTTATACTGTTGCAAAAGTACTCAAAATAAAACCAGAAATTTGTATTGCATTATGAAGTCTAACACTTTAGAAAAATAACATTATTCAGGAAGTATAAAAGTTCTTGCTATTTAATACTGTTCAATTTAGTTTATTGGGCAACCGATAATATACTAATTTTGTATGATTTTTTTTATACTTAACTAGCGACGCTTTAGTTATGCTTTAATATCTTGTTACAAGCAAAAAAAAACGCTGCCATAACATTTTGCAAAAATAATTATCATTTTTCGGAGAATTTTCTTTTCAAAAACTATCATAAAGAAAATCCACCAAAAAACAAAGTCCCGAATACTTTGAGATGAGATCAATTTATGGAATTTTATAGTTCACGCAAATATGTATTGTCAGGAGGACGAGCAGATGAAGAAATCACAAAATTGTTGCAAGTGTCGTCCAAAGTCATATGGAATATTAATGCAAAATTAGTAACTACAAATCTTCTGTAAAGACCTTTGAGAAAGTTCGATTTGCCAAAGACACAAAACGTGAAATGTTAGAGTCTTCCGAAGGAGCGGTACAAAATGCTGGTATGAAAACATATTAGTTAAAGTAAATAAAACTAGCAAGCAATTAAATTTTAGGATACAAAAAATTGAACTCAATATAAGAATGAAGAGGATCACTAGTTATTCGTATAGAATATCAACTGTTAGCAATTTGCAAATGCTGCTGCAAATTGTAATAATGCCAAAGTGGAAAAAAGTAAATCCAATACATATCGAAATACACACAAAAGATAAGTTTAGAGAATATAATATTTTTAATAAGTTTGAAAATATTCTAAATTTCTTTTAATAAATGTATAAATATATCAGTTTATTGTAATATTTGAGTATACTCTACAACAAATTTAAATTTTCCTGATGTCAACAAAATTATTTAGTTCCGATGCTGTAGAAAAAATGTTTCCACGTGTTAGACTTAAAAGAGGTGCGAATAATGCTACCGATGGCTGAATATTTATTGAGATAAAGCTTCAAAAGCTTCCAATACAGTTGAAAGCGTCGATTACGTTACTACCGCTACATTGTTTAAAATCCAAGAAGTCATATACAAATACCAAACTAACACTTTACAACATAATTGATGCCCAATTAGTATTACCTTTTGATTTGTTAGAAAAAATTAGAAATTTCAGTAAACTTATTATTCCTGAAACTACCCAACAACTTAATTTTTAGTAACACTTTCTCAATTTTATTTCGTTCTCTCTCATTTATTAATATTAATTATTATAAAGTTAACGTTTAACGTGTTATTTTAATAAATAAAATAATTGTCATTACATTGCCTTTGCGCCAGGATAACTAATTACTTTTAGTACATTTCTTTTAGATATACACCATATCCAAAGTTATTGATGCACTATTGCTGTCTCAGTTATTTTTGGAGCAACGGTTTTGGTCAAATTAGCAAATTATTGGTGTTTTTAACGCTGATTAGTATGCAGTTCATGAAAATACAATCGAATTACGTATTTCTGAGAAATTTGAACATTTATTATTTTTTTAAAAGGAACTATATTTGTACGCATTTTGGAAGAGTATAATATTTTGAACACAATATACAATACAACAAACAAAACAAAAAAAACAAAATATAATAATCAAATAAGTTACATTTTTTATTACCAATTCAACATTTTGCCTAATTTAATAAATGTTCAAAGACATTGCCTTGCTGTTCAATCAGTTTTTCGGCTCTAACGATAACGCTTTCTGTAGCTTTTCTAATAGTTCGACCAGAAATATTATTTAGCGTTTGTTTAATACTAGTTTGATAGAAAACAGGACCAACAATTCTGTTGCCCATTAATCCACACCACACATTTAAACTAAACCGATGCTGGGGATTGCACAGATCAACTCTCAGAGAATTTTCTCTACTCCAATAATACTGATTTTTCTTATTGCACATACCCGAACTTCAAAGTTAGATTCGTCAGATCATAGAATGTAATTTAAATTATTTGGACGTTCATTATAAAAATGTCTCAACCAATTACAGAAAACTAATCTTCTTTCTGCATCGTCCAGAAGAAAAAGTATGAACTTTGTGGTCTTTGTACGGACGCAACTTATGCTTTATTAAAATACCGCGCACTATACCCTTTTTCAAATTTAATCCTCTGGTACAAATTCGAATGAATTTTTCTGGACTGATTTCAAAATAATCTAACACATTTACTTCCGTTTCTTCGTCGTAGAAATTCCTTTTTCCTTCTTTGTATCTTATATGTTTCTTCGCTGCTTCGAAATTTTCTATACAACCTTAGAAAATAAAACTGATCCGGTGATTGACGATTCACGTATGTGTTTTGATAGCAATGAAGCGCACTTCTTGCATTTTTTCTAGAAATCAGATATGCCTCCACCATATCACACTTTTCTAAATGCGTAAACGGCATAATTTTTAATAAATATGGAAGAATAAATGATTATAACAAAGTATGTGAAATAAAACAAACAAATGTTTATGATTTACACTGTATTCAATATTTTTTTATTTTAATAAAGATTTTGATATTCTTCACGTCGAAAATAAAAGTATTAAACTAGAAATACTAGAGACATTAGAAATTAATAAATATAAACATTCAGACAACCTATTAAACGATCAAGTAGACCTAAACTCATCACCATTGTTAAATCTGTTCAGTCAGTAATACAGTTTCCCTAATTTCACACACATCTGTTAGCAATATATTTAGTTACATGTACTTTTTGTATAGACCCGATACTTTTAGACAAGAAATTGTTCTTGATATATTAGTTTTAAGAATTCCTAATAACAGAAAACTATATATAAGAGTTTAAGTGTATGCAGGTAGTTATTATATGTCAATCTGAAGAAGCTACAATGTAGCGAAACAGCTGTCGTTGTTATTAAATATTGAATACAGTGTAAATCATAAACATTTGTTTGTTTTATTTCACATGAAATGGATTTACATCAAGTAAAGACCAACTCAATCCAAGATTTATAACAAATTATTTTGAAACTTTTCAGCAATAAGTTGTTTAATAAAAAACAACTAAAAAGTCAACACAAATTCAAATAAACAACTATTTTAAATAACTTATCATGCAAAAGAGAATCACAGACAGATACAGTACGTTATTGACAATTTCAATGAACTATTTGTTTCGGGTTGAAGTGACAGAAGCCTACTATTAATAATGTTTCCTTGACATCAACTAAAATCCCAAATTACTTTATTATTCGTTTAAGGACAATAGTGTATTGAAGCGTTTGTATCATATAACAGTGTGTAAAATTACCGTAATTTATATTTTTGGTATATTACCGCGGTAAATTACCGATCTTTAAATTACCATGGTAATTTACTCAAGAAATGGTAAATTACGCAAGAATAAATCTTGGTAAAAAAAGAGCGATAATTTACCAAAAAGAAAATATAAATTATGGTAATTTTACATCACTGGTCCAGGCGTATCAGCCCGAAAATACGACGGAAAGAAGAAATAGTGTATAACATCAAGATTTATTCTTGCGTAATTTACCATTTCTGAGTAAATTACCATGGTAATTTACTCAAAAAATGATAAGTTACGCAAGAATAAATCTTTGTAAAAGAGAGCAGTAATTTACCACGGTAATTTTACATCACTGAATATAAAATTATCTTTTTAAGTATGTACAAATATACAGGATGTTCCATTAAAAAAATATATAAATTTTCTAATTTCTCAGAAATACATATTTCAATTCTTTTTTTCATGAACTGCATACTAATCAGCGTTAAAAACGCTAATAATTTGCTAATTTAACCGAAATCGTAGCTTAAGAAATAACGAAGATATCAATAGTGCACCGATAATTTTGGACAGGGTGTATATATAAATATATCGTCGTCTTGGTGGTGAAAAGGGCTAAGCCACACACTTGCTATTTCGAGAAAATCGGCAATAAAGTTTTGAAGTTTTATGTTAAAACAATGTTTCATTTGTATCAACGTTGTTTATTTAATAATTACAATGAAATTTGATACAGACGAAATAAGACAGCTTACTTTGACATTGATTTACAAAAAGCGGCAAAAACATTAAATGATTAGTGATAATTAGCTAATTAGCACTTAGCTTCTTTCATCACTTAAATATAACTAAAACCACATAATATGGTAATTTTAATGGTGAAAAGAGCTAAGTGATTGATAATAATATTACATAATACTAAAATTTAAAAACATATTACTTAATACAGTCTGTATTATAGTTATGTTACTGAATCTACTCAGAATCATCAGAGTTATTAGTACACTCAGTGAAGTGAAGGTTTTGGTAAAATTGATGATAAACAGATGGTACTTTATTTATCTTGCACAAAGACAGTAAATCTTTTAATTTTTTTTTCATCAATTGGAAGACGGGATTGGTATAGTTAGCTAACATTATTTTCATTATTACGGGTAGCTCTTCTATTGCACAATTGGTTGAATTCGTTGTTGCTCAACTGGTTTTTGTTAAAAATAAGCAACGGTGAATCTTTTCGGAATTGCAACTATTAAACATCTAAGCACCTCATAGCATTACCATCTACATTTTTATTTCTATTTGTTATTAATTTCTGGCTACACGTTTTAAAATCTTGAAATTGAGTGTAGTCCATTTCTCTTACCATATATGGAGGATTGCTCAATTTTGCAGTCCTTGCCACTGTGTACCATTGATCGGGAACAAATATATCTATTTTTCTCCCTCTATTCTCGATAGTTGAATGGACACTGTCACATTCCATTTTGGAATGTCCAGATAAGTTTCAAGTTATCTGAAAGAGACAAAGCTCTTAAAAACATAGCAGACAAAATCGTATTTCGGTTCTGACCAGAAGCAGTGTCTGAATAAAATGTCACATCGGACACTTCCGGACGTAGGTTGGAAAGCAACTGCCACAAGCACGTGGCTACTTCTAATGCTCCTTTAGTTCCATCATGCCAGATGTAATTTATGACACTTCCATTAGCAAGAGTATATACTGTAAAATTATAGGTTTTCAATTTTTTTTCCAGTAGAGTTGTCCATTTCCAAGTTGAGGTCTGAGTAAAATTGTTTCCAAATCCATGGTGTACGCCCTAAAGCTTAAATCATTAGGAACCCGTTCTTTATCTTCTATTTTGTGTTCACGGGCTTCTTTTTAACAGTTTAATTTTTCATCTTCTGCTTTATTTTTAAATTGGGCGCCATAATCGCATTGATCTTTCTTGGGTTTGTGAAAACCATAATTAAACTCGTTAGTAATAAAATAAAAGATGAAGTGACAGGTGTCACCTGGCGTTCTTCATAGTATTTTAAGTAATCTTGATACAAGCAATTTTCAGATAAGCCAGTTGGAAGGTACATCCTTTTTGAAGAAGACCGACAATAATGGGAGTCAACTACAGGAATTGAATTTATGTGACCCGTACAATCTCTTTACGGTCTTCTGAAATTTTATTGGGAGCAGGATTTAAATCTCTTTTATCTTCTTCTACAATTCCACTATCCAAAGTCTTCTTCATCACTGTTTCAACTTTCTTTCCGGAAAGTCCCTAGGGTTGTATGACACGACGAAGTATTTATCACAAAGTTGTCTCATTTTATAAAACAAATTTAACAAAAAAAATATCACCGTGTTAAACCGTCGTCATACACTGCTTTAAAAAATGAGTACCAATAGACTGTGATAGTAATAACACCGCACATACTTACCACTAACTGTATTTTGTAGAACTAAATATTCACATTCCCTCTCATTGTTTTCGCCAAGTGAAGCAGTTGCCATCTCTTCAACGTTTTGTCCATTTCTATCTTCTGTTGCTGAAGGTTCTTCTAGCTCACTAACACCGTTTAAACACAGTTCCACCAGTAATTTACCTTGCGAATTGTGTGCCATTACTTACACTAAATATTTCCAATATAAAACTAAAAAGTAGGTCTTTTTTATTGGAAAAATTAAGGTTTAGGTACCTTTAACATTAATACGCAGAAAACTGAAAATTGTGTTAGTTCCTACTCAACAAATGGATGTAGGCTATTTGTATTTAGAATATACGTATACATTTACACACGTAAGAGTGCAAAACTGATAGATAAATTCTAAACAATTCAAATTTATTATATCTGCACAATAATTACCACGACTTTAGAAAAGTATTATTTTCTTCAGAGTGATTTTCTAATCCGCTTATTACTAGTAGAACTTAGAAAGACGAAAATTTTAGATTTTAGCCGAAATGGGTTTGCTAATATTGCAAAGCAGTCAATATATTACAAGCTATACACCAGATGGGATTCTCGACTAAACTTGAGTATAATAAAATGGTAATGATAATTTCCATTAAACAACATATAGTATTAAGTTTTTTTGACAAGGTGTAGTCTTTCATTAAGTTTTCTTTCAGTATTAGACAAGGAAATATTGTCATATGTTTGTAACAAATAATATTTGAACTAAAGAATTAACTCGTAAAACACAAACAGATAGATTTAACAGCACACTTTGTTATAGCAACGTCCCCGCTAATTGGAAAAGTTCTATAATAAATAAGTAAATGTTTATATCCTCTTAACTATAAAATGAAACAAGTTATTTCATTGAAAACTTGGCAGAAGTAAATTATAGAAATTAAGAGTTAATTAAGACTTTTATAATTTTGCGTGTCTGTATACTTTTAGAGTTCAATCAGCTCTAATATATTTGTATAGTTACAGTTAATTCATAGATTCGCGTCATGTTCTGTATATATATTTTGAACAGATTTTGTGACAGAGTATGAACTTACGCATTAGATTATTCTGTTTACATAAGGAAGCCAGAAGTTAGTCCTAGTTATAATTTCTGCAAACTTCATATGTGCAAAAGAAAATCATCAGTTCTAGCATGCTACATATAGTACGCGTGCGGGTTTCAAAATATTTATTTTTCTTCTAGAAACGCAGGAACATTTAGGTACACCGACCGAGTTTTCTCAGAATTTACATAGAGAGATTCTCATCCTTGTTAACAAGCAATTCCGTATTTGTATTCTGCGGTAAAATTCAATTTATGTTTACTTTAATATGAAAATATAATAGCATTATGTCGAGTTTCAATTGCACTCGTTTGTTTCCCGAAGCGGAATACATTTTATTTCTTCGTTTTCCAATATTTCCGACCATCTAGGTATGTCTCGCGCGACGAATGAAATATAGAGACATTAAATTTTTCAGCATAGTATATTGTTCGTAATTGTGACAGATAATCGATACGCCATTAAGAATGTTAAATGGTTTCTGGTGCTCGGAAATGCGAAGTGGACTGTCATGTTTAAACAAAAAAAGTAAAGGTATTATTACCGACACAAAAAAAGTTAGAAACAATTTCATATAATTATAGGTACATGCTATAATATACGAAATTTGTGTCACTAAAGTTGTCAAAACTGAAATAGCTTTTTTTGATAAATGCCTTGATTAAAGTCATTTAAACTGTTCTGTGGACGCATGACTTTTATGTAGATTATTTTTAGATATTCTTTTTAATACTATACAAATAAATTTATTGTCCATCAAAAAGTTTATAGAAAAACGGCAGCAATAAAAAATTCATACAAAATTATGGTTTATGAGGTATAATAAATATTCCAAAAAAGCTAAAATTTAGTAGTAGTATACGGAGTATAAGGAAGTATTGTGATGATGAAAATTTTCGACCTCGAGATTTTTACATCATGACTCCTCTGAAAGAGAACCTCATTAAATCCCTCTAAATCAAGATCAGCCATTTTAAGATTAATAGTAAAAAGCGATAGCTTGACTAATCAACCCAGCAAAGAAGAAGAAGAAGAAGAGATTTTTGCAGATGTGTGTCTCTCTGTGTGTGACCACGATAGCGGTTAAACCGCTGTAGATATCTATTCCAAATTTTGTATTTACGTGTATAATCTCCCTCTTGAGATCTGGTTAGTTTTTCAGTAAAATTGGTAGACCGGAAGTAGTAGTTTGCTTCAGTGAAAAAATCCAATTTTGCAAATATTTCGTCAATCACTAAGTTTAAACAAATTTATAAAGCATTCAAATGTACTCGAAATTAAATTTTAGAAAAATTGTAGTAAAAGAGTTTTTCGAAATTCCTACTGAAAGTAGGTCTTTTACTCTTATCGAAAATCAGTTTTTTGCGAATATCTCGCAAGTCATGCTTTCTAGGCAGGTACATTACGAGTATAAAAGTATTTAAAACATAATTTTAAATATCTTTTGTATGAAAAAAATTTGAAAATTCGGACCGGAAGTAACACTTTTACTCTTACCGAATAGCGAGTTTTTGCATATATGTCGTAAATTATGCATTCTGTATATATTTATCAAGAGTACAAAAGTATTTAGAGTTAAAATTGCAATGTTTTTTTGTATCAATGAAATTTCAAAATTCGGACCGGAAGTAGCACTTTTACTCTTAGCGAGTAGCACTGTTTTTTATATCTTTCCAAGTATGCATTCTATAGAGATTTATTAAGAGAATAGAAGTACTTAAAATAGGATTTTGAATAATTTTTGTATAAAAAAATTCTTAAAATTCCATAATTTGAAACGCTCATACATATAAGAAAGTCGTGTGGTGGCCACACTTCATTATTTTTATTCGTGATCAAACTTACCTGACATGTCATGTAATAACAAATAGATTCTGTTAAAGAATTTCTAAATAAATAATACAGACAATATAAATACATATAGCTTACACATAACACAAAACATATAAATAGATGAAATCAGTTGTATATATATATAAATATAAGTGATATAAAATTTCATGAACAAACATTTAGATACATTTTATAAAAAAAATAAAAAAAATCGAGTAATGCAATCATTGTATAACATTAATAACATTCTTCCCACGGGAGAAGGCCTCAAGATATTCCTCCATAGTATAGAAACAAGAATCCGTCAATATTGTTTTTACAGTTTTCTTGAGCTGATTGTTATTCATAGTTTTTATGCTTTCCGGAAGACAGTTATACAATTTGGGGCCCCAGGAGTTCACTCCCTGGTAGGCGATGCTATGGGATTACCAACGCATCTGCATTTCGCGTGTCATACCGATGAAAGTTTAACATGTTTAATACACGAAAAGATGTAGGCACCAACCAAAGTAAGTATTCTTTCACTCTTAAAATGTTCCCGGCAAGATTCATTGTATTTTAACCCACAAAGAGTTCTAATTCCTCTTTTTTGTTAAACTAGAGCATCCTTCATCCTCGCAGACATGCCCCATACGAGAATTCCATAGGTAGCTACACTGTGGAAATCTGCATAGTAGGTACTTTTTGATGCTTGGTGCTTGGAAACAGTTTTTATTGTGCGTATTGCAAAGATTGCTATATTTAATCTTTTATATAGTGTTCCTATGTGGTTGTTTCAAATCTGCCGGTTGTCAACACTTATGCCTAGGAAATTAACCACTTTCACATTTTCTTCATTTGATTTTAAGTGTATTCTCTGTGTTTTCTCTTGGTTTAACCTGAGTTTGTTGGCCGTAAACTAAGTTTCTGCATCCTCCATTGCCGTTTCCAGTAGAGCTTCGGTTCTCTCGGGGCTCTCCCGTACAAGGACCGAGGTGTCATCTGCATACATTACTGTCTTGCAATGCATAGTGTTGACCGGTCATTAATGTAGACAATAAACATCAGCGGTCCCAAAATAGATCCCTGCGGCACTCCAACATCTATAATGGCTACATCCGAGAATCCGTTCTGCCACCATACCATTTGTTTTCTGTTGTTCAAATAAGATGCTAGTTTTCTCAGCAGAATCTCATATGAGACACAGTCGAATGATTTGCTGAGGTCGCAAGTTACCATTGTAGCTTACTCACCTTTGTCCTTCGCTTCCAGGATTGTTTCCACCATATCTAACATTACTGTCAAGGTCGATCTCCCAGCCCGAAAACCGTGCTGGGCTTCGGTAAACAATTGGTGTTTCTCAAGGAACTGCACGATTCTGTTCTTAATTACAATTTCAAAGACCTTGGATAGTACTGATATCTCTGAAATAGGTCTGTAACTATTCACCCACGATTTATCCCCCCTCAGGAACCATTTTGGCCAATTTTAGCTCGTCTGGAAACTCATCACTCCTTATCAATGCATTTATAATCTACTTTAAATGTCCCACTAGAACGTCAATGGTTTCTTTCAATAAAGTTACTGTATAACCATATTTTATTATTAGATTTTTTAGTTTTTCAACTTCTTTACAATATTAATTACCCCGCTTTCTGTTGTTTCTGAAAGATAACAGGACTATTTTGTTCCATTCCTTAGTGCAGCATATGTTCCATATTAAAATCATCGTTGTTACTTGTATCTATATTTTCTGCTACAGTGTTCCCAATTGTCGCAAAGAAATCATTAAATTCTTTTGCAGTTAGGTCGGCGTGTACATACTTCGTAAAATGAATTTTTTTCTTTGTTTTATTTTTAATATTCCACACCGCTTTCTGCTCATTATATAATCCTGATTACTTGTCCTTTTTGCATTTCCTATTAGATTCTGATATTCCATTTTATGGTCTTTGTACATTTGTAGAATATGAGATGATTTTGTAACAGTGAATATTGTATTTAGCGCATCCAGTTTATTTCTGGAATCTTGTATTTCTTTAGTATACCAATTTACCTTCTTCGTTCTACTGACCCTTTTCTGCCTTTCCGGAAAACACCAATTATATATATTTAATAGTTGATGGTGGAATTGTGCAAACATATTTTGCGGGTTGCTATCATCTACTTGCCACATATGTTGTATCAAGTGTACCTTGTAAAAAAATATTTTGTTCATTTATTTCTCGTATTATAATATTTCTTCCCTTACTTACAGGTAACCTTTTCTTTACCTCCACCATTATCATTTGTGCGTTGTGGTCTGATATATGTGTTTCCACCGTATTAACACATACTATATTTTTTTTCATATGTAAGCATGTTATCCATACATGTGCCATTCGTTTTATTTTCTGTCGATACTTCTTTCATGATAATTTATAGGCCAAACGAGCTACACAGGCCTTCAATCATATTGCTATATTTAGACTGCTGTCTAAAATCGATATTAAAATCGCCCGCCAAATATATTAACCGATTTGGTGACGGTTCATTTGCAATAGACAGCGCCATGTGCAGTGCCACAACAAAAACTTCCATATCATCACTAGGAGCTCTTTAAACGGAGATTATTAAAATATCACTAGTTTTCATTTTTATCTTTGCAACAGCAAGTTCGATCTGTGTTTCATGTGATAGCGCAAGAATTTCTGGTATTTCTTCTGTTTCAAATGTATCTCTAACTAGTAGCAATGATCCACCACACCTCTTTTCTCTCGCGGCAGTAACACTCGCTTATTTTATAACCGTCAAATCGGAGTACCGTGCAAGTGTCTTCCGACAGCCAGTGCTCAGTGAGAGATATTATGTCAATTGAATATTCCGCTAGAAATAATTCCAACTAGTCTTTCTTTTTTAGTACGGACTGTATATTTAAATTGCTAAACGTCAAGATACCTTTCGTCGGGTTTATGTTTGTGTCGCTGTCAAATTTCTGTTGCGAAAATTTGCAATATATCCAAAGTAGAACGCGTATGTCCAACATAAGCGAGGACCTCTTTTAGAAGAAAATAACATTACACATCAATTATTGGAACAGCTAGAGGTGAGTACTCTACTAAAGCCATGGCTTCCTCAAGGTGCTTGAAACGTAAGTTACTTCAATTAATCCGACGTAAATTTCTGACATAGGTAATGTGAATCGTTGTCTCAAGCGGATTTAAACGCTCAAGTTGATCGATTAAATTTATCGGCTTGAGCTGACTAATCCTGATTTGACTGGCACTCTATGCCAACAAAAATAATATCGCGTAATGTGCGAAATACCTGTTACTTTATTCGTCATTGTAATTAAATGCTTGACAATTTATATATAGATTGTTATTATAATAATAACTTGAAATCATCAAAAAATAAATTATTATATATATTGTATTAGTATTTAATACATTCATAGCTTACAACTATAGTAATAGTTTTTGATTCTAATGAATATTTATTTTTGAATTAAATGAATGATTTTCAAAGTTAGTATATTGTTTAATGAATTTATTTTGATACCGATATTACACTGATGATGAGGAATTAAAAGTAAAAATATTATTGGATATGTAATCATTTCTAGAAGTGATGAAGTCTTCAGTTTGTTGATATTCCATATCTGAAAAGAATAAATTGAAGCATATCAATTTTAGTAAATAATGTATTTATATATTAATATTGTTAAATTTGTTCATCAATTATTATCATTTATGAAAGACATTAATTAACATATTCTGGTTAATATGAATATGGATATTTAAAAAGTTGTGGCAGGAAATTTTGAAATTGGGATATGTCAATCAAACTGTCAGTTAAAAATATTTTATTGGATTTGACAATTAAGAGGAATTGAAGCTACTAATGGGTAAATAAGGTTTATAAAACCTAAATAAGATTTATTATTATGAATATTGTGAGTACAAAGAAGTATGGAAAACTTTATTATGATTTAAAATATCTATTTTGAATATTCAAAAAGAAGAAAGAATTATGATTGGAGGAAGGTAATTATTTTAGAAAATCACTAGGTAAATGAAAAATAAATAAGGACTCTGAAATAGTTATTTGTATCACTAGTCCAGAAAATGATATTTTGCGAGTGTGAGTGATATTGCGTAGCCGAGGCGAAGCAACACGAGTAGTCGCAAAACATTTTCTGGACGTGTAATCCACAAAATTTTTCATGCCAACAAATTTAAATCATTTTTAAAAAGTAAAAAATTACCTAAGTAAAAAATTAACCAAAGTAACTGGGGATTTAATTTTTGTGGTTGGTACCTGTCACTGATGCACATTTGATTTTCAAATTTAAAATTAAATTGACATAGGTATACCTAGTTTTCTTTTGAAAATAGTAAAGTAATATCTAAACGAATTATGGAAACGCCAGCTTATATAAAGGAAGCAGCTGAAACAGCCATACAGAATTTATTACCTGCAAAATCTGCACCTCGATATTGGAAGGCTTATGACGGTTTTGTAAAATGGTGTGCTGACAATAATATGAAAAATGTGTACAATGAGTATGTTCTATTGATCAATGTCAATGCTACCACCCCACTTCTAGTGAATTTTTAACAAATGTCACTTTTGTAAGTACTAGGCCGGGAATTGAATGTTCCCGGCGGATTTTGAATCTTGGAAAACAGTCGGTAATGGCAGGCGGCATGAAAAATATTTTTTTGAGTAAGAAGAGGTATTTATTTTTATAAGAGAAGAATTTGATATTCTCTTATAAAAATCATTCATTAAAAGGTGCATTATTAGTAAAAAAGGTTCTCCTAATTATATTAATAGGGAGAATTAATATATATATATAGAATATTAAAAAAGCAGAATTTATAGAGAAGAAGAAATTGGTTACTTGAAATAAAAACTGACCTTTTGTTGACCGCACTGAAGAATTGCGGTCAACAAAAGGCTGAGATATTGTACCAGTTCCTGTGGATTGTTCCCGTTGAGAAAAGTACACTGAGGAATTGCAGTCAACAAAAGTCTGAGATATCATACCAGTTCCTGTGGATCATTAATTAAAGGTTGCTGTTCTTGAAGAGGTGTTCAGGAGTAGCTGACCTGAAGTTCGAAACAGAAGTACTGTCCAGATGAGAATCAATTATTTCCAATATTGATATCTATAAAATACAAAGTCATAAAGCAAGGTATTAAGGTTGTTAGAGTATTTGAAATCAATTAGAGTTCATATTTATTTTCAAATGAACATTAAATAAAATCATATCATTTTCTAAAGATACAATTTAAATCCACATTATAAAAAAACATATAAGAGTATATCCAATAATATAATATCCATAGTTATTGTAATATCGATTATTTACCTTTCACAAATAAGATTAACCAGAATAAGCAATCGTCTAATTGGAAAAATCATTATTATGAATATATGTTGCATAATTTCAATATATCATAATTAAAGATGTTATTATATTAGTTTTTGCATTATTATTTCCATATATGGAGGAGATATTGTTGTAGTAAACCAGCATATCATATTATAACCTAAAAATAAAAGATAAATATAGTTAGAATCAAGAAAAATATATATTTTGGTACTTACCAATGAAGATTGACTCATGTATGTTATTTCAAGGCATTTTCTGTTTTATATTATAACTGGACCATATTACACGAATGAGATTAAGAAATTAATTTTATAACTTGCCCACAGACCCTTATGTAGATCATTTACTTACACAGAAAGTTGAGATTGAATGCATCTGGTAAACTAAATACGGAGGGTGAATGTTGTTTCTTAAAATATTAACTAGAAAACCAGCATTATAGCGCCATATTCTTAGTGCTGCGGAAGCCATACCATTTACTATAATACTTACGAAAAACTGTAAGTAACTACAGCAACAACAGAACGTATGAACATTAATGTGAATTTTATGGAAATATTAAGAAATTCTCCAAATATATATCTAGAAATTATAAATTGTTTAACAATTCAATGTCTTAAATTAATAAAGCAGAACTTTTTAACTTTTATGACAAAGTAATATAATGTGCATGTAATTAATTTATTGATCGGTTATTTGTATTTAAGGGAATTTTACAATTTCTGTCTCTGCTTGAATTCAACATAATTAGCAAAATTGGCATTATAATTTAAAGGTTTTTTAGCAGTGTATGTTTGAACATTATCGACATAAACTAATAAACTTTAGCCGAATATGAGTTACGTGTCATTAATGCCATTCGATCATACTGGCAATGTTACATGTTCATATGATTATAAAATGGTTTTATTTTGTAAATTAGATGTTTATTTAACAAGAAAAACGTTTCCAATTTAATAACATGAATGTATCTAAATTGCAATGAGTAAGGTAATTACAGGCACCGTTAGTATGCAATATGAAAATGTAACATAAATTGATTTTTAGTAGTTCGAATTTGTTTCCATGACCATAAGTGATCTTTCAAATACATTTTGACTAACTGTGACATCGTGCGCTTTAGGCACGCGACGTGGCTTCACAACAGACAAGTAATTTTGTATTATTTTGATTATTTACTGCCGTGAAAAAGTATAGTATGAAACTCATTTTATAAACTCATTAGTCACTGGTTATATAGACATTCGCTCCGCTACGCTTCAGTCGTGATTAACAAAACTCGTAACGAAGATGAGTTTCAACATAATCTAATCAACTTTAACAGTATATGAATTTATAGTTAACGATTCTATTTCGGCATATTAGTGAGGTTATGGTTGCATTTATACCGATATACAATTATTTTTGTTTTATCAATTAAATATTTAAGCGCGACTCTGATGGTAGAACATATGAAGCTAAACATCTCCAAATACTAATTTACAAGCATGAAAATGTCTGCTCAATGTTTTCATTTTCTTTGTTCATTTTCTATTCTTCAGTAAATACAATAGATACATATACTCCATTTTAAATCTGATCAATCTTACTTACATAAATTGGATTGTTTCCATGAGGTAAATAGATTTTTAAAAGCGTACAAGTGCAAGAGAGTGGTGCTTGAGGCAATTTGCATCGACTTTGTTCGCACAAAGAAACTAATCATTTGCCGGAACGAAAATATCGCAAAACTTTCAAATCGCACCACTAACAAGCTTATCGAAGGTTTCCTTTAAATCCAAACCTTGTCATTGCGAAGAAAAATAAATCGCTTGTGCATATTATATAGGTACCTACATATATGAAATCTGAGCACCTACATTTTTAAAATTTCCTTTTTCCGAATGTTTTATATGTTTCAAGTATATCGCCACATTTGGTAAAATAAATAACCAAGTTGCTTGAGAAATGTAGGTCCTCATTTTTATAAAGAAGTATTGTGATGATGAAACTTTTCGATTTTTTGCAGATGTTCATGTTTTGAAGTCCCCTGATACCGAAAAGTGGTTTTAAAAAAAATTCTGTGTGCGTCTGTCTGTCAGTGTGTGTGACCACAATAGCGGTCAAACCAGTAATGCTATCAACTCCAAATTTGGTATTTACGAGTATGATCTCCCTCTTGAGATCTGATTAGATTTTCAGTAAAATCGGCAGACCGGAAGTAGTACTTTACTTCAGCGAAAAAATCGCATTTTGCCAGTATTTCGTCAACTACTAAGTTTAAACAAATTTATAAAAAAATCATACGTACTCAAACGTAAATTTGAGAAACATTTTTTTAAGTTTTTCTAAATTCCTACCGGAAGTAGGTTTTTACTCTTATCGAAATGTACATTACCATTATGAAAGTATTTAAAACTTAATTCTCAGTCCCTTTGTATAAAAAAAAATGGGTGTGCTTAAGACCACACGGCAGAAGTGGAACCTTCATCAAGGCGAGGTTAATAATACGAAATACAACCCTTTTTTTTCGTTCTGTATTCATTTACATTTACGTTTTCCATTTTCCATTTTCGTTCTATATTACATTTAAAAAATATGTATTTATTATTATTGTGTATACATTATTCTAGTACATTTCGCTCGATCTGATCAAGTTTTCACTTCAAAAATTCATACGTACGCATGTATATATACAAATAGACGATATGATAATTCTTATACGAGTACCCGCGCTGGTCAAATGGTAACATGCCGGGCGGCTCGGGATCGCATCTGCACGCGGACAAGAATTTTTCAAAAAATAAAAATACAATATTTCGCGTATTTATTCTAAATTTCAATTTAATTGAAATTAAATACCGCTAGTTAGTGTTATAATACAAAGCCGAGCGTGAAACGGTTGCCGAGCGAGTATAGCAGAGACCGGCAGAGACGCGTTAATTATATGTCTCTCGCTCCCATAGTCGACTCGACTCGAGCCGACTTTACCCGACCGAGCGTTACATTCCGAGCGTGTCGGCTCAGTCTCGTTTAGTGCTCAACAATCAATGCATCAACGCGCCCATAGAAGTTTTCACTTCAAAAATTAAAAATTCGGACCGGAAGTAACACTTTTACTCTTAGCGAGTAGTACTTTTTTTCGAATATCTCGCAAAGTATGCATTCTATTTATTAAGAGAATAGAAGTATACTAGAATTTTCTATAATTTGTTTATAATAATTTTTTTATTTGGTCTAGAAGTAACAGTCTTACAAGTTTATTTTTCTAAGGAGATTTAAAACAATTTTCTATAATTTGAAACGCTCATACGTATATGAAAGTTGTGTGGTGGCCACACCCCATTATTTTTTATTTTACTTAATATAACAGTCCTTTTGTTTTTGGTGTAAATAACAATATATATAATAACAAAAAATTATAAAGACGAAGAAATGACAAATTTAAATTTATGCATAGTCACACGCATATTACATTGGTGTTAGCATTACCATACTTAAACCTGATTCATTATGTTTTTCATTATGGGTGAACCAAATACTTGTACAATCGTTTAATCGCTCGATATACATATATATTTCTCACAAATCACCGATAGGTTATAGAATTTGGTAAATTGATCATCTTTAATCGTACTTAAATTTATTCTTAAAATATTACTTAATGAAACTTTTTTGTTTCGATCTGAAAAATTCTTATCACCCAGTTTTGATCAGAATTTGAACATAATTTAATGCCTTTAAACCGAGCAGTAAATTTATACAGCACATGCGGCATATGAGAAAGAATGTTATCTAGAGTTATAACTGCATAAAAATAGTTTTGTCGTAAGCATACATCGTAGAATACCACTACCAATCATCATGGACATATCTTTTATAAACAACAGGAATCACAAAGGACCTAAAGTAATACCCTACAGGACAGTAGTCTCAATTTTCAACTCTAACATATTATATTAATGACCACTATCTGTTTTCTATATGAAAGCATAATTATACAGCTTCTGAAAAGTAGCCCATTGTCAACGATGCTCTACTTATATCTATAAACAGCCCTTTGTACTTATAAGTAGATCTAGTGAATCAATGAAAACTTTACGTACGGCTCCAATAACGGAAAAACTTATCTGAAAATGAACCGATGAATATGTTTATATTAATAATCTAATTTCCGGTTATATATTTTCTGAAGAGTCTATAGCAAGATTATGTAGTTCGAGCATTCAGTAGATGACATTTTGTTTCATTAAAATCTTGGAATAAATATACGCTTGAGAGTTGTCTGAAAATATGCAAACGATTTTTTTTTGCAGTACCTACGAGCTCTACATATAGGTATGATGTGTAAGCCAGTGTACGTTGTGTTTTTGTTACGAAAATGTCGATAAACATATATACTTCCCAATAGGTACTACAAAGAAGTATTGTAATGATTTAATGATGAACATTTTCGGCCTCAATATTTTTGCAAATGTTCACATTCTAAAGTCACATGATACCTACACAGTGCTTTTTCCTGGCATGTTTGTGTGTGTATGTGTCTGCCAGTAACCACGACAGGAGCCAAATAGTTAAAACTATCAATACCAATCCGTATACTTAAGTGTGTAATCCTTCTCTCAAGATGCGATTGGATTCCTATTCAACCAGTACAGTGGGAGTAGTAGTTTACTATCTTTAAATTATCCATAAATTACAATATTTTTAATTGGAGTGTTTTTTTTATTTTTACAAATATTGAATATTGTAAAGTCTTTGTTTTGGTAAACATGTCTATTTTTGTTTTAAATTTTTGCTGATGACTTGAAAAACAGTCGTCTTTGTGCGTTAATTTATGGCAAACTTAACAAAACATATTTCTTGGTGTCAACATACTTTTTATTTAAAATAAAAGTATATTTTTGTTAAAGTAAGCTTACCTTTACATCATGTGAAATAGATGAGTTTGTTAAAATGACAATATAAAGTGATTATTGTAACTTCAATTTGACGTTGTATTAACATCTGAAATTTCTCAGAGTAACATAATCGGTGTGTTACTGTAAGCTTAATATAAAGTTACACCAACTAAATAATTTCGTTAGTTTAATAAATACAGAATGGTTTCTATAACTTATATATTTAGTCAATTTGACATTTAACTTGAGTTGGATTAACAAAATGATTTTGTTAATTTAACAATTTTTTTGTTTAATTTGATGTAATATTTTAGTTAATTGAAAACCAATCATTAGTTTTAATATGAAAAATACCGTACAAACGATAGTATTTTTTATTTAGACTCTACAGTATTTTTTCATTTAGGAAGCTAATGCTTTAAATTAATTATACTATTCTAAAAAGATTCACAATTGCAGGCACTTGCCTATAACAATCACTAAAACATACACATAATGGGATAGAAATAAAACAGAAAAGTAGATGAACGGGTATAATATATTAAACGAAAATAAAAGAAAATGTAGATAATATTGCAGTCAGTACAAACTCTATTAAAGCTAGGTACATACAACATACATATAATAAAAATACTGAACATTTTTTACAAATATATTTGAAAACATTTCCGACCATCTTAAGAACATATTGTGAAAATTAATTATGATAAATTAATTTTACCATATTAATACATGGTTTTATGTTTGTGTCAGTCACCATTTATGATTGAAAATGTTCATCAAATTGAAATGTGTCATAGATTTTTAAAATAAAAAGAATATCTTTACCATTCGGTGTCAATATTTCTTGATCCAAATACTTATATGTATGTATATGAGAAGCTGACTGCAATGCAATTCGAAATATTGGAAATACAAACAACATCAAAAAAGCTTGCAAACTCACCTTGAAATAATGATTTATTTCATTTATTTTTTATACGCGCTCTTGGTGGTAAAATATTGCTATTATATAACACTGGATTAACGTTCGTGAATCTGAAAAGAAATAACAACTCTTGATGGAGTAATAAGCAACGCATAATAAAATATATTAATAATTCTTTTATTATCATCCCTTCGACCATGGGCAATATGCCGCAATGTAAAACTTTAAATAACAAAACAGGTATTCTCCACATAACAATTTAGGTTTTATAAGAACTTACCATGCAATAACTGGGAATTTATTAAATTTATCAGATCTGATGATTTTTTGATTTCTTACATTAATAATCCTAGCGAAATATTCTTCCCGACATCCTAATAAAAGATCGCTACAGGCATCCTGTGTACTGAAGCCGTCTTCAATCTGAAAAAAAGTAGCTACATAAGAAAATTGAAATCTGCTTTTTATAGAACAATTTTTAGTTAAATTTAGTTAAATTCTGCAACTGTTTTTTGTATACCGTAATCGTCAAATTTTAATTTCGGTTTACACTTCTATCGCACGCAGAAGATGACCTTATAATATGCAGCGATGCCTGCTTGCTAACAGTGATGGGAGAGCAACGCAGTGTCGATGTCGGGGCACCCCCACGCGAGTGTACTGTCTTGGCAGCCTCGCTTATGTTTATCTTTAGTTTATTTCGTCGCGCTTTTCCTCTTTCTACTTTCGTATCAGAAATTAAAATATGTCGACTAAGGTATATGATTTTCTGCAATTGTATGTTGCTTTCCAATGACGCAATGCTTTGGACGACGGTTCTTTAATATGTTTTCAACCAATCTAAACTGTAACTTACTTCATCTAAAAATAAGGTAAATGAATAAGAAATAAAAATGAAATATTAAGTAAAACTTAAACCTGATACTTCTGTTTCGTTCTGGTTATCACAATCAGTACTGTTAATGTAATTATATACTAGAAAATAACATCGACATTGATATTTAAGCCGGTGCCAGTGTACCTAGATTGCTTAACGATATTATAATACATTATCGGTAAATACAAACTTACCCTCAAAAAGAGATGCCATATCATGGAATCCCAATTCTATAAGTAAAGTTTTAATAATCTCATCACCCATGATGACTCACTACAAAAGCACTTAACATTAAAAAACAGCACACACACAGGTACTTACTTATTAAAATTGTATACAAAAATTGCGTGATTCGGCCAAGATAATGTTTCTAAATTCATTCTCGAAGAAACGTAATTCTTATGCACATGCGCAATTTGAAAGTGCGTTGAATTCGTTAATTTAACCCGTCCTGTTGATTCCTTTAACACTATTTCTTATTCACTGTGACGAATGTTCAAACGTTTATTTTAATCAAATAATTTTGGTACATATAAGGACTTCCTTTTATATAAATTAATCGGAAAATGTATTTGATTTATCAGACAACTAATATTTATTGTCAGTTCAACCTAAAAATATTAACTAAAGATCCATTGTTACTGGGACATTGCTGTTTATTTAAGTCAAACCAAAATATTCTTATATCAACGTTCCTATTCGTAACCGAATGATTTTGGTTAATTTAACGTATTTCTTTCTCTATGTGTACTAAATCTAGTTGTATCAAACTACCCCCGTATATACGTTTTAATAAACGTCATTGATCCAGAGCAATAGAGCACTAGTCACATTATTTATACATATGACATACAATAACAATTAATTATGTAGTTGTGTTGCACATTACTTATGTATGGAATACATATTATATGCTATTGTTTCAGGATTGCCGGAAACCATGTTCGCTAGAGCACTGAAGAGATTTCCAACAGTTCCTGACCCACTTCTGCTCAGTAATCACATAGAATATTCGAACGAAGCCCCAATCGATAATTGTTGGAATTTGAAAAAAGTGTGGTCTCCCTGCCAGTGCCACTTAGAACTCTGCATAGGATGGTTTCCGTGCGGTCTGAAGTATTGTAAGGGCAAGGGGGAATCAAAAAGTTCCGCGATGACGTACAGATGCGGCATCAAAACATGTAAAAAGTGCCATCTTTTCGCCTACTACGTGTCACAGAAACAGCTGTGTCTCTGGGACGAATGACCCAAGTAATTTTTAATCGAAACACCGCCTTAATTACTACATACTTTAAGTAATACTAAGTAAAATCATTCGGATGGGAAAAGGACCAACATGCCTTAGAAAGTAAATTAAATTAAGAAAAACGTTCTTTTTTATATGAATATAAATAATGTAAAATATGTATGGTCGTAATTAATTACTAATACAGAAATTGTAAAGTAACGTATAAGTACTGTAATATAATATAAATGTGCTATTTTCTATAACAAATAAATTTTGCAAATAAAATGTGTCTTATTTTATACACTTACAAAGAGATCCTTACACTACACCTAGGAATATAGCTAATGATAGCAGTATATTTTCTTCAAAATCATAGAAAGAATGCACCAATGTATTTTGAGTTTCAAAATGAAACTTCCCAATTACATCTGATACGGTTAATTAGCGAAACCAAATTCTAAAAATTTCGCAATCTGTAAGAATCGAACTTATGTCTCAAAGGTTTGCTGGACACATGCGTGCCACCAACTGCATGAAGACGGGACGTGACATCGATTCATTTTTAAAATCTTAAATTGTATTAAGCAACAGATGTTAGGTGTCATATTCACATGGCTGCACGCTATTTCAGAATTATAAGTTTCAATAGTTTTTTCGATCTGAGAAAAATGTTATGTTTAATGATTATATACCTATATATTCGTCTGAAACTACATGACAGGTACTAAACAAGAAACATACAAAAATTATATAAAAAAAGTAGAAATAAATTTGAAAGGGCCATAACTGCAAGGAGCCTTTAAAACACTGCACCATTTGGTCTAGGATGTAGGAAAAAACCTGCAGACTAAAAAACCTGCATCACAGTGCCACAAAACTAAAGGTCTTTAGTTGGTAAGATCCAAGCAACAGCCCCTGGAGTTAAATTATTTAGATCTGTGTATCCAAATTCAAACTTAGCTAGAGGACATTCTTCAACAATATGTTTAACTGTCACAATCTCAGCTCAGCAATCACACGCTGGGCTCGCAATCACATTCCACTTGAATAACATATTATTGCACCTTTCATGACCCGTCCTAAGACGTATCAACTTACACCAAAATTTTCTTGGTTGTGTAAAGCCAGGAACTTCAATCAAAGGATCATCTTTTAATTGTTTATTAAACACTTCACATTCTAACCAAATAGATTTCCAGAGGTCATTAATCGAAAATGGTTGATTTAGGAAATCTTCCTTCCAAATTGGACTACGTGATTTCAATCTATAAGATGGTAACTTCTGAAGATCTTGAGTATTAAATAAAAATTAGGAAAATTTTGATATTTATCCCAACACCGTTTTAAAGCCAATTTTCTTCTTAAATGATGAGCATAAATGTTAGCCAGGACGTTGAGCCAAGGAAGTGGAGTAGATTTAATAATAATAATAATAAGATCCTTTATTTCAACACAAAGATACACACATAGGTATATTAAAAACAAAAGAAAACATGCTATTGAAATCTTAAGGCGTGGTTCAGATGGCTGGAGAAGTTCTCCAACCAAAACCTTAGAATCAAGAGAATCCGTAAAAAAAGGAAATAATGCTTGCCTATCCTATCTACTACATATATTAATTCAGGTCTTATTCAAGTAACCGTATACATCAAAGGCATTCTTACATATATTAAAAACAGGAAAAAAAATACATATTTTATAATATACTTTACAAATTATATTTTGATTATAACAAAAAGAGTTTTGAGAAACAAATTGAAGTAAACGTCATTGTTGTTCTAAGAAATAAGAATAAACATCATCCCTGAAAGCCGTAAAACCGGTAGCCTTAAAATGTCCTGGTATAGAATTGTAAAGGGAGTAAATTGCATATGTGAATGATCTCTTAAAAAATGTAGTATGGTATTTAGGTAAGGTAATAGCATCTTTTCTCCTTATATTAATGTTATGCACATCACACCGAAACCTGACCTTCCTCAATAAGTACGGCGGGCACACAAACAAAAGGTAACAAGGTAAAGCAATGTAAAACAATTCGGTTTTGCATATTTACTCCTCGCAAGGATGCAAGCTTGTGTGATATTCTATCAAACTTGCGAATACCAAAAATGTACCGCACACACGCATTTTGATTGAACTCTCTGCACTCGCTTCATATCAACAGCATTCAAACAAGGCCCATAAACAGGCATGCAATAATTAAATAGCGACAGCACCAATGATTCGCACAGCATCCTTTTTAGTTTAATACTGAAGATAGATTTGAATGGATATAAAATCTTTAAGTTCAAGTAAGCACGGCTTATAATTTTAGATATGTAAGACTTATATCTAAAAGTCTTATCTATGGTTAAACCTAATTTTTTGCTTGCGTTACTACTGGTATAGTGCTATTATTTAAAGTAATGTTCAACTGACCCCCACACCTCTCAACGTCACCCACCCTTCCAAACAACATAACACAACTTTTGTTAGGGTTAATAAATGTAGAATGTTTGCGGGAGTAAGTATTGGTATTTGATAAATCAGCATTAACTTTGGATATGGCATCAGTCAGCTCGGAGGGGGGGGGAGATAAATACATTTGTGTGTCATCCGCATACATATGCGATTTACAAAAGTCAATATTTTTGGGCAACATACTTGTATAAATTAAAAAAAGCAGTGGCCCCAGAATTAACCCCTGAGGCACACTCCTGTGGATAGACAACAGGGAGGACTTGTGATTACCCAACCGAACCATCTGGTACCTGTGGCACAAATAGGACTGTATACGTCCTACGCAGGACTCACCGCAACCAATGTAGTGCAATATAGCCAAGAGAACATCGTGACTGATGGTATCAAACGCCTTAGTGAAAACTAATAATACTAGAACAGACAGTTCCAATAATCCAATAATGGGTGGATACTGTTGCTAAAAATCTAACACAAAACGCAAAAGGAAAAATCCCTCACGACGAAAAAATTAAAAAGATATAAAAAATCTATATACATATTTTGGCAACTAAGTGACCATCTTCAGTAGAAATCTGTACAAAAACATAAAAGAGTCTTAAACGTAGTATTTTTGGCTAAGATGTAACCTTAGAAGATATGCTCTTCACCAAATCACCAGTGGAATAACACTGATTTCTTAACAAACAACATCCCTTTATACACTACGGGGACAATAACGTAGTGAGTAGTTTCGCCCACTGACACACAAATATGTTTGTGTTTATGTCATAGACAAGTGAAATCAATTTCATCGTGCATGTGGGCAAATAATATTTTGTCCAGGTGACAGGCACAGTCACTATATTTACTGTTGACACAATATTGTAAAAAATCAGTTAACTGAGGCTGATTTTCGAAGTGGACAATTTCTTAATGGAGAATGACAATATTCATACGCGGAATGTAAGTGATGATAGTTCACTTGCAGTTTTCTAATAGAGTTGTGGATAATATCGCTTCACATCATCACATTCGCCTAGTATGGAGAAGTTTCAGGCTACGTGATCTGTGTTAAAAAGTAAAAGTTCTGGTAGATCACGTAGACAGAAAAATATTGTCGATTATGTACAAAACCTTGTTGGGGAAACCCCACATACATCAGTTCATCGTATATCACTTCAAACGAACTTATCTTCTAGTACCCTTCATAAAATTTTGAGACCTAGGTTGCATATGTATGCATGCAAAGTATTGCGTGTTCATCATATCTTACCTAGACATCACGCTAGTTATCATTAGTCTTTCAAGTTTAAATAATGACAAAATTCCAGATTTAAGTTTTTTTTACTGATGAAACAAGGTTTCATTTAAACGGGTTTGTAAATAAACAAAATCACAGAACATGGTTTATAAATAATCCAAACAATCGCATCTAAGTTCCTTTATATTCTGTTAAAGTCCGAGTATGGATAGCCGTATCTCGTCGTAAGACTAATATTTTTTCACAATAACATTAATAACGATCCAGACCGAGAACAGTTATTAACGCCATTTTTAACTCAAGTGCAGCAGGGCGAATCCAGCACAATGGCTCCTGCATATACAACTCGTGAAAATTAAGCACTTCTAGAACGATACTTCCCTCATCGAGTTACAACCAGAAGTATTTGGCCAGCGCGACCAGCAATACGTGCTTTATGTGTATCCGGAGACAGATATTTTATTACGCAGGTTTTCACCTGCCATAACAGTAATACATTACAAATTTTGCATCGGAGTTCAATACCGTCGAATTCTAGCGCTATACGCAATAGAACACTTGTAACTAATAAAAGTAAACAATAGATCGACCGCTATATGCAGCACTTTCGACTTAACTAAAATACGTTCGGTGCAATAGCCTACATTCACCGCAATATATGCAACTACTTTATTCCCACTGATATCGTAACTTGTAAACATCGTTATTGAAGGCAAGGAGGGGAAAGCCAGTTGCGTCACGTTAACGAAGCCGAGATTGAAAAATTCGTATAATAATAATGTGTACATTAGAACATTACATACATAATGTACAGCTTGCATTACATTAAAGTCCAGTCCTGCAAGGTACTCCTGACAGACGATTCCTATTTACATTATTGATAGAATGGAGGCTAAATAAAATATAACCTTGGTTCCAAATTACAATATTTTGTTGTTGTGAAAAGTATCGGCGAAACAAATGGACAGAGAGAATTCGCAGCTAACCATCAGACTATAACCAGTGCTCAAAATGGGGGGGGGGGGTGCCACTACTTTTTTTAAATTACAAAAACGTACCTTAACTTATTTGCCGGTTTGGAACGCGTACTTTATGCGTACCCCGACTTATTTTACAGTGGAGAGTCGATAAAAAATTTGATTTTTAGTTTTTAATAAATAAAAATTTATTACTAGTAGTTATAGTACTTTTAATAATAATTAGACGGACGGTGTGAGTCCTGATTCTAAATTACAATAATAATCAAGTATTGTAAATAAAAACGATGACAATAGTGATAGTACTGACAATGACATAAAAATTGCAAATGGGCACACGAACGAGAATCATGAAGATCTACATACAACAATTTGCCAGGATGGGACTGGTCCAACTGATGGACAAGTGAAAAGTTTGCTAAAAAATGCAGTGACTATAAGTGGCTACTCATAAAAAACAGAAAAATTGAAAAAGGTAGTTCTAAGAGGACCTTGATAAGCACGCAACACATTTTTAGGACTGTGTACAATATCGATAAAAAAGATAGGCCGTTTACTGATTTACCTTTAGATACAGATTTACAATTGCTAAATGGGGTAAAGATGGGGCGCGTTCTTCAAAGTGATCATTCTTGTGCGGACATTGTATGTGACATAGCAAACGACATGAGAAATCTCTTGTTAAGACAATTATTGAAAATAATTCTAAGGTTGCTATATTAATAGATGAATCCACTTCCGTGAGTAAATACACTGTTTTGATTGTATGCATGAAAGCTTTTATACCAAATACGAATGAAAATCACAATATAAACACTGAAATCGAATCCCTTACTTTTTTTATGGATTTGATTGAATTAGAAAATATGTCATCTTTGAATATATTTAATAGTTGATTAATCTGTTTGGAAACGCATGGTTTTAATCTGAGTTCGTAACTCGGCATCTTCTGTGCTTTGCAAGTGATGGTGCTACAAATATGTAAGGAACTAATATCCTTACATAACTATGTCTCATTGTTCAAATCACCATTTGGAATTGGCTATGGGAGGCGTGGTAAATGAAGTCGCTGATATTAACCATTTTAAAATGTCTTTTGACAAACTGTACAGCTTGTACAGCGCCTCTCCTAAAACCCGAAATTAACTGAAAGCATGCGCAGTAGAACTAGAAATCCAAATATTTTCTGATGGTAGAATTTTATGTACTCGTTAGGTTTCATCGACTTTGATAACAGTGAAGGCAGTTTGGAAAAACTATATAGCTCTTTATAAGCATTTTGAAAATGCTTCCAATGATACATTAAGACAGCCTATGGAGCGTTCAAAACTTTCTGGTCTAACAGAAAGATTAACTGAAATAGCGTTTGTTCATAATTTAGCTATATTATTTGCTACTCTATCCAAACTTTCCTACTTGTCATTAGAAATTCAGAAACACGGTAAAACGATTCCTGAAGCACATAAATTAATCTCATGTCAGATTGGCGTTCTAGAGTCTATGTCAGAAGATTCAAGACCTAAAGTTGTACAAGCAGAAAAAGCTATGAATGAACTAATATTCTACAAGGGTCAATTACATAGCGGAAGAAAGGTGCAAATGATTGTTCGTAGTTTGTCGGAAAAGCTGCGTTCCCTTTTATATACATTTTCATCATCTCATGTTTCAGCAATAGCGCCAGATGCCGGTGAATATGACACATATTATTAGATCTTTAGAAATATTCGATCCTCAACAGTAGCCTGAAGACCATTCTGTAAGATATGGAGAAAGTGCCGTTAGGGCTCTGAGTGCACGTTTTAAATTGAATAAAGAAGATTTGCATTTCAAGTTTCAACTGTTCGGTTGCACAGGTTAATGATATCCGATTTGCTTCAAACTTTGTAGGATTTTTTTCTTTAATAACTTGCTAAAAAAGTGCTAAAATAAGGGCCACTTATTATTTGTGACTGTAGCACCTTACCCCTACTAATTATTTCCCCCTTCGAGCACTGACTATTACAGTTACTGATCATGAGGACATGGAATAAGTACATTATGAGAAAATTACTTCAAGACTGCGTAAAAGAAAGATTTGTAAAAAAAACAAATCGATAATAGGAGAAATAACGACACGAAACGACGTACTAATAAATATTAATTGAGGTATTGAAATTAAAATGATATTTATTTTAGGAATTCTTGAAAGTGACATGTATGTATATGTATAGTCGATAACTTCTATGCATGTAAGTGCTTTTGTCGTAAAATAGATCGCTCGGAAATGTCCCCGCTTTGATTATAACTAAATTACATACGACTACTTCTACTTAAAAGACTTATATCAATTAATAATGTTAAACTAGACTTGAATACGTCGATAGTAATATCACAAAGTTACATATACGGCAATGATTTTGACAAGTTCGATTAATACAATAATAAATGAGTTATGGAAGACCGTCAGCCTTCATGCATAACTTACGCTATGACGTAAATTAAAATCAAAACGTATTTTCAGCTAACCTATTTAAGTACCTTTCCGTCAATCAATTCTAATTTTACGTTAGCGGTCATTATATTAGAGTTCATGAGTATGGAATATATATAACGTACAATATGTATATTGATTTATCGAGTGCAAGTTCTGCGGAATTTTCTGTAAGGTCAAGAGTGTATAACGTAAAGTTTCAAGATACAGTGTTTATCGAACAGGAATTTCATTGTTTACGTATCCTTACAACTATGCACATACTTGTGTTTCCGAAGTAGTTGCCTAGTTGTGTATAAACATATACCTACATGTATTAAGTTTATCTATTAATATGTGAGCAAGCGAATACAATTCAATATGATCTGTTTGGATATAATTAGAAACTAACCTACATACAATGGATCATTACGTTAAATTTTGCATTCTTAATCAATGAAGTTTATTGAGATAAATGTTTACTGTAAATTCAAAAAGCAATATCTATTGTAGAAGGTACCTCAATAAGAAATTGAAAGCAGAATCGCACGTGATTTCACGTTTAGTCAGACGCAATTGGTAGTTGAGATAGGGAAACATTGACATTTACAAAAAAAATATGTCAGATTGTTTCTTATTTGTGAAAACCTAGGAGGAAATAATAGAACAGGAGAGATAATAAACTGGTGGGGGAATAGGTATTATTTAGACGGAAGTTACCACTTTAAGGCAGGTCAGTTATGGCAATATTGACCAATCATAATTTATATAATGAGTATTTTGAATAACTTGTCATATATCTGACATGTTTGATTATCTATTCAGTGGCGTAATATACATATTCTAGGCATGTTCTTTTTTATGTTTTCTTTAATACAGTTAGAATAAATGTTACTGCTTAAAAAAGAAGAAAAAGTTAGAAAAAATAATGCACTCACGATATTTCTTTAATTATTATTGGACTAAGAACTTATTTTAAATGATTTTCGAGAACATACGTAGTGTACATATACCCTATACAAAATATTTATGCACGCCTATGCATTCCGGCGGCCATATTGAGTTACCACTTTGGACAAATATTATTTTTAAGGAGACTCTCTCCTGTTCTATTCTTTCCTCGTAGGTGAAAACACATTACGAAGATGGTGAAACTGTGACAATTTGCAAGTTACATAATCTGTTTGATATAAGTAATAATCCATCATGGCTAGATATCAAAAATTTATTGAAAAAATTTGAAAACACCTTTTATTGGAGCGCTTACACATCTTGGGCATGATATGACAACAGATAACATTGCTGCTCTGAGACCAGAACGTTCCATTATCTCAATTCGACATCGTGTCACGGAATTAAACTTTAACCATAGCACCCTCCAACGAATTTTGACAAAAGATTTGCATCTTCATGTTATAAAAGATCTAAGTAACTCAAGAATTTAATTCAACTGACCAGAAATGGCGCAGAATCTTTACCGACTTGATTTTGATCTCTGGAAGAAAACCAAGTCGAAGTATTATTCCACAACAAAATCATCTTTCATCTCAACGCCTAAGTTAACAAATAGAATTAGGAGATCTGGAAAGCAACCACTTGCTATCTGATGTACTCTCAGAAACTGACAGTTTGGTGTGCTATGTGGGCAGGCGGGATCGTATATTTAGCATGATGAAGATATTTCCGTACCTGTGAGTGGTGTTCGCTATCGTACCACATAGATAAACTGTTTCTGGCGAGCATTGAATGCAAGGGAAATTCATGACTTGTAGTTTCAACAGAATAACGCGACATACCTCGTTGCACACAAAACAAAAATATTATTGCTAACAAAGTTCCCATGTTGTCATCTCTCGTTTTCGAGACCAAAACTGACGCCAGTAGGTTGTGATTAACCTCATTGAAGTTCTTTTTCTGAAGTTACATGAAAAGTAGCGTCTCTGAAACGATTCAACAGCTCAAAAAAGATATGGATTTATGAAATTCAACGCGCATTTAACTGATTTTTGTTTCATGTCTAATGTCAACATTTGTCAGTAAAAGTTTAGAAGACTAACATTTATAGAAATGTGCTCCTTTTTAAATTTAAATGTCGTTCTGTAATGGTCGGATTAGAACAACGATCGAAATTCTCCAATCATGTGAAACGTTTGTTTGTCATCCACGCTTCATTAATATTTTTATAAAGCAGCTAGTATGAGTCTTTCTTCATGTACTGCAGTGATTTAGCTTATTTCATGTCCATGCTTTGACATTCTCAAAATTTCCCACTGTTTTTTCTTTTTCTTCAAGTTCTTTGTTATCAAAAATTCATTAGATTCGGCCTTTACTTGATGTAAATCCATATTCCAATGAAATAAAACACAAACAATTGTTTCAGATTTACACTATATTTAAATTAAAAACACAACAGCTGTTTCGCTACACTGTAGCTTCTTCAGCTGATAACAAATTCTAAATTATTACAATCAGAGATCAACTCTATTATATATAGACAAATATAATGACAACATTAACAAATAACTGTAAAATATTTACAAAGGGTAATTTAAATGTATTTACTTAAAGAGGACAGTTTTCTTAATTATATCGGTAGTTTACGAAAGGGGACCTACATTATTACTAAAAGGATTAGGGAAAACCTAAGAACTAGAAAGATATAGATTTAATAAAGGCGATTGATTCAGATTTACTTTCTCGTTTAATAAATTGTCTGAATATTTCAATTTGTTAATTTCCATACATTCGAGTAAATCTAGAGTAGTAGATTTACTCGAACATGTGGAAATTGACAAATTGAAATATTTTAAATTACCCTTTGTAAATATTTTACAGTTATTTGTTAATGTTGTCATTATATTTGTCTATATATAATAGAGTTGTTCTCTGATTGTAATAATTTAGAATTTGTTATCACCTGAAGAAGCTATAGTGTAGCGAAACAGCTGTTGTGTTTTTAATTTAAATATAGTGCAAATCTGAAACAATTGTTTGTGTTTTATTTCTATTCTTTGTTATCATTTCGCGTTGTTAGTTTTAATTTTGTTTTTCCGCTTCTAATTTGTTGACGTCTAAATGAACTTCATCTCAGACGTTCTGAAAATAAATTATTTGTATCATTTCATTTTGCCTCTTATTGTTTTTTTATATTTTTTAAAGCATTGTAAAACAATTTCTGGTTACTCCTGCTGTTCTCTTCCATGTTAGTCCAAACTGTTCCCATTTATTTTATTTTTTTTCTCTTTTTAGCTACTCTTTCCATGCCACGTTTTACTTTTTTACTTTACAGTTGTTATGCTGTAAAATTCACTTTTGTATATAGTTCTCGTAAGATTATGTGTCTCTGTTTAAGTACGTAGAATTTGTATGAGCGCGAGACTTTTTGAGCGAACCTTGTACATCGTTTGGTTCACCGAGTGAAAAAGTTCGTTTGATGTATATCTGTGTGTGTGCTAAACCTACTATTGTGCTCTCGGAGCCCTAAGTCACGAATCGTGAAATTGACAGATGTGTAATATGTAATATCGGGCAAATACACTCTTTATGTGTAAAAAACTCTGTATCTTATGTAACTAATTCTAACTATCTTATCTCTAGCTTATTTTATCCTACCTGTAGATTTGTATTATCTGCATTTGCAGTTACTTTTTACGCCTTGTTTCAGTTTTATCAATATCTGCTTATTTATTACTTCCGAACTCTGCGAAGTGCATTTATTTGTGTTTTTAAATTCTTCGAGACGACAGTCAGGCTCGTCGTATTTACTGCCTCACGTGTTTATGTGTATCCCTAGACATAGACTCTCTTGTACGTCTGATCAAAATTCTTCCTTCGTAGTTGTGTCACTAAAAAACAAGTGGGTGTTAAATAAGGAAATCTTGCGTATTAACGGGCATACGTTAATTTGTTGCCGTGGACTGATTTGTTCATAGCAAGCATTCATCTTCCCTGACTGCCTTGTTGCGCTTCTGTCGTTATCTTTCCTTGGAGGGTTATGGCTTCGCGGATTTAACTGCAAAACATTAGGAGGTCGGTCTTTTTTTTTAACCGCCGTTTGTAGCGTGATTTAAGAGTTTGGAAATCTCAATAGTTACCTGCAGAATCCCTTTTCTTTCGTATTAAATTGTGTCTACTTCTGAGGTTTGTTTTGTTTTCTATCTGTCAAACGTTGGTTACTGAGTTGCCGTGTGGCGTACGCTTCGCGCATTGCCAACCCTTTAGCATGTGTGTTCCCCTCGAATTGCCGACTTTGTTAATTCTACGTACAATTGTAGGAGTGTTTCGGTTATTTTCTTTTCGTCTAAGTTATGTGTAGAGTTGTGTTTAATTATATATAAGTCACGATGTTGACTCCCTTTATTGTCAATTTAGTTTTGTGCCTATTATGTTTATTTTAAATCTCCCGCCTTTCGTTCAGAGATATTTCCGGGCTTGTTACTTCTGAAAGAATGCGTGTAGCTGACGCGCATTAGATATGAAAGAAGGTTCCCGTTTTTGATGGCACTTACAAAGTCTATTCTCGTGTGAGAACATTGTGTGCAATCTGCTTATTTTCCTTTAGTAACTTTGTTACATTATCTATGTAGATTTTTCGCGGATGCGGCTCTAAATGGAATAAGCAGCAGATATCGATACCTTAGTTTTGGTTATTTATCGTGAATTTTTACCGAAATACCGTTACCTAAAATTTACGAATGGCCACGTGCTGGTTTTTTTTTGAATCTAAATTTTGCACCTTTGAGTGACTTGTGAAGTCGTTTATCGCGGAATCTCCATTATCATTTTGGGGTAAGTGTTTGAAACTTTGTGTTAATTTTCGGGATTTTATCTTTGTTTCTTTTCTCTTCTAATTTAATAGGATTCTTATTGACGGGCACAAAAGCCCTCAGTAGCCATTTTTCTGGTATTGTCACCCCACTTTATCGTTGAAGAGTGTGGTGGATTCCATCGTTGCTACAGTGGTTGCACCTATACGTCCATCTTGTCTGTTGAAGTGGAATCTTTCATCGAGGGGCCCTCCGCCATTTTGGTTACCGTTGCGGCCATCCTGCGTCCATCTTGACAGATAAGTGCAACTAATGTTGTAATTTTCACCATAATTTTCGACTGTTTATCGACGACTTTATGCCAGAGTGCTGGACTTCATCTTACCTAAATTTGACCTAAGAATTTTTGAGTGGCTATAATAACTAATGCACCACTTAGTTAACTGCAAGGTCACATATTAATCCTAATTAAATTACCGTTATTTTTCTTGTTATTTTTATGCAAACTGGAATTGCTGAATACAGAGTGACCCTAAGAAGATTTGATAAGGGCTCTCACTGTTGTGTTGAATATCTAGTTCAATAATAATTCTAGTAATATCATTACCGTATATAACTCTTTGTTGTGTTGAATATTTAATTAAATAATAATTTTAGTAAATTCATTACCGTAGCACTATATCTCTTTGGAGTGTTAATCTTTAAATTAGTAATAATCCTAGTATTTTCATTACCGTAATAATAATTTTCCTCTTTGATGTGTTGAATTTTAATCTTGAATTTGATAATAATTTTAGCACGTTTATTACCGTAAATTAGAAATTTGACTTTCACGTATGTTCTTTTTAATTTTCTGAGCTATTGGATTTAGTTGAGTCATTGTAGAAAATTTAAATACCGAAGCTCAGTAGATTCTTTTGTGCTAATACTGGATTTTCCTTTGTAACTTTCAATAGCGTCATTTAATTGAATAATAAATGTAAGCAGTTTATTTGGATTATCTCAAAATTTTGATCTTGTAATTTCATGTTTTACCTGTCACTTAATTAATTAGATTACTTTAAGTCTTATGCGCTAACTTTAATCAATTTTATTTTCTTGTAAATAATTAATTTAGAACTTCGCCGTTGGTGGCGTTTATTAATAACATATGTATATTGGCCTGTAAGGCAAGGAAACGTTTCTACGCCGACCATCCTCCTGCCGAGGCGCAGAGGTTCTATTGTTTGTTTATTTAATTATCTCCTAAAATTTCCATTACTTTGTTAAAAAAAAATTTATTAATTCATACAATTTTTCAATCTTAACTGTCAACATTTTAATTATACAAAACATTTATACATATTAATTCTACATTATATCTGACAACATTTTAATTATTTTTCAAAAAAAAAAAGAACAATATTATCATTAATATAGCACCTATCTTCACATCGCAATTTCTTTTTTTTTTTTTTTATTACCTCAACATACCTTACCTTCGTCTATTATACTTGTGACAGTAGTTGAGTAAGCGTAAGGTTAGGTGCAGCTGATTATACAGAGTGATCAGTAGGAAACCCTCTGGAGGAACACAGCCAGTGGATGCTCATAGGAGGCGCAGGTAGGTTATCGTTAAGGTAACATAGTGTTCTGGTGCCCGGTCAACGTCGCTCGCGTCGTTGCCGACCGACGCTCTACTTTTAGGTGTTTTAGTATATCTGAACCGTCACGCCGTCTGCGACAGAGTTAGCTCGGGCCTGCGTTTTCCAGTTTCAATCATCTCCTATTGTGATTCTCCGTTTTCTTTAACTTAATTTAGTCTGCTATCTTAGTGCGACGTGGTCCCGGTGTAACACAGTATTTCTTTATATTACTTTAAAGAAGTATCGTGATGATGAAAATGTTCGACCTCGAAATTTTTGTAGATGAGACCACGTTTTGAAGTTCCTTGATATCGAAAACGTGATTTTTTAAAAATATTTCTCTGCCTCTCTGTCTGTGTCAATCAGTGTGACCACAAAAGCGGGCAAATTGTTAAAGTTTTAGCATATTTCAAAAGAATGCCAAAGAGCAAATATAAAAAAAAAATTAAAAATCCTTAGAGGAAGCTTTTACTTTTATCGAAAAATATTTCTGCAAATATCTTTCAAGTCATGTTTTCTAGACACATATATTGAGGTATAAAAATAATTAAAGCTTGATTTTGAATAATTTTTATATGAAAAAAATCCAAATTCGGCCGCGAAATTGCAACTTTACTCTTATCTAATGTCAACTTTTGCAAATATCTTGTAAATTGTGCGTTCTTATAGATTTATTTCAAGAACAAAAGCATGTAGAGCTGCATTTTATACAATATCTGTATAAAAATATTTAGCGTTACATTTGGAATAATTTTTGTATAAAAATGTCAAAATTGGGACCGGAAGTAAAACCTAAACTATCAAACTTATTAAGAGAATAAAAGTATTCTAACTTAACAAGTTTTGTAGCGCACTCCCCACACCTCATTTTTTCTTTTGAAAATATTTTTAATTTTCTCACTCCACCTCTAGGATACACACCCAATTATGTATCCTTTATATTAGTGGAGTGCCAAGTATCTTGTTCGGAATTAATGAACCTATTTATACAAGTGAGACATCAGTAATAATAAAAGTGTAAAAATTTACGCAATATCCCCAAATTGCAAATTTTATTTAACGTTTTTGCACTTTCATTTGCAGGTTTTATATGACCAGTTTAGATGTTTTCTGATTTTCTAAACAATCCACAATTCGTACCCTAGTGTAATTAAGGTTTTATCAGCTCAGTGTTTGATAACTAATCTATATTTTCGGATTTAGGCTACACTTGTATAACTCCTCACGTTACTTGCATTTAATTTATAAATATTTCCAAATACAAATAGAAGAGAATATAGTTGGAAGCAAAAAAAGAAAGTTCCATAATCTTAATAAAATTATGATGATTTAAATATATATTAAGCTTCTATGTTTCATATATTCAAAAGAATAAACTTGTTAAACGTAACATATTTTGCTTAGGTATATCCGTTGAAAATATGTTCTTCACCAACGTCAAGTTTTAGTGTCCTTGAAAATTGACTAAAGAGCATAAAATTATGCCGTATCCATGAACGTTCAGCTATTTTCTATTAAAGATGACAACTTTGTTGTCGTTGTCGAAGTATATACAGCGTTAGTGCTAAATAGGTACCAGGCTATGCGAATCTGAAGAATACGTATAAATGTCTAACTGGAAATCAAAAAAGAAATGTATTCGTAACTCATCAAAAATTTCTAAATTTTTAGGGTCAAATGTAGTTAAACTCAGTCCATAACTTTGTTTATCCTATACGCATTTACGTAAATACCACTAGTAATTCCACTTTAAGAGGGGCGTTTACTAACAAATAGAAACATATGCAACTTATATTACTCGCGGGACGGGTAGACGCAAGGGGGTGTGAGTATGTGGATGTAGACGATATTGGGTTCAGTCACAGCGCTTCGGGTTTATTCACAGATTCTGTCATAGATAAAGGAATACTATAGATGGGAAACATAATGTATAAAGAATGAGTACTTACGGATCTGTTGATGTTGTTGATGTTTTATAATAAGCCAATTTTCGCTTGCCCATAACTGTTATATTATTATACACTCGAATATTATAGGTATATATGACATTTAAATGCGAGTGACAGTTTGTAATTAAACTGTCACTCCGATAGATTTTCGTCTTCGCTAGGACCGGTAGAGATACCGTAAAGTGGAGATAGACGACGCGATTAGCTTGGAAAAACCTCGTGTAAAATGTGTGTGACAATGTTTACTGTTTAATGTTTTTTATCTTTAAAAATAATTACATAAATTTGATTTTTTCTTTATATCGTACATCAAATGTGCAGCTGGCGCGTAGAGGTCGTTTTTTTTCTTTTGTGTACCAGCCTTAGTTAGTAGACATTAATCAAATTCATGCACTTTTGTTGTTATTTCTAAAACACATAACTTTCTTAAGAAAATAAATTAGTACGAAACCTGACCTTGACTTTAAGCCAAATTTGAGATTCTTAAATTACAAAATAAGTTTAAAAAAACGCGAAACAGCGATGCCTTAATTTTCGATAGGTAAACGCTCCTCTTAAGGTTCTTCCAAAAAAACGATAAAATTCAAATAGTTACAACCTTTGTTAGAAATGAATTGCAATTGAGGAGATTTTCTAGGGCGATGTTTTTTTTGTGAATAGCACGCCTTTATGTGGAAAATGTCGACAACCTCGGTGCATTACCATTTTCGGTAAATAAAAGTATATTATTTTGAAACTTAAATACCTCTATATCAAAATTATTATGTTTGTATATTAACTGCGACAGGCTCGGTCTCGAGGAAAGAAAAATCAATTTCTCGTCACTGCGTGCAAATTAGACCGCAATTTATTTTGTACGGGCAAAACTCATATTTTTCCTTTACCCCCTTTTTTTAATGACGTTATTTAAAACTAACCCTGTATACAAATTCTGTACTTGTCAGATTGCAATAGTGTCATGTGAAACTAAAGTCCTTTTATTGCTTTATTAATGTTTATAATAGGGGTATTTACCGTGAATAATACATACTTTTAAATATTACAATACAATCAACTAAGATAAGAAATGTCAAATTAAATATATAGCAAGCGGTTGACAAATACCTGTAATTGGATGTCATAAAGAGTTTGTAAGTACTTACGATTACTTATTATAGGTTATATGAACAGTGTAATTGGTTGAAATTGACGTAAATTATAGGTTTGTGTTTAATAGAATTACATACATTTTGAATATCGAATAATCACAGAATAAGCGCTATAACCTTTGCTAGAAGGTTGTATTTTAAACTCATATTTCATATTCGTAGAAAAACATGTAAAGGGAGTGTTTCATTATCTAATGTATTATTTAAACGTCTTTTTAGATTTCAGACGACTTCTTTTCAATAGTAGAAGATATTACCTGCGAAGGTTTGCGTACAGTGATATATCGAATTAAAGAAGAAATTTTCAAGAAAATTCTCGAAGTGACGTGACTTTCATTTTCTGATTTTATTTTATTCCTGCACACCAAATATACTAATTATTTTCTTTTAATATATTTACAGCACTTGGAAAAGTCAATTAAATAAACTTGTTTAAATAATAATACAAGTGTATATCTGAAACCGATGCAGCTTTACCCCAATTACCTCTCCATATTCGCCTGGGAGTGTAGAAAAGGACAGAAAACCCAATACTCAGAAATCAGGTCTATGAACCAGATATGCTTATTTTACCATTGTCGTTGAATACAAAACAGATGCAGGTGTTACAAGTAATAAGTTATAACAATTGAGGACCCAAAACTGCGCTACTAATTGTAAGGGATACTTGCAACCATGAATTAATATGGCGCTAGTGTAGCAACTTTAGTTGGTACCACTCCGCATACACCGATGAGTGAGGACACCCACAAGATATTAATTTTCACCATCGAAGAACCTATCGGTTTCACAAAATAAGGCCAATTTTATAATGTTCTGTAAATATCTTTATATTGTTTCTCGCTTTAGGAATGCAGTGTTAGGATGAATTTTCTAAAATTGAATTCTGCAATAAGGAAAATCTAATCACCTTTAAAATTTGCCTTCGATCTAATCTAAGTTTTATAGTTTTGCTATTACCTCGAAATAATATAAGACTTCATATACAGTGTTACTATATGTATATTTTTATTAATAAATTTGTAATGATTGTTTTGAATATTTGTTTTATTTATTCTTTACCTCACCCATCTAAGCAAAGCATTTCGCAAATGATCTGCATTTGAGAGCAAGAGTCCTGGGCAAAACAATATTTAATTAGAAAGGGTAATAATTTATTTGAATAATAAAGGATAGAAGAGTCTAAACCACTACATAGATTAAATATTTTTATTTTCATTATTCTTCATTATTTAAATTATTTGACTATAGCTAGGGGTAAAGCATATATATTTGGCTCCCAACGTGGAGCGTTATTTTTTTATTTAAACAGCCACCACATCATGTATTTGGAGCCCAATCGTGGGGCATTATTAAAATTTTTAAATATTTTTATATATATTGAATTTTTTTATTTTCGATATATTAAGAAGCACAACAATATGAACGTACTTTAACTTAAAAAATATATTCAAACAATACGCCAATGGGTTCACAGCCTAAAACTTATGGCAAAATTACAGGAGCGGTCATGGCAATCAATTTTGATGACCCGTTATAATTCGTGTTCAAATGATAGCATATTGAACATGAAGCTATTTATATAAATTTATAAATATAAACTAACATATAGGTAGGAACCAAATGTTGTACTGCTCCAACTGACATTATTCATCATTAATTTTATACAGTACACACCATTATTTACTGTACTAGCGATGCGGACTACATACATTTACATAGTATCCCTCATTATTAATTAAAATTATTTCGTGCGTCGTGTATATAGATATATTGCTAACGCTGTTCTCAGAATTGTTATAGAGATTTATTACGGAGAAGTACCTCAATGTAATTTTAACATATATTACTAGTAATATATGTAAATGTGTTATATGCCATATTTTGTATAAGCCGATAGAAATATTAATTAATTAGTGAGCTATTTCTTGGAAACAGTGGAGATATCACCTCTCTTGCAAACAATGGTAAAAAATAAATGGATATTCTTGCGGTTCAGGAATAAAGTGCAAATATGATGGCAGCCATTTGAAAAAAATACACAGCAGTGTTACTGAGTTTTCATCGAAGAGGTTCGAACATAAATCCATGCAGCAACGACAGCGTAGGTTTTGTAAGCGAATTAGTTGAGATTATTTATAATGAGGCATGTCGAAGCAGATTGCATGCAGTGCAGTTGCAAAAATAACTAGGCAAAATAAAATATCCTTAATCTATTTACCCGGTATGCGACAGTGTTCCAAAAATAAATTTTGGCATAATAAGCTTTTTCTTACACAATTCGGGAGTGGTAATATGAACCAGTGAGTTACAGAACATAATAATATGTTACGTCATATTTAAGAAATATCATAAAATATAAAAGGTAAATTTAGAAAATATCAGAAAGTTATTCCTACGAACTAGATTCAATTTTATATTTGGACAACTTTATACTAATATGAGATCGAAATTGATTGATATGATTTTTTTCTATTTTCCGAGGACTGTACATCAATATCTACTTCCAATTTTTAATATGAACTTAGCGTTTTAGGAAAATCACTAAATTTTTGTCATTTATATTTCAAATTTATCATATCATAATTATTATTTTCCGTATCATTATCATCGTGATAATTGTAGTCAAAGAATAAGCGACAGAATAGTCGGATCCCTGAGTGTTTGTTTCCCACTTTCACCTTGTCGAATTTCAGTGATAAACAATCAAGTACAATACAACCGGAGAGCAAAGGAGATTCCAGGGCAGATTAGAGACCACATGGTAATGGTGGTAAAGGTCAAATTCAGCTGAAGAACATGCTCCGATCCATCGGTTGCTGTCGCTACAAAACCCTTCACCGCCTCGCTATAGGAACCAGTCTGCGGTGTAGCACCGCTCCTAGACTCCGATCGAGGTCTTTTAACACCCTCAACTTTCGTCTCCCTCGTCACCCCTTTCTTGTGATAATTGCTTGCAGTCGACTTGCCTGCAGCAATCTTCCTTTCTTTCACGAGCCTCTTTCTCTGAGCCCCAGAAAGCTTTTTGCTTGCGAGTTTGATACCCTGTGTCCCCTTCGTATGCTGTTCAGCATCCGTGATTTCACCTGCTGAAGATTTACCGTCAGAGTCTCCTGTTCTTCCAGGATCTCCTTGACTTGTCCTGTCAGAGTTGGCTACGTTAGTAGCTCCTATGACAGTTTTGTAGAGAGCGTCCGTGTCAGAATCTGACTCCCCACTCTCTTCATTTTTCTTTTTTAAAAAGTGCTTTTCTTTCTCCATAATGTTCCCACGAGTGCAGGGGAAGTATGTGGTTAACTCCTGTGGAGCCCCTACACAGGAGTAGAACTAGATATTCTTGACTTTCGCCCAGTTTTCCAGGGGCTCCGTTTGCGACGGTGCACCCCTCGGCACGGATCGCATTACACCTTGGGTTGGGTCTGTTTGAGCTGTCCTTTGTTCGCCGCTAGCGCGGCTACTTAGCCCCGACCCCCCACCCCACCAACTAGAAGGTCTCACAGCTCCTTAGGGAGAAAATTCAATTATTAGTTACCTGTTAACATATTTCATCTCCATTTTGCACTACTTATAACCATAATTTTTATTTAACTAAATATAATTGTAATAGTAATATATAAAACTAAATAAAATATGAATGACTGAAGTAATATTAACTTATTCTAGTATAGTTTTACTATATATTTTTATGAAGAACAGTATGTGCGAAATGCAGACCTAAAAAAGGTGTAATGCACGAAATATTAAGCGTTAAAAATTTTTGACAATACTTAGCAATTGAAGTTAGACATATTTTTCTAAAACAGATATGTTTAGTACACCTCGTCATGATGAATATTCATAGGTATGCTAATGTAGTAAGTTTAAATTCATGTCTTCAAATCAACAACCGCTGAAAATTTCCAAGGCATGAATTTCGAGTAGATCAAACGAGCTTTCTCTCTGTTAAGCGAGCAGCGCACAGATCTATGTCGATCATATGATTTTATTTGCAGAGATATTATGCCTTTGCCTGCTTGCAGTTTTCCTAAACGAAACAATTTCTCATCTACACTAATGAACTGCTTTGAATCGATGAGAAAAAGAGTTTCAATTTTCATAATTATCGGTTACATTCACCGCACTCATTCCAAATTATGCATAGAATCTTAATAACAAGATCCTGCAGCTTCCACGTATTTCTATTAAGACCACCATATATTTTCTGAATTGTAAAATCGATCATATAACGGATAATTGCACGTTCATTTGTCACGTTCTCATTCCAGGAATATCACTGAAACTCCAGTACATATTGCATGTTCATACTATTCTATAATAAACATATCATTTGTTTGCGACGCTTGTATGTGACGTTTCTAATCAAATCTTTCTGATTTGAATGTAGAATATTGGCAATTTGAAAATAATATGAACTTACTAAAACAAAAGTGCAAATGTAAATTTAAACAAATTAAATTATATAAGAATAGTCTTCGTCTAAATACACACATACAACATGCCTGTAATATGCTAGTAAAATAAATTAAAGATTGCAATATTATCTCTAGTCATAAATTATCAAATAGGGTCTATCGTATATCATGATACCATACACATATAATACAAAAAGTAATAACAGTTTAATGTTAATAACGTACAGAGCACATTAAGATCGCAGAACCCAACCTCAAGGCGAATCTCAGTTAAAATGCTTAATTAACCTTGCAAAAAAAAATACAAATTTATTAACATTTTCGCTGCCACTGCTAAAATGACCAGATTCTCAGGGGCCAAGACTTTTTTTATGGATATGTATTAAATTTTTGCCCTAATCACTTGCAATCAACATTGTATAATAAACATTTACTTTCCAAAATGTATTTTAAAAAAAAAAAAATTAACGCGTATAAGCGTCAGTGGCACAGGGTCTCAGTAGTTGTTGTTACCGACCATTGACGCTTATATAAGCGGGTTCATTTTTCAAAAAAACGTAGTTATATTACTTAAAAATACATGAAACACAATACACTGTAATAATCTAAATAAATACAAACTTCAGTCAAAACTTTGGTCTACATAGGAACACAAATTATAAAAAAAAACAGTTTTCTAAAATCTATTTTTGAGTGATAATACTACAATTCAAAAAATATCCTGGATTATCTGGACAAATTTCACATTCATAAGCAGTGTCTGTACGCTTTTTATTGATTTCAAAGCACAATTTGCATCTTTTCCTTAGAGCTTGCTTCTTGCCAGGAATATGTTCTCGTTTTCTTAGAATGTGAGGTATTGAGGCTTGTCTCGTTGAAACTGTTTCAGGTGTAGAAGATAAAAGTTCTTTTACGATGGATACTCTGAAGTCACACAAGTACATCTTGTTTCCCGAATATTTATTATATAAATGAAAAGCATTGGTCAGTATCATTTCATTAATGTGGAAAAAAAATTTTTTTGTGCCAACGAATGGTTTTCCTCTCACAAAGATAATACGACAGCATTTGATCGTGTTGGTCAATCCCCGACATAAATTTATTATACTCTATTATTGGTAATGGTTTACTAACTTTCACCTTTCTTTTATTTTCTGTCTCAACCATGATATTTTGATGTGCATTAGAAATATAGAGAACCTCCCTTTTGTCTTTCCATTTGCCTACTATTATTCCATCAGCATATCTGGCAACAGTTTCCCCTTTTTTCAGCTTAGCAGAAATCACATCTTTTGGTAATTTTCGTCTACCTGATCGCAGCGTACCTGTACAATGGGTTTGATTTTTCGACAGTTTTTTAGCCAAATCAATACTATTATAGAAAGTATCCATAAATACGTGGTGACCCATATGCAATCTATCTTCTAATAAATGGAAAACAACTTTCTCGGCATGCCCTTTGCCACCCATCGAGTCCAACATACCCGTATAGACTGTGAATTTTTGTACTATTCCTTTGGGAGTAGTTAGTTCATACAATTTCAACCCATATTTATGGCGCTTTTTTATAAAGCCGGTCTTCAGGTTTTGGATCGTTTGGTCCAGGGTTTCTAGCAAAATGTTGAGCACGTAAAATTACCAAAAATATGTTTCTACTCATACTAGATGCAATGCCTTTGTTATGAAATAAAGGATCTTTCTTCCAGTAGTGTTCTAAGCGAGGCATTCCAACAACATCCATATGTAAAAATATGCCTATAAATGTCAACAATTCATCTTTTGTTACAGGTCTCCATGCACAAATTCGTGATTTCTCAGTTGTTTTTTCAGATAAGAATATATTTACAGCGTTTACATTTGTTTCTTCAACTATTAAATGTAGAAGATTATTAGTGATAATTAACTTCATAGTGTTGTAGACCAATGAGACATTAAAAACAGTGTCACATGCACCAATCACAAGTTAGAAATGATTTCTTTAACTGAAAAGAATGTATGCTGTTTTTCTTGCCGATACTTCATTGTTTTAGCATTATTTTAGCAACCATTAATATTTAAAAAATCAAATGTCATTTTGACAAAAGTAAAAATGTCGCGCTTCGGCAACATTCCTGAAGCTTCAATTAATGAAAACATTCAAAATTCGATTCCGAGAAAGACAACTCAGTGTAGAGAAAGTGTGTGGAATCAATTTGCAGAATTTTGCCAACAACGCAAATATGAATTAAGCGAATCTTTGTCCACTAATATGATTGCAAGTATTTTAAAAGATTATGCATTTAATATGCGGAAACGTAATGGAGAAGATTATAAGGAATCTTGTGTCAAAACGCTATGGAATACAACCGCCAAGTTAGTGCAAGACTTGTATTTTAACAAACATAATAGAAGAATTGACCCATTCTCGGATATAGTCTTCAAAGCTGCACGAGAAGCGAGGAACACCAAACGCAAGCAGCTGCAATCAATTCCGGAGAAACGGAAAGTAAGCGCTGAAGCATTCTCTCTTGAAGAAATTGACAAGATTATAAACAGCTTTGACGAAGATACTCCAGAAGGTCTTCAGAAAAAGTTTTTCCACATTGTTTCTTTTGAATTAGCGTGGCGCGGTGGGGAAGGAAGCAATTGTATCACGGACTATTTTAAAGAAGAAATAGGAAACGATGGATGTGCGACAGGCAGGATTATTTATAATCCTATATTTACAAAAACTTGTCAAGGTAGGTTAACAATAACTAAAGAAATTCATTAAACTTTAAATAACATAGGTGGTGCTGAAAAATGCGCAGAGAATAAGTGGCTTACGCCTAACAAGGAAAACATAGACCGATGTCCAGTAAGGTTATTCAACAAACTGCAAGAAAAACGTAGTCCACACATTACATCTAATAGACTATTTTTAACAGCAAATCCTCACTGGAAAACAACTGGAAAATGGTACAAAAATTCTCCTGTAGGTCACAATGAGATTGCGAAGTGGACCAAGTCCTCCGCGGTAAAAATTGGATTAGATATTAAAAAAAGGAAATTGACAAATCACTCGCATCGTTCTAGTATTGTTTCGCATTTAACAAAATCTGGAATAAATGAACAAGAATTAATTAAGATTACTGGCCACAGTAATGCATCTTCAATAAAACCATATCTTCATATTGACGAGAACCACCACACCAACATCATCAACCAAATACGACACACCAACTCGAACATCATTCATCAAAATTCTAGTTCAGATTTACCTCATGTCGCATTTCCATCAACTTCAAAACAAAATAATTCTCAAGCTACGTTCACTGTACTTTTAATTATAATTATAATTGTTCTCATAAATAAAGTTGTTAAAAATTTGACGTATTTAACGCTTCATTCAGTTAATTCTCCAACCGAAGATCATTCGTTCTCAACTCTTGTCAGGCAAGATTTTTATTTTGTATGAGCATTGGTTGCTTGGCAATTAAACTCCGCGCGCTCGGGTTCTTTTCGTCAATTTGATCTAGTTTAATTGCCAAGCAACCAATGCTCATACAAAATAAAAATCTTGCCGACAAGAGTTGAGCACTTATGATCTTACTGTTGAATAGATTACGATAAAATCCAAAGGGTGTATTTTCAGAAGGTAGAATGTTCATAGTTTCTTTTCCAGTAAACCGAAAATGTTTCATGTCTGTAACAAGTTTCCAATTAAAATCTGGGTTTGTGTGTTGACTTCTACATGTTCAACTTCGGTGTGAAACAAATTTTCTTGTTCAATGTTATCCTCTGATTCCGACCCTGAGTCCGGGTCTAGGTCTGACCCTGCCAGCCCATCACTTGATTCTTGTTTAGTTTCATACTCACTATCACTGTCCTCCAATATTTGCATCAATTCCTCAGTAGTATATTTATGGTTACGACTGTATTTTGGCTTAGAAGGACCTGCCTCGTTGTCATCGCTTTGCATTGTTATTAGAACTTCAAAAACAGAACAAACAAAAAACCGCTAACACTTTTAGGTTAGAAATACCTTAAACTGTATGCCTACATTCAAACGTTCACTCAAATGCGGTGCCAACGACACTGCCGCGATACAAGGTTCAACAGGTACAAAACGCTTACAAGCGTCAGTGGCATGCGCACAAAACATGTCATGGCGCTTATAAGCGTTTTCGGCAGCAAAAGTGTTAACTAGGCAACGCTACTTAATCTTAACCTAAGTTTCGAAGGTGATGCAAGAAGTCAAGTAGGAAAAAATACTCAAAAAGTTTACATATTTGTTTCCAATGTCTCAGTTCAGTCTATAGTCGAACCCTTTACCTATTCCTCTTCACACGTGGTAACAACCTTCAAATCAGCAGAAAAAATCCACATATAAGTAGAGATAGAAACTGGAGCAAAAGACGACTAAAATAAGCAAGAAGAAAATTCTTTTGCCAATTTCCTAAACACCATTATGTAAAACCAAAACAGAAGCCGTTACCCAAAGTCTACAATGAACTAAGTGGAATAAGTTTTACTCTTCTTTCAAACGTAGCCAAATAATTACAAAAACACATAAGATTATGACCATTTAAAATCCGCCCAGTGTGTAAATCACATGAACCAAATAATATTACAAATGACAAAATCTTACACATATATTAACTGTTGTCTCAAGACTGGTTATTTTCCTAGAGCTTGGTGAGGCTCTTATTCGTCCCATACCAAAAGTCAATAATTCCTAGACTCTGAGTGGCATTCGTCCAGTCAGTCTGCCACCAATATTTTCTAAAACCTTGGAGCTCGCAGTTTATAACCAAATGCACCAGTACTTTTTACATTATATATCATTCCAGATAATCAAAGGGCTTTCGAAAAGGGTATAGTACTACAGCTGCTTTACTTAATCTGAGAGACAATGTCTTTAGGGCTATGGACGGGGGTATGGCTGTTGCGGTGGTTGCTCTGGATTTTTTTAGGGCATTTGATAAAATCGACCATAAGCTCCTGTGTGCTAAATTTGCAATCGTCGTCAAATAGTTGTAAGAAATAACTCTGTATCTAACCCTGCTTATGTCACTTCCGGTATACCACAGGGGTCTATTCTTGGGTCTCTTCTTTTCATTTTCTATGCAAGCGATATATTCGCATTGCAGCAGTAGTCAAAGATACAGGGGTATGCTCATGATACTCTTATCATCAGCTACTTTTATCCTGATGATAGTCATTTCGTTGCTACACAGGTAAACAGCGATCTTTGCTCTATAGGTAATTACTCTAAGCAGCGTAATCTGCGACTTAATTCAACTAAATCAGCAGTGCTGCTCTTCTGTGCCAAACGTAGGAGGAAGTTATTTGAGTTGCAATTCAATATTAATATTGATGGAGTTGCCTTATCGCTCGCTAAGTGTGCAAAAATTCTAGGCCTGATGGTGGATACTGGTTTGAGATTTTCTGAGCATGTCAGTATATTGATGCAGAGATCGTATTTGCGCCTGCGAGCCTCGCATGCTAGCGCAAACATTCTAAACAGTAAACTTACAAAGCATTTGTGTGAATCGCTCGTATCTTCTCGTATTCTGAGTTTGTGTATTATTCGTGTTTGAGCGCACGGATAAACTACATGCTACAGCTAATTCAGATACTTGTTGTAGATTTATAGCTGGTCTCAGGAAATACGATCACATAAGCCGCAAATCATCTGAAATGTTTTGGCTCAGGGTGGAAAACACAGTAAATTTGTTGTTTTAAATCTTTGTTGGGGCATACTAATCACTGGCAAACCTGGTTGCTCTTATGAGAAATTACTTCTATGCGGAAGTATACAACTATAAATAAATGATAGGCATATGCATACTCTCATCTTGCCCACCACAGAACATCCGTGTTTTTTAGAAATCGTTTTCATACAATGCTGTAAAATTGTATAACAAATTTCAAAAATATTTTCGTATACCTACTAAAAGAAATTTTAGGTACTGCGTTAGGCATGCTCTGTTGAAATAATTTATTATTTTCTTAAAAAGGAAAAAAAATGCTTTTCCATTTTTCTTTTGTTTATATTCCAATCACATATATATATTTCATTTATCCATAACCTCCATGGTATCTTTCTTAAGGAACATATAATAATTATCTGCCTTTTATAAATATTTGTATTTTGTTTACATACATAGTGTTTTTAATCAACCACAAAAAACAACCTAAGAAAATCTCTTGAAATTAGAAATAGACAGGAACTTATATTTGGCAATTTTATTTTAATTTAATATTACTATAAATACATAGCTTCCTAAAATTCTGAAATACGTGACTATTATTATTGTTTAATCTTGAAACAAGATATTAATTTATGGCTTGAAGTTAGAGGAGTCAGTTTTATGCTCTTGTATTTCACGAGTATTATTATTGTAAACATACGTATGTTAAACATAACAAACTCCATCCAAGTTGTATTTGCTTCATTCAAATGTTGGTTTATCTTTTCTTCAATTACCCGAGACCTTTCTATTAAAAGTGATGTAGCTGTACATTACCAATACCAAATACTTCACGATTATCTACATAGGATTTACATCTGTACAAAAGAAAATTTTATAAGACTCAATGATTTTATTCATTAAATGAAACATTTATCAATACCTCAATTATATTTTTTTTCAGCTTATATTTACACAGATCATTAATGCACAACACTACCCTCACAGAATTGCATTGTGTATTGAAAATGTAATTCAAACACATGCAAAAAAAAAAGTTAAAACATCGGATTTCTGGAAATACCATTTTCCAAGTTTATTAAATCCTGTCTTTTACAGGTAATTAATCACACATTTCGTACCATCTCTTCCTTGGGAAACCTGTAATATTTTTACAGGCAATTAACCACACATTTCCTATCGTCTCTACCTTGGGAAACCTGTAATATTTAATCTGACTATCTCTACTTTTTCGATTGTATTTTAAATAGAATATTATTAAAACAGAACCAATAAAACTACTTAAAACTGCGTGAAAATACAGCCGATATGAGAACTGTCAATCTGACTTGCTTAGCTACAACCATGCCCTGTAAACTTCCTATCTACTAATAGAAACTTAACTCGGTTACAAACCATTAATAAAAGTTTTTGTCGCCTGCGGCAGGTTTGTAGCACTTTAGTAATATATCTAGGAATTTTAATATTTTACAGTTTCTAAAGCCAGTTATGCTGGTATCCCTGCTGGATACACGCGTTTTATTTGCTTTGAATGTTTACGGTTGTTTCGAGGTTTATGTCAATATTTTCAGTTTGTAATTATTTGTGATTCGGTATTATATTAATTTCCTTTCTTATTACTAGTTACGTGTTTCTCCATTGTATTATAATCATTTATATTCGTTTTTAAAGTTAGTTTGGTTTCGAAATATCTTAGGTTATTTGAACTGTTTATAATTTTGAAAAAAATGTGAAGTGCATAAAAACAGGAAAATGCAATTGTGCATATATTTCCTAGGAAACCCGAGGTAAGCATATTATTTTGATTTTCTTCTAAATTATTTTTTTAGCTTTTCAATACATAAAAAATAATCAAGCAATGAAATTTCGACCATATTCGATAAAATATGTACTAACTATATTCTTTTTCTTAGCTTTTTGAACAGTGGAAGATAGCCGTGGGACGAGAGGACATTAAAATTGAAAAGTGAAGAAATTATCGGGTGTGTGACTACCATTTTTCTCCACAAATGAAATTTACATCATATCATAACCTATCAAATTTGAAGGCAGATGCTGTTCCTACATTATATTTATCAGGTATTAAACCATTGAATAAAAAAAAAGTGTAGGTTTTATTTTATATAAAAACTTTGATATTTGTCTCTTGTATACTAATATGTCAGCAATCATACGCATATATTCTATTATTAATTATAGTTAGATAATAAATGTACTTTAAATTAAATGCAAAATAAATTTATTACTAAAAAATATATTAGTATTATTAATCTGCGGTAACTCCTTTGTTTTAACAATTTTAAAACTGATAAATTAAAGGTACAACATTCACAGGTACATATTTCAAAATTGCCGCTCGTGCACATAACGCTGTTGGCGAAAAAAACAATTACTATTGCAAGTCTCGTGTTATTAGGGAAGTTAGCCATCTATATAAGAGGATAAATATTTTATCTATGGCTACAACTACTATATAAAGCATAGCTGACTCGTCCGCCATTTTGGAGATAATTTTAAGGCGGTAAATATGTATGCTAATAGCAAATGTTGAATAGAACTTCGAATAATTGACTTTATTAAGCCGCTTTAGGACGTGAAATAATATAGGTATAATTTTTTACAATAGTCATATATTTAAGAAATACCCAGAATATATAATAATAACTAAAAATAAGTACGTAAAATGACTGACATTTATCTCCAAAATGGCCGACGAGTCAGCTGATATGGCCGACGAGTCAGCTCAATGACGTCATTGACAGCTCAAGTGAGCATACCGGTATAAATAAGCTAGTTGTCGACTGCATACGAGGCTGTGCTGTACTGTTCTGTGCTATGCCGTACGATCTTCTTTGAAGTCGTGGTGGGACCACCCACTGCTGCTGTGTATTTGTAGGCGAATTTGCTCTTACATCATGCTTTCAAGTATAGGAGTGAAACAAAATTTGATGAAATTGACAGGAGAATAATTTTATAATTTTTCTCGTCCAAAAAAAAGTAAATATCCCGTGTTATTACTTGCTTATATCCCCCTAATCATTTCAAGAAATGCACCCATTTCGCTGAATGTATAGAAAGCACCACACACTGCTCGGTTAAAATCGGTCACGGTGCGAAGTCAAGCTGACTCAGCAAATCACCGCTTCCTTATTTTGCACAGTTTAGCATCAGTGGACGGTTGCCTATTTAAAACATACACGCTCGAAAACACATGCTGGCTCCGTAAGACATAGCACATCACCGCTCAGCACAGCCTTGCATACAGTGGACGCCAGGCTTTAGTGTATCGAGGGTTTCTTTAATACTCGTTTTTTTTGTATAGTAGGCAAACAATGTTGACAATTATAACAAACGTCAAAATGGTACAGGCAAAAACCGGTAGAAGCCAGGTCTAGATTATAAGGTGCGTGTTTCAAACTATCGAAGACCAGTTTATACAGGACAGCCAGCACAACACGACTCTTATCGTAGTAACCTTTTATAACAGCTATTGACAGGATTCCTTCTAAGCATCAAAAAACAGTAGCCACGAGTTTTTCGACCAACTCTGACAACTCCTTGGGTGGTGATGTACCTTTTTTATGCCACTGCATGGAGTTTTGCTTGGACTGGAAGGATAAAACCAAGTTCCATCCCCAGTAACAATTCACCTCAATATGCCATCCCTGCCTTCCTTACAAAGATCCAAATATGCACGGGAACATTCCATGTGCTGTTGTTTTTGGGACAGCGTGAACATTCTCAGCACACATATTGCCCTAATCTGAATCATGCCAAAATGATCATGCAGAATTTTAATAACAGTTCAGATACTTCACTTACTCTTGCGAGTTGTGAGCCGTACGTCTTCCATTATTATTTATTTTTCGTTTTTTGTAACAAGTTCTGGAATGGTCACTTTGATGTCTCGTCTTCAAGTGATTCCCTACCTTGCCTAAAGGCGCGAATTTACAATGAGAATATCTCATGCTGATTTCCACCAATGAAATTGAAGTATCCTGCCATTTTTATTGCATGAGACAAAAATCTCATGAGATATTCTTATTGTAGATTCGCACCTTTAAGCGACTGTGTCCCTTAAAAATCATAGATTTTCTGAACAAGAATCCGTAAACCCATAACATCTCTTCGTGTATGGTATGAACAAACTCTCCTAGTGTGCGCGATACTCATTTTCTTCATATTTCACAATTCCTTCCTGATTTACATGATCGACGATACTGACGCGATTGTATTAAAACTTTATATTTATACTAATAATGAGTCACTGAAAACATTCCGATGCGTAAGAATAGCTCTCCAACTTCCATCCAAGCCCTCAATTCCGTGAACTAACCCCCTCGAATATTACTTGACAGATGAAGTTTTGCAACATCTCACATTTCAAACCGTTTTAAATTATTGGCGCATGTCGGTTACCAAAACGACCCAACCATAGTAATAAGGATAAATGTGATTTCAATAAGATAAATTAACATTTTCTGTGCATTTAATATTTAAAGAAAGTCGTCATTATCTATAGCCAAGTAATGAAATGAAATATTAATTTATTAAATTATAATCAACAAAAGCGTCAGTATTGTCTCTAACAAACCGGGTTTATAATTTAATATTTTCTCTACACTTAATGTCGAACAAAATTCGAAAGAAAGCGATTATTTGTTTCACATCCCATCATAAAAAATGAATTTTCGTTACAATTTTCGCAGAGTAAATTCTATTTGATAAAAATATAAACGAAATATTTTTCAGTCTTCCGTTTTTTCTATTTCCTGTTTTTTCGATGGAAACATCTTGAAAATACTCCATTTTCCATTTTTTATTTTCCGAGTCGTTTTTGTCCGGGCAGATCGAGGAAAGTGAATTTTTTTAAGCTTTGCAGTTAGCCGAGTCGCTTATTCCTCTTTTATTTTGAAAGGTGGCACTTTTCGCGGAAAAATCGACAAAAAATAAGGTCGACACGTAATGGGGTAAAAGGGGATCATAGAGAGGAAGAGAAAACGTTGGAAAGTGAGTTTAGGTGGCTATGTTAAGACATTATAAATTTTATATGTGGTTTTTCGGGGAACGTTCGAGGACAATTTGCGGTTGCCTTTTTTGTTTTTATTACGGGTACTAAATATACCTCCTAGCTCGAAAGACAAACCACAACTTTATTATTATTCAAAACAATTAATTTTATTTAGTTTACCGTTCCATCATATTTAACCATGCTGAAATATAGTCATTTTTTTCTCTATAAAATGTAATTTCATTAAAATTCTACATAATATAAATGCATTATTAAATAGGTCAAAATACAATACTTACACATTATAAAATTAAGCAGTAAAAATCATATTAAACAAATTTATGTTAGCATAACTATATGTAAAAGTGCATCTAATTTGACCATTTTAATTTTAAGTAATAATATATATACAGGGTGTTTAAAAAAGATGCGGCAATATTAAAGGGGTTGATTGTTCAGGCCATTTTACACAAAAAAGTTTATAATAAACAAGGTCCGCAAACGCTTCGTTACCGATCTACAGCGTGTTGAAGTTTAATTAAAAGAAACAGTAAAAATTAGATTTCTCCAAGACGGAATTAAAGATCATAATGCAATTTTAGGCGTGTTATTTTTCAAGAAAAAAATAGGACGCCGCTGATTTCTCTAAAAATAAAAATATGTTTCTATTCTTTGTTTAATTGTGAAGAAAAAAGCTCTCTTGACTTTTTATCATGCTTACAAAAATATTTTTAAACAGTCCTGTTTGATTAACTGACATATTGAATGACATACGATTAATAATTTTGTATGTGTCGAATTTGTTGAATTTCCTTATCATGAATCGCTATACAAATGCAGAGATGACCGACATGCACTACATTTATGGACTTGCTGATGGAAATGCATTAGAAGCTAGGCGGTTGTATACTGAAAGATTTCCTGGCCGTATTGCTCCTGATAGAAAAACTTTCGAAAGTATTCATCGGCGTCTTTATGAAACAGGCACATTAAGACGAAATGGAGGAGCAGGAAGGCCAAGGACAGCAAGAACGGTAGAGCTGGAAGAGGATATGCTAGACATGATTGAAGAAGATCGAGGTACTTCTACTCGAAAAATTGCTGACGCTTTGGATGTAAGTAATGGGACTATTTGGCACATTCTGAAGGAAAATCTCATTTTTACTGTTTCTTTTAATTAAACTTCAACATGCTGTAGATCGGTAACAAAGCGTTTGCAGACCTTGTTTATTATAAACTTTTTTGTATAAAATGACCTGGGCAATCAACCCCTTTAATATTGCCGCATCTTTTTTAAACACCCTGTATATATATATATATTGAAAAATTCAAAAGATTCTTGGTAGTAGTGGCATACAATGAAGTAAAAGTAATAACAATATGACAACTGGTTGTCAATTAGAAAACAATGACAAATATAAAATGCAAATCACAATGTATAATTGAAAATGTAATCAAATAAGCAATAGGACAGTCGGGATTACTTATATAGTCACATCAAAAGGCTTGGGATTTACCACAAACTGTTCAGTCAATGCAATTATACAAATAACAACGACGCAACTATGTAATGAAAAATTATGAGTAGAACTGTTGATATTATAACAATATATATATATATATATTTTGTATATTTGGCAAAGAATTGTAATATATTTTATATATATATATATATATATATATATATATATATTGTGGTAGTTCACTAACTTAGATGAGTAAGGATATGATGGAAGTACTAATGTTAATAAAATATACTGTATATGTTCTTGTAGTGAGTATTAAAAAAATAAAAGATGGTAATATTTTATGGACCAAACTATAATTAAATAAATAGATGTGAGAATATTTAAATTATACTTAAAATAATTGTGAGAATATTAATTGGGTATTTCCCTATAGTTTTTGTGAACCGTGTAAAGTTGGTTGCATATCGGGTTATGTTGAAGTTCGCCTTGCATCGAGTGGTTGGTTGCCTATCAGGTTTCTTTGTTGTAGTAATATTTCCCATTTCTGAAAGTAGAATTGTAAATGTTACTTGTTGTATTTTTATATGTAATATTATTTGTTAAAGCTTGTTTAATTAACACTTTTGAAAAAATAGAGAATATTAGTATGGATTTTGAATCATAAAGGTTGGAAAATGATGTATAGTTACACGCTAAAATTCAAATGTAAGAAGTGTCAGATTTTGACATTTAAAATAATATAGTTAAAGTATTGAGTATTTGGTTTGCCGAAGGGTATAAAAGGTTGTGAAAATTAAAGTAAAGAATTAAATTGATAAATTTTTGGAATTACAAAAAGGTATTATAAATATTCAATTACAAATAAAACATATTTTGGATTATTATAATGTGTGGAACAATATGATTGGATATGATAGAAACTAAGGAATTATTGCCAGGGATATGGGATATAAATAAAAGGATTCAAAAAGAATTTAAGAAAAGCGGTAGATGTGTTTTCGGAAAACGAAATTTTCCTTCCGAAAAACACATAATTAAGAGATTCATCATTATACAAAAGTGTAAAAGAAGTGGTTAGGAGATAGTAGAAAAGAAAGCAGATATTTATTAGGTGATTGCAACATTTTCCAGAATAGTACCATTTTTTGTATCATGCAAATATAATTAAAAATAAATTAGAAGAAAGAATTTCGGTAACGAATAAAGAAATAATTGAAGAATATTCATACTTGAGAAGAAAGCGAAGAAATATATAATTACAATTTAAAAATAAACTTACTGCATTGGTAAATATTATTCCATATTTGGCGAGAGATTTATTGCATTGGAGAGTTGGTGAAATTCCAGAAGTTATACAAATAGTTTAGTCCAGGACTTGAAAGATACGAGATATTCAACATAGCAGCTAACACAGGTATTCCAGTCCAGTAGAGGAAAGGCAGGTTTCAAAGGTCTTCACGAAAGCGTTCGACGGTTCGAGATTCTAGTTGATTGCAGAGGTTGAAGGTATTACAGGATAGCAGTCATTACAGTCCACATTCCGAGCATTCCAGACAATTAGGAAAAGGAAAGGATCTCCCTCATTGATTCCAGGAAATGTCTTCGACAAGCTAAAAAGAAAATCGTTTGGTGTATAAATAAGAATACCAGTTCAGTAGTAATAACAGGTCGTATAATTCTTTGAAATAATTTGAATTTATCAGTTTCGAATTGAAAAGTATATTAAAATTTAGAGATCTATTATTTACACGTACATTATAACTGTGTTGATAATCAAGAAAAGATATTTTGTAAGTTCTGTGTACAACATTAATTTGTATCATCATTTGTATAATTTTTAGAAGTCAAAAAAAACTGATCGGCAAACTAAAACTGATTAATTTGTGTGGGTATTTGATTTACATACAAAAACTATACAGTATTTTTAAAATAATATAATTAATATACTTACTTGTATATTTTTCGATCCACGAAAGGTGTATTTTCATGCACATATAAATTTTCAAAAGAATGTTTACGTAAACAAGCTTGGTACTTCCATGAATGTTTTATTTGGTTGTGTGTGTTGAGAACTACCATATAATTTATAATTTGCCTGATTTATTAAACAAATTAGTTTGATACATTTGTTTTTATTTGGTATATAAAGAAGGTTTTTGAATTAAATTGATGAAACAGATATGACGCTTAGAACCGTAACCTATAAATAAAAAAAAAAAACAACTGTCAGTGATTATATTATTATTTGAATAGTATGTTAATATATACCTTGAGATTGAGTTCACAGTAAGTATTGTTATTTGAAGATAAAGTTGAAATACACATCATAATTCACTAAAGAATAACTGTTTTGTAAACTTTGATTTATAAAGTTAAGAAATATAAAACGTAAATATCCTATGATATAGGCAGATATTGAAAAAGTTACATATAGGCAACTGTTTGGGCTTTGATGATTCAAGGGAAGTTAGCAACATATAAAATAATTAGTTTAAATATTTTATATAAGAACTGAGTTAGTGAGGGCATAAATAAAAAAATTACCTGAGAGAATTTGAAAATAGATTTGAAAAGTACATAAAGATTTCAATTTTATATATAGACGAGAATAAGTACAGGTTTCAAACACATAGTAAGAATAAATATTATTAAATTTATCTGAGTGTAATCGTACCTTTATTAATTAAAGGTATTGTTACATTTTATGGCGTGCCCAACGTGGAGCGATTAAAATAAGACTCGCAAAAACATATTTCAAATATTTTATTAATTATAATAATAGCGATAACATTAGTATACATTTTACAAAGGTAATAAAATCAGTTTAAAGTATATCAAGGTATAAGGAAGTGTGTACTACAATTATTGAAAATGAATACCAGATCTAAGAGTAATTTTGGATTAAATAGATCTGAATCGTCTAGCGATAGTGAAGAGGAGGTTGGTCAGGATGTGAATGTACCAGAGGGAGGAGAAATTATATTACAAGTTCAGGAAGGTATTCAACAGACAGGAGAAACACAGGATAGAGGTGATAAGGTGGAAATATTAGGAGAGACTTCTAAAACAGAAATGTCGAATACAACAGCAGATATGGAATTAATTCTACAAATGTTTAAACAAATTAGTGAAGAGAATAATAAGAAGTTAATGGATAAACTTGACAAGGCTAGTGAAGAGAATAAGAAAAATAGAGAGGAGGATAAAAAAGAATTAGGAGAAAAATTGGAAACAGATCACAAGGCGTTGCTGAATATTATGACTACGAAATTAAATAATAACAGGATTTACCGTTGGACATTATTAATACAGCAGTATGATATGGAAATTATATATAGACCAGGTAAAGAAATGATTGCAGCTGACGTACTGAGTAGAAAACATGGTGAAACAAAAACAACAAATGTACATATAAACTTAGTAAGATTGGGATCAGAAGGTATTTTTTCAGTACAAAGAATCAGAGAAGCTCAAGATACACCTGAGTTGGAGATAATTAAAAATAGATTACGGACAATAGGTACATATAAAGGAATGAGAATGAATGAAGGGATAATTTTAAAGAAGATAGGCGATCTGGAGGTATATGTTACGAATGAAGAACACACGATTAATATTATACGACATTTACATGTAATGTATACACATATAGGAGCTAGGAAATGTTGGTTAATGTTCCGAGAAGCTTATTATTGCCGGAATGACGAGAAGATAATTAAAAGAGAAATTAAACGGTGTAAAACTTGTATTTTAGCAAAAGAAAAGAATTATACAAATCAGAATATAAGTTTAAGTATTGTTGCTGATGATAGATTACAATTAGTAGCAATTGATTTTATTTCAAATCTGATTCCGAGCACGAGAAGATATCGAAATATTTTAGTGTTATGTGATATATTTTCGAAACATGTGCGATTAATACCAACACAGAAATGTGATACAGATACTGTATTACAGGCGTTACAAGAATATATAACTGAGTATGGGACTCCAAGAACAATATTATCTGATCATGCAACATATTTTATGAATCAGAGATATCATGAATTTTTAGATGAAAGAAATATTAAATCTCATCACATATCGATTCGTCATCCACAAGCTAATCCATCGGAAAGGTATATAAAAGAAGTTCTTAAATATTTACGGATATTACTCGAAGATCGACATCATAAATGGGCCAGATGTTTAAAACAAATTGAATTTGTAATGAATAACACACCAAGTACCGTACATGAAGCTTGTCCAATAACTATTTTCACAGGACAACCTCCACAAAGGCCTTGGCAAGATGATGAAATTGCAGAAATAGGAGGCAGATATGAACAAATTAAACAAAAATTAATGAGACGAAAAATTAAATGGGAGCAGAAGAAAAAAGAAAAACAACGTAAATATAAGGTGTATAATGAGAACGATAAAGTTATTGTACGCGCGTTACGAGTAACGGATAGAAGGAATAAAATTATAGCAAAACTCATAAGGCCATATTCGGGACCGTATTTAATACATCGGAAAATAGGATTAAACAATTATGAATTAATTGATGAAGAAACGGGATATCTTAAAGGAACTTATCATATTTCAATGTTACATGATTATATTGATGAAGTATAATTGTTAAAAAATTTAAGGGCATGGCGGTACTGAAGGGCCAGTTACCGTTGGTAAATAGCGCTACCACCCACCAGAGCTACACTGTATATAATAAAGCCCAAAATTTAGGGGCATGGCGGTTGAATTTCATAGGGCGACAACCGTTGGTAAATAGCGCTACCACCCACCAGAGCTACATCAAAGTTAATAGAACCAAAATTTAGGGGCATGGCGGTTGAATTTCATAGGGCGACAACCGTTGGTAAATAGCGCTACCACCCACCAGAGCTACATCAAAGTTAATAGAACCAAAATTTAGGGGCATGGTTAATGTATTTTGTTCTATAAAAGTATGTCATAAAAAAAAAACGGGATATAAGTATGTGCATTTAATTTTTTTTTATAATTGAGTTAATCATGTAAGAAATTTTAGCTAAAATGATCTAACAAAGGTTTATGTATTTTATTTCCTTGCTCTAAATTAATTGAATCAGGATAGAATTATTAAGACGAAGAAGAGTTGAAAAGATTAGTTAGTATGAAGAAATTAGTAATATTTAATTTATTTTCCTCATTCCTTACATTATAAAATTTGTAAATATAAGTGTTAGAGGAGTATATAAGTAACTTTACAGTAAGTAAAGAAACATACGAGTATAAAAATGTGAAGAAATGTATAAAGTAGATATATGAAAGATGAGTAAGAAGGAACCTTATTAAAAAAAAAAAAAAATTTTTTAAAGGATATTTATCGGAGTAATAAAAGCATTTAATGGTCAAGAAATATTAAAGTCATTAAGAGTTATAAAAAAAAAAAAAAAATGTGATATACAAATAGAAGAAGCCTATAAAATAAAATATGTATAGAAAAGATAATAATGAATGCTTGCTATGTATAATAAATAATAAAAGGGAAACATAAAAATATATGGAATAATTTATAGAGATTATGTATGAAAGGGTAAATAAAACCCAAAATGATAATAAATATATAGAATAATAATGTATCAAAGAAATATGTAGGTCACGTACGCCTTAAAAAACGAAAATATAATTTGTGTACTTTCCAAAAGTGAAAGTTTGAAAAGGTAGACGAAAATGTCTATTATAGGTATAGGGTTTTTGTTCAGCTAGGAACAGTTATATAAAATAAAATAATAAAGAATAAGTGAGCATATGTAAAGCATATTTTGTAGAGGCTATTAAATATCTGAAGAAGTAACAGATACAACTTAAAAGTAATCACCAGTAAATGTTAAAAGTAGTTTCGATTATAATATTGATAAGAATTTTTTAGAGGGTTTAAAATCATGAATAGGATAATACAAAGAAGGTATAAGATTGGATAAGAAAAGGAAAAAAGTTACTTATATAGAAAGCATAGAAATGTTAAAAGATACATTTTATGACATTATTGATGAAGACAAATGGATAAAGATGTAAATTTTGAATATGTTGGTATAAATTAGTATATTTATGAGAATAAGATTAGTTAAAATGGTTTGTTGTAAATAATTGAGAGTTAAAAATGAAAATAGATACAGTGAGGTAAATAATTATCTTATATACCAAATATTAAGAAATGTACATGGATTTATATGAGAATGTATAGTTATGCTACAGAAGTAGTACAAATTGAAGTACATCATTTTAGTATAGATTGTTGAATAAATATAAATTTATATATTCTATAGAAATTTAGATTTATTAAAAAAGGGGCATATGTGGTAGTTCACTAACTTAGATGAGTAAGGATATGATGGAAGTACTAATGTTAATAAAATATACTGTATATGTTCTTGTAGTGAGTATTAAAAAAATAAAAGATGGTAATATTTTATGGACCAAACTATAATTAAATAAATAGATGTGAGAATATTTAAATTATACTTAAAATAATTGTGAGAATATTAATTGGGTATTTCCCTATAGTTTTTGTGAACCGTGTAAAGTTGGTTGCATATCGGGTTATGTTGAAGTTCGCCTTGCATCGAGTGGTTGGTTGCCTATCAGGTTTCTTTGTTGTAGTAATATTTCCCATTTCTGAAAGTAGAATTGTAAATGTTACTTGTTGTATTTTTATATGTAATATTATTTGTTAAAGCTTGTTTAATTAACACTTTTGAAAAAATAGAGAATATTAGTATGGATTTTGAATCATAAAGGTTGGAAAATGATGTATAGTTACGCGCTAAAATTCAAATGTAAGAAGTGTCAGATTTTGACATTTAAAATAATATAGTTAAAGTATTGAGTATTTGGTTTGCCGAAGGGTATAAAAGGTTGTGAAAATTAAAGTAAAGAATTAAATTGATAAATTTTTGGAATTACAAAAAGGTATTATAAATATTCAATTACAAATAAAACATATTTTGGATTATTATAATGTGTGGAACAATATGATTGGATATGATAGAAACTAAGGAATTATTGCCAGGGATATGGGATATAAATAAAAGGATTCAAAAAGAATTTAAGAAAAGCGGTAGATGTGTTTTCGGAAAACGAAATTTTCCTTCCGAAAAACACATAATTAAGAGATTCATCATTATACAAAAGTGTAAAAGAAGTGGTTAGGAGATAGTAGAAAAGAAAGCAGATATTTATTAGGTGATTGCAACATTTTCCAGAATAGTACCATTTTTTGTATCATGCAAATATAATTAAAAATAAATTAGAAGAAAGAATTTCGGTAACGAATAAAGAAATAATTGAAGAATATTCATACTTGAGAAGAAAGCGAAGAAATATATAATTACAATTTAAAAATAAACTTACTGCATTGGTAAATATTATTCCATATTTGGCGAGAGATTTATTGCATTGGAGAGTTGGTGAAATTCCAGAAGTTATACAAATAGTTTAGTCCAGGACTTGAAAGATACGAGATATTCAACATAGCAGCTAACACAGGTATTCCAGTCCAGTAGAGGAAAGGCAGGTTTCAAAGGTCTTCACGAAAGCGTTCGACGGTTCGAGATTCTAGTTGATTGCAGAGGTTGAAGGTATTACAGGATAGCAGTCATTACAGTCCACATTCCGAGCATTCCAGACAATTAGGAAAAGGAAAGGATCTCCCTCATTGATTCCAGGAAATGTCTTCGACAAGCTAAAAAGAAAATCGTTTGGTGTATAAATAAGAATACCAGTTCAGTAGTAATAACAGGTCGTATAATTCTTTGAAATAATTTGAATTTATCAGTTTCGAATTGAAAAGTATATTAAAATTTAGAGATCTATTATTTACACGTACATTATAACTGTGTTGATAATCAAGAAAAGATATTTTGTAAGTTCTGTGTACAACATTAATTTGTATCATCATTTGTATAATTTTTAGAAGTCAAAAAAAACTGATCGGCAAACTAAAACTGATTAATTTGTGTGGGTATTTGATTTACATACAAAAACTATACAGTATTTTTAAAATAATATAATTAATATACTTACTTGTATATTTTTCGATCCACGAAAGGTGTATTTTCATGCACATATAAATTTTCAAAAGAATGTTTACGTAAACAAGCTTGGTACTTCCATGAATGTTTTATTTGGTTGTGTGTGTTGAGAACTACCATATAATTTATAATTTGCCTGATTTATTAAACAAATTAGTTTGATACATTTGTTTTTATTTGGTATATAAAGAAGGTTTTTGAATTAAATTGATGAAACAGATATGACGCTTAGAACCGTAACCTATAAATAAAAAAAAAAAACAACTGTCAGTGATTATATTATTATTTGAATAGTATGTTAATATATACCTTGAGATTGAGTTCACAGTAAGTATTGTTATTTGAAGATAAAGTTGAAATACACATCATAATTCACTAAAGAATAACTGTTTTGTAAACTTTGATTTATAAAGTTAAGAAATATAAAACGTAAATATCCTATGATATAGGCAGATATTGAAAAAGTTACATATAGGCAACTGTTTGGGCTTTGATGATTCAAGGGAAGTTAGCAACATATAAAATAATTAGTTTAAATATTTTATATAAGAACTGAGTTAGTGAGGGCATAAATAAAAAAATTACCTGAGAGAATTTGAAAATAGATTTGAAAAGTACATAAAGATTTCAATTTTATATATAGACGAGAATAAGTACAGGTTTCAAACACATAGTAAGAATAAATATTATTAAATTTATCTGAGTGTAATCGTACCTTTATTAATTAAAGGTATTGTTACAATATATATATATATATATATTGTTATAGTATAAAGGCATACGTTAACAATATAATATGGAAAGTTATTAAAGTTACCAAATTTAATTAAATAAACGTAGAAAAATTTATTATGATGTGTTTAAAATAAGATTTATTGAGTTAATCATAAAAGAGGTTTATAGCATTTAACAAGTATTCGAATTTTATAAATAACCACCTGTATATGGAAAGGTTGACCATGTTCATTGTTCTTAGAAGTTCAAAATATTCTGGAAAGAAGAGAGTTGAATATTAGTTGTTATTTTGTAAAATGTATTATAAATTTGTAAAAACTTGGGTAATTGACGTTTATGAGGTGATAAAAATATTTAGAATCTTATTTTGAAAGGTGTATAGATTGTATTGTAGAACAGTTCCCGGGAATAATTTAAAATACAGGAACTGTCATTATTTGACATGTGTTCAGAAATATAAATGTAGAGAGGTATTTGGATATGAATATGAAAAGAAGGGTTTATAAAATTATGAAAAGAATTTAGATATTCAGATAATAAAATTTTAAGAAGTATTCTAGGTATATTAGAGAAGTTAAAAGCTATGTTGTTGGTGGTTATTGCTGTTGTAAAACTTTGATTGGAGAATACAAAATGAGAAAGGATTACTAGGGAAATGAATAAATAAACCAGAGAATTTTTCGAATTCTAAAAAGCGGTAGACGTGTTTTTTTGGAAAAGAGAATATCTTTTCTGATATTAACGCGATAATAGATATTTATAAATGAGAAAAGTGTGTCTTGAGTGAACTTCGTTAACTACAAATAAATTAATATAAAAAAAGTAATTGTACTTACAAATTTGTACAAGATCCAGGTATATCCGAAATAGGGTTGATATCTCCGGGATCATATAAGTTTTCAGAAGGCTATTTAGTACTAGAGTTTTGAAATTCCATAAAGGGTGAAGAAATCTTCAAGATCCGGTTATTATAAAAGGTAGCAGATTCCAGAAGTACTGGTGTTTTAAAGAGGCAGGTTATCACAAGAGATCCATAAAGGGTGAAGAAATCTTCAAGATCCGGTTATTATAAAAGGTAGCAGATTCCAGAAGTACTGGTGTTCAAAAGAGGCAGGTTATCACAAGAGATCCATAAAGGTTGGTGAATTTCACAAGTTTCCGGGTGAATAGGAGAATTTGCTGTGCACGAAGAGATTTGGCTTAATATCGTAAGGACAATTTATTCCCACATCGAGCAAGTTCCTGTACAGGATAGTTGGTATTTTTCCTTCAAGAATTTGAACTAGATTGTAGTTTATCAACATCAGAGAAGTGGTATTCGTCCAAAAACGTCATCAAGAAGTGGATAGTACTCATCTAAAAGAAGAAAGCAATTAAGTATTACCATTTTAGTAATTTTTTTTGGTGTCAGTATTAAAGAAAGATAACATTTTGTGAATGTTGGAGAAGATTTAATTATATGCAATATAATTCAGTATAGTAATAGATTGAACTAATTGTTAGTACAACAAGTACATTTGTTATAAACAACATAAGTTATTTTAATTCTCTACTATCCAGTAATATGTCAAGATATGAATAATTTTCATTTGAATACAAATTTATGGAGTTATCAAGCCAGTAAATAGTTTTGAACACATTATAATAATAGTATAAATTAACTTGAGAAGAAAGTATTAGAAAGAATTACTTAATTTTGTATATCAATAATTAATAATATCAGAGTACGTACCTGCATTATTTAGTTGGGTTTGGAACTAAACACTTTGAGTAAATATTTTATAAACGTCAAATATCAAGTTTCCATATTATAGTTATTGTTAGCAAATGTCCCATATTTTTTAAAAAACACACGAATTTTGAATATAAACATATTATTTATTAGTAGAATATCGTTTTATTTTATCATAGTCAAATTTTCATCTAAAGGAAATATTTTGGTTTATTTATAACCTCAATGAAATAAATGTCATTTGATATATTGAAATGGAATGAGTAGTGGTGACATCTAGGTGTTTTATTGAACACTTGTTAGTAAACTGGATTATTTAAAGTATGGAATGTATAAAAATAATACAGAAATCGGTAATTTATAAAATGTTAGTTTAGAGAAAAAAATAAGTAATTCAAAAAGGATTATTGAGATTTATTAAAGCATATAATTAAAGGCAAAGTTAAATACTGTAAATTAAATTAAGAGTTAGGAGAGAGTAAAATAATTTAAGTAAAGATAAAATATAAAGCTAGTCGGGCATATAAATAAAATACCTTCGTATTATGAGTGAAATAGTAGATGATATATAAAGAGATTATAAAACTAGCACATACGAGGGTTGTTCATTAAATGATAATAATTTTTCAAAATATGTCTAGAGTGTTATTTCATTGCATATTCAGTTCAATTTATGACATTTAAACTGTAATAGGATTTAAAAATTATTTGGAGGATTGAACTGATATGTATGAGATATTACCTAGTACAATATATATATATATATATAGGCTCCTGCTACAAAACCTCGTTCTTATTATTGCCTCGTGTTTTTGATATAAGAGCGTGCCACAGCAGAGACTCTTGACGCAGTAACAATTAGAATGCACAATGTTCACACACAAGACGAAAAACAATTTATTTACACAAGTACAAATTTACACACAACTAAGAATACATATAATACACAAATGCAAACACAACGAAGAATACATACAATACAAAGATTAATAAAGTTTCAAAAGGTCTTACTTTAATTCACTTCACTGAGCGTTTACGCGGACGGGGACGCACTTTTGTTCCGGAGATATTCCGCACGTTTGCCGATGATGGCTACTGTTGAAGGTTCGGGAAGCGGCGTGGTGCCACTTGGGGACGTCTCGGTGCTCCTTCTGCTGGACTTATTTTCTAATGTCAGTAGTTGGGTGTGGATCATTCGTTGCGACCATGTGCAGTTGTAGACGTAGTTTGTGCTGTTGGTACTGGTTGAAGATAGTTTTCTTCAACGGTCTGCAGTAGATGAGGATTTTCGTATAATTGCTGGCCGAGGTTGTGTTCTTCTGAGGCTTTCTGAAGAAGTTGTCTTGGTCAGCCGTTATCTAGTTGGTTGGAGTAGTAGTAGTTCTTCTAGTTTGTAGTAGTAATTCTTCTAGTTGGTTGGAGTAGTAGTAGTCTTCTAGTTGGTTGTATCGGAGGTCGAATGAATCAATGCTCATCGGTCCCAAATTCGCGTGCCAGGACGGAGCAGTAGCTCTTAAGCCCTTTTATCCTGATGACGCCATTAAATTGCTGACGTTAGGGTTTTATTTAAGATGGCTGAAGGCTGGATGGTGGAAGATAAGAACTTCCTGGATCAGAGATGAAATTGGTGAACTTCGTCAGGGTCCCTGGGCTTGTGGTAGGGGGTCAGAACAAGAAATAAATCAATAAGGAATGCTGAGCGAGATCAAAATAGTTAAAAGATTGTCTAAAATCATCAACAGAGGATGAGAGGAAAGAAAAAAGGTCGTAAGTGAAGTGCGGTCGATCAGGCAATGCAGAAACTCGCCTTACGGAGGGCGGAGAAGGTCTTTCAGCCGCTTGACCCGTGCTCTGGGCGCCGGCTTGTCCTGAGGTGTGGTGGTGAGACCAGACACGAGCGGGTTAGAGGAGACGGCCGCTCTGTCCCATGTGCTGGAAGCTAAACCCCTCACGTGGTCAGTAAAGCTCTCTAGGCCCAGGTCTGCGCGGATCTGCGTGTTTCGCACAAACCATGGAGCCCCGACAATCAGTCTCAGTGTCTTGCTTTGCAGTGCTTCAAGCCTGCTCATGAGCGATTTACAGATGTTTGACCACGCGAGGGCCCCGTACGACAGCTGGGGTCTCAGGACGGCCTTGAAGAGATGCACCCTGGTGCACAGGCCAAGCGGGCTCCGAGGCCCAATCAATGAAATTAGTGCGTCCCTCACCTACAGGAACCGATTAGCCACAGACTCAATGTGAGGTCTCCATGTAAGACGTTGATCGAGAACCAGACCCAAGTATCTGACCTGGGAAGACCAGGGGAGGAATGTATCGCCGACATACAAATTATCATCATGCGGCTTGATCTTCGAGGTAAATCTCACTGCTACACATTTGGATTCGTTGATCTTCATCCTCCAGCTGGCCGCCCAGGCCAGGGTCTCGTCCACCGCCGCCTGTAGCCTTTTACAGAGAAAGGACTCGTTGCGAGCGGTGGAGTAAATGACGGTATCGTCTGCGTATATAGCTAATTCGGTTCCAGCGACTCGAGGAACATCGGCCGTAAATAATAAGAACAGCTCCGGGGCGAGTATTGCCCCCTGCGGAACCCCAGCCAAAATGGGACGCAAAATGGTTGGAGTAGTAGTAGTCTTCTAGTTGGTTGTATCGGAGGTCGAATGAATCAATGCTCACAACCGCATCTCAATTTATAGGGAGACTGCTGTTATCTCATTGGTAAAAATAACAGCGTCTCCTATTGGCTCCGACGGAAATAACGGCTGTTTCGATTGGCCCTCCATTCCGTCTCCGTGCATTCTTATGCAGTATGTCGGCGGGTGTTTAGCGGTAACAGTATATAGACCACAAGCATTTTTACCTCCTCATCGTAAACAAAGGACGAATTTCACTAAAACGTATGTGTCACGATCTCTACGTTATAACTAACCTGTGTATTATTGCTCAAGTCTTTCCCCAGTCGAAACCCTCTTGACAATTTTTCGTACAGGGTCGCTCGACGCCGCTATGTCCGTTGCGGGGAATGGGTGGTTCTAAGATATCTCTTAACTGCGATCGAAAGGGTGCAACCTCTCTCTTTCACTTAATTGATGAGCTCCTCCTAATAGCATTCTCATCCGAGAGGAAGGTAAAGAAATTTATAAATATATATATATACCGATATATACATGTATAAATATATACATCCCTGTACATATTTAATTTTGAAAATTATATAAATTTAAAGAATTATTTGTATAATTCAAATTTTCTAAGTACAATCTGTGTAATAAAAAAAAATAAAGAAGGAAATGGACTGACAAATTTAAAAAGAGAAAAATAGGTGTAACTTCTGAAAAGAAAACATTGCACTGCCAATAAAAATTTTAGAAATAAACATTGCTGTTACATCCCAGTGCTTAAATAATATTCGCATCCAATTGACGTATGTAAGCTTTCGTGGTCGGCACAATCATTACATAATGTTAACTGAAAAAGTGTTCAGCAGTACAGCAATACAATGTATACTTATACTAAGAAATATGAAGGCAGTTTACGTGCAAAAATACAAAAAGTATATGTCACAAATAATATTGAAACTCTTAAAATACGAGGGCTGTTCTCTTTCCGTTGAGCCTGGTAAAGTAAAACACAATTTATTTAAAAAAAAACATTTATTTATAATTTTTCAAAATACACTCCTCCACAGTCAATGCATTTATGCATCAGTGAAACCAATCTTGAAAACATTTTCTCCAATCTTCTGGCCGTAGTTTGTTTATTTCATTTTTAAAGGCATCAATCGCTTTTCGGCCTATGTAAAACGTAAACTCTGTTATTTATCCATTACCCGCGGAAATAAGAAGTCATTAGATGCTAGGTCTGGACTATACGGTGAATGACCCATTATTTATATGTTTTGGACATTGAAATACTCAGCTATTCGAGCCGCAGTGTTGGCCCGAGCGTTATCTTATCTTGATGCAAGATGATCCTTCATCTTGGACGTTTTTCTGTCTTTGACATGTTTCTTCTAATTGTAGATTTTACTAACCATTATCAAAACAATCGGATCATGTAAATTGCATTAATTTCATATTTATAATTCTCTTAACATTACCTTTTAAATGCCAGAATTCTAAATAATAAGTTTAAGAATTAAATATTAACGGGAATACTTGTATGTGTTATTTCTATTTCAATCTAAATTTTAGTTTTATGAAACATTTTAATTATCTAAGTTAATAAAAGTAAAAACCCGACTCACATCCAAGAACTACAATAAGTAATCGTTGACGTTAAATAATCTATATAACAAAAAAAAATGAAAGACGAGAATATGTGAATTTAAAAAAAAATTAAAAGCAAAACTAAAAGTGACCTACAAACTTTTATATAACTAAAAATGCAATCTCCCAACTCTCATTTGAGTGAACGTTCTTTTATCAATTCACGGCTCGCAGTACAATAGGCTCTCAGCAAATGAACGGCACTCCTGCGCTTTACAAATACTTTAACGACGCAGTGTGAAAACAATGTTATCGTTTCACCCAATTCCAATAAAATATATATCTTTGTCAATTTATTGGAAATTGCTAGTCATTTCGTAGTGATTCGCGATCGCTATTAGAAGAAATCTAAATTGTGTTTAATTACGCAGATATTGTTCGACGAATTTTCTATTGAAATGAAATGAAAAGGTCGGAGGAAAATTTCAATAAATTTAAGTGTTTCATTCAATTTTAAAGTAGCCAAATATATCCCTATATTCTTCTTATTGGATATAGGAAATTATAATTTTAATTTACTTTCGATAAAATATACTTAGCAGAACGTATATTTTATATTAATGAATTTTCCAAAAGATATATCGTAATTTAAGAAAAAGTCAGTAGATAATATAGTGCACTGCAAGAATAGCTTTATCCGCATGCTCCCAAACATTAAGCAATTATTCTTTTAAATCTTTAACAAATTTTTGGTCTTCTTTGAAAGTGGAAAACTAAAATTTCATTATGCTGTTTATACCTGATTTCAACCTTGTAACAACAGCACAATTCCAAACAGTAAAGATTAGCCAGAAAACGATAGTGTTTTACACAATTAGAGGTAATAGCACTATGTTTTAATTTTCTGAAATAGACACCAAAAAGTCATATAAAGCTGTAGTAGTAGAAGACTTACTCATACAGAAACCATGCCGGTGCGATGGTAGGATGTTGAATACTTGAACCTGTATGTTTCAACCTAGTGTTCCTTTGATGTTGATACCCATGAATCTTTCCAGCTTATAGAAGGTTCTTTCCAGTGACCTTCGTGTTCCAAGTATTCCGTCTTGCGCTTTCCTTGCTAATCTGTCATTTTTGATATGTTCTTTAACTGTCTTCGATGCGGTCGCCCTCATGTTGCGATGTCCAACACTTGACGTTCAGGTCTTATGTTCTGGTTTCGGATTATATATCTTAGTATGTACGTCGAGATGTTTCTTAATATTTCCATTCTTGTTGTCTGTTTATTATCAGCCCTTGTTTCCATAACATACGCAGTTATGATTCCTACGCATATTTTATATTATCTGTTTTGGGTTTCTTCACTTATAAATTTAATGCACCATATGACATCTCTATAGTCTACGAATATTCTGCATGCATTTTAGACGTCTTAGACAACATGTCAATTTTTTGCAATTGTTTACTGCCAGAAACTTTCCATTTTCTCTACCAGTAAGGAGCTGGTTTTGAAATTCAATTTTCCTCTAATATGTACTTTTAATTTAATTAAGTGCCGTCAGCAACGTAATTTTTGTTTGGTTGACAAATTCCAACTATTTTGGCTGTTCGTTATTTTTGGTTACCCCTGTATATTGGACCGCGCAATGCAATATTGTTTTCGTAATTAACATTTTATTTATTCTTCTTGTAGTTTAAGGTGGCACCTGTAATCGACATACCAAATTATCGATGCGTTTAGATTAAAGATCCCTTATCGCTATGTTGTAATCTATCCTCCGTTAACACTGTTTTAATTAGTTCAGTAATTATTACCTTTGCTTCATCTACTACGTAATGTTTCTACTTGGCATTTTGTTAATTATGCATTTGTTCATTGCAATTATTTATTTGCAAGGTCAATTGTGTTTTACTTAGTGGAGGGGATTCTTCTGGTGTGTTGTCGCAAGTGGTGTCGAATTGGTTCTATTTTGTCATACCCTTCTAAGTTGAACGTGGAAATTCTTAATTATTATCTAGAATCTTGAGTTTCTATTATCTTATAGTATATTGGTATTTGACGTTGTAATAAACGATGTAAAGGCACAACTCGGTGTACATTTGGTTTTGTCAAAGAAATTAAATGGATGTTGGTTGCTATTAGTTATTACTTGTGATTCTATATTGAAGACTAATTTTTTTGCTTTCCAATTGGACGTTCCATTATATCAGTTCCAAATTTTTATTACTAGTCGTCGTATTCCAAACGTTGATTCCGTATCAGGAGCTGCCGCATCTTTACAATGTTGAGACCTGCGTCAGTGAATCGAAGTTGGTAACATACCGCAGATATATCGCATGTATCAGCAACCGGCGATCAAATATCGTAATGTTGGATTTGTATGAATTATTGTTTTTGTAAGCTAGGATTATATATTTCAATTCTGCTTAAAGCGTTTCGTAAACATATAAATTGGGGACAAAATTCAATTTTCTTTTAGAGCTTATTTGTTACTGTTGAATTAGGGTTTACAATGGGAATATTTTGAGTACAATTGTTCAAATTTGCTATTATAATTTTAACTATACCAAGTGTTAACTAATTATGTAACTTGTATCTCAACTTTTATGAAACGTAATTATTGCATAGTTTCATTTTTGTTTGTCAGTCAATGCTTATTTGCAGCCAGTATTATAATGTGCTAGCTTGATTATTTGTGCTTGTTCCATTTTTTTCATACCTCTTGTGTTGCATATACACCTTCTGTGAATTTTGGATGTGACCTTGTGATTTTGGGTTACGTTTACTAGATATTTTTAGATACCTTTTGCACGTTGCTGTAAGCTGGAATCGCCCCACCGTGTCTGACTCAGTATTAAGTCTAATTTTATCTATGATTTATGTGCGACTAATGAGATCTCCTTACGTGTGTTGATTATTAATAGGCCAATTGACAAGAGTCATTATACGTTAAATAACATAACTTCTACTTAGTTAAATTTTTTAGTCAATACTTTCAATCAGTTCTTTTACAATTTTGAGCTATTAAGCTGACAAGTGTAAGTTGACATAAATCTCTTTAGTTAATATATTTTTACTTATTTTATGTAACATCTGTAGTTTTTTTATTTATTTGTTACATGTAATATTACTTTCGAGTAGCGATTAGTTTTCCAACTTCTTTAAAATATGTAACCTTGCACTATAATTGGTCTCTAATATTATTGTTATTTCTTATTATTAAGAATAAACTTGTTGACTAGGGTATGCTGTCTTATTTATAATTGTCGGCTTACTTTATCCCTGAGAGACTCCTTATCAGGTCAGGGGCATGTTTTATTAATCAGGGGAGTGGCGTCTTAAATTAGTTCATCGTTTGACAGATTTTGTTAGACTCACGACACTCTCCATTGACGCAAGCGACGACAGAGTTACCTGTTTTACCGACCGAAAGCGAAAGGGAAGTACAGGTAATGTGACAGATGTCTTGAAGGTGTCGGGTTTAATACTGTAACGAAACAGGTGCACAGAGAAAGGTATACTTCCGAGCGACAATAAAAAGAGGTTGTAAATCATCTCGACGCGACTGGTAAACATCATAAAGCAATAAATCATCCATTTGCGTTGTACTGCAAAGAGACAGAATGTCTATCGAATGTTCTACAAACATCGAGAGGAAGATGGAGTTTACGCGAATGCTTCCAGATGTTTCGTATGTGTATATAAGGCGGCTGGGTTACCGATGGATGAGTAATTCCGGAATAAGAAAGTCCTTAAGTAGTCGCGTGCGGAACAGTAAAATAAATATAAGAAATAAATAAATAGTTCCTTGAGTGTAGCCGAAGAAAAGACAAAATATTAGAGTGTTATATAAATAGAAATGATTTAAATATACAGACATATTAGTAATAGAAATAAATACCTGTGTTAATTTAAATCGTAGTAGTTTAAGTGTGATACATTAGTTTTATATTTTTATATTATAATTAATCTTAAGTGTATGAATATACAGACTGTTTTAAATAAATACATTGCACGAGTTGTTTATTGCGAACCCGAAAACGTTACAATACGTTTAACTAGAGATTTAGTAACTAGTAACTGGAAGGGTTGAATACTGAATTGTCCCAAATTGTCAAAAAAATAGATGGATTTTTAGTTTTAGGAGCGCCATACTTTTTTGGCCTATTTACGATGAATGAATTAATTAAGGGCCGTAACAGTCAAGTCAAAATTTCATAATTTCAAAATTGTCCCGGTGCGTACATGCCTTAAACCACCGAAAAAACCGAATCCTTGACAAAACACTTTCTCCGTAGACCCGCTGAAACTTTTCAAAAGTTCCCGTTGCAGAATGTTCAACTTTAAAGCAAAACCTGGTAGCCCACGGTTGCTGTAATTTTTAGAATAAATGAGAGAAAACTGTTTCACGAAAAAATAGTTGCGGTCAACCAAATGACTCTACCAAACTCAAGCTCATGCTGAAAGGGTATCACGTGTTTACTTACCACCCCTCTAAGTCACGCATGTTGCCAGATCGAACGCTACATTATCAGCCTCATTACTTAATTTACACACCTCATATGTGCATCACGATAATTTTAATTGTATGTAGATATGTCCAGTCTAGCAAACTCACGTTTTAAGTAAAAATTAAAGATTTGGGGTTGTCGATTTGATGCAAATTTGTGGCTAATTTTACAGCGCTCAGTTTTATACTAAAGAATGCTATTAAATTATATACCTATTTGTTTACATGTGCGTGTTTTATTTCCTCTGAGATTACAATTCAACATGACTTTTGTATTAATTAGCACTTTAATATGTTAATTAATACCACATAAATAAGTATTTGAAACACGATCAGACTATCTACAAGCCCTGAGTATAAATAGAATCCGAATAATTTGATTATAAGCATTATCACCCAAGTACCATTAAACTTTTATATTTAGTTACTGCGTATCATTATAGAGTCATATATGCGGAAGAACTAGGCACGGAAATTTTAAAATCTACAGCAAAGCATTTTCTATTCAATACCAATCAATTATTGAACTTTTAGTAAATATTATTATCACAATTGATGTTCAATAGATTTTTTACAATATATAACCTATACATATTGTAAAGAATCTGCTGATCACTAGCTTGTTTTCGGATAATAAAAAGATGCAATAAGGTGTTTTTGAATTTTCCTCAATTTTCGTTGTATGTAGAATAAAACATTTACATCATTCTCTTATTGCAAAAGTTCTAAAAAATAATTCCTTCTTAAATTACCTAAGTGACTATCAATTCTTTCTCCAACCTTTTTTCTCAACAAGAAAAAGGAGCATATAATTTAATCACTTTTAATTAAAAACGATCACCTTTCGCAATAGCAATACCTGACCGGTAAAATCGTGTGGCCGTAACTCAATAGAACAGCAGCGCTCTTAATTAAAAACTCAATTTACGAAAGCCTATTGCCACTCCACAACGACAGTCAATACAAATTGAAGCTTGTACGTACACCCGTGCTTGTGCTAGGTCTTTGTTGAAAGCTCGATACTTCTTTGTGAGAAGCTGCAATCAGTAACTGTGTTCCAATTTTATTTTGTTTGCTCATCACTCTGCACTGTATACACACAAGGGCTGAAAAAATCTTTAATGACATACATTCCATGGAAATTGCATGGAATATGTTTGAGAAAGGTTTCAAAGTTAAAGCAAGAGAAAAAATTAGACGTTCTTCTTTAATTTACATTTTGTGATGAAACTCGACTATAGTTTGCTTATTTTTAGTAAAAAAAATGTATTATTATATATTAAAATAAGTTCGTCAATTAATAATCTTATAGAACATTGTGTAAATTAATTATAAAAATGGTGGACGTGCCGGATTAAATTATATTTGTAGCTTAATAATTTTTGTAAACTTATTTAAATAGAGGGTGTCCCAGAAATAAAAAGACGGAGTAGCAGGTATGTAAAGTCCGAACAGAAACAGGCCCAAATATACCGCAATAACGATGAAATTAAAAATTTAATTTTCTATGTTGTTTTTTAGATAAAAAAATTACATTACGGACCTGGCACAGAATGTATGTTTGTAAATACACGTAAGAATGCTCATTTGTAAATAGAAACAAACACGCATTCATAGATAAATACGCTTTTATTTGTATAAAACGAGAAAAAAAAACGTTCGTACTCATTCAATAAAACATATTTTTTGCCAGATGGGCGACCCACTTTCTTCCAGACAATAAAGATTGTTTTTATTTTTAAAATAGGAAGGTTGTTGCTCTTTAATGTGTTTGTAGTCGGAAATAGCTGATTATTATTACTTTAGAATATTCAATAAATCGTAGTTTTTCTAGATTACAGTAAATATCAAGAATTTAATTATTTTTTTTCTAGCAATGGTTTGATATTTATTATGAAGTATCTATTCCTCCTCCTTTTTTTTAACACAAGTAATATGGTGGTCCTGAAAAGGACCGATTGTGAAAGTGAAACAGATGGATATTTAGTCCAGGGTCGGCGTAAGGCCAATTGAATTCTTTATTATTTTTTTTCTGCCGTCTGCGCACGAATAAAGACTTGATATTTTGAGGGTACGTTTTTACACAATCTAGCTTCCGATTTCTGCTACTCCGTCTTTTTATTTCTGGGACACCCTGCGTATAATTGAAAGAAAAATAAATTGTAAAGTACATAAACGAACATTTTTGAATAAAAATACGAAATTACACATCAAAATTAGTCAAATTTTAAAAATAATATTTTACCAAAAGCTGAAGTCAGTGAACATTGTAACTGAATTGCCTTTATCCAAAACATCTAAAATTATTCTTACAGCCTCATTACAATAACGATAAACATACTTTTTGTCAGTTATACTGTTTTCTTATTTACACCCATATTTCAGAATGTTTTAAATCATGTTTTCATAAAGAAATAAAAATATATTGCATTAACACAAATTGTGCGATGTCAGTATACATACTGTCCTTTTCAAAAAAAAATTAACAACATTAAATTAAACATCGGCAATATCGGAAAATGTCGAAATAGTATTTTTACATTACTATGGTACTTTGTCACAAACTCCTATATTAGCTTAATACATATATTTATAAATATCTAGAGAAACTAAACAAAATATGTGTTTAAAATTTCTTGTTACTAATTATATTTTAATTTTTTAGTTCCTTTGACATAATTTGTACAAATTGCCATCTAACATAATAGATACCGGGTGTATTATGAAAAACCTTTCGTGCTGTAACTTTTTTATTTTTTATACGAATGTAATAAATTATACTTCGAACTAAATCGCTTTAAAAACACTGTAACGTGATCCGCTTTGAATTTTTTTTTTACACTTTGTTTTTGACAGACAGCAGCAAACTGTGTTTTTTTAAATTGTACTATATTATTTTTTTTTACTTATTCAAATATATTTTTTTTCTGAATATGAAACTGTAAACAACGATACCCTTGTATGAAAAAAAAAACGAGAAATTGCAGGTTTTTTTTTTTTAGTTCAATTTATTCTGGTTTTTCCGAACACAGAGATTTCTTAAATGCATTTTAAATACTCTATTTTATTTTATTACCAGCAAATGTGTGTACCATTTAAAATCACTTACTTTCAATACTATATAATAAAGTATTATAAATCAATGTTTTCAGTGTTTCATCAGCACGTTCATCAGTTTCTTTAGACTTCGTTACAGACAGTAAGATAATCAACATCTCTCGTTAAATAACAATTGTGAGATTTACTTTGTAAGTGTTTTTATTAAAATAAATAAAATTGTGAAAACACTTCGTCGTGTGTTGTGGTCAGATGAATGCACTTTTGGGAAAAATGGTTTATTCAACAGAAATAATCATCGCCATTGAGCAGTGAAAATAACCATGTTGTGGTGCAACACAATTTTCAAAATTGGTTCAGTGCATGGTGTGGCATTTTAGGCGATAGACTAGTAGGGCCTTTTTTTGTTGAGGGTAATCTAAACCAAGAAAAATATAATAATTTGTTATGCAATGAAATAGGCGATTATTTGGATGAGTTGCCACTTGCTGAGTTAAACAGGGTAGTGTTCCAACAGAACGGTGCCACACCCCATAATGCACGAATGAATACTGATTTTCTAAATAATTATTTTGGCGTCAGATGGATGGGCACTTACGGACCTATTAGATGGCCTGCTAGATCGCCAGATCTGAATCCACTGGATTTTTTTCTGTGGTCTTACATTGAAGATCATGTCTATTTGACTCCACCTGATACCAGAGATGATTTAGTAAGAAGGATAGTACAAGTATGTCATGAAATACCACCAAATCTTATATTAAACGCAGCAGTTGGAGTTAATAGAAGGTGTCAAATGTGTCTGGAACAAAATGGGGCCAATTTCGAACATTTGATTCATTAAAAGCTATGATAGCTTGATTTCTGCAAATTTCGTAGTTTTTTTTTTAATAACAATAAATTTGTCACTCAATTTAATGGAGGTGTCTTCAGGAAATAAATCTTTATTAGAATAAGTAAAAAAAACTATGTAGTACAATTTCAAAAAAAAAAGTTAACTACTGTCTGTCAAAAACGAAATGTCAAAAAAAATTTTTTTTAATAACTGGTTACAGTGTTTTAAAAACGATTTAATTTGACATATCATTCATTAAAATCAGATAAAATATAAGGAAGTTACAGCACCAAAGGTTTTTCATAATACACCCGGTATATTTCGCAAATAAATAAAAATAATTATTTGTTATACATATTCAGTATTAGTGTTACTAGCTAAGTTTGAATTCGGATACACGGACTTACATAATTAACTAGAGAACTTAATGATAATCATGTTTGTCAATGTATGTGTTTATAAATGTAAGAAAATTTTAAATCTCTACTTTTAAAGTAATTAGAAAATCATATGTTCCATCATAATAACCTAAAATTATAAAATTTACTATTTCCTAAATCATGGGTATGGAAATACATCTAGATATTATCATTATCTAAAGTTAAATGGTTTCATGAATATAAAATTATTCTTTACCAGAATTTAAGTGGTTATAAAATTAAAACCTACCTTTTTCAGTACGACATTAGTCATGTATTCCATATAAAAACAGTGTTGTTGTTTGGACAAGTTAAAGCATCTCTTTTTTTTTTAAATAATTGTCGCAAATGGAATTTCTGCCCTTGGAAGTGGTTTTTACATGTTTATTAAACGTATTGATTCTTGTATGATTCTTTTATTTGGTATATTAGGAAAGAAATATATGTGTTATTGATATAAGACATTAATGACACAAAGTATAACCCGAAAAAAAAATAAAACAGAAATAGTAATCATATTTTTTATGTAAAAATAAATTATATCATTACATACTTCATCATTATTACCAGATATCAATTTAAACCAGAACCATATTTATTAAATAACTATTGGTATACGAGCATATGAGTTATTTAGTTTTATCTTAGAAATTATAATATATTAAAACTAGATCTTACCAATAGTACCAATAATTTAAAACTTATGACCCTACTCGATATAAATGAGCGAATTTGAAGTTATTTACAGGCGCGGATTAATGGGGAAATTGGAAAAGATAAATATAAAAGAAAGAATAATCAATATTATACAAGAGTTAAAGAGTATCATGTTCTAAAAATATAAAATTGATAGTTATTGGTTTATTATTTAATATCTGAGCTAGTTGCAGATCAAAAGATATCGTCAAAAAATCCAAATATAGTTGTTCTAAACAAAGTTACAAAATCTTACATCCATATCAAATCCGTGAGTTTTCGAAAATAAAGATTCTGACAAATTTTCCATATTAGTTTTACATTGTTTTTTCACTCACTTGTAAATATTAGTAGTATTTTATCTTGATAAATGTAAAATAGTGGAAGAACTAAAAAGACTAGTCTTATTTACTAATCATATGTAATGTTTTTGTTTAAATTTGTATTTATATAAAAGTTATCAAAGCATACTAGAGAATGTGTTCAATTTTATGAAATGTAAAATAATATAAATAATGTTTAATCAAATATCTACTAAACACCGTAGTAACAGAACAATTTCTATATTCAGAATTTCTGGAGATAAAATGAATCCCCACCTAAACAAAGTAACGCCCTATCTTGGATCTCAAGAATATATCAAATATTTGACTGCAGGTAGCGTACTAAAACAGTGCTAAAAATGCATTTCGTACTTATCAAATTACACGTTTATCTTAATAAATACAAAAAAATGTTACTAGAAATTAATATTCACAATAATATTTTATACGTCTCTACGCATTTTATGTATCGGTTGTCTATTTATATTTAATATTTCATAATTATTAATAAAAAATGGAAAAAACAAAATGTGTAGGGACTTCTAGATTAACATTATAAAAATATTTCATCCAAATCATTTTTGCATTAAGTTTACAGGTATCCTGTATTCTGTTAATATTTGAAAATGTACTTATACAACACCCAATCAGATAAAATAAGCTATAAATCATATACTCTAATTGACAAACATATTATACCACACCACATTGAATGTGATCTTTTACAAGCAACAATTAACTCAAAATTGGTCAGTTAAATTTTATTATTACAGTTCATTTACTAAAGAATGGTTAAATGTAGCTACATCTACCTTATATTGCATTTAATACAATAAATTCAAAATAATTTAGCTTAATTATAAGAACCTTCATAAATATTATAGTAACACGTTCCAGAAACTCTAAATACAGATATATATATATTACATTTATATCACAATGGTTACTGGTTCTTTTCTGAAGCAGTGATACTCCCCTAAGTGTTACTGAAGGTGAAAAATCGCAGTATATATTTTATATAAAATCCACTTCGCCCAGTTACAATATATATAAAGTAGAAAAATCATTCGTACGAAATCAACTTATCGTCTGCGAACTTCTTTTTCCCTTTTTGGTTTTTTTTTCTTTGCTCCTATACACACAAAAAAAACCGCCAGTGTGAGATGAAAAAAAAGACGATTTGGCCGGGGTTTAATCTAGGAACAGTTGCCGGTGCTGAGGTCGGAAGCCGGGAATTGATGGCCACCGAAATTACTTGGAGAGAAAGAGGACGATGGTTTTCCCAAAAAATAAAAAATATTATGCTTTTCGTATAGAAATAAAGGTCATAACGACATGGCGGCCGAGTGAAACGGACCGAAAACGAAAAGTACAAAAGAGAAAGCAAGAGATCGTGAAAAGAAAAGAATAGCATTACAGAGAAAGAAAAAAGGAAAGTGAAATAATCCTGTTGGACGTCAAAGTTCGACTGCGACACCGTTAAAATATTAAACAGACCAACAATTGGCAATAGAAAGGCATTCAGACATAACGTTAAAAACTCTAATGTGTACGTATAATATACAAAATTAATGTTAACTGTTCTGCTAGCAGGAAAAATAGACAATGCGTTTTGTTCGTTTTATAAATGGTTCTAATGGGACCATAGGGAAATTACACTCGCGGCGTTGAAGAATGTTGTTAACATCGGCGCGAATGAAAATATGCAATTGAATTTTTTTAGCAGGGACTTATTGTTGTTATATTCGAAATTCAAATTTATATATGTACGATATTGTAATAATACAAAGGACCACACTTAGTCACATTTTACTTAAATCTAAACATGAGTATATACAATTTATTTAGTAAAAATAAACGACACCAACAAATGTGAAGAAATTTTATAATTGACATGTTTTAGGTAAATTGAATCAAAACCTAGATTTATAAAATAATTGGCATAATACGTAGCCTGTATAATATACTTGAATTTATGTTATCGTTCAAATTGAAATAAGTTTTACATTTTTAACATTCTAGTTATTAAAATATTTATTTATTTTTATTATATTGTGTATTCAGGTTTGAATTAATAAATCTGTATTAAGGCTATACGCCCGGCCTCGAAATCGTTTTTTCCATTTCCTAATCGTATTGTTCATGAAAACCTTGCCGAGTTTACACGCTAATTTAAGAAAAAAATGCCTTTCAATGGATAAATCGTAATTTCTTCGAAATTGTCCAAAGGGCCCTAAATAAAAATAAAAATGTAAGAAATTTCAAAAAACAAGCCTTTATTTAAAATTATGTAACACTCAACAGCAATATATAAATTTTATTTTTTCTTAATTTTTAAAAATAAGGTCACGAAACGGAAAACAAAATTTTGAAATTTGGGCGAAATTCACTAAAATCAAATAGAGTATGTGGTACGCTCGCACATTGTGTCGAGAGGTAGCTCCGCCTACCATTTCGGGCAGTTTCTACGCAGTTTGTAAAATACTTCTGAGATCGGTGTATGTTAAGAAAGTAATCGTTACTCGGACATTATTTTATCGAAACCGTTGATATTTTCTTTACAATATAGTGTACATATACAGTGTCAGCGTCACAATACTTCCTTATACTACGTATCAGAAAGTAAAAGCAATATCTCTTCCCGTCCCTAACGCTATACCTGCTAGAAGCGCATGCTAGGACTCACACGGCTTGCGGGCAGGGAGTATAATTATTATATTTGACTCGCAATAATTTGCTTCTGAAACGATCTAGAGATTTATTTCTTGCACAAAAAATAATTTTGGAATGTTGGCTTTATTTTGTTTCACATATATATGGGTAAATTCTGAAAAATAAGATTAGTTACTCGATAGCTGAAAAATATCTTACACAAATTGGTGGTCTACTAAAACTTTTTTTTTATAAAATTTACACACCATAAAGAAAAATCGAAAACACTAGTATCATCCAAATACTTTAGGGTATAACCTTAAAAAAAAACAGATCCCTAGCTCTCTGCATTGCTGAGATATCACGAGATAAGTATTAATAATTGAAGAAAATGAAAATTTTAAAATTTACACAAAAAAACGATTTTTCGACCTTTTTGCGATTTCGATTTTATTTTACAACTCAAAATTTGAATCCGGCAGGTGATTTTACATATCCAGCTTCACTTTTTTTGTGTGTTTGAGAAAATATAGATTGTATAATTTAGGGGCGGTTGCTTCCCGACTGCCAAACATGTGCGCCAACCGGCGATTATCTGAGACCATAACGCAGCCATAAATTACAGGCAGATTAGATTAGGTGACAAGTTCTTTTCTCTATCTTTTTCCTCAGCATAAGACAGAGCACGCGGACCCTTAAACATTTGTCTTTTATTTACATTTGCACGAAAAGCAGTGGTACGCCTATTTCAAATCGAACTCAGCTTGAAGCGGGCGTCCAGCCTTAAAGTTACATCCAGACATCAGAGTTTTTTTTATAATATTAATTATGTGATCGAATCTACGCATAACTCTTACATTCAAATTAATAATATAAGTTATTATATTCTTGTTGTACCATTTGATTGATACTCTTTATTTGATTTTTATTAATTATTGCTGTGAGATGCATAATCTTAGGAGACGTTCTATAGTAATCACAACAACATGTACTAAATATCTAATAACTAGTGTTGATACAATGGTTCAATACGAATTAATACGGAATGATAACTATCCTAAATGTCTTGTATTATCATTAATTAAAACTTTTATTATTAAGTTGAATATAAAAGGTTTGCTGCATAGCATACTCATATTAATTGATATGTAATATAATATTTTGTTTTGCTTTCTCAATTTAATAATATAACATGTGCGTGTCATACACATATTTTATTTGAAAAGAGTAGGAATAAATTTGCTAGAACTTCTATAGACATTTAAAACTTATCATTGAAACCTATTTCATAAATAAACGTTGTTGAAAATGTATTTAAGAAATATTGTTCAATATTCGAAACAATACAACTATAATGTCAAAAGATCTATAAAACTAAATGCTATTTATTCATAACGTGTCTCCAAAGATTGAGTTATTCACTAAATATTTGTTATTTTAGCGTGTTATCTTACACGCCTAATATATTTTGATCGTCATCTAGAAGCATATTGCTAATACGGCAGATAGTTCAAAATAAACTTCTTCCACATTTTTATTCTTTAATTAATAACGTTTCAGTGCCTTTCGATGGCGACTACAGATATTGAGAATAAATAGATGGTATCGATAGTATGACTATAAAATTGATTACTTACGGTTACTGATTAAAATTGCACATAGACCTAACTAGACATCAAGCATGGCGGGTGGAGGGTTACTTCAAAAATATGCCATGATCGTCAATTTTTCGGATCCGTTTTTCTTTCGCATTTGTCAGTGGTTCTATTTCATGCCGTTAGAATGTGTTAGAATAATAAATTTGTCTTCTTTTTCTTCTTCTTCTTCTTCGTACGACTAGGATTTCTCCTGTTTGTCTACCTCTTATTCGGTTTCGGTTGTTGTTGATTGTATATTGTCTTGCTATCTCTTTTTTTGGTCTTCCTACTGCTGTATGGCTTATTGTTTTTAGAGATGTTTGCTAGTTGGTCTGATTGCAACCTATCTACGTGTTCGTTCCATTTTTTCTTTGTCTTTTCCACCCATTTGTTGACGTCTTGTATGTTACATTGCTCTCGTATGCTACTATTTGTTTGTCTATCTCTTAGTGTCACTCCTGTTATCGATCTTAATACTTTCATGTCCACGTTGTTTATTTTCTGTTTTGTTCCCTTTGTGTCTGCCCTTGTCTCTACTGCATATGTTAAAATTGGTCTCACTGTTGTTTTGTATACTTTAAGTTTGCCTTCTGTAGTCATAAATTCGTTTCTCCATATGGTTTGTCTCAAACAGCTACTCACTTTCATCGCTTTAGTCGCTTGCTTTGTTGCTTCCGTCTTCAAGCTTCTCTCACTGGTGAGTTCAACTCCCAGGTAGTTGAATGTCATCACCTGTTCTATGCTTTTGCTCTCCAGTTCTAGTTTACATCTGTGTGGTTCTCTGCTAATTACCATGCACTTGGTTTTTTCCGCTGAAATCTGCATGTTGTATTCTTGTGCCCTAATATTAAATGAGTGGAGTTGTCTTTGCAGGTCATCTTCGTTACTAGCCACCAATACTGGGCCATCTGCGTAGCATACTATATTAATTTTATGGGGTCCCATTCTGTACCCCTCTCTCTTTTTCACTTCGTTGATTGTTTGGTCCATTATCATATTGAACAATGTCGGGCTAAGCGAGTCCTCTTATCGTATTCCTCCTTTTATGTTAATGTATCTCGTTTCTCCTCTTGGCATTCTGACCTGGGTTTTGTTACCTATGTTTATTTCTTTAATTAATTTTATTATGTCATCGTCTATTTTTTTTGTTCGTAATAGTTTTATGATGTCCTTCCGTCTTACCTTATCGAAGGCACTTTTTAGTTCTACGGATGATGAAAGTCGCGTCTATAGTGCTACGATTTTTTCTGAAGCCTTGTTGTTCCTCGGCTATATCTAATCTTTCTTCTATCTTGGCTTTCACTATTGCAGTTAGCAGTTTCAGCATGTTATTCAATAAGCTGATTCCTCGATAGTTTTGTGGTTTCCTCCTGTCTCCTTTTTTTTGGTATTGGTATCAGTATACTGTCTTTCCATTCCACTGGTGCTTTTCCACTGTTAATAATGTCGTTGAATAGTTTCTGAATCCAAGTGCATAGCGTTTTCCCTCCATATTTTATCAGTTCATTGCATATACCATCTGGACCCGGTGCCTTTCTGTTCTTTAATCGTTTTATTCGCATGTTTATTTCTTCCTCTGATATCTGTACTCTATCATTGTTCGCCTCGTTGTTTTCATCATCCTCTTCTTCTGTTTCTCCATATAAATTTGTGAAGTGTTCGGTCCACTGTTCTTCTGTGATATCGTTTATTCCTATGAATTCATTCATATCATTTCGTTGTCTCCTTATCATTTTTCACACTTTTCTTTGTGATCCATATAGGTCGCGTTCCATGTCTTTTGTAAATTTTTCCCAGTATTCTTTCTTGATGTTGTCTATTTCTTGGTTCACACTATTTCTTGTTCTTACGTATTCTTCCTTATTTTCTCCTGTTTTGTTTCCTTTATATGTTAAAAATGCTTTTTTCTTTTCTTGTGCTAGTATTTTAACCCTTTCGTCGTACCATGGTGTTTTATATTCTCGTTTATTTCTGTTAGCTTTCCAAGGCTTCTTCTGCTGCCTTTTTGATACTTTCTTTAATGATTTTCCAGCAATCTTCTATATCTGTTATTGTTTCTAACTTATGCATGTTTAATTTCTCTTTTAGTCTGTTATGATAGAGGAGTTTCGTCCCTTCGTTTTCAAGGCTTTCTATATTCAATCTTTCCTCAGTTATTACGTTTTTTATTTTAATAGGGTTTATTGTTATGTTTATTTTCCCTAGAACGAGTTCATGATCCGATCCTACATTAGCCGAGAACAGAGTACGCACGTCTAATATATTTCTGGGATGTATTTCTCTATTCGTTATAATGTAGTCGATCACGGAGCTACGGCCTCTAGTATCTGACCACGTGATTTTGTGCTGTTTGGGGTGTTCGAAGTACGTATTATTCATTCGGAGACTGTTTAGTAGGCACTGCTTCTTGTGGTATCTAAAAGGTCCTGCAGATTCTCATAGAAAGTGACTTTTTGTTCCTTACTTTTTGTGATGTCCGGTGCGTATACAGAGATGACATTCAATGTAGTATTTTCCAATTTCATAGTGACCAGCATCATATGTTCATCCATATATTTTACGTTTGAGATACTATTTTCATATTTTTTGTGTATTAGCAGCCCTACACCTCCTTGAGCCCTTTTGTCCTTATCTACTCCTCTGTAAAATAATATAAATTTATCTACGTTAATGCTTCCTTTCCCTTTCTTTTTCGTTTCGCTAAGGGCACATATCTTCGGGCCTTGGATGTCTCCCTTCCGGATACTAAACCGATTAGGTTGGGAAAGTTCGACGCTTCCAAATCCGATCGTAAGAGACCTATAAAAATTTCTCTATCTTGTGTGGGCCAGGTGAAGGATGCTCTCAGGAACTCCAAAAACCTGGGAATCGTCGACAGGCTTAAATCAATCAGGCTTTCAAAAGATAAAACCCCTTTTCAAATGAGACAATACAAGACTTTACGTCAAGAGCTACTTGATCGTAGAACGGCAGGCGAGCGTGACTTAAGAATTAAGTATGTGAATGATGTTCCGAGGATCGTGAAATCTTCGACTGATTTAAACTAGATTTGTCCAACAGTACTACTAAGACATGCCTAGATGGACGGAGTGCTCCTCTACGAATTTACTACCAAAATGTACGTGGTTTACGGTCTAAAGTTAATGAGATTTACTGTTGTAGTCGGTCTTCGGGGTTCGATGTCATTCTGCTTTCCGAAACTTGGCTTTCGCCGGATATATCTAGCGAAGAATTGTTTGATTCATACTACTCCGTGCTCAGAAAGGATAGGGACTTCGCCGCTGTTGGGCATTCTGCTGGTGGTGGTGTGCTGGTGGCTGCGTCTCCGTCCGCTCCGGTTGTCCCGTGTGACGTCTCCTACATATCTGCCTTGGTACCCTTGGTGGACATAGTTGTATCTAAGTGTAATTTCATGTCATCAAGTGTTTATGTAGTGGTGCTGTATGTTCCACCGAGTATTAGCAATGACGATTTTGAATTATGTTTTGAAGATTTAGCTCTTAGTCTTGTTGATAAAAATGTATTTATGTGTGGGGACTTTAATTGTCCCAGATTTAGTGCCTACAATAGAATGCATGATTTCAGATATAGAACCTTGAACAATTTTATGATTACGCTTAACTTAGTTCAACTTAACACAATTGTGAATAGAAACAATAGACTGCTGGATTTAGTCTTCGCTAGTATCGGCCTTTCTAATAACATACACCATGATCCCAGTTCCTTGGTTCCTGAGGATCCTCATCACCCTGCTCTTAATATCGAGATGAACTTTCATATCGAATCCACAACAGCATTTCCGTCCAATATCAATTCCAGGTATAACTTTCGAAAAGCCAATCTCCCTGCCCTATACAATGATCTCTGTGGCGTCGACTGGACGCAACTGGATGAATGCTCTGATGTTAACGTCGCTGTCTCAAAGTATTATGATATCCTATATTCTGCTATAGACCTGCACGTTCCAAAATACTCATCAACATCTCACCGATTTCCTAGCTGGTACGACTCCTCATTAATCAAGTTTTAAATCTCAAGAATTTTTACCACAAGAAATGGAAATTATCGGGATTACTAATCTTCCAGGGTGAATTTGTCAGAGTACGTAGATTGGTCAAGTTGGAGGCACGTAGAGCTTATGGTACGTACTTGTTGAATTTGGAGAGCAACATATCTAAAAATCCCAGGGCGTTTTGGCACTTTGTTGGTCAAAGAACGGGAAAGTCAAGAATTCCCGGTACGTTAAGACATGGGGAGGAGGAGCTTACTGCTCCGGACGAAATTGTAGAAGCTTTTGCTAAAATATTTTCTGAAGTGTTTCAACCATGTTCTATTTGTGTCTCATAAATGCCCATGTTTGCTCTAGCAGCTTTGTTATGGAGCCCTTTTCGACAGGTGAGACTCTGACTGCTTTGAAACACCTTAAAGCTGACTTTACTTCAGGTCATGATGAGTTGCCCAACTTTTTGCTTAGGGATTGCGCATCTGTTTTATGCGCTCCGTTGTGTGTGATCTTTAACCTTTCTCTCCGAACATCAACTTTTCCTGAAATCTGGAAAATAAGTAAAATTAATCCTGTCTTTAAGAAGGGTAAGAAAGATGATATCTTGAACTACAGACCAATCAGTATATTGTCGGGGAGTTCCAAGGTATTTGAACATTTACTCTATACTAAGCTCTATGCATACATAACGTCACACATCTCCCCGCAGCAGCATGGGTTTACTTCGGGCAGATCAACAGTCTCCAACTTGGTTGAAATAACACAATTTATCAGTTCTGGAATTAACTCTCGAAAGCAGGTGGATGTGTTGTACACAGACTTCGCCAAGGCGTTCGATACTATTGATCACACAATACTTCTTTCAAAGCTGAGTTCCCTGGGTCTTACGTCACCTGTCATTAATCTGATTGCCTCTTACCTGGACAATCGTTCTAATTATGTTTACTACAATGGATTTCATTCTAACACTTTTACAGCTTCTTCAGGTGTACCCAAGGATCAAACCTGGGCCCACTCTTCTTCAACGTTTACATTAACGATCTACTGTCTATTCTCAGCTGTCGCGTCCTAGCTTATCCTGATGACTTAAAGATTTATTCAAGGATCTCGTCAGTCTGCGATTGTGAAGCCCTACAGAATGATCTACCTGTTATTAACAACTGGTGCCAGCGGAACAAAATAAAAATCAGCGTTAATAAATGTGCGGTGGTTACATATACCACACGAAACGAGCCACTAGTTTTCCCCTACGTATTGGATCAAACTCCTATTCCCAGGCAAACACAAATGAAGGATCTTGGAGTGTTATTTGACCAACGTTTGAATTTTTCTAATCACATATATTCGATATGCAACTCCGCCTCACGTGCACTCAGCTTTGTTGTCAGGTCGTGCCGGGAGTTCATGAATCCGGATACATTGAAAATACTGTTTTTCTCACTGGTGCGACGCAGACTGGAGTACGCCTCTATAATCTGATATCCTTGTTACGTTTACCAAAACCTTTTGATTGAGAGAGTACAGAAGAGATTTTTGAAGTACTTTTCGTACAGGGCTCGAGGCACGTATCCTCCTAGAGGCGTTGACTATGAGAGTCTGCTATTAGAACATGACGTTCCTTCCCTCTTGGAGCGTAGAGAGATCGCAAGTGCCAATTTTATGGTTGGGCTGGTTAGTAACAGAATTGATGCCCCCAATATACTCTCCGCTGTGGATTTTTTGTTTCCCAGATATGGTACGCGTTCAAGCGATACTTTTGTGGTGGCTCGAGCTAGGTCAAATGTTTTTGCTAAGGCACCTCTTACGCATATGGCTAGAAACGCTAACGAACTATGCCCTGATCCTTTTCACTTTCCTTTTATTCAAAAGCCTCACTCTATCGATAAATATATGTCTTTCGATTTGACTCAATGCATATGTCTGTAACACTATTTATTTTAATTTAATCTGAACGCATTGGCTATGATGTACTAATTATTAAATATTTGCTTCTTCGTCTAATGTGCTGGGGTTTCTACTCATTATTGTTATTGTTATTATTGTTATTAATACAATATGAGCCACTGTATCAGATTTTAATATTAGTTTTTCAATTCAGGTTATGCGTGTGTTTTCATTTATATAAGCTTGAAGTGTTCCATAACTTGTCATCTATTGTAATGTTACTTGTGTTTTTTTAGTTTTAGTTTAGGAAATGCTATCAAGAATTGATTGTTGTCCTGTAATTGGCATGTGCTGTTGGACAAATAAAGAATATTATTATTATTATTATTATTATCTCAATCTTGTGGGTTTCTAATTCTTCTACTATTTCTTGATCTTTTCTGTGCCACGAAGCAATGTTCCATGCGCCTATTCTTAATATCGTTCTTCTCTTTGTCCTTTTCCTCGCCGTGTTCATCATTATTGTGTCCGTCCAGTTCCCAGGCTTCTCATGGTTTCTGTGAGCAAATCCATTTTTTTACCGCAGGCAGGTTGGTAACCTTACCCTACGACCCCTCCTCTTTTACTCGGGCTTGGGACCGGCAGTGACACTGGTTGAGCTACTCAATCCACCCACCCACAGACCCAGGCAGAGTTAATAAATTTGTCAAGACTTGAAATTAAGTTTTACTTATGACCCGATTTTCTTTTTTACGATGGGGGGGGGGGGTTCTAACCCCCACATTGCCTACTCTAACTTTCTGCTTCTGCTTCTTGTTATTCGTAAACTATTTATGAATAACAAAAAAGCAGAAGCACACAGTTATCGCAGACCTGACGATGGCAAGTGTGATTTTGCCGAAATGTCGGAAGAAAATCCGGAATCCAGTGACAACACATGCTACTACCCGCGAAAACCTGATAGAAAACTTACTATCGTTTGTTCTTTTGGAATAGCAAATCCCTTTAAAATAAAGTATTCTGCCTTATACTTGTCTTGTATAACTTACGTGTAAATATTTACTTTTTGTTTTGACGCCAGTTAATTTATTTCATTAATCTTTGATTTATAGTTTCTATTCTTTTTATGCACTTGATTAAATTTGCAGTAAAAAGCTTTGTACCACTGTAATGCTTTCTAGCAGGAGATGTCACTATGTCTGTTCAGTTAACATAAAAAACAACAAGACACACTGAAGCACCAATAGAATATAGGCCTTGCACGTATCCCATACTCTCGAAACCTGTAACGTTTTTATTTCTGTAATAAATTTATTAAATTCATTACTCTCTTTTCTCTTTTTTCGGACAATATGTTTATCATATTCAGAATAAATCATACAAAATATATAGTTATTTGTATAGTATGAGCTTCATTAAGTGTAAGTAGTAGTAGAGTTAATACTTTTCTAATTTATTTCTACACAAGGTTTACTATGTTACTTTATAACTAAATTAATTTATTTTAATTATAGAATAAAAACTAGGGCAGATCAATAACAATTATATAGCAATTAAATTAATTAAATTAAATAAATCAAAAATTTTGAGTTTAACGAGTTAATAACAATCAAATAATCTCTCATACCGACGAATTAACAAATTGTTGGGTGAAATATATTGCATTGTAGACAAAATCAACTCTTTATAAAACCATGTTTCTTTTATCTTCTTGAGTAAACTTTTAATATTATTACTACATTACGTATTCCTTTCGTGTTCCTATGTTAACTGGCTAACTATATAAAACAATTTGCAAACATCACAGAGAACATAATAACATTATCACAAACGAGAAACTGCCAATTAGTAATTTAAATACGATTGTTTTCCTTGCCTCTTTCGAATATCACCATAGATATTACACATATATCAGGTATATTCATCCCTTCCGTGTTGCGACAAACGACTCCCTAGCGATAACTAAATTATCCTCTACATTCGGCGAGTCACATCAAAACAGTAATATAACCAAATGTAATCGCGTTATTGCAGGCTGCCGCTTCAAAATCTGAAAAGCGAATTACGCGATGGCGGAAATTTTATTAGGTTCTTGGAAGGAATGTGGGATGTCGTCCGCTTTACGAGGCTATTGCGAAATCTTGACGCAACATCTTATTTTTAGTCTGAGCTCGGCTGTGCATATACCTTTACAACACGAAATCAATAAGATAATACATTTTGTATGTAGTGGAAACCCTATAAATGACATTACATGTCGTTCCCTGATTTTTAATTAAATTTTTGCAAGGGTTTTGACTGGGAGTGCGTAAGCGTATTTTACTTGATAAATGAAATTAAAAAAAAATTATCAAATTCCAGAACAAAATCGAAACAACACAAAATGTTCTAATTTAAAATCTCCTTATTCGTATTACTGGGTATTTTCCACATGCTATTATATACATCTGTAATAAATGTATTAATATCAGCGAGATGTAAAAACGTTGTATTTTTCAATTCTTCGGAAAAGGACAAGTGAGAGAAGTGTTTGTTTCAATTTGAACAAATAGAAAAGTATAATACATGACTTTTATGAATGCAAGGTTATACAGCCTCCACGTGAGAAATTTTTTATAATTTGGATCCCTCCCTCCCCCTCAGTGAGATTTAAGATGTGGTAGGACCCCTCTCCCCTCACATGAGATTTACCTTATAATTTCTAGATAATTAAATATATTTGATATGTTCATGTATTTTTCTTCGTAGTACTAAATGCCTAACCGTTAACATTGATGGATTCTACACAGAAAAAAATAATTACAGTACAGATTAGGTGAAATCCGTTTACTCTCAATCCGTACCGGAATTTTGCGTTAGATGGTAATTTCTCCCGATCATTATAAAATTACACCCGAAATTTACTCCATAAATATATTGAAAAGGAATTTTAGTAGGTAAAATTGACAAGTACATTTGCTTCTTATATGTAATTTTACTGACTTTTTTATACGTTTGTGTATTTTTAAACAGAAATTTTACAAATTATTTTTACTTTTTTTATGCACATTTACATATATGTATATGTATTTTTAAAAAGCTGTTTTACAAAACATTTTAAGATTACTCAGAAAATATCTAAGTAAAAAATACAGGGGGTCAGAAATGATTGAAATAGGCTGTCAAATTTAGGCCGGGTACTTTGCCGTTTCGCTGATACTATACAGGGCAATCCAAATTAAGTGGTCACCATTGGTAACTTTGTTATTATTAAAGATACAAGATTGTTTAAATTAGCAAACTTGTAGTACTTTTAACGCTCTTTAAGATGGAAGAATAAAAAAACAAATGAGCAACGCGTTTTCGAGTTTTGCCGAAAAATATTTTTTTTCAAATGGAAACCCCTGTATATTATATCATTTTCTGCTAGAACTTTAATTTTTAAACAAACAATCTTATAAGAAATTTTTTACTGGGATTAAAAATACTTGAGTTATAATGAATAAACGAAAACAGCTAAATTAGTTTTATAAACTTTATTTTATACATAAACTTATCATTAAAAGAAAATAAAAATCACTGATGTGTGTTCAAAAATACCACCTTGTAGTTCAATACATTTTTGTACACGCTTCCGAACTTCTCGAACTGCCTTCAGTATGGTCCTACCATCTATTTGGTTTATCTTTTCACTAACTGCAATCTTTAGGGCGTTTACGTTTTCGTACATTTGCTTATAAATCTGGTTCTTTAAATAACCCCATAAAAAAAAATCAAGCGGCGTTAAATCTGGCGAACGGGGAGGCCACTGAATAGGACCATTTTTCCCTATCCATGAAGTGTTAAAAATAGTATTTAGAAGTTGATGAGTACCTCTGTAGTTGTGCGCAGGTGCGCCATCCTGCTGAAAATGCAGATTCTGTCTACTTATGAGATCCAGATCGTGTAAGAAATTATTCAAAATTTCAGTCAAAAATTCTATGTACCTTTCACCAGTTAGAGTGCCCTCATAAAAGAAAGGACCAACAATCCATGAACCGATTAAACCGCACCAAACATTAAAACTGAAACGGACTTGTGGACGTCTTGGATTTACTAAAAGAAGATTTTCCTTTGACCAGTAATGCTGATTTTTTTTTGTACATTCCAGAATTTGAGAAATTCGATTTATCGGTCCATAAAATATAACGAAAGTTGTTTACATTTTGGCGACAAAAGTTAAGATACCAGTGGCAAAAAAACATTCTTCTCTCTGGATCCCCTGCCAAAAAAACCTGAACTGGTTTGTACTTATAAGGAATGAATTTGTGTTTCTTCAGAATCCTATGCACAGTACCGTGACTCAAATCAGATTCATTGACAATATCTAGTATGGAATTCTTACGGTTGGCCTCAAAATATGCGATAACTGCAATTTCCGTGGCCTCGCTTTTAATAAAAGTCCTTTTTGTCCTTGTTTTGGCAAAAACACTCTCATTGCCTCTAAATTTTCGGTAAAGTCTCAGAAAATATTACTCATGTGGTTCTGTTCGGAGTGGATATAATTCAGCGTAGTGTTCTTTTGCCCTCCTAGAGGATTTTCTGCACACTAAATAAGATTCTAACATATCACACTTTTCTGAATGGGTAAAAATCATTTTTTTGTCAAATTAATAACTAGCACAATGAAACTTATGAGTGAAAAACTAATAAAACTGTACTAATATTTGACGTTTGGTAGACAGACTTATCCTCGTTTTCATAGATACATAGAAATGCACTTGACTTAGCTGTTTTTGTGTATTCATTATAACTCAAGTATTTTTAATCCCAGTAAAAAATTTCTTATAAGATTTTTTGTTTAAAAATTAAAGTTCTAGCAGAAAATGATATAATATACAGGGGTTTCCATTTGAAAAAAAAATATTTTTCGGCAAAACTCGAAAACGCGTTGCTCATTTGTTTTTTTTATTCTTCCATCTTAAAGAGCGTTAAAAGTACTACAAGTTTGCTAATTTAAACAATTTTGTATCTTTAATAATAACAAAGTTACCAATGGTGAACACTTAATTTGGATTGCCCTGTATACATATTGTGTAAACTTGTAGTATTTAAGGACCAACAAAGCATTAGCCAATTCCACGACTTACTGTGTCCTACAACCATTTAGGGACACTATTGATTTTATTTGATAGAAGGATAATCTAACGCCCAAATAACCATATATATTGCTGTACACATTCGTGAAGGGTCTCAATGAATTTACATTGAACGCCTCAAAAATAAAATTAACTACATATTAGGGCTATACTTATATAATCCTTTCTCATAAAAAATACATATAACATTTGAATGTAAAATATCTTGGCTTTCAAATAAATCCTTATTTACTTCACTCCAAGTTGTCCATTGTTTAATGTTATCTTAGCACTTCAAAAAAGTGAAAACTTAAATAACATTGATTCCCACAAAACTGTTGAAGAATTGTTAATGAAAGTGAAAAAATAATTTAGGAACCTGCAGTCATTAATAGGTACAAAATTGGGAAACGTTTTCTGAATATAATAATAAAATTGCTTGTTCTTTATATCTATAAATAAATGTATATACCGTGTATTTCTCACAAACGAATAAACTTATAAAGAAATAAACAAATAAGCTTGTGATGGACTCGTTACAGAAGTGAGTAATTCAAACATAATAAAATAAAGAACTAAACCAAAACAGAGGTGTTCTACAACAGGACACACAGACATCTTGTTGGTAGGTATTATATTTCCTAAAAAGTATTCCAAATTAAAAACACCATGTTCAAAACTTATATTAACTTACCAGTTCAAAATCTACAAGAAATTTTAACAATGAAATCACTTTCTTTTTTGATATGCCAAATAACTGACTTTTTGTCCCAACATCTGGATGGCATTTCAAGAGGTAGCGCTGAAGAAATTCCTTTGTACAAGAAAATTTCTTTGGATACTGCATGTTAAACATGTAATATATTGCATAACATTCTTCAAGCGCTTCTACTAACGAAGTACAACCCTCATTGATTTTTTGCGTTTTTACAAACATGAAATATTTTCATGTTCCGTTCCCTAAAAATGTTGACAATTTATTAATTATATTTGTATAGTTGGCTTGCACCCAACCTGTCGTGAAAAATTATACGCGATATACCTATGTAAATGTAACACCAACCCAGTGAAAATAGAAACCAAAGGTTTAGATTTTGCAACAAGTACGTTTGTTACTATGAACAGTTATTTGGTTTGTCAACTTTCGTTGGTATTTGTTTGTATGGAATCAGCTATTTTCGCAAAACGATCGAAGAAAAAATTTAAAAGAGTAACGTAGAGCGTTAAAGTTTTCATTGCTCTAAATTATAGTAATACGGTAATATGCCAGTTTAGTTTGTATCTACACTAACAATATGAATGTGTAAAGTCAGAATTATTTCTTGAAAACGTTCTGCATCGACAACTAAATTGACATAACCTCAATACTTCACCGATTAACGACAAACAAAAAATAAATGGCAACATATTTACCTTGAATTACCAATCACTTGTATAAGCACTTGTGAATAGCCGATTTAATAAAAATAAACTGTGACACTGCATCAAATGGATCAAATGCATTTATTCTGTAAACCATATGAACGAACTGAAAACTGTATGCGTCATCTTCTCTATATGCTAACTGCCCACACATCTTGGCGGGAGTTTCACATTGTCATTGTTGGTGCTGTATTTTCCCAATAACAACGTAATTTTACTGGGTAATGTTCCATCACCATGATATAATTAACCAATTATTTGTTTTTCAGGTGTAATTTTACTATAATATTATAAAATTCTATAGTTTCAGAGAAAATGATCCCTCGATGTAAAATTTCACAAAAAAAAATCCATCATGAAAGCAAAACCACTCTAAATTTTCAGTAAATTTGTAACATTGGTGTAATTCTACATGCAAATTTTACCCCAATTTTTTTCAGTGTATGAACTAGGTACATTTTTTCTGTGAAATAAGAGGATAAAAATGATACGACGTTTAAGGTGTACTATAAAGAATTTATTAGATTTATTGAAAATAAAAAATAGGCTGCGACACTACCTTCTCCAATTTTTCACCCACTCCATGGGGTTCATGATTCATGTGCTTCCTTTATAGTAACGATTGGACTCATGGTGTCCATGCCTTTTGATAGTATAAGAAGACAAACATTAGACGTATCTACATCCCCCTTGTGCAGCTACTCCAGCCTATCGTCACGGTGCACAGCAGTGCCTCAATCCAAAGGGTAACCACGCGCGTTTGTTGAAGCCTGACCACAGGTGCTCACGGGGTTGCACGCAGTACTGACCAGTGATTCTGCAGCTTTACACACGATGCAAAGTAAAAACCGCCCGTCTTGTAGACTCTGTTATGGTTAGCTTGATCATTAACCAAAGCATATGAGCATTCGTAATCGTGAGGCATTACCGAAGCAGGAACGGTGCGAATGACTTCCCATCGTGTTCGCCAGGCACCGTCACAATCGATTCCCGATCACTTGGAGGATCGGATAAAATACCTGTTTGCTTCCACGCAAACTTTAAACACCTTTTTTTATACACTTTGTATATATCATTTACATCCGAATATTGACACTGTAGAGCCTTGCTCCCACATCTGTTATTTGTTGGATTCATTCTCGTTATTCACTTAACTTGTCGTTCTCTACAAATGTTATTACTTACAGAGAAGAAGTGTATATTTGACCAAGCCATGTCATAAATTCATGTACATGCAGTTAGGGATGTTCGTAAACTATTATATATTTTTTGGCGCAGAAATGTCCCGCATCGAACGTTGTACATTTTGTCTAAGTTCAAGTACTGAAAGTTCTGCTTTTTTTTGTTTACCCATCCTTTTATGGTGATAAATTGATATTTGTTAATTATAGATTGTATATGATATGGGATAGTAAGAAATGTGTTATTTAAGTTGCAGTATTTTACTTAGAAACTTCAAATAAATACTACGCGAGCTCTCTTTACAAGGGGGATTAAAATTTAGAATCAGTTCCTCAAGAGTCATTCAACAGTTAACAAGGACTCTGCGTATTCTGTAAAAACAAGTTAATAACTCGGTTTTATGCGTAATTTTTCTGTTTAATTTCTTTAGTGCGATTTAAGTGTTTACGTAAAACTTTTTTAAACCTTTACGTTAGTTCTACCATTTTGAATTCTGTGCTCTTGTATAAATATACAGTTTGTGCAGTTTTGATTCCAACTAACTGTCGCCCATTTAATTATCATTAAAGCCTATACGGCCTTTGCAAATAGTGTGTGGCGAATCCAGAACATAGCGCGTTTGCCATCACAAGTCAACAACGTTCAATTAGTGCAAGTGTTCACGAACAGTACCCACTGACTGACTGACATGGAATGATTCCAACCGACTCGGCAGGAAACTTCCCGAATGAAATCTGACACTTGCGCGAGGAATCCCCGAATTGAAACAAGTGCCGCACAAGTGTCAGGCTTCATTCGGGGAGTTAAAATAAAATAACCCGCAAACATGAAATTATTACAGCAGTATAATACAGTTTTCATTAAACGCGTACTGCCTATAGAAAACACTGTATCTTCCTGAATAAACTGATTTGTGATTCATCAACCTCAGGGTCACCTTCCGAGTAATATAAGTAAGGCTGTGTTCCCAGATTGTAGAAACTCCGATTTCAAAGAGAGGCGTCCTATGTTTCTCCGATTGTTGTATACACCGACGTACGTTTTCGACCGTTGTGCTAATCGCAAGTGGTGCGAATGAGATGGAATATTTATGTTAAGTTGCAGTCGTTAGGCCCTCTGATTTATGAGTGTACCGCGCGTTTGATTTGTTGAATCGACACTAGACATGTGTCACTCAAATCCACGTGGCCTTGTAACCATAAAAATTTTGGGACAGAATACAATACAGGTTATTTCAGGTAGGAAATAAAATTATTATTCTTCACCCAAAATATTGCAAGAAGTATTTCTTGTCCTTTTAGTATGTAAACTATTATATAAAAAATTAACAAAGAAAATTTATATAAATTCCCAAAATTACGTCTCTAATAGATATTTATTTAGGTAATATAACAAACACAAATATTTCTTGTCTGTAGTATGTACAGTATTATATAAAAAATTAACAAAAATAATGAACACTACTTATACATATGAGTTTTCCAAATTATACAATTTAAGAATTTTTTTTATACAAAAATTATCAAAATTTTATTCTTAGTACTTCTATTCTCTTAATAAATCTCTATAGAATGCATAATATATATTTGCACAGAATCGCTATTGGAGTGTTACTTACTGTACGAATTTTGAAATTTTTTTTTATACAAAAGGTATTGAAAATGAAGTTTATATATTTATTTTAAATCCTTTTATATCCGTAAGGCACCTGTCTAAAAAGCATGACTTCCGGTAGGAATTTCAAAAAATTTTTTTAATCAAATTTAATTTTGAGTATATTTTAATTCTCGACATTACATATTTATCTACCGGATAATTCCTTTTACTGTCTTATACGTAGTATAAGAAAGTATTGTGATAATTTGAAGTAAATGTCTGTGTGACCACGATAGCGGTCAAACCGCTAGAGCCATCAATTCAAAATTTTGTATTTACGAATACAATTTCCCTCTTGAAATCTGATTAGATTTTCAGTAAAATCGGCTGACCGCAAGTAGTAGTTTACTTCAGTGAAAAAATCGAGTTTCACCAACTACTAAGTTTAAACAAATTTGTAAAGAATTCATATGTACTCAATATTAAATTTGAGAAGCATTTTATTATGTAAGTTTTTTGAAATTCCTGCCAGAAGTAAGTCTTTTTCTTATCGAAAATCAGTTTTTTACCAATATTTCGCAAGTCATGCTGTTTAGGCAGGTACGCTACCAGAACAAAAGTATTTAGAATTTAATTTTCAATACCTTTTGTATAAAAAAAAATTCAAAATTCGGACCTGAAGTAACACTTTTACTGTTATCGAATAGCGATTTTTTTGCAAATATGTTGTAAATTATATATATTTATCAAGAGTACAAACGTATTTAGAGCTGGATTTGGAATATTTTTTGTATAAATGAAATTTCAAAATTCGGATCGGAAGTACCACTTTTACTCTTAGCGAGTAGCATTTTCTTTCGAATATCTCGGAAAGTATGTATTCTGTAGAGATTTATTATAATAGGATTTTGAATAATTTATATATAAAAATTCTTAAAATCCGGCTTATTTTTCTAAGATAAAACTATTTACAACAATTTAAAACAATTTCGTATAATTTGAAACGCTAATACGTTTAAGAAGTCGTGTGGTGGCCACACCTCATTTTTTGTTTCGTCGAAGCTCTCATCGGTAGGACTCTCATATTCAAAATGTAATAATTCATAACATTTAGATATAGAGGGAATTTCCATTAGATCTTGCCTTACATCTTGTAATTATCTTTTGTGAATTTTTAATCCTGGACGTCAAAGTAATGTCTTTTAGTACTTTAAAAATAAAAGAGTGTCAGCTACATTTAAATCTTTATTGCTGATCAACAAAACCTAACGAAAATAAAACAAAACAGACTTGTTGAACTACACTTTAATAACTAGAAATTGAGCAATTGTTTCACCACACAGTGGCTTCTTCAGCAATGACTAACAATATAAGTTACAAAGTATTATGTTAAAATATATATGTATGTGTATCGGTTGTAGGAGGTAAGAAAAAAGGTAAAAAAAGAAACAAAGGGGGAAGTGGGTTAAAACCCTCATAAAACTATGTGTATTGTACTACTGAACAAATAAATTAAGTAAATAAGTAATAAATTAACTTGTGGGTCTTGTCCGAAGTTCTACATAGGCGAACAGGAAGATCTTTCGAAACTCGCATCAAAGAACATCTGTCATGTTACAAGAACCAAAAAACGGATTCCACATATGCGAACCATTTAATGGACGAAGGACATAATTTTAACGAAGATTTTTCTGTGTTAGGCGTACAACATAAGAATATAAAATTGAATTTCTTAGAAGCCCTAAATATCAATAAACACAAAAACTCTCAGTTTCTTTTAAATGACCAACTGGATGTCAATAAATCTCCTTTGCTTAATTTATTTGGTCAGTAGTACAATACACATAGTTTTATGAGGGTTTTAACCCACTTCCCCCTTTGTTTCTTTTTTTCCCTTTTTTCTTACCTCCTACAACCGATACACATACATATCCTTTGTAACTTATATTGTTAGTCATTGCTGAAGAAGCCACTGTGTGGTGAAACAATTGTTCAATTTCTAGTTATTAAAGTGTAGTTCAACAAATCTGTTTTATTTTATTTACGTTTGTAATATGGAACTACATCAAGTAAAAGCCTAATCTATTTTATTTTTTAAAACCTAACGAATACATTTATAAAAGAATTGCTGCTTTTGAGAATGCAAATCAGTCGATAACATTCTAAATAAAACCTTAAATTTATTAAAATTTATAACTACCGTTTCATTCTCAGTCGAATACTTTCTAGTTTATAAGATCTTCCTTGTTTATCGCACAATGTCTATTTTCTTTCTCACTCACTCACAAAATCTGGTCTCTAAACACCCAATGAATGGGGATCGTAAAACCCTTATCTTTATGCCTCTGTTAGAGTACTCAGAACCGATAGATCTCGTCTAGGGAAACTCCGCCTGCTAGCCGATACCGTACCGTGTTTCACTTTCACATTTCTCCAACAATTAGTCTTGCAGGATGTATTCTATTTTCCAAATCATAAGTTTAATTAAGAAAATATTTTTTCAACTCTTTGAAGGACGTGGTCAGAATATTTTTTAAATTATTGTCGTATCGTTAATTTTCGGATATTTGTCTAATTTCAATTTTCATTTTTTTTCTACATATATTTTCGGAAAAAGGACTATGCTATGATATTTCTTTTATTTTCAAAAGTAATTCGAAAATATAATTGTCTAACTATTTCAAAAAATAAAGTCAGGATTTGGAAGAAACTGATTGAGGTAGTGAGCACTTCCCCTTAACGCAAACCCTTAAAAACGCTAGGATGAAAACGTTTTGTAAGATAAAAATGGCTGCCATCGGAAGAAAAAGATAAAATTTAAAATTAGTCTTTTTGCAAACAAAAAAATCTCTTGATTATAAAATGGATTTTAAAAGGATATTACTCTTTAAGGTAGCAGATCGCAGGGGTTGAAATTTTATTTAAATGCAGTGCCTGAACACATCCACACAGATAATAAACATCAAATACGGCCTGAATGAACAGGTTTTTGATACATTGCCCCGGATTCATCACTTCGGAGTAATACAAGTTAACGCAAACTCATACAAAAGCAAAAATCAGCATATCTTGTAAAACAAAAGTGACTGTCATCGGAATGCATTCAAGATAGAAATGAAAAATTCTTCTATTTAGACTCTCTAATGATGTAGAAATCAACAAATAAACAAAAACCATTTCGTTATACTTCACATAGATTGACCCTTTACGCACATTCTTAACAATAAATAATTCAAATAAGTACATCATTTTTACCATTTAGAATAGTTACACAATTTACTAATATGTTTTTTTATCTTATAGCAAATCGTGCCTGTCAAACTATTTTTTGAATTAATGAAATGAGTAATTTGCTTAATGTCGATAATACTAGTTATTTAAATAAAATTATACTATCAAGTGAATATTATTCAAGCAATTATTTTCTATAAGTTGCCTTGAAATTACATTTGAACATTTAATTCAACAGCCAATACATCTATGACATTTGAAATTTTCACACTGTATATTATAATGCTCGATTTAAATATGGGAAAGCTATATTCATATTAATGTCAATAATATCAAATTACGAAGTTCAAAATATTGTAACTTAATAAAATAGTATAATTAGTAGTATTGTACTATTAATTATTCAAGGAAGTTTATATGAATTTCTGTGAAATTCAGTTTCTAACTATTCTTGTTTGTGAGAACGTAAGTGCTTCATATCTTTTGTTGTATAATTTATATGGCACGCAGCCATAACTCTCCAACAAAGAAATGAAAAGCAACTAATCTAACCCACTCACAGGATGAAAGGAAATCCTATAACACGTCGCAGTCGACTCTTGATAACACTTTCAGGTTGTGGTGTCACATTTGTCATAGTGCGGCTAGAAATAAGGTTAATGCCATCAATGGGCCATTTACCGCGATTTCTATAGCAATTTTCACTAACCGCCATCGATATGTAATTTATGGCCACATAAAGATATCGCGACCAACATCGGTATATTCCTTTCCTTAATACCCAAAAAGGAGGAAAAAACGAGCTACCAAGCTGTGGCACCTACTTTTTTCCGCAGTAGATTAAATCCGTTGTATTAATGTACTTTTTACGTGATACATTGAAATAAATAAAGGCGTGTACGTTTTACGACACCTTCTGTTAATTCCTTGTTCGGTCAATCGGTTAGATTAAGGAATATAAATCACAAAAACAGAACACATTTAAAGTTGCCTTACATGGAGTTATTATAATTATTCCGTCTAAAATATAATAACTATTAATTAACATTAATTTCAGACTTAAGTTTATCATAATTGTAAATGTGCCGTTTGCATGAAAATTAACTGTAGGGATATACAATTAATTAGTATTACATTAAAATATTGTGCATGTCTACATGAAAAATAATAACACGAGGTGAGACTAGTTTTAATTTTTACAAGCATCTAATAAATTCAATTATTATATATTTGTCTGTAAAAAGGAGATTATTTAAACCTTATTGTTGAGTTATGTGAGAAAAAGAGATATTAAACATATTCCATGATATTCTTACTACATATTTAAATACTGTCCTATATATTTCTTGACATATTTTATGGCTTTTTTGTTCTTAAGATGCTTTTATAAAAGACATTTTTTGAAAGATGAACAATACTTTATTTTTTGCATAGAGAACAGAATCCACTGTATGTTGTCCTCCTTACTTGCTAAAAAATATAAATAAAGAAATATTTATTTGCCATAAAAGAATTACCACTCTTTTAGCTTATTATAATGCAATCAGTCACAGTTGGTGTAATAATATCATGTGATCGAAATTGTCTGATATGAAGTTATTCTATTTTCGGTGGGCTTGACATTAATATTTACTTCCACATTCGTATGTGAAGATTTAGAAAAATCACTAACTTGTAATTCAAATTTGTCATTGGCGTTCCCTACCATATTTATTATTCTCCATATAATGTCATTGTTACAAGTGTAGTTATAAATAATTATGCATTTTTCAATCTGCAGAGACATATTTATATTCAAATAATTGAGCTTAATGTTGCTGCAAAATATTTAAATTAGGTTTAACAATACGGTTTTATTGCCAAGAAGAGCATATGAATCAAATAGTTTTCCAGGAATATAAAGATCAAACAAGCCTTCAGAATAACTTTGTTTTTGGATTATCATATTTCAGAAATAGAAGCTGAAAGACCATAATATTATGAAAGTGAACATAATTAACGTGATAAACTGAAATCAAATCAAGATTTATTTTTCCGAACATTGTTGAGATGAAGTAATAAAAAGTCCAAGCACAATCAAACAGTTTTGACAAGCTTTAGAACTTAAAACAAATTTCAGTGCAAACTATAAAAGGAAGTTATTATTTTATTCAACCAAATTATAATTTTTTAATATATCTTAAATCTATTTTCCCATTTGATTATGAAACTGATTTGCGTATGCGTGAACAAAACCAGATGTTTATATACATATTTTAGGAGGAAAGAAAGAGTTTTCAGAAACATAATTCTGCATTAATTAATTACGAAATTGTATAATTCTATAACCATTATTAGGTTATAAATAAAACAATTCTTGATTGAAAAAGCTCGACACTACATTCCAATTTAAAAATTGCTACTCAAAATATAATAATAATATATGAATAATATATGTCTGTATAATCTTTAGATAAACCTAGTTGTTGAATTTTTCTATACCAACTTTGGCATAAATGGAACCTACAACCAATGATCGTACACTGTTCCATTTATCTCTACAAGCATTGTGAATTGCGCGTTCAAAGTCGATAATAACTTCTTTGAAGTTAATATTCAGATTTAACTGACTGCATTTTTCTGTTAAGTCTAACAAAAAATTATAATAAGTTTCTTGTTTTTTATCTGACAATAATGTATAAACTAAAGGTATATAGCGTACATTTTTAAATTTATGTAAGGTAAACATTTGAAATAAAAAAAAAACTTAGGGCAGTACGTATAAGTTCCATCAACATATATTCTATCTACTTGGCTTAAAAAGTGTAAGTTGGTGTAACAGGAAAAAGTAACATGTCTTTCGCTTTATTCACACTTATTACCACATTTTCTTCGTATTCTGTCTTTAACTGTGTCGTGTTCAAATACGCAATGACTTCTCGATTCTTAGGTACGCAATTTACATCATCGGTAACAATTTTCGAATTTCCATATATCCTAAAAGACCAAGCAAATTAATAAATTCATTAATTTGCTTGGTCTCTCCAAGAGGTCATCGCAGGACTTTCTCTTCAGAGAATTACTGATCATTTGTCTAAGCAAATTATTATCAGCATCATGACAATGATCAATTGTTTCAAGCACTTTACTTTTGATTAAACTAGACGTATAAATTCGGAGTAAACACCTTTGTTAGAACACTTTCAGCGGATTTGGTCGCACTTTATGTCGTTGGCTTTTGAAAATATATAACCGTTAAATGCTAACAATTTTCATCCTTTTTCACTTAACATGAACTTGATACTTTCCATGTTGATACCGAGAATTTCTAAAACTTTTCTAATACTAACAATTGACTTAAAAATATGGTTTATAAGGGGTATGAATACTCATTCTATTGATTCTGATAGTTTGTCTTCATGTAAATAATAATAATTTGGAAGGTATTGGAAAGTGCAGAAATACTTAAAAGGCTTAATTATAATTATTTAGTGCAACTTAACGACCGCCTTAATCCTAATCCTCTACTTGTCCGTTCTTTACCCTGGGACATGCTTTTCGGCGCAACTGATGCACGTCTATTGATCTACTGCATTATAGCATATAGATTACGAAGTCTTTTAAGCTGCAGATAGTAACTGGATAACTTATTTTTAGGACGCGGTCATGACCGGTTTAAACTACGACGAAGTTACAACGGAGCAAAGAAATAATGTAAACAACACACTCTTACTGAATAGCACTAATTCATATAGTCAATTGTAACATCTGTTTACGCCCGAAAACTGCCCGAGAATGAGAGCAAAAATTGCCCATAAAATAAGGAATTTACGAGTAAAATCTTTTTTCTTCGGCGTAGATAGGAGCGTCGGGGGTGTTTAAAAATTTATTATATTTACCTTATATTTCGCAAGAGATATAAAATTTTCATTCATTTAGTTTCGTTTTTTCATTGTTTTGACTGTTAATTACGTACTCCGTAATTTTTATAATAGTCTGTTTAACACCGGTTTATTGAATCGACTTCTCCCAATTATCTAGACGCAAGTGTCCACTGGATTTCGTTTAGTTTCAATAACATACGCGTACATTTTTAGTTATTATTTATTTAGATCTAGAACGTTGCTTATGTTACTTTTTCTGATATGAAAATGAATTGTCAGTGATTCCGAAATTTATTACAAAGTCTGTAAAATATCGTTACAGAATGCCAAAATATAGCACGTTCGTAACTTAATTTTGCTAAAACATCAACAGAAATAGGTTTTATGCAGAGAATTTCGATAGTTTACAAAATTTCGTTACATGTTTAAATGACGATGCTCGAAGTACCTATTTCTGAGTGCAAGGAACTAACACAAATCCCAAATTTAAAAAATCTGTTGTTATTCCTTCAGGAACACTTTGGAAATTTGCCTAAACTAATCACATACTTTGAAAATCGAAATCTCAAATTAAAAGATGGATTAGCCACATTAGATATGGCTATTAATAATTTCAAAAGTATTCCAAGTGACTTCGGATGTGGCCTTCGGCAAAAGTTAGACGCAGTTTTTAATAGGAATCCAGATTTAATAACATTGCGGCAATTGTGTATGCTAAATACTCTGAAATAAAGGAATATTTCCAGTACGCACCTATAACGGGTTGCGATGTAGAAAGGACGTTTTCTATCTACAAGAATGTAGTTAAGAGAACAAGTCTCACAAAAGAGAAAATGAACAAATAATAAGGTATTTTGTATTTTATAGATCACCAGCCACTTGTTATCCAATTTTATAAATAAAATTAAAACCTCTTCAAAATACAAAACATTTCAATAGTGCGCCCATGGGCGATGAGTCATCAACCGTTCGTATCCGTGCCCTACTTATTTTATTTTTCTTAACTACAGGACGGCGTTTGAAATCCTTACTCATCTCATTTTATTGTTGATTATTCGCTGGACGATATTACGATGTCTTAATCGGAATATTAGTGTTTTATATTAAAATATTTTGTATCAAATAAATTATTAAGTTAATACTTACTTCATACTTGTTTTAGTGTCAGGACTAATATGTTCGAGCAACAGGATTTTTGCCATCCACGTATATATTTAACATTAATATCGCCCATGATAGCCGACCTAATTACTAGTATTGCCCGAAGCAATTCCAATTATCTAATTGCATTACTGGTACTAATTACCAATTAATGATTGCGTATTACGCCAGTTTGTATTACACTCCTGAAAATATCTTTTTGATAATACATTTTGCCTGCAATATCTCATTATTTTAAATCATTTTCGATTTACTATCACTAAAAATAATTATTAACATTACGATTTAAATAAATAAAAACTGTTTTCTATGTTTACTATATATAATCTTTCTTATAACCAAAGCAGTGTGGAATTATGATAAAGAAAGACATGAGAAAATTGTTTAATTTTAATTACTCCATTTCTTCAAATATTAACATGTTAGATATAACATGGCTTCCAATTACAATATCAATACAATAGCGCAATAGAGTTGATCGGCAGAGACAAATGCAGTTTTAAGCTTATCTGCTAAAAAATAACGCATTCAAAGAAGTCGAAAGCCGCTGAATTAATAACTAGTGATACAGTGGAAGGAATCATAAGAGGCTTCATCTACATAGTAAACTGAATGAACACTTTTCAATTAATTGATAATTTTTTGTTATATATGCAAGAGAAAGCAGCTGATGGAATACTGCATGTCAATACTATGGTATCTACAATTCCTAATTTACATAAATATAAAAATTAGGTATGGGCACTACAAACTTTCTTACACATATGTGCGTTCCGAAATGTGTATACAAACTTCCAATTAAAGTTTAAACTTCTTTATCTTCTTAATAAAATATCCTGTGTAAAAATGTTACTTGCGGTCCGAATTTTGATAATTTTTTCATACAGAAGTTATCCCAGCTCAAAATACATTCATTCTTTTACAAATCACTATGAAATGCATTATTTTATTGTGCTAAACAATTTATCTGCCATTGGAGTGTCTCCGGCGCTGATAAAACACATCGTACCTATTCGATAGGAAGCATTTGTTGAATATCGCAAAATTCGACCACCTTCATTTACTCGCACATCTGGCATACCGCAGGGATCTAATGTGGGGTCTTTGTTGTTTCGTATTTTTACAAATGACATTATCCAAAGGAATAGACTGTGAAGCGCTTCTCTTGGCTGGCTATCTCAAGATCTTATATGATTCGACACACTGGATCACTGCCTGAGACTGCAGAGGAACCTGGATGCCGTAGAGGTGTGGTGTCGGAAACAAATGTAAAACAATGAGTTATTCTAGGAAAATTGATGTGATACGGTTTGATTATAAGTTGAATGACGCACCGCTTCAGTGCTGCACGACTATAAGGAACCTGGATGTTATTTTTGACATCAGTTTGTCTTTCGTTGTCAATTAGATGGTGTACAAATTGTATGGATTCATCTATAGGAACTGTATGTTTTAACGCTAGTTATGCCTGAGTATTTTGTATTCCACCTACATTAGATCGAAATTAGAGTATGGTTCACTGGTATAGTATCCCATCTATCAGTTCCACATTAACAACATAGAATCAGTTCAGAGAAGATTTCTAAAATGTATGGCCTTTGTGGAAGATGGTGAATATCCTGGAAGGGGTTCCGATAATCAAGAAATGCTTATTCGTTTAAAAGTTTACTTGTCTAAATGATAGAGGAATTAACCTTAGTGTTAAATTCATATATAGCCTCCTACTTAATAAGGATGTTTTATTGTGAAGCTAATAGGACTAACATACTACATAAATCTCCTATCTCTATATGTTGTGTAAATTATAACAGAGTATGTAATGGTTGTGTCTTATATTATGATGCATTAAGAAAATCATACTGAATTCGCGGATGGCTTAGGTTGTAGTACTGTGCATTAACTATACAGGGTATACCACGACGAGATTTCATTAGAACAATATAGAAAACTAATAAGAGTTGAGTTTTGAAATTTTGCAAATATTAGTTTCGCCTTAAGCTCTTTCGATTTAAAATAGTTTTGAATTTTTGCTTCTTCCGGTTACACCGGAAATGGATATAAACTTCCTTATTTTAAATGGAATACCCCATTTTTTATGATTGATTCGTATTTCCAACTTAATTTTAGGGATAGTTTGTCTAAAAAGCTTTGCCTGTGAAGTTAGCCATTTTTGAAGTATTTCAATTTTTGTAAAAAAATTGACAGCTGCAGACTATTACTCATAAGAACATTCTCAATAATTGAATGCATGCACATATTTGAAATTTTAGGTAATCATTTTGGAAAGTATACTGCTTCAAATGCGGTATTATAAACTTTTCAAAATAATACAGGGTGATCAGAAAACCATGTTAAACATTTCATCCAGAAAATATCAATATCTTGATATTTTTAAATAGCAACCTAGATTTTTTTCAACTTCATTGGATTGCACGTTCAAAATTAAGGGCAATATCTATTTACTTCCCTATAACTAAACGTGTTAGTTTCAGAGTTATTTTGGAAAATGTATCAATTCCTTTAAAGGTTTATTTTGTATAATCAGTTAGGCTATGGAAACTCATGTACTCGTAAATAAATAAAAACAAAACAAGGCATCATTTAATAACGTCCTAAAACATTTAAATGAAAACTACACAATATCGAGAAGAAGTAGTCTCAATAATAGTTTCTAATAATCTTAAATAAAGTTTTCAAACCCATCACCACCTCTTTCTAAACACTTTCTTACTCTTTTTAAAATATTCGTACGCGTGGCACGCTGAATCATGATACCGTCTAGATTATTGAACGCGCCTCGCACTCTGGCCATCATATCTTCTTTGGTGGTAGGAGGTATACTGTATACTTTATCTTTAACATAGCCCCAAATAAAATAATCTAGGGGCGTTAAATCGGGTGATCGCAGTGAAAACCTATAAGGTCCTTTATTTCCGATCCACCTATCATAAAATATGTTGTCTAATACTTCTCCAACAGCTCTGGTACTATGTGCTGGTGCACCATCCATTCGAAACCATACACTACGAGCTTCTTCTGTGGGCAGTGTATTTAAATTTAAATTTATGACGTTTCTTAAGATGTCTATAGACCGCCCACTACTTAAATTTTCTTGATAAAAATGCAAAGTTTTTTATCTCATTTTTTGAAGCGTGTAACTTTTGAAGAACAGGCCTCATGGCTTTTGTTTACATGAAAGACTCCCTTTAATTTTTGATAAGGAATCACCCTCTGAAAACTTTCGCACTTATTTGGAAACACGCTGAATATAGAATGCATAATTTACGACATATTAGCAAAAAGTCGCTATTCGATGAGAGTAAAAGTGTTACTTCCAATCCGAATTTTGAAATTTTTTTCATACAAAAGATATTGAAAATTATGTTCTAAATACTTTTATACTAGTAATGTACCTGCTTAGAATGCATGACTTGCCAGATATTCGAAAAAAACTGATTTTCGATAAGAGTAAAAACTTGAGGTAGGACTTTCGAAAAACTTTTTTGATAAAGTTTTTCTCAAATTTTTGAGTACATTTGAATTCTTTATAAATTTGTTTAAACTTAGTAGTAAAGTAAACTACTGCTTCCTGTCTACCGATTTTACTGAAAATCAGATCTCAAGAGGGAGATTATACTCCCAAATACAAAATTTGGAATTGACATATATAGCCGTTTGAATGCTATCGTGGTCACACACACAGAGAGAGGGAGAGACACACAAAGACATCTTTTTAAAACCCCTTTTTCGGTATCAGTAGACTTCAGAACGTGGACATATGCAAAAATCTGAAGGTCGATAGTTTTCAACATCACAATACTTCCTTATAATGTATAAGAAAGTAAAAAATGAGGTGTGGCCACCACACGACTTTCTTATACGTATGAAAGTGTTACTTCCGGTCCGAATTTTGAAATTTCATTTATACAAAAAATATTCCAAATCCAACTCTAAATACTTTTGTACTCTTCATAAATATATATAGAATGCATAATTTACGACATATTTGCAAAAAATCGCTATTCGATAAGAGTAAAAGTGGTACTTCCGGTCTAAATTTTGAAATTTTTTTTATACAAAAGATATTTAAAAGTATGTTCTAAATACTTTTATACTCGTAATGTAGCTGCCTAGAAAGCATGACTTGCGAGATATTCGCAAAAAACTGATTTTCGATAAGAGTAAAAGACCTACTTCCGGTAGGAATTTCGAAAAACTTTATTAAAACAATTTTTCTCAAATTTAATTTTGAGTATATTTGAATTCTTTATAAATTTGTTTAAACTTAGTAATTGACGAAATATTTGCAAAATTCGATTTTTTCACTGAAGTAAACTACTACTTCCGGTCTGCCGATTTTGCTCAAAATCTAATCAGTTCTCAAGAGGGAGATTATATTCATAAATACAAAATTTGGAATTGATATCTACAGCGGTTTGACCGCTATCGTGGTCACACACACACAGACACACACACACACACACACACAGAGAGAGAGAGAGACACACAGACACACAGACATTTTTTAAAAACCACTTTTTTGGTATCAGGGGATCTCAAAACGTGGACATCTGCAAAAATCTCGAGGTCGAAAATTTTCATCATCACAATACTTCCTTATACTACGTATAAGAAAGTAAAAGTTAGTTGTGTCTTACAGAAAACGCCAAAAAATTAATTATGTGGTTGCTAAGTCCCCTGATACCGAAAGTGGTTTTTAAAAAATGTCTCTCTCTGTGTGTGTGCGTGTGTGATCACGATAGCGGTTAAACTGCTATAGCTATCAACTCCAATTATATATTTACGAGTATAATCTCCCTCTTGGGATTTGATTAGATTTTCAGTAATATCGCTAGACCGGAAGTAGTAGTTTCCTTCAGTGAAAAAATCGAATTTTGTCAATATTTTGTCAGCTACTAAGTTTAAACAAATTTATAAAGAATTCAAATGTACTCAAAAGTGAATTTGAGGAAAATTTGAATCTAGAGCGGATTGGCTTTAAAGTGGATTGTTCATGTAAATTGTAACGTTGTGTGCAGGAGGTAATCCCTAATTTAAAAAATCTCGTACACATTTCACTTGTACGTTTCGCATGTGCTTTTTGCAAATAAATTATTACTTTTTATTTTGTAATTTTATTTAGAATCAGATTATGTAACATTATATAGGGTATTCCATTTAAAAAAAACTAAGTTAGCCGTTTTTGACGGCTTTACGACGTTCGATTGTTTTTTCTGATATCAAATTCTAGCGCCTTGAGTGAAATCCTACAACTTTCCTAATTTAAACGTTTTTCTAATCCTTCAAATAACAAAGTTATCTATTGGTCCAAATATAGTCAATAACCCTGTACATATCTGTAGAGATTTGTTCGATAATAGTGTGCACAATTAAAGATTTTTCAAATTAAAGAATATCTCATAGACACAACTTTTACCATTAAATACTTTATATCTATCCTCGAGAAAGTGAAGTAGCTCATTGGTTACGTATGTATTATTTATTTAATATTGTGTTCTTAATTGTAAAAATAAGATATTATGATTTAATATTACTGAGAATAAACCAGGGAGCTTTAAACATGTCAGAATTTTTCTTTACTCTTTCCAAGATACGGCAGCGTTGAATCAAAAAGGAATATACCTAGGTAGGAAACAACAATAGCCGGAGAATTTTTATGAAATGTAATAAAATTTTATATATCTTTCCGGATCCGCAAATTGTAGACACTTGTATTTTAAAGGATGCAACTATTTTTATTTGTTTCCGCCGGTTTTACTAGGTCGAGTCTCTTTTTGTTCCGCCAGGCTACCAACGGTTGCGGTTCCTTCCCTTCCGTACATACTTTATGCGTTCATTTCTTCCGTTCTTCCGCCAAGATTCGTTCATGGAACACCAGACACGATCCTAGGAATTTTTATGTTGTGTTGGCGACCCCCGATGGTATTGTTCTCTATCGGAAAAAGTAACGGTTATCGCGTATATGCACGCATTTACCTTTATTTGTCCGCACGTTTACGGGTAACCTACCAATGCCCGATTATGTCACATAAACAATCATTTCGTGTACTTTAGGATCGTAAAATCCTTAAACTCATTACAACATAAAATACAATGTATTTCCTCAGATAATCGTTAGTGAACGTTGTAGCCGATTTTCAAAAATTTATTTGCTGGTAATTTCCTTGCTTTTCTTTCGTAAATAAAATATTTGTTACTCACGATAAGATTTGGCGAAGTAATTTACTTATGAAAACATTTATTTGAATTCATTTTGTAATTTCCATTTTTAGGTCTACAACTGCTACTTTACTTTGGTTTCTGTTTCACATTGCGATGCTTTTATCTAACCGTTCACTAACTGTATATTTACAGGTAAATTACATATTTATATACATGCGGGAGGTGGTAACTGTGACGGCTAAGTGAAGGGTGTCTCACTCGCATTCACTCCACTTACAAACTTCTTCACTGTTTTTACTCTTTATTCCCAGCAGTACTGTATCTACTACTATTTAACTTTCTCAAGTCTGATCCTACCTCTTTGATCCCCAAACTATATTATCTTATCATCTAAAGTAGACTCATTGATTACCTCAATCACATACACCTCATCAGGCTATTTGGCGTCTAAGTAAATTCCTATGCCGACAAAATCTCTGATTAAGCTTTGGCGCATCAAACGACGAGATGCATGTTCAATACTTTTACGTATCTATGGAAATTTTCTTGCCTTTAGTCTCCTCTTCAAAAAAAATAGGCTGCAACCTGTTTGAATAAGCTTTAGCGGCGCCTCCACCAAAGTTCCATTGATGCCTTTATGCTTCTAAACTTATTCTATTAACATCTTATATATACAAAATTCTATTATTACACCTGTACACTTCCTATACCTTAAAACAATTACATTATATATTACAAAGTCTTTCGATTTCACATACAATTAATTTTGTTACATGGAGGTAGTATATAACAGGAGGGAGCATGATTTTAAAAAAGCGGATTTAGCGCGTGAATGCGCAGAGCTATAAAGTGGTACTGCAAGTGCGACGCATAACGAGGCTAACCAGTGGCGTCGCGATAATTTTTTGAAGGGAAATAAAAAAATAAATTTTTAAAAATCTTCAACCAGAAAATGGTTTCAATTGAACAATATTTCTTCTTGAAAAACACAAGTTTTACTTTACAATTTTATTTATTGTCCTCTAAAATGTATTAACTTAGTGAGACTATTGCGAACATATTCACCTTTACATGAATTATTTTTACAACTGTATTTAATCCTTACATCTAAATAACAATTTACAACAGCTTTAATTAAAAATAAATTATGAAGATGTTGTGAGCTCACTAACAAATCTTTACAAACCAAAGAATCAAGAGTTTCCATGATAATTTTTATTTTATTTACTTTCATGGAACCGTCAAGTTGATTAGATTTATAAATTTTTTCGGTCTTAGAGCAAACGGTTATCAGGTCATTGCTGGGATACGATAAGCCGCCCCTATTTTTAAAATCTATAAAACTATTTATTAAATTCGATTTACAACCAAATAATGACCCAACACAAATTTCACATTTAAGCTTGTCGCCTAGCTTTTTTGCTACAAAACCAGCAATATAAATTACCACCTCCTGCGGAAACTGTGATAGTGCTGTGTTTGTGAAAAAATGTTCATCCAAAGTATCATTTGGATTATTCGAGGATGAACCAATATCATTATATATATAATTGTCAAAGTTTATAGCATCCTCTGGTTTTTTTCTAAAAGATGAAACGTGTAATATACCAACATGTTCAAGAGGAACACAATTCCCAAACCCATTATCATTAACTTCTACATGTATGAGTAGTTTCTTGTAAGCAGTTTTGATCTGACGACAAGTGGGATTATCATTACTGCCTCCTTGTGCCCTAAGACTGAAAAAGAAAACTTCTAGATGGTCCTGACTGCATTTATAAGTTGGCAAAAATTTCAATAAAGGTGTGCTGCTTTCCAGGCTAATAAATCTATTATAAATATTAAAAATTGACTCTAAACAAATTAGAAATCCTAAGAATCCAGTTTTTCTATTGGACAACAAAACTAACTTGTTATCTAAAAATCGCAACTTTTCCACATAATTTTGAAAACTGTCCCTAAAAGAAATAATTTCAGAAATATTTCGACTATTAATTGGTTGTTTAAAACCGAATTCTTTTAAATTTCTTGAATTTAAAATATCAAACGCATCGTTTATAAAATTTATGAATGTAGCTGTAGGCCCGCAATCCTTAAAAGCATCCAACTTCAGGGTGTCTTTGCAAAACAACAATGCTTCTGCAACTGACCTACTTAACAACTGCGTTGCAAGTTTTACTTTCATTTTTTGTTTAAAAAAAAGTATATGTCGTTTTCTTAATTTATTTGCTAAATGAAGTCCTTCATCTTCTTGTAGATTATTCAATAACTCTACATATTTAAAATCTATGATTTCACCATTATCGTCAATCATTCTACGTTTTTCACCAAAAACATTTCTTATTAACTTGCACATATGAGCAGGATCTGGCATTATGGCTATTTCTTCCCCTATAATTGATGTTGAAAGATTATTTACATCAAGGCAGCACCCTAAGGACTTTGCCATTGTAAAATTTGTTGGACATCCATCAAAAGTGACATTTGTAATAATAACCCCACTGTCTTTTACCAAATTTATACACTGCAGGAGAAGGGAAGATTTTTGCTGAGAATTTAATCCGTTGATTAAAAAATATCCTAAAGGAAGTTTCCACCTATCATTTATGGCTACCAAAATAAATGTTAATGCTTCTTTCGCAAGCTGGTTTTCATCATAATCTATTGTTGGGCCCAAATCAACATAGCCATAATAATGTTGACCATCAAACTCTACTTGTTGTCGAACAGCCATTTCATCAAAAACTAAAGAACACAAAATTGTTTTACCATTTTTGCGTTCAATCTCAACTTTCTGGGCTAGGATGTGAAATGCTTCTTTAGTAAATCCTGGTGAGCCATCAACAGAAGAATACCAACTACTCAGAGTTTTGTCATGTGGCAAAGTATCATTGAATTTGCTCCTAACATAACGGTAGGCCCTTGGGGAATAAAAATGAAGAGTAACAGCAAATTTTCTAATTTCTTGTCCAAATTTTGTAGGTAGTTTTTTGCCATCAATTTTTCGAGACAGCCTATCAATAAATTCTTGATTTTCTCCATATTTTGTAAATGTCTCTGTTTTACATGAAGATCCATTCTCCTTTGAAATCTTCAAAACCGTCCTCTTCAGTTTCAATATTTTTTTATGCTGACGAACCAACCTTTTTTTCACAGCAACCAGTTCTCGTTGTTGCATTTTATTCTTTTTCTGCAAATCCCTAATTTGTAATAACAATAACCTCAAATTTAAACTAAAAATACTCACCTATGGAATGTTATATTATCCGTTGAACTGTTTCCAGCTCTTTTAGTACGTTTGCAAGCTTTGCAACTAGGCATTGTTTTGGAGAAATAAGTTCTCTTAAAACGTGAAACAACAATAAACAAAGTAAACAAACACAAACGAGAGATCACAATTGAAATCACACCTACTGGAAAAATGACGCCAGAATGACGCCGCCACTGTTCCTAGATTTCCGACAAAACCAAATGTCACGCGCCGTTTGAAATGGGTCATAAAGTGGTACTAGGAACCGGTCGACTGATACCGCAAATTTAGCATTGGCAGCATAGCGCACGCTCCCTCCTGTTATATTCTACCTCCATGTTTTGTTACAAAAAGAATTTTTCCAATTACAACGTTTGGCCTAGTTGAGTCATATCTTTCGATAATTTCATAAATTAATTCGCAATTGGCATAGAAAACGGCGAATGAATATGTATATAGAGATAAAGAGAGGTAAGACGATGTATACGATGTCCCAGGCACTTAAACATAAATATAAATAAATAGTAAATAGTAATGTTGTGTTGTTTAGTTTTAGTATACATTTGTAATAATTTGTTTTAATTTGAACATAATCCAGTTTCGTAATAAAATATTAATTGCTCTAAATAATCTAGTATTATTATATGGTAACCTTTCCAATACACAGCCTTAATTTTGTCATAAAAAAATTTTTCCAATTATAAAATGATTTCATCTGGTCTCAGGTAATTTTCTTTGCTACCACAGCTACATCATTCAATTTATCTTCTTTATCCATGTAGGAAATTAACTTTTGACGTTGAAAATTAGTTAAATCAGTCATGATACTAACATAGAAATTTTTCAAATAAATGTGCTGATTGCTGATTATCAACACCCAGCTCTTCATTTCCAAACACAACAATCAGTGTCAACGTATACTACCAATACAAATACAATTTGACGATGCAGATATATCAAAACCATTCGTAAATGCACCACAAGAAAATACTGAACTCGCATTTGATCTCATCACAGGAAGTGCAGGTATATATATACAGTGCGTTTATGATGAAAGAAACAAATTCGTTTAAAATCCAAGTAATTGTTTTGCAGAAAAACGCTCGGACAGGTCGATTAGTATTTTTAGTTGTGAATTTTTTGACATAAGAGAATTATATACAAGGTGGCTAAAGAAGAGCATATGCAGCAATCATTTTTCTTTTTAAATGGAACATACTATATATTATGCCATATTTGAATTGTATAGTAAATTCTCAACAGTTTTTGTGTAACATACCAAATCCCCCAAATCAGCGGTTTTCGGAATAATTACGGTTGAAATGTGATAAATTAAAAAAAAAACATGAAAATCGATCAATTTAAAGTAGAGTTTTTTGTTGAAGATAAAATTTGCAATATCAGGTTGTTTTTGTTGGCTTTTAAAAAAATGTTCAAGGTGTCCTTGTTCAATTTAAACATTTTATTTCATTACCTATGTGTATTTTAATTTATCACAAAACTCATTATTCCGAAAACCGCTGATTTTGGGGATATGGTATGTTACACAAAAATGTGTTTAATGTGTTTAGAATTTATCCTACAATTCAAAAATGGCATAATATACAGGGTGTTCCATTTAAAAAAAACCAATGATTGCTGCATATATTCTTCTGTATATAATTTTCTTATGTCAAAAAATTCAAAACTAAAAATACTAATCGACCTGTCCGAGCGTTTTTCTGCAAAATAATTACCTGAATTTTAAACGAATTTGTTCCTTTCATCATGAACGCACTGTAGATTAACAGAGAGCTCTGAAAATGTACAAACACGTCCTTATAATGGTAAACAGTTAGAGCCAATGCACGCATTGCACATAGAATTAATAGGGGAACAAACAGCCATTCGTTTCATGATGTAAGTCTTACAATATCACAGATTGAACAACAAGAAAGCATGTTACAGCAATACTCTGAGATTAATTTACTGTGCACATTTTTATTCTCACTTAGATTATAATATAGTTTACTTCTTGGGGGGACAATCTTATTGTGATAATTTTCGACTAATGCGTATACGCACAGTTTATGTCAGCAATCTTCTTGGACCTTTAAGTGTAAGATTTTATAAACATACTGTTTTTTTAGATTTTCTGGAAAACAAACTTGCACCCCTCTTTTTGTATCTTGCTCTGGTTGTGTCAAAAGCGCTTCTTCTAGGTCACCTCTCACTACTTTATTTCCAGATTTGTAAATCTAATTTAATTCTCTTGGTTATTACCTAACTTTCGCATCCGTAGACAGGACTGGATTGAACACTGCTGTGTATACACACATCTTAGTTCTTGTAATTTTCTAATAGTGAAGATGTCAATCTTTCTTTCCAAAACCCGTTTTGTGAATGTTCCATGTTCGGTTCAATTTCTTGGTTTAGTTTTTGTAGAAATACTTTCTTATGTACTTTAGTTGGTCCATTCATGTGAGTTTCCTTTTTGAAAGTTTGAAATGACAACACCTATTTCCTAGTTTCTAGCATCATTTCCTCGTTCCTACATTTGTATAAATCCGGATTAGAAGGTTCATACCATTTACTGTTAGATCCTTTGGTATCTTTGGCGATCAGATTATAGCCAGCAGTTTCCTTGCTCTTCACCTGTACCCTTCAGGTATTTCGCTTCTGCTTTCTTGTCATGTATTGCTATTTACATTTTCATACTGGTTCAGTGGGTACTTCTTTCATCTCTCCATAATTTGTTTTTTATCATGAAGCATCTTCTTTATGTATTACTAATTTGTGTTAGTATTTAGTGGTGTTGGTTTAAGTTAGGCAAATGCTTTGGAGTTTCTCCAGCGATCTAATTATTGTCCACAGTTTTCCCTTTCTGTAGCTTTTTAATTGCCCGCCTTAATTCTTCTTCGTCTATATCATCCCATTCGGGTATTTCTCTTCTGCTTTCCAATCTCAAATAGCATTCCATCTCTTCATTCTGGTTCAGTAAAGTTTTCGAATTACTTTTTCCATTTCTTCATAATTTTTTCTCCTTTATGAAACACTTTCCCTTCTGTATTTCTGATTTGTATAATTGTTTGCTGGTATTGGTTTTGTTTCTTTTATGTCTTTCGGCAGATAGTTTTAATTTGCATGGTAGTCTTCTTCCAAAAGTTTCCGAGGATTTTCGAGTTGATTTCTTGATAGCTATCTTTACTATATTGCTTTTTTCTTTGTATTCGCCATGCCATTTATTTGTTCCTTCATTAAGATACTCTTTCTATCTGTGGTTTTTGTCTTTTATTTGTAGTTTTATTTGCCTACTTGGGCCTACTTCTACATTTTCTCGAAAGTCATCGGTTTCAATTTCATATGGGTATTTTCTGACATTTTGAAGTGATTGCATGCACAAATATAGATCCGACATAATATTAAGGTCATTATATACATACATCATTTGATATAGATAGTAGTGTTACTATATTAAACTTCAAAAAACATTTATCTTTTAAACAATTACTATTAAAATGTATGTATTTTACAGAAAATAATTGTTCAAAAAGATAAACATCAACAACTACATCCATTTGTACAACTAAAACGTGTAAAATAAGGACGTTAAGTGCTCTTACAAGAATACGTTTTTCTAATCTGTCTGATTGCGAACATTCAACAATAAGGCAAATAAAATAAATCGAAAACGGATTTAGAAGTTGAAAAGGGTATGAGACCGCTCTAACACAGCAGAACTGTATATTCGCACGCTTCCACTATAGCAGTTAAAACTTCCCACTTTGTATTCAACCACTTTGACCGAATCAAAAAACAAAACAAAACTTTACGCGACCTCAAAAAGGAAATAATAGTCAATGTAAATTTCTAGGCATGCTGTGAATGCACCGAAGTAGAAAACAGGAACAAGTTTCACATTAAACCCCTTTAAAAATGTAAATATTTCATCATTCATTTCGTTATACTACAGATGATGAACAGATATATTTTACAATTAAGTAACGAATATTTATGCTACTAAAAACGATAACATGGGTCATGAAGAACTTATCTTGGAAAACCTGTTAATGTGTTTTTTAAAACTTTTACTGTAAGTAATGGATGTATTTTTCTAAAATGGTAGAGTATTATTAATATGTTGCGATAGTATATTTAATAAAATACTCCTAAAATATTAGATAAATAATTCTCTCAGTTAATATGGGTTGCCACTTTCAGTTGACCAACATTGAATTTTCCTTAGTTTCATATGAATTTGTTCTTTGTGCTTTTGCCCATATCTTAATTTATTTGAGATTATATAATGTATAATTAAGAACTTCATCTTTTTAAATAAACTGTAAGAATTTATTTTATGAATATAACGTTTAAAGATTTCTGTATACATAGCACATATGTAAAGTATCTAAAATGAATTTAAAGACAGAAAGCGATAAAACTTCAGTGTAACTGAAACAAATTTATTGATTCTTCTCTTGGCAATTACAAAAGTATTGTGAAAAATGAAAAACTAATAAGATATATTTATTTGAAATTTAATGTTAACTAAAAATATGTAAAATATATGACATGTCGCAAAATCTTGTCAAGCAAAAATAGTCTACAGCCTCTCAATTCTGGACTATCAGTCAAATTCTAACGGTATATTGCAATTTCCATTGCCATATCTGTAGGATGGATAAAGCCAGATACTTTTTGTATATTAGCTGTTAAATATACATATTACACTCTAAACTAATTTTATTTTCAAGTATGTTAAATAATTTAGCGCATAGCTTAGCAATGTTTACCATGTCGTGAAATTGGTAGTTGCCCAAGAAATTGAAAATCTTCTGACAAAACAACAATGTTTGATCTAAATTAGCGTTATCTTTCGAGAATTTCATAGGTTAATTCGCAATTGGGATAGAAACGGCAAATGAATATAAATACAAGGAAATTGTAAATAGTTATATTAAGCGTTTTAATTGATAACTAAAGAAATAGATGTAATTTTAACATAATTCAGTTTTGTAACCAAATATGGTAACCGTTCCACTAAACAGCTTCTAAAACTAAGGGTGTTTTATTTTAGTGGTCTGATTTTCAAGTTGGCAGAACTGTCTCTAGTAGCAACCATTTTGACAAATGACAGCTGATTTCTATTCAGTACGTTTTGCCATTCAAACATGAACAGGCTTACATCAGATCAACGTTTGCAAATTTATTTTGAAAATTGTGTTTCAGTTTGCGAAACTTACCGTGCCCTACGTTCAATTTCCTGACGTCATAATCTACCATCTTAGCAAGCTATTCGAGTAATCATGAAACGTTTTCGCACTACGCACCTGAAAAGATGATAATACGCATCCGCAGATATGTCGTACACTGCGCATCGAAGAAATTCTTGCTGCAGTAGAGCGCAGTGTTCAGGAAGACCCAAACGAGTCGATTCGCCGTCGGGCACAGTAATTGGAAGATTTTAGGTAAAGCCCTGGTTTACAAGCCTACAAGATCCAGCTCGTGCAAGAATTACAACCGCGTGATTGTCATGTGCCTTATACTGTGGGCCAAAAACAATATTGGCCTTGACCATCATTTTTACCGCAAAACCTTGTTTAGCGATGAGGATCATTTTATGGTTAAACGGCTACGACAACAAACAAAACTGCCATATTTGGAGTACAGAATAACCAAAAGCCATCCATTATTGAGATGCCGTTACATGCGTTTGGTGTGCTTTATGGGCTGGTGGAACTATTAGCCCATATCCTTCAAAGATAATACCGGTAAAAACGTTACAGTCAATGGAGGGCGCTATAGGTATATGATTACTGACTTTTATATTCCCCAATTGAGTGGCGTTAATGTGGAACAGCTTTGATTTCAACAAGACGCCGCAACATCCCACACAACGCGTGACACAATCAGGTTATTGTAGGAAACATCCGATGAACAAATTGGCCTCCATGGTTGTGATCTTACCCCTGTGGATTATTTTCCCTGGGGATATGTGAAGTCGTTGGTCTACGCCGATAAACCAGGAACACTGAAACACTTGGAAGCCAACATTCGCAGAGCTGTTGCCGATCAACGGCCTCAGCTGCTTGACAAGTGGACTTCCAGATTGCGTTTTATTAGAGCCAGCCGCGGCGCACGTATTCCCGAAATCATATTCAATCAATAATGGAACACAATTATCTTTTCAATGCCAATTTTATAGATATTACCATGACTTTAGTGTGTTTTATTTCATTTTAGAGTTGTATGCCTCTTAAAAGACATCCGCTATTTATTATTTAGATTTGATACTGACATATCTATGTCAACCATATCCATTGATCAAAAGCAAACTGTATATATTAAAATAAGTGGAAGAAAAGAATACATCAAGGGAGTTTTTGTTTGTTTGACATGAAAGTAATATATTGAACTGAGTATTAAATGTGCTCAGTCATTATTAAATTTCACATACCATATACAATACAGATCAGATCATACCATATTCAAAAGCTAATTTATTAAACATTGATTCTTAAACAGATTATGTTACCTACAATTCGTGTTCATATTAAAACACATTCATAACTTAAATAACTTAAAACATTCTGTACTTAAAACAAACATTAGTCAAACGTTCAAATTCAATCAACTTGAAGCAATCACATTAAAGAAGCAATTTAGATGATAAAGAGCATTTATATTAAGATGTAACTAACATAAAAACATACAAATAATTTTTGTAAATCAGTATTCAAAAAGGGAATTAGAATATTCAGCGAAAAGCAGACATTTTATCATGAAAATCAAGTAAAATAAAATTACCAGACTGTATATTAGTAAATTCATAAATTTGACAACTAAATTTATGACGTAAACACAACTAGTCACGTGATCAACAGACGACACTAAATTAATGAAAATCAAATTCACTCCTTGCACGTGGGGAAAGAAATTCTGTAGATGGATGCGATGTAGCATATTGATGTTGCTTTCCTGGAGCTATGATAAGAAAATGATACGCAATTGCGTTTGGAGGTAGAATTTTTTAACGCTTTGTGTAGATTTCACACCCTTGGGTGAACAGTAAGAGATGTTGTTGGTGACTGCGATGTGTTATAGCTGCACGAAAACAACATCAAGGTTTACTGCAGCTATGATTAGAAGTTGATATCACAAAGTTGAATCACATTCTTATCAATCATGTAAAATTTTAGTGATTTAGAAAAAAACTGGTGGTTGCTATATGACAAAATGATGTTGCTTTACTATAGGTGTGGAAGTTTGTTACTGGTTTAGGTTAAAATATTGGACGGGCTGCAGCAGAATCTATTTATTGGTTTTGCGACGTGATATTGATGTTCTGCTATAGCTGTAGGTATATATTATTACCTCTGCAGGCCTAGTAGGCCCTTGGCTTGGTGCGTTATCCTTTTCCACTATTTTCTATCACTTGCTTTTCTCCGCCAGTTATTTATTCTCAAGCACTTAACGTCCTTCAGCACCTCGTCCGTCTATTTTGGATCTACCTCATTGCCTCTTCCCTCCTATGCCTCCTTCCATTAGTCTTTTGGGTACTCTCTCGTTTTCCATGCGTTCTATGTCCCCTAACCATCTTAATCTATATCCCTTAGCTATTCCTATAAAATTTGGTTTTGATTATACAGTTCTTGTAATTCTCTGTTGGTTCTTTTCTCCCATCTATCATTCACTTTTTTGTCTTTATATATCCTTCGCAGGCATTTTCTTTTCATACTGCTAGCACTTTTTGTTCGTTCTTATCCATTGTCCAAGTTTAACTACCAAATAATACTATAGGCCTCAATATTGTCTGGTACACTCTCAGCTTTGCCCCTCTGGATAGCAACTTACTGTTAAGTACACTCCTTGGTTGCCTTTCTGTATCTCTCTTTTTCTATATCTGACTTCCTATTAAATTCTACTTCCAAATATGCGAATGACTTTCAAAACTGTAGACTTTTCCGCTTGCTGTTGTCACGTCAAACTTTTTATCTCTAGTATTTCCCTTCTTAGCCCATATCATGTATTTTGTCTTCTTCTTATTTATTTCCATCCCCATTTCCGTTGCACTTTGTTCCAAACTCACAGTTCCTGCTTACTTCTCGTTAACAATGTCGTCTGCAAATGCCAAGCACTGGTGTCTCTTATGATACAGTAGTCCCGTTATGTTTATCCTTGCCCTTTTCATAGCATATTCCGCGACATAATTAAATAATGCCGAAGACAGCGGGTCGACTTGCTTCAGTAGTTCCAATACTTCAAAATTTTCGGTTACCTCTATTCCAATTTTCACAACATTCTGTTGTAAGAATTAGAGCAAGAGTTAGCTTTATCATATTTACCATTTTATTGTCTACTCCTAGTTTCTTTAACGCAACATATAGTTTACCCCTTCGTACTCTATCGAATGCTTGTTTAAAATCTATAAAGATCACATGCGTGTCTCTTCCAAATTCTTGGCTTTATGTTTGTAATTCTCTAAGCGTGAATATTTCATCTGTCACTGATCTCCCCTTTCTAAATACACATTGATATTCGCCTATAGCTTTCTCCATTTTAGGGACCAGCAAAGTTTTTATATACGACGCAAGAATTTTATAGGCTATATTTAATAAAGCTATGCCTGTATAGTTTTCACAAGCTACCTTATCACCTTTCTTATGTATGGGGCAGAGCATGGCTTCCCTCCACTGTCCTGGTATCCTTTCCTGCATCCATATGTCCTTTATTAGCTTAGGCACATTCAGAATTATTTTTCCCCTCCATATTTGAACATTTCGGCTGTTATGTCGTCCGTGCCGTCACTATTATTGTTCTCAAGTTTATGTATAATAACTCCTATTTCTTCTATATTAAGTGTGCCCTCATTGACTTCTAGTTCGTCTACTTCCCCATCAGCAATACAAAATGTTCCTTCCAACTATTCAGCATCTTTTTCTCCTGCTATCAACTTTCCTTCTTGATCCCTGTATATTTGGTTATTGGTTTGGCATCCTCTCGTTTCCACTATAATGCCTTGATACAACTTACGTATTTCATTTTTTTGTAGCTCTCTTTAATTTCCTCTAATCACTGTTCATAATATTTTGTCTTCACTTTCCTCAGTGTTATTTTCACATTTTTGCTCTTTAACATTTGCACCCATCTTTTGTTTCTTTCGTTTAGTTCTTTTTCACATATCTCGTTAAACCATTCACGTTGGATAATGGTTTACATCCCTACATCTCCGGTACCATTTTTTTACTCATTTCATTCCATACACCTTCTATACTCTCTTCCATATGTTCCAAGTAAATTTCCAAGTTTCCTTTATACATTATCTTTGCTTCGCTTCCCTGTAATCTATTTAATCTCTTTTTGTTTATTTTTGCCTTCCATCCGTTTTTTACTGCAGGTATTTCCAGCTTCATTTGTATTCCTACTAAGAAATGATGTGAGTCAGCCCGTTCGGCGATCGCCAAGTTCCCTTATATATATATATATATATCTCCTTTCTTTGAAAATAAGTGTTATTGATCCTTATATCTTTTTCTTTGCAAAATCTATTAATAATCGTACGTTTTCATTTGTCTCTTTGTGTTTACTATATTTCCCTATTGTCGGCTGGTAAATTTCCTCTTTGCAGATCTTCGCATTTGCGTCTCCTAAGTCTATCTTCATATCATATTTTCTAATCTTCTAATACGCCATGTTTCATTCATTATAAAATTCCTCTTTAACTTGCATGTCTTTTTCTTCACTAGGAGCATGCATATTTAATATATTATTAAATAAATAAAAATTAATATGTATTTAAGATATTTTTTGATACTTTCCACTCATTCTCAATCAAGACATCTAATGAGAAATAGTGCTAAATTAGACTATTGCAGCCTTTAATCTTTTATGTACAATGAACCCTATCCCCAATAACCTATTTTCCCCGTCACTATTAAAATATAGATATTCGCCTTTTTGCTTTATTTCATTTCCTTTTTACTTCGTTTCCTGCAGGGCCACTATATCAAATTTAAATTTATTTATTACCTGTACTAAATGTTTAAGTGCCCCTTCTTGATTAGTACCTCTAACATTTCATGTTGCTATTTTTAGCCGTTGCTTCACCTTGCAATTTTTCATTTCCCAATTTTCTGTCCATTTCTTGTCCACATTCCAGTCCTTATTTATACTGAACTCGTCCATCACTATTTATTGTGTAAATGCATGGAGGTAGAATATAACAGGAGGGAGCGTGCGCTATGCTGCCAATGCTAAATTTGCGGTATCAGTCGACCGGTTCCTAGTACCACTTTATGACCCATTTCAAACGGCGCGTGACATTTGGTTTTGTCGGAAATCTAGGAACAGTGGCGGCGTCATTCTGGCGTCATTTTTCCAGTAGGTGTGATTTCAATTGTGATCTCTCGTTTGTGTTTGTTTACTTTGTTTATTGTTGTTTCACGTTTTAAGAGAACTTATTTCTCCAAAACAATGCCTAGTTGCAAAGCTTGCAAACGTACTAAAAGAGCTGGAAACAGTTCAACGGATAATATAACATTCCATAGGTGAGTATTTTTAGTTTAAATTTGAGGTTATTGTTATTACAAATTAGGGATTTGCAGAAAAAGAATAAAATGCAACAACGAGAACTGGTTGCTGTGAAAAAAAGGTTGGTTCGTCAGCATAAAAAAATATTGAAACTGAAGAGGACGGTTTTGAAGATTTCAAAGGAGAATGGATCTTCATGTAAAACAGAGACATTTACAAAATATGGAGAAAATCAAGAATTTATTGATAGGCTGTCTCGAAAAATTGATGGCAAAAAACTACCTACAAAATTTGGACAAGAAATTAGAAAATTTGCTGTTACTCTTCATTTTTATTCCCCAAGGGCCTACCGTTATGTTAGGAGCAAATTCAATGATACTTTGCCACATGACAAAACTCTGAGTAGTTGGTATTCTTCTGTTGATGGCTCACCAGGATTTACTAAAGAAGCATTTCACATCCTAGCCCAGAAAGTTGAGATTGAACGCAAAAATGGTAAAACAATTTTGTGTTCTTTAGTTTTTGATGAAATGGCTGTTCGACAACAAGTAGAGTTTGATGGTCAACATTATTATGGCTATGTTGATTTGGGCCCAACAATAGATTCTGATGAAAACCAGCTTGCGAAAGAAGCATTAACATTTATTTTGGTAGCCATAAATGATAGGTGGAAACTTCCTTTAGGATATTTTTTAATCAACGGATTAAATTCTCAGCAAAAATCTTCCCTTCTCCTGCAGTGTATAAATTTGGTAAAAGACAGTGGGGTTATTATTACAAATGTCACTTTTGATGGATGTCCAACAAATTTTACAATGGCAAAGTCCTTAGGGTGCTGCCTTGATGTAAATAATCTTTCAACATCAATTATAGGGGAAGAAATAGCCATAATGCCAGATCCTGCTCATATGTGCAAGTTAATAAGAAATGTTTTTGGTGAAAAACGTAGAATGATTGACGATAATGGTGAAATCATAGATTTTAAATATGTAGAGTTATTGAATAATCTACAAGAAGATGAAGGACTTCATTTAGCAAATAAATTAAGAAAACGACATATACTTTTTTTTAAACAAAAAATGAAAGTAAAACTTGCAACGCAGTTGTTAAGTAGGTCAGTTGCAGAAGCATTGTTGTTTTGCAAAGACACCCTGAAGTTGGATGCTTTTAAGGATTGCGGGCCTACAGCTACATTCATAAATTTTATAAACGATGCGTTTGATATTTTAAATTCAAGAAATTTAAAAGAATTCGGTTTTAAACAACCAATTAATAGTCGAAATATTTCTGAAATTATTTCTTTTAGGGACAGTTTTCAAAATTATGTGGAAAAGTTGCGATTTTTAGATAACAAGTTAGTTTTGTTGTCCAATAGAAAAACTGGATTCTTAGGATTTCTAATTTGTTTAGAGTCAATTTTTAATATTTATAATAGATTTATTAGCCTGGAAAGCAGCACACCTTTATTGAAATTTTTGCCAACTTATAAATGCAGTCAGGACCATCTAGAAGTTTTCTTTTTCAGTCTTAGGGCACAAGGAGGCAGTAATGATAATCCCACTTGTCGTCAGATCAAAACTGCTTACAAGAAACTACTCATACATGTAGAAGTTAATGATAATGGGTTTGGGAATTGTGTTCCTCTTGAACATGTTGGTATATTACACGTTTCATCTTTTAGAAAAAAACCAGAGGATGCTATAAACTTTGACAATTATATATATAATGATATTGGTTCATCCTCGAATAATCCAAATGATACTTTGGATGAACATTTTTTCACAAACACAGCACTATCACAGTTTCCGCAGGAGGTGGTAATTTATATTGCTGGTTTTGTAGCAAAAAAGCTAGGCGACAAGCTTAAATGTGAAATTTGTGTTGGGTCATTATTTGGTTGTAAATCGAATTTAATAAATAGTTTTATAGATTTTAAAAATAGGGGCGGCTTATCGTATCCCAGCAATGACCTGATAACCGTTTGCTCTAAGACCGAAAAAATTTATAAATCTAATCAACTTGACGGTTCCATGAAAGTAAATAAAATAAAAATTATCATGGAAACTCTTGATTCTTTGGTTTGTAAAGATTTGTTAGTGAGCTCACAACATCTTCATAATTTATTTTTAATTAAAGCTGTTGTAAATTGTTATTTAGATGTAAGGATTAAATACAGTTGTAAAAATAATTCATGTAAAGGTGAATATGTTCGCAATAGTCTCACTAAGTTAATACATTTTAGAGGACAATAAATAAAATTGTAAAGTAAAACTTGTGTTTTTCAAGAAGAAATATTGTTCAATTGAAACCATTTTCTGGTTGAAGATTTTTAAAAATTTATTTTTTTATTTCCCTTCAAAAAATTATCGCGACGCCACTGGTTAGCCTCGTTATGCGTCGCACTTGCAGTACCACTTTATAGCTCTGCGCATTCACGCGCTAAATCCGCTTTTTTAAAATCATGCTCCCTCCTGTTATATACTACCTCCATGTGTAAATGCCTTTTAATCATCTACATAGCGCCCTTGAGCTACTGCAATATTTGTCTAGCACGTGTAGTTGAGAGCCAGCTTAATACTTATGATTATTCATGGAATTCTATTCTAATTCATTTTGGAAAATAAACATATTATTTGATCATTTGCCATTATTTTTACATTAATTTGATTTATCTATCTGTTACCCTGTATGTACAATATTTTCAAGTTAAATTTTGATTAGCTAACCTTCTTGTAAATGTTATTTTACTGTAAATAAACGATAAAAACTTCATTTTACTTAATATCTTCTTCTAAATTAAACCACCTCCGTTTTCGTATACGTTTAATTTGCAAACAGCACGTAATTAATTTTGTAATGGATTTCGCATTCTTCGACGTTATTTACAAAATAAGGAAGAGAGTAAACTGAAACTTTTTGGTATTCGTAAGTCGAGATATTAATTTTTTGGAGAAAAAGAGAAACAAATATTGACTCGATTTAATATTCATAAATTCAGTTTTTCCTATACCTATTTACTTTTTCATTAATACATAATAAGACGCGGAAATTAATATTTAAAATTTGTAATGTAATTGAAAGATAGATTTTTTATTTTTAGAAACAAGTGTACACACTAAAAACACGTCAGAAGATGAATACATGACTAGTTTATATGGGTAACACCCCTTCGACCTTCTATTGAAAAGTTACATAATATAAATAAATCCAATAAGCATTCATATGATTTGCTAAGATTTTTATAACTGATGCATACTAGATACTAGCTACTACTATGGTTGCCTATGCTGAGCCAATTTAGCTCAAATCGGCTTGAGTATTGGTTCAAAATATTGGGCCAATGTCTTACAATGATATTTATCCAACGTTGTCAAGTGATAACACGTGTACGTTAGGTTTATATCTGCCGCCAAGGTTGGGCCAACGAATAAATGACTGGCAGCCCATATTTATCCAGTATTGTGTGCTACTAGGGTTAATTATTAAAATTTGGTAATATGAATTGCTATATGAATGCCGAGATGACTGATATGAATTTTATATATGGTCTTGGTAATGGAAATTCCTTATAAGCTAGGCGATTATACAATGAACGAATTCTTAATCGTGATACTTGTGAAGAAAAAACTTTCCAAATAATTCATCAATGTCATCATGAAGGACAAGTACAGCAACAACGATAGAATTGGAAGGTTCTTTCACAAACAAAAAATTGTATTCTTCTCCTACTGCATTTTGTCACTGGCTTCTTGATACAAATTCCTCAACTACAATTGGAATATATTAGTGTACAATACTCCTCTAAGAAATGAAAAAGATTTTAAAAATCGGATAATGAGTGGGTGTTGTGCACTAAGGAACACCCACGGTGATTTTAAATGAGTTATGGATTCAATCAGAGGAAGAGTGAATATATGTATTCTATCTAGTACCAGTGACTTTCTGCAATTTTTGTGAATTAAGAATCTACACATGTAATTAATAAGGACTGGGAATGATCATCTGCTTCCGAAATTAGCTATTACTCGAAAATCTGTAGGTACGCAATGAAAAAACTAGACTGAACAATTCTCCACACCAACAAACCCTTTTTTTTCTAAATAACTCTGGTAGAAAATAATCCGTCACAATCGACGTCATATCACGATATGAGAGCAAAATTGACTCGTCACGGCAAAAGACTATGATGAAGTGATCCACTTTGCGAGGGAAAATGATGAACGTCGCATGCCCGATAAAAGGTATGATTCCTAAAAATTAGAAATAAATTATGAAAATGAAGAAAAAAACGTAGTAATTTCTAATAAAATTTGAACGACGAAAAATCAATTAAAATGAATCCAAAACATAAAATTTAATTAATTGTAATTTGCAAAGAAAGTATATAACTAACAATTGCTCTATAGATGGCACCAGCTCGTTTAAATGTACATAATCTGCCAACATTACTGAAACCACATTTATTCAAAATAAAGAGGTCAATTAAACATTACATACAAATAAGGCATTGTAAAATACTGACTATATGTTAAATAATTTTCTAACATTAATAAAAGGCATCACAATTCTCTAATTATAAATACGAAAATCTTGTTAGCATCAAGTAGATACTGCAACCGAATATACATGCAGTATGGTTCCAAAAGAAACGAACATAATTTATAATAAAAATAAATTACTGAGGTAAGCAGATGCTCTTAATGCTCCTATGCAATTAATATCAGAGAAGATTTACTTTCATATCAGATAGCCCCCACACATCACACCAATTGCATATCGCTGTACAGAATATTGCATGTTTTTCATTCTCCTAGATGCCTTCTAATCATTATATGATCATCAATACCATAATAAAATCAAGATTCATCACCGAAAATTAATCTATTCCAGTGCCATTTTTTCTTCCGCCAATCTAGTCGTGCAATTTTATGGCGTTGCGTTAGCAATAGACAAAGATAGCTTTATTTCAATAGGTATGTAAATTGTTCGGAGACTTCTTGATTAACTAAACCTCGTTATCTAGTATCAGTTTTCCTCTGTTGCCTAGAAAAGGCCGCAGTAAATAATAAACCGAGCACGATCAATGTTCAGATCATTAACGAAGTCCCTCTTCATTATTTGTTGTCCGTTTTAGACGACACGGAACAATTGTAGCGCCGCTATGTCGTACATGACAGCAACATTACGAATGAAAAATTCGACTTCTCGTATGTCGATGGTCCTACTACTATCAATTAATGAAAATTCATAAGTTATCGCATAAGAGCGTTCTTATATAAGAAAGTATAATACATATTATACTCAGACAACATAAACGGAGATGAATTTTACCCGTAAGTAAATAACTGCGTTTTTGGATACAAATAAACATATTTGTTGAAAACTTCCATACATATATACATTACTGGGTGTTCTTTAATTTATGGCAGCCAAAATATAATTATGATAAAAATATAAAAGAAAAGAACAAAGAAATTCGTAAAGCATAACATTCTACTCTCTAGAAGTTATGTTTACCTGATGTTAAATAATGATTTGTATATCACTATACTATTTAAACAAGGTACGAGGTAGGCGCCATAAATTCTCGGCCTGATATACAAAAAAAAAAAAACTTGGATAAATATGAAAAAAATTATTTTTCAATGGAATCTCCCCTAACTTCTATACATTTATTACAACGATTAATTAATGATTCGATACCCTTGTAAAAATAATCTGAAGTTTTTCCGTCGAAATGTTCTATAACAGCTGCAGGCAACTCACTGTCGTCCTTAAAACTACATCCCCTAAGGTCGTTTTTTAAAGTAGAAAACAAACAAAAAATCACAAGGAGCCATATCTGGAATATACGGTGGATGTTCCAATTCTTGAAAGCCGCATTCGCAGATGGCAGATGGACGGGAACATTGTCGTGCAATAATCGCACACCTGTTGTAAATTTTCCACGACGTTTTGCACGAATACTGTCCCTTAATTTATGCAATAAAGTCTTATAATATGTGCCGTTCACACTTGAATTGCGCTCTTTAAAGTCAATTAGCAAAATGCTCTCACAATCCCAGAATATTGTGGCATCACCTTTTTCGTTGATTGAACGACTTTCGCCTTTCTGGGACAAGGTGTATCAGGTCGCTGCCATTTCATGGACTCCCTTTTGAATAAAGGATCGTAAAACAGAACCACTGTTTCATCCCCTGTGACAATGGACTCCAAAATCGGATTTGGATCGTCTCCACACATGTTTAAAAAGGACTGCGCACATTTGACTCGACGTTCACGTTGGAGAGCAGAAAGAAGTCGCGGTACCCATCTAGCACTAATTTTATTCATACCCAAATGGTCATGGAGAATTCGGCGAACACTTGTTTCGGAAATGTTTGTTATCACTGCTAATTCCTTCACTTTAAAACGGCGATCTTCTAGCATTAAATGTTCAATAATTGAAATTTGTTGTTATCACTTCTATTGGTCGACCCGACCAATCAGCATCTTCCAGGAATTCTTGTCTCAAACGGAAACATTTTTCACACTTTTTTACAGTTGAATACGAAGGAGATGAATCGCCGTAAACGCGGTCTAAACGTTGTTTAATGTGATAAGGTGTATACCCTTCTTTTGTTAAAAATTTAATGACCGCGCTGTACTCAATTTTCGTTACTTCAGACATTTTCGTCCGCTAGTCACGTTGGTTGGCGGGTTACTAAAAACTACTAGGCTTTGAACCGTCATATTTATAGTGTACACCTAGCGTATATGCATGCATGACGTGACGGAGTTTGAACACGTTTGAACCTGTATAAGTCTGTCAGGTCGAGAATTTATGGCACCTACCTCTAAATTAAGTGCATGGCTAAAACAAAACGTAAAAATTAACTACAATCCTAAAGAAGTTGTCACTAAAAAAATTGGTAAAATTTCTTTCCCTCGTTGTTCTGAAACAGATCTCTCTATTGGTCATATAATATAGCATTATTTTCAGTGATATATAAACTCCCACCTATAAAACAAAATTCATGACTTTCTTCAAGGAACCAGTAAGATATAAAGTGGTAATAAACAATAAGCCATTCGAAAAGGTAATGAGCTTCCGTTATTTGGGAACAGACACACACAACAGCAGCAACAACCTGATAAACGACATCAGGAACCTTGACTGCTTGAATTATATCATGTGGAAAAACAACCGTATAAACATTGACAGTAAAATGCGGATGTATAAATCCTGTGTTAGACTGGTGCTAATATATGGCATCGAGACTCAAGCTGACACAAACAAGATAAAGAGCACGACAGAGATAACAGTGAAGATGCAAACCTTAAGAGAAACGAAGGAGATATTGGCGTGTTCAAGTAGATAGAATAGACCAAAACAGACTGACATACATTGCTGAAGACGGAAAACCAGCATGCCGACGACCAATGGGGAGGTCACCCCAAAGATGGAAGGACAGCTAGAGTTCTGTCTCACGGAACAATCAACCAAGTTAATTAAGACAGCATTCGTCATTAACAGACCTCAAGCTCTTCTTGAAGAATAATAAGAAGAAGAGATATTTCAACGACATGCAAGCTTATTTTCGCTACTCAACTACTACGAGGGGAATTAACAGAGGGCATATTCCATTATAATTATTATTATATATTAATATAATTCCGGACTCATTATTTCTTTAGAGTAAGCTTTTGCATTCATGTAAAAATAAAAATCATGTAAAGTTATAATAAAAATAGGTAGAACTCAATATTGTTTTAATTCATCCATTTAATCTCACTTTAAAGTAATAAATAGTTAATAAAACACTACAAGACTTAATAGTTCTTGGTTTTGGTGGTAGAGCGTTGTTGACAATAGCTGATCGTTAATAGCAAAATCTAATACCAACATCATTTTTATGTTTACAAAAGATTGCCTGATTCTACTGACTATACTTAAGGGTCCTATATAGTGGATCGGAAATGTAATATTGGTTGCATAGTACATAATTTAATAAGCCAAGGATGTCCGAGTACTTATTACACATAGGGAATATATAAAAAATATTTGAAATAATAACTCAATATCTAAGCGAATAAAAATTGATTTATGATCAAATATTTACACATTTGTAACCGCGGGTAAGATTTTACTAGAATAACAATTAACTGTAATGTGGGTTGCTTAATTTTAATTTATTTTATATTCATTTAAAACAAAGTAAAAAAATAGTTGAACGAAAAATAAGTGTAGAGCGAGGTAGCTTTTTAATCAATTTATAATGTGAACCCAGGCAAACAAATCTCCTCCCAACGATTTTTGAGAAAACTTGTTTTTAATATTTTGACATATTAATTAATTTTCTTTAATCCGATAATTTTTTTTCTGAATTTGATTCTTTCGCGGGGTAGATTACTAAATTCTTCATAAGTTGACTTTGAAAGGTTTTCTCCAAATTTAAAATTAACAAAAATATCTTGCATCTAAAAGCTGCTATTTTTCCATTGTTGACAGATCCACTATACCCCCCTCGAGATCTATGTATATACTAGAATCGCTCTCGCAACCGACATGCGCCACCAAAATTAAAATGGCGTCAAATTTGAGACGTTGCAAAATTTGATCTGTCAAGTAATATTAATTTTGACACTATAACCCTAAATGATCAACTAGACTTGTGGTTTTAGCTGGTTTTAGGACTACCGACAATAACTATTAATTTGATAATAATTTTGCTTAAGTACTATTGAAAAGAAGAATATAATAATTATTTTATATTTGTATGAACTTGTCTGCTGTTAGTAATTAGATATAAATATAAAAAAGGTTAGATTTTCAGAGAAAATTGAACTTTTGAAATTCATTTAAACATTCAGGAATGTATTTAATAATTATGTTCGAGTTAGTTTTACTACAGACAATAAAGATATTTAGTAGCAAAGACAGTTGTACAGCAGTAACCTTACTAATAGTGCGATATTGCTTTTCCATTAAATGCATCAAAATTAAAGTATTTTTACATGCAACAGCGAGAAGGTAAGAAAAGTATTACACTAATTATAAAAACATTTGTTTGCCAGATTCTTACTGTACACTATGATTATTACCATTATCACTGCTGTACTAAAAGCAACTTGTTTGAAACATTTCTCGTAGGTAGGTATATCATTGATTACAACATAATTTTTGCATGCTAATCAAACATTTTTGATTAAGCTAAACACATCATTATTATTTACTTAAGCTTTAAACTACTATAAATTTGTTGTTATTAAAGATTATATTTAATGCAGAATTAAACAATTCAAACGTATTTTAAAGTAGGTACATATTTCAAATGTTGAGTATTCGTAAGTTGAATCTTTGCTACTGATCAGAATTTAACTTACCAAGCAACTTTAAATTATAATACAATAATGAACAAGTATTTTTACTATCCCAATTTATAATGTACTACATTAATATTATTACAATACTATCACATATTTTTGAAATTATATAATCTTAATTCCATTAATAACAATAAATTCGAAGACCTAGCGAAGAAATTGTCATCTGCTCTATTTGCAATAAAAAGACTCACATTTATTGCAACTCGTGAGGCGGCGAAAGCAGCATATTTTGCAGGCTTTCACTCCGTGATGTCCTATGGTGTCCTCTTCTGGGGAATGGCTGCAGAAACGGACAGGATATTTGTTCTACAGAAGAGGGCGATTAGGTTTTTGTGCGACCTGACATGTAGGGAGAGCTGTAGATCACACTTCAGAAAGGAGAAGATACTCACTCTACCATCAGTATTCATCCTCTCTGTAGTTACTCACGTCCAGCAAAATAAAGAAGCATTTCCCTTGAACGGTCATCATCACGGCTATTCTACTCGTCAGCGACAGAAGAATGCCTCATCATCGGCTGACTTGCACTCAGAGGTCGATTGATTACTGGGGGTGCAAATTATATAATAAATTGCCGGCAGAACTAAAAGACTTGCCTTTGACCCGTTTCAAAAAAAAGGTTAAGGAAATGCTTGTTAATAGGGAGTGCTACACGATGGAAGAATTCCTGGCCACTTAAGACATCGATATTGACTCTATGTGCTTCGTTTTATGTCTTGTTAGTTCTTATTGTTGGTGTTTATCTTTGTATTATGATTTTATTATTTGTGTTTCTATATCTTTATATATCTATATATATTATTGACAGTTGTACGCTATGTACAAAAAAAAAGAAAATGACATTTTCTGTAATGGTGTTATTACAAAAAATATACAATATACAATATACAATAAATAATTACAAAATTAAAGTCCTACAGAAAATATACAAAGGTTATTTTAGAAAAACTATAAAAATAATGTAACATAATAGTATATTATGCAATGAGCATTTAATGATAGCTATTAAGACACGAGTAAGAGAATTACAATACGAGGCGAAGCCGAGTATTGTAATGAATACGAGTGTCTTAATAGCCATTAAATGCGAGTTGCATACACTATTTTTTCTACGACCCCATAATAAAACATATTTTTTGAACAATCCATTTCATAAATTGAGGTTAAAGTTTTCCGTACGTTTTTGTGAATTTGGCTGGTAATAAATTGTTCGTGGCTACTAAGGCTTGTTCCATAATTTCTGGTGGAGTTAATTATTACATTTCACTGTCATTATCCCTCATTTTTACCGTTTATATTTTCAAAAAAGCACAAATTTTAAGTACTTACTTGTAAATTGCAGAGAACTGTCACATTTATTTAATTTGTATATCTGTCAGATATGCAGTCGCCATATTGAATATTGCTTGAATATTGAAATGTCGCATTCCTATTGGATATAAACTTGTATCGTAATGAAAAATCTGTATTCCTATTGGATATAAACTTGTAACATAATGAAAATCTGTATCGTAATGAACACCATTATAGTACAGGTTCGGCATATCTAATAATACAATTAAAGTATGGGAGTAGAAAAATATGTTTTAACTGCATCCCCCTATGCAAACGCTTATCTTGTTATCACATTAATAAACTCGATCATTATTTTATTCTGAAATCAATCATCCACCATTCCTCTATTACATTCAACATGGTTATACCTTCTTAAATTTGAAAATTTTCTAAACAGTATTACTTATGTGATCTTCAAACAATTGTTGTTTTAGTTAGTCATCTACTTCCTCGATTAGACAGAGTTCTTTCTTCAACTGATCAATATAAGTACAAATTATTTTAACTATCGTAATCTTCTGCCGAAGCATTATGAACAAATATATTAACAGGTTCCAAAATCTGTCTTTGACTTTTGATATAGATACTGAATTTAATCCGTCTCCAGTCCTTTATAAGCTACATTCGTTTTATCAGTTACGTGATTATTCTAAATAACATAAAGCAATTACAAGTAAAACCAAGCATTTCTGTTGAATAAAACTTACCTTCTCGTATATAATTTGGTTTAGATCAATATATTTGACTTTAATAACGTTCACAGTCGCTACTACCGCTATCATTAATACAAAATATTACTGGATTAATATCTGATTCTGTTTTATCAATTTCTATTTCCCTATCCCACGACGTCTTTATTTCTTGTTCAATATGAGTGATGGTAGCCCAAGTTTCATGTGTAATTGTTCGAAAAACGCTGTACTGAATACTAGTCACCTGCTTGTCAAGCGCTACGCTTGTCAAGTGTCATACGCTCCGTGAAAATAAAAATCTGACAACAATGCTCAGAATAGCCATGTATCAAATAAAATATTGATATAGAAAAGTAATATTTAATAATTATATCTATAATATTTAGTTTCTAACTGAGTTTCATGTAATAGTATTTTACTAGCCGTAGCTATTTATCCTAAAATATTAATTAGTTGGTTGAATTGTATTGTTCTAAAATTGTTCCGGTTGATTGGAATTTGTAGTGGTATTGAATCAGCGTTTTTAGTTCGTACTTTTGCCGTGTCGGTTGCGAAAACGATCCGACTATACTCTGTTTTTTTAATTCAGCGGACCACCTTTACATTTTAGCGCATAAAGTCGGCAATTTGATTGGTTCTTTTCGTGCCCAAATGACATTCACTTAAATTAATTAATCAGTCATTTTTACTCATTTGACAGTTGGATTTTGTATATTTTTCACACTTTTTTTCTACTTTCTCTGTTCTTGTATTTATACAACAAAAATAGTTCTTTTTAGTGTCTACCACATTATATCATGGAGCCAATGCCGAATACTAGTAGAAACCTACCTATGTCTCCACCGAGGAAAAGCGATGGTTTTTGGTTACTTGTCACTTATTGAAAAGCAAATACTCTCAATACCTATAAAAAGCTGAAAATTAATAAATAAAAATAGTTCAAGGAAAATAGCATCGCATTTAGTGTCCACGCCAGGAAATATTGTATTTTCTTAAGTTATGTGATATGTTTCTGAAACTAACCATATTCTGTTATTGCAGGTGCAGTTTTTAGAGTTATAAAGGAATTTAAGTCCAAGGGAGTGCATAATCAGCCCAAGCAAAGCTCTGGTAGACGATCATTAGTCAACAACTTTGACGAAAATGTAAAATGAAAAAGATTAATTTCAATATTTATTTATAAGGAATAGGAATATAAAATATATTATTATTATAGGTGCACAAAACGAAGCAGAAATATTTCATTGATAGAGCGTAGTGAGAGAGTACTTGGAGATATAGATACTTAACAGCTATTAGATCATATAAAACCTAAGAGAAAGAGATATTTCACTTAGATAAAACGTAATGTTAATGTACATAACCGCAGGCAAGCATTTATAGATGGTGTATCGACATGTTCAAAAGAACCAACAGAGAAAGGCAAAAAACTTATTATTGTGCCCATAGGATCTGAAGATGGGTTTGTTGAAGGTGTATTGTTAGTTATCCAAAGCAAAAGCCTTCTGATTTCAAAAAATACGCAGAGATTATAGCTGCTTTCCTTTAGGGATAAATCTCAGATAATATCATCTCACTTTAACTTAGGTTATATTTAGACGCGTTCCTTTTGTAATTAGCTGACTGAGAGTAAATGAGAGTTTTACCTCCCCTCTTACGGATTCTGAGGTCGATCAGAACCCTCCTCACAACTGAGATTTAAATATCACTTGATGGTAGTGGTAATAAAATGCATCAATAGTAGACCACAGTAGGGCCATGTTATTGTTTGGTCTAAGGCTTTTGTGATGATATAAATTGTGGCTCACATCGTATGTAATTAGAGTACACGAAGAAAAATTAACGAAATTTAGCGAACCAAAAATGAGTGAATCATGAAGGATGAAGGTGACATTTCACTACGTTACTTTGGTAATTAGGTCAATAACGATGATTGGCATGCTTTAAAATGAGAATCCAAAATACATTATACATAATTATATATATATTACTATTTCATATTTCAACATTTAACTACTTGCTCTGCTATACATTTCTGTTAAAAGAATGTCAAAAACACTCTAGAACACGGGCGCATGAATTGCTATCTAAAGTTGAAGTTAATTCGACTCAGTTTTGGGGAAATGATAACACAGGCGTGGGTGGTGTTAAAACAGTATTAAAGTCATATACGATTGTTTAGCTCTGAATAAATTGCTATAACTGAAGCATTATCTCCTATACTTAAGCTTTGCTCTATGTTATTGTGTGATATAATACTGTTTATTTTTGAGGAAGTAAACAATTATTTAAGCTAGGGGTTAATACTTTTAACTCATGACAATGTAAGCAAGAATATTAAGCGACTTCAAATATTTTTTTTTCTTCTAAATCTGAACGTATGCATAAAAATCAAGTCTTAATACTATTCTTGGCAAACCGTAATAAAAATTTACTACATGCTTAACATCAAATTTCCGATAGTTCCTAAACGTACACCATAGGGCATATCGCTTAGCACAAACCGCCTATAGTGTGATTAAAAAAAGTTACATCAAAGTTCTACGTCAATACAGAAATTCCGCATTTTAGCAATTATGAAAAAAAAATACCATACCAATTTCATTTTATTCTTTCTGATGATGTAGATGCATTACTTTACATCGTTTTTAATGAAAGACTGGTTGAAAGTAAACCCTCGCAATACGGCAGATGACATAATTCGATTTGTCGGTCTAAATATGAAGTTCCAATAATGCTTTTCGGTTTGTCTAAACACAAAGGCTTTCCTTCGCCCACTGAATAAGGTAAGTTTATTCCCGTAACGTTTGACTTTTTGACGGTTTAATTCAAAATGAAAACCGTTCCGGCGAGAGACGGGACAAAGGGGGAAAACGTCGGTGAAATGTTAAGAGCTAAAAGTTAAAAGTATCAATAAGTGGCTGCCAATATTACGAGAGCTCTTGTCGCATTCCACTTCTGACGCTGGCAATACGATGAATTATTGCCGGTCGAGCTCAAAGATAAAAACTGAGAACGTCATCCCCACGGTGTTTGAACATCACATCACATCACATGGCTTTAAAATCTTATTGCATATATATAAAATTGATATATTTTTTCTTAAAAAAGGTATCATACGAGGGCAGTTTAATAAGTGTGGTTAAATTTTCTTAAAACAAAATACCTTCAGCTCGGCTGGATTTGGATAAATGGTGCGCACGCTTGTAAAGTTGACATTGATTTAAATCCTACTCTAATAATATTATTATTGGCATTATTGAAATTGAAATCATGTAAACCAATTTGCAAACGCGGTTTTCTCAATCAACCTACTTTGATTAAAGGAATTTGGTCATAAAATTAGCTAGAATTTACTGTTTTTAGTAAAGAGCTCATGTATGGCCTTTAGTAAAAATATCTAGCTTTATTCATCTTACAGAAATTTGGCGCAAGTCGTCTCAGGTATGACAATGGAAAGTGCAGTATCTTATTATACTAATGGTGGGCATAATAGTTCGAATCGATGAACTAGTTCATGGGAACTAATTGACATGGAAGAACTAGTTCGTAGGAATAGTTCACGAAGAACTACTTGTAATTAATGTCTATACTTTAAGACAGAAATCCTTGTTGAACGAAAGATTAACAGTACCTATATATTATTTGTAACACAATATTCTTCACCGCTTGAAATATTAACTATAAATCCGCAAATTTATGAGAAAACTAAATAGGTAGACTCCTAGTTAGAATGTGGTATCTCATTTAGTATTTTACAATAATATTTCTAAACTAACAACCGATAATCACCATATTATAGAGATTATAAAAAATTAAATTATGGTAAAAGAGAGTTTAAATGAGACGATACAACAAAGAGTAGAACCGTTCTCGTTCTCGTCCATGTACATATATTACTGCATACATAAAGCTTCATAATACAAAATGGTTCTTTATTATTAGTAAATCTACAAGTTCCCATTAATTCCCTTATAGTTTAAGATTTAAGATTGCAAATATATTATTATTCGTTTAGTTTCTAAAAACTAATACCACATTAAATATAGCAAGTAATATAATCTATATCCCTATATGTATAGAAGAACAGAATTATTATTGATTTTGAGGAGAGAAAAATGTCAGGAGATAAATTTAAAAAAGTGAAGTAAATTGAATGAATAAAAGTGTTAGAAAATAACTATCACATTAAAGAATGAACCATAAGGAAGGAGCATTAATAGCAGTCACAACTTAGAAAGGAGCAACAATGTATTAACAGTTTCATAAAAGAAAATAACAGTAATTTGGAAAGAATAGAAGAGTGAGAATTTGGAATATACAACGCTTTAAATTATTATCCAGTGAAGAGAGGACCATTGAATTAGAAGTTTCATGAAAGGAAATCATCGTAACCTCAACAGTTGAAGGAGGAAAAAAGGGGAGCAATTTCATATAGATAATACCTACACAAAATTCACACTCAATCATGAGTAGCAATTTAAATTTCATAGAAGATTAATTAAAACTTTATATACCGTAAGCGTCAAATTTTAATTTCGGTTTGCACTTCTATCATATGCAGAAGATGATCTTATCATATGCAGCGATGCCTGCTTGCTAACAGTGGAGGGAGAGCAAAGCAGTGGCGGGGGACCCCCACGCCTTACAAATGTCCAGTGTGGCAGCCTCGCTTATGTCTATCTTTAGTTTAATTCGTCGCGCTCTTTTCCACTTACTACTTTCCTATCAGAAATTAAAATATGACGACCTCGGTATAGCGGGTGTCAACGAGATCATGTATCAGCCCGCCATTTATTTATTAGTTGAAATAAAACTTTGAAATTCGGACCGTATATATGAGTGATTGGTGGGCTTCTTCAGGTACACTCAGTTTTTCTATAGCACTTCCGGTTTGACCGGAAGTGCTATACGTTAATTTTGAATAATTTAAATACGACATTTATTATTTCTGTTCATATTTTGTTTCTTCTGAAAATTTGCCATCTAGTGCAGGTTAACTTTCGACATTTCTGTCAAAGATAGCGGTATCTGTTAAAATTATCCATTAAAGTGAAACTGCTTTGCAACAATTGTTGAAATGCAAAAACCATCAACGTTAGCCTTAAAAACAATTAAGAAACCTATTTTTCACATTTACACGCATTGGCGAAGGAAACATGTATTTCACGTTGAAATTACTAAAGAATAGTTATTTATTATACAAGGGAAAAAAGTATCTATCTATAAAATCTAACTTTTTTCCCGTGTATAATACAATATTTTTTTCTGTGATGGGAAAAACGACGATTTAATATTGAAAAAAACACGTAAATACTTTATATTAAAGTCAGAAAATCAATCGATGTGACATTTCAAGTGACATTACACCTGCGTTACTATGGAAACCTGCCAATTTAAGCGGGCAAAAAGTATAACTTTTTTTCCCATGGGCAAAAAGTAACACTTTACGCCCGGGTTGATAAAGTGACATTTTATTACCTGTCAAGAAGGATAAAATGTCAACTTTTTTTTCCCGTCAGAGAAAAAAATAATTATAATAATTGCTCTGTTGCTTTGGAATTAGACTACTTTTAAAACATTTTATATTTTGTACTACCTGTCTACCACTAAACCACAGCATATTTTATATCACTTGAAAGCTAAAAATTATGCCGTTATGGGAACTGTAATAAAAAATAGGTGTTACTATAAAAAAAACGAGTACCTGTCATTTGAAAATGAAAAAAAATTTCTTTTCTTTAGTAATTTCAACGTGAAATACATGTTTCCTTCGCTAATGCGTGTAAATGTGAAAAATACGTTTCTTAATTGTTTTCAAAGCTAACTTTGATGGTTGTTACATTTCGACAATTGATGCGAAGCAATTTCACTTTATATGATAAATTTAACAGATACCGCCATCTTTAACAGAAATGTCAAAAGTTAACCTGCACTAGATGGCAAATTTTCAAAAGAAACAGAATATGAACAGAAATAATAAATGTTGTATTTAAAAATTCAAAATTAACGTCACATCCGGTTTGACCGGAAGTGGTGTAGAAAAACTGAGTGTACCTGAAGAAGCCCACCAATCACTCATATATACGGTTCGAATTTCAAAGTTTTATTTTAACTAATAAATAAATGGCGTGCTGATACATGATCTCGTTGACACCCGGTATACATATAAATTATATAAAATATAATATATAAAATATAATATATAAAATATTTTTCAATACATATAAATTATTATATATTGTTCTTTTATATTCGTTAAAGAAACAAAATGACACTTGGAAATTGCGAACTAATTCATTAGAGTTCTATAAGAATCGGTTTTTTGAATCGGTCGCTCGCGAACTACCCACCTCTATATACTATTAAAATGTGATAAATAGTTCAGCCTAAGACTGCAAATGCAGACTTTTTTAATCAAATTATTCCTAGTTGATTGTTACATGTCATTTACAATTTTTAAGGTAACTGTTAATTTCATATAAACATACTAGGTACTGTGGCTATAGCAATAAATGAAAAATATAAATATGCTATGCCTATTCGAATTAAATGCCACATACGGTGGAACTTGCCAAATATATAAATGCTGTGATGCTGGCAATATTTGAATAATTAAAATATTGAAAAATGATAGAAAAAAAAGTGTAAAATATTTTTAATTTACGATACTGAGCGCCCCCATCTCAGAATTTATCGAGGACCTCTCGGCAAAATTTTAGAACTCCATGGACAATAACGTAAACATAAAGCTCACTCCTGAAATGGCATACGACCCAGAAATCTACTTGCCGCACAATAGACCTAGGCTCTCACTAACTTAGGCCTCCACCGTCATAATCTCTGAAAGAGCACATCTCCACTGAGTCACATCAAGATTAAGATACATAAGACTAAAAGTAAAAGGTCCAAGGCCTGACTTGTCCAACACCATAAGAAGAAGTAAGAAGATGCTGAGCTACACAGATATACCACCATTAGGTGGATTAGCAGTGGTTTACATACCTCTACCCTTTGAAATGTTTAAATTTATCTTTAACATTCTTTATAAGGCTTAGCCCTAGACTCCTACTCTCAGAGGTAGATCGTTTTACAAAGTTCCTTTGCTTAGATGGGTGAGTTAAAAACAAAATAAAACCAGCAGTTTAAAATAACAATAACAAATTTAGAACTTGCTTAGAACAGAATTACTTTTCATTTGAGAATAAATTTTATAAGTGCAATAGTGATTTAATTATGGGAAATCCTTTATCACCTCTTTCAGCAGAAATTTTTATGGACAATTTAGAAAGTAAGATTTTTGAGAATACTATATTAACTAAAAACGTATTATTTTGGTACAGATATGTTGACGACATTTTGGTAGGATACACAGGTACAAACAGACAATTGAATAATTTCTTTGAGTTTATTAATTCTGATATTACGTTTACACTAGAAAAAGAAGAGAATAATAGTATCAATTTCTTAGATCTTACGTTAAAAAGAGTCAATAACCAAGTGCAATTTTCACTTTACCACAAAGACTCACATACTGACATAACCATTCATAACAAATCTAACCATCCATACCAACACAAACTAGCAGCTTTCCGCAGTATGATCCATAGATTAATTAGTATACCTATGTCCACTTCAGACTATAGGAAAGAATATAACATTATTAAACAAATTGCCTATAATAATGGGTACGACCCAAATTTAATAGATAAATTAATTTCTAAGAGATTATTCAACAAAACGTTACAAGAAATTTATCCAGTTACTAAAGACAATACAATTAAAAAGTTCAAATCTTTCACTGACTTAGGGGAGGACCAAATAAAACTAACAAAATTACTTAAAAAAGATAAAATTAACATTACATACAAAACTAACAATAACCTTGCGAAATACATCAAAAATAATAAAGGAAAAACTAATCACAACAATAAATCGGGAGTCTATAGGTTAAATTGTGGTACATGTACTAAAGGATATATTGGTCAAACAGGAAGAGCTTTTAAAACACGGATCGCTGATCATTACTCTGCTTACATAAACCGAAAAAATGATTCGACTTACGCGAATCATTTGATAGATAATAGTCAGAGTTTTATTAAAGATTTTGATATTCTTCACGTCGAAAATAAAAGTATTAAACTAGATTTACTAGAGACATTCGAAATTAATAAATATAAACATTCAGACAAACTATTAAACGATCAAGTAGACTCAAACTCATCACCATTGTTAAATCTGTTCAGTCAGTAATACAGTTTCCCTAATTTCACACACATCTGTTAGCAATATATTTAGTTACATTTACTTTTTGTATACACCCGATAGTTTTAGACAAGAAATTGTTCTTGATATATTAGTTCTAAGAATTCCTAATAACAGAAAACTATATATAAGAGTTTAAGTGTATGTAGGTAGTTATTATATGTCAATCTGGAAGAAGCCACAGTGTAGCGAAACAGCTGTCGTTGTTATTAAATATTAAATACAGTGTAAATCATAAACATTTGTTTGTTTTATTTCACAAACAAATTTATTGTGGAAAATGTCCAGTCTGTATATACATTTTTATATACAATCTATAGATGCCTCATAGACATCTCAAAAATTAGTTGTATTTAGAATAATAATATAAATGCATAAAATAATATTTATTTAAAAATATTTATAAGAGGTCCAGCTAACATGGTTTCTAAATATTGAAAAAATAATTTGAGAATAGTTAACAAACCAAAAACTTTGGCCCAGGTGTTACTTCACTTACCCAAGATATTCTCACATACGAATACACCTGTTGCATGCCCTGGTTTAAGCACACCAGTAAATTAGATGCCCACCCCCTGAAATATCTTATGAAACCGGTTGGCAAGTATTTTCTTCACACGATCATTTGCCAAAACTATAACAAACCCGTAACTATTTTAGTGCTCTCATATGGATCACGCAACCATATATTTTCACACATGATTATATCATCCTCAGTACGCACAAAATCGTTTATTTATTGCACAGATACTCATACTATATACCATCAATGGCATTATTGAACGAGTATCCGCCCAAAACAATTAAAATATAACATAGTTATTGAAAAATTAGATGAATTATCTCCGATAATGAACATAATTCGAAAAAAAGAATGTAATTTATAATGTTAATTGTCCTGCAATTCATAAATTCAAAATTTAAATAAACAGTATTAAGTTCCGTCATCCTTTATTGTAATAATCGCTTAACTATATACAATAGATACAAACAAATAATAATCCTATTAACACACCCGCAATTTTAAATTAAATTTTAAGTGTAAATTATCATGTAAACGCACCCTGTATCTTGTACATGGGTGTAGTCTTAAAAATAACCATAGTCACATTTATCTTATCAGTAGTTATTAGGGCGCGATTTCTCGTGGCATAACAACTTCTTTATCGCAGTGCGATCGTTTATGCAGGGTGCTCAATTCAAAACTTCCCACCCTAAATTTCCGGAAACCTAGAAATCTATGAAGAATTCCCTGAAACAAGTAGGAAGTATTATCGTGGTGCCATTTCTTGATGCAAAAACTGACTCATTCACTTTAACCCCCTGTCCCCGGGAGCTACCCCCTAAACATCTTAAATGGAAAGGCGTGTCGAGTAATATGTCATTTTAAAAGTATTTTGAAGCAGTAAATTTTGACGTTTACTTTTTTAAAATTGATCAATTCGTTTTGAAGATTTTTAAAAAAGTCTTTTGGTTTGTTTTGTTTTGTATTTCTATCTGGTTAGTTTATTTTAAGAACATTGGAACAGGAGCCAGTAGGTATTAAAAAATTTTATAAATTTCTCAAAAACGTGAAAAGTAAATAATCTTGAGGTTCTTTAACTTCTTAGTTATGTCGTTGATTGAAGGAATACATAAAGATACGCCACTACATAGGACTCAGCTTAGCCAAAACTGGGTCCGAGATCTATAGCGACTGCATCAGTCGTTTGGATCGGAGATTCGAAACAGCCCGAGACAGCGATGATGTTTCTCGGCAAGGGGTTTGCGGGACGACTTAACGGAAAGACACGCTATTTTACTAGAGCGTTGCGCATCTTTATATATTCCTTCAATCAACGGTTATATTTAATGTAATAGTATATTAAAATACAAGTTTCATAAGACACGATTTTTGCGCACGCGTTCAAGTTTAGAAAACGAGCCGCTAGGCGAGTTTTCTAAAGAACAAGTGCGCAAAATGTCTTATGAAACGTGTATTTTATACTATTTTTTCTATTTCGGTTATTAAAAGTTCAAAAAAGCTTAAAATAAGAGACATGTTTTGTTCGAATATTTTAGAAATTTTGCTTTTTTGAAGTTGGTTACTCTGATTTTTAAGTAGAACGTTTTAAATATTTGAATATCGGTGGTGCTATAAGTAATTGTGTTTAAAATTCAGACTGATTTATACAATACATTATTTCAAATTATCAACAAAAAGGACGAAATAAATAACTGTACGCTCCCAGAGATTGGCAAAATAGCAGAAGACAATTTACAAAATCTTTCGTCCACAAACTCCTCTACATATTTATCAAAACAAACTTTTATAACAGTTGTACTATTCAACATGGTAAGTAAATGTCAATAGTAGCATCCGAAAACTTATCATCCAACTCTGATTAACAATTTATATTGCTAATTAGTAAGTGAAATGTTAGCATGTGTGCTTTTTATTCTTTGTACAATTTTATTGCACATTTTTGTTACTTTAAAGGCTTATATTTTGACATTTAAATACGATTTGGTTCAATTTTTTTTTGTTACCAACTTCAAAAAAATAAAATTAGCGTGCGATAAAGTAATACTTTATGCAACCAAAACGGGTGTCGTAAAGTGAACTTTATTGCACCGGAATAGAAAAAATACTTTTCCTTCTTTTGTAGTAACTTACTAAAAAAATGCATGTTTTAGGAACTCTTTATGCCGATTTTGCGTTCATTGATTTAATTTTGGAAACAGCACAATTGAACTATTTTCTAAACGAAAAACAGGCAATAGCATAAACAGCTCTTACATAATTTTTTTGTTCCGGTGCTCCTCGTTTGGAAATACATTTATGTTGCTTTAGTATAAATTGTTATCTATTATTATTATTTGAATCCTTAATAGTTACATATTTACGAACCAAGTGCGGGAAGAATACTTTCCCGCATGAGCGCACATTGTAAGCACGAGCGACCGCAGGAAGCGAGTGCGTTTAATTGCGCGAATGCGTGGAAGATGTCTTCACGCAAGTGGTTTGTACAATATTTTTTGTACGAACATTAAAGTAAAAAAATATTATTGATTAATGTCATTGGTATCAAACCTAATCTAAGATAGATTACCTAATTAATTTAAGCATTTCATGTAGGTATGTAACTATTACTCACCTTTCCCTAAAATTAAGTTATTATATTCTTACACATGGCAAACATGAGGTATTTATTCTTATATTTATAAATTTATAGTACATTTATTGCGTTTTTTGGTTTAAATACAAACAATTCCGAACTGCCAATATGAATCTCGATGTGGTTCCAATAGATGGCGCTTGAATCTTGCTTAAGATGTCGCTTAAAATATCGTCAAATACATGGCGGCACAATTTTTTTGGAAGAATTTTTAATTATTACTCCTATTACCCCAACTTTTAGTGAAGAATAGTGGAGGGAAGTAGTATTTTATAGAATAAATTTTATCACTACCAAGTTAGATTTTTTTCTAAATGTCCCAAAGTGCCAGTGTTTTTTTCAACTTTTACAGTCGCCTCAACCGGGAAAACGTATTTCCCAGTCGAGCTACACATGCGCCAAATGTCACTTTACAGGCGGTGAGTACAAAAATAACTTTGAAAACAAAAATAAAACATTTTAAGCAGTTTGTGTTTGAGTAATAGATATTTAAGCCTAAAAAACAAAAAATTAAGCAAACCAAAAGCATTTTTAAAAATCTTGAAAACGAATCGATCTAAGTTAACGCCAAGATGTACGGTTTCAAAGGACCTTTAAAATGACGTATTACCTACTAGATAACTTCTTTAGACTTCTTTTCATTTAAGATTTTTCAGGGGGAGCTTCCGGGGACAGGGGGTTAATGTGGGTGAGTCATTTTTTGCATGAAGACGTCGCCCCCACGTTAATACTTCTTACGTGTTTCAGGGAATTTTTCATAGATTTCCAGAAATGTAGGGTGGGAAGTTTGGAAATGTACAGTCTGTATATCAATATCGAAAATCTAAAAAGAAATAGTGCAGTCTTGTATCCTTTCTACAACGGAAATTAGTAAAAACATTGTTATTCTAGAACTCTCTTTTCAGTATTACCGTCATAAATAATGATATGGCATCACGTTATATTAAATATGGCTTTACATCTTGACCAGTTGTGATATTTATACCTATAAACAAACGCTTATTAAATATACAGTAAGGCTTGAAATCACACAAACGCAAAAATTAAAATATATTCTTCAAAATAAGTAAAAATGTTCTTCATAAGTATTTACAAACAATAAAACCAATTCAGGTCCACTAATCTTCAATATTATTATTAAGGGAGAGAACTCACTACCTCTATCCTCCAACTCCTGACTTTATTTTTTTTAATATTTAAACAATTATTTTTTATATTATTTAAAAAAATAAAAGGAATATCATAGTGTGGTCCTTTTTCCGAAAATATATATATATATATATACAAAAAAGAGAAAAATATTGGGTAAATTCCGCTGTAGAGCAACCGCAGACACGTGTTTCTGACTCATTGGTCGTCATCGGTACGGTGTAGCCAAGGAATAAGGTGGGATAACCTTGGAGATGTATGCTAATCGGAAGACCATCAGGAGACAGACCACCATTTGTAGCTTCAGTTAGAAGATCCTCAGTTTTGAGGACAACAACTAACGTCGCCACGAGGAAGACAATGTCAACCTGCGTGCCATCCGAGAACCCAGGAAAGATAAATAAAAGGAATTATCGCGGATACATGAAATACAAAAAAGAGAAAAATATTGGGTAAATTCCGCTGTAGAGCAACCGCAGACACGTGTTTCTGACTCATTGGTCGTCATCGGTACGGTGTAGCCAAGGAATAAGGTGGGATAACCTTGGAGATGTATGCTAATCGGAAGACCATCAGGAGACAGACCACCATTTGTAGCTTCAGTTAGAAGATCCTCAGTTTTGAGGACAACAACTAACGTCGCCACGAGGAAGACAATGTCAACCTGCGTGCCATCCGAGAACCCAGGAAAGATAAATAAAAGGAATTATCGCGGATACATGAAATACAAAAAAGAGAAAAATATTGGGTAAATTCCGCTGTAGAGCAACCGCAGACACGTGTTTCTGACTCATTGGTCGTCATCGGTACGGTGTAGCCAAGGAATAAGGTGGGATAACCTTGGAGATGTATGCTAATCGGAAGACCATCAGGAGACAGACCACCATTTGTAGCTTCAGTTAGAAGATCCTCAGTTTTGAGGACAACAACTAACGTCGCCACGAGGAAGACAATGTCAACCTGCGTGCCATCCGAGAACCCAGGAAAGATAAATAAAAGGAATTATCGCGGATACATGAAATACAAAAAAGAGAAAAATATTGGGTAAATTCCGCTGTAGAGCAACCGCAGACACGTGTTTCTGACTCATTGGTCGTCATCGGTACGGTGTAGCCAAGGAATAAGGTGGGATAACCTTGGAGATGTATGCTAATCGGAAGACCATCAGGAGACAGACCACCATTTGTAGCTTCAGTTAGAAGATCCTCAGTTTTGAGGACAACAACTAACGTCGCCACGAGGAAGACAATGTCAACCTGCGTGCCATCCGAGAACCCAGGAAAGATAAATAAAAGGAATTATCGCGGATACATGAAATACAAAAAAGAGAAAAATATTGGGTAAATTCCGCTGTAGAGCAACCGCAGACACGTGTTTCTGACTCATTGGTCGTCATCGGTACGGTGTAGCCAAGGAATAAGGTGGGATAACCTTGGAGATGTATGCTAATCGGAAGACCATCAGGAGACAGACCACCATTTGTAGCTTCAGTTAGAAGATCCTCAGTTTTGAGGACAACAACTAACGTCGCCACGAGGAAGACAATGTCAACCTGCGTGCCATCCGAGAACCCAGGAAAGATAAATAAAAGGAATTATCGCGGATACATGAAATACAAAAAAGAGAAAAATATTGGGTAAATTCCGCTGTAGAGCAACCGCAGACACGTGTTTCTGACTCATTGGTCGTCATCGGTACGGTGTAGCCAAGGAATAAGGTGGGATAACCTTGGAGATGTATGCTAATCGGAAGACCATCAGGAGACAGACCACCATTTGTAGCTTCAGTTAGAAGATCCTCAGTTTTGAGGACAACAACTAACGTCGCCACGAGGAAGACAATGTCAACCTGCGTGCCATCCGAGAACCCAGGAAAGATAAATAAAAGGAATTATCGCGGATACATGAAATACAAAAAAGAGAAAAATATTGGGTAAATTCCGCTGTAGAGCAACCGCAGACACGTGTTTCTGACTCATTGGTCGTCATCGGTACGGTGTAGCCAAGGAATAAGGTGGGATAACCTTGGAGATGTATGCTAATCGGAAGACCATCAGGAGACAGACCACCATTTGTAGCTTCAGTTAGAAGATCCTCAGTTTTGAGGACAACAACTAACGTCGCCACGAGGAAGACAATGTCAACCTGCGTGCCATCCGAGAACCCAGGAAAGATAAATAAAAGGAATTATCGCGGATACATGAAATACAAAAAAGAGAAAAATATTGGGTAAATTCCGCTGTAGAGCAACCGCAGACACGTGTTTCTGACTCATTGGTCGTCATCGGTACGGTGTAGCCAAGGAATAAGGTGGGATAACCTTGGAGATGTATGCTAATCGGAAGACCATCAGGAGACAGACCACCATTTGTAGCTTCAGTTAGAAGATCCTCAGTTTTGAGGACAACAACTAACGTCGCCACGAGGAAGACAATGTCAACCTGCGTGCCATCCGAGAACCCAGGAAAGATAAATAAAAGGAATTATCGCGGATACATGAAATACAAAAAAGAGAAAAATATTGGGTAAATTCCGCTGTAGAGCATGTATCCGCGATAATTCCTTTTATTTATCTTTCCTGGGTTCTCGGATGGCACGCAGGTTGACATTGTCTTCCTCGTGGCGACGTTAGTTGTTGTCCTCAAAACTGAGGATCTTCTAACTGAAGCTACAAATGGTGGTCTGTCTCCTGATGGTCTTCCGATTAGCATACATCTCCAAGGTTATCCCACCTTATTCCTTGGCTACACCGTACCGATGACGACCAATGAGTCAGAAACACGTGTCTGCGGTTGCTCTACAGCGGAATTTACCCAATATTTTTCTCTTTTTTGTATTTCATGTATCCGCGATAATTCCTTTTATTTATCTTTCCTGGGTTCTCGGATGGCACGCAGGTTGACATTGTCTTCCTCGTGGCGACGTTAGTTGTTGTCCTCAAAACTGAGGATCTTCTAACTGAAGCTACAAATGGTGGTCTGTCTCCTGATGGTCTTCCGATTAGCATACATCTCCAAGGTTATCCCACCTTATTCCTTGGCTACACCGTACCGATGACGACCAATGAGTCAGAAACACGTGTCTGCGGTTGCTCTACAGCGGAATTTACCCAATATTTTTCTCTTTTTTGTATTTCATGTATCCGCGATAATTCCTTTTATTTATCTTTCCTGGGTTCTCGGATGGCACGCAGGTTGACATTGTCTTCCTCGTGGCGACGTTAGTTGTTGTCCTCAAAACTGAGGATCTTCTAACTGAAGCTACAAATGGTGGTCTGTCTCCTGATGGTCTTCCGATTAGCATACATCTCCAAGGTTATCCCACCTTATTCCTTGGCTACACCGTACCGATGACGACCAATGAGTCAGAAACACGTGTCTGCGGTTGCTCTACAGCGGAATTTACCCAATATTTTTCTCTTTTTTGTATTTCATGTATCCGCGATAATTCCTTTTATTTATCTTTCCTGGGTTCTCGGATGGCACGCAGGTTGACATTGTCTTCCTCGTGGCGACGTTAGTTGTTGTCCTCAAAACTGAGGATCTTCTAACTGAAGCTACAAATGGTGGTCTGTCTCCTGATGGTCTTCCGATTAGCATACATCTCCAAGGTTATCCCACCTTATTCCTTGGCTACACCGTACCGATGACGACCAATGAGTCAGAAACACGTGTCTGCGGTTGCTCTACAGCGGAATTTACCCAATATTTTTCTCTTTTTTGTATTTCATGTATCCGCGATAATTCCTTTTATTTATCTTTCCTGGGTTCTCGGATGGCACGCAGGTTGACATTGTCTTCCTCGTGGCGACGTTAGTTGTTGTCCTCAAAACTGAGGATCTTCTAACTGAAGCTACAAATGGTGGTCTGTCTCCTGATGGTCTTCCGATTAGCATACATCTCCAAGGTTATCCCACCTTATTCCTTGGCTACACCGTACCGATGACGACCAATGAGTCAGAAACACGTGTCTGCGGTTGCTCTACAGCGGAATTTACCCAATATTTTTCTCTTTTTTGTATTTCATGTATCCGCGATAATTCCTTTTATTTATCTTTCCTGGGTTCTCGGATGGCACGCAGGTTGACATTGTCTTCCTCGTGGCGACGTTAGTTGTTGTCCTCAAAACTGAGGATCTTCTAACTGAAGCTACAAATGGTGGTCTGTCTCCTGATGGTCTTCCGATTAGCATACATCTCCAAGGTTATCCCACCTTATTCCTTGGCTACACCGTACCGATGACGACCAATGAGTCAGAAACACGTGTCTGCGGTTGCTCTACAGCGGAATTTACCCAATATTTTTCTCTTTTTTGTATTTCATGTATCCGCGATAATTCCTTTTATTTATCTTTCCTGGGTTCTCGGATGGCACGCAGGTTGACATTGTCTTCCTCGTGGCGACGTTAGTTGTTGTCCTCAAAACTGAGGATCTTCTAACTGAAGCTACAAATGGTGGTCTGTCTCCTGATGGTCTTCCGATTAGCATACATCTCCAAGGTTATCCCACCTTATTCCTTGGCTACACCGTACCGATGACGACCAATGAGTCAGAAACACGTGTCTGCGGTTGCTCTACAGCGGAATTTACCCAATATTTTTCTCTTTTTTGTATTTCATGTATCCGCGATAATTCCTTTTATTTATCTTTCCTGGGTTCTCGGATGGCACGCAGGTTGACATTGTCTTCCTCGTGGCGACGTTAGTTGTTGTCCTCAAAACTGAGGATCTTCTAACTGAAGCTACAAATGGTGGTCTGTCTCCTGATGGTCTTCCGATTAGCATACATCTCCAAGGTTATCCCACCTTATTCCTTGGCTACACCGTACCGATGACGACCAATGAGTCAGAAACACGTGTCTGCGGTTGCTCTACAGCGGAATTTACCCAATATTTTTCTCTTTTTTGTATTTCATGTATCCGCGATAATTCCTTTTATTTATCTTTCCTGGGTTCTCGGATGGCACGCAGGTTGACATTGTCTTCCTCGTGGCGACGTTAGTTGTTGTCCTCAAAACTGAGGATCTTCTAACTGAAGCTACAAATGGTGGTCTGTCTCCTGATGGTCTTCCGATTAGCATACATCTCCAAGGTTATCCCACCTTATTCCTTGGCTACACCGTACCGATGACGACCAATGAGTCAGAAACACGTGTCTGCGGTTGCTCTACAGCGGAATTTACCCAATATTTTTCTCTTTTTTGTATTTCATGTATCCGCGATAATTCCTTTTATTTATATATATATATATATATATATATATATATATATATATATAAATAAAAAATGAAATGAAGAAAATATGCGAAAATTAACGACACTATCATATTTTAAAAAATATTCTAACTGCGTTCTTGAAAGAGTAGGTAAGATATTTTGAGAATTAAACATGTGATTTGGAAAAATTTGAAAGTGAAAGATGTTACAGATTCAGCTAGGAGGCGGAGTTTCGCCATACGAGATTTATCGGTTCTGAGAAGTCTAACAGTGACGCATATACGTAGTCGACATATTTTAATTTCTGATACGAAAGTAGGAAGAGGAAAAGAGCGCGACGAAATAAACTAAAGATAAACATAAGCGAGGCAGCCAAGACTCGACAAACGTTTCGTATGAAATGTAAGGCGTGAGGGTCCCCCGCCACTGCGTTGCTCTCCCACCACTGTTAGCAAGCAGGCATCGCTGCATATTATAAGGTCATCTGCATGGGATAGAAGTGTAAACCGAAATTAAAATATGACGACTATGGTATGTCAGGGTTTTAAGATCCCCATTCACCGTACACGTCGATTTGAATGACGCATGCCTAGTGTCGAGTCAGCAAATCAAACGCACGATGCACGCATAAATCAGATTGCCTTACGGCTAACAAATTTCACACAGCCTTAGGAATAATAAATAATATAGCATTCACAAACAACATGAACCATAAATTGGTAAAGCACGCCTGAGATATTGCAAAGTTTCTATCTTACTATGAACAGCCGTATGACTCGGTATGACATAGACATACTTAGGTGACCATTCATCCCGAATTTTCCGGAACAGTCCCGGACTAATAGCCCCGTGTCCCGTATTAATATACGTCCCGGAAAATGTCCCGAATTACATAATTCATCATAACGTGAATATAATAATATTCGATTATATTTTATTCGCGCGTGTTTGTTCTTTGCGATTTACGTGCATGTCTATGTTTAGAGTGACATTTTTCGACATCAGAAAAATGACAACTGCATATGTAGACACCGTAAAAGCAATGGTAATAACGATGTGCAGTTTTGAGTAGGTACAATACTTGGGAAGATTTTATAAAAGAAGTAGAACATTGTGGTTAGTTTCGTAAACAAATTCATTCTGTGAGTACCTAAATACCTACCGCGAGATCAAAAATTATGATAAAGGTTTGCTATGGAACGTAAAACGTCAGTCATACTGACAAATATTAATGACAGTATGACACTTAATGATATAACTTAAGACAGATGTTTTACATTCCATGGCAAACTTTTGTCAATATAATTTTTGATCTCGCGGTGGTATTAGTTTGGTTTTGTTCTTCTTTCCTATAGGTTTAGGTATCACTTTGTATTCATATTTTTTTTGTATTCCTATTTATAATTATCAATGTTTACTCTTTATATAAATATTATATAAAATGAATATTTTTCAATAAATTTTAGTTTTGACACTTTAAAGGATTTTTTCCAAAAAAAATTTCATACGCACGTAGCTATGAAAGCTCTCTATGCCGCATTAGGTTACGATAAAAATAGTCACCTATAGACATATTGTACTTTAAAACAACTACCTTATCCGTCTTAAGTTTCATGTATTTGAACATAACAAATAATAATTGTCTTCCTGTTATTGTAAAATGTATAAATATTAAAAATAAGAGAATATTTTCCAATACACTCTCGTATATCATCAATTATTAGAACACTAGAGACATCTGTCATGTGAAAGATAACTGACAACGTTTTCTTACATCTTTAAGGATCTTTATTACTGTCATCTGTTTTTCATTATTGGAACTTGGAACAATAATTCATTTCATTTACATTTTGAAGTTGTATATTAGGACTAAATATTACCATAATATAAAATTACATCATATAATATATGTAAACAATAATTGTCTGATAACAGCGATGATAATTATTTATTTAGGATCATTTAGCAAACATTGTGCATAATCTAGATTTCTGTAATACATGTTCAACAGTATTCAAATTGTTGTTTTGTGGTTTAGTGCATTTATTAGTTTTTGGTTGTTACTATTGTTATTTATCTGATAACATATTGTGATTTTTGAATCGTAAACTAATCAAAACGTCAGATTGTCTTCGGTCAATTTCACTTATAGTTCAGTTTTAATCATGCACGACTACTTATGTAAGTGAATGTCGGACTACTATTACAATTAAGACAATTGCAATGTTTCTTCGACAATAGGTGTTAATGAAGTGGAACGTTGCCACCTTGGCATTAACTTTTTGACACGTGCAAAAGAACCAGTTCTACTGTTAGTGAAATTGTTAAGGTAATGAATATTTTTCGAAATGGTTTGGTTACGATTAAACATATTACGAAAACCGCGATATGTTAGACTGTTCTTAGCTAGTTGTATTTTGACACCGCTGATATATCTGTTAGCGACTGCAGAAACCAGGAATTCTCAGGAGAGTATTTTAAAACCGCAAGCATTAAGACACAAAGAGAGGCCGATATTGGTAGAGGGTTTAGGTAATTTTGAACCCAAAAACATCGAAAATCGGGAAGGCCCTGGAGAAAATGGTAAACCTCACCATTTAAGACAAGACCAACAAAATGATGCTGATCAATCAGAATCTCAATATGGTATGAATATTGCCTTGTCTGATGAGATATCCTTAGACAGATCTATTTTGGATACAAGATTAGAAGAATGTAAACATTGGAACTATCCAACAGATTTGCCAATAACTAGTGTAATTATTGTCTTCCATAATGAAGGATGGTCTGTTCTATTGAGAACGGTCCATTCAGTGATAAACCGTTCACCAGAATACTTACTGAAGGAGGTTTTATTGGTGGATGATTTCAGTGATAAAGAAAATTTGAAAGGCGGGCAATTAGAAAAATATATTGAAAGATTTAATGGGAAAGTTCGTCTAATTCGAAATACTCAAAGAGAAGGTTTAATTCGAACTAGATCAAAAGGGGCACAGGAAGCCAAAGGTGAAGTTATTATATTTCTGGATGCACACTGTGAAGTAAATATTAATTGGCTGCCACCATTGTTAGCCCCTATTTATCGTGATCGCAAAACAATGACTGTACCTGTTATTGATGGAATTGATCATAAAACATGGGAAGTTAGGCCAGTTTATGGTGACGATCGCCATTTTCGTGGAATTTTTGAATGGGGAATGCTTTATAAAGAAAACGAAGTCCCTCAAAAAGAGCTGTCGACCAGAAAACACAATTCAGAGCCTTACAAGAGTCCAACTCATGCAGGTGGGTTATTTGCTATTGATCGACAGTATTTTCTAGAAATTGGGGCTTATGATCCTGGCTTGCTAGTTTGGGGAGGTGAGAATTTTGAATTGAGTTTTAAGATATGGCAATGTGGTGGAAGTATTGAATGGGTGCCCTGTTCTAAAGTTGGGCATGTTTATCGCAGTTTCATGCCATATAATTTTGGCAAATTAGCAAATAAAAAGAAGGGACCACTTATAACAATTAATTACAAGCGGGTAATTGAAACATGGTTTGATGAGAAGTATAAAGAATACTTCTATACTAGGGAACCTTTAGCAAGATTCTTGGATATGGGTGATATATCAGAACAAACTGCATTAAAAGAACGATTAAATTGCAAAAACTTCCAGTGGTATATGGATAATGTTGCCTATGATGTGTTAGACAAATATCCTGAATTACCACCTAATATACATTATGGTGAATTGCGTTCTGGTGCCGTGAACAAGTGCTTAGATACATTAGGTCATGGACCACCATCATTAATGGCAATCTCACACTGTCATGGTTTTGGCAACAATCAACTTATAAGACTGAATGCAAAAGGACAATTAGGAGTGGGTGAGCGTTGTATTGAAGCAGATGCACAAGGTATTAAATTAGCTTTCTGTCGATTGGGAACTGTAGATGGGCCCTGGTTATATGATGAAGATACTCATGTACTTTTGCATCGTGTGCACAAGAAATGCATGGCATTACATCCACAAACCTCTCACTTGTCATTGATGCCCTGTGACATTAACAATACTTATCAACAGTGGTATTTTAAACAAATTTCTGTCAAGTATTAAGTCAACATAAATACATTTAAAATTTTCAGATTTGTTTAAAAAACAAGTATTTTAATTTTTGTGGTATTTTAATATTGTTTTATCATCTACTTTTAATATATTTTTTATATGAATATTATCTACACTTTGTATCCATGATTTTTCAGTTTTTATTGGTTTCCATCATAAATATCACACAAATCAAATGTTATGGGGTTACTACTAATTTTACTTGTATTTTTATTATGTATGTATATATTGCTTGTGTGTGGTTAATTTTAATTTGTATATAGCTGTTTTTATAAACATTCCTGGCATATTTGCTATCTTATTAAATATAAACAGTAAAAGTTCTGTTTTAGCACAAATTTTTTTATTCTAAATGAATTTCAGTGTTGTAAAAACTTGGATGTTTTTGTTTTTATTATTAATTCTATCCTACTTGTATTCTGGGTTTTGTTTGTGCAGACATTAATTTATAAAATAGATATTTAATATTTAAGAGAAATACAGTTAAATGTTAAAGGTGTGAAAATTGAATACTAAATCTGACAAATTAGATATAATTTAGATATGTAGGTACTCTGATAACTAGGTTGTGCAATATATTTTTAATAAAGACATTACAGTTATAATCTCTGCTATAATTCAAAATTGTCTTATGCACAGTACTAGTGGATGGAATTTGAATTAGACGAATTTCTCTAGGTCTTTGAAAACAATAGTCCCTCCTGAATACTTCATAAACTAGTATTTTCCTGAATTAGTTTCAAACTAATGAAAAATTTAACAGTCATTCACTGCATGTGAAACAACAATTTAAGGTAACATGTGATTCATTACTAAGACTGAATTTTTATTATTCAACTATATTTATTACTTTCACGTAACACATGAATTAATTCAAGTTTTTTATAGAAATGTACTGAGTTATCCAATTATGTTCATACACGAAAATATATTGAAAGCCTTTAGATGTATGAAAAATTGTGTCAGAGAAGTGCTATAACTTTTAAGAATTTGGTGTGGCTCCTGGGGCAATTTCAAGGTTATACAAATTTGTTGCAACGAAAGTGGTCTTAAGAAATGGCGAATTCATGTTTTTGGTAAATCAAAAATACACTTAACTATTATTTATTAAAAAATATTCCAACACAGTTTAAGACCTATATTACATGCACAAGTTCAGTCAGTACAGCATCCCTGCATTACTTAATATGTACCGTTAACGTAGTAGTATATTATGCAATGAGCATTTAATGATAGCTATTAAGACACGAGTAAGAAAATTACAATACGAGGCGAGTGTCTTAATAGCCATTAAATGCGAATTGCATACACTATTTTTTCTACGACCCCATAATAAAACATTATTTTTTGAACATTCCATTTCATAAATTGAAACTAAACTTGGAGTCTGTGGCTTGAAACTACACAAAAACACTAAAACGCCTGCACCACACTAAAGCACAAAAATGGCTAAATACGTATTTCAACAACTAAGTTGTCATCATCAGTAGCACTGATTAAAAATCGCGCTGTCTACACACCGTAGCGTAACAGAACAACACTGTGTTGTTCTGTTACGCAAATTTTCCATGCACCTTTGCGAATTTAACTGGTAATAAATTGTTCGTGGTTACTAAGGCTTGTTCCATAATTTCTGGTGGACTCAAATTTTACATTTCACTGTCATTATCCCTCACTTTTACCGTTTATATTTTCAAAAAAAACAAATTTTAACTACTTGTAAATTGCAGAGAACTCCACATTTATTTAATTTGTATATCTGTCAGATATGCAGTCGCCATATTGAATATTGGAACGTCGCATTCCTATTGGATATAAACTTGTATCGTAATGAAAAATCTGTATTCCTATTGGATATAAACTTGTATCATAATGAAAATCTGTATCGTAATGGACATCATTTAAGTACAGGTTCGGCATATCTAATAATATAATTTAAGTATGGGAGTAGAAAAACAATTTTAAGCCTGATTTATAACTTGACGTTGTCGTTACAGTTAACGCTAGCAGTGGCCGTTCGTTCTGTTGATTTCTTTCGGAAATAGCATTTATACACTTTGCATTCGTTCGAACTGCAAATGGTTATTAGTATGATCGTTATGATTACATCAGCTGCGTCGACTAGTACAGAGCGTGCATACTTACCGATCCAGTGTATGTTATCTGCCGTTTGTACCAACGGATTGCAACGTCAAGCGAAGGAAAGTTCAATGTTGAACTGCAACTATAACAGAGTTTATAAATGGCTCTATAGCTTCCAAAGAGATTGGAATATATAGAGGAAGTATCAAGCTGCAATGTTTGGCCGCAACAACTGCAGGTGTGGCAAGGGGAATTGATAAACAGCCAAGCGATTATAATCCTTATTAGGCCTTAAGAAAATCCGACGGCGTCAATGAGGCGTGCTGTCATTTGTCGAAATGTCGTGCTCGTACTTGGTTCGTATGATTTCGTTAAATTCTACACGAACACGACATTTCGACCAATGACAGCACGCCTTATTGACGCCGTCGGATTTTCTTAGGGACTAATAAGGACTATAATCGCTTGGCTGTTTATCAATTCCCCTTACCCCACTTGCAGTTCATGCGACCACTTACCTCGCCCACAAACTGCACTCATGCTTTCTCTATATATTCCAATCTCTTTGATAGCTTCTCATGTATTCAACTTTGAACAGGAACTGCAACTGCGAACTGTAACGACAACGTCAAATTTATAAATCACTTTTAAACTCATATTAGGTATGTTAAACTTAATTAGTTTATATCGATAATTTTCAAAATTTACCAAAAAGCCCTTTAAAGTGCGCTTATGGGAATATATTAAAGCAGCAGCAGAAGTTGTAAAACACAAAATTCGCTAAAATGAAAATCAGATCAGTAAATCAATTAAATACGACCGCTATTCCCTCCATGCAATAGTTATAATAAGCACTATTATATTCCACCTTGATGTGCAAGCTAAGGATCAACAGTCAGGTTTACGTTGCAGGTCTGGACTTAAACGAATAATGTAATTCGAACGTGGGCATACTAATAGTTGCAGTAGCACTTATATAATAAGAGATATTTTTATTCATCATTCGTAATGAGTGATATCATTTGAAAGTGGCCACAGTAATAATGATATCTTTAAGAAATATTATTATGCCCAATTTTGAACATAAGCGCCCATTCCTGCAATGTAACCTTGACTGCCGGTCCCTGGTTATAACCTATAAGTGTCATTTGAAAGTTTTTTTATAAATCTAAGTAAATATGCATCAATATTTTTCGTTCTTCAAGGTAAGTTAACTAAGGTATACCGTAGTCGACAAATTTTAATTTCTGATACGAAAGTAGAAAGAGGGAAAGAGCACGACGAAATAAAGTAAAGATAAACATATAGCGAGGCTGCCAAGAACACTCGGCAAACGTTTCCTATGAAATGTGAGGATCCTCCGACACTGCGTTGCTTCTCCCAACACTGTTAGCAAGCAGGCATCGCTGCATATTATAAGGTCATCTTCTGCATGGGATAGAAGTATAAACAGAAATTAAAATTTGTCGACTACGGTATATATGTGTAAGCCTTTCATTACTAGAATTTACAAATAAATAATGTATGTCCTTTTTGTAAATAAAATTATGAACAGGAACCGGATCTCCCACGTATTCTGTTTTGGATATTTTAAGTTTTTTCATGTCTTAAATCTTCATAACTGGAAAAGTTGAAAGTTATTACATACTTCGATTTAGTTTGTTCGCTATACAACTATTATAAGATTCTTAATATTCTATTTTAGTGCCTCTCATTTGTTGGCAGGATTATGTATGTGGCAATGCCTAAAAGCTGGATGCACTTTGTTCTTTCTTTCATTGTAATGCTTACTGTATGCGCTCAATAACACTGAACAGACTACGTGGACATCTAACTAAAATAGCAGAATGTTTGCTATATTTACTGGAATGTTCTAGTCTTTTTATCCCAGCAAATACAAACACGTCATTTTGACGTATATTTTTGCCTCTTTATTAATATGACGACATATATAACTTGTGATTTATGACAGGCAAAAGTAACAGCACGAAAACATCTTAGTAGAATGTCAATCTAACAGTATTTTAGCCGTCCTTTCGAGATTAAATTGATGATAACTGAAATGATACTACCGCATCATAGTGAAAATTAAAAAGAGTTGATCAATTTCGGTGTGGAGGGCGACAGAAAATATAACTAGATCAAATTGTAATGTTTAAAAGAAATGTGCTGTATGTGTTTTAATGATATCAGATATTTGTTGTAAATGGAGTATAGCTTATAACATACCAAATTAGTAATTTGACATCAACGACGAAAAATGATCTGATTTAAACGTCAAAATGACGTAACCGTGCCTGCTGGTATACTTTACCCACCTTAAGACTGCAGCGTTGGGAAGTTGTACGTTGTATCAGCCAAATTTGGAGAGCATGTGAAGTTTATATTTTATTATTGAAGTACATGGAATAAACTGTTGTAGCCAACCCGCGTGAGGGTTGTAGAAGAAGAAAACCTGACGTTCAATCATTTCATTTCACTACAACACTAGACTTTATTGTTATAAGATCTGAAAATTTCGAGTAAATATTTTGTTGTTTAAAAGATAAATCCGTTTTGTGATGTTATATGTAGTAAGTGAAGGTGATATATCCATCAATAGCGAATAGAATGGTAGAATGATAGTTGAGAAAGTAATAGTCATCTGTTTGCAATGCGATCTTTTTCGTCGCAGTTTTTAGTAAACAACCAGCATACACTTTCTAAAACCTGGATCGAATTATATTTAGGCCCCTGTAACACTACTTAAATCCTATCTAATAAGTCTATCAAAATATAGCCACTATAATTCCTGATTATTATATCTGCATTAATGTTTCGCATTACGTAATATCCATAACACCATATTAGTATTTTGACATTTTTTTTAGAACTTTTGGAAGACCTTTCTAATTTGCTCTTGCAATAATTTATTTATAAGAACAAGATACTTTCACATTCCGAACAGAATATATGCACAGATTTTCCAAATAAATTGTTACTTGTAAACAACCATTTATCCTTCATATATTGTTCAGAAAGACAAATATTAATTAACATATTCTGTTAAGAATGTTTTACTTAATAAATAATATAATCTAATCATAAAATCCTTAGAGAAGTACTATGCAAACAAATGCAATACGTTTCATTTGGTAAATTGTACCTACAATAATAGAACGTACAACATATCTTTCAATGGTTTCCCTAATATGTATCTGCATTATACAGTTTTTAAAAGTACTTATTATTTAAGGAACAAATTTCGTTGGTAGCATCAATGACTTGTGCCTTTTTTGTATCAAATAATCGGTCTGTATATACTATTGTATACATGTATCTATGTAATATTTTTATAGAAAAAAATATATACTAAAAATATCATATATTTTTGTTTAATTTTTTTAACGACAGGAAATTAGTAATTTTTTATTTAATTAAGATTACGGCCGATATAGAAAAAAAAGATGTGTGTGTAAGATATACTATTTTAAAATCAACAAATATTGATCTAACGATAAGTAGGTATAATTAAATTAACTAATTGCATGTATTTAAATACATCTTTTATATTGAGATAAAATAAACACATTTATTAATTAAACTTGTGTATTTAATCTCACAATTAAAGTAATTGAAATTATGCCAAACTCTATTTGCACAGGGTTAATGCAAAAAGTTTTTTTTTTAATGTAAACAAACTAATTTCATTTTCTTATACGTGGTATACGGAAGTATTGTAAACACATCCGAGCTCGAGATTTTTGCATATTAACATTTTGAAGTTCCACTATAAGAAATAAGTGATTTTGCAACCGTGTGTGCCTGACTGTGTGATTGCGATAGCGGCCAAACGGTTACAGCTATTAATACCAAACTTTATATTAAAGTGTATGATCGTTTCAAGATCTGTTTTCATTGAAATCAGTAGTAGTTTACTTATAATCTCGTTAGTTCTTAATTTTCTACAGTTTTCTAAATTCTTACCGGAGGTAGATTTTTTACCGCAAACCTTTTTGCAAGATTTTACCAATTGTGCTTTCTAGACATCTATTAAGAGAACTTGATTTGGAATAATTTTTGTTTAAAAGAAAATTTGCAGCACGTAACACTCTTATCGCAAAGTAGTTTATTGCAAATATCCCAGAAATTATGCTTTCTTTACAAATTTATTAAGGGCATAAAACATATTCTGTAGACAAATTTCTAAAGAATACATAAGTACTCAAAATTAATTTGGGAACAATGCCTTTCAGCCATCGACCGTTTGGCCTCGGTACATAAAATAAGTATAGAGTTTGCTTATGACTAATAAGTTATATTGTAGTACATAACTTTCGTATTCTCAGATTTACACATTTTATTTTATTACGTTTTTATAACCTAACTCTGCATATAATGAATATGTAAAATAGGTACTAACTTTTATAATTTTAAGAAGCACGTTAGAAAGTACCTATCTGTGTTTGTACAGAAAGTGAAATATTAACTGTTAACGACTGAACGCATTTATATGAATTCTTAGTTTTTAAAATGTTGTGCATATTATGAATATATTTTTTAATTATATAATAGACATGTTGGAGTTTAATATACGCATATATATTTTGCTTAGTACCAAACTCAATTTTTGCAAAATATAAAAAATATGTACAATTACATACCATATATGAGAGTCTAATGAGAGAACCCATAGGTACTTGATCTTAGAGGTGAAGCGGCTGGGGCAAAAAGTACCGATCCACTTTGACTTTTATTGAAAAACAATTTTTCTGCTAAGATCTTGGCAGTTGTGCTTTCTAGACATAGGTATTTTACACAAATCATGTATGCTACAGTGGCGGCCCGTGATTTTTTGGGACGGGAGGGCACCGGGGGTCTGAATGTTTAATATCAAAAATTAAGTTCAGACAAAAAGAAACTCAATATGCTATTTAATTACCTTGTTTGAAAATAAAATCCATCCGCCGTTCCTTACGATCAGCAAAATGATTAATAATTCATTCATTGAAGTTTGGTGTTGATGTTAGTAATTGTTTTTCAATGCAACACATTGCTAAGGAACATAGTCTGCTTTCCTGCATGGTATTTCTAGAAAATGTTTTTATTCTCTTCAAAGTAGAAAAACACCGTTCACCAGTACCGGATTGAGGGGGGGGTCAAAAGGGGGCAATTGCCCCGGGCGGCATCTCCGGAGGGCGGCAAAATGGAATTTATTACTGCATTACCTATATAGTGAAAATAGCTACAAGGGGTGCTGACTTGCCCCCCTTACGAAATTTCAGCAAAAGACAATTTACAAAACTTTCGCCTACATAGTCTCGACATATTATCAAAAACAAACTTTTATAACAGTTGTACTATTCAACCTTGGAAGTAAATTACAATAGTAGCATCAGAAAACTTATCATCCAACTCTGCTTAAGAATTTATGTTGTTAATTAGTAAATAAAATTATAGCATGTGTGCTTTTTATTCTTTGTACAACTTCTATTGCACATGTTTGTTACATTAAAGGCTTACATTTTGACATTTAAATATAATTTGGTTCCATTTTTTTTTTGTTACCAACGTCAAAACAACAAAATTAGCGTGCGATAGAGAAATACTTTTGAAACCAAAACGGATGTCGTAAAGTGAACTTTATAGCACCGAAATAGAAAAAAGTATTTTGCACATTACACCCACACAACCAGTCTGATAAACTGTAAGAGCTTCTGTTGAATTTTCTCGTCACGGTTTTATTAGTTTTCTAATTGTGATCTTCTAGTTTAATCAATAAATCTAGTCTAGGGAGGCCTAGATTTTTTAATTCTGTCTTAATGTTACTAACGCAATTCATAGTTGCATTTGCACCGATAGAAATTACAACATATTCTCACCGCTGTATATTACATACTGGACCGCCACTCGGACCCGGCACCATAGAGTAGTGCCCCGCCGCCTACATATATACACGCGCTACCTGCGCCAGTTTCATCGCTCGATTTCTAATGCAGACGGGGCAGTCGCGCGAGATGCCCCGGAGCCTACGTCAGACTGCGATTTTTAAACGCGCTGAAAAGACGGACTGTTACTTCCGAAAACATAGTATTTGTTATCAAACAAATCAGAAAAAATACATACAAATTAGGTATTTATAATTAATTTAACTGTTAAAAGAAATTTGTTACGGGGCAATTTGTCACAGGGGAGCAGTGCCCCGTTGCCCTCCCTGCAGCAGGCGCCACTGGTATGCTATATAGATTTGTTAAGAGCGTAAAGTATTAGGCCTGTATGAGACGATGCTAAATTTTACAAAGAATTTCCATGTAAATTATTACGAACATTTTCTGATTTAATTTAGCATACAATTTTGATATTAATGCATTACTCCTGTATGACACGTATGCATTTTTACCTATCAAATTTAGCACACGCACATGCGTAATATATGATGTAGTGACGTAATTTTAGTGTTATCGTAATTGAAAGGTTGGTTGCTCTTCGAGAAATTAGTTTTAAATTCTGTGATTCATTAGGATACACAGTTAACCTTTATAATCATCTTCTGTGCCACCTTTTTTAGATTCCTTATATTTTCTATGTTCATTTAAGAAATTAGTTCTTAGACCATGAAATTTAGCTTTAATATCTGATATGGACACTCCTGGTTTTATTTTTATCACTATATTTTTAATTGCCTCTATTGCTGCGGCACGAGGATGTTTGTTTTTATACCTTGCATCTTTATCTGCATATAAACGGATATTTTTTATATTCCTCTATTAACACAGACACCTGTTCACGTAACCAGGACATCTTTTAATTTACGCAATAAGAATTTAAAAAACACTGATCATTCACACACAACCTCTGAAACAACAAATTTATTTTTAAGTTGCTTTGGTTTAGTTAACTTTGTCGTGAATTGCAATTTTATCCCCATTTTATTCTATTGCGCAGTTTTTGACGCAGATTTTACACAAAAATTAGGATCAACTCTAAAATTTAGCCGCTAAATTTCGCATGAAATATTGCAAGCACTTATCTGTTTTACACGTTGCTAAATTTCAAAAATAAAATGTACATGAAAATTTTCTGTAAAATTTAGCATCGTCTCATACAGGCCTTAGAGTTGGAATTGAGAAAATTGTGTATAAAAAAAATTCCTTAACTAATTTTCTCTTTCATTACTTTGTTACAACTTTTATTTTTAAATTAAAAATGTTAAATGTTAACAACAAAATATAATATGCAAAAAGCAATAATGTGCATGTGGCTGTCTGAACTTTATAAATGTGAAATGTCTTCAAAAAACGCTGAACAGGTAAGAGTTGACATTTTTAGTATTGAACATCTTAAATAAAACGCGAGTTTGAAGTTTTTTTCTGAGTAATAAGTATTGCTTTAACACATAATATATTGCATAACATACAACAAATTCCTAAAAAAATTACAGTTTTTTCTAATATACTTGTAATAAGGTCAGACAGATTTATTTTGTATTTCTATATATGTATAGGTAAGTAGATACTTGATAATTAAATCTGGAAAGATCATTCGTTCATTATCTATGGCCATAGTTGGTAATAAATTTTGACATTTTGGGAGATTTTTTTCGTAAAATGATATAAATGAGTGCTAAAGTTAGTTCGTAGGGTAGTTTGAACATGTATTGCTGATGTGGGATAGGCAATTTTTTGAATATCTCTGTATATAGCACTAATGTAATTTTGTATGTTTCCTACATTATTAATCGCTTATATTCAATTGCTCAACCTATTACAATTTTTATTAAATTAACTTCTCTAGAAACTTTGTATTTAAATAGAAGTACACGGCCTACATTATAACTGCTTTCTAAACATTTACGTTGGTTAAATTTTTTTGCAGTATGATGCAACCCAACGAACATGTCGGTAATGCTTTTATCAATTTGAGTTTCAGTATTTTCGCGTTCTTTGCTTAGTCTTTCAATGTTTTCCTTGTGTTGTTAGTGTTTTGGTTGTAATATTATTCTTTTGTTATAAATACAGCACCTTATACTTCAATACAATGCCGACTAAAATTACTAAATGCTGTGCGAGTAATTATATATATATTATATAATTATAACTATTGTTGCAGCTTGCAGCATATATTTCGCTTTATTATTGTATTGTGTTCTTATAGTTTAGATGTTACTTATATGTGCTTATAGTAATATGTTGTCTATATCCAAATTCAAATTGACTTAAAAGTTATTTAGAATCTGAATTGATGTAGGAAGAGAACTGTTGTTGAGAGACGCAGATAATACGTTTGAACCTATGTATATCACAAGTTTCCTAGTTTTATCAAAAAATTTTAAAATTAATTAATTAAAAACATTGAATAATTTGTGATACTTCAAGGTGCAGATCATCATTAAATATCGATAATTAAGGTGTTTAAGTTATAACACTTACATATAATGAGAAATTCGACTACTTTCATTCAGATGGCAGCACTGAAAAAGAAATTGAAATTAAATTGTTTTTCATTTATTTATTTTAAAACAGTAAAATCTAAAAATGTGGTCTTAATTTTAAAATAAAAAGTAATTAACAGAAAAAGTATACGATTACTAAAGACCCGCTAAAAATTATTTGAAATTGTTCATGTGATACCTACAAGAATTCTGTTTCATGTATTTCATCGACATGTGTGTGCATTACACCTTCTATCTATTTTTAAAAGTTATTTTCCATTGGATAAAAGCAAATATATTTGTGGTATATATCTACCTGTATGTAAATGTAATTTTGAGTGGTTACACATGCGGCAACGCTTATCAAAATAAATAATTTGGCCAAGTTAATATTGACAGGTACCTACTTTAAACAAATTTGGAATCGTATCGGATCGGAAAATAATCTAAAATACGTGATTTTTTAGTTGTAGAATCCAAACAATTATAATTACATAAAGAAAGAAAAGGTAATCTTTGTTTATGAAAGTATCTAGGTACCAAATATATAAAATGTCATAATTTTTCGTTAATGTAGGTAGTTCATTTTTTTTAGTTATTTCTTTAATAGAGTTCGTAATTGAAATTACATGAGTAGGTACTTATAAGACAAAATATAGACTAAATCTATTTAATAATATACACTGTATTTATTATTAAAATAGTTAATCGTTTAAAAACTGAAATACAGTCATATTAAAATGTGTTAGTCATATATGTTGAATTTGTGAGAAAATATAAATTTGAGGCAACACCAAAGTATCTCTTTTTTAACAATATCAAACATTGTTTTAAAACATTTTTTAGAGGAAAAACTTCATGTAAATACCTATGCAGTCATATCCATAGTATCCATGTACCGCAAGAACTCTTACTACATAATCTACATCTTGAATTATTGAAAATTTATAAATCGACATTAACATTAATACAATGTAATCTGCCATTGGGTCTCAAATATGTTTATTTTAATCAAAAGGTTTTGCTAAATTGTCGTTAAACCTGCAAATAGGTATTAACCAAACATAGTAGAATACTATATAGAATGGTGTTAGCAGTCGACATAGCTAAAGTATGAACTACGGATGATAATTCAATAAGACTACAAACACATCGACGGGACAATTTCAGTCGATACGAAAAGGCATATCATAAGTAAGTTGGTCAAGAAATCAACTTTACGTGTTTAACATGGTTTAAATATAGAGCGCTGATTGGATGTGCTCGAGTGGATGCCGTTTCGTATCGACGTTCACATAATAACAAAATTTCACAATTTTTACTATGTATTTCGCATTAAAAGTGCTTAATTTGCGTTATTACATATCACGCGCACAACAAATGCGTGTAGAATTTAACGAAATCATATGAACCAAGTACGAGCACGACATTTCGACCAATGACAGCACGCCGTCGGATTTCCTTAAGGACTATAATCGCTTGGCAATGTATCAAGTCCCCTTACGCCACCTACTGTTGTTGCGGCCATACATTGCAGCTTGTTACTTCTTCTAGTATATTCCAATCTCTTTGGTATAGGCGCTATTCTATTGTGATGATGAAAATCTTGAATTTCTAGTTTTTTGCAGATGTTTAATTTTTGAAATAGGTACTCTGATAACAAAAAAGGTCTTTTGTAAATGCGGAACTTTATATTAAAATACTGTTCTCCTCTTAAAATCTGATTAGATTGACAGTCATTGAGAACAACATGAGGCGTTTTCGGAAGTTAATCCCGGGCATTAGGGTTACAACACGGTTATCACAAATACGTTCGTTAATTCAATCGGGTAAAAACAACCGTGTTCGTAAAATCGAAAAAGTAACCGGGTTCAACAACCCGCTTCGTTTTTATAACACTGATAAGTGACTACGGTAGTCAGTGTTGCGATTGTTGTTACAATTGTAACAGATCTGTTACGTTTCACTATGTTTTATTACGTCCTTACGAAAGCATATAAATCTATTACGTTTTTGTGGATTTTTCAACGATTTTTTTTCTTTAATTCAAATCTTCCCAAGCAGCAAAATCACAATTTTAGAGAAGGATGAAAATATATATTTGGTAATGCAGGAAAGTATGCATATAGTGATTTTGCTACTACGGCTGTGCCTATATTATTGGAACAGTATCCTTAGTAGCAAAATCACTATATGTACACCTGTCCTACATTAGCAAATATATATTTTCATCTTTCTCTAAAATTGTAATTTTGCCGCTTAGGTACATCCAACTAATACCTACATCAAGAAAAATATGTAATGCCAGTCAGATTTTGGACAGAAGATGGTTGCCGTATTCCGGTTTTTTTTTTTTTTACTATTCAGGGACTTTATATAACCTGGCAATGCCAACTGTAACTGATATCGCTGGGCGAAATAAGGCCGTCACGTAATTTCGATTTACATTGTCGATTTTGATTATAATAACCTCAAAATATTGATCCTTATGTGACGCCATCTAGTAGTAACCAAAATAAATAATTTCTGAATTTTTATGGAAATAAGCTTTAAAATAAAGTAATATAACAAATTAAAATTAAAAAAGTGTTGCGAAAAATGAAGTCGTTGGGTAGTGTCAAAAATAACAATTTTACTTACATTTCAAAGTTTTTATAAAAATACAAAACAAAACAATAATTAGGGTTCAATTACATTGTAAAGTGTTTGTTTGGATTTTGTATATGAATTTTTGGATTATAAAAAATTTTTGGGTTACTAACGTAATTAATGCTTTCAACTGTGTTGGAAGATTATGAAGCTTTACTATTCCAATCATATTGCATAATTTTAGCACGTGATTTGCTTAGGGGTTACCAAGCAGTTTATTATGCTTTGGATAGATGGCGCCACATAAGAATCAATATTTTGAGGTTATTAGAACCAGAAAAATCGCCTTATGTGACGGCCTTATATCGGGCAGTGATATCCGATACAGTTGGCCTTGAGTCTTGAAAATAGCTGAGCCATCTATTACGAAACAAGATAAATCTATTACGCTTTTGCGCAGAAAACTATTACAAACTGTCATGTCGCTGGGACAACACTGACGGTAGTGTAGGTTGTTTTACTCCTTCTCCGAATATAACCTTACAAATCGTTACTGTTAATACACAAAGCTATATTATTTTTTTGTACGACAACTACTTTACAGTTTTTTAAAGCATACTACCTTCTTATTCCTCTTTGCGTTGAGTTTTATACAGATTATAGTATCATCGTTAGATTCAAATACAACAAACTTGCTAATAAAACTGTTTTAAGAGTATCTGGAGTTGGAGTATTCACTGTAGTATTCATTTTTTATTTCATTCTGCATGTGTATTTACGACATTTGACAAAAGTACACAACTTAAATTACGTCGCACATAATCAATAACTGCAGTTATTGATATGTTCAATTGTAAATTTCTCGATAACTGTTGAGTTGGGATATAGGACATGGTACATGAAACATACTTAGAATTCAATGTAGAATTAACAAATTAAATAAAAAACATATGTTTCCATTTGAAAATAAAAATTGATGGTCGTAACTTATTTTTGGACCACCTTTTGTACATTAATTTACCATCAGAAAAACTGCAGCTAAAAATGAAAATCGACCGATCCGAGCGTTTTTCCATAAAACAAAACCAAAAATTTTAAATGAATTTATTCCATCCCGCGTGTCCCCACTGTATATTCCCTATGTTAATAATAATCCAAGGATGTCCGAGTACTTATTACACATAGGGAATATATAATAAATATGTATTTGAAATAATAACTCAATATCTAAGCGAATAAAAATTCATTTACTTACACATTTGTAACCGCGGGAAAGATTTTTACCAGAATAACAATTCATTGTAAAGAATAGTTGAACGAAAAATAAGTGCAGAGCGGGGTAGCTTTTTATTCAATTTATAATCTAAACTAAAGCAAAGAAATCTGCTACAAAGGATTTTTGAGAAAACTTGTTTTTAATATTTTGACATATTAATTAATTTTCTTTAATTAGATCATCGTTTTCTAAATTTGATTATTCAGCGTGGTAGATTACTAAATTCTTCATAAGTTGAAGTTGAAAGGTTTTCTCCAAATTCAAAATCCACAAAAATATCCTATTTTTCAACTATTCACATATCCACTATATAGGACCCTTAATAGTTGTGGATAAACTAATATTACCTGGAAGCCGCCTGTGTATCGCAAAAAGATGTACCTATTTAATTAGAATTTTAAATTATAATACTGCATTATTTATTAACGAATGATAAATTGATGCAATAAATAACTGGGTCCTTATATACATCATGCTATTAACAAGAAATTCCATTTCGCAAACCAGGAATTTTTGTGTAGGCACCATAAGCTCATTGTTGTGACAATATAATTATAATTTAATGAAAACAATACCTACACAGGTGTTTAAAAATATCTGTCACTGGCTAATAATAAGATCGCTGCAGATTTAAATTTATTCCTGTAATATGATAATACCACGAGATAAAAACACCGGCACGATGTATGTGTGTGTGTGTGTGTTACATTACATACATAGAACATATGTATGTATGGAAATATATTTTTTACGAACGCGATATTTTCATTGCCAACTGCAGAAGGCCAAACCTCTTGTTTGTGACCACTAAGTAATATAATTATTTAATAAATGCGCATTTCTTTCCTGTAGCATGTATTTATTTATATTTTTACATGGTTTCAAACCCTGTTTAACTTATATACGTAGGTTTATATTTAAAATACGTGTATATATATATATATATACATTTTTGTAATCAGTCACCACGCGAAGAAATCGTAGCTGGATGAGGTAAATAACGAATAAGTAAAATTTGAAATATTCTTAAATTTTACGAAACACGAGAATGAAACAAACACTACTTCATTAGACTGAACAATAGTAATTAATTTACATCACTATAATAATTAGAACATATTGTTAATGAACACTGAATATGTGCATGGATTTCCTCTTCCAGAATTAACGAATATGGTAAATTTTTGACACGAAAAATGCTCAGTACCAGCCAAAAAAATCGTAAATGGCCATTTCATGTCTAAATTATGTAAAATACAGCCATTTGAACTAGTTCTACGCCAATTTTTCTTTTCGTCAGAACGGACCGGACCGGTTTTTTTGCCGATTTCCGCTCCACTATCTTTAAAGAGCTTTCGAAGTTATCTATCTGTGTCTAAGGTATTTATAGGCAGGGTTTTGGAAGCCCAACAACAAAAGACTACAACTAGGGACGCTTATGTAAAGTATATGTATAATTTAGTTTTTAGTAAATTGATAATGGATTGCAAAAAAAAGCAGGAAAACAAAATTTTGTCAAATACCTAGAACAAGTGAGAAAACCAAAAATTAATTTCCTGTTGCCTTTATTTATATATACCGGGTGTCAACGAGATCATCTATCAGCACGCCATTTATTTATTAGTTAAAATAAAACTTTGAAATTCGGACCGTATATATAAGTGATTGGTGGGCTTCTTCAGGTACACTCAGTTTTCTATAGCACTTCCGGTCCAACCGGAAGTGACGTTAATTTTGAATTTTTAAATGCAACATTTATTATTTCTGTTCATATTCTGTTTCTTCTAAAAATTTGCCATCTAGTGCAGGTTAACTTTTGACATTTCTGTCAAAGATGGCGGTATCTGTTAAATTTATCCATTAAAGTGAAACTGCTTCGCAACAATTGTCGAAATGTAACAACCATCAATGTTAGCTTTGAAAACAATAAAGAAACGAATTTTTCACATTTACACGCATTGGCGAAGGAAACATGTATTTCACGTTGAAATTACTAAAGAAAATAAGATTTTTTTTTTCATTTTCAAATGACAGGTACTCGTTTTTTTTAAAATAGTAACACCTATTTTTTATTACAGTGCCCTATTGGCATAATTTTTAGCTTTCAAGTGATATAAAATATGCTGTGGTTTAGTGGTAGATAGGTAGTACAAAATATAAAATGTTTTAAAAGTAGTCTAATTCCAAAGAAACAGAGCAATTACACGTCAAATGAAAAAAACACAGTTATCATAGGAAATAAACGTCACCTGTAAACAACTAACAGGCTGTGAACTGTCAGTACAAGTTGATTGATAGTTCACGTTATTTTTGTGTATTGTTTAAAAGTTATTTTATAGTTGTACATTAAACAATTCATATTTGGTAATGTATACTCGAAATGAAAAAGTTGATATTCTTTTAATTTATGGAGAATGCCGTAAAAATTCAAGAGCCGCTGCAGCGCTCTATGCACAGCGCTTTCCAGACCGACAGCACCCACCCCCAAATTATTTTATAAGAGTAGAATCTCAATTCAGGAGCGAAGAAGACGATCCACAAAATAATAATGTAAAGCTTATTGTTGACGAAGCAACAGAAATTAATGTAATCGGCTTAGTTGAAGTTGATAAAACGGTTTCCCTCCGACAAATCGGTCGCGAGTTAACTATTAGTTATGAATCGGCGCGAAAAATTCTAAAGAAATATAACTACAAATCTTTCAAGTATCAGATCAACCAACACTTGTTCGAAATCGATTTTGTGAGAGGATTAGAGTTTTGCAACTGCGCTGTAGATAATATCCGAAGAGACGGTAATTTTGCTGGTAACATTATTTTTTCCGATGAATCAAGATTCACAAATCTTGGATTATTTAATCGACAAAACACGAGATACTGGGCGCAGGAAAATCAGCGATTGTACAGACAAGGTAACCATCAAGTGAGGTTTGGTTTTAATGTTTGGCTGGGAATGATTGAGGACGTTCTTTTGCCTCCAATAATTTTTGACGGACATCTAACTTCCGAAAGATATTTGGATTTTTTAAACAATGAAATTAATGACTCTTTAAGTTATTTACCAAGGGAGCAAAGATATGCTGTATTTTTTTAGCAGGACGGCGCACCACCTCATAATTCACGACTCGTTAGGGATTACTTAAATCAAACTTTTGGTGACCTCTGGATTGGTACCAATGGGCCAGTCAGTTGGCCTCCTAGATCACCGGATTTAACACCCTTAGATTTCCATATCTGGCCATATTTGAAAGAAAAAGTATACACTGTACAATCTGCTACTCGCGAAGAACTGGAAGCACGAGTGAGGCAAGCAATAAATAATATAACCAGGCACCAGTTACATAATTGTGTGAGGGAATTTATACGACGTGTTAATTTATGTAGAGATCAGGAAGGCGACATTTTGAACATTTATAATAAATACCTAAATAATAATAACTTACATCTAGCTCCTTTTAATAATACTCATAACATAGATTTTGTAAATTACTGATTTTACTATTGTTGTGTTACTAATAGTTTTAATGCAAACATTGAACATGTGTGTATCTTTGTTTAATATCTAGTAGTTGATTAAATTTATGGAAGTCGTTTATTTCCTATGATAACTGTGTTTTTTTCATTTGAAATGTAATTGTTCTGTTGCTTTGGAATTATAGACTACTTTTAAAACATTTTATATTTTGTACTACCTGTCTACCACTAAACCACAGCATATTTTATGTCACTTGAAAGATAAAAATTATGCCAATATGGCACTGCAATAAAAAAAAAGGTGTTACTATTTAAAAAAAAAAGAGTACCTGTCATTTGAAAATGAAAACAAAAATTAAATTATTTTCTTTAGTAATTTCAACGTGAAATACATGTTTCCTTCACATATGCGTGTAAATGTGAAAAATACGTCTCTTAATTGTTTTCAAAGCTAACTTTGACGGTTTTTGCATTTCGAAAATTGTTGCGAAGCAGTTTCACTTTAATGGATAATTTTAACACATACCGCCATCTTTGACAGAAATGTCAAAAGTTAACCTGCACTAGATGGCAAATTTTCAGAAGAAACAGAATATGAACAGAAATAATAAATGTTGTATTTAAAAATTCAAAATTAACGTCGCTTCCGGTTTGATCGGATGTGCTACAGAACAACTGAGTGTACCTGAAGAAGCCCACCAATCACTCATATATACGGTCCGAATTTCAAAGTTTTATTTTAACTGTTAAATAAATGGCGGGCTGATACATGATCTCGTTGACTCCCGGTATAGAAAATTACTTTCTACTATTATAAATCAGGGACAACGATTTTGTGGTTGTATTTGTGGCTTTCAGCATGTTAGTCGTAATTATATTTCAAGTGTTAGTTAACGAAAGTAGACATTTATTTTCATTTATTAGAAGTAAAAAGTAATGAAAGAAAAAATACAATAAATCTGCTTTAGCAATAAATAATTAACAATAAAGAAATAACTTAAGAAAAGAAATTTAATATTTTGTTTGGCCACCATTTTTTTCAATAACTTTTTCCATTCTTCTTGGCATGGAATTAATTAATGAACGCCCTAGATCTTCGTTATTTGTCAGTTCCTCCCTTGCCTCTTCGATCCATTGCCACAATACTTCGGCGTTTTCTGGTTGAGCATTTCGTTTATTGATAATCTTAACCAAAAGCCCCTAAACATTCTCGATCGGATTTAAATCCGGACTGTTTGAAGGCCACTGCAAAACCTCGATGTTACTAGTTCCAAGCCAGGTTCTTATAATTCTAGCTGAATGAACCGGACAATTATCTTGCTGAAATATAAAGTCGGAATTGTCGAAGATATGACGGACCGTTGGAAGCGTGATATATTTTAGAATGTCTCTGTAAGCAATTGCATTAAACCTGTTTTCAATCAGCAAACATATTCCTAAACCTTGAAAACTGATCCAAGCCCAAACATTAACTCCGAATCTTCCAGAAGTTCTTCTAAGACGACTATATTCCTCATGGAAACGAGTTGCCCGTAGCCTATAGACTCTGATTTTACCGTTGGATGTCGACTGAAAAGTCTTCTCATCACAAAAAATAACCCGGTTTCAATAATTTAAATCATTATTAATATGATTTAGAGCAAATAACAGTCGTGATTGTTTCTGCTGATTAGTTAATTACGGCTTCCTTGCAGCAACACGGCACTTTAAATCACATTTTAATATTCTTCTACATGCGGTAACTCTGGAGGCGGGAAAATTTGTGTTTATTACAGCATTTCTTGCAGTTTCAAACGGACGACCCCTTATATAATCTAAAAGTTCCATATCTTCTTCGACAGTTGATTTTCTATTGAACAGACCAGTCTTCCTTTTAAGGTCTTTTCGTTTTTCCATCGTTTCTTAATTGCAAACACTGTATTTTTATTCACGTTAAAATGCAGTGAAGTCATTCTTATTGACCAACCGTCTTCTATTTTTGAATTAATCCGCACTTTTTCAATGTCTGTCAGTTTTCTTGGCATTTTATTATAAAAATGTGTTTGAAAAACGTAATACTTAAACAGACGTTTGCACTTTGACAAACTAATACACTATGTCATTTTTTGATGATAGCATGGAAACCATGGAAATACTGTTCACTATACAGCATGTGTCAATTTTCATTAGCCATAGGCGATTAATCCATACAGTACGTGGCAACATAGTACCCCTTCTTTCCTTTCCAATGCCAGCACGACCGATGCATGCTCGAAAATACAATTTAGCGTGGTTAACAGTAACTATTCGACCACCGATTTGGGTGTTTGTAATGCGTTCAGAAATAATATTTATGAGTTGCAAGGATTTGTTTTTCTTTTTCCTTTCAGTAAATGCAGAGAATTATTAAGCTGCGTTCACGCTGCATGACACAAACAAAAGCGTAATTCTAATAAAATTAAAAATAAGGTAAATAAAAAAGGATTCTGAAAATAATAATAAACTAGTAGATCAGGAGATCGCGGCGGCCATTTGATGTTTCCCGTTCCAGTAATAAGACGGCTTTTATTGCAGACTAGATCGCAACGTGTTCGCAGCTAAACATTGAATGTAAAATCTGGTGGAGAGAAGTGGGAAGATCGGAGAAAATCGTTGTGATGTCGATTGTTGCCGGGATTGGTGACGGACAGTAGGGGTGCCACGTTGCCACGTATTACTTGTATACGTATAAATCGCACGTAAACATTGAATCCCTATACCTAATGAAAATTGACACATACGGTATAATCCGCCTTTACAATCGAAAAATAATAAATAAAATAATAATAAATACTTCTAAGAAAGTATGGTTTTGTAATGTCTACAGCAGGGTTTCGAAACCCAAAAACGAACTCTATTGGACAAATATAATTTCGATAGGTACTTGTAAAACAAAAATTCGTGTATCTCCCACTTTTATGTATTTTAAATTTTCTTGGCTAGGTTAAGTTAAAGTTTTGTGGTTTTTCTTTTATTTCCTCGGTGCTTGAGATAACTGAATGTTTTAAAACCTGCAAGAAAGAAAAATCTAAAGTAACAGAACAATGAATAAGTGAGAAAACAATAAAGATATTTTGTATTAGACGTTAATACAAAATTATAGTTTGTTGTAGTTATGTGTGTGTATTTTGCCACACAAACTCCCAAGGTCTGCCACTTGTCTGTCCTTCTCACAGTAAATATGATATTTATCAGATATTCTACTGGAAGAATAGTATATTATGCAATGAGCATTTAATGATAGTTATTAAGACACGAGTAAGAAAATTACAATACGAGGCGAAGCCGAGTATAGTAATGAATACGAGTGTCTTAATAGCCATTAAATGCGAGTTGCATACACTATTTTTTCTACGACCCCATAATAAAACATTATTTTTTGAACATTCCATTTCATAAATTGAGGTTAAAATTTCCCATGCACCTTTGCGAATTTGGCTGATAATAAATTGTGGTTACTAAGGCTTGTTCCATAATTTCTGGTGGGCTCAAATTTTACATTTCACTGTCATTATTCCTCATTTTTACCGTTTATATTTTCAAAAAAGCACAAATTTTAAGTACTTACTAGTAAATTGCAGAGAACTGTCACGTTTATTTAATTTGTATATCTGTCAGATATGCAGTCGCCATATTGAATATTGTTTGAATATTGGAATGCCGCATTCCTATTGGATATAAACTTGTATCGTAATAAAAATCTGTATTCCTATTGGATATAAACTTGTATTATAATGAAAATCTGTATCGTAATGGACATCATTAAAGTACAGGTTCGGCATATCTAATAATACAATTAAAGTATGGGAGTATAAAAAAATATTCTGTTGGAGTCTCTTAAGTGTAGGCCACGCTCCTCATAGGAGAAATATTATCACAGGGGTTGGTACTGGGGACAATTTAATTCTTTTAATTAAGTATATGCTATGCAACCCATTTTACTTAACATTGCAATATTGAAGTCAGTAAGTCCGGAGCCTTAAAACCGGTGAAACACGTAACTTTAGATCGAAGAACACATAACCATCATCCTCACCTCAAACTCTCAATTGCGCTAGTATTGAGTGATATCTCATTTAAAAGTTTATTTTATTTGCATTTCAAGGGTGTATCAATTTGAAAATGATGGATTGGTCTTTGTATTGATAACTTTTCAAAATAATTACACGTGCACGTGTATTTAAGAGATCTTTTATTTTTACGCACAACTATCGTTAATTCTTGACCAGATAGTTCCAACAATGTTGGCAGACACACTTTGTAAGCAAGATGCACTTATTGAACTACTTGTGGAACAAAAGACAGTAATTCAATTACTTTCTTCTTGACAAGATGTATTGTATTATTCAAATTGCCCAATAGTATTAAAGAAAAGCAGTTTTGATTCAATCAAGAATATGTTTCCTTATGTATCCTTAATCATCAAAATATATTGGCTTTATCCAATGGTAAAATTTGAGCTATAAACAAAATAAAAAAAAAGCGGAATTAAATTTCTGTACAGTCCGAGGATATACAAAGTGGTATGAGCGCGTTTTCGACTTATACCGAAAACAAGCCCATACCAAGTTATACCTTCTCAAAGTGTACGGTAATTGCACTGATGAACATATATTGTTTCAAAGTTGTACTTTAGATTGACAGTCTTTGTTAATGGAACAGCACAAAGCATATTCTGCAATATCTTTCCTAAACATAAAAGTGGAACTTTCCTAAATTTGTTGTACCCAGTCACACTAATAATTCAGTTATTGTCATTAGTAAGAGAGAAATTGACAAGTACGGTTGGAGAATCTGTGAACTAGGTAGAAAAACACATTAGGCTTCTAGGAATAATATATTAAAAACAATAGCAAAACACATTAGGCAAAGGAAAAATCTTTGCGGTGAGCTTTTGTATTTCTTTCACAATAAAGCAGTCGGCCACCATTTTATTGTCATGGGCGTGTCTTTATTTTCAAGAAGTCATTGCGTCATAGTAGTAAAGCAAGGTTTCCACAGTTGCCAAAATGCTCTTAAATCACGGCACTATGAAACTTGCAATATCATCTGCCAGTAGATTAAAATAGTTATGGGTTACCCATAGCTACTCTAGAAGCTCCTTCAGACTTTGATGTTCGTACAGAACATAGTATAGTTATAGTATATTATAGTTGTGGGAGAAACGTTCTAAAGACAAAACTGAAAACTGGGATAGAAAAAAGTACATGGAGAAAATCTGCATACAAGAAGTAGAAGAGGCAATATTGAAAATGAAAGTAGAAATGCAGAAGGAGAGGACAATATGGATCCTGAAATGGTGAAGGGACTGGAATAGGTAGGGAAAAGATATAAATTCAAGATATGCCAACTAGCATGGGATGAAGAATAACTAGTGAAGGATTAAAAAGATAACCTTATTTTTCCAATCTAGAAAATAGGAGAGCAAACTGATTCTGACTACACCGAGTCATACGTCTGTTATCTGCCGACTTGTAGGAGAAAACTGGGGAAACAATTACCAAATAAATTGGGAATAAAGAGACAGGCGTTTTGGATGCAAAGATCCATAGTGAGAAATTTAATGAAATGAACTGAGACAACAGGTTCATATCGATTTAAGAGCAATTTTTGAATTGGTAGAAGCAGAAGTGATATTAAAATTATTGAAAATTCTTATAACAATCAATCTCTTTTCAGAAACAGTCAACAAGAAGTAAATGATATAAGTATTTAAGCAGAATATGCGGAAAGGCCAAATATGACAAACTATCAGAGAAGATGAAGTAAAGCAAGATGCAGTGATCTTGCTTGGAAATATAATGAAGATAGGCTTCAGGACTGCAATATATCAATAAAAATTTTCAAACAGATAAAGAAGTGAAAAAGAATAGATGGAGGTAGACCTTATAAAGAACATTAGAGGAGATAGGAGAAAAGCTGGGGGAAACATTCATCGACTAGAATTGGACCGGAAGTTATAAAAATGAGTAAACATAATGAAAACGCTTACCTGATATCTGTAAAAAAGAAGAAATGTTTTGCAATATTTGACGATTGTAATGACTGTGAGTGTATAGTCTCTACTTTAATAAACTCAAATTGCAGCATATCACCTCAAAAAATCATTTGCACTAGTTCTAATTATATAATTCCATTGTCTGTAAAAGATAAGGTATTAAATTCGTGTTTATTAAAGTAATAAGAAGATTATAGTCGAAATTAATTGCATCTTTTGTAATTGATTTAATTTTTAATTGTAATTGGTACAACCACGGTTAATAATCCGGCAAACGCCAGGTTTTTGAAACACGCAACCCTATCGTTTAAGTAAGTGTATTAGTTCGCATTATGTCGATCCAAATAGCGTAGTAAAACTACAGTAACTATAAATAGTATTACTCTCAAACTGTTAATATTGTAATGATTAGGTGTGTATTATTATTTTCCTCGCGAAGTATGAACATAAAACATGCTATACACGTTCTATGATTTTTATAATTAGATGCTATTTTTAGAAGCAATTTTTTAATGTAATATGTAATTAACTTTGTTTATGTTTATAAACAATAGTTAATAAATTATCGCAGGTGTTGAGGAATTCGCTTATTTATCCTAAACAGTATGATAATAACAATTATTGCCTATCATTATTGCGTATAAAATGTTAACGCGCAGCTTATAAACAGTCGTATATACATATTTTTCTTTTCCTTAACATCATCTTCAAATACCTGCATACACTGAGTAGTAAGTACTACGTAGAAGTTAGTTTTTTTCATAAATGTACACAGAGTCACGTGAAGGCAACAAACGAAGTTTCAAAACATGTTATTACAGACTGAATGTCTGCTTTGTTTCAATTCACATTATGATATTACCTAATAGACTAAGGATAAGCGTGTCATATTTTTATGATTAGTAAGTAATATTCAACGAAGTATTTTTGTGAGATGATATATATTCTTGAATATAAATGACACTTCAAATATCTGGTTAGTGTTAGTTATTTAGAAGAAAATGTTCTATAAAAAAGATTAATTATATTCCAATTCTCTATTAGACAAATTATTATTTAATATACGCAATCCTACTCCTAAAGGTAAACCTGATACTGTTCGAATAAGACCAGCAACTACTTCTCTCAAATATATATACGGGATGAGTCATCTCCGAGGGTAAGGCCGATTGTGCCTCTACGAGTAAAGATACTTCAAATTGGTTTTACTTTCTTATACGTAGTATAAGGAAGTATTGTGATGATGAAAATTTTCGACCTCGAGATTTTTGCAGATGTCCACGTTTTGAAGTCCCCTGACACCGAAAAAGTGGTTTTTAAAAAATCTCTCTCTCTCTCTCTCTCTCTCTCTCTCTCTCTCTCTCTCTCTCTCTCTCTCTCTCTCTCTCTCTCTCTCTCTCTCTCTCTCTCTCTCTCTCTCTCTCTCTCTCTCTCTCTCTCTCTCTCTCTCTCTCTCTCTCTCTCTCTCTCTCTCTCTCTCTCTCTCTCTCTCTCTCTCTCTCTCTCTGTGTGTGTGTGTGTGTGTGTGTGTGTGTGTGACCACGATAGCGGTCAAACCGCTGTAGATATCAATTCCAAATTTTGTATTTGCGTGTATAATCTGTCTCTTGAGATCTGATTAGTTTTTGAGTAAAATCGGTAGACCGGAAGTAGCTGTTTACTTCAGTGAAAAAATCGAATTTTGCCAATATTTCGTCAAATACTAAGTTTAAACAAATTTATAAAGAATCCATATGTACTTAAAATTAAGATTGAGAACAATTTTATTTAAAAAGTTTTTCAAAATTCCTACCGGAAGTAGGTCTTTTACTCTTATCAAAAATCAGTTTTTTGCGAATATTTCGCAAGTCAAGCTTTTTAGACAGGTACGTTACGGGTATAAAAGTATTTACAACATACTTTTCAATATCTTTTGTATAAAAAAAATTTCAAAATTCGGACCGGAAGTAACAGTTTTACTCTTACCGAATAGCGATTTTTGGCAAATATGTCGTAAATTATGCATTCTATATATATTTATTAAGAGTACAAAAGTATTTAGAGTTAGATTTGCAATATTTTTTGTGTACATGAAATTTCAAAATTCGGACTGGAAGTGGCACTTTTACTCTTAGCGAGTAGCACTTTTTTTCGAATATCTTGCAAAGTATGCATTCTATAGCGATTTATTAAGAGAATGAAAGTACTTAGAATAGGATTTTGAATAAGTTTTGTATAAAAAAATTCTTAAAATTGTGTAGTTTGAAACGCTCATACGTATAAGAAAGTCGTGTGGTGGACACACCTCATTTTTTTTCTTGTGATGGCTGCTCATTATACAGAGTGTTTCTTAATTTGGTGGCTGACCGTTTTTTAAATGGAATATATTACTACATTTTTGTATTCCCCGTATAATTTTTAGTGAAAAAGTATTATTTTTCTGAAACATTCAATGTATGTATAAACTTATATTTCTCGGAAACGGAGTATTAGATGCACACAATTTTTTGTATTATTGTTCATAGTAAGACGTCTTAATAGAAACATATTTTTTTTCCAGTTACTAATTGCATGTGCAGAAAATTGGATTAAAATTACATGACACGTCTTTGTATAAAAGTCATTTTTTTCAAATAGAACAGCCTGTATATTAGTTAATTTTTGAATAGCTTATTTAATTTCACTTCAAAAACATGTTAGACGTTAAAGTTTTAAAGTGACTATTACAAAGCTATTGTTGTTTTTTGATATAATTTTGCTCTCATGTGAAAAGGTACTTGTTGAAATAATTTTTGATTATTTTAGTGTACATATTTATTGTTATTTTGTAGTTTCTTTTTCACTAATTACCGTTGATATAACCTCCTAATTCCTGTTTCTGCACTTACTATAATTAAGGTATTAATTTGTTTTGTTTTAAAAAATTTTTATTGTACCGTATTCTCTATATTTTATGAAATATATTGCTGGCATACATTGTATTCTATATCCATTTTTGTATAAATATGTAGATATAGAAATGAGACACTTACCAAGATTATAAAAGTAAAAGAAACAAGAAGAGTAATGTTAGATTATATATTTTTGGAATGCCGTTTTATAAACAACTCCAAATCTTAAGCTAGTAAAAATTTTTTTGTAATTCCCCAACATGTATAAAAATTATACCTCTAAGCCATTTCTTAGAAAGATTCATTATAGAATCATGCTTGTCAGCCGAGTAGCAACTTATTAAATGGCATCCATTCAATTATCACTGGGCAACAAATTTTCGAAAAGTTCATGCTTCCAAGCTGAAAATTGTCATTTCTTAATGAATTCCATGTGCTGAACACGAAAATGACTAAGAAAAAGCTGAATTGGGTACGGGTTTTCTGTAATATGTACGCATATTTCAGAAAAAGTGTACTTATGTCAATATTATAATACATGGTAAGAAAACATTAGTCTGCTTCCGGCTTTCGACTTCTTTTGGCCTGCCGTTTGTAGTGGACTTGTGGAGCATCTCTACTGATTGTCCAACAATAGTCAGCGAGCATTGACGTAGACCATTTGCCTTGGTACCGTTGCTCCATGGTGGCAATGTCCTGATGAAAGCGTTCGCCGTGCTCATCGCTGACCTGCCCGCAGTTATCAGGAAAGAAATCTAAGTGGGAATCAAGAAAGTGGATCTTTAAGGACATATTGCAGCCGAATTCATGAAACAAAGCCAACATATCCTCAACCAGACACTTGTAATTTTCTGCCTTGTCATTCCCCAGGAAGTTTGCTGCCACTTGATAGAATGCATCCCAAACCTGTTTTTCTTTACCTTGAAGAAGTTCCTCAAACTTGGGGTCTCGGAAGAGCTGTCTAATTTGAGGCCCCACAAAGATGCCCTCTTTAATTTTGGCTTCACTGAGTCGAGGGAATTTGTCATGCAGGTACTTGAATGCTGGTCCATTCTTATCCATGGCTTTTACCAAGTTTTTGACAAGACCGAGTTTGATGTGTAAAGGAGGAATGATGATTTTGTGTGGCTGTGCCAATGGTGGGTGCTGTACATTCGTTTCTCCAGGCTCAAAAAATGCTCTCGGAGGCCAGTCTTTCTTGATGTAGTGCAAATCGATTGCTCTGCTATCCCACAGACAAAGAAAACAGCAGTACTTTGTATATCCCTGCTGCAAACCCATCAACAGAGATACTACCTTCAGGTCAGAACATATCTGCCAGCCATACTTGCTGTAGTTAATCGTCTCCAGTAGCTGCTTTAGATTGCCGTAAGTCTCCTTCATGTAGACCGCATGTGCAATAGGTATGGATGGAAGCTGGTTCCCATTATTCAACAAAACCGCCTTTAGGCTCAGTTTTGAAGCGTCTATAAACAGCCGCCATTCGTGGGGATCATGTGCAATACCGAGAGCTTGTAGTAGACCATCAATATCGCAGCAGAACACAAGGCTTTCTTCTTTCTTAAAGAAAGATTCGAAGAGCTGATGGCGAGTGCGACAGGAAGTCACTCGGACATTCTGTTCCAGAAGATTCCACTGTCGAAGTCTTGAGGCCAGTATCTCCGCTTTGCTTTTCGACAGATCCAAATCGCGAACAAGATCGTTCATTTCATCGTGGGTAATTTTATGTGGTGCAGATATTTCGTCAAAGCACGAAAAGTCATCATCCTTACTGCCACGTTGAGGAGAACTCGCCGACGCATGGCCATCCTCATCGTCTGAACTGATAGAAAAATCTGTAGGAGGTTCTGGAATTGGGAGTCCTTCGCCATGAGAGACAGGTCGCAGAGCAGATGGTATGTTAGGGTATTCAACTGTCCACTTCTTCTTCTTGGTGATGCCTCCAGAAGCTCGTACCATACAGAAATAACAGTCGTCAACGTGATTGGTGGGCTCCCTCCAAATCATGGGCACAGCAAATGGCATTGCCTTTCTTTTGCCATTAAGCCACTGTGAAAGATTTACGGCACAAGTGCGGCAGCATACGTGTGGGGCCCAGTCTTTGTCCTGGTCGCCTATCTTGCAACCAAAATACAAATGATACGCTTTCTTAACTGTTGCACTGATGTTCTTTTTCTGTGCAGCAAATGTCACTTCTCCGCAAATATAACAAAAGTTATTTGCACTATTAACACAGTTACGAGGCATTGCTACTGTTTAGTTACTTTACACTATAGCAATCACTTATGTATGCTAGAGCTTCGAAAAATATGCGCGAATGAACGGACATTGCACGAGTTAACTGTCACGTCGGCCATTTATAAATAAACTATAATTAGCTATTGCTTGATATTGCGCAATCAATTTCGCAACACTCTCAATGGAAACTTACAGTAAATGCTGCATTAACTTCTTTGCATGAAGGGGTGATGCAATATGACGCAAAATTTCGTAATTTCTCACTAAATTGCATTACATTATGCAATAGCATCTATACAATGGACAAAACGTCAATATCTCTTGAACGTGAGCCAATCAACTTTTTTCAATGTGATATTCGTGTTCAGCACGTTGAATTCATTCAGGATTGGGTACTTTCACTTAAGAAGCAATTTCACTGTTGACCAGTGTTATCAATATTGCAATAAATATCATGGCTCACTATACTTTATTCAAATAAAAAACATGAAGTTTGCAAAATTATATCAAAAAGTGACAATAGCTCTGTAATAGTCACTTTTAAAGTATTAACGTGTTACATGTTTTTGATGTGAAATTAAGGTGTTCCATTTGAAAAAAATGACTTTTATACAAAAACGTGTCATGTAATTTTAATCCAATTTTCTGCACATGCAATTAGTAACTGGAATAAAAATAAAATATGCTTCTATTAAGACCTCTTATTATGAACAATACTACAAAAAATTGTGTCCATCTAATACTTCGTTTTAGAGAAATATAATTTTATAAAAACATTGAATTTTTCCGAAAAATGGGAAGTCAATAACTTTAGATTTTAGGCCTATACTATCTTATTACTTTTTGCCTAAAAATTGAACGGGGAATACAAAAATGTAATAATATATAGGATGCTTCATTTAAAAAACTATAACTATGGTTAGCCACCAAGTTATGGAACACTCTGTATAATACAAAATATTTATAGAATGTGCTCTTAATGGGTAGCTACAACAAGAAAAAAACCGCTTCGCAATATCTTTACTCGTAAAGGCACAATCGGCCTTAGCCCCGGAGATGACTCACCCTGTATACCGGGTGCGGCAATAGTGTGTCGGCGGAGCTTAGCATGAAAACTAATAACGTTGTAGCAATGAGACTTTACGGACGTATGTAGTAGACTACTGTGCATTTTTAATTTTTATTTATAAATGTACAGGGTGTTCCAAATTTTCGCAGCCACCTTCAACTTTTTTATTTTGAATAGATTGCTATACTTTCTAGCTATTATAACGATACCCACCCAAATTATCTTTGCTATGATATATGGCACTTACGACTGTTAGTTTTGGTTTTATTGATAATTTTGTTAAAATCTTGACAGTTGCAATATCTAACATTTTAAGCCTTAGTTTGAAAATGGGTGAAAATTGTGTTACTAATTTATGGACTAACACGGTATTTGTTTTGAGGTTGAACAAAGTGAATAAATATATAGGGTGTTAAATATGTCGTGTCTAAGTTATCGATCTTTATTGGCTATTTTCTCGTTTTTTTTTTTAAATCTAACCTATAATATTTTTTTAAGTCAGCATATTCCTTGTAAAATTTCCTTTAAAATGGTGCCTATAACATAGTACTTATTTCTGGTATTTTCGAAGTTATAACCCTTTAATAGGATATACCCATGTTTATAATATGCAAAATGCGGGGCTTCTAATAGTTGGTTGGCCTTGGTTTAAAAAAAATGGCTGTGCAACCAAACGACAAATCTCTACTTCAAAATTCCATATTTTATTATTATAATTTAAGTTCGGCTAGTGAATTATCAATGTTTGTTTGTTTGTTAGTAGTTGTTACGTATTGCATTTACCTTCTTGTCAGTTTTATCGTTTTGTTGAAATTATTTGAAACTATTATGGTATTTACCTTAATAGTTTACTGTTCGCTTTAAAAGTTTTTGATTGAAAATAAAGTTTTTGAAGGAGGTGCTCATAAACATGGTATTTGCTCTTGGCGCTAGCAATAGAAATCCATTTTTAACATTAAGAAGATATGCCATGGAATATCCCGACCGAAGAGCACCGGATAGTAAAACGTTTGAAAATTTGTTGATTAGGTTTCTTAAAACGAGTTCAGTGAATTACGTCAAACATGAAAGAAGTAAGAGTATGGTTAGAGAAGATAATGAAGTGAGAGTCGTCTATTCTACTGTGGAAAGTCCGCACGTATCTACAAAGATAATTTCGAAACAACAAGGGATAGAAGTCACTGCTGTGAGGAGGATTTTAGAGAAACATAAATTTCAGCCTTATAAAATTCAAAATTACCAAGACTTATTACAAACGGATTTTGAAAGGAGACTAGTTTACTTTGAATCGATACTTTTACAATTACGACAAGATATAAATTTTCTAGTCCATGTGATTTTCACAAATAAAGCAACATTTGCTAATTGTGGAATAACAAACAGAAAAAAAATCCATTAGTATGATACTGCAAACCCTCATTTTGTGCTACCCATTTCGTATCAACAAAAATGGAGTGTTAACACCTGGGGAAGCATTATAGGTAACACTACTATTGGTCCAGTTTTTTTAACAATACTTTAAATTATACAAATTGTCTACAAAATAATTTACCATTGCTATTAGAAGACCTACCAGATAACGTCATAAGGGGATTGTGGTACCAGCATGATGGTGCACCAGCACATTATGGTGCTGCTGCAAACACATTTAAGGGTATTCAAGAATATAGGTGAACTGGGGGAGGAAGCTTGAAACGCTGGCTGCCGCTATCACCAGATCTCACACCTTGCGATTTATTTCTATGGCCAACTGTCAAAAACACTGTTTACGCAACACCTCCTACAACAGCAGAGAACATGCAGCAACGAATAAGAAACGCTTTTCTTCAATTAAATGGAACATGGCAGAATGTAAGTCTGTCGATACAGAGGCGGTTGAAAGCATGTGTAGAGCAGAATGGATATTTGAACACAGATTAAGATTGTTTTATTAAGGAAAATTTTCAAAATGTAATTCTACAACTAATGATAAAGCATTTAAAAAACAGGTGTTTGTTAAAGTTACTTTGTTTTATTTTCATTGCCAACCAACTATTAGATGCCCCGCATTTTGCATATTATAAACATGGGTATATCCCATTAAAGGATTATAACTTTAAAAATACCAGAAATAAGTACTATGTTATTGGTACCATTTTAAAGGCAAGTTTACAACGAATATGCTGATTTATAAAAATATTATAGGTTAGATTTAAAAAAAAACGAGGAAATAGCCAATAAAGATCGATAAGTTCGACACGACATATTTAACACCCTGTATATTTATTCACTTTGTTCAACCTCAAAACAAATAACGTGTTAGTCCATAAATTAGTAACACAAGAGTTACGTGAGGCATTCTACCCATTTTCAGACTAGGGCTTAAAATGTTAGATGCTGCAATTGTCAAGATTTTAACAAAATATCAATAAAACCATAACTAACAGTCGCAAGTGCACATATTCATATACCATTGCAAAGATAATTTGGGTGGTTATCATTATAATAGCTAGAAAGTATAGCACCAGTAATGGGAGGAGATTGTGGCTAAAAATCTGAAATAAAATGCAAAAGGAAAAAATCCCTTACCACAAAAAATATATAAACAGTCTATATACGTATTTCGGCAACTAAGTTGCCATCTTCAGTAGAAATCTCCTTAGAAGATATGCCCTTCACCAAATCACCAGTTGGATAACACTGTGTGTTATCCCACCTTAGCCAAAAATACTACGTTTAACACTCTTTTTTATTTTGTACAGATTTCTACTGAAGATGGCAACTTAGTTGCCGAAATACGTATATAGATTGCCTATATATTTTTTTATGTAAGGGATTTTTTTCCTTTTGCATTTTATGTCAGAAAGTATAGCAATCTATTTAAAATAAAAAAGTTGAAGGTGGTTGCGAAAATTTGGAACACCCTGTATATTTGTAAATAAAAATAAAAAATGCACATACGTACGTAAAGTCTGGAAGATTGATCAAATGAACTTTCGAATAATCTTTTTTCTCCAACCGTAAAATAAGTATGACATATTTTGACTGTCAGGAGTATCTAATGTTGTCATTTTCCATACTGATCCAAGAAAGTGGTATCTAAGCAACAAAAATAATCACTTTTAATCCTAGTAAGTAAAAGTGGTTATTTTTAATCCTAGGATAAAAAAGTATTCATAGTTTTAATTTATTATTTAACGATTTTTATTTATTCACATTAATGTTGAATGTACAATTTAAGCACTTGTTACAATTAAATAAACCACTGCTATCAGTAGCCCCATTCTTAGAGCGATCTAAGCGGTCCAACACGTTTTCTGCAATAGTGATATTATTTTCAGATGTGATATCAGAAATGATATCGGCGCTTGGTCCAGTACTACCACTATCATCTACATATTTCAATATTCTTTTCGCAATGTTTTCTTTGTTCAAACGTGGCTCTTCAATGTAGGATTCTGCCACAGTGCTTGATCTCCAACCTCCGTGTCTTTTAAGACATGTGAAGTCACCACCGCCGTCAACCAAAAGTGTAGCAGACGTTCGTCGTAATGCGTGTCCGGTATACTCTTTCCAGTTGTCCAGATTCAAAAATTTTGCTACTTCTTGCGCGACAGCACTGATTTTATGAATACCAACCACCATTCGATGACACTTTCCATTAACGTATCTGAGAAATAATCGACGTTCTACCAATCTGGGTGGGCGTACAGCAATATATTTTCGATAAACACTTAAATAATTTTCTCCCAACACAGTAAAGGAACGTGACCTCTTCGATTTGGTATCGGGAATTTTTATAATTAAGGCGGATTTCACATCTTCAACATTATCAGTTATTAATTTCACGATTTCATCACACCTCGTTGCTCCCGCAACCACCAATTCTAAGACAACCTATAAAGAAACTCTTTAGAAATGTTATTCTTTTATTTTGAAAGTACCTACCTTCTGCATCAAATATAAATTATTAGGTGCATTGTTCAAAAAGTTATCCACTTGCTCCTTTGTAAATACTCGCGACTTTTTTGGTAAATATCCCTCGCTCTGTCTCTTGAGAAAAACACGCAACTTTGAATATTTACTCATATCGATACCCTTCTTTATATCCAACGTTGACCGCAACATGGAATATTGTGACCAAAGCGTAGACGGCTTCATTTTATTTGCTAAGTTTGAGAAATACACTATAACTACATCTTCTGAATACACCTGAACATTTTTTCCTTTGCACCTATCAATAAACCGTTGGTACGCGTACTCATAAATTTCTCTAGATTTCTGCGGGAGAAGATTCAAAGAAACTACTTTCGCACACTCCAGTATGTCTTCAGGAACATCCAAATCTTCATTAGTTTCCATTTTTACAAAGTTTTCAACAAATTGGACCACTAATAATTACAAATGAACGCAATGACAACTAATGTATGACTAATGTTTGACAACATATCCATGACTTACTTATCTACTTCGTTTTATTATCCCAGTGCATTGAATAAAAAATAAACTTCGTTTTATTATCGCAATGCATGATTTCGGTTGGAGAAAAGATAGCATGTTCCATTCGGATTAAAAATGTCTTTTCGACTTGCACAATTTTACATTCGCTCGGCTACGCTATGCTCCGCCTCGCAAATGTAAAATTGTACTCGTCGAAAAAAGAGACATTTTTAATCGTAATACAACAATCTACTATTCTTAAATAATCTATTGTTACTGGTCTTGCTTTTTGTAGCCATTATTACTAAAGGCCCAACGTTTGCTACCTTTTGCCATTGTTTCAAGTCTTTTTCTGCCAACAGTTTATTTAGAGGCGTTGCTATTAGGACGGTTGAATGCTGTTTTCTGTTTGATCTTTTTTTCTTGGTTCTAGCTGAAGTATTGGGCAACGGAGAAATTTCTTGTAATTTAACTTTGATATGATACGTAGATGGGGTAGTAATAATCACATTGTCTTTATCGAACCCGGCTTTTTTGTTTTTCTCAACTTTTCTTATTGTATTTTCATGGATTCCTATATCTTCTTGAACCATGTCGGTAGTAGAGTAGAATTCTTGTTTCGAAAATGCGTGTACTGCCTTTCCAATGGTTGCTGTCCTTATGTAGGCCTTGCTAAAACAATTCAGTTATTTTCTCATATAAATTTGTTTTTAAGTCTATTGCACATTCCTGTGAATAAGCATGATGAGTGGAAAGCAACATGTATGAGCTGCAAACGGCAAGAGGTATGTGGGGGTAGCGATAACTCCACGATTCCATTTTGTTTACAAAAGTTATAAGATTACATATAATGAAATGTGTGTAAGTGGTTATCCAATATTAACAATACTGGATTCTCAATAAATGGTGCCGCAAATTTGGTAAAATGCTGTCATCACTCCAGTAACAGTTCCTCAGTCATCCATTTCCAATGGTCCGTTTTTCTTTAGCGTGTGAAGTAGTCGTCTTGGAAATTAAACATAAGTGGTATACCGCATGTGTCAAATATCATTAGGTATAGGGATTCAATGTTTACGTGCGATCTATACATATGAATGTAATACGTGACAACGTGGTACCCCTACTGTCCGTCACCAATGCCGACAACAACCGACATCACAACGATATTCTCCGATCCCGACCCAGATTTTACATTCAATGTTTAGCTGCGAACATGTTGCGGTCGCTGGCCGTCTTATTACTGGAACGGGAAACACGAAATGGCCTCCGCGATCTACTGATCTCTCTCCAAACGATTTTTTTTTGTGGGGATATTAAAAAAATATTGTTTATACCCATGAAGCTGGTAGAGCAGAAAACATAGTTGCCTTGAGAGAAAAAATAATTGAGGCTGCTAATTCAGTAACTCCTCACATGTTAGAAAACGTAAGAGTAAATTTCTACGACCGCCTAGGGCAATGTCTTGCTGTGCAGGGAGGAATCGTTTTTTATTTATTTTATTATGGTTATTTTTTAATTTTATTAGAATTACGCTTTTGTTTGTGTCATGCAGCGTGAACGCAGCTTAATAATTCTCTGCATTTACTGAAAGGAAAAAGAAAAACAAATCCTTGCAACTCATAAATATTATTTCTGAACGCTTTAGAAACACCCGAGTCGGTGGTCCAATGGTTACTGCATGTATCGGTTGTCGCGTCGCTGGCATTGGAAAGGAGAGTAGGGGTGCCACGTTGCCACGTATTGCATGGATTGATCGCCTATGGCTAATGAAAATTGACACATGCTGTATAAGCCCCTGCAGCACTAATCGTACCGCATACGGTGGTATTTGAGCCACGTTCTGCACATGTCATTGCACCAACTTCCTTTTGGCCCTTTTTTGAATAAATGTTGTTAGGTTTGTGAAAACAGTACTGAAGACAGTATTGTAGATTTATGTACTTTACTGACTTAAATGACATAAATTATGTACCAAGTCAGTAAAGTGATCCTTTATCGAACGAGTCTGATTATGAGCCAAGCGAGCGAGGCTTATCACATTTTATGATAGCGACAAACGATTTATGTTTAATGTCATACAGTCATGGCTATGTCGACAGATATTAGCGGCAGATAAAGTGTTTTATTTTACAGCACGATAAAGTGTTTGTTTACTTTCGTAAAACAAAATGCATCTCTTTATTGACGGTTGACGATAAACAATATTTAATTTTTACATGAAATTTTGAAAAATAATTACAAACATCAATTATATAAACCTAAAATGTAACTGTAGCTGATCGTAATTAAGGCAATTACTATGTAACACAACTAATGGAATAATTAACAATGTTTCGTAATGTTCTGAATAAAGCATTTTGGTTTTGATATGTGGGATCTATTTTGATAATTGCCCGCCATTCCTGACGTAATTATGACGTGCATTGCCAGATACAAGATCTCAACCAATTTTTTTGAAATCAACTAATCCTTTTAATCAAAGTATGTGCAATGTCGTGTCAATATACAGGATGTATTTGAAATAAGGGGACAGAGTATTATAAATGGAAAGGTGCAATTATGTAGAATATAAATCACAAAAATTGTGAGTCAATTACGACACGAACGCCAAAATTAAAACCCCCCGAAAAGTGTTTAATGTGCCGCCTATGGATTTAGCATGTGTCTATATGTCGTAGGTATCGCGCTATACGTCGACGGTTCCACACAGGTTGAGGAGACGTAATAAGTTCCATCGAAGTAAATAAACGCGCATAGATATACGCAATAACAGCTGTAGAAGTTATAAAAACCCCAATGATAGCATTGTTTACTATTTCTAAACAGGTGTTCATGCTAAGAGTTCAACAACCTTAATATGAAATATCAGCTGTTAAAATATCTTATTTTTCAACAACGAGATTTTTTTTATTGAGATGGATTATTTATATATTACGTTTTCTTCCGCTATTACTGTTATTATGATTAAATTCAACGACTTTTTACTTCTTATTTCTCACAAAACAAATTTGTGTTGTAAAATTTGCCCAACTCTACTTATGAGAAACTTTTATTTTAATTGGACGCAAGTAAATTAAAAAAAAACATAATTTATTTCAGTTCGTGTGTTGTGTAAGCAATAGTCGAAACATCCACACGTAACAATCAAACGAGACTGACCTCGCACGCCTTCACACTCCTACTTACTAACCCACCCTTCCATAGCCTGCAGTCGTATTAAAGTGCAGTGGCGCGACGAATATTTTAAAAAAATCTTTTTATTTTTTAAAATTTGAATTTCCGCAAAATATTTTGGATTTGAGTGAGTCTAATAAAATTACATCTTTCCATTAATCATACTCTGTCCCCTTATTTCAAACACAGCCTGTATATAATATTTCTTCTACCTTCTTTTAATTTTGCTGATGCTTATTATTATAGTATTGTTTTCTTCTGGAAACATTTCATTTTTTAAAATTACATTTGATTTACGATATATATTTCCAATAAATTTAAATAAACAAAGAAAACTAATCTAATAAATTATTCAACAAGAGCGTTGGTATTCCATGATTTACATAGCCAACTGTTTAAATTGACGATTGAATACAAATTTTTAATCAATTCTTTGAAAATAGTTAATTTGACCAAAATGGACAGATACATTTATTTTAATATTGCAGGTTGCATAACTTGAATATTTTTACATTTTGTTGTAAAATGCGTGTAAGTATGTATTTACTATCATAATTCATTAGATTTGTTAACTTATGTCATGAACGAATTCATAATTTTTGTGCAGCAATTGAACAGAAGTATAGTTTAGATTGTGGTAAGAATATTTATTATCTATAGAGTGGTGAGCTGCAAAGTCCGTCTAAGAAAAGCAAATAAAGAAAATTTGCAATGAGATACCGATACAATGTTGTACCAGATCACCACAACGTAAACAGCGTTCGATGTAGGTACAATATTATTAGCCAATATTAAAATAAAATATTGGTCGCTGTTAATAATGATGAAGAAATACCGGTGTGATTACGTATTAATTCTGTTTTGACTAGTATCGATTAGAATCGCAATCATCGATATAGATAATTAATTCTTGCTGATCTTTGGTTAGCTGTTGCCATTCTAATTGCCATGCTTACAAATTTCCATATATAATACGTGTATACATACATGTATATTCTGATACACCACTTTTACCTATTCGTTACCAACATATTGAAATAATTTAATTCTACATCACTAGCTTTATATTATTGTTAGGTAGTAAGCAAACTAAAAGTATGGACACTGTTTCCAAAGATGACAGTATTCTGCTGTTCAATCAAGTTTTTACATCCTATACTGAATAGAATTATACAAGGTGTTACCGTGTAACGTTCAAATGTGATTCTTGCTGTTATATATATATATATATATATATATATATATATATATATATATAATAAAATAAAATCTTTTTTCTTGGCCGTTTATAGCAATAAAAATATTAATATGCTTGGTGTTAGCGGCCTGTTTCTTACTCCTTGTCAAATATTAAAAATTTAACAATAAAAAAACACATAATTAAAACGTTTCGACAAATTTATTTCTGTCTTCCTCAGTTAAAAAGTTTTTGTACTTATTACACATTTTTTTTCTTTTTTTTTTTTTTCTTTTTTTTTTGTGTAATAAGTACAAAAACTTTTTAACTGAGGAAGACAGAAATAAATTTGTCGAAACGTTTTAATTATGTGTTTTTTTATTTTTAAATTTTTAATATTTGACAAGGAGTAAGAAACAGGCCGCTAACACCAAGAATATTAATATTTTTATATATATATATATATATATATATAAAAATTCTATATATATATAGAATTTTCAGAAGTGATTGTAAATTAATTTCATACTTGTAAGGGTTCATCGAAATTGATTTTCATGACCGCCCCTGTGATTTTGCAATAAGTTTTAGAGTGTGTCACCTGCACGCTGCTTTTCTCTATACATACATGCAATAGAAGACATTCATTAGGTGTCAACGTAGAAATATACTTTTAATGCTTTTCATTGAACATTCAGTTTTACCAGTCATGCAGTAACTCTTTTATAACTTGTTTACTTATTCATTCATAAAATATAAAACCACATTCATGACAGAAATAATTGCATACGCACTTCATAAAATGGTGCACCTGATTTTCCTAAGAACTCTTTTTTAAGGTTCCGTTTGGAATGAGTTATTTTCACAATTTACGAAGTATTAGCGTCCATATGATCAAGCTGATTTGTATTAATTATAATATTTCTTTTGGTCAATATATTTCAATAAAATATATAATAAATATATGCGTAACTTTCCTTCGAAGCGCGATTTTAATTTGGAGGTATGACAGAGAGAAATCACCAAAAAAATATGGTTATTTCTAACATCTCATCGGATGACATTTTCCTTTGACGTCAAAGCCTTCGAAAAAGCTAGTTTCCCACCCAAAAGATACATTAAAATGTCATCATTTATGCTGTTTATTGTCCATAAATACACATACACATCAATAGAAGCAACCCACGTTTTTGAATAAATGAATATTCTTTCCTATTCACGGCATCCTTGTAGTCGTTCGAGATTTTGAAAAATTAATTAGTGATTAGCATATTTAATTGTTTCATGTATGAAATTTATGTCTTTTATAAGAATAATCTGCAATGATTTACTTGTTCGTAAAGCATATACTGAAAGACGTGAAGACAAGTTTACTTATTCTTTTGAATTATACTCTAACACAGTTTCTTCTCAGCCAAGTCAAATTTTGTTATTATTTGAATTAGCTTATATTATATAACATATCAACATTATTGACTATACCTGACATGAATTTAATATGTGTGTACAAAAAATTTTGGCACGTTCTAAATTTTTTACCGGGAGCCTAACTACCGCCGTATCAACCGTATCAACGATACGGCTACAGGGGCCCCGACGTCTGCAGCAAAAATTCGTCAAAAATGTTATCCACTAACTAAAAATATTATTGAGAAGAGGCCCGTAATAAATGAATAATAGAAATATGAAAATAATGATGGTTTTAGTAGTTTAGTCTCCTGCAGGAGGAAGTCCCTTAATTTGTTTAGATACATGTTTGCTTCAATCTGTACATGTAATTTATAACGTTCATACGTTGTAAATGTAAATATTTGTGTATTATTAAATTGTTATTGAGCAAAAATGAGCAAAAGAAAGTGAAACTTTGGAACGAAAAAAAACAAATAGAAAGAGGAGAAATTGCCCAAACTGTCTTCGATAACAGTGTTATATAAAAAAAGCACTTTCTCTAGCAAAGTAAAGTAAGTTTTCCCTCACATATCGAAATAATATGTTTTAAATTCCATTTTGCGCACTTCGTGCAAAGTGTCATGCGACCCGTTTTATGGTAAACAGAGAGTAAAGTTGTACGTCTGTAAAAGTCAGTGATATAAGTCGGTAAATTACCCCGTAAATTACCGTCATTTACGGTAAATTACTACATAAAGTTTTCGTAAATTACCAACAAAGTAAAACATCATCTATATACACGTATGACATTGCACACTCGGTGATTTGGGAAGTCCCTTTCTAGCAGATATAAAAGCCCGTGAATCAGCCGTTTATATAACAAGTAAAGTATTCTTTCAAAAGATTTCGGTGTATAAGTTAAACTATATAAAGTTTGTGAATATACTACTCGTAGTACTGTGCACTGGGATGGGGTGTAAAGATAACATAAAAAAAGTTATTTTAACAGCATTTTCGAAATCCACAGAACATTCGAAATTATATTCGTGTAACTTCTGTTCGCAAAGTTATGTTTTAAATGTAACCAGAATGTCCAGTGACTTACAGAATAAGTGCATTCGTTGTCCTCGTAAAATAAAGAATTAAATACAATCAAAATCAAAAGCATTAAGTGTTAAGAAAATTAAAGCAATAAATAAAGGTGAGTAATTTTGATTGATTTCTATTGGGTTTTATGGGAAAATATTTAACATTTTAAAGATTCCGGAAAGAGAAAGTTCTCCGCAAACAGATTTAGAAGACGACGATGGAGAGACGATTTCAAGTGATTCTCGCCCTCAATCTGCTGCAAGCACCACAAAATCCGCTTACAGTGAAAATTTGGATTTTTTTGTGGATGTAATGAATAAATCAGAAGAAGAGGAAATTTGCGATCTCTTAGTAACACTAGTAACAGCATGCTTTTCTAGTATTACTCCTTTAAATTTTACGGAAAATGTTCATTGGCAAAAGTTGTTTAAAAAAATTAAACCTTCTTTACGATTGCCCACTAGATATCAGTTATCCAATGCGCTTTTAGATAAAAAAAAAACACTCTCAAATAAATCAGTTAGTTAATGAAAAAATGGCAACGTCTAAAAAAATTGGAATTCAAGTTGATGAGTGGAGTAATATTAGAAACGAATCCATTATAAATATAATAATTACATGTCCAGAACCAGTTTTATTTAAAGTAATTGACTGCAAAGAAAATCGCCACGATGCTGCATATCTTTGTTCTTTGCTTAGTTCTGTTATTGACGACTTAGGTATTAATAAAGTTATAAGCATAGTGACTGATAACGCTAGAAATATGAAATCAACTTGGAAATTAATTAGTGATATGTACCCGTCCAATTATTTTACTTGTTATGGATGTTGTGCTCATATTTTGAATTTTTCGCACAAGATATTTTAAAATTAGAAGTACTTGCATGTTTAATTACTGATTTTAAAGACATAGTAAAAACTATTAAAAAATCGCATATTTTGAATGCTACGTTTAAAAATATACAAGATGAACAGCGAGCATTACATAAATCAAACAGACTAACGTCTCTTAAACAACCTGGCCAAATAAGATGGAGCTCTAATATTTTCTGTTTAGAAAGCTTAAGAATAAATAATAGCTAATGATAGCTAACACTTTAAACAAAAGTATAAAAAATAATATTTTAGATGATCTGTTTTGGGAAGGAGTTGATACATTACATAAAATTTTACACCCTGTCTCCGTAATTTTAAAGAACATACAAACCTCTCAACCTTGCATATCTCATGTTGAATATTTTCAAGACCTGAATGATCAACAGATTGCTGCATGCCCAGTTTCAGAACTAAATGCTGCCTTATCACATTTAAAATCACGGAGAGAAATGGCTATAACACCTATGCATTTGGCTGCCAATTTACTAGATCCAAAATTTATAGGCAAAAATATCAATTACGAGATAGTTATTTACGAACCAAGTGCGGGAAGTCTATTTTCCCGCATGAGCGCACATTGTAAGCACGAGCGACCGCAGGAAGTGAGTGCTTGTAATTGCGCGAATAGAAAGATTGATACAAGTTTTTAGAATTGTTATTTTAAATATGTTCAAAGTAATTGCCATTTATAATAATGCACTTAACCATTCTCTCCTTCCATAGTTTAAAAGCGTTCAACCAGATGTCCTTAGGGATCCGATACTATTAAAAAAAACACATAACGGCGATGCCAATCTCTTCTTCTGACCGGAACCTTTTCCCTCTCAAATGTTTTTTGAGCTCAAAAAATAGCCAGAAGTCCCACATCGCCAATTCCGGTGAGTTAGGAGAATGTTCTATAATTTTGATTTTGTTTTTCGCTAAATACTGAACAGTTGTCCCTGCTCTATGGGACGACGCGTTGTCATGATGTAATATGATCCCCTTTCTGCGCACTTTACTAAACACAGTAGGCAAATAATTTTCAACATACCATGTAGATCATCTGATCTTCTAATTTAATTGCGGGCACCAAACCCGTACTTCTAAAAAATACTGCGTACATAACTTTTTTCATTGCTCGTTCTTCTTTAACCATCGTAGGGGTTTCCTCGTCTTCATGTATCCAGACTCGGCTTTCTTGGCGAGTGGGAACAACAAAAAACGGTATGTACGTTTCATCTCCAGTTACAATTTTAGAAATAATTTGATGGCCTCCAGCATTCAACATATCTAAAGTTTGTTGGAATATTCTGACACGTTCTGCTTTTTGTAAATCTGTCAGATGATTTGGTACAAACCAAGATACAACCTTTTTCAAATGCAAATGTTCGTGCAGTATTGATCTCACTTGCGAGGATCCAATCTTCAGATTGGACTCTATCATTGCATAGGTAATGCGGTTGTTCTCTTCCACCATCTTCTTCACCGCAACAATGTTTTCGGGGTTAGCAGCAGTTGAAGGAGGGCCAGCTCCTTTTTTGTGTACCACCGTCTTGCAACCTCACTCAAATTCTTTATACCATCTATAAACAGTAGCCAATGATGCTGGGAGATCCCCAAATGCCGATTTTAAACTTTCGTCACACTCATACGCGCTCAAGCCTTTCTTGAAGTCATAGTAAATCATTATCCGAAAGTTCTCTCGTGATAAATCCATTTTTCCAATAACAGAAGCTTATTCTATGGACTATTTCTCAGACACTATTCAACCAAATGTCACAAACTAAACTGCAATTGACAGATAAAATAATGCACTATGTAATAAACAACAATATGTTTTGCACGGGTAACTAGATTTATCAATTCTCAATAATTGTAGCTTATCCCTCGTCTTAATTTGCTTTTGTAACACGTCAGTCGCAGATTTGTCACTTTTTATCTGCTTAGCGGTTTCAGATCCTATGTTGCAAAAATATCCATTAAGGTCATCCACCGTTAATATGGATTTTTCTCTGTTGTCTGTAAGTAAATGCAATAAAGAAATGTCAGTTAAATACCATGAAAAATTATTTATTTTAAAACCTGTTTAATACCTGAAATTCCGAAAATTCATTCCATTAAGGAACTTATAGAATTATTGCTGATAAAATTCAATAGCCTTGCTCCAATTTTCCGGAGGTTGTAACAGCATGCTTCCCATTTTTGACGCTTCCGGTTACAATTACAACAGCTGAAAGAATCTTTTCTAATCCCAAACTAATTAAAAATTATCTTAGAACTTCTATGGGACAAGAATGGCATAGACTCCTAAGTTCGATTTTCTTTCTATTTTGTCTTTATTATTCCTAACGTATTTTTGTAGTGAGTTGTTTGTTTTAAATGATATGAATTAATTGTTGGATTTTTTAGTTAGATTTCCGATCTTGACTAATATTTGTCCTAAATATGTGATTGAATTATATTCATATTTATTCTTGTTGGTAACTTTATAATAAATTAGAGATAGAGTTTGCGATCTTTGCTTTCTTGTGTTTATTCATTGTCAGTCAAGATCGGAAATCTAATTAAAAAATCCAACAATGAATTCATATCATTTAAAACAACAAGTAACTACAAAAATACATTAGGAATGACAAAGACAAAATAGAAAGAAAGTCCAACTCAGGAGTCTATATGTTAACATGTGAATGCAACAAAGTCTAGATTGGTCAAACAGGACGTACCTTTGAACAGAGAATTGAGGAACACTATAAAAGCTACAACGATAAAAAGACCGATTAAGCATTTTTCAACCATTGTATAGAACAAAACCACAAATTTAATAAAGAATTTAAAATCTTACATGTACAAGACAAGAGAAAAAACGTAATTTATTTGAAGCTTTAGAAATTAATAGATATAGAAAAATAGGTTTGACACTAAACGAACAAACTGATTTAAATCACTCCTCTCTACTGTCTTTCTAAATTTGTAAAAACACCCCCTCTTTGAACCCCAACACTTATGTAATATATATAACTCTATAATCATTTTGTAAGCATTACTCTGTCATCACCTGATGAAGCTAAAGTTTGGCGAAACAATATTGTAGTGAACAATAAAAATTATTTGAAACTATTTATAGTATTATTTATTCTAATATAGAGTTTCAACAAGTAACATCCCGTTCAATTTGTTATTTAGCGAATTTAATCCCTTCTACAGATGAGCATTGCATTGGCTAGCATTTCATAAATATGTCGTAAAGCTATTGCCCTATACTTTTTCTGATTTTTTGTCACCTTGTTCGTACCTAAATTGTAAAAATTAATCCAATTTTCTTTCATTTTTCCGATATTTTATGAAAACCCTATACAAATATTTACACAAATTAAGCAAATACATATGTTAACATTGTAGATTACTTAAAGTATAGTACTAATATAAAGCCGTAAGTTGTATGCGATTGATATATGGAAAGGGCATTAAAAAAGGTATGTATGTATATGTATATTAAAATGATTCGCTATCGTAAAAATAAAATTGTAAACAGAACCTTATTTATGGTTCAATAAATGTTGCCATTATTTACATCCTGGTGTGCTAATAAAGGTAGTTAACGATGGATCTTTATTTTTTCTGTTTTTGTTTGAAATAGTCTTGTATATTCAAGGACACCTGTTGTGATTGCTATTATACCAAGGCAATACGCCTAGGAAGTATTCTGCGTTACAGTTGCTGCAATTTATTAAACGCGTTTCAATTTGGTACCAACAGTGAATACGAATTACAGAGCAGAGATATCAGGTGAGATTTCACTTATTTCAACTGTTATATAACTGGACACATACTTAAAGAATGAATCATTATCTGACTCTAATCAATATGATACATTATATCAAGGAAAAGTCATTGAAGCTAAGAGAACAAAATAATTAGCATAAATTGAATTTATAAATAGCATAAGAAAATATTTCTTATAATTAATACTATATGAAAAGACTATAAGTTGCCAACAATTATCTTCATTAACCTCAACACAAAGTATGTATGTCTTATATATTGTTACGGTGGAAACCGATATTGGAAACTTGATAATTATATTTTAAAAACGTCAAATTCTAATAGTTGAAAGCATAATTCACAAATTGAAATATGTATTTTTAGTGTTAAGTATGCAGATTATTTTAAAGCTGGCGTAATTTATTCAACTAATATCTAGAGTTAGAGATCCATTGCCATTGTAACAAATTTTGCAAAAATCTTTAAAAAAAAGTAATTTACAAAGCAATTTACAACAAACTTCACTCATATACATTTTCATATCATCAGCATGGTTTCTTACCTGGTAGGTCTACAGTGCCGGACCTAGTCACACTTAGACAATATATATCAGAGCATTTGATGGTCGCAACCAAGTTGATGCATCAACACTGACTTTTCCAGTACTTTTGACATGGTTGATCATGGAATTCTACTTAGAAAATTGTCTTCCTTTGGAATGAGCTCTTCGTTCATAGATTTGACGCAGTCCTACTTGCACAATGGAATCAAATATGTTTTTTATTCTGGTTATGCGTGTCGGATATATGTCTCTGGCTCGAGTGTATCACAGGGATCTAATTTGGGTCCACTTCTTTTCATTCTTTTCAGTGATGATCTATTAACTTCTCTGATTTCCCCTGTTTTGTGTTATGCTGATGATTTGAAAATTTATTCCAATATTTTTTCGCACGATGATGCACTATTATATCAAAAAGATCTTTATGTTTCTTACTAGCGGTGCATTGATAATAGGTTGGTTCTGAATAATCCTAAATTTTGTTATATGAAAATTACCAAGAAACTGTCAAGTCTTGTATTTCATTATGATATTCATGGACAACCTTTATCTAAAGCAAATCGTGTCAGTGGCTTTGGTGTATTGTTTGGTTCTCGCTTTTCCTTCAATGATCATATATCGTCTATATGTCTGGCTGAGTCCAAAACCTTGGGATTCCTGATGCGTAGCTCTACATACTTCGACGACATCTCTGTCCTTAAGACTTTATATTATTCGTTTGTGGTAACGAAACTTGAATATTGCTGTGTTGCGTGGTCTCCTAATTATATTAGCTATCAATTATCTTTAGAAAAAATACAACTTTGCTTCGTAAACTATCTTTCTTTTAAGATACAAGGTGACTATCCTCCCCGTGGCACAGACAACCCTCTATCTTCTGCAGAGTCATAAGATGTGATCTCATGCTGCCCGGTTTTTCTGGAAGCTTGTCAACAATAAAATTGATAGCCCTATGTTACTATCTCGCCTTAACTTCTTTGTTCCTAGAGCATCTTCTCTAGTGACTTTTACTATGCAGACTCCACGAACCAATATGCTCTTACATTCGCCGTTTATAATATGTCACGATTAGGGAATACTCTGTATGAGGATATATTTAATGATACAGTTAATCACTTTCGGAATCAATTTTAATTCTGATTTCGGTTTCAATCGTATCTCTAATGTTTGTCAGTTACTCTCGCTTTTGTATTTCTTTATGTGTATCATTGTCACATGAATTTAATAATTTAATTTTTGTTTCCTTATTATTACTTTTATTATTATTATGTATATATATGAAATAAAATGCAAAAGGAAAAATCTCTTACCACAAAACATATATAAACAAGAAGAATGAGTGTGCTTAAAACCACACGGCAGAAGTGAAAACTTCATCAAGACGAGGTTAATAATACGAAATACACGCGTATAAATTCAGTAACGTATTAAATAAAACGTATTCGCACATTTATTACATTTACACATGTACACACGCGTATAATATTCAGTAACGTATTAAATAAAACGTAAACCTCCACCATCCCCGTATCTAAAATTTCACATCCATACGTCAATTTTCAAAAAACTCGTCCGCCATTTTTTTTTTGACACTTTGACTTTGGAATCGTGATCGGCGATTCCCAAAACCCCCGTATCTAAAATTTCACATCCATACGTCAATTTTCCAAAAAATCGTCTGCCATTTTGTTTTTTTGACATTTTGACTTTGGATTTGTGATCGGCGACCTAAGACACCCCCGTATCTAAAATTTCACATTAATACGTCAATTTTCAAAAAACTCTTCCGCCATTTCGTTTTTTTTTTGACATTTTGACTATGGATTGGTGATCGGCGACCTAAGACAACCCCGTATCTAAAATTTCACTTCCATACGTCAATTTTCAATAATACGAAATACACGCGTATAATATTCAGTAACGTATTAAATAAAACATATTCGTACATTTATTACATTTACGCGAGCGGCCATTTCCTTTGGTCCGGTCGGTTCGGACGTATGTGTATGTATAAATAGACGATATAAATACTCGCTTACGGTCCCGCGCTTGGTCTGATGGTAACGTGTTGGCTTCATAGTACTTCATACCCGTGCGGCTCCGGATAGAATCTGTTTGGAACATGAATTTATTTAATCATTTAAATTTCAATTTAATTGAAATTAAATACCTCTACATATATGATATATTTATTTATCTTGTTCCCTTAGCCGACTTTACCCGAACGAGCGTTACATATCCGAGCGTTGCAGTCAGTCTTGTTCAGTGCCTACAATCAGCGCAACTTGCCTAAAGAAGTTTACACTTCAAAAATCTAAATACGTATTTCCGCAACTAAGTTGCCATCTTCAGTAGATATCTGTGTAAAACAAAAAAAGAGTGTTAAACGTGGTATTTTTGGCTAAGGTGTAACCTTATAAGATATGCTCTTCACCAAATCACCAGTGGGATAACACTGATTTCTTAAGAAACGACATCCATACTAAATCAAACAGACCATAACGGTACTCTAAACCGTGACAGACTATTCCCCTAAAATTACAATAATCCGTACAAGCTGGACTGGGGTATCGGTCCATTGTCAGAATTCATTAACTTACATCTATTTCTATGTATATAAATACTTTCGGAACTGTCTAATTCTCTAACATTATTTACAGTTTTAATTAACCTAAGACTATCTGTAGGTATGCCGTGACCTGTGTCGAAAATATGTCGAGCAACACTTGATTTTTCCGGTCTGTTGTATCTGAAATGTGCAATGTGTTCTTTGTAACGAGTTGAAATTGAACGCCTAGTTTGCCCTACATATTTTTGATTAGAATCTTTACAGGTTATTTCATAAATACCAGATTTTTGATCTACCTCAATTTTAACTTTAGCGTTCCCTAAAAGTGATTTTAATGAATTGCCCGGTTTAAACGCGATTTGAAGTTCCTGTTCTTTAAAAATACTGTTCAAATTTCGTGTGACTGAATGATGCGGCAATGAAACAAACTTATTACCAAGAGTTTTTTGAGGTTTCAAACATGTAATATCCGGAACGTTAACAAGTTTATAACAGCGGATTCAAATCATAGTTTTCAGCAAAAGATGGCTTCTTTTAATTTTCTGATCCATCGGTTGTTAAGTTTTCCACTTACAAAAGATAGATATGAAAAAGAACTTAGTTTAATTAAAAAGATCGCGAAGTAGAATGGTTTCGATTCAGAAATAGCAACTAAGCTTATTAGGAAACATAAATTTAAGAAACAAATTCAGGATACTACATGTTTGCTACCTTAAAAAACTTTTGGTAATAAGTTTGTTTCATTGCCGTATCATTCAGTCACACGAAATTTGAACAGCATTTTTAAAGAACAGGAACTTCAAATCGCGTTTAAACCGGGCAATTCATTAAAATCACTTTTAGGGAACGCTAAAGATATAATTGAGGTAGATCAAAAATCTGGTATTTATGAAATAACCTGTAAAGACTGTGATCAAAAATATGTAGAGCAAACTAGGCGTTCAATTTCAACGCGTTACAAAGAACACATTTCACATTTCAGATACTACAGACCGGAGAAATCTAGTGTTGCTCGACATACTTTCACAAGTAAAAATTGAAATAAATTCAAATTGAGTTCAAAACACTTTTATTCAATTTACTACAATTGTTTCACCCTACTAGGGCTTCATCAGGTGATGAATATTATAATACAAAATATTTGTAGACGTTCTTATTTATGTCTTTTCCTAAATGAAGAGGGGGGAGTTTGTGACATTAGGTTAAGAGCGGGAGTAACTTATATATTTAATGTAATATTTAATATATATATGTATATACATAACAATATGATTAAGAATATTAAAATTTTTTTTGAAAACTGATTGTTTACTGTTATTATAAAATTAAACAATTTATAAATATATATATATAACTATAAGAATTATTAAGTTGATTTTAAAAATTTAAATTTAACAACGGTGAATTATTAACTTCTAGTTGGTCATTTAGAATAAGGTTTAATTTGTTTAATTTATTTATTTCTAGGTTTTCTAATAAATTTAATTTTTTATTCTTGTCTTGTATATGTAGTATGTCAAACTTATTATTGAATTTATGTTTTTGTTCAATACAGTGGTTTGCATATGTGGAATCTGTTTTTTGTAATTTATAACTTCTTTCATGTTCTTTTATGCGTGTGGAAAAGGATCTACTTTCGATACAGGCCATGGCATGCCTACAGATAGTCTTAGATTAATTAAAACTGTAAATAATTTTAGAGAATTAGACAGTTAGGAAAGTATTTATATACATAGAAATAGTTCTAAGTTAATGAATTTTGACAATGGATCGATACCCGAGTCCAGTTGTACGGATTATTGTAATTTTTTGGGAATTAGTCTGCCACGGTTTAGAGTACCGTTATGGTCCCGTTAGATTTAGGTAGTATATACAGGGTGTCCCACCGGGAACCAAATCGATCTATATATGGAAAACCACACATAGGAAAATTTTTAAAATTTGGGGGCGTGCGAAAGTCGATGGGGGCAACTCGGCTAAAATATTTTCAAGATGGCGGCACTTCCGGTTATACAGGAAGTAGATGTCAACTTTCTTATTTCAAATGGAACACCCTGTGTATTATTGCATTTTTGGAATCTACACAAGATTCTAGGCTAATTTTATGTATCACGTCCTATACCTAAGTCTAACTGTTTTTGACTTATTTAATTTTTTACGTGAAAAATGACGTTTGCAGCATCTAAAATAATTAATATTTTTTCCCATAAGGAAGCCCTTATTATTCAATTTGGACTAGAGTCCTTGTTGAGAAAGACCTACTGAAATAGTTTTTTTATAATATTTTGAAAACTTTTAGTACAGGGTGTTTAAAAAATATGATTAAAAATGAAATTGAAAAAAATGCCAAAAATCAATTTTTTCAAATGGAAACCCCCAATTTTTATAATTTTATTTAATTTAGCATTAAAAAATAGTGTAAGTTTGTGTAAGGTTATCTATGCAAAAAATTTTTAGTTTTCGAAATATTGCCAATTTAATATTTCTATTCGGAAATTTTGCTGCGTGAATTTTAAATTCAGTTTCTCTTAGTTGGCTTTGGCGGCATTGACAATCAAATGCTAAAGAAATGTATGACGCTGTCATTATTTGAGAAGTATTATTAATTATTATGCCAGGGCGCTTAAATTACACAAACGAAGATTATTTAAACCTAATTATTATTTATGGAGAATGTAACAAAGTTATATCAAGAACATGTGACATATTTTCTATTCGATATCCGCAAAAACAGAAGCCATCACAATGTACCGTTAAACAAATTATAGAAAATTTCAAGAACTTTGGATCCGTCAAAGCAATGGTGCAAAGAAATAAATAAACCTCTCGTTAATAATGAAAATATCGAAATTGCTATTTTGGGATATTTCGTCGCTAATCCAACAATGTCTGTAAGACAAGCTGCATTGGAGTCAGGATTATCAAAATCAACAGTTCACAGAATATTATTATTGTTTAATTTAAAGAGAACAGCATAATTATTTTTTCAATAAATGTTCAAACTGACGTCCTTGAACTTCCAGACACTTTTGGCATCTAAGCAACAGTTGTTCATGAGTCGCTTTCCTTATTGACTCGGGTGTTAAACTTGCAAATTCATGCCTCACGCGCTGCATACAATCTTCCATGGTTGTTATGGGAGTGTTATACACTCGATTTTTGATTGTACCCCAAATAAAAAAATCGAGCACTGCAAGATCTGGGGAGCGGGCTGGCCAAAGGAAAGGACCGTTGTTGGCTATCCATCGATCAACAAAAGCATTTTGCAAAAAATTGTCAATGAGGTAGCTGCCATGTGGAGGTGCGCCATCATGTTGGTAAAAGAGGTTTCTACGAACGGCGAGCGGCAAATTGTCCAAATAGTCGGTTTCTAAATTCTGTAAAATGTTCAAGTAGCCCTCACCTGTAAGTTAATAAGCACATTTTTACCTAGAAATATTCTAAAATTTCTAACTTACCATTTAAATTTTCTTGATAAAAGTGTAGTGCCACGACGCCATCGTTTCTTATCGCACAATAAACATTAAATTGCCAGGAATCTTGAAAATTCTGCTCTCTAAACACGTGTATATTCGAATCACTCCAATAATGGGAATTATGTCGATTAAATGCACCGTTTTTTGTAAATTTCGCTTCGTCTGTCCAAATGATATTGTCCAAAAAAAAATTGTTTCCTTGCGCCCAAGTTGTAATAAACTCACAGAACGCCACTCGTCTTGGAAAATCAGTTTCTTTTAGATGGTGGACTATGGAAAATGCATATGGACGAAATTTATGTTTGCGTAATATTCTGTGAACTGTTGATTTTGATAATCCTGACTCCAATGCAGCTTGTCTTACAGACATTGTTGGATTAGCGACGAAATATCCCAAAATAGCAATTTCGATATTTTCATTATTAACGAGAGGTTTATTTCTTTGCACCATTGCTTTGACGGATCCAAAGTTCTTGAAATTTTCTATAATTTGTTTAACGGTACATTGTGATGGCTTCTGTTTTTGCGGATATCGAATAGAAAATGTGTCACATATTCTTGATATAACTTTGTTACATTCTCCATAAATAATAATTAGGTTTAAATAATCTTCGTTTGTGCAATTTAAGCGCCCTGGCATAATAATTAATAATACTTCTCAAATAATGACAGCGTCATACATTTCTTTAGCATTTGATTGTCAATGCCGCCAAAGCCAACTAAGAGAAACTGAATTTAAAATTCACGCAGCAAAATTTCCGAATAGAAATATTAAATTGGCAATATTTCGAAAACTAAAAATTTTTTGCATGGATAACCTTACACAAACTTACACTATTTTTTAATGCTAAATTAAATAAAATTATAAAAATTGGGGGTTTCCATTTGAAAAAATTGATTTTTGGCATTTTTTTCAATTTCATTTTTAATCATATTTTTTAAACACCCTGTACTAAAAGTTTTCAAAATATTATAAAAAAACTATTTCAGTAGGTCTTTCTCAACAAGGACTCTAGTCCAAATTGAATAATAAGGGCTTCCTTATGGGAAAAAATATTAATTATTTTAGATGCTGCAAACGTCATTTTTCACGTAAAAAATTAAATAAGTCAAAAACAGTTAGACTTAGGTATAGGACGTGATACATAAAATTAGCCTAGAATCTTGTGTAGATTCCAAAAATGCAATAATACACAGGGTGTTCCATTTGAAATAAGAAAGTTGACATCTACTTCCTGTATCACCGGAAGTGCCGCCATCTTGAAAATATTTTAGCCGAGTTGCCCCCATCGACTTTCGCATGCCCCCAAATTTTAAAAATTTTCCTATGTGTGGTTTTCCATATATAGATCGATTTGGTTCCCGGTGGGACACCCTGTATAGGAATGTCGTTTCTTAAGAAATCGGTGTTATCCCACTGGTGATTTAGTGAAGAGCATATCTTCTAAAAGTTACACTTTAGCCAAAAATACCACGTTTAACACTCTTTTTTGTTTTATACAGATATCTACTGAAGATGGCAATTTAGTTGCCGAAATACTTATTTGGATTTTTGAAGTGTAAACTTCTTTGGGCGCGTTGCGCTGATTGTAGGCACTAAACAAGACTGACCGTCACGCTCGGATATGTAACGCTTGTTCGGGTAATATCGGCCCGAGTCGACTAAGGGAACAAGATAAATATATCATATAGAGGTATTTAATTTCAATTAAATTTAAATGAATAAATAAATTCATGTCCCAGAGCAGATGTGAACCGGAGCCGCCTGGGTGAGAGGCCGGCACTTAACCATTAGACCAAGCGCGAGGATCGTAAGCGAGTATTCATATCGTCTCGTCGGTCCAACCGACCGTTACATGGGAGAGCATGACGCATCAGTCGTATAATACGTTACTGAATATTATACGCGTGTGTACATGTGTAAATGTAATAAATGTGCGAATACGTTTTATTTAATACGTTATACTAAATATTATACGCGTGTATTTCGTATTATTAACCTCGCCTTGATGAAGTTTACACTTCTGCTGTGTGGTTTTAAGCACACCTATTTCTTGTTTATATTTATATATGTTTTGTGGTAAAGGATTTTTCCTTTTGCATTTTATTTCAGATTTTTAGCCACAGTCTCCACCCATTATTGGATCTATATATATGTTTGTGGTTATATATATATTTTTTTTTATAGTTTTATTGTAAAGCACATAAAAATAACAAGGCATACGTGTAATTTAAAATTGGTGTACATGTCGAGTGTGTAGAATAACTGTAATGATATTTGTAATTATAATTCCATTTTATTTTATATTTTTATAGCTATGCAAATAAAACTAATAAATAAGCAATCAAATATAATAGAGAAAGTTATGGATGTTTCTAATGCAACGTCATTAGGAGGACTGACATAATATCAAGTTGACTCTGTTATTAAGTTCAACTATTTATAAATATTGAATATGATTATCAGGCCGCAATACATAGATTACGATTTATAATTCTATAACGGAAGCATATAATTAAGATTATTCCTACAATACCTTAATTTTATTTCTGTTTTCACGAAGATTAACGTAAATTTAAAATTAAAAAAGTATTGTAACAAGCTCGAGCATGTTCGCTATACCGTGAAGGGCAGCCACAACTACAAAGGATACGACGTCAAGCACTCCTGATTCTATTATATTAGTCGTCGCGGAATATACTAAAATGGATACTTCTGGAATACATACGTGCATATATGAAGGTTGCGGCCGGCGAAGTGATTCCTTTATTGTTTAGTTGTTGACGCGGCCTGGCAAGAGACAAGCTAAATGTTACTGAATTGTCACTTAGTTAAGAAAATTTGAAGCAGTGTTTCACAAGTGTTGCGTATGATTTACAAGAATGGAAAACCGTGCAAAAGACAGTAAAAATTCTCTGGACAGTTTTTGTTATGTTTGTTGATTATATGTTACAAAATCGCAAAAAGAAACCTTTAAGTGAATTAATTGACAGATGTTATGAACAATATTTTGGCTTCAAAATTAAAAATCAAGGCAGAACATGGGTACCACATATATGCTGTATTTCGTGTTATGTCAAATTAACTCAGTAGAACAAAAACAAGATTTCTTCTGAAGTTCTGTCAGAAAGGCCAAGAAACCACTAACATATATAATAAACTGCTGCTTGAAAGAAGGAATCTTTCCAAAGCAATTGAAGCTTGCTAAAATTACACCTGTATATAAAAAAGGAGAAAGGGATAATGAAGAAAATTATAGGCCCATATCTGTTCTCCCAACTATATCAAAGGTTATGGAAATGGTAATACGCACAAGATTGGTTTCATTTCTGGAAAGACAGAATATTTTTACCCCATTACAGCATGGCTACAGATCTGGAAGGTCCACAATAACAGCGATGCTAGGAAGTTTGAGTGATATAATGGATGCTAGAGATAATTATGAAACCCCGGAAATAGTGGCCTGTGATCTTAGCAAGGCATTTGACTTGGTGTCGCATAGACTGCTGCTGCAGAAATTGGCTTACTATGGGGTGCGAGGTATCGCACTCAAACTGTTTAGGTCTTATCTTGAAGATAGACAGCAGGCAGTAGAATGGAACCATGAGATATCGAGGAGAGAATCAGTCAACAGTGGAGTTCCCCAGGGGTCTATTCTTGGACCAATACTGTTTATAATATATATATATATGATATTCCGGAAAATGTTGATGCCAAAGTATGCTTGTATGCATATGATAACTCCTTCGTATTGAGGAAAGGGGGTAGTGATATGGTGTATGAGCGAGATCGTATAATACTTCAAACAAAAACCTGGTGTGATGCAAGCAAGCTAAAACTAAACGGGGAGAAAACACAAACGCTTACTTTTTCATCAGCCACCCAGGGTGAAACGCTAAATCTTCTGGGGGTCATAATGGATAGCAAACTTACGTGGTCTGAACATGTAACAACTCTTCTTTTGAGGTTGAGTACTGCTGTATATGCAATAAGGAGGATCAAACAACTGGTAACTCATGAAGCTGCGAAATTGGCGTACTACTCGAACTTCCACAGCATAGCATCGTATGCGATAGTGATATGGGGTACACCGTCAGGACTGGGGCGTGTCCTTTTGCTGCAGAAGCGTGCTATGCGGGCTCTGCACGAGTTGCGACCGTGTGACAGCTGCAGGGGTGTTTTTGCTGAGGAAGGGGTTATGACTATTATTAACGTATATATAATGGCTTGTGTAAAGAATATACATACAAATAAAACCCAGTTTATGAGAAATTCCGATAATCACAGCTGCCATACTAGAAGTAAGGATTAATTAGTGACAGCGCGTCACCGATTGAAGCAGACGCAGCAATCGTTCAGCTATTGAGGTGTGAAGCTTTACAACAATATACCAGACTTTGTTAAGGAGTTAAGTGTGAACAAGTTTTGTGAAACAATGAGGCGTTTTTTATTGACTAATGTTTTCTACGATGTTGAGGAATATCTGTCACATGATTTCAGGTGATGCCTCTGTGCATTCATGTTACTTGTGTTGACTCATTATTGTGTACAGTGTTTTTTATTCTATTAGTATGATATGTGTATTCATGTTATTGTAATTAGTTATTTTTTCTGAATTTTATCTATCACTATTTTGTACCTGACATGCCATGTAAGTTTTTTTGATGGCGAAATAAACTACTACTACTACTACTAGAAAGGCCAATAATTTGGCGTGAACCAGCAGATCACGTCACGGACTCACACAAAGTAATGTATCCAGACATTCCATCTGTAAGCAAACCGTTGAAAAACACTGATTGTGAGCTTCCAACTCCAATGCATTCACATTCTTCTGCAAATTCCACAGATTAGCAAGATATAAACGATGTTTTGACGGTGTCATTTTCAAGTGATTGGCGTGTGTTCCTTCTGACGAATCACATTTCCTTACTCAATCAGATCTGAATGCTTTTATACGGGATTTATATTCAACCAGAATAAATCACAAAGTTTGGGACCTCGATTAAAATAATGGAATCTTTTACAATCCACTACAAGAATCTCTATATTGAAGAATCGTCACGAAAATTTCAGTGTATTTTACGAAGTTGGAAAAAATTTCTTTATCTTTAATGATAACACGAAATCATCAATTCCAATGGCTTATTCTACAAACACAAAACAAACGTATGACAGTATGTCAACTATATTAAATCTTTTTCAATATTGAAATCATCTTTGGCAAATCTGTGGTGACCTTAAGGTTATTTCCTTATTAGTTGTACTGCAAGGACGGTTTACCAAATGTTCCTGGATAATTTAATATAAAATTTGAGCCGTTAGTGGATTCTAATTTGGTGATTCTATCCCCTCTAAACATTAAATTACGATTGATTAAATAGTTTGTTAAAGCACTAGAAAAAGAAGGCAACTGTTTTAAATGTTTAAGGGATAAGTTTCCAAAGCTGTCTGATTCGAAAGTTCGAGAAGGAATATTTGTTGGTCCACAAGTTAAGGATGGTTTAAAAATGAAAATTTTGAACGTACCATGAATGATTTAGAGTTGGCAGCATGGACTTCTTTTAAAAATGTTTGCAAATATTTTCTGGGAAATCAAAAGAGTAAAAATTACCAAGATATCGTGGCTGATTTGCAAGAAAACTATAAAAATTTATGGTGCCGAATGTCGCTCAAAGTTTATTTTTTGCTTTCACATTTGGATTTCTTGCCTGATACTTTAGGAAAGACGAGTGATGAACAGGCGGAAAGGTTCCATCAAAATATTGCAGAAATGGAGAAATGATATTGTTGCGTTTTTGGGGTCGAAATAAACAACTCTTGCAAATGTTTTGAAACAGTCTGTATATTTACACACTTAAAACTAATCACAATATAAAAATATAAAATGAATGTATAGCACATAAAACTACTACGAATAAATTAACGTATTTATATATATATCACTACTATTTATGTTTGCAATATTTATATAACACTGCACCACTATATTTATTTTAAACTGTTCAGTAAATACCGCACGACTACTATCGAATGAATGAATTCATCTTCCCGGCCCCAGCTGTTCTTATATCGACATCGCAAAAGGCCTAGAAGTATACGAGAAAATTCTCTCGATCATCTCGATGAGTCCGTTATATACCAGAAACGTTCCAGACTTTCCGTCGCTTCGCAGTACATATATGTAGATGATTTACGACCTGTTTACCGGTACGTTTTTTGTCGTCGCCAGGAGGTCTGCTTCTTTTTAAGGTAGGTGGGACCCCGTCATGATTGGAGATTTTTGCTGGTTTATCATTCTAGAAGGCAACAGGCAACATAAAGGAAAGAAATAACTCTATTTATGCAAAACTTTGATATATCAGCAATTTTCCTTTGTATTCTTCATTCTAATTAAACATTCAAGTATGTGATATGTCAAGATTTTTGTACTTATCTATTTCTTTTTATAATTTCTGTATAACAAATGTTCTAAATACAATATTATTGTTTATCTACTAGCGGAGTATGATTATAACTCTAAAGCTAGATGTGGTGGAAAGATTTGGTTTTTGGTTATGCCTTCAGTTCGTGACTGTAAGAATTCTACACCCATCTGCACAACAGTTATTAAAAAAAAATTAAATTGCCGGCTAGTGAATTACTTGTCTTAATTTGATTTTCATAATTACTCAGGTTATTCATTATGTTTGGAACCGGCTTAATATCTTCGAAGCTAATGAGTGAATTAACTGGAAATTTTGTAAGTAAATTCTACTAATCTAATAAATATCTATTGTTCTATTTTACATTGGTACATTACGAGATACACAACCAACTTGATTTTGTTTTAAATAGATAGGGGTCAAATTTGACATAATTCAATGGCTTATTTTTTCTGAATTTGAGGGTATGTCACTCTTGTCAAAACATTGCCACCAGAAGTGTTAAATAATTTGAAAATGAAAATACCAAATGACCTTACAAAATTCATAAATAATACTTACACATTAATAGCATATAAATTGCTAAATGTGGTTAAATTAAACGAAAAAGAAAGAATGAAGTCCTTATAATGATAGGCTATGGCGATAGAAGGCGTAGTCAGAAGTATGTGTCCCTTTTAACACTACGCAACCTGAACGAGATCCAATTAGTAAATGTGCAATAACATAAACTTTGAAACGGTTTAATGAGGCAGAAAATGTTAAGTAACGTATAAGAGTTGAGCGTCCAAAAACTCTATTGAATGATGAAAATTCTTTGAATCTCATGTTAGATCTTGTGCACTGATAGAAAAAAAAGTGTTAAGTTAATACAAAAAATTAGATGTGGCCACCACACGACTTTCTTATACGTATGAGCGTTTCAAATTATAGAATTTTTTTTACAAAAATTATTCAAAATCCTATTCTAAGTACTTCTATTCTCTTAATAAATCTCCATAGAATGCATACTTTGCAAGATATTATCAAAAAAGTGCTCCTTACTAAGAGTAAAAGTGCTACTTCCGGTCCGGTACTTTACATATATAGAATGCATAACTTACGACATATTTGCAAAAAATCGCTATTCGATAAGAGTAAAAGTGGTAATGGTATAATGTTGGTAGTCTATTTCTTTTTCGATGATGTGTGGGATAGAGAACAAGCTAACACGTGCTCCTACTTACTTCGATTCCGGGCGCACCAACAACACAAAAAGTTCGTTGTTGCGCTTTTAAAATTTCAAATTTTGGAGGAAGATTTTAAACCTTATTTGAAATACTATTTATTCAACTAAAACTACACACTTGCCGGAACACCTCTATTTTCAAACATAAATTATTATATATGTTCAGGGAATTCACTTTTTCTTTGGGTAATCACTTTTTCTGTTGAGTTAACCGTTTGCAGTTCAACATTTCGAAATTGGTTGAATTAACATTTCCCTTTCTCTCAGTGTGGAAAATGCTAAAACATCATTAAGCGAAATCGCTATAAATCACAACATGAGTTGTAGGTCAGCACACAACATTTTAAAACAATAAAATTTCCATCTACAAAATTCATTTGCTGCAGGAACTTAGCGAAGACGATTTCGATCGTAGAGTATAATTTCGCTAAATAATCACACAAAGTTTAATGAGAATGATAATCTTAGGTCTTCAATAGTGTTTTTGGATAAATCTACATTTTGCTTAAATGGACATGTCAATCGAGATAATTGCAGACACTGGATGGAACAAGCACATGCAAAACGTCCACAAAAAACTAACGTTTGGGAGAAATTATTGGTGATAATATCGTGGGCCCATTTTTTTTATTGAAGGAATCTTACTGCTGATCGGTACCTCTAACATCTGCAACAAAATGTTCTTCCCAGACTAAGGGTATTATTTTTAAACCACTACAATCCATAATTACTACGTAACACTATTTAGTTGCAACAGGACAGGGGACGGACTCATTATGGTCGTCAGGTACGTCAAACGTTAGACAACGTTTTTCCGTTCGATGAGTTGGACATAGAAGACCCAGCTAGATCCTCTGACCTAACACTCATCGATTTATTTTTTTTGGGGGGGGGGTATATAAAACATCTAGTATATGTTAACAGACCTGTCAATATAGAAGATTTAAAAAAACGAATTAGAGCGGAAATAAACGGCTTACTACTGCTAGGAAGTTAATGGATTGTACTTAGAGCATCTTTTTTAAAAAAGAAAGCTCGGGTGCTGTTAAATTTATTTTAAGTATACTTATGCTTTGTCATTTTTCTTTTTGCATTAAACCTTCTTAAATAATAAATTATATTATCCATTAAGTATTCAGTTTTCATTCAGGTGGACTAAGATGTTAAATTACAGTTGGTCCTGTTATTTTGTCGATAATACATGTTCGGTTGACTTTTTTTTGGACAGTTTTCGTAAAAATGATTGATGAACCAGCATTATATGATGATACTCAGAAAAAGAATGAGGTGTGGCCACCACACCTCATCTTTCTTACACGTATGAGCGTTTCAAATTATACACGTTGTTCTAAATTGTTTTAAATACGTTTATCTAAAAAAAATCGAAAAATAAACCTGTAAGTGTGTTACTTCAAGTCCAAATTTTAAGAATCTTTTTATACAAATATTATTCAAAATCCTATTCTAAATACAGTAGAACCCCGGTTATCCGTGTGCGGATTATCCGGGCTGCGGATTATCCGTGTCATACGCATGATGACGCAATATCGATATCGCCTGCAGTGTACTAGGGGAATCCCTGGGAATCATTCGCTTTTCATCTGCTTTATGTACATAAATGCATGTTAACCTACCTATGTAGAGTTTATTTTTTCTTATTTAGTGTAAAAGTTTACTTATGTAGAATTCTGATTTTTATTCTGTTATCTTTTTAGTAAGTATGCATACATACATATAAGAAATAAATGTTCGGATTATCCGTGCTTTTCAATTTTCCGTGCCTCGTCCGGTCCCGTGGAGCACGGATAATCGGGGTTCTACTGTACTTCTATTCTCTTAATAAATCTCTATCGAATGCATACTTCGCGGAATATTTGAAAAAAAGTGCTATTCGCTAAGAGTAGAAGTGTTACTTCCGGCCTGAATTTTGAAATTTCAATGACACAAAAAATATTTCTAATCCAGCTCTAAATACTTTTGTACTCTTGACAAATATATATAGAATGCATAATTTACGACATCTTATCAAAAAATCGCTATTCGATAGGAATAAAAGTGTTACTTCCGGTCCGAATTTTGAATTTTTTTGTATACACCACTGATAATTAAGTTCTAAATACTTTTATACTCGTAACGTACCGGCCTAAAAAGCATGAATTGCGAAATATTTGGAAAAAACTGATTTTCGATAAGAGTAAACGACCTATTTCCAGTAGAAATTTCGAAAAACTTTTTTAATAAAATTCTTCTCAAATTTAATTTTGAGTATATATGAATTCTTTATAAATTTGTTTAAACTTAGTAGTTGACGAAATATTGGCAAAATTCGAATTATCACTGAAGTAAACTACGACTTCTGGTCTGTCGATTTTACTGAAAATCTAATCGGATCTCAAGAGAGAGATTATACTCGTAAATACAAAATTCGGAATTGATACCTATAATAGTTCGACCGCTATCGTGGTCACACACACACACACACATACGCACGCACGCAATGAAAAACAGGTGAAAAGAATAGGTGCAATAGATATTAATCCGTATAATGAACATCCGAAAATTCAAGTTAATCAGCATAATAGTTTGGATGATATTAAGCCGGTTCCAAACATAATGAAGACTTTGTATATTGCTGTCACGGACAATTCGTATTTTTGAGGTTTATTATTTTAATGACCTTAATATATTCATGATTGTAAAATATGGTAGTTACCCTAGAGGTGATTGGATTCCTTTCTTTCGCCCTATTATTATATAGTTTATAATTGTTACAGTTTTGGTCATCAGTTCTTAGTAACATTTTATTAATTTTCTGGAGAATTCGGTAGTTTGTAAATAACTTCTGTATGATAAGCGACCATTTGTACATCTACTATTCGGTTCCTGTAAGCTTACACAGACTACGCTGAGTTGTTCATTAGTGTATTAGTTGGTCATATGTTTGAGCTGTTATAAACTTTTTTGTAAAACAGGAATTATTTTATTATCGAGAACAGTACCTATAAATTAAAGTCAAATAAAGCAATCGAAGCTTAGTTTTTTGTCTCTTCTTATCTAATCTGGTTAATTTGCTAGTTACAACGTCACATTCACTTTTATTATTTATTTGTTGCTGTTCAACTTCTCCCGTCATATCTTTCTTTTACATCAGGGGATTGTAGTTGAGTGGCGCATTTTAACATCTTTAAGGATTCATATCTCAACTAGTGGACTTTTCCGGGCAAAGGCAACCCTCAACGCTACAGATAGAGAGACTATATGGGAGGTAAGGTGAACCAATTCATGTAAAATTAATAGTTAATTCACTTTGAATTTGAGAAATTCATTGATTTTTGTTACCGTCTTGAATTGAGTTCCAGGCGATACAACTAGAACCCAATATTTGTCTTTGAACTTTCTTCCATGTGTCATAGACTTTTACGTTGGGTTGAGGTTTTGGTCTTGAATAATTGTATAAGACGCCTCGCAATTCAGTCTTTTACTTGTACAGGATCACAAGCTGCTTTATATTACTTTGTATAAGGCACATGAATAACAAACAAACCAATGGAGGAACGTATTTGGTATAATAAGGTAGGATAATTTTTATTTTAATTTTTAATGCCTTTTTAGCGTTGAGAAACTATTTATTTTAAATTGTAAGGTTATGTTTATAAATTCTCAATTTGTAAAATTTGTTTCAAATAAAATTTAATCTTTCCATGTTACGAGTTTTTCTTATCGCTTAAATTTAAATTTTCCACGATACAAATTTTAGAGTCGCGTACGCCTCAGAAGAAAACATAACTCACCTCTCTACTGCTTTTCCCGGAAAATGCTAAAATTAGCCATCAATCACAATGTAGCACTTAAAGGTATCTCATACTTCGAAACCCCTTAATTTATTTATTCTTGTAATTAGTTAATATTTATAATCCAATTTCCATGAACAAATCAAACTTTATATTTGCATAAATCTTTTTTAATTTCAATTTGCACTAACTTCTTTTTAATGTATATTTAGTAGCAATATTATGTTTAATCGTTCTTATTACATTAAATATTGCATTTTTTAATGTAGATTCAGTTGTAAATTTGTATGTTATCTCAGTAAACTGCTCTTCAAAAGATATATTTTGAAAAATTTGGAAAATCATACTAAACACTTAGTTTCGATATATATTAAACTTGTTCTTTAATACTCTGTGTATTTTGTTAGATTTAATTAATATTCATTGTTATTTAATTAACGATTAGACAGAAGGTTTACCCTTCAAAATCAATTTATTTTAAGATATATTCAAAAATTTATTAAATACACGAAAATACATATATATTTTATTTTTACAGTTATACATATCTACAGTTACGTTTCTTCTTCTCCAATGTATAAACATCTTCTATACTTTCTTCATTATTCATTATTAATTTTTAATGATATTTATTCGATTTAAGAAATAACGGAATGTCATATTCGTCTAGCAACGTCGTGCGGTTTCTTTGATATTACAACTGCAAAGTAAGCGGTTGAATATTATTTTTCTGGTTATCTTAATGTCTTTTTTGATTATGGGTAATTCCCTCTAGAAGTATTTGAATACGTATATTACTTTCACATATGTATGTACTTCGATATGTTTTATATGTTTAAAGTAGAATAAAATTCGACTTTATTCTAAGCCTGATATCCATAAATACACTTCTTATACAGTGAGCTCAAAAAGGTTGGAATAAATTCATTTAAAATTCAACCTTTAATTTTTTTAAAAAACACTGGGACCCGTCAATTTTTATTTTTAGATGGGCATTTTTTAAACTAATTTTTGTTTATACAGGATGACTCAAAAAAAAGATTTCATTTGACACTTCAATTTTTTTTAATTGAAACACCCATTTTTTATTTTATTTTCGGATTCTACGTAAAATTTTGATCACATTTCATGTATTATAACCTAAGTCTAAGTTAAGTTCTTTTCTAAAATAATCAATGTAATTTAAAAAAAAAATTATTTAATTCTAAATAATAAATGTCTCAATGATTCGTAATTAAATTGTGAAATATTAATTTAATAAATGTTGAAATTGGCCACCACCAACATCCTGGTAATATCCGAGACGATCTTCGAATTCTTGCAAAACATTGTGCACTATTTGAGGTTCTATCAGTCTCATTTCTTGTCTTATTCGGGATTTAAGTTTGTCAATATTGTTCGGTCTGTTGATATACACTTTAGATTTTAGGTAGCCCCACAGATAATAGTCTAACAGGGTCAAATCAGGGGATCTGGCCGGCCATTCTATTGGGCCCCGTCGACCAATCCACCTTCCAGGAAAAACACTATCTAAAACGCACCGGGCGAGTAAAATGGGCTGGTGCTCCATCCTGTTGATACCATAAGCTATCATTGGGAATGTCAGGATCTTCTGGATTTGGATACACTACAGCAAGCGCCGGTATCAAATCGAATTCTAGAAATTCTAGATATCTTTCTCCAGTCAAAGTGCCGTCAAAGAAGAAGGGACCCAAAATTCTGTTTCCAATAATCACAGCCCAAACATTTACTTTTTGAGGGTATTGTGTATGACACTCCATAATCCAATGCGGGTTTTCTGTAGCCCAATAACGGAAATTTTGCCTATTCACGGTTCCGTTTAGGCAAAACGTTGCTTCATCCGAGAACACAATTCTTCGTGAAAATTGAGGATCATCAATACATCTCTCCATCATTATTTCACAAAGTTGCATTCTTCTATCTGGATCGTCCTCATTTAGTTCATGAACTAACTGAACTTTATAAGGATGCCATTTATTTTTATGTAAATAGTTTAATACAGATCCTTGACTAATTTTGTTCTCGTCAGCAATAGCGCGACTAACTTTATGGTTGTTCTCTTCAACGGATAATAGCACATTCAACTGCACATCTTCTGAGATAGTGGGCCGGCCTTTTACATAATTATCTCTCACATGCCCCAAATCCCTATATTTTTTTTCAATTTTACTAATAGTTGATTGAGATATAGGCGCTCTGTTTGGGTATTTATTGTTGAACAGTTCGGAAACTTCCAGTTGGGTACGCATCCTATCTCCATAGCCAATCATCATTAGTATTTCTATGCGCTCCCTTTCATTTACTCGTGTCATTTTACAGTTAAAAAAACTACTTTTATTAGAACTTTTATACAAATGTTTAAATACTTTTGACAGGGAATGAACTTCAACGTCAATGTTAAATAACCTAGGTAACAGATAAAACTGGTATTAATGTTTAAATGTTTACAGTTTCAGTAAATTTGATTATGTTTAACTCCTAATATGTACAGTTTAAATGAAAAGAAATAAGCTAACTTAACTTAGACTTAGGTTATAATACATGAAATGTAATTGAAATTTTACGTATATTTCGAAAATAAAATAAAAAATGGGTGTTTCAATTAAAAAAAATTGAAGTGTCAAATGAAATCTTTTTTTTGAGTCAGCCTGTATAAACAAAAATTAGTTTAAAAAACACCCACCTAAAAATAAAAATTGACGGGTCCCAGTGTTTTTTAAAAAAATTAAAGGCTGAATTTTAAATGAATTTATTCCAACCTTTTTGAGCTCACTGTATAATATAGTCTATTTTTTTAATTAGGAGGAGTGTTTTTAAATTGAAGCGCTAAAAAGGAGGCTTGCTATTTGTCAGTTTTAGGGAAGAATTACAGTATGGAAATTTTACATCTTTACGGCCGCCATACTGTTACAACAGCTGTTGTTGTATACATCGTTAATTTTGTCAATGCATTTCTGTTCAATTTTTTACGTTCAATTTGCGTTATAATAGTAAAATAATTCTTTTAAGAACTGAATCGACTGATATACTCTCCGTGTAAAACATTTTCATAGCGTTTTTCTTGGATATGGAGGAAGTAGCAAGCACTTCTTGATCGCAAATATCCCTGTTGAGAAGGCGAAAATTTGTGATCTTAGGACATCTATCTGTTGTTGTGAAGCTGAATATAGTAAATATATTCAAAAAATTATGTGCTGATAACCCCAGAATGAGAATTACTGCTATTAAAATAATTAATGCTGTAAGCCGTTACTTTGTGATAATCAATATTAAAACAATAAAAACACATTTACAACAACGTGATACAACAAAGTAAATGTGTTTTTATTGTATTACTGCTATTGTCGCAAGAATATCGAGTATGATAGGTTAGTATTATAATACATTACCATCATTAGGTAATATATTATTATGTTATCTTGTTTTTAGGAGTGGCACGGTCTACTGTCTATCGTACCATAAAAGAATATAAGCAGAAAGGACAAGTTATCCCACCCAAGCAAAGTTCTGGAAGACACTCTTTAATTGCTGATTATGGTTAAACCGTCAAGAATTCTATAAGGCAAATAATTCACAATTTTTTTTATAAAAATCAGCTTCCTACACTTGATAAAGTGCTGAATGAAATCAAACAGTGTGATGATTTGTCACAGATGAGCTGTTCAACATTATACAAATTGATGAAAATGATAAACTTTAGGTCAGTGCCAATGTGCCAATGAGTTTGGGTAGATGACAATATAAGAAGTCGTAGATACTTTTACTAAAAGCAATCCAAAATATCACTACGGACAATTGGAAGAAATGTGTAGGCCATGTGATTAATAAAGAAAGAAGAATGTGTGAGTTAGATGGGTTGGTCGATGATATAATCGAGCCATTTATTATATCAGTGGGTGAAAATAGTTCAAGTGAAATGGAAAGTGATAGTGAATAATTATAAATTGTTACTGTTTCATATGTATATGCTATAATTAACATTTGTCTAAATTGTTGTTTACTTGTATATAATAATAAAAAATAGTGAATAATTATATAGTTGTTTTATATGTATATGCTATAATTAATATTTATCTAAATTTTTGTTTGCTTGTAAATAATCATATAAGAATAAGAACCATCTGTGTTTTCTTTTTAAATTTAAAAATATACAAATCACCTTTAAAACTTTTGATTTAAGCATTTAACTTACGATGATGATCCCTTTTTATTTCAAATTAAAATTATCTAATTTTTTAATGAATTTTTAATTAATTACTTGACTACAATTTATATAAAATCGTCGCTAGTTTTTAAACTGCCGCCAAAAAGGAATTTTCCAAAATTCCATTGTGTAAACGCGCCTTTTTATTTTACTCCTTCGAATTAAAAAATAGACTATAGTATACAACAACTATTAAGCACAGTAAATCACTGTAAGAATCTTGCTCTGAAACAAAAAATTGTTCATAAATCGTTAGAACTGATTGTATTAACATTTAATAGAACAATCAAGTGTGGACACCACACGAATTTCTCATCCGAATGTGGGATACGAATTTTTAATGCAAAAGTTACTTCAAATTAATAGTTATTTACGACACACGTGTTAAAAGTGCGATTTTATTTCACGAGTAAAAGTTTGCGGCACGAGCATTAGCGAGTGTCGCAATTTACGAGTTAAATAAAATAGCATTTTTAATACCTGTATCGTACAATATTTTTTCTACAAACACAATTTTTATTATAAAATATAATTAAACTCCACTGACCAAATCTGACAGCTCATGAATACGTTTTGACATAACTGGACGTAACCGTTAAATTACGTCAAATTAATTTGTCACAATTTGTACAAAAGATGAGTTCGTGTATTAATAAAGAAAATGAAGTAATACCAAGTGCAATAATTGAAGCCGCTGATAAAACGACATTAGATTTGTTGCCCACAAAATCTAGGCAACAATATGAAATTGCGTACAAAATGTTTATGGAATGGTGCAGATGCAGGTAAATTTTGCAAAAATGTTCTACTAGCATATTTTAAAGAAAGGTCTAAAATTTGGAAATCTACTCTTTGGTCACATTTTTTGATGATAAAACTTTTGCTAAATATAAAAGACGACCTTGATATTAGTAAATATTATAAACTTATTGCATTTTTGAAACGGAAAGGAGAAGGTTACCGACCAAGAAAATCAAAAATATTGACAAGACAAGAAATTGATAGATTTATTTCTGAAACTTCAAATGAAAAATATATGATGTTCAAAGTAGCTGTTGTAATGGGTATATTTGGCGTTTGTCGCCGGGAAGAGTTATGCCGTATGACTGTGGATGACATTGAAGATAGAGGAAATGTGTTAGTAGTTACTATACCAGATACTAAAACCAATACTCAAAGAATATTTACCGTTACTGGCTCATATATAAACTTGTATCGCAAATACAAAGCATTACGTCCATCTAATATAAAACATCGACGTTTATTTATTAAATACGCTAATAATAAATGCACAAGTCAAGCGGTTGGAATAAATTCGTTTGGCAAGATGCCTGTAATTATCGCAATGTTTTTGAAATTGCCGAATCCAGAATCTTATACGGGACATTGCTTCCGACGTTTATCTGCCACATTGCTAGCAGATTCTGGTGCAAGCTTATGCTCAATTAAGCGACATGGAGGCTGGAAGAGTTCCACCGTTGCTGAAGGTTACCTAGAGGATTCTCTAGAAAATAAAAACAAAGGTTTAGGTCTACTATAAACATGCATTTAATGCAACTACACAAATAATAACGACGCAAATTGTCTAATTAAAAATTACGAGTAGAGCTGTTGTATATTTTTCATGCGAGTCAATTTGAAAGCCAAGATCAATCTTTGACGAATGACTAATCTCGTCACACAATAATACTATGTATCTAAGATATAATATAGAGTTGTGTAAGTAAATCAAAACATGAAAGTGTTAAGGGTGCGTTTCAATCCTGCCAAATCCATTTCGGTTCGTATCTAAGATTTTAGCGTTTCTTAAGTACTACTAGTAATAATTGGATGGCGCCACAATGTTAATTCTAACAAACTAAACTAATTCTGAAGAAAAGATCTAAAAACATTTCAAGGTCATTTTACCTGCTTATTGAATTTCTACCTACAAACGTAGATTTAGTCTGGCAGACTTTCTTTGCAATTTGATTTTATACGTATGAATCTAATCGATACTTGTCAACTTTCATTCTGAAGGGAGAAAGACGCGCGAACTTTAAGCATTCATTTGAATTTATTTGTAAAAATTTAAAATTACGTTTCTTTTATTTATAAATTAAGTTATTCTTAAACATATTCGCTAAAGGTAGGTGATACTTATCCATTCGACTTTCTTATTTTCTTATTTCATATATATTTATATTTTGTAATTTATATTAATACAATGTTGTTCTCTTATTTTGGAAATAAACTAATATTATTATTATATAAAACTACACAATAAATAAACAGCAGTGTGTTTGTGTTATGCAAAATAAAACATTTTCTGTTACTTGATGCATTTAGTACGTAGCCTGCATCTTTGTTGATCATGTCTAATAATAATAATAATAATAATTAATATGCAAAACTGATATTATTGTCTTCATAACGTACCTATTAGTTCAACATTTCTAATAAATATGTTTCACATGCTAAAAATACATGTAAAGTTAGTATTTGCAAATCCTAAGTGCCAGTTTGACAGTTGATCAGTTTTTTTCATGTTTTTATTTTATTTCTATTTTGTAATTTGACTCCTGGACAGTTTGCAGAATGGATTTTTTTTTGTGAGATTACTAAGTTCGAATAAGAGAAATTCTATATACATATTTTAAGGCAAATTTGGTCATAGGTACATTGTTACTTTATATTATAACTTTTCAATTCAAATATCGCCCCAAAACGGTACCATTTTTAACTGAATGTATTGGTTCCTATGTAGGTAAATTTAACAAGGAATTATAAGTATGCGATATCTTTATATTTTATAACATAACCATTTGTGAAGCTGTGAACATTCTCTTATTATATTTTACTGTGTTATTATACACTATCTGTACGTTTAAGTACGTCACGAACATATTATAAATAAGGCACTTTCTAACCAAACCGTGAAAATCGCCACCCAAACAGCTTCAAGTATTTTTACAATAAAGATGATAAAAACAGTTTTAAATATGTACAAAGGTTTAACTCTACAAACACCAAAAATGAAAAGAACAGTAACTGTAATAAAAATCTTCAAAACTTATAAAGATTATTGTTATTAATCGAAACTAGAAAATCGGCGAACTGACCTCCGGAAGAAAGAGTGGGCTGGCATATGTGATTTGAACTAGGGATGCGCACGATATATTGTTTTGTAAATAAGTATCAATGTTTTCTTTTCGATAATCGTGATTGAAATCGATATTTTTTTATTTAATAATATTGACTGTTATCGATTTTTTATTCGATAATATCGTTTAATCAAAAATGCCATTTTACTTATATCCTGGTCAACAATCTTTGAAATTTCACACATTTATTTCACATTAATATACAAAAGAAACTGTTCATATTATACAGAATACAATAGAATATATTTTTAAGAAAGAAGTTGGAAATTTGAAAAATGCCTACTGGGATGTTTGCTGTTTCGTAGAAATTATAATCGGAAAGCGGCAGCGGAATATTGCATTTCATAGACTTGACATCTCGTATAGTTCGCCGAATCGCCTTCATGGGGTGTTATCTTTATCACAACTACTATTTCCTCAAAATTGTAAAGAAGATATGTTTTAAGATGTTTATTTTGTATTTGTATTTATGTATGTGTTTTATACCACTAGAATTATATATTTGAGTTTCGGATTATCTGATACGTTATAGATACAAAATTATATTTTGTTTGTCTTTTTATTGGATTTTTTTTATTTTTTGAGTAAATATATATTTTGAGTTAAAGATTTTATTATTTGTTACTAAAGGGCTTGAAACGCCACAGCAAAGAACTTTTAATATAAGCATGATAAAAATGTCGATATCAAGGTAGGTATATCGATATTCTTCATTCAATATTTGTTTAAAATCGATTTTGAATTTTTGATACATTATTCGATTCTAATATCGACATTTTTGAAACGTTGCGCATTGGAATTTTTTTATTTGCTAATTTCTATATAGTTTGAACTATAAAATTTGATGAATATGTCAAAAATACTATAGACATGGTGTGCAGTTTCTATTTAAAAAATAAACGATTTCAAAGTTCTGAAAACTGCTAACAAATAAAATGTACCTATATTTACATTTTAAGTAACTAGCAACAACCTTAACAAATTTTGAAGAAAAATGTAAAACGTTCTTAGCCGACAATTTCTTTGCTAACTTCGTAAATATAAAACAGTTATTAGGCTTTTGTCGGCGTAAACAGTCCCAGTTTAATTGATTTACATAATTCATCTCATTAGTAAAAGCATAGACATCTTTCAATTAAGGATAACAGAAAACTCCATATTTTAAAATATTGCAATTTCATTAAACTCCCAAATTAAACTATGTAGTTACTTTTTGGTTTTGTGGTGCCAACCAGTGATGCCAACTGTTGATTGTCTATTACGTACTTTCAAATAACTCGTAACATACTAAATTTTATAATTAGTAACCGCAAAAATTGTTGTTAATTATAATTTTAAATTATAATGAATAATTAAAGTATCGCATACCACACAACTAGCCTCTAAATAATTGCAAGATAATATCGCCATCTATATTATATGTGCTACACGTTTAGGCGACGTAAATGTAACAGATATCTGTAATGTATGTAAAGATCCACCAAAAATGTAAACAAATTTTATTTCATGGATCACTTAAAAAATTACACATGTATTTAGCTACTGTTACTATTTTTACCTTCCAAATATAAATACCGAGTGTACTTGCTATATTACATATAAATTTACCGTGTCATTTTTAAATGTAGCCATTTTCTCTAGTACTTGCAAAACCACTAACTTCTCATTTTATTTACGGCTTATATATTAACTTAATTTAAAAAAAAATACGAGCGTTCACTTCGTTTAACCTTTATCTTCATGCTTAATGCAGAAAATTTACATGTTTTGATATTTTACGCCCGTAAAAATGGAAATAAAAATGGTATTTTTTGGGTACATTTCTCTCCCGCCAAAACCTTATCAAACGCAGCCTTAATATGTATTAGTAGCTACCGACATATATGTTTATACTGTGTTTGGTTTTGTCAGTGTAGCATAACTAAGAAGGTGTATGTTAAAACAATAATATGTGTAGATTAAAATATATATATGTAGTATTATCTTAAGGTGGCCGTTTAATAGAAAGAGAATCGTCACATTGCTCTATCCTTTTCTAACCATTAGGCGTGTATTATGTGTTGCATACGTGACTGTATTTTAATTAGCCATCTGATTGCCAGTAGCAGCGACATTATTTGTAAAACAAATTTATTGGATAACAGATGGCAGTACTAACGCCACGTATCTCTTAGATTGAACCAAATTATACAGAGACTGGCAGACCAGACCGTTGTTTTTTTTGTGTATGAGACAAAAAACAGAGTTTTTGTCTCATACACGATTTAATAGAATATGTGTCTATTTTGAAATCATTGATATTTACCCTAAATTGTAAAAATGCAAATTGCGTCCTTACAAGAATAATAGGAACATACTGTTACATATAATGTTTGTTTTGTAAATACCTATGTAGATCTGTCCTTTATCTATTTGATTTAGATAATAAATAGGTATTTTTTAGTGATTATTGCATTTTTGAAAAAGGAATATATAGGCTGATTCAATTTTGATGGTCACCATGGGTATTTCGCTTATTATTTGGAATAGAGAGTAGGTTTGAGTTTGGCAAAGTTGGTAAATTTTGTGTTTTGTTATGTAACTTGAGCATGTACCATGTCTTAGTTGGAAGAATTAGATTAGTAGATGAGAAGTAACACTTGAGCGCGAAATACATAGTTACCAAGTATGTTGTCAATGGTTAGTTTTTTCAAAATGTGTAATGGATACAAAAGTATTCAGAAGTAAGTTTGGAACAACTTTTGCATAAAAAAATCTACTTTCACAGAGGCAGTACATTTTTATTCTTATAGATAAATAGTTTTTTTATAGAAGTATTTCGCCAAGTATTTATTCAAATTTGACTAAAAAATGAACTGTTTATTTAAGAAAACCCATAAGTAGTGAACCTGTCAATGTAAGAAACACAAGGCCTATTGTGTGTGTAAAAGTAAGAAAAAGAGAAACAATCAATATACCTATTTCACATACCTATAACACTCTAATTAAATAGGTTAAATCTACATGTGTGCTCAGAAAGTAGTTTTGGATATTATAAAATGCCCTCTTTGTATTACTTTTGATACCGTATCAGCTATTAGAATGCCCGATTCAGTTGGAAAAAAATTTGAAAGACCACCCTAAAATTTATCCGACAGTGTGGATTTCCCACGTTCATAATAATTTACTAAAATATAATTAAAAACGAGATCTGCAGAATATTGAATTAAATTTCTTACGTATGTAAGTAATTTTTATTATAGGATTGAAGAAAATAGATTAAAAATTTTGTATAGGTACCTAAATAACTTGCCTTATAATTAATACTAGTGGTCGACCAGTGGCCGAAATTTGATCTCAATTCATTAAATTTTTAAGTTTGAGTTATTGAGGTTCTTTTGTCAAAAAATATACTTCTATAACCATTGTATACAATTTTTTTCAATTTTCTATTACGTCAGCTGCGAGCGTGTAGAAATACGTCATTATGCATTAATTTTCGAGTTAATTAATTAATGTATTTGTTTGCAAAAAAAAATTTCTCTCACTGTTTGACCATGATAGCGGCCAAACGGCAAAAGCCATCAATACCGAAGTGTATATTTAGGAATATAATCTCCCTCGGAAATCTGATTATATTTTCAGTGAAATCGATAAATCGGGAGTAGTACTTCATATCAGTGAAGAAAACAAATAATAGCAATATCTCGTCAATTACTAATTTTAGGCAAATATCTAAAGTATAACAATGTGATCAAGAGGAAATTAGAAAACAATTTTATAAAAGAATTCCTACCGGAAGTAGGTGTTTACTCTGATCGTAAAACAGGTTTTTGCGAATATATCGCAAGTCATGCATTCTAGACAAACATATCGAGTGTATGAAAATATTGAAAGCTCAATTTTGAATATTTTTGTAATAAGAAATTTCCAAAATTCGAACTGAAAGTACCTAGCAATTTTATTCTAATCGAATATCAATTTTTTGAAAATATCACGAAAATTATGCATTTTATACAGTATAAAAGTATTTAAACATGGATTTGGAATATTTTTGTAAAAAAAATATTCAAAATTCGGACCGGAAATAACACTTTCGCCAGTGACGGCTGTTTTAGAGAAGCAATTAGATAGACAAGACTGATTCGTTTATTATCGGTGATATGTTCGGCTACTGGGAGTATATCAGCAATAATAAACGAATCAGTCTTGTCTATGTAATTGCTTCACCTAAACGAACTCATCAGACTGCAACTGACTTTCACTCTTATCGAATAGCAGTTTTTTGAAATATCTCGCAAATTTGCTTTTTATATAAATTTCTTAAGTAACTTGACTACAGCACCATTTATCGGATCCTTGCCTAGCTATGAACCATCGTCTCGACAAAATAAATATATTGCGTGAATATGACCTCAATCGGTCAAGTCGTTTAGAAGCTACAAGATCGCACACAAACGTACCAACGATTTATATATATTTGAAAATATATATATATTTAAAAAAATTGTTTAATTATAATACACCATTTCTACACTTTCTCTAATCTTCAAATAATTTAACTTACATCATTTCATCGTATAATTTTAGAATACTTTCTTTAAATAATATGTCATTCTCAATTTTAATATTTTTTTGAAAATATTTGACCAAAACACGTGTTCAGAAAAAAATCATTTTCACATTGTTTTTAAAAGTAAAAACATAAACTTTGGTGGTGCTTGTAGCCAAGAAAATTCTGCATCATTTGGTATAAGTTGACTCGACAATACCTCAAAAACGTTTTTTCAAAGCCTACTTCTACTAATTTTGATATACCAAAAACTTATTTTTTTTTTAATGGAAGTATTTTATTGTGGCATTTTGTTTCTTTTTTTTTCTCTTTAATTTTTGTTAACAATGTCCTGTACCTATCTTTTGTAGTTTCTGAGATAATCACTATAGGAGCAATTAGCGGTCTAATAAAAACTACGAGCGTTGTTGTTCTATGTGCCGAAATATTCGTTCAACCAATGGAAGGCTGGAATGGTGCCCGACCTCTTTATTCAACTGTCAAACAAAGTAAAGGTTAAATCCACTATCCCAAAAGTAATAATTTTACAGAATGAAGGGCATCGCGTTTCAGTTTTTTTTAATTTCGGCAATATCCAGTTGCAGTATTTCATTTCTTAAACTATTGGTTAACAACCAAATATAATAAAGCATAAGTTTACTGACATATTTGAAGATGCCGCCTCTCTAAAAGGTGTATGAAACAACGCTGCTATCTTCAATTTAATTTGCTTAATTGCTCGTATTCTTTTATTGTTGAAGCTGTTCATAACAGATGCCTGTAGTTTTTCAAAATTATAAATTGATGTCCTACAACTTTAATAGAAATAAATTTTGCAACAAAATAACGCAATTTAAATAACCTACAACTATTGTGCAACGTAACAACAATCAAAAGTAAGAAAAACAAATTTCATTAACGAATATGTTCAACATAACCACAAGTTTGTGCAATGCACGTGAGTATTCTGTTTTCCAAAGAAGTACTAATGTTGTATAAAACTTTTACATATTCTTATAAACTCTTCTCTGATTATAATGTTCATGTCTTCAACAAGATTTGAAAATCCGTCCGTAGAAAACGAAGATACTCTCCTTCATTAACATTTTCATCAAAGACATAAGGTCCAATTATGTAACTACCAATAACTACCACTGAATGACCAACAATTTTGAAAGTTTGCAGGTGTGATAAAGTGAAGGTTTTTATGTGTTATAATAACGAAAATTGTGACGATTAACGTATCCATTTTAATAGAAGGTAGCTTCGTCGGTAAACAACAAAAAATTGGGAAAGTCAGGCTAATTTATCTGCTGCCCATTGACAAAAATGTAATTAAAAACAATGACAAAATGTTTTTTTTTTGGACGTGTTTTGGTCAAAAAATTAAAAAAAAAATTAATAACTCAAAAACTATTGCCCCAATTTTGAAAAGGAAAAACAGCTGAATAGACAATTTTAAACAGTACTAAAAAATCCAAAAATTTATAGAGTGTCATTTAAAAAAATAAATTCCATGCATTTCCGGTGAAACCGGAAGTGCGTCAGGGCTTAATGTATTTTTAGAATATGCGACCATGAAACTTTCTCTAATTGTTTTTTTTTATTTAAAACATAAAGGAGCAATCAAAGAAACGGCTACTAATAACTCACCCTGTATATTACAACATACAGAAGGTATTTTCAGATTAGCATGTATTTTGAGATACACCGTACATAATCATCAAAACATAAATATTTTCGTAAAATATGGTTGAACAATAGGTACTTGAAATACTCTGTTGGCCCGATATTTTCAGTAGATTTATTATTAAATGAGAATCCAAGACGCCTGAGTTCTATTTTCGATTTTTTGTAATTGAAGAGCATGTTGTTTGTAACCTTTTTTTCTTTAAAGATACCTACTCTTTTGATGCCTGACAAACACATATATAACGTAACTGAGTATGACGGAGTAAGCAATTTACAGTATGTCGAGTCTATATTTGCCGTAGACATTCAAATTTAGCAACCTCAACATGCCTAACAATAACCGATCGTTGGCAGCGCCCTCTGTTTAAGAATTGCTGACCTACCACAGTGATTATAATAAACGAAATCTACTTTTCCCATAAGAATATGTCTCTTAGATACAAATCAATCGGAAGTTATGGGTGAAAACATTTAAAAGCACAAGACAGCTATAAAATACGCTTAATTGCTTTGTATCAAGCATCAAAAGAAAGAGAATTTATTTCTCCAGGGGGTAAGCTATCTAATATCTGGCAATTATCTATATATTCCAAGAAATTACGGAATAAACTAGCAGATTTTTGGTATAAAAACTTCCTGTTTTTTAACATTTTTTTCCACATTAATCGAACAAACTTCCCTTATTAAAACCACCTAGTCCCCTGGAGATAAGTTTGTAGATTATGCTCGTATTTTTTTTTTGTAATTTTGTGGCTTACTAACGGTTTCTGGTGCAATATGTTCGCAACATGTTTGCAATGTAATTTAGATGGGCGAGATGGCCACCTTAAAATGTAAATCCAAAGATGTTCAAGTGTAAGACAACAGTGGCAATATTGTCTAATGCCTAATTTCAGCCAGGCAATTAGTAAAATATATTAATATATTTAATTTATTTTTATATTTATTTATATTAGAAATATGGTATTTGTCCAAAAGGATTAGCTATTCATCAGTTTTTTTATTACTAACTGTAAAGTTTGGTTAACAAGTGATACTATCGAAACAAGTCGGCAAACATATAAACATATTTAAGATTAATTTCAATTGGTGTTTGAAAAGATTTTAAGGTGCATTTCCTGTGCATTCTTCTACTTGCAATTGTAGGTGCAAGGGTCGTAATTCATTTTCTGTAACTTTCTGTTATATTATAACAATGCCCAGTGTAGAATTCTTTTTATGGTTATATTTACATTATGGGAAAGTCCAAAAGTAAGTACCTAACACTGATTATTCCGAAATAGTTCCTAGATTACTCATTTAAAACGTTCGGCATCCACTTATCTAAATGGCACTTATACCTACCCCGAAGCCTTTAAAAAGTAACACCGTACCGTCCGTTTTTAAGTGAAATCTCGATAATAACCGCTTCTATTTTTCTTACGGCACTTATTATTGAAATCTCCGAGAAGTGATAATGCTGTAATCGGTCTTTACAAGGTAATAGGGTACCACCGTGGACGGCATTTCCGGCGTTGAAAATAAAGGTAGCCAATAAAGCATTTCCCGTCAAGAGGCACCCAACATTGTCTTCCATTCGCTGTGGATTTCAGGTGTTCATTGTTGACACATTTAATACATAGGTCATAACGTTCCTTTAAATCTTTACATCGTTATTGTATTCGAATTTTTAAAAAGTCTTCAATTTATTCAGTGTTAATTTTTGAATACACAAAGAGAATTTAAAGACAGATACCTATTTCTTTTGTTTGAACATACATTGTGTACACGTATGCGGTATCTAAAACTTGAATTCGTTTTGTTTGAATGCCGCTGATATTTCAATGTATAGATGGGCGGATACGCACTGTTTGCAAATACTATTATGTGGTTGCCTCAAGTATGTTTGTTTATAACATGTAATTGTTACTTTTTTGTGGTTTGTTTACATAAACACAGGATACTTCCGAAATATTTGACAATAGCTATACTAAAAAGAAATGCCATAGAAATGGCAAAGACTACGTATCTTCGAATTGTAGACAGTATTAGACAGATTGAGGACCGGTTTTTCCAATTCCGATAAAAATGCCGGTTACCGTAATCATTGATTAAAACACCGGTTAGTACAAATTTGCGTTTCTCAAACACCGGGTTAGCGCTAATTATTGATTAAGAACGTCGAAATGTTTAACCAGTGTTTCGAGTACCTGATAAAATATTGAACGATGATTAGTAAAGTTCGGATTTTATGTAAAAAACATCGTTTTTAGTATTAGGAATATCAACCCAATATTTTGAATATATATCCATTCTACACTGAAATAATGAGATTAACAGTATATAAAAAATTACATTTTTTGCATAAAATAAAAAAGTTTTAATATATATTTTTAGATTTTGTGCGTCAATATTTTTAACTTTTTCAACATACATTTTTGACACATTTTCTGGTTTATTAGTTAATTACTAAAGACTCATCGCCCGCGGGCGCAGTATTGAAATTTTGTATTTTTAAAAAGTGTTTAATATTATTTATATATTTGGATAACAAGTGGATGGTGATCTATAAAATACAAAATACGTTATTATATGTTCATTTTGTAGTTCAAATCGAGTAAACTCTCCGTACTTTATTTATCATATGAAATATAATAAATTTTAAAAACCTCTCACGCTACCTAAAAAATCACCAAAATCAACTTTTTTGCTGTCCGTTTTCTGGATGAAGCCGGATGTTGCAGTTGACCATATGAATAGTGCTATTCAGTAACTGCGTGATGTTATATATTATTTCTTTTCTCCGTCGTAATTTCAGCCTCATACATCCGGTCTGTATTTATTACAGTCTTTTCTGGGGTTAAATAAGAAATAAACACACCAACTGTTTAACAGCCTTGGAAATTTTGTTGGCATTTTAAGAACTATATGAGGAATAAGCTGAATTTATTGAGAATAAAAAAAATCTAGTAGAATGTGAAAAACAATCATACAGTATTTATTTAGAGCAACTCCTTAACGGTCATTTAATGTTTAGTTGTTGAAGTTACGTTCGTTATAACTCATCTACTTATTTTTTAAAAGTAAAAGAAAACAGAATTAATTAGAGAGCACTTTCGATTCATAATTTACTATGATTTTAAAAGAGGTTTAAGGGCTTATGAGTGCAAAGAGAGTTCAGTTTTTAGTAGACAAGCATTTTCCTTGGCTACAATTTACCAATGTTCCTTATACAAGGAATTTCAATTATGTTCAGCATCAAACAGAAGCAGGGCGTCCTCCACAACTATTATCGACAAAAACATTGCTGCTGTTAAAAAATAACTGAAGAGGACAATAAAGCCACTTATGCGTATAGAGCATCAAGATTGGATCTTCAGCAGTTAAAACAATCATAGACGATCACCTCCATTAAAAAAATTCACCAAATTTTTTCCAGAATCGTGACAGGTGACAAAACTTATATTTCCTTTTTCGAGCTTCCTACGCGCCAAGAGAGTCGAGTATGGATTCACGAGGATGAGGAAATTCCGACAATGACTAGAAGCAGCGAGCTATGAAAACGGTTATGTATGCGGTATTCTTTAGAAGTACGAGCTTAGTAAATGTGTGCAGGAAGTGTTACAGAGTTCCAGGCAAAGGAATTATGCTCCACCATGATAATGCATCGTCCCATACAGTAGTTTAGAATGTCTGCCTTACTCAACTGATTTAGCAATGTGTGACTTTTGGCTATGTTTTGGGCTTAAACGCATTTTGTGGGATAGACGGTTTTTGTCGGAAGAAGCGATTAATACCGCAATGCACGCTTATTTTGAAGGTATTCCAAAAGAAGATCGGTTGGGAGCTTTTAAACAGTGGAAAGAAATAATGGTGTAGTGTATCATTGCTTAAGGGAATTAATTTGAGCATATTTAAAATGAAATCTTAGAAAATATTAACCTTGTTTTTTATTCTCAATAATTTCAGCTTGTCCCTCGTATTTGCTATACGAGAGTGTGAATTCAATTCAAAATGCCGAAAACTAATCATAAGTCTTGTGTCTCTATGGAACAAAAATCATCACCTAACTTTGAAGAAGAAGTATCCTGCAAAGCCTGTGGAAAAGTGGTAAGTTCTCATTAATTATTAATAATATTGATTTACCATTAGATTGTTATGTTCAAGTAATAGGATATTTATTTTTAAGGTAAGGTGTGAGCAAAAATCGCAAATATACCAGCATGTCACTGCTGGAAATCATAAAAGCGGATGCGAGTGAATGAGGAAGAAGAAAATTTTGCTGACTTCTTTAGAACAATGTATTTCGTCGGCATCGTCAAGAAAATATCAAGGTGATTTCAATTTGCGGCTATGTGAAGCGCTGTTTAGTGCAAATATTCTTCTAAATAAGGTACAAAATCACAAATTTAAACAAGTTTTGGAAACATTTTGTAAAAAAATATACCACACGATAGTACATTAAGAGAAAATTATGTCTGTTCAATTTCCAATATTTAATTCGGCAGATAAAAAGCCGTATTGAGGACCAGTTTCACTGGGACCCGACCTTTCGATCGGCAACCAATAGTGCCGGATTCTTACCGGCTAAAAACCACCCCACCTCTTCCTGCCCGTGTTCCGGAACCGCCCGACGCATATCATCGGAATGCGGGTTGTCATTTTTCTAATAGGAGTCTCAATTTCTCTGTCTTGTTTCTTCCTCCTTCTTTCTCATTATTTTCCTGACTTAATTGTGTACTGTTTCCCAAGAGCTCCTGTCTTCCAGCATTAAGGTTATCATGTTCGTTCCACTTTGTAATTCAGTTCCAAGCTGGATGTTCACCTGCGACCTTTCCGCCTGCCATCGTTCGCATTCCAACAGAGTGTGTTCCACGGTGTCTCTCGTTCTACATTAGATGCAGTTGTCGTCCACGCTCTTCCCTATTCTTTTGGTGAAAGTTCCGAAACAGCCATGTCCTGTCAACACTTCTGACAGATGGTAGTCTGTTTGTGTATGTGTACATAGTGGTATCAAATGTTTTGTCCATTGAGCTACGTCTTCCGTACTGTCCCACTTTACTTGCCACTGTCGCAAAGTGGTTTCTCTTTCTTCTTCTTTCGCTTCTTTCGTTTCACCATCTCGCCTTTGATGTAGTCTTGCTCTCTCTTCGGCCATTAGTTCTACCGGGACCATTGCAGTGATTACTTGCACTGCACTTGCCGATATTGTTCGAATAGCACTAGCCACACGCAGTAACATTTTTCTCTGTACTTTGACGTCGAGCGTAATTAAAGCCCACCACCGTGCACCCGTGTTTCTTTTCAATAGCTCTAGCACGTTTTCTCTGCATTATTGTCAATGAACCAACTGATGTGTGTGGTCCGCTATATTGCAAATTTTTAGTTTGTGTTCTAAATGAAAATATTTTGGCATTTTTTTTTGATAAGTACAAAACATTTAGAGAAAACTAGTAGTATAGAGATTGTTCGCTTTGTTAATGAAAGCTTAATGGTTTTTTTTGCTCCAGATAAATTTCCCCTTTTAATTTCAGACGCAGCAGCGTATATAACCAAAGTAGGGGCTAATATAATTTTTTTCTATAAGAATTTAGTCCACGTGACTTGTTAGTACATGGAATAAATAGAGTTGCCGAGGAAATTAGATGTCAGTTTTCAGTAGTTCAATTTCGAAAGTAAAAAAAATGTATCAAAGCACCTCTTCGAGTCCAAGTATATAAAGAAAAAATGAGGTGTGGCCACCACACGACTTTCTTATACGTATGAGCGTTTCAAATTATAGAATTTTAAGAACTTTTTTTACAAAAATTATTCAAAATTCTATTCTAAGTACTTCTATTCTCTTAATAAATCTCTATAGAATGCATACTTTGCAAGATATTATCAAACAAATGAGGTGTGGCCACCACACGACTTTCTTATACGTATGAGCGTTTCAAACTATACAATTTTAAGAATTTTTTTATACAAAACTTATTCAAAAAATATTGCAAATCCAGTTCTAAATACTTTTGTACTCTTGATAAATATATATAGAATGCATAACTTACGACATATTTGCAAAAAATCGCTATTCGATAAGAGTAAAAGTGGTACTTCCGGTCTGAATTTTGAAATTTTTTTTATACAAAAGATATTGAAAATTATGTTTTAAATACTTTTATACCCGTAACGTACTTGTCTAAAAAGCACTAAAAACTGATTTTCGATAAGATTAAAAGACCTACTTCGGGTAGGAATTTCGAAAAACTTTTTAAATAAAATTATTCTCAATTTTAATTTTAAGTATATATGAATTCTTTATAAATTTGTTTAAACTTAGTAGTTGACGAAGTATTCGCAAAATTCGATTTTTTCGCTGAAGTAAACTGCTTTCTTTGAGAGAATCAAAGAAAGAAATCTGCAAAATATTGGTCATCTTGATATTTGCTTCATTTTTACTGTTAATTGTAATATTTATTACATACATCATTCATTACTATCTATCAAAAGTGGCCGCCGGTGGTTGTCTAAGATTGCAGAATAATTTTGAAATCCACAGGTTTAGAGGAAATTCATCTGCATGAAGTGCGTGAAGTCACCTACATTATTTACTTGTAAGCACTCTGTACTTACGATTGACAAACATGGCAATGCATTTTACTATTATGCGAATAGTATTTGTCTTACGCGTAGAACGAACTGGAATGTATAGTATACACAAAAAGTGTTTCAATTATGATTGTTTACCTTCAAACCGCAATAAAAAATTACAAGGAGCAACATCATTTGCGCGAAGACCATCTGGCGGTAGTTTTGTTTGTCAGTAATTACCATAAAATATTGTAGAAAGATTTGCACCGACATTATTTACGATTGTATGTAAGCATTTTTGCGGTTTGATATAATGACATTGTTAAAATGTCTAATTTATTTTCTCTAAGGGTAAAGTTTTACTGTAAATATTTAATTTACCCATAGAAGAAAAAGTTACATTTGATATCATATAAAAAAAGAGTGATGAAAAGCCGATTTATCATATCCAGATTTTGTGTCAATATTTGCACAAACAAAAACGTTTTAATTATGTAACTGAACATCGTTAAGCGATCTGTGTTTCTTTTTCTATCATCTTTTTCTGTGTCTTACAGTCATGATTATAATACTGTCAGTTTTTCAATTGACGTCACAGGCTTCTCTGTTAAAACAGCGCGTATATTAAGAGTTATTTAATTCATGAATTCCAGAAATGTATTCCAAGAATTAATATGCCATGAATATCTGCATATTATTTAAATGAGCTTACTATGTATGTAATTACTACGAAGTTAAAATTATACACATACACAGTGTGATTGATTTTCATTGGCTTGATAAATATTTATATTTTCAGAAAAGATATTAAGAATCACTTAGGAAAACTTTACATACATTATACGTACACATGTATACATATAGGTATATGCGGCTAGTAAGTCTTAGTAAAAGAGCAATTTATGTTTGAAAAAGTGAAGACAGCTGTGACTTCTTTTCTGATTTTAACATTAATTGAAATTCTGGTTATATAAATTATGGTTCTTAATTAATCAGATTTGCTAATTGCTCCGAATTATCCATAAGGGTAGTTAGACGCAATTAACAATTTGTTGTCACTAATATTAATAATAATTACTTAACATAAGTAAATAAATACGCAGTGTGTAAATGACTTCTTTTCAAATTATAAATATGTATATCGTGTATATATTTTGAACATTATAAGGAGAAAAAGTAAGAGTTTTTTCTTATTTTGAGAAAATGTATTTACGGGACTAAAAAATTGATTCTTTTCATTAAAATATATATTGACCTGTACTACGATACTACCTGTAGAAAGCGTTAACAAGAAAATATTAAAATTCTTACAATTATTATGGTTGATCTATCCGAGTTAATGCGGCAACGTTGCTAGTTGTCTCTCATAGAATTATGGTGTAACATTGTAAAATTATTTATTCTTAAAATTATAAAAAAAATCAGGTGGATTTTTAAAAACAAGTTCCACATCTTTCCCCAAATCTTCTTTCTTATAGTACCTATTTTTTTTTTTCACATCAATTTTATGAATGTGTCCATATTTGTCATTGAAACTCCCTCTATCCGGCACAGATAAAACCAGTAGCCAAATGCAACCTACTGGTGAAGTTTTATATTTCTAGCTAGGAGACAAACCAGAAATAGTTGAAAAATTATCTTGACAATGTGAAGTAAGTTAATGGCTTGTGCAGCAACCACTTTATATCTACTATACGGTAAGTAATCAATCATTATAGTGGTATGGGTTTATGAACATATATGTTTTTCTCAAAGTTTCACTATTTAGTTTTGGGATTAACTTAAATATTCACAGAAAAAATCATCATTATTTTATTAATTACCAATCGGGGCAAGTTGTTACAACAATCGTGTAACAACATGCCCCGGCAAAGCAAACTAATTGAACTATCTGTTTTAATGTTTTTTATTGCTCTAGTTAATATGGTGAGGAAACACGACCATTGCAGTTTTTGAAAACGCTGCTAGAGAAATATCAATATTTATATATTAATTTAATATGTACTTAATATGCATTAAACACGTATATCAAATTCTTAGCCGTATCTGTTAATACACAAAAAAATTAATTGTGTATTAACAGATACGACTAAGAATTTCATATATGTGTTTCACGTCGGTAGGAGGCAAAACATATAAATATGTTTCCTTCTGTATCATAGAGTGAATTAAGAAATTAATCTCTCATGCTTGCAAAGATCACTTCGGTTTGTATAAATACACAAATCGAAAATTAGATGGAAGGTCTGGTTTCATTATCGGACTGATGAGCGTGGGCGAAACTAACATGTTAGTCTTCGATAATGAAATTACTCTTTTCCATAAGTTAATTAATTAACTTAAAAAGAAAGCAAGTAAGTTTTCAATTTCATATAAGCCGCTAATTTCAAGAAATCTGCTCGCATGTATATAGATATATGTGTGTGTGGTTCATGTGTATATATATATATATATATATATATATATATATATATTTTCTATTCTTTGTTGCCGTATTTATATATTATTTAAACTCTTGATGAGCATTGGGCATTTTCGGCATTAAATAAACATACATTAGTTTATAATGTTTGATTTATTTTTTAACGTTTCGACCTTTCTTTTGGTCTTCATCAGAAATGATAATAGGTAAAAAACAATTTTTCTGAAACAACATACACCATGTACATACAAAATGCGATAACACAAAAATAATTTGATATAAGTATACAAAAAATATAAGAATCATATTAAAAAATGAGAAAACTTACTCCAAAATATGTAATATGATTGAAATACACAAAAATCAAAACTCAGTTAATGACAGAGGAGAAATCTCAAATTTATCAACAGTATACCGACAATTATTATAACTACAAAACCCATTAATATTAACATGCATACATTCATATAAATACATTTTATCCGTTTTTGTTGTTGTTTTTGGCCGTTTCCATGTCAAACTAAACCAGCATTATAGACATTTCATTGACATTTTAGATCTTAATTTAATCGTTTGACGTTACGTATTTTAAATTTTAAAACCCTTTTAATGTATTTATTTGTTGTACATGTTTTATAAAAGTTATTAGGACACTGTTGTTACATATTTTGGAGTAAGTTTTCTCATTTTTTAATATGATTCTTATATTTTTTGTATACTTATATCAAATTATTTTTGTGTTATCGCATTTTGTATGTACATGGTGTATGTTGTTTCAGAAAAATTGTTTTTTACCTATTATCATTTCTGATGAAGACCAAAAGAAAGGTCGAAACGTTAAAAAATAAATCAAACATTATAAACTAATGTATGTTTATTTAATGCCGAAAATGCCCAATGCTCATCAAGAGTTTAAATAATATATATATATATATATATTGTACTGTTATTTAGAGCTGAGATAAATCTTTATAACCTTTATTATCAATTATATAAACATCCACACATTCTGGACAAGCAAAATGTAATATTAAGCTATAATATTTGTATATGATTAATTACACTCTGTATACCAATATTTAATAATTTTATATTCTGCTCAATACCAATTTCATATTACTATTATTATTTATTATAAATCCTTTGGCTTTGTTTATTTTACTGGACTGGTAGGACTATATTATTTGAGACCTATACCTATATATTATAAAAATGGGAGGGATATTTCACATTTGCTGTCAAGAATTTATAACCTAACTTATGAATCGTTTATCATCGATTAATTTTTAAAATGTTCTTTATATAATACTTTTATTTATCATCAGGGGTGTTTTTGAAGTTCGCTGTGACTGATTATTCGTTTGTAAATTGTAAAATTACGACTATACATGTAAGTATTCCTTATTTTATTTGGTCTTTTTCAAGGTAAATTAATTTGATATTGTTATGTTTTTAGTGTGACACAACTCTCGTGAACCAGTTGTTCTATTTAAGAAAATACATAGATAATGCTACAAATGAAAGAAAACAACAATCTCAGGCTAATAATGGTATAATAATGTGTTTATCAGATTCACAAATATAAATAAAGGTTATTGAAAATTGTTTAATAACGATATACTTTCGTATGTTAGAAAATATAAAAATGAACCATTATGGACAATGATACAATTATAGCCAGTATGTTTGTTGAACAACTGGTATATTTTCTACAACTAACAAATAATGCTTTTCAACTCTAGATATGAATATTCGATTTTTGATGAGATTTCTAATGGATAAAATTCATAATATTTCTTCAAATAAGGTATTGCCTTTCATACAATATTACATAATTTGTATTTAAATTCAAATAGCTTTAACTTATTCTGCTTATGGATTCCAATATAAATTTTATATAAACAAACTGAATTTGCAAATAAATCGGTTATTGTATTAATAAATAAGTTTCTTATACAACCTTGAACTAGTTATAAACAGATGTTTCACACGATCTTCCCATCTGACAATCCTTTTTTGTTTTGTAGTTTGTACGTGCCTCGATAGAACCAATATCTACGGTTTACTGCCCCGTCCTGGAGTTATACACTTTTCTTCGTGCGTACAGATGATGGGTATCACCAAAATGGCCTGCTACTAATACTTGTGGATCTTGAATATTGAAATTCAGCTGTACCTTAAAATAAAAAAAACACTTCCTCGAGACTGGATTATATCCCTCAGAACATCTAATAGTTAATCTGGATTATATTTCTCAGCACATCTAATGGATAATCTTGAATTAATTCGAATTTCCTAACCTGGATTTAATTCTTCAGTACATCTAAGAGTTAATCTTGAGATAATACGGATTCTTGAACCTGGACTATATCTTCAAGTACATCTAAGAATTCCTCTTGTAATTATATGGATTCTGTAACCTGGACTATATCTTGAAATACATCTAAGAATTCCTCTTGTAATTATATGGATTCTGGAACCTGGACTATATCTTCAAATACATCTAAGAGTTCCTCTTGTAATTATATCTTCAGGCACTTTATTGGTTTGAATCCGGATTTTATAAATTAATGGTAAGTGATCTTTTAATTTTTATAATTAAACTTTCTTATACTTATAAATCGTAGAATAGCAATCACTTACTGCTTCTTTGAATTTATTATTCACAAAAATACTAATGCGTATAATTTTTTATGCGTTTTTTCTCACATAAAAAAATATACGTCCGCACTAAATTACTTTCTGAAGAATTCTCCTTATTTATTATTTTTTTAAAACCAATTCCCTTGACAACCTTTTAAGTTTTTTCAAATTCTCCAATCAGAAATCTACACCTACCTTTATAATTCAATATATCTCTTTACTATTTACTTTCGAATATTTATATCCCTTTAATTTAATACTACGTATATTAATTATTCTTCTTACATTTTAAAAAACCTAATCGCAAAGCATTTTCCACAATTGTCATTCAATTTAAAAAATTCTACTACAGGAACTGTCAAAATTATTCTTTCATTTACACCTGTTCAAATAATGGCGGGATATTTAATTCAAATTAGTTTATACTCTAAATCAATTATTTACGTCTATAATACTTGTCATATCATCGTTAATTAAACAATTTTGTACATAAAATATAATACATCATATTTGACAACAATAATAATATTTTTTAATTTCTCCTCAACAGATTCTAAAAATGCAAACATAGAAGAAAGAAAACCTTGTTTTTCCTCTACGACAACCAGAACATCAAGAAAATCTCATCAAATAATGAATATTTACGTATCATTTAAATAATTAATTCTTTATCCATTGATAAAAATATAATTTTAAGAATTGAAAAATCATATGTTTTAACACAATTACAAACCAATATACAGCATGATTATTTAAACCACATCAATATATATATATTAAAATTCTTGGCGAAATATACAAATATATTGAAAAAAATGAGTATTTTCTTGGTAGTAATGGCAAATGATGAGCAAAAGTAATAACAATATGACAACTGGTTGTCATTTAGAATACATTGACAAATGTAGAATGTAAATCAAATATTTGTGAATGAAAATGTAAACAATAAGCATAGGACAATCGGTATTACTTATACATTTCATTAAACGGTTTAGGTCTACCTTAAACTGTTCAATTAATGTAATTATATAAATAATAACGATGCAAATATGTAATTAAAAGAATTACGAGTAGAACTCTACTCGTAATTGAAAATGTGTAAGTAATACCGATTGTCCTATGCTTATAACTTATTCACCAGTAGGTTGCATTTGACTACTGGTTTTATCTCTGCCGTATAGAGGGAGCTTCATTGACAAATGTGGAAATTACGAGTAGAGCTCTACTCGTAATTCTTTTAATTACATAGTTGCATCGTTATTATTGATATAATTGCATTAATTGAACAGTTTAAGGTAGACCCATTTAATGAAATGTATAAGTAATACCGATTGTCCTATGCTTATTGTTTACATTATCATTCATACATATTTGATTTACATTCTACATTTGTCAATGTATTTTAAATGATAACCAGTTGTCCTATTGTTATTACTTTTGCTCATCATTTGACACTACTACCAAGAAGATATTCATTTTTTCAATACAAATATTTCCTGCACAGTAGACCAATCACCATCATCACCTCAGCCTTGCACTTTCGCTTTCAAAGATTCTAGACACCAACCAAATTTCCATGTGACACCACATCAGCTGGAACCTCTTCCGAAAGCTGGTCCTAGGAAACTAAGCATAAATCGCAGGAAACGTAAATTTGTTGTCTTATCTAACACATCAATAAAGGCTGACCTTGAAAACTTGAGAAAGCTCATTTATTGTCAGATTCTGAAGAATCTGATGAATGTGATGAGTTGTGCTTAGAATGTTCAATGGCTTTTTCTGAATCCAAAAATTAAGATTGAATTCAGTATACGATTTTCAAAAGATGGGTGTACGTATCATGTGGTAATATAGAAGACTACTTACTTTGTTTGCATAAACTGTACTTCCGACAGAGAATAATTTTTACACCTACTTCTTTACTTTGTATTCGACTAATAATAATGAATTGATTTTGTATTTTAAAGCATTTTATTAAAGAACAGACATTAATTTTGTTTTTCAAATATGCTTTTTGATTTAATCGGCAAACTTACTATCCAATCCTGCATTGTAACAACTTACCCCATACTTACCAACATTGATACAATGTGTATTGGTTCCGTAAAATTGTCGTAATTTAAAATTTATATTTCCAAGTTAAAGGTTGTCTCTTTTGTTAATTCACTTTTCTATTCCATTCGAGTAGAAAAAATTAAATGTTAGGATTGCAACAACAAGCCCCACTCTCCCCTATTCTTGGACATCATCCGAACTGGTAATCTTAAACCATTACACATTAGTGTATTTTCGAAAGTAATTCATGTGATTAACAGACAAGAATGAGTATTTACTGAAAACTATGTTACCAAAATATGCATTTTCTTCACTAAACTAATACGGAAATAGTAAAATTATCTTTAGATTATCACTTAAGCCCTTCTTACCGGACTTCTTAACAAAAATGTTGTTACATTTCTATAATTATAGCAACACTGTCATGCATTATTAATGATAGGTTGTTGTAGAATTACTGTCAATATTTATTCTATCATGAACAAACATAAATACAAAATGGCTCTTGCTTTTTTTATTCGAATTCGAATAGGAAAATAATCATTCGAATCTTGTACCTGACTGTCTTAATCATATTCGTAGATGTCATTTTAAAAAACGTGCTGCCATATTGTCAAGAATTTAGAAAATAATATTGTAATTAAACATATTTTATGTATGTATATACCTATACGTACTTAGAAGCATTTACATGTAAATTAAGAAAGGCAAATAAAAATTTGTAAGTTGTGGTTATTTGCAGAATGTACAAATGATGCAAATCTATTTAAAATCTAATGATGAAAATAAAATTATTTAGAGAAATGATGAAACCAAAGAAAATTGTTTTATCACATCCTTTTTTTTTCAGGATTTGTATGATCAGTAGGTATGAATGGTCATTTGTATTCTAAGAATATGTCTATTGTAACATGTAATGAATGATTAGCAGCACATCATAAGGGACCGAAAATATCAAAGGAAGCGCAAAAAATATAAATGGAATAAAAATAGGTGAAACAATAAAATGCAGACAATATATTCAGCATCAAGGACAATAATACGAGTAAATACCACTATGATACTGGACGTTTTAGTCTAGTTTAGAACTGAATTAAAGCTACAAGAAAATGTAGAAAACACTTTGAAAATAAATTCTTAATGGCTTGACATATTGGTGGTATTTATTTGATATCCCAATTATTATTAAACTAACCCCGCGTCTAAATTAGAAGTACGATGTAAAATACTACTTCTTCTGATTCCCTTACGATTAATACATTTTTCATCTTTCAAGTATATTGCAGTTAATAGTTCGTTTTGATTAGAGCAGAGTGTGGTGTTATGATAAGTGTTCGCAAAGCAATATAAATAATATAATGTTGTTTCAAGTTGCACAGTTGTCACTTGTACTTACTAATTTTATACAATATCTCTGTACATTGGATGATGAATAATCACATTTTAGAATTAACATTCCAAACTATTGGAAAATAATGTCGAAATACAGATCGTATCAACATTATTATGGCTGTAACATCATCTAAAAGTGGAGTTAAAAATAATGAGTAATCAGTAAGTTTCCCACACAGTAAGTTAACTTAAATTGAGAATACAGAGGATGCATTTTATAACTGATCTATAAAGTCTCAGGAAATTTTACTGTATGTATATATTTAGTAAGTACTGCTGAAATATAATAAATACAACTTTATTTGGGAAGCATTTAATTTAAGCACCAGCATTTTTTCCGTTTTATCGATTCCACCCATTGTATTCCTTAGAAACCTAATAAAATGTAGACTCCTCATTGATCTATGGCAAGATTGTCGACAGAGTACAAATGAATCATCCAATTTCAATGACAAACTTTTCTTTTATTAGCGATGAATAGAAATGATAACCAACGAAATGAGATGGAATGATTTCGACAAAAAGAACAAGTTTTTATTACGTTTTAGTGCAAATATTCAACACCATCACGCTAAAGGAATTCTAGACTACTAAACGAGATTTATGATATTACACGATTTTATTTCAAAAAAATTTTTTTATTGGAAATGAACAAACTTAAATAAAATGTGATGAATAAATGCAAAATTTATTGTCTAACCACAATATATTAATAATAATAAATTGAGACCTATAATCAACTTCTAACAGAGGATGCTAAGCGTTTTTTTGTTTGGACATTTTGCTAACATTTATACTTATATTTATTACCAACATAATATATCACAAGTCATGCAATTTCTATTGCTTAAAAAGTTTGATCAACTGGCATTACTAAATATCCTTGTTTAGATGATCAGCTTGTTTTATTTTCATATCCATAGTACGTATTCCTTATAATGACATTATAAAGAAAATCTTTTGCTTAGTACACCAAGATCTATATTAATTTTTGCAGAACATCAAATATCAGGATGAGGGAAATCGGGGAATCAACTAGGCTATGGACAAAGATACGATTTGTATCAAATATTAAGTGTTAAATATTGTTTATCAATAATAATAGTCAGAATCTAATATCATAATTTTTAACTTACATAAAAGGGTATTTGTTAACGGTATGTTAAGAATTAATCCGGATTAAATTTCTTTCTCATTATTAATAATAATATAATATATTTATTGCCCAACAGGTCCAAAATGGTCAAAGAAATAATAACAAATTAGCTATCATAAATAGATACATAATACAATACAAGTAATGCAAAAATATAGAGTGAGAAATATAATGTATATAAATTAATGTATATTTTATTATTTGTGTTACTTTTCATAATTTAACGGTTTCATAGATATCTATTCGTGTTTAAAGAAAGTCAGAGTAATTTTAAAGTTTTGTCTTTAATTTGTTTAAATATTTAATTTGTAGGGAAAAATAGCAGTAAACATATTCACAATGTTGCTATTATAGTTACTTTACAATTTAAATTTTATAGTTAGTTCCTTTTTATAAATTCCACTTCATAGGTATCCATAGGTATGTAGGCAGAAAAGTATTCATGTCTCTGTTATATGTATGCTTGCCTTTATTATTCAGGAAATATTTTGACGTTAGCACACATTAGTGACATTTTCTTGATTATTAAATATAATTAGCTTCATTCAAACATTTACTCATTTTGAGTTGAGATTGTAATAAAAATATGGTTTTACACACAAATGAAGACAAACTGAATATGATTTTAATTTACGGAGAATCCCGTAGAAATGCATGTGACGCAATGCGATTATATGCTCTACGTTTTCCAAACAGACCTTTACATCACAAAACATTTATAAGTCTGTGCACAAATCTCAGAAATTACGGCAGCGATACTACAAACAGTTAATAATAATCCACATACATAATTCTTATCGTCTATTTATATATATATATATACATGCGTCCGAACCGACCCAGAAGCGTATCGGAAAATCTCTCCCTCAAGGAACCCTTTAAAGTTGTCCATACACCCACGCGATTATATTTCGCGGCTGCTGCCATAGCAACGGCCGCCAAATTGTATTTCGCGGACTGTGTTGCGTTCGCTAAATGGTAACTTCGCGGACGGTTAACCAAAAAATTTGTTGTGTGTGTATGAGACATTATCTCTATAATAATTTAGTATAATACTTTGCGCTCAGGTAAGTTTTAGCATTTTTATTAAAATGATATGGATGACTCGGAAACTGATCAGTATATTCCGGGTGTTAAATAACGTCCACGCGCATTTACTATAATTTGTATGCCAATGCAAAACAGAAACGTTGAGAATAGAGCATTGCTTTAATTGCTCATTATATACGAATTTATAAGCATTTAATTCTTTTCTGTTACACAGGATGGATGAAGAAAATCAAATCGATGTCAAATGAAAAAGAAAAAGGGAATTGTCTAATGCGCGCGTGAAGAAATATCGTCAAAAGAAGCACACTAAATCTCAGCAACTGAATTCCTCGATGCAGGATGACCCTAATGTAATATAGAACGAAAAAAAGTTGGATTTCGTATTATTAACCTCGCCTTGATGAACTTTTCACTTCTGCCGTGTGGTTTTAAGCACACCCATATTCTTGTTTTAAATTTAATGCTCGTATAAAAAATATTATACAAAGCACTTCCATGAGACATCTTCTACGCAATCGCGCAATTAAAAGCACTCGGAATATAGTTTCTCCGCACTTGGTTCGTAATAGTTATTTACGAACCAAGTGAAGGAAGTATTTTGAAAGCACGTGCGACCGAAGGAAGCGATTGCTTTTAATTGCGCGAATGCATGGAAAATGTCTTCAGGCAAGTTGATTAAGTTGATTAGTATAACACCTAACCTAAAATAGATTACCTAATTAATTTAAACATTTTATGTACGTACCTATTACTCACTTTTTCATTAAGTTTAATTTATTATATTCTTGCATATAACGTTTTTATTCTTATATTTATGGTGCATTTACCGCATTTTGGGTTTGATTACAATTAACTGTCAATGTGAATGTTGCTTGAGAGATCGCCAAATAGAGGGCGTTAATATTATGGAAGAATTTTTAGCAATTACTTTTATTTCCCTAGCTTTTAGTAAGGAAAACTCCAAGGAAGTAGTATTTTGTAGACTAAATTTTATTACTGTAAAGATTAATTTGTTTGTAATGTCCCAAACATTTCTACAGTCGAGTCGACCGGGAAACACTCCTTGCTGGTCGAGCGATGCATACGCCAACTGTCATTTTACAGACGGCGAGTACAAAAATAACTATTTCCTTGAAAACTATGACATTTACAAAAATATATATGACACTCTGTATATGACTTTTAAGAAGTACATTTTTATTCATTATCTCATATATTAAAACACGTACTTTTGGTCCATAGGTGTGTACATGTTTTCTAAAATAAACGTTGTAATATTAGTTCCGAGTTGTGAATTGATTGTGGTTAGTGTTAGTTGTATAATTTAGAGTGGTTCTATATAATAAGAAAGACAGAACATGAATTATATGGGTCGACCATTTAGCTTAAAACAAGATTTTTATTTTAAAATTTAATAGAAAATTTTACTCTTAATGAAAGTATCCATTTTTTCTAGTTTGAGCATTACATCTTTCAACTACTAATACTGACAAACGGCAAACTCAGTGTTTTAAATTAGCTGTAAGAGTAAAGTAAACATTTTTTAAAATATCAAGAAAAGCTATAAAGAAAAGATTTATGGAAGCATGTGATGAGTGAAGTGATTTTCAGTTTAGGCCAACTGTTAGTTTTGGTGTTTGTGTATTGAAAAAGTTCAATAAACCTAAAATGACGATATGTTCAATATATATAGAAGCACTATTATTGTCATTAAATGAATAGTAAAATTCTATGTATTGTTATATACGGTTACTTTCAATATACACATTTATAAATATAATGTATGTAATGTTGCTGTAGCTTAGGATCTTCTTTCTGTCCTTTTATATTTTCTGATTTTTCAATAATATATTTTAGTTACAAAACAAACACGTATTATAATACAGACATAGAAGTACGTATGTCAAATATTAGCCAACATGTGATAAACAAATTAACACATAATACACTCATCGATAAAATTAAGGGGACAAAAAAGTGTGTTTTTCCAACAACAACAAAATCCGTCTATTTGCAAATTTTCAAAAAAAAAAAATAATTTAAAGTAAAACACAATAACTAAACAGAACGACACCAATTTAATGAAAAATCAAACAGAAATAAAAAAAATGAGGTGTGGCCACCACACGACTTTCTTATACGTGTGAGCGTTTGAAACTATACAATTTTAAGATTTTTTTATACCAAACTTATTCAAAATCCTATTCTAAGTACTTTCATTCTCTTAATAAATCGCTATAGAATGCATACTTTGCAAGATATTATCAAGAAAGTGCTACTCGCTAAGAGTAAAAGTGCTACTTCCGGTCCGAATTTTGAAATTTCACATATACAAAAAATATTGAAAATACAGTTCTAAATACTTTTGTACTCTTGATAAATATATATAGAATGCATAATTTACGACATATTTGCAAAAAATCGCTATTCGATAAGAGTAAAAGTGGTACTTCCGGTCTGAATTTTGAAATTTTTTTTATACAAAAGATATAGAAAATTATGTTCTAAATACTTTTATACTCGGAACATACTTCTCTAAAAAGCATGACTTGCGAGATATTCGCAAAAAACTGATTTTCGATAAGAGTAAAAGACCTACTTCCGGTTGGAATTTCGAAAAACTTTTTTAAGACAATTTGTCTCAAACTTAATTTTAAGTACATATGAATTCTTTATAAATTTGTTTAAACTTAGTAGTTGACGAATAATTGGCGAAATTCGATTTTTTCACTGAAGTAAACTACTACCTCGAGATTTTTGCAGATGTCCACGTTTTGAGGTCCCCTGATACCGAAAAACTGGTTTTTAAGAAATGTCTCTGTGTCTGTGTGTGTGTGTGTGTCTGTCTGTCTGTCTGTGACCACGATAGCGGTCAAACCGCTGGAGATATCAATTCCAAATTTTGTATTTACGTGTATAATCTCCCTCTTGAGATCTGATTAGTTTTTCAGTAAAATCGGTAGACCGGAAGTAGCAGTTTACTTCAGTGAAAAAATCGAATTTTGCCAATATTTCGTCAAATACTAAGTTTATAGAAATTTATAAAGAATTCATATGTACTTAAAATCAAAATTGAGAACAATTTTATTTAAAAAGTTTTTCCAAATTCCTACCGGAAGTAGGTCTTTTACTCTTATCGAAAATCGGTTTTTTGCGAATATTTCGCAAGTCAAGCTTTTTAGACAGGTACGTTAAGTGCATAAAAGTATTTAAAACATAGTTTTCAATATCTTTTGTATAAAAAAGATTTCAAAATTCGGACCGGAAGTAACACTTTTACTCTTACCGAATAGCGATTTTTGGCAAATATGTCGTAAATTATGCATTCTATATATATTTATTAAGAGTACGAAAGTTATATTTGCAATACTTTTTGTATACATGAAATTTCAAAATTCGGACCGGAAGTAGCACTTTTACTCTTAGCGAGTAGCACTTTTTTTCGAATATCTTGCAAAGTATGCATTCTATAGCGATTTATTAAGAGAATAAAAGTACTTAATATAGGATTTTGAATAAGTTTTGTATAAAAAAATTCTTAAAATTGTATAGTTTGAAACGCTCATACGTATAAGAAAGTCGTGTGGTGGCCACACCTCATTTTTTACTGTGACTTACATATATACCTTTATACGTAAAACGTATATGTATAAAGGTATATATGTAAGTCACAGTAATTATTTACTGCTTGATGTTAGTTTTAACATCCATGTGTTCACACATTTCATTTTCGTTTTGATTTATTTTTTTGTGAATTACAAAGAAATTTAATAACGTATGTTTCCTCCACGAGCACGTATTAATGCGGTCATTCATCACAGCACACTCCTGATGCTATTTTTAATCACCTCTTGAGGCAAATTGTCCCATTTTCCATACTGGTTTGACCATTTCTGCTTTGCCTCGGACTACTCTCAAAGCATGTTTGGTGTGCACTGCTGTTTCATGTCTGTTCCTCAGAGGTTGCAGCACCACAAAACGGTCATCTCTGGCTGTGTTTGTCCATTTCCGCGTTGCCTTCGCCTTCTGACATACGAATCAGTCCCTCTATACTGCGATTAATGGTCGATTTTGATGTTCCAAGGGGCTCTAGTCACTGCGTGATAAATATGACCACATTCAATCAATGCCACAGCCCTAGCAACAGCTGTTGGCGCCATATCACTCATATCGTATTCGTCTTCTTATAAAGTTTAACAGATCAAATGAATTGAAATTTGAAGGCACCCGCAAAATTAAAGTTTAATTTATTTTTTGATAAATATTTGCTGCTTATTTCGTATAATGTATTAGTAACAGGACAACTATATTTGGAAATAATCAAAAAAACCAAAACTTTATTTTCTTGCGTGTCGGCCTAATTTTGTCGGAGTGTGTAGTTAAATATTAAGTATATGTGAAATATAATTATACATCAAAATTGAATAGTAATGAATATGAGATAGGTTAAAAAAAACACGAACAAAAACCCCTAAGCGCAAAAACACGGAGGGGTTCGTCGTCCCAAAGTATGTCTTTAGAAACCCCCGAACCTGAGCAACTGCATTAACCAAATACAATTTAAAATTAAAATAGAGGATATTTCATTGTAGAGTTAAGTATGCGTGTTGATGACACTATTTAAAAACAAGAAAATAGGTGTGCTTAAAACCACACGGCAGAAGTGAAAACTTCATCAAGGCGAGGTTAATAATACGAAGTCCAACTTTTTTTTTCGTTCTATATTACATTAGGGTCATCCTGCATCGACGAATTCAGTTGCTGAGATTTGGTGTGCTTCTTTTCACTCTATTTCTTCACGTGCGCATTAGACTATTCCCTTTTTCGTTTCAATTTGTCATCGATTTGATTTTCTTCATCCATCCTGTGTAACAGAAGAGAATTAAATGCTTATAAATTCGTATATAATGAGCAATTAAAGCAATGCTCTATTCTCAACGTTTCTGTTTTCCATTGGTATACAAATTATAGTAAATGCGCGTGGACGTTATTTAACACCCGGAATATACTGATCAGTTTCCGAGTCATCCATATCATTTTAATAAACATGCTAAAACTTACCTGAGCGCGAAATATTATATTATATTATTATAGAGATAATGTCTCATACACACACAAGAAATTTTTTTGGTTAACCGTCCGCTAAGTTACCAATTAGCGAACGCAACACAGTCCGCGAAATACAATTTCACGGCCTCACTGCTATGGCAGCGGCCGCGATATATAATCGCGTGTATATATATATATATCTACATATATAAATAGACAATATGAATACTCGCTTACGAGTCCCGCGCTGGTCTGATGCTAACGTGCCGGCTTCTCACCTGTGCGGCTCGGGATCGAATCTGCTCGGGGACATGAATTTATTTATTCATTTAAGTTTCAATTTAATTGAAATTAAATATCTCTATATGATATATTTATCTCGTTCCCTTAGTCGACTCGAGCCGACTTTACCCGAACGAGCGTTACATAGCCGAGCGTGACGGCTCGGTCTTGTTCAGTACCCACAATCAACGCAACGCGCCCAAAGAAGTTACACTTCAAAAAATCATTAGGCTTGTGACGTGCTGCTTTTCTTTCGTTTCTGTTTATTTCTTACTTTTCTTATTTTATTTGTTCCTAATGATGGAATGTGTTATAATACGTGTATGCTCTATTTATGCTTGTATTTTATTTAATTTTACTTACACTTTACTTATATTTAGACCATAACTTGAACCACAGTCAATTTGCGCGCGTCGAGTTCGCCGCGTCCAATTGACGTGCATCTAATTCTCTGTGTCGGACTAACGAATCTGTAGACCGGAAGTCTCCAAGCTTTTTAGCATAAGGACCACACTAACTCCACACTAAGTCCCAAGGGTTGAGATCTAGCTAGATCTTTATACCAAGGTACTGTAATTTGTAATAGAGAAGGCGTGGTATAAATACCGGAAACAACTGAGAGTTAAAACAATTCTAAATTTTGTGTTCGGAACACCAAGTGCATTATTTTGCTTTGAAGTCACATGCATTTTGTGTGGATTTACAGGAAGCATACGGTCAGACAAAATTTGAATATTTGAAACGCTGCTGGTTGATATATCAGCAATTATTGTTTAAGAGAGTAAATGCTGAATAAGAAAAAGCAATGCGTACTAGTTTAAATATGATTGAAAACTGACGCATGGGATAATATTTATTGATGCCGAATTAGTCAAGGAATTGTCTGATGGTAGCAGCAGAAGAAATATGTTCACAAAATGCTAATTTATTTAAAAACATCGATTTGTCGGCAAAAGGAGCATAAAATATATCACTGCTGATGGTGGCAACAAATGTATGGCAAAAATAAAGGTGTCGTTGCTCTCATATCAAAGGCTGTAGAAAATAAAAGTGGTTTAAAACCATTAATCATACTTTGCATTGTCTGTACAGAAAATGCTTGGATATGTCGGAAGTTTGAAAGTCAGTCATGTGTTCAGTTATCGTCAAATCCGCGAGTTTATTTAAGAGATTGGAGAAAATGAATTACCATATTATACTGCATTACGCTGGCGTATCTAGGAAAAGTTCCGACGTGATTTCTTGATCTTCGAGCAATAATCGACATTTTTTGGAATGAAACATTAATTCTGGTTGAGTTAAAAAACTATGAGCGGTTATCTAAGTTATGATTTTAGAAACATTATGAACATATCAACGAACTTCACTTAAAATTATACACTTATATTAAGTTCTTTCGACAAAAAATGCAAACTGAAGAAACAATGTTTAATGCATTTTAATACATGCCAAACAATCAGTCAGCAAACTGAGACACCAATTCCGATAGATTTTGTAATTGAAGCTTTGGGTACGAAATCCAGATTATTCAAAATCATATTTACGTAGAAACTCTTGCCGCAGGAGTTCAAATGGATATGATTGATTTGCAGAGAAGCTATATTTTTAAAGAAAGGGGAACTCATTATTGCTTGAATTTTATAAATGTCTTCCACTTACACAGTTTGATCAGTTGCATAAATTTACTCCGGTTTTTCTTTGCTTACAAAACTACTTATCTGCGTGAAAACACAATCCCAAATATGAATTACACAATCGCATTTACAGCATTTGTACTCACGAAAACGTATCTTTTTTGGAAAAAATACGCGAGGCAATTTTATTTGATAAATTGTTAGTGGGGCATGCGACGAGTCTAAAACCAAAAAGTTGGAACCCCCCTCCTTAAGGGTTTTGGTAATCCCAAAAAGTTTTTGAATCGATTTTCCGCGTGGTTTTGTGGTTGGTCGACCAAAAATTTTTTTAACAAAAATTGAAGATGGCAATATTCTCTACAATTTTTCTTATTTACTGCGCTACAGACAAAAAGGCAAAACAGCAGAGGGCGTCAAATTTTCCAAAAATTGGTTTTTACTAATTTTTTTTTCATACTAACCTTTTTCTTGAGCGATGCATTGTTGTAAGCTATAAATGTTTGATTGCGTGGGTGCAAAAATTTATAATGACGAATCAATTCAGATCATGGTGTAAGAAACAATTTGCAGGAAATGTTGTTGTAAATTGGAACACAAAAACGGTACGATAGTTTAAAAAAGATAGGTCGGAAATGTAAAAAGGGAAAAAGGGAAATTTGCAGGAGAGACTGAAACTTTTACTAACATTTATTGAAAACTTGGACTATACGCTCATTGCAATTTTTAGGGTCTCCCTTTCATTTTTCGTTTCTTCCTCAGAGACTCTTCCACGTCGTGTACTTCTTCGATGAAGTCGCATGATGTCTCTGTCGTCGACTCGCCTTGTAAGTCTACGATTGATGTAGTGGACCACTGAAGCTTTTGTGACAGCGACTCGTCAATGGCTTCTTCAATGTCCAATAAAAGCACGTTGCTGCCGATCCCTCTCCACAGTATTTGCAAGCTATTGAGCAAACGACATTTTCAATGTTAAGCAGTGCTAGAAGTTGAAAGTCTTGTCTTGTACCATACACTGCAATTTACTTTTTTTGTGCTTTCATTCCTATTGTGTTGGTAATCGTCACCGCCCTTTTTTTCAAAAATGAAGCAAACGCTAATTTTTGAAGAGTCAGAAAAGTTACGTTCTAACGTAGCAACGATCGTCTCTCTCTTGCCCTTCAGATGAATTAAGGCAGATGTTAGAACCGGTTTCTACTTAGAACGTGTTTCCAAGCACGGGAAAATAACAATAGACCGCTCATACGACATTGGATTCGAAGCGTTATTCTAAATTAGCGCACATTCGAGGATGAAGACATTACAACTTCACAACAGTGCATCGCACAAGAAAAAAGTTAGTATAAATTTTGTGGGTTTTTTCATTCTTGACAACTTTTGCATTTGTATTAAAACACTAAAAAAAATTTTTTTGCGTCGAAAAATACTAAAAACTCATTTTTGGAAACTTTGGCGCCCTCTGCTTTTTGCGTTTTTGGCCGCAGCGCAGTGAGTATATGAGACTATTCAACTCATGTGTCATTTGTAAAAATATGACCAATAAGAATCAAAGAATCACATTTTTGTGTCCTAGCAACAAAAATACTGCTGCGTATTTACACTAGTGGGTATTTCATTGAAATCACCACTAGTGGTATCGGTGGATATTTTTGACAGATATATGTCTCCAGATATAATCTCTTGTTTTCTTTGTGTTTTCCGGAATAGTTTTATGAATTTCAGCATCAATTTCACTTTCACCTTTTTCACCAAACCTTTTTGAATTGCTTTCCATATCAGAAATCTATTTATTCTTGCAATAACTTATTAAATTCGAATCGTAGAAAATTTTCTACATTGACAGTAGTTTGTTGAAAACATACTACTATGGAAACCAACGCAATAGCTACTTAATTTTAGAAAATTAAAAAACTCAGTTCGTCATTTATGAATGAATCATTCGATGAATAGTCCTTCGAATACAATTCGTAATCAAAGTATGATAGATCATTTTTGCGGTGTTATCACTCTTGTTTCCTTGCGCTTGTAAATAGAGATTGCCTGTAAGGGAGACCGGGGCTAGTTGATACGCGGGAAAGTTGATACAGTGCTACTTAAGAGGAGGAGCGCTGGCGCAGGTTTGACCACATCTGTACTCACACGTGTTGTCAGAGAAATAGCAGCATCTACTAAAAAGTTATTCAAGTAATTCGGTTTTTATTGATGAAAAGTAAATATATGTGTGGTTCTTCGAAGTCCCACGACAAATTTGTTTAATCCCCTACAAAAAGAAGAAAGAAACAAATCCAGAGGTTTGAATGGGTTATGCTAAACATCGACAAGTACTTAATGATAAGTTGGAACTTCAGCTGAAGGAGTATATTATTTATAATTCAAAAATTTACTACCACTTGACTCTTAAGGATATACGAGCTTTGGCATATGAACTAGCAGTCGCTAACAACATAAAGATACCAAACAGTTGGATTAATTTAAAGTTTTCAACAGCCAATTGATTTACGGCATATATCAAAAGACCCTACCCTTTCAATTAGATCTCCGGAGGCCACGAGCTTAACTCTGGCGACCAGTTTCAATAGGCACAATGTCCGCAATTTTTTTACCAATTTAAAGACAGTTTTACATAAATACCATTTTGAAAGTAAGGACATTTGGAATACTGACGAAACTGGGGTACAAACTGTACAAAGCCCTTCAAAAATTGTTACAGAAAAGAGGACGCGCCAGGTGTGCAAGGAAACATCAGCAGAAAGAGGCACCACTGTAATCCAAGCCACTGCAATTAGTGTTATTCGAAACTCAGTCCCTCCAATGTTCATCTTTCCCAGGGTGTACTTCAAAGATCACATCTTTAAAAGCGGGCTTCCTTGGTCCATCGGAACCGCATATCCCACGGCTTAGATGACTGGAACTTCAATCTTGCTATTCATTAAATATTAATAATAATAATAATAATAATAATTTATTTATTGCCCAACGGATAATCAATCCAATAACAGGACAAACAAAAAAAACAAAAATTGTATACATACGTTAATACAAGTAAATTATATTAAAAAAAAGTATCACCATAAATAAGCTCAGCTGTGCGACACATAGTTGTTACAGGAGAAAAAGATAGTAAGTTGGTTCTAGGAATAGGAAGGGAGAAAGTAGGGGAAGATCGGGAAGAAATACGCGGAACAAGGAAATTTATGGAGGAAAGAATGTAAGAACTATCAATGAGTCCATGCACTAGCTTCCAAATAAAACGCGCACCATGTCTTTCACGACGCGACGTCAAGGACTGCATTCCATGTCGTGCCAAAAGCGTAGCGTAATCCATATTGCGCATAGGATAAGTGCCATCAATTTTGTATGACAAAAACTTCAGGAATCTTCTCTGAATCTTCTCAACCATTAACTGGAGGTAAGTGTAGTGTGGTGCCCAGACTGGGGAAGCATACTCAAGTTTGCTAGCAACAAAGCTATAGAATAGAGTTTTCAGTAAACCGATATTGTTGAAATGCTTGCAGGTACGTATAACAAAACCTAAGGTTTTAGAGGTAGCAAGACATAAATTTGAAATATGTGGGATAAATGTTAGACGGCTGTCAAAAGTTACACCAAGGTCTTTAAATTCGTTGACCTTAGAAAGATTGTGATCGTCAATCACATAAGTGGATGGAATAATTCTATGCTTCCTAGTAAAAGTCATGTGGCAACACTTGTCAACATTCAGAACCAGACCATTATGCATGCACCATTCGCTGATCATATTCAAATTCTCTTGCAAAAGCAATACGTCGTTCCAGGTCCTGACGGATTGATAAATTTTAATGTCATCTGCATAAGCAAGTGTAGGACATGATAATGAGGTGAGCAAATCATTAATAAAAAGAATGAATAATAAGGGTCCCAGATTGGAGCCCTGAGGGACGCCAGACTGTGGAACAAACTCGAAGGACTTGAAACCATTGTAATAAACATATGTACTTCGGTTGAGTAAATACGACTCCAAAAGTCTAAGTAATGAGGAACTCAAACCATACACAGATAATTTGGTGAGTAAAATACCATGATCTAAGGTGTCAAATGCCTTGCTAAGATCGGTATAAAGAACATCCACCTGACCCTGCACATCAAGTTCACAACTTATATATTGACAAATGGTGATAAGGTTTGTAACTGTCGATCGACCACGGACAAAGCCATGTTGGTCAGATGAGATGTATGATTTAGTGCCATGATATATACATGAGTAAAGAAAGGACTCATATTAAATATTAACCACGATTCCCATTTATCTATAGCTGTGTTGAATTTTTGCTAATATAATGGAATCATTTTATTGTCATTTCCGCTCCATAAAACCCACCACCTTCAACCGCGGGATACATCAGTTTTCGGACCATTTAAAAAGTATTATTTTGCAGCAGTTAAGATGATAAATAACCCTGGGAAGACTTTATCCATTTATGACATTCCTGATATGGTCAATTCTGCTCTTCCTGAAGCTTTAAGCCAACAAAATATTATATCTGGTTTTGCAGCCACTGGGATTATGCCATTTAATCATGATATTTTCACGGACGCTGATTATTTATCATCTGATGTCACCGATCGTTCGTTGCCTGAACATACAGAGCCAGAACAAGCTGTTCCTGGACGTTCAACTAGTTTGGCAGACAATATTGAACATTTTGATTCAGGTCCTTCTATCGGCAGTGGAAGCCAGAAAATACTTTTTACTCCTGAGCAGTTGCGTCCATACCCTAAAGCAGGAGAAAGAAAAAGGAATACAAAAGGTAGAAAACAAATGAAGTCTGCAATTCTTACGCACACCCCGGAGAAAGAAAGGTTAGAAGAAGAAACTCGAGAAAGAGATACTAGTAAGCAAGAGAAAACAGAGAGGATAAAAAGAAAGTTGAAGAATAAGTGGGTTTAGAAAATCAAAAACTTAGAAAAAAGAATGGGGGAAAGACAAATACAGCTAAAAATCCATCCAAAACGAAGAAAATAAGAGCACCGAGACATGTGGGAAAAGCTGATGAAACAAGCTCGGAATAAGATTGCTTATGTTTAAAGTGTTTCGAGCCATATTCAGTATCGAAACCTGGGGCAAAATGGATTAAATGCATATCATGTCGTAAGAGGGCTCACCTAGAGTGTGGATATGACAGTCCAACATACGTGTGCATTAACTGCAATTAACTCAATTTGCCCCAGATTGGGGCAAATTGAGACGGTCTCTCCTATTCAACTCAATAGATTTTTAATGGGTTTCTGTTTTTAATCTTAAAATTTCCAATAGGTGTTTGCCTAGTAAAAAGCATTACGGTGTTTTTACATATTTTTTTGAATTTTTAAAATGCAAGATTTGGTTGCAAAAAATTGTTAACCAGAAAATGTATCAACTAGCCCCGGTCTCCCCTACTATATAAAATAATGGAAAACTATATCAGTTAAGTTGTACGTTTTACTGATTAACGAATCCTTTTATTCTGTAGATAAGCATGAACTTGTGTTTTGCAAGTAATTGTTGATGTGACTGTTGTTCATGTTTGTAATTCATATAATTGTATTGTTGAAATATTTGTAATATTTATTTATGTCTTCTTATTTTGTATTATTGACGTGTTCTACACATTTAACGAATAAATGGTATTATTATTATTATTGGTCTTGTTGTCTACGCCCTTAATTTCTTTAAATTTGATAGTATTATATTTATGCTCTGAAGCTGTATAACATGAATGCTGTTCTTTATATCATTCCACTTATACAAATGTAATATACCAAATTATCGAAAGAACTTTTATAGTAATCGACATACTAATCATCAACTAGAGTGCCATAGTGGAAGTAGTACACAAAAATCGAACTTAGTCTACGGATAACAGGAACAACGCATTCCCTTTGCACTTCTAATCACAATTGAAATTTTACTCGTCGGAAATTCACCGAAGCGGAAACATTAAACCAAAACAAACGTCGATTAAAATATATATCTTTTAATGCACATAGAGTTGATTCACTAATTAAGAAGCGATTTCAGTATATTTATTAGTTCTATTCGATGATAATGTTACAGCATTTTTATATAAACAATAAAGAAGTTATCAGCGTAAGATAGAAACAAACATGCAATGACGCGATATAACGAGAATCGAACACAACCTAAATACGAAACCGCTGCATATCTTGAACGCGAACAATGAATTAAAAATCAAAGATGTTAATATGTAAGCTATATGTCCGTAATAGTATCCATATACGCATATAGGAAATAAAGTAATTTTGTTTATGATATTCAAAAAAGATGTAGCGTATTTATGTTTTATGTATTTGAATAGACAAATTGTTTTTTTCTTATACGGACACCCATGTTTGAATAATCAACCGACAATGAGTATTATAATAGTATGGTATTGGAGTTGTTTGGCTTCGCGTCTGTGTGGCATATTCATCTCTTTATTTTCAAATATTTTTGGTAAAATGTAGGCTTCTATTTCTATACATTTAAAGTGAGCTTTTTTTAGTGATACAACTTATTAACAAAAGATACCTAAGGCAAGTAAAATAAAAGCACAGGTAAAATGATTCACATTACATGGACATATGAGTACCTCATTTTCAATGAGCAACAAGTCCAATTTTGGGAAATTACAAGACAAAGATGAAACTCCAATGCCTACTTTTATGTTTAAATGTTTAATAAAGTAATTTGTGCCAAATCTTTAGAGACATACGATACCCGTATTAAGGAAAGAAGAAGACGAACATTTTCAACTTCGAGCTTGTTGCAGATGCTCACAAATTCTTCCGATAACAAGCAAATGCGTTTTGTAAACATTCAGTATACAGTCTATCGGTCTTGTCGGACTTATCCATGATAGGGGTTAAACAATTAAAAGCTTTTTGATATTCATACCGAAACAAGGCTTTTTACTCTTATCAAAAGATAGTTTTTTAAGAATATCTTACATGTCATGTTTTCTAGACAAATATATTTGGGGTATAAAACTATGTAAATGTTCATTTTTAATAACGTTTATATAAAAAAGAATTCAAGCCGAAAATAGCACATTTAGCAGTTTTTGGAAATATCTCGCAAACTATGCATCTAGGAAGTGTTTGTGTGCTTGCGTGCGTGTGTGCGATGTCCAGACGGATCTATTGCACTTACATTCGTGAAATTTTGGCCCACAGATAGTCGTAATTGTGTATAATTTACATGGTAAAAAGAATAAGTGTACTGGTGTGCTACAACCCTACACGAGAAGACAACATAAAAGAAGAGGTGTGGGCACTACACGACTTTCTTATACGTATGTGCGACCCAAATTATGTATACAAAAGTTATTCCAAACTGAGTTTTTAATACATTTATCCTCTCAATAAACACGTTAGTAGAAGTGTAACTTCCGGTACGAATTTTGTAATTTTTTTAGTAGAGAAATTATCGCAAATACTGTTCAACGTATTTTTATTCTCTTAAAAAATCGCTATAGAATGCATAATTTAAAAAGTATTTGCAAAAAGCTACTATTCGATAAGCGTAAAAGTGTTACTTTCGGGATGCATATTGTTTTTTTTATTCAAATGCTTTTATGTTCTTAATAAACCGAGATACTTGCAAAAAGAAGACAAAAAGATCAGTCCCGTTTCGAAAAACTTTTTTGTAAGATTCTCTAAAATTCACTTTTTAGTACTTTTGTATTCTTCAGAAATACGTTTAAGCTGAGTAGTTGATGAGATATTAGTAAATTTACCTAAGTAAATTATCACTTCCGGTCTACCGATTTTACTGAAAATATAAAGTTTGGTATTGATAGCTGCAGCCGTTGACCGCTATCGTGATCAAACATACACACCGAGAGACCGATAGACACACGCAGAGAAAGAGAGAGAGAGGGAGAGAGAGAGAGAAGAGAGAGAGAGAGCATAATATGAGGGGCATATTAAAAAGAGAAAATAAAATGAGTGAAATAATGGAAAAGGACCATCGCATTAAATAAGTACCCTTGCTTTGTTTTGTTTGACTTGCAGAACGTAATAACGTGCCCACAAGCGGAAATATTTCTCTTATTCTATTTTACACAAAGGGAGTGTGGGCACGACTTTCTTATACGTATGTGCATTCCGAATTTGTAATACAAAAGTTGTTCCAAGTTACTTTTATACTCTTAATATATCCGTCCAGAAACCATGACTTTGGAGATGTTCGCGATAACAATAAAAGACCTACTTTTGGTAGGAATTCCGAAAAACTTCTCGTATAAAAAAATTTTCAAACTTATTTTTGAGGACTTTTGTATTTTCTAGAAATTTTCCTAAACTTAATATCAGATGGTAAATTTTGATTTTTTCACAGAACTTACAACTTTCGGTCTAGCGAGATTTTACTGAAGATCTAATCAGATCTCAAGATTATACTCGTAAACATAAAGTTTGGTATTGATAGCTTTAGCCGTTTGGTCGCTGTGGTGGTATACGTATAAGAAAGAAAAACTAATGTATATAAATTGTATGTATTTTTCGCTAACTAAGATAATTTACTGTTTTTTATGACAATTCCATTCACCTTTTGAATTTATAAGAATTATCAAAGTCTGAACCCAAAAAATTCATGTATGTACTGCGTTACAAATACAATAATACATAAACAGAGTCCTTCTATAAGAGAGTTTAGACACTATTGTACGAGGTATGTTAGGAATTATTGTATAGTTTAAAATTATAGTGTAACATTGTAAACATCTAAAGATGAATAAAGTTTATTATTATTATTATTATTATTATAAAACATGAAGATTTTAAACATTATTATTAGTGTGCACCAACTATGAAATTCAAAAATCTCTCTTGCTTCAGTAAAGGTACTCAGGTTTATACAAAATTTGTATAAAGTTTAATTAATATTAGGTATCATACAGTGCCGAATACGACGATTACAAAACAATCTCAGTCAGGCCAAGACTCTCTTCAAAAATAATTCGTTTCAGCTACAAAAAGTTCAGCGTATTGTAAAAATGTTGAAATTCGTGAATGTGCAAGATAGATAATTATATACAAAAATTTAAAAAGTAACGAGTAACCTGATAATTTGATTAAAATCTTGCGTAATTCACTTTGTTTTAAATTTTGTAGATAGAGAAATAAACATGAAGGAGAAAGAAAGTTTCATGAAAAAAACCTTCTACTTTTTCTGAAAAAACAAGAAAGCGTACAATAAAATCTATTTTATAAATTATAACAAAATTTCACATTTTGTTAAAAATTTCATTACAGACAACTAAATATAAATTATCTATTGAAGAAACTAATATTCATAACAAACTCAGCAAGTAGAACCAAGTCAAAAATTGTAAAAACTTTAAATTTTTTACAATGTTTTGTCTTCACATTAAAAGGTCTGCTGAAATATCAATTTTATTTCTCTAAATTTTATGTAACACATCATTTACATTTTTCTGATATTTCTAGATGAGAATGTGTACGTCTTGTAATAACCGGTACGCGAGATTCTATACCGACATCTTCAACATGGATATTTTCCATTTTATGATTTTGTTAGTTAGAACTATAATGCTAATGTAGCGAGATCTGTCCCCTAGTTTGCATTACTAGTCTCTTTAGGATTTTGTGTCGGATTAAGTCATGGACACCGAAACATCTTTATATACCTCAAAATTCGGATGATAATTATGCTTTTAATAGTTCCAAGATGACATATTATTATTTACACTTGAAAATCTCTAAATATTCTTTTTCTATGTGTCCTCTAAAACTTACTATTAAAAGCTCACTGCCGATGCGAATAGTTAGCGATTCACGCATTGTTTTCCCTAGTAACCATTTTTACGTTGCAACCACGTAAACAATATCTTAACGAAATAATCACGTAACTTCATTTCACTAAACGCACTGCCATAGCTACCTGATTATTATTGTATTTTGTGATTTTTGTGGAGCTGTCAAAAATTATTGTCAATTACATCACGGCGCGTCCATCATCACGCAACAGTTTTATTGAGTTTTTGTAAGGTTAAAGGTGGATTTTGAAGATAATTGCACCCCGAAGTATTTGATGCGTCCTAGATAGCAACCAATGATTGTTGCCAGCCAAATCGCGCAGCCTTTATGAACGACGGTACAGCGACTTCATCAAATGATGTGAATTGAGAAAATCACAAAATATTCCGAAAACGTGGTGTTGGCTTATTTATCCCAGTCGGCAAAATAATAAAGCCACCTAAATTGTGCTTCATATTATCAATTATAAACGCAACACTCTTGACGAAACAGAATGTAAACTGGGCGGTTAAAAAAATTCATTGTTTTTTTAAAAGCAAAAACATGTAGGATACAAACCTAAAAAATTCAAAGTGCTATCTAAAATAATAATAATGATAATAATAATAATAATAATAATAATAATAATAATATTTATTGCCCAACATCCAGCAATTAAAGGACAACAATTATATGAGTGTAGTACAACAGCAAATATAACAAGTACATAAATTCTTAAATACTAATACATAAACAAAAATAATAACAATAATAATAAAGAAACAAAAACTACAACTATAACTGCTTCCTAAAGCTACCAACTGTGTCATTGAATATATATTCATACAGAGTATTCCCTAATCGCGACATATTGTAAAACGGCGAATGTAGGAGAGTATTCGCCCGTGGAGTCGGCATAGTAAAAGTCACCGAGAAACGTGAAGATGCTCTAGGGACAAAGAAGTTAAGGCAAGATAATAATATAGGGTTATCAATTTTATTGTTCACAAGCTTCCAGACAAACCGTGCAGCATATAAGTCTCTGCGTGCAGCAAGAGACCGCATGTCATGACTCTGCAGAAGATGATGGTAGTCAGTGCCACGAGAAATAGAAGTGATCAAATTTTTGCGAGAGACCCCCAATGATACATATTCAATGATAAAAGTAAGCAATCATATTCCTTTTGTTGTTAAATTAATTCCTGTTCTTCATAGGATGCATTAATAATGGGAGTGAGAAAACGTATAAAACGTGTACAATATGATTCTACTAACAAGAAAAACGCACCATTATCGAACATTTATCATAAATATGATGAAAATGTGGCAGATGATTATGTGGGACTCTACAACAGACATATCAATCACTACCTTGATAATTGCTGACTACCTGAATCCGGATGATCCTGACTTCTATACGGGTCATTGTTTTCGCCAGAGCTAAGCCACTAATGCGGCAAGTTCTGAAGCCAATATTTTTAAAATTAAAAGACATAGGTGTCGGCGATCAATTTGTGTCGGGGAGGGGGGGGGGGCATTGAAGAAGGCCTCTTAAATAAAACTGAAGCTGCACAACATTTTTTGGGACCCAGGCAAGTGGTGTCACTCCGGGGACATCATACAGTATCCATCATTTCAATGAAGTTAAAACACTGGCTGTGCTTGCAGAAAACCAAATCATTCAGTGCTACCACTGCTGTTGAAAACAGCACTGAAACTATCCTAAAAAAAGCTGGGTGCATCTGGAGTCAACATCCAGCAATGTTCTAATTTTACTGTTAATGCAATCATTGGCGTTGAATATTGTATTAGTTTAATAGAAGGTATTTATTTATTGTCCTAAAATGTTTGGTGTTCTACCAAAATTCATCTTATTTATACTATTTACCACTTACTAGCTACATAGTGATGTATTTCTTGTTGCCTGTTATAAACAAATTGCAATTATTTAACAAATTTGGATGGCTTTCGAGTATAAAGAGCCGATTTGGTATTCGGTTGCTAAATGGCTCTCTTTACACACTAAATACATAAATAACTATTTTCAACCTGACTGAAATATATGCTAGTATTTTACAAATTATTAATTTGGGTATGTTTGTCAAACATTTTGCTGGCAACAGCTCATCCTATACACTACAATTTGCTGAATTTGCGCCTTAAATTTGACTTCAGAATAAAAGGGGCGAACTCATATAACACTTTTACGTAATCTTAATGAGCGCTAATCTAATATTCAGAAGGCTGTCCTATACATGAGATACTTTACACATTAAGCATAGTAATATGCAAATGTGTACCTGGTATGATCTGGTTAAAAATGCCGTCTCTTTAGCGGAGTGTTTAATATCTCGCCATGTTTGCGAGAGGAACGTGTAGAGCGTAGTGCGCGCCACAGCACCCGTCTTCTATACACATGCATGTAACAAATACATGTGTATATAAGTTTAAGTAAGTATATACTCTGTGCGACGGTGATCCTTGCAAACCAGTGTTCATGTAACGCGTACTGCGCGAACAACTGTTGCCGTTTAAAAAAAAAGAAAAGAAAAAGAATCAAGAAGGCATTCGTTCCAGTATCTACAACTATCTATTTTATGCGAAGCTCGTAAAAAAATCCAGTTAGCGAACACAGGCAAGTGACATCGGGATAGAGTATATTTAATAAGAATAATATAATCCAGCGTGTGTGTATATGTGGATTTTCGATGAAGAAGTGTGTGTGCACACATAGATAGCCTTGTATGATGCCTTTGGAGAGACACATACTTACGAACGGGAGGTGTCCGCTTGTTTTCCATCAGAGACAGTAAGTCTGCAGAAGCAAGTATCAGTCGTTACCAAAGCAGCTCGCGCGGTGTACAGGTCGAGATACTATTTACAAGAATAAATAAACGAATCCAACAAATAAATATACACACTTATCACCATTCAGGCTAACACAAGACCGTGTTTCTTTTAAAACTTTTAACATTCTTTTTTTGCACCGTTCAACTGAGTTTTAGTTTTGGTAGATAGATGCAAAGTGTACTATTCAAATTCTATCGTTTTCGTAGATCTGTTCGTTTTTCTTGATACACAATAAAAAGTGACAAAAGTGCGTGTGGGTGGATTTCCTAATTTGCGGCAGCCGACTTCACTAAAGCTACTATACACACTCCATAGGGATTCCAAGTGTGATATGACTAAAGTGTATCTGTGCACGTTATTCTTTTTTCTGCTACTCCTGCAACGAAGACCGCCTGGATTTCTGTTATTGTTGCGATGTAGTTCTCATTCTCGCTCTGTTTGCGGATAAAAGGACCTAGTACAAACATAAAGTTAAAAAGCAAAAGAATACGACTGGATAAATCTTGTTCGTTCCTGACTTGTATCTACCGCTGCTTCTCCTTGATCTTTTGATTGTTTTTGTTATATTTTTTATTACTTGTTATCTTCGAAGTTTCGACAGAAGTCATCGATTTCTTCTCAAAGGATTTTTCGTACCACTGGGGGATACATAAGGTAATGCTTTTTAAATACGTTTATATTAAATATGTTCGATTTTCCAAAATTACACATGTTTGTTATTGTTTATTAATATTTCTTATTCTCTGAAGTATTTTGTTTACTTCACTTATCGAACTTTTAGAACTCTAACCTATTATCATGAACTGGAAGCGATCGTTTATTTTGTTCTCTAATACATATATCCCACGATACAATAGAAATAAAATAATATTAATTTATTAACTTGGTCGCTTCTTTCTTTTTATGAGAACTATCGTTGATATGAAATACCTAAGTAAGCGAAATGCAGCACTATTTCATCGCCAAAAGTTTTTAAAAAGGTGTCATGAATGTGGATATCAAACAAATTTATTTTGCATTACAATACCGTGCATGATTTTCATCCTCTCTATACTTTAGGGAATAAAATGCCATAATACTTGTTTTAAATTAAAATATTTCGACAAACAAATAGAAATGCTGAAGAGGCCACTGTGTGGTGAAACAATTGTTCAATTTTTAGTTATTAAAGTGTAGTTCAACAAATCTGTTTTGTTTTATTTACGTTTGTAATATGGAACTACATCAAGTAAAACCCGAATCTATTTTATTTTTGAAACAAATTGTCACCATTAGAAATAAAAACAGATTGGACCAAGGGTTTTTGCCAAGCACTTTACTAATATCGCTATTGTTTAACTGTTTACTATTCTTATCGGTGTATGGGATTAATGGAAATAGCATATTCGATTGGGTATATAACCCCAATCTAATATTATTTTTAATAGTGTGATAAAGACCAATATATTATGGAATTTGATGATTTTACTAACAAAAATGTTGAAACCTATTATTATGACCTGCAAGCATTTTCTTATTCCTGGAATTCTTTATTTGTTCTTTAGTAAATAAATTCTATTCTACAATAAAAATAACATAACAAAAATCTACTAAATGAAATCGAATTTAATTTGAGCTACTCCGTTGAACATTCAAATCTATAAGATTACATAGCTAGAAAAACTTATATTTTGAATATTCCTCAAAATTATTAAAAATATATAATTTGCCAAAATTATTGGTGACTTACGTTGATGCTTCCTCTCATTCGCCCTGGAGTAATCAAATCAAAAGCAATAAGTGAGAGAGTACCAGGAATGTTTTATTTAGTATTAAAAATTGAAAAAGCCAATAAATGAGTACTTTTGACAAATCGAAGTGAACTACATAGGCTATTGCATGTTATTTAGACTCGGTTGAAATTTTGACATAATTCTTTCAGCAAAAACTTATTCTTAAAGTTACGTATCTCATATACTTTAGGAAGAATAAATGGTACTAAAATTGAAAATATTACGAAAGAAGGCTTAGATAAATACGATGCGAGAAATTATTGCTTTAATTAGTTTGTTGAACCAAAATTATGAGCATTAGGAAAAGGAGAATGTAGTGGAATTTGAATTTCAACCAATCTAACGTACGTTGAGAAAAATTTATATGCTAGCAATTTTTATATATAAAATGTTGTGAGCAGAGAAAATCTACAGGTTTAAGCAAATTATATCCGTTTTATATGCAGGTATTTTTATTGTTTGAATCTGTAGTATTACTCAAATATGTTTACGCGACAGCTTTTTAACTTTTTATACTCAATCCAGTCAAGGGGAAACATATTTCACATCACAAAATACAATTTGAAAATGTTCACATCTCTCGTATCAGATATCAGGGTTTTTTTACCTGAAAACTTTTGATAGCATCCAATTTTTCATGACATTTAATGTTTCTTTGATATGACATACTTGTTTATATATTTTTAATAGGAACTATAGTAGACCACGAGGCATTAAATTCTATACCGTATGTGTCAATTTTCATTAGGTATAGGGATTCAATGTTTACGTGCGATTTATACGTATACAAGTAATACGTGTTAACGTGGCACCCCTACTGTCCGTCACCAATCCCGGCAATAATCGACATCACAACGATTTTCTCCGATCCTCCCACTTCTCTCCACCAGATTTTACAATCAATGTTTAGCTGCGAACACGTTGCGATCTAGTCTGCAATAAAAGCCGTCTTATTATTGGAACGGGAAACATCAAATGGCCGCCGCGATCTCCTGATCTAGTAGTTTATTATTATTTTCAGAATCCTTTTTTGTTTACCTTATTTTTAATTTTATTAGAATTACGCTTTTGTTTGTGTCATGCAGCGTGAACTCAGCTTAATAATTCTCTGCATTTACTGAAAGGAAAAAGAAAAACAAATCCTTGCAACTCGTAAATATTATTTCTGAACGCATTACAAACACCCAAGCCGGTGGTCGAATAGTTACTGCTAACCACGCTAACTTGTATTTACGAGCATGCATCGGTCGTGCTGGCATTGGAAAGGAAAGAAGGGGTACTATGTTGCCACGTACTGTATGGATTAATCGCCTATGGCTAATGAAAATTGATACATGCTGTATATGGAGAGCTTTTCAATATAGTTATATATTCTGTTTCATGGATTGCTAATTATTTACTATTTTTAAGTATAATATATTATTTTCAAAATTAATAATATTAATCAAATTTTAATAATATATACATCTACAAATCTTCTGCTTTACGGGAAGCATATGAATTATTATTCTTTAGCTGATTTAAGTAGAAGAAAGTACCTATAGTTTTTGTACCGGAAGGTATCATTTTCTATTGTAACACATACACACGTAAAAGCATAATATATGTATAAGAAACCATTATTGTTTACAATATATCTTCAAGCAATTCTTTTTCTTTAATATTTTTAATTGAAAACTATAATTTACAAGTGAAAATTCACTTTATTTGTGGTAATCATAAGCTTATTTATTATTTTCGAATCTAGAAGCATAACACGTATGATGATATCAGCATATTCATAGCCTTTACCTGCCAAATTAAAAAATATACATAATATCTGGTCACTAAACATGTAGCAAAAATTAAGGGGCTCATTCCATAGACTATTTTAAGATTTGTTTGTGCTTGGACGATTTTCAGAAATGTGCTTCACTTCGAAAATTCATTGCGAGAAATATTTGGGTATTTTTTAAATCATCAATTAATTTGTAGTCAGTTTGAAAACACCATTAGTTTAACCCGTGTTGATTAGTTTCCTTTATAACTAACTTACTATAAACGTTGTCGAATGCGATTGCGTCTCGGGTTTTTATTTGATAATTAAACATTAAGTTAGATTTCATGTAATATCGGATACTTGATGGGTGTAATGGAATAAGAAGCTGCCCTGGTGTTCTTGAAACCTTTCAACTTTCAATGATAATAATATTACATGTAAGAGCAAGTAGTTAAGTATTGTTTTCCTTTCGAAAATCTTATATCGCCGAGTATCTTCCGGACATAGCATTTTTACGAAGATAGTCTAAATACAAAAAAAGCTTAAATTGACCGCACAAATGACTTCCTGAAGTTTCGACGCATATTTAATAAACATCCTATATACCTCTTCGGATTCTACTGTCCGAAAATTAACGCGTTTGATTAACATGAGCTTAAGGAAAAGCGGTGTAATTTAATTATTTAAAAAATATCATGATAGCAGTGTTTTATAGTACTACCCTGTAATTGAATAAATAATAGGTAAAATTTGATGACCCTACTACATGCTTCTATACCAAAAGCTGTCTAAAAGGTACCTACTATAAATGTGGATTTCAAACACTCTAAAGAAAAAATATTTCAAAATAACTTGTAAGATCAAATAAATAGGTACTGTTTTAGTTGTTGGAATAATCATTATAGTCGCCGAAGTTAATACAAATAAGTAAATATCATCGCGAGATTTCTCATGTTTTCTAAAAGTATAGTTTGTTAAAGCTCAAAATTGCAATTTAAAGTACCACGCAATTGTTGAAAACTGATACCAGGTAAACGTTGGTTTTCTATTATTTTGTACATAAATACATAATCTATAAGAAAGAATATATTGAAAGATAATAACAATAAAAACAATATTTAAAATGAAAAATATTAAATTGTTAATCAATTTTATCTCTTGGTTTACCGTACACCGAAAGATAAGAAGGTGTGGGATGAAGTAAGTATATCTCAGAGGTTACACTCTTTATATTCAAACAAGCATTATACATACTTTCAGTTTGGATGTGTTTTATAATTATTGCACATATAATTAAATTATCTATTATCTCCTTCCTATAAAATGACTTCCATTCCAAAAAGGTCTAACTGTAATGGTTGAATAATTATTTATGAGAATACATAAAACAAATTCTCTTCCCAATATAATACATCTTTATGTAAGTGTTATTGTTAATTAACCTATAATATTCTATATAAACGGCTGTAAGACGATAATCAAATTCATTTAAGAATTCTAGTACGAAATGATAAGAAACTGTGGAAGCTGTTTGTATTCTAGTCATTCTTTTGAAGAAATTATCACAAATTAATTATTATTGCATTTATACAATAGCATCAACATATTATTATATATACCTTAGAGTAAGTACCTAAGATATATAGAGAGAGCATAATGTCGCTTTATAGACAAATAAACGGATGCCAGTTGGGGTACGGGCAGGGTAGAAATGGTTCAACCTTGGCGGGTTGCATACCGTTAAGTGTTCACATGTAATAAAATTTATTAAATAATTAAATTCGAATATTATTATTTTTTAAGCTGTTTTTAGTTAAATTTACTCCTCTAATAATTATACTTTGAAAAAACAAATTATAGATTTTTTTGAAAATAAATATTTGCTAGTGCCCACGAGTTACTCGTAAACTTTCAATACATAACTGAAGTAAAAATGTTATTTAAAGTTGCCTTTCAAAACAATTAATAGTTCTGCAAGCATAGAAATGTGTGTCATTCAACTGTAATATTCACTTAATATGTACTCTATGTAAGACTGAAATTAAAAATTATAAATGTGTGTACATACTTAGGTTAGCAATAGTATAAACAACTTACACATCAACAAATTTATATACATATATATTTATTAGTAATATATCTACATACTTCAACCTCTAACTAGTGGCTTGAATTTACATATATGAAGTTCTATTTTATGATTTCATTTACAATATAATAATATATAAAATCTTTTCGTCAAGTTCTTATGGCTCTCTTGATGGAAGGTTTGATTCACTCTCACTCACTGCTACAAATATTTAATAAACATATCCACCATAACCAAAGAAAATGATGCACTTGCTTCACAATTCATGTTTGTATAGCACTTCACTAAGATATATAGTAGTTAGAGTATGTTTATAATGGCAATTCTTCCCAAAATGAGACCAAAGTATACTACTTTCCTTTGGAACCCAATTTAACCTATCTGTTTTCTTTAACCGCAGATTTCTTTTAATGGGCTCTTTTTGTATCCTATAATCAACAATTTTCAATGTTAAAAGATTTATGTTCATCAAATTTTGGATGAAATTAATAACTTTATGTACCTACCTACAATCGTGGAAAGATAATTTTCCTTTTGTATGCCTCTAATTGCCTTGCACTCTTTCTAATCCAATTCGTGCAATGAAAAACGGCACATCGACCCATATTAAATACTAAGTACTAAATTAAAGATAAAACAGCTAAATCCTCAGTAAAAAATGAAATGGGAAAAATGGAAATTCTTAACCTTAAACTAATTAACAACAAATGATAGTATTGAGATATTAAATAAAAAAATAAATGTTATATGAACATAATAAGTTTGTAATTCACGATAATAAAGAATAAAATACAAAATATATATTACACAAATAATTAGCTGATGGTTCCACCAATGGCGGATGTAAACATACCCCTCTCGGCATCACTTTTTGTGGACAATGCACTCTCCTTCTCTTCTATCCTCCTTGATATATACCTTATTACAGCAGGCCTAGTAATCATTTGTGCACAACATTTGCCTCATAGTCTTCCTTTCTTAAAAATGAACGCAGTCATTGTATCGTATTGATTCAATCTTTTTGTTAAACTTATAAAACTAACAAAAAATCTAAAGGTTAATTCTGTTAACAGAATAAGAATAATTTAATAATAAGATAGCAAATACAACATCCATATCCAGATTATTTTATTAATTGAAAATAAAGTGTGGGGAAATCTAGCAAAAACATAACTTTTAATGAAAGAAAATATAACTTACTGTAAAATTAAAACATACATTCTCTGGTTAAGTTCATAAATTTATGGTAATTAAAATCAAATATGTCTAAAATATAGTTAAGGTTAGTTCACGAGTTTTAAGTGCGGCATAAGCTATGCAATGTTGAAGACTAGAAATGGTTTGTGTATGCAATTCTGTTAAAGAAAGTCATAGAATTTCTGCTATTGAATCTAGATGTACGAAATTGCAATTTCTCAAAAAACAATGAATTATCCTTCAATTTGAATAAATAGTTAACAGCAACAAGTTTTTGACTATTATGTAACGATAAAAAATAAATTCTTGAAGAAAGTAATTACAAGTTTCATCATATTGATGATGATGGATACTGACCACACTAAATATAATGAAAATATCATTTCTGTACACTTTTTAGTATACAGTCATCTTCATTATACTGGCGCGTTCACGCACCACTGCAATACTAAATTTTAAAGTACACTCGACAAACGTTTCCTATGAAATGTAAGGCGTGAGGATCCCCCGACACTGCGTTGCTCTCCCACCACTGTTAGCAAGCAGGCATCGCTGCATATTATAAGGTCATCTTCTGCATGGGATAGAAGTGTAAACCGAAATTAAAATTTGACGACTACGGTATATGAAATGTTAGCCAACTTGCAAAAGAGAGAATACGCTAAAAGTAAAGCAGTAAGTGTGTACTATCATTAGACATTAAAAATCACTCTGTATATCTTTATTAAAAAATGGAACTAATACATATATTTATCATCCTGTATACAACCGTTTAAGTTAGGTAAGTGTACGTATTCCGTAATGCTATCTGGCATTCCCTTAAAATAGGGACAGCCCTTAGCTGTAAATATTAACTAATCGATTATTTTATTTAGTGGTGTAATAAAATGCAATCAAGTTTCTTCATAAATACTAAACTACTAAAATTTATTCTTTAATGTATAGTTAGTTCGGAATTTTCTTAATTCCTTTTAGATATACCGGTTTTGGACAAGAAAATCAATATATCTTATCAAAAGTATTCAAAACGCTTTCGTAAATCAGTTTTTTTTGCCTATTTTATTTGCAAAATACTGCAGAAAGGTTGACATACAGCCAATAAAATGTGGTAGAACAAGTCTTGATGTATAACAGGATTAAAATGTCTAGAACGTATAGTTATTTTATAATTTGTTTACTTAAGTGTTTGAGTTTATAGCTTGGACATACAAAGTTGCAATACGAGTACATATTTATATGTATAATGATGTGTGATTATATAAAATAATGATAAATTTCTTATTATAGATTAATAGAAGTATGTAAGCCAAATAAATTTACATATAAGAATACTAATGCATCTTCTATTTTACATATTTTGTTGTAGGTTTATACACAGGTACATATATTCTAGAATGATCTAATTAATTTTTGATTTTTATGTTTTATACACAGCACTTTATAAATAGAACTCTGTGGCCAAGTCAAACTAGACAAAATGCATTAGATAATATCAGATGAACTTTTTTTTAAAAAAATAGTACAATAATAACATTATTATCATAATATATTTTAGAAAGTAGTAGGGATATCTCTAACTAATGAGTAATGACTTCCAAAAGTCCATCAGTAACATCTTGAAGACTACTAAATTAAAGTTATTTAACTTCTACAATGGCAGCTTAAGCAATTTAAAATAAAATTCCACTTTAAAAGTACTTTGATCCAACTTCAAACTCTATTTGTATGTAATTGATTGGCATTTAGAATAAAAAAAATAAAAAGAACTAAGGAAGTGATTAAGATGAACAGCACTGAATAAAACTAAGAGAAAAGTTTTACTTCCGGTCCGCATTTTGAAATTTCTTTTATACAAAAATTATTCCAAATCCAGCTCTAAATACTGTTGCACTGATAAATCTATATGGAATGCATTACTTACGAGATATTCGGAAAAAATCGTTGTTCGATAAGAGTAAAAATGTTACTTTCGGTCCAAATTTTGAAAATTATTTTTTTAGACAAAAATTATTGAAAATTAAGCATTATATATTTTGATACTTATAATGTATCTATATAGAAAGTATGACTTGCGAAATATTCGCAAAAAGCTGATTTTCGATAAGAATTTCGAAAAGCTTTTTTAATGAAATTTTCTCAAATTCTGTTTGGAGTACATTTGAATTCTTTATGAATTTGTGTAAACTTAGTAGTTGAAGAAATATGGGTAAAATTCGATTTTATCAGAGAAGTAAACTACTACTTTCGGTCTACCGATATTACTGAAAATCTATTCAGATTTCAATATACCGATGGGTCCAGCCCGCGACGGGCCATACATAGGCAACAATATACATATGGAACGTGCTATGTGGCAACGTGTGTACGATACCACTCCGCGTGCTCCTATTTTGAGTGACTTTCTTAAAATTTGAATATATTTTGTAGAATTATTGATTTTTTACTTTTATCTTTTAGAAAACGTTATTGTTTTTTTATTACTTAAAATTACTTTTCCGCAGCAGCTAAGAATACAATAATAGTAATAAATTGGACCTTATTATGTCTGAAACAAATGGGCAAATTACGTATACAGAACGAATATGCAAACGACTATATCCTTGCGCGGTTTAAGTCTTACTAAATTCTTAACTGCAATGTGCTGCTGCTGCGGGTAGAGGGGTTTCGGTGGGGGTTTCGGTGTTGCCACTCATTGCTGACTATGGCCCGTTCCGAGCTGGACCTATCGGTATGTACTCGTAAATATAAATTTGGAATTGATGGCTTTAGCTGTTTTAGCGCTATCCTGGTCACACACGCACACGCAGAGAGAGAGAGAGAGAGAGAGAGAGCGGGAGGCCGGGAGGCTGGGAGGGAGGAAGGGGGAGAGCGAGAGAGAGAGAGAGATTTTTAAAAACCACATGAGTATACATTGTTTTCTTATATGCGGATGTTGGTTTCTACCTTATAAAACAAGATAGAGCATTGGCCTTCTCCATACGTGATGAGCGTGGGCTGATGCCAGCAAGTAAGTGGATTGAATTTGAATGCACAGAGAATGCAGCTGTGATGGCTGGTGAGTACGTTTGGTGGAGCAATTATATAGACAAGACTGATTCCTTTATTATCAATGATATGCTCAGTATCTGGGAGTATATCACCGACAATAAACGAATCAGTCTTGTCTATGTAATTATTCCACCTAAACCTACTCACCAGCCGCGATTGGAATGCAGTCATTTCAATTTACAACTTGTTCTAGTTGATAATTTAAAAATCTATAAAACTGCTGCTTATCCATCAGGATAATAAGCTTGGGTTGCATCAGCAAACTGACGAACTGCAGTAACTACTTGTTTTCATGCCTTTCATCAAATAAAGAACAGTGCGTGTTTGGATGCTGCAAGACTAATATATTTCGGCCGCTGTCAGAGTAGAGTTACATATGAGATTCTTCTGCTGGACAAAGCAGTTGGAGCGGAGAGTACCTGCCGTCAACAGACGGAGGTGGAGGTTGTTCCAATGGTAGCCTTACAACTAATTCGAACGAGGAATATTCAATCGATTAATCCATATTCAAAAACCCGAGGCATACTATTTTTCATAATATCGAACGAAGGCTGACATCCGAAATCATATACTGCCACCAGAAATTCTTTTTTCTAGGGAGGGATAGAATTAGCGTACTTACATCTCATCTAACTTCGAAATATATATAAAAAAAATTTTTTTTTCGTATATGTACCTATACTTGCGTGATTTAATAGTGTGAGGGCGCTTACTCTCCAAGAATTACTAGTACATTGTATTATATCCATATACACTTTTTTCTATTGTCTAATTTTCGCATTATGTTGGTTCGCTTTTCTTGGTTTTATATGTATTATGACAGTTTGAAATATTTTACTTGCTTTTTTTACATTACTTTAGATGCATTGTATCTTGCTTGTTGAAAATAAAACTGTCTTTTTATCTATGAATAGAAATGACTGAATAACAATATGAAACATCATAATAAACCATTTAAGTATGAAATTAGTAGAAGGGACAATAGAGGGAAGACAGTTGAGTTTTTAGGTAATCTTTAGCGAATGAAGACGAAAGAGTAACCCGGGGAAATAAAATAGGGCGACAAAAAATGAAATAGGAAGAATAGCTGATCGAACTGTAGAGAAACGAAAAATTGATTTAAACGCTTTTAGAACATTAGCAGAGCAGTGAGAAGGGTATATGTCGACTTTTGGAATGCGTTCTATTTTGAGTTAAAGATATAGCAATCTAGAAAAATTGCACTCATACTTCGTTAAACTAAAGGAGGTACAATACAATAATATAAATTACATTATTTAATCGTATTATGTTCGTTATCGTTGAAAAAATCATGAACTAAACTAAAAAGAAAAAATTAAAATATTTTTTGTAGACCCTAGATAGAACTGATGTGGACATTTAGAACCTTGGAAACATAAGGGTTTAGTTTAAATTTCCTGCGCTTTTTTATATTATTGCCTTGTGGTATTTTGTATAAATTCATAAATTTAACTGGCATTAATATTAAATAAATGTAAATGTATGAAAGGATGAAGTGTTTGTTTCAACAATATTCAGTATTTATAATAAAATAGCTGTATAAAGCAAAACAATGTATTTTTAAAGATATGGTGATGAAAATTCAATATTTTTGTCGCCTTTGAACAATCGCTATTGATCAATTCTTGTTAGATAATGTAATACGATAATAATCAACCGGATGACGTCTACACAAACGATTTCTGAACGTTCACCACTTAGAGCATTGATAGGCTTCTACGTACTTTCTTCATCTTGTTGGATTCCAAACTGAAATAGTTTTCTCAACCAAAACTGGTAGAGAAGAATTAAAAAAGTGCTTTCGAAAGAAAAATAAACTAATTAGATACTAACGCGTACGTACGTGTTTAAATGTTTCTAAGAATTAATATAAATTTCATTAGTAGAATGAGTTGCAAACTTAATATTCTTTTTTTCAAAATTAACTGTTAATATAATTAAATACTCATTATATACATACATACATATACGTATGTACATATACCACGCATTTGTGGGATTTATACATATTCTACTATAAATATTTAACACGTTTCATAAACATTTCTTTAGAACCAACGTGTAATTCATTCTTCACCCAGAATTATATTATGCAAATATGAGAACCTATCAAAATAAAAGAGTAAAGTGAACATTATCAGAATATAAAAGAGTTTTTACGGGCATCACCCGTATTTATATTTGATATATTTTCAGAATAACATCTCTGGAAAATATATACATAACTGATATACTGTACCAAGAATAAAGTCTGAAAAAGTAATTTTTACTTGCATTTTGCAGTTATGGTTTCTATTAAAGAATATAAAAATTTTAAATTATTTATTTTATAGCAAAAAGCTAGTGGATGCCAACCAAGTTTTTAATAGTAACTTAATAATGTTGTCTAATGGAAATTTTATATAACAATATATGGAGGGTTATTATATTGATTACAATGATGAACTGATGATCCTAAAAAGTAAATTTTTTAGAAATACATTTTTTGCTATTAATGGTGGTACTTTAAACATCTCAAACCTGAAAACTCTAAATGTCACTGTAATATTATGTGTTTAGAACCTGCTGATAGACTTGAAACATATTGTGTTATAAAGCAATTTCTAAGAAAAATGCGACTGGCATTGAAGAAATGCTTTGAAATTTTAAAGCATGTGGATGAATATTTTACTTTGGATCTATATCAACTAGTGAATGTCTCATTTCCGTATGGAAAATTCCCTCTGCTCTGAAAACAGCAGACATTGTTCCTGTTTTCATGAAGAAAGACAAAACTTCTATAGCTAATAATAAACCTATACCATTACTCTCTGTATTCAGCAAAATATTAGTAAAAATATTGTATGCCAGCCTAATATATTTTTCAATACTTTTTCAATTCTAAATCGCAGTCCGTTTACACCAATATTATACCAAATTGAGCCCTAAATACTATACCTATTTTAATAAATCTGAATAGAATGCACAATTTGTTAGATATTTGCAAAAAATTGCTATTTGATAAGAGTAGAGGTATTAGTTTCGGTTTGTACTTTAAAATTTCTTCTATACAAAACCTGTTTCCAATCTTGCTCTAAATATTTTTGTACTTATAATCAATATGTATAGAATGAATCATTTGCGAGATATTCCCAAAAAAAAACTCCAATTTGATAAGAGTAAAAGTGTTATTTTCGGTCCGAATTTTGATTTTTGTTGTATATAAAAATTGTTCCAACTCGAGCTCTAAATACTTTTGTACTCAAGGTTAATTTAATGTAGAAAGCATAATTTAAGCAATTTTCAAAAAACTGTTTTTTTATAAAATCCTTATAATCCACGTTTTAGTACTTTTGTATTCTTTAGCTTTAGTCGTTTGACCGCTGTCATGGTCACACACATACACACACACAGACACACACACAGAGAGAGAGGGGAGAAAGAGAGAGGGGAGGGAGAGAGAGAGATGTCTAAAGTGGAGGGGGATGTTTACACAAAACACTTTTTCGGTATCATTATATTCACGATTTCGCCTCTTGTTTACTTGATGCTGTTTGTTGATGACACGTCACTGGCGGCAGCTAATGTTATGACTTGGCACTTCTAGCCAGTTAATGTGTTTAATCTATGATAGAATGGTATGAGGGTAATGGATTCATTTAGAATGAGTAAAAACTTAAGAGATGATTATTATTTTTAAATACTGTCACGAAATTTCTAGACTGTCATGTTGACAACGGCTTGACTTTGCCAGGTCACGCCTGTCTATCACATATATGCACCGTTTCCTGTTCGTAGGTTGAGGATGTGTGGCGGTTTGCATATTAAAAATTACTCTAATATCTTACATACGTTATGGTTTGATGTTCTGGGATCACTTTTCTGTGGTTTCTAGAGCTTTTATAATTTTGTAAATGAAATTAATAGTGTTTTTTGATATAGGTAGTTTTATCAATACTAACTTGTTTTCTCTTCCATCGCTATTTTTACTTTCTTATACGTAGTATAAGGAAGTATTGTGATGATGAAAATTTTCGACCTCGAGATTTTTGCAAATGTCCACGTTTTGAAGTCCCCTGATACCGAAAAACTGGTTTTTAAAAAATGTCTGTGTGTGTGTGTGTGTGTGTGTGTCTGTGTGTCTGTGTGTGTGTGTGTGACCACGATAGCGGTCAAACCGCTGTAGGTATCAATTCCAAATTTTGTATTTATGTGTATAATCTCCCTCTTGAGATCTGATTAGTTTTTCAGTAAAATCGGTAGACCGGAAGTAGCAGTTTACTTCAGCGAAAAAATCGAATTTTCCCAATATTTCGTCAACTACTAAATTTAAACAAATTTATAGAGAATTCATATATACTTAAAATTAAAATTGAAAATAATTTTATTTAAAAAGTTTTTCGAAATTCCTACCGGAAGTAGGTCTTTTACTCTTATCGAAAATCAGTTTTTTGCGAATATTTCGCAAATCATGCTTTTTAGACAAGTACGTTACGGGTATAAAAGTATTTAAAACATAATTTTCAATATCTTTTGTATAAAAAAAATTTCTGAATTCAGACCGGAAGTGCCACTTTTACTCTTATCGAATAGCGATTTTTTGCAAATATGTCGTTAGTTATGCATTCTATATATATTTATCAAGAGAACAAAAGTATTTAAAACTAGATTTGCAATATTTTTTGTATATATGAAATTTTAAAATTCTGACCGGAAGTAGCACTTTTACTCTTATCGAGGAGCACGTTTTTGATAATATCTTACAAAGTATGCATTCTATAGAGATTTATTAAGAGAATAGGGGTACTTAGAATAGGATTTTGAATAATTTTTGCAAAAAAAAATTCTTAAAATTCTATAATTTGAAACGCTTATACGTATAAGAAAGTCGTGTGGTGGCCACACCTCATTTTTTTATGAGTATTGTTTATTCACTTTTAGCAACAAAATATAATATAATAAATTTCATGACACGCAGTATGGAAATGTCATCCGTTTGTCAGTATTCCGTGATATAGACTAACGTTATTTGAATCCTTTTACTTTCTTATACGTAGTATAAGGAAGTATTGTGATGATGAAAATTTTCGACCTCGAGATTTTTGCAGATGTCCACGTTTTGAAGTCCCCTGATACCAAAAAAGTGGTTTTTAAAAATGTCTGTGTGTGTGTCTGTGTGTGACCACGATAGCGGTCAAACCGCTGTAGATATCTATTCCAAATTTTGTATTTACGTATATAATCTCCCTCTTGAGATCTGATTAGGTGTTCAGTAAAATCGGTAGACCGGAAGTAGTAGTTTACTTCAGTGAAAAAATCGAATTTTGCAAATATTTCGTCAATTACTAAGTTTAAACAAATTTATAAAGAATTCATATGTACTTAAAATTAAGTTAGAGACAAATTGGCTTAAAAAAGTTTCTCGAAATTCCAACCGCAAGTAGGTCCTTTACTCTTATCGAAAATCAGTTTTTTGCGAATATCTCGCAAGTTATGCTTTTTAGACAAGTACGTTATGAGTACAAAAGTATTTAGAACATAATTTTCAATATCTTTTGTATAAAGAAAAATTCAAAATTCAGACCGGAAGTACCACTTTTACTCTTTTCGAATAGCGATTTTTTGCAAATATGTCGTAAGTTATGCATTCTATATATATTTATCAAGAGCACAAAAGTATTTAGAACTGGATTTGCAATATTTTTTGAATATATGAAATTTCAAAATTCGGACCGGAAGTAGCACTTTTACTATTAGCGAGTAGCACTTTTTTGATAATATCTTGCAAAGTATGCATTCTATAGCGATTTATTAAGAGAATGAAAGTACTTAGGATAGGATTTTGAATAAGTTTTGTATAAAAAAATTCTTAAAATTGTATAGTTTGAAACGCTCATACGTATATGAAAGTCGTGTGGTGGCCACACCTCATTTTTTTATGTATGGTAAAATTTTTATTAAGAAGCCAATTTCATTAAAAAACTGTGTTTCTTTGGTAATATTTATACAAATTTATACAAACAAAAAAGTAGTTTATGAATCATTATTATTCTGGTGTCAGAGTATTTGCGCTGATAGCATAGAGTACAAAAGTAACACTTTATTATCTTAAGTGATATTATTAATTTCATTATCCCATTTTTTTCTATATAGCTCCACAATGTCCATATTGGAAGATTCATAATAATATAGGTTATTATTATTAATAATGCAGTCTTAAAGTAGTGGGAAGCTACCACTGTTATAATAATAAAGCACATAGGTATCAACTTCTAATTTCCAGATATGGCAGAATATGTCTCATATTGGTACATTATGTGAGATGATTAATTAATTAATCATGCCATATAATGTACAATTTTATTACAATATTGACAATGGATGTAAACTCGTTATATGTATCCATCATCTGTGAACGTGGGAATCTCCAACGCATGCGTTTCAGCTTGTATTGGTTAATAAATGATGGACATATACCGGACGCAAATTACCCACGCCAAGATGAACTTATATTTATTTCAATGGATTTAGCTATTAAAATCATTGTGTTTATAAGAAAATTCGGTATTACAAAATAAACTTTCTAAGTATGTCAATAAACATCTTCGTTAATTTTGGAGTTATCCTTTTCTGAAAATTTATTAGCCAAATATTTACCTAGAATTTCTAAATAAAAAAAAAGAACCACTTAGGAAGTAAATATTATTGTGACTACATTTTCGCGAAAAGCGCATCCAAATTTCTTTCCAAGATATTTATTTTAAAGTAAATTATGGGCTATATGCGACCCGGCCGAATACATTTTACATTTCAACCGGCGGCGATTCTTTTTTTTGCCCCCGTTAACACGAAAGAATCTCACTCATTTACGTTGGTATGCATAATATGCATTACTAATTTGTGACTCCTGCATTAACTAGTCCGAAATTTCACTGTTAAAGATGGCTTATGATTCAATTGAGACAGTGAGTAATACTTTAGTCACACTACAATTTATATTATTGCATATTTTATGTCTGAAAGATGATAGTCGAGATTAAAGGTAATTAGTATATAAAAGTTATACGTTAGATAAATATTTCTTTTAAATTGATGACCATGATTTATATTATAAATGTTAATTAAAGGTCAAGGTATTTAGTGATTTTCTTCTTATCTATTATAAATGTGCACGTCATTTTTCATATAGATATATTTATTTTTTCAAACCATATATGTATGTTGTATCAATAGTTTTGAAAATATTTATATAATAAAAGTTACTTCGCTTTTGGAAACCCAACACCAAACAAAATCAACCAAAGCCGAACTTATATATGTATTATAGAGTTAATTTAACAGTATTTCAAGTATAAAAATGTTTAACATAAAACCATATGGAATTTAGATATATAGGTACTTATTTCATATTTAAATTTGCAATTTAAAATTTACTCCTTAAGATTTTGTGTAAGTGTACCTATGTGAAATCTTTATTCGAATGGCCTTCCTATTTTTTCGTTTTACATTCTTTGATTATATGCGCTGCATTCCGTTGTTTAACTTAAACAGCTATTATTAATGTTTATTTATGTTTTTTGTATTTAATGTAATACAATAAGTTTGTTGTTTCAAACATCTTCACTTATGTGTAGTATTATCTAATTTTCATTTGCCAACACTGGTCAACAAAGTCCTTACTCTTAGTTACACAAAATCAAACAGCATATACAAAGTACAAATTAATCCAAAAACGCTATTATTGGTTTAGCTCTGATTACGGAGAAAATGCAGATTGAGACAGATATGAAAATCTTGTAGATGTCTATAGCGTGCCTGGAAAGTTGGTTACTGTAATAATGTTTGCAAACTTTTTGAAGCTTTCGATAGAAATCATGTTCTTCTTGGAGATTACTCTGGGATTTGTGAGAAACAGCTGAAAGCAGTGTTATTACATAATGGAAACCTCCATCCTTTTATTTCAATAGCATATGTTGTTTGCAGGAAACTTAAAAAATCCTGCATATTTTGGGGCTATACCCAACATGTCTCATATTAAAGCGCAGCGGGTAGTAGGTAGTATTTGGCACATAATCCTAATTCTCAATTCGTCTCAGTAGCATATTAAGCCAGCTTAATTTCTTAATGATATTTTAATTACATGTGCAATATATTGGTTTATATTTATTTTCTTGGCGAGTTTTATCACACACAACAAGTAACCTGACAAAAGGGCTTTAAAATACCTACTTTGCCAGAATTAGTAAGTCAGAAAGTGCAAAGCCTGTCTTCAAAATGTTGTTGAAATCGGTAGCAGAATAATAAGTAGGGTCTGTGAACATATTCATGAGGCTATAAGGGAGCACATTTTGCAAAAGCGCCGTAGCAGCAACAGCAAAGCGAAGAGACGTAGAAAACATTTGCGTAAAACCGTCAATATTTATTTATTTGTGTATTAATGAAGAACACTCGGGTTTTTTAATTAATGACTTCATAAAACTAGAATGCTAGAATTCTAGATAGACCAACTCTTCCTAAGAACATGAGTGAATTACAAACTAACGTTCCACCTGTTACCTTACGTTTTTCTAATATGATGACGGACCGCGGCTTCGACTCGTAAAGTAATATATTTCGTAATTATTATAGTCTCACAATATTAAATACCTGAATAAGTCACGAGTAAATTATACTATGAAATAAATCGAAAGACACACAATCATAAAATAAACACTGAAGTCTATATTTTAAAGTAATATCTATTCTCGAACAGAAAATGATCTAACTTATTAATTAAGTGTCATTTGACAACCACTGACATTTGTCAACTGACTTTCTTTTATTATTTTAATTGAAATGTCGCTTGACCTGGAGATCATGTCGAACAGCGTCGTTATGCGACGAGGGAGGCAACGGTAACATGCGTCCCCCCTCTGAAAGACGCTGTTTCGATTGATTCTCCAGGTCCTGTGTCACTATCACTTTCACTGTCTGTGGCTGGGTCCGGGCTGAGGTTCCAGTTCTAGATTTGGTGGAGGTGACTGTTCGGGGTCTTCATTCTGTTGAGTTGGGCGATGTGCGTTCGGTCGTCTCTGAGGAGTGTCCTGAAGTCAGTTACTTGCTTTGGTGTCCATTCTTGGACGTCAACTGAGATGTTGGCCAAGTTCAGGCTGGGGGCGGTGTGTTGTGGTGGGATCCTGTCGAAGTAAATCGTGTGCCTTTGATGTACTCCGACATGGATGCAGCTCCGTATATAATCAATAACCGCATGATTTTCTTGTAACCAAGGGTGCCCCAGTATAACCTCCGCTTGCAGGTCTTCCACAACCAGGACCTCACACTGGAAACGGTACTTGTTCTCCACAGTTGCTTGGATATGCCCATGTTTATTTGTCGAAAACGTTTTGTCATTAATTGCCATGCAAAATTCCAACGGGGGGGCGGTGGTGGTTATCGGCCCGGACGTCCATTCGGGCCTTGCTAGATTACGACTGGCGGCACTGTCGATGCGGACCTTCACATTTCGTCCACCAATATCTAGCCTTATGGATGGTGTCTGGCTATTTGATGCTGTTATGATTAGGGCCGCTCCGGTACTGGCTTTCGAGCGACCCCCTGGCCTTCCCCCGATTCTCTCGAGGCTGGTGGGTGGCGACTCGTAAAACTTGCCAGTTGCTGGGAGCAATCTCTATTGTAATGCCTTTCTGGGCAAAACCAGCAACGAGGAAGTGATTTTTCGTTGTTTGGCCCTTCCTTAGGTGTGGCTGGGGTCCTGTCTGGTTTTCTTTCAGTGGGTACAGGTTTAGATTTAAACTGTTCGAAAATGGTTCCCCATTTGTCGCACGCCTCTCGGAATTCTTCCATGGTTTGGGGTGCAGCCTGGGACATCTGTACACAGTACTGCTGAGTCATTTGTGTCACAATGTGCTTTACTAGATCTGACTCAGGCCACTGAGGGTTAAGCCGCAAGCACAACCTCCTCATCCTGGTAACAAAGGTGGATGGATCCTCATCGGGTTTTTTTCGAGTTTTTTTTTGTTATGGGAGAAGGTTCGCGAACACTACACTATGTTCAATGCCCCACGTTGGGCGCCAAAATGTTACCTTACGTTTTTCTAATATGATGACGGACCGCGGCTTCGACTCGTAAAGTAATATATTTCGTAATTATTATAGTCTCACAATATTAAATACCTGAATAAGTCACGAGTAAGTTATACTATGAAATAAATCGAAAGACACACAATCATAAAATAAACACTGAAGTCTATATTTTAAAGTAATATCTATTCTCGAACAGAAAATGATCTAACTTATTAATTAAGTGTCATTTGACAACCACTGACATTTGTCAACTGACTTTCTTTTATTATTTTAATTGAAATGTCGCTTGACCTGGAGATCATGTCGAACAGCGTCGTTATGCGACGAGGGAGGCAACGGTAACACACCAACCGCTTAATATGAGACGAAATGAACACTGTTTGGTAGGTGCAATAAAATGGCATGATACGAGTACGAGTAAAGCATTGTACTTAACAATAAGACGAGATGACATCGCCGAAATGTTGTTAGAGAAGATAAAGTACGACGACCTTTTCTAGAAAATTTGGGTGGATTTTAATGATATTGCAATTATTTTGGATATGCAATCAGGTTACACCAAATATTTGGAATAATCGTGGATGGAAAGACCATCACATAGGTAAAAATGACCATAATGACAGAACTTTATACCAGGAAAAAGCAATGTGCATCAGCCTATAGTGGAAAAAGAGAAGATAATAAAACCGCCTCTGCACGTAACAGGGTTTATGAACATCTTTGTTAAGGCATTGAATCAAAAAGGTGACGGTTTTAAGTACCTGCAAGAAAAGTTCTCAAAAATAACCGAAGCTTAAGCCATGTGTTTTTGTTGAACCTCAAATACGAGAAATAGTAAATGATAAAAAAGGTGAGCATAAATTACAAAACTTTAGTAATGGACAATATGCTGAATTCAGTATATGGCTTAAAGTCCATATTCAACATTTTTACTTTCGTCCGGAAAATTGGACTACTTTTACCGATCACCAGGGCAGGCGCTTCTAACAAGAAATTTTGGGAATAAAAAACGGTACCATAGCAAATCCTGTAGTGTAAGCAGATTACTGTTGGACGTTACGAAAATAGGATGTGGATGTTATTTATAAAAGACAATGCAATACTTCGTCACATTTATAATTGTAAGAATATAAAATGTACATTAAAGATCAAAAGTTGAAATTTGTTGGTAAGTATAATTTCTCTTCAGACAACCACATTCCATATTTACCAATCAATTATAAACTACCGAGATATCAAAAATTATCTTTGACTAGAATAATTATGAAGTTTTGGTAAAAAACAAGTATGTCTTAGCTTAATATCAATTATTTTCGGAGTTGTGAAATTTATTTCCTAAACAGTTTATGTTTTGAATTATGCAACAACATAAAGTTTTCATTGTTGAAAGCATATTTTTGAATTTATGAAATGGAGTGGAAGTAAATGGTGTTCGGATTTATAACCAGCGTTTATGTTGGGATAGTCTTCGTAATCACATTCCATACTTAGCAGTAATACCGACGCACTTTTATGCGTACTTTTCGAATTGTGTTGAAGTGTTTCGCAAATCTGGTTCCGTTTTGCATTAAAAAGGGAGCCCGCCCGTAGGCCCATCGCTCGGACGGAAGAGGTAGACGAAAACGTCGGTCACCGTATGGAGTTAGAACTAGCAAAGCCATTGACACGTCGGTCCCAAGAAATTGGACTGTCTTATGGAAAATGGCCGACTGTAGTAAAGAAGGACTTGGACATGCATCTATAGTTGCAACCATAACGTCGGCAATGTTGCAAAAACAGAATGAAGAGGCGAGTGCATTTATGATTTGAACAATATATGAATTATTTCAAGAGGATAATTTTTGATATCTCGGTATATAAATCAATGTAAAATTTTTCTTATGTCTGATTTCAAGAATTCTGGCTTCTTGGTTATATTGTAAAACTCAATATTGCTGCAATCGAAATATAATATATATATATGTTTGTATATAGTGTTATATAATATTTGATTTTTAATTAATAGTATGTGTAATTCTAAAAACATATCAGGTGTCTGTAATTGACTGACGTATTGCGATTTAGATTTTTTTATGTTATTAAATCGGCAACTTCCAAACATCTTCCTTCATTTGTTCCACCTCCAGAGTCGTGCCTAAATATTTCATTTACAAATAAACATCATCTTATGATCATATAATATGATCATTCTTACGTGCAACTATAACATTGCTAGTATGATGGATTAGTACTAATAACCTGTTATTTCGTATTCATATTCTGTTGAACTAGAATAATTTACCTTGGTAGTTTTCAAAATCACTGCTAAAAAACCCTTTCAACTCCAGTTACGGGATTCTAATGTCAAACTTTACAATTTAAATTCAAGCTGGGGTGGAAACTGTCAACTGTAAAAATGCCAATGGCGGCTCTGTAAATAGATTACAGACACATTATAGTTTCTTTAATCGTTCCAATTCTTAAATCACTGGCTAGAGACATTACCTATAAACCCTATATAAATCAATTAATAAGTTAAATTTTGATATATTAACATTAAAACATTTAAGTAAGTATACCAACATACATAATTCTGAAATATTTAATGTACTAAATAAACTCTAACTTTACTCTTCTCAGTGCACACAGAACAGACTGAATCGTAAAAGAAAAATAGAAAACGACAAGAAAACATGTCACATTCACATATTTACATATTGTATGTTACAATTATCTATAATATATAACTATATTTAAAAGTGAAAGTGTTCTGTGATTTCTTCTAATAGGCAGACAAAGATTCTTATTTCTTACTTCCCATGGGATATAGTCAACTTTACGTTCTACAGTTTAAAACACTGCTTGTATCCAATTATATTTCCATAGGTTTCTGAGAAGTTTAATGGATATTCACCAACACATGAGAGTATGTTTAAATTTACTTCCTAATGCACTAGTGATCAACAATATAGATACATCTATGAAGACCTATTGAACACGAATTATCTGCGAGTTGCTAAGTTACTAGTTTTAAAGTTTCTACTATAATCTTGTTAGATAGTAATTCTTGTAGTCTTTATTTTATTTATGTTTTATCTCTGATCTTGTAAATCGTATTAGAACTTGTTTGACAAGGCCAATAATACCGCTCATAAAGTGTGTTTTAGTAGATTTGTTGCCTTGACTTTTCTACATACTCACTATATCATATATGTAGAGTTAATTTCAAAAAATAAGGTGTGAGAACCACACCAGTTGATTATACATATTTACAGGTCGAATTTTGTATATAAAAGTTTTTCGAAATTAAGGTCGAAATACTTTTATACTCTTAATAAATCTGTATAAAATTTGCGAAATATTTGTAAAGAACACACTAGAAGTTGTTCCAAATTAAGATCTATCTATTTTCATACTCTTATCAAATCCGAGTTGAATATAAAATTTTAAGTACTCGTTTTAAAAATTAAAATTTTTGAGATATTATACAAAAACTACTCTTCTTTAAAATTAAAAATTTGGAAACTCTTTTCCTTTCGAGCGTTCGTACTTACGTACGTAAAAATTTGATTTTGTCACTGTGTATCGATTTGACTCAAAATCTAATAAGATCTCGGGAGGACAATTATACTCTTAAGTATAAGGTTTAATATTGATAGCTTATACTACCTACAAGAATCCTGCTCCTCTAATTTCTAAATCTTACTTAATTCTGTCAATGGTAAATGCTTATATTTGTTTCTGATTGAAGAATCCTACCATGTTTGGGTGTTAGAATCTGTTTGTTGAAAGCGTTCTTCAGTGAAGCCTATCTTATCACATCATTTACATTATCAACAGGATGATTTACAAATGAGACCAACCTAAAGTTGTACTTTTTCAAACATAACAGCCTTGCCTTACTTTATTGTATTTTATGTTTATATTATGTTAATCAAATATTTAGTCTACGTAAGAATCTTTTTTTAAATAAATAAATAAATAATCATCTTTATTATCCCAAAGGCAAAAAAAAGGTTACAAACTATATTACAGATCACTCAGTAAAAGGAAAAAAAAATGAGGTGTGGCCACCACACGACTTTCTTATACGTATGAACGTTTCAAACTATACAATTTTAAGAATTTTTTTATACAAAACTTATTCAAAATCCTATTCTATGTACTTTCATTCTCTTAATAAATCGCTATAGAATGCATACTTTGCCAGATATTCGAAAAAAAGTGCTACTCGCTAAGAGTAAAAGTGCCACTTCCGGTCCGAATTTTGAAATTTCATGTACACAAAAAATATTGCAAATGCAACTCTAAATACTTTTGTACTCTTAATAAATATATATAGAATGCATAATTTACGACATATCTGCAAAAATCGATATTCGGTAAGAGTAAAAGTGGTACTTCCGGTCCGAATTTTGAAATTTTTTTTATACAAAAGATATTTAAAATTATAATATAAATACTTTTATACTTATAATGTACCTACCTAGAAAGCATGACTTGCGAGATATTCGCAAAAAACTGATTTTCGATAAGAGTAAAAGACCTACTTCCGGTTGGAATTTCGAAAAACTTTTTTAAGATAATTTGTCTCAAATTTAATTTTGAGTAAATTTCAATTCTTTATAAATTTGTTTAAACTTAGTAATTGACGAAATATTGGCAAAATTCGATTTTTTCACTGAAGTAAACTGCTACTTCCGGTCTACCGATTTTACTGAAAAACCAATCAGATCTCAAGAGGGAGATTGTACACGTAAATACAAAATTTGGAATTGATATCTACAGCGGTTTGACCGCTATCGTGGTCACACACAGACACACAGGCAGACACACACACACACACACACACAGACAGACATTTTTTAAAAACCACTTTTTCGGTATCAGGGGACCTCAAAACGTGGACATCTGCAAAAATCTCGAGGTCGAAAATTTTCATCATCACAATACTTCCTTATACTACGTATAAGAAAGTAATATACACATCCTCATACAAATAAGTCTCCATATTTGTCTGCCAAGCGACAAAGCTTGTAGATTTTAGGCCTTTTCATGATAAGGGTTCTTGAAAATAGTGCTACAAAGATGCAGTTATGTCTGGAGTTAATCCGTGGTATCAGAAATGACAATCGGGTCAGGATATCGGGGCAATCCATACTGCTGTTTAACAGACTATGTTTAAATCTCGCGCATGTAACATCTCTTCTAACACCTAAGAGTACCATGTCCTGACATTATAGTAGCAAGTCCTTCTGTGCGACTCTCTCCTCTCGATAAACATCATTTGTCTTATACGAGAGAAACTTCAGGAATCTACGATGGACAAGGCCAATGCCAAGCGCAATCACTTGCATATATAGGAAACCATATTAAAGAGGCATATTCAAGCTTACTCAATACATAGGCAGATTATAAAGATTTGAACAATGCATGCGTGAAGTATTTAGAAACACGCATGATAAAACCCAACGATCTGAATGCTGATGTACAAATGTTCATAACGTGAGACTTTTACAAATATTTACAATATTATTTTTTTTTCTTCAAAGGGATTCACTAATCATGCAAACTTTACTCTCCTACGTACAATTATCACCAGAAGAAGCTTCTGTCTTTACACTAACATGTCATAAAACTTAAATTTTATATTGGGCGCAACAGTTGTCAATTTTAACTCAACAGATTATTTTCTGTTGAATGTTAAGCTGTTTCGAAAAACCTACCCAACGCTCTTGGTTCCATTCACCAGTAGAAACAACAACCGATAGGGCTGAAAATATATCACATCGACAACAGATACAGATTTCTTTTCTAATGGATGATCCCCATGTGTGTATATTAAAGCGAGTCAAATTTAGATTTTGCAAAGGTGTTCAAAGAAGATGTCATCACTTTTGAACTTCTTTATTATGTACATATTTCATGTAAAATTTTGTCGGTAGTGTTTTCTAATAACTTGTACTTATTCATAATAATTTAAATTCAGCACAATTTTCGAAGTCACATTTTGATAATACCGACTTAGGTACGTACCCTCAGTAGTATATGGATTTTTGATATTTCTCAGATTTAATAAATGTTATCAAAATATCTATACTATATATTAAATGGATTATTGGATGATCCCACTATTTTACTGATAAATTGTTATTTACACATCTGATGCCAAAAAATGGTGACCATTGAGCAACAACCAGCAGAAAATTACTCTACTGTTATATAACATTTGGCAATTGTAGTCTTCTATATATGCCCATTATTAAAGTTAAATAATTCATACACATTAAAACAATGATATTTCCAGCTTGATAAGTTGATGATTATTGAAATTTTCTAAATACCTTGAACACCATTGGAGATAGATAAATTGAAAATTCATGGAATATCATATTATTTATTATAAAAATTAAATTGTACTTGTTTCAAAATGTTAATATTCAATTTAATTCAAATTAGTGTTTTCAGTGGTAAGATCGTGTTATTACCGTTTATCAAACAATAGAAATTGCAGCTTTCCTATTTGGCAAAAAAGATTTTGCAAATTTTCTCAATTATACAAACATCAATTTTCGGAACAAAACGAAAAGCTATGAATTGGTTTCACCTTAACAAATCTTTGTGGAACACTTTGTTTAAAATAAAATGTTATTGAAACGAGTTCTTGATGATCCAAAGCGTTGACAGACTCCAAGGATGCTACTCTACCTAATACGATTGCTCCATCTCTATACCTTAATGTTAACTTATCCGCTTCAGTTGTATACATAGCGCTTAAGTAAAACTATAAGAATTTTAGTCATATCCAAAAAATGCCCAAAAAATATGGAAAACAATACGACTGGAGGTGGTGGTCCATCATCAAATGCTGATTAATTTACTGAAATAGGCACAAGGATCTTAAATTCAAGATAGCAAGAGCAGAAGAAAATAAAATAATGAATTCAAGTTCAAGTATTAAGAGAAATTAAAGTACATACTTAGGAGTATAAAAATAGAATCAGTTTAATATTAGAATATTTGCAACTTAAATTAATAAAATCAATAATTTAGGCAGAACAAGAACTTTATTTTGCCGTTTATTATTTTCTCTTTCTTATTATCTGTCCAGCTTCATTAAAATTTGCCATTTTAGGTATAATCGTATATGGCCACCAAATTTCGATTTGAGTGACTCGAGAATAATAATAATAATAATAATAATAATATCTTTATTGTCATAAATTCAAAAGAACATTGACATTGTCATTAAAAAAAAATACACAGATCAGGTACAATATATAACACTTGTCAAACTATAAAATCGTTAATGCTGTAGAAGGCTCCTTCCAACAGATAAAGTTTTAATTGCTTCTTAAATGCACTGAGATTTGTACCGCTTAGCGATTTTAAATTAGCCGGCAATGCATTATAAACCTTTACCGCCATGTACCTCGGAGATCTTTCATAAAATTTGGAGTGATGTAGCGGGACAGAAAAGTCATTATTATGACGCGTCACCATAGTGTTGTAGATCTGATTATTGCGCTTGTATTTATCTGTATTTTTGAGCAAGAAGATAATCAATTCATAAATATATAACGAGGCAACCGTCATTATATTCATTTCCCGGAACAGAGGTCTGCAACTACTACGTGAGGAAACACCCCTCATGGCTCTTAACATACGTTTCTGAATAATGAAAATGTCGTTAAAGTATGTAGATGATCCCCAGAAAATGATCGCATATCTTAAACGTGACTCGATACAACCATAATAGAATAATCTCAGGCTCTCCAAAGAGACAACCCTACTCAGCATACCAATAGCATACAACATGGGATTCAATTTTTTAGATAGACCCACGCAATGCTCACCCCAACGCAGACACCTGTCCACCGTCAAACCCAGAAAGACGGACGACTCACTCTCCGTCAATGATTTGCCCCCCAAGCTCAAACACAAACTGTAATCCAAGTTTTTAGTTTTGGAGAAGGTGACAATATTTGTCTTATCTGCATTAAGAATGAGACGGTTTTTTAATGACCAGGACTGCATATCAGCAATCACACGCGATGCCAACACAACGAGCTCCTCTTTACATTTAGCTGTTATTACACATGAAGTGTCGTCCGCGTACTGTGTAATAGTACAATAGCTCATGTGATTCTGTAAGTCACTGACATAAATTAAAAAAAGAGTAGGGCCGAGAATGGATCCCTGCGGTATGCCCCTACCCACAGACGCCAATTTGGAAACATTGCTCTTAATTGTGTCGCCCACCCTGCCAACAATTGCGGTAACGTGAGATCTACCACTGAGATAAGATCTGAATAAGTCGAGCGCCGCCCCCCTAACGCCATAGCGTTCCATTTTATACAATCGATTCGTATTCGAAACAACTCCTGAATACCAAGCCAACCCAGGTCCGCACCTGACGTCATGTATCGCGTGGGCGGCACTGATAAATATAGTAATATGCAGGAAGCAATCCACTTTCATCATCAAAATCCATCACGTAATAATGTTAGTATGTTTATTTAAGCATTGCGATCGACGAACAAAATTTAGGATTCCTGCTAATGCTGTAAATCTACTGTCAAATGATTCACTAGCGAAGTGTACCCGAAGTTTCATGTACGCCAACACCCGATGTTAATATTTCTAGCAAGTAGCTTGAAAATATTTTGAAATAACGCTAACATTATTATTTTTAATTAATATTAAGTAATCGTGTAATAATTATTATATACATATAATATATTCAACATTAATGAAATTATAATTTTAGTAATATATAACGTAATTATTTTCGTTGTTATAAGGTTGGCAATATATACGTTATTATTTTTCGCGTACGAGGAAGGTGGATTATTCGTTGAGTTTTACGAAATACTCGGTCGAGCTATCCTTCTGTTAAATATCCTTGGCTGGACCCTGTATAGATTCATGGGCATTAATAAACTCATTTAAGTTCTATCTCATCTCAACAAATTTGAATAAAAAACCAAGAGCTCGTAATAATTAATAAAATTTACTTTAATTCTCGCCCTCAGACTGCTATTTCATTTATTTAACGTCCGAAGGCTACTTAATAGAGCATATTAAATGTCTGCACTTATTCATTCGTACTTTAAATCTATCTATTTTAATTTGCACAATTCGTACAATTCGGTTTGTGTTCAATTAATTAAGTTTTTTCATTTATTATTTTAATTTTCATAGCGTCATTTATAAACATTTTTCTACACTCGTAGTTTGACAATTAATTATTAGTCTCATTAGGTACCTACTTGTTTTTACTAATTAGTTATTTACTATGAAACCTGTCTCTTTTGTATATTGTTTCGGATATGTATATATCTCGCGCGAAATGCAATATTTCATCTAATTTTGTGAACTATTAATTATATTTAGTATTCCAAGAGTACTAAAGTAGAATGGAATGAATCGTACATTTCACATTTTGCATATCTATTTAAGGTCTTCTTTCACAAATTTTAGCGAATTCTATATTGTAAATAATCTTGACTCAGAACTAGTTACTCCTACTCAAGTTAAAACTTTGTAATCCAAACATTCTAGAAACTTTCTTCGCAGAAAATAATTACTCAATGTGAAAACCAAAACAAGAAGGTAGAGCAGAAGAAACCAGTGCTTTCAAGAAACTAATCATTAAATTTTGCCATATTTAATTATATGATTCCACTTAATTTAAGCAAATCTTTTTTTTTTGGCTTTCAATTAAAATATAATAAAGACAATTTAAATTATATGGGAATTTAATGTGGGTTTAATTTGACACATGTTTATCGAGCTCTATCATTAAATAATCAAATAAATACGTATAGACGCCATTAAAAGCTATTATTAATAAAATTGCCAAAATGTAAAATTACAGATCCTGTTTAATTAGAGCTGTTTACACTAATCTGTCAAGAGATTGTGATGATTATAGGTTATGTTACGATGTTGTTATGAAATACGAAAGTTAAAGAGGAAGTGAGCGAGTTTTGTTTTAAATTAAGCGAAATATTTTGTTTATATAAAATGTTGTAAAAAAAGTGGAAGAACTCTAAACATATCCGTAGACGTAACAAGTTTCAGACATTCAAATTGAAAATATTCATGATCGTTACAATAATTACAAAATAAATTCAACGAAATCTTACTAAAATGTTGTATATTTTAAATAAAATTTATATTAGGCATGAAACTAAAGAGATACGGAATAAATTGGCAAACATGGATGTGCAACATAACCTCTAACTAGATCTGAATTATTTTTATTTAGCGAGGTCTGTAAGGAGTATGTTAAATTATATTTGGAAATTAAAGTATGGGTGGTAAATTCAACTTTCGTATAAGTTACAGTTGCGTTTTTCTCTTGCGTAATAGGTAATGTATCGTAAAATTGCAGTTATGATGTGATAGATATTTCTAACCTGTCAGATGTATTTGTTTAACATTTCCTATTACGGATTCTCTTGCCCAGGGAGATCGCATGCGCACCTAGTCAACGCTTCATAATCTAATATAATATCGGAAATTGTTTCATCTTTGACATTGTCTATTCTGCGTATGAGTTTATCTTTGAACATACTCATTTCGTGCATGTGTTATTTTGAGGTGCCGTTACTATAAGTTCTGCTAGATCGAACCATAAGGTAAATATCCAATGATGCTATTTGTGATGATAATTTTCAAGTTGATTTGCTTGGGCTTATGAAAGCATCTAAGATATGTTCTCTTACTCTTACTCTTGCAAATACGATTTTTATCTTCAGAACAATGCACAGTCATAACTTGAACGTGTGCAAACAGTGAAATAATATGGCCTGCATCATTTTCAAGAAATTGCACCATGCATGCTTGCAGTGGATAGCAGCATTCTCCCTCCTCTCTACGAATCAGATTTTGCTTAAAATTGACATGACAGAAATGAAAATAAGTGAATCTTGCGTCTCTCATACAATAAAGGTTATTCCGTAGAAGCATATATTGTAGATTTATTATTTAGGTATGAAATTGGAGTCAAATGATTTCAGGTTATTTTCAGAACAATGCACAGTCACAACTTGAACATGTGCAAACACTTTGAAATAATATGGCCTGCATCATTTTCAAGAAATTGCTCCATGCAGGTTTGCAGTGGATAGCAGCATTCTCTGTCAAGTGACAGTTCCATGCCGCCAAGCGCCTTAGAGAAGTGAATTTGACATAACTTCCAATTTTTTTTCTTCACACAAAACATGTAATTTAATATATAGACAGTAATTAAAGGTAATTTTGAAGGTATGTGCATATGTCGAAAAATTACTGTATCTGCAGATAAAGTGCACATATCTGTACATACCTCATACACATTGATACTAATACTTCGTATATATCGATACCTAAATTTGAACGTTTGCACGAGAGCAAGAACGTGTTATTTGAAATGTTTGATCAGAACAAATGCTCAAGAGATACTACTTTTTAGCATACAATTAGTGACATAGTTTGACACAATTTATGTTTAATAAACAATAACTTGTTTTGTGTCTTTAATTATTGAACTTAACAACATTTTCTCACTTACATCTTTAACAATTCTGTAGACATACACATTTTCCTAACAAATAAAAGCAAAGCTAATCGTTTTTTAAAATCCTTGAATTACCAGAAAGCAAAATGCGAAATATGAAAAAGTAAACCAACATACACATTCTAGTCTTTCGAACGTAGAATATCATTTATATAAATTAGCTTTACATGTAAAAATAGAATTCCACAACATTTAGTCAGTTCGTGTAAGTTCGTGTATATCAAATCCTTTTCTAAAGTAAATGTTAGACACTGTATATGGTCGTATCTACTTTTCTTCACAGGAAGCGGTTGCTCATACAACTGTGGGAGTTTTCATACAAATATGCATTGGTATGCGTTTTGTTTTTGAACTCCATCAACTTGTCGCTTTTGTTATATCTTAATTTATAAACGAGATATTCATAGGGGTGTTCATTTTATGACATGAATGTCTATCACAACGAGATCATCAACCCTACGCCCCAGTCTAAATGAAGGAAAAAAATTGAAGTTGTTTAAAATTATAAAAACTTTAAATCTAAATATTTTCCAAACTAGGTGTGCAAACTCCACATAATCCACGTTAACATTAATGTTCTTATTGCGTAATGTTCAAACAACTCGTGCAATTTATTTATTTAAAACGGTCTGTATATTCACACACGTAAAATTAATTACAATATAAAAATATAAAACTAATCAAAATATAAAAATGTAAAATAAATGTAACGCACTTAAAATTATTACAAATAGATTAACACATGTATTTATTTCACTACTGTTATTTATGTCGGTATTATTTATGTAACACTGTACCGTATTTATATCACTTCTATTTATATTCCGTAATATTTATGTAACAACTATACTGCTCACTTATTTATGCTTACTCTACGACTACCACTCAAAGAACTATTTATTTATCTGCACTGTTCCGCACGAGACTATTGAATGAATGAATGAATTCTTTCTCGGCATCGGCCGCTTTTTATATCGGCACACAAGACTCTGGAAACATTCGTGAAAACTCCATCTTTCTCTCGATGTTTGTAGAACATACGACAGACCCTCCGTCGCCCACACATTATACACATGTGGATGATTTATGACCTTGTTTACTGGTACGTTTTTATCGTCGCCCGGATGTCTCCTTCTTTTTTTTGTGGGCTTATTTCATTACAATACCATTGTCAATGACTTTTTAAAGTTACAACACAAACTTAAATATAACAACGATAATGCGAAGAAACGAAGTTGTACTCAACAGTAAATCAATACTAACTTAACTTAACCTAAGAAAGAAAATTTAAACATACAAAAACCGCTCCTACTCCTCCGAGTGTGCGTCGTTAGTCATAGCCATCTTGATTTTATTGATATGAATTGCTGTACAAAATAGTGGATTAATGCCGGAACTTTCATTTTTTGTCAGTAATGTATGAAAGCTTTCTTTTTTAAAATAATTCCGTCTTTCAATATATGCAAAAATATACTGGGTGCTCCATTTGAAAAAAAGTAACTTTTGTAAATAGCGCGAAAATTATAAGTTCGACTGTCTTTTCGGTTCTGCCATCATTGTTCACGATAAAAATACTACTACTTTGCTAATTTAACCGATACTGTAACTTCATTAATAACAAAGTTAGCAATAGTGCCGACTTAATTTATAACACCCTGTAGATGTTAATGTTTTTTGAGTTTGCTATTTTCAACGAACAAATTAACGAAAATCTTTTATTCATTCCCACATTTCTGGAATATTATCTGCTTACATTTTTCAGCTTGTAACATTGGAATGCCTTTTCTCTTTGAAATGGTGAGAATATAAGTCGGCAGTTATAATGTGACTTTCTTTTGTTTTATATCTTCCATTACACTGCATTTCCATTTTCGGGTCAAATTTTTTCTTTTCCAAATCCGTCACCCTTATCACTTTTAGTTTTATTGATGTCCTTCTTCCAAACACTGCCTTTTTAGTTTCTTATAAGGATTCTTGTTCAACTTCAACTTGACACACACTATACCCATGTTTGGATTATCATCACAATACGAATCCGTTTGATATTTGAGAATTCGTTTGGATTTCATAACTTCACGTAAGTTCACTTATTCGTTTCATTGATAGAATTCTTAAATGTGTCGTTTTCGATATCAGGTCAATTAAATTTTTCCAAATTATTTGTTATTTCAGGTATTTCTAGAACTAACAAATTTTCTACACAAACAATATTTTCCACAATGTTATGGTTAATTAGGATATTGTATGTATATTCAGAGTCGTCCGTTTTTTGTTGTTTTGCCTTTATTGTGCACATTTTCAAAGTTCGTTGATTAATTAATTACGCCATCTTACCAAAATAAAATACAAAATGAAATCCAATCAATAATAACTAAGCACTAATGCATTAATAAAAGCTTGTACAAGAAAACGTGGCTATATATAAGTGTGGTGTTAATTTACTTAAATTCATCACTACAAGATAAAGCCTGCATTAACAGCCATTAACACCATACTTTCTCGTGGAATTACCCCATTGAGTTTACTATATTTTATTTTCATAGAAATTATGGTTTCCTCATATGATACATTTGCGGAATTGCCAGATAATCAAAAATACACACCAGCTGGGGTCAAAATCTAAATGTTAAGTGTAAGTGAACTATATTTGTGTCTTAAGGTCCTTAAGATGCAATGACTACACCAAACTGAACGGGGTCAACTAGCTGGACACGCCTTCTTGAGTCAGTTTGCGGTGGCAAACATTATTCACATTAATTTAACAACAATTAGTCGTACGTCGAATAATCATTGATTCTGCAAGTAAGTAAATTAGTTCTTTGTGATTTGTACATATCTTTAGAATAAAAGAAATATCTGATACATACATAACTATTGTTAAAATGTAAGTGAGACAACATCTAGCATTTTTTGATCTTGGTGCATGCACTCAGAAATTTGTTGTTTCTTAATTTTATATTCACGGTTTTATTTACAGCTTTAAATTTAGTAATTCCCAAAACTGAAAGAAGCATGTGGCCCAATACGTTGAAGTACACGTACAAATCTTTGAAATGCTTACAGAAAAACAATATTTCACAGAATATTCATTGTAACACGATTCGTTTTTGAAAAAAAGCTCTCGAAGTTCTGTCGCAAATAAGATTTCACGCGCTCTCTGAGAGTGTCGCAATACGTTAAAACAGTAAAACATAACCCGTAAACGTGATCAATTTCAAAGTTAATATTAGGAGCAATTTCGCGGTGTTTCATGTTTGGAAAAAACCTAATAATAGCCCCTCAAGTTCGGTTACTACAAACAAATGGTACAGATGTGTTATACATAGGTGTATGTTAAACGTTATGCATGTTCCCAACGAATATGTGTATATCGTATACAAAATTGTGCGGTTTGTTTTAAAATTTTGAAGGATATCTATAAATATAGAGGCGGTAAAGTGTGTTGTGGGAACAAAGCCACTTAAATTGACTACTTATTGTTAGATACTCTAGCTGGTACCATTTAGTACCACTTAGTAAATGTATTAAGAGCTTATTGTTGCGTACGCTAGTATTAAAATATTGTTGAAAAACAAGCTATCATCGCTTCGCTTGAGTGCGTAAAAGATTTTTCGTGTTAGCCACTGCGAAGCAATGAGAAAATAAACAAGATTGTAGATGATAAATAAGCCTTAAACGCAGTTTGGTGTTTCTAGAAACAAAAATACTGTAATACATAGTAAGCCCGCAATCGCCTACTTATTTTTTTTTTTTGATTACTTACGATGGTGCAATTGGAAATACCGATATTATTGTGCATTGCGTCTACAAAAACATGTTTTCAGGAGAGAAAAAAAGCTTACGAACTTTGAAAGAATGTTCGTCAATCTGAAACATAAATAAACACGTCTAATTAGTGGTAGCAATAGAATATTAGACGAAACAAATGCTACGTGCTCAAATCCACGTATGCCCAAAACTAAACAAATTAATTTTGAACGAGAATATCTAACAGTTCCTAAATTAGAACATTGACGAAAAATATTAATTACTTAAGCCTGCGAGCATATGACTAGAATAGATAGAAAAATAAATATTTAATGCAAATACTTTGGGAATTTTGATAGCTCGTTTTCTAACAATAAAATAAACAATGTATGAAAAAAGGGAATTTCGCGTATGCACTTCCATATGTAACATATGTCTGATACGATGTTTGAGATAAAGTTTGAATAAATGTAAATAAATGTGTAATATACATCTACTATACTAACACAAATGCACATAATACCATGCCTTCAAATCTTTCCTCATTAGAGACGGCCATGCCACCAATGGTTGGTGACAGTGCATAATTTTGATAATAAATTGATGAATAAATTCATGAATTAGTTGACAAATGTAAAACAGGCTTAACGCTTACAGCTGCTACCGCTTAAACGACCGTACAAGTGTTCCAACAATAGTAATTATTATTAAGCAAACGTCTCAAAAGTCTCACTTACAAACTTTAATTAGATTCGTTTGTGACATAGTCCAAAAGTTGTTACATAAAGGAGGTGAAACATCACAAATCTGCTGTTATGAATTGTCAAAAGATTTATCTTATTATCCTGGTATGCAGATTATGTTGATTGCTAGGGATCGGCATCCAGTAAGCAGTATTCATATGTTATAAATGGTTATAATAATAAATATATATAACATATAGGCCTGCCAATTCAAGAGATCGGGAGGTCTGGGTTCGAATCTCGGCCATGGGTAATTATTAAAAATTAAAAATTTACCTAATTAAGTAATCATTAAGGCTAAAAGCAGAAAATTATAATTAGAATTTTCAACACTGAAAAAACTCTTTTTAAAGCAATTGAAATTTTGGTATTATAATTGTATATCATTTATTAAATAAACATTAATTACTATTTGCAATTACTGATTGGAATAAATAAATGCATCGAAGTTGCTCATCCTTTCTAGTGTTACCGGAAGAAGAAGAATCCTTATCTAAAGTGCGATATAAAAGTAATTTATTTATTAACAACAAAATATCCTAATATAAAATGCTATACTATAAAACATAAAGTTGCTTAATAACGTATTTTCTATAAACGGATATAAAACAACTCACGCTATTAAATGCATTGCTGTACTTAGAGTTGTATAGACAAGTATGTATTAATTATAGTAATCGTTCCCTGTCGAGATTTAAAAAAAATATGATGTACGTTCGTTGCAATTAACTATATGTTATGTGACTAATGGTTGGTTGTAATTATGATAATAGCGAAATACTTCCAAGATAGAATCCAGGCTGGGATTAAAACATCTCTGCTATTCGTAGAATTTTTAAGTAGTTCAAGAACTATCTACATTTCCGAATAAAAAAAAAATTATTTTTTTCTAAGCTGTAATCGCCTAATTTTTTGACTCACGAGCCGCCACTGGTACAAATATGAAAGAATGCGAAAAGGAACAAGTGAAGTAGATCTATTCGAACCTGTCAGAGTAACTGTGTACGTATTTCTACATTTTATACGTTATCATCGTAATAATTAATGGAAGCATTATATCGGTAAAGCTACTTTTTAACATAAAGAGAGATATAAATAAATTGAAGAACATTGACTATCCGTGTATGCAATTCTACTCTTCAGGTAATTACCACATTAGAACCTAGTGATGCTATTATTGCAAAGAAGGTTCCGCTGTGAATTGAATACACACTACACGATATTCAGTAGAACGTTTAATCACTTGGGATATAGCAACATGTGAATGAATGAATCGTAAAATCTGGAACTGTTGTAATTGTAATTGTGTAGCACATCAGTGTAGAAAATCTGTATTTATTAATATGATCTTGTTGGAACCACATCTCGTCCAGGTCCATGTCATCCAATTGGGGCCACAAAAAGTTAGTTATAATGGCTCGATACCGTTCGCCATTGACAGTCACTATCTGGCTATTCTCGTTTTGGAAGATCTATGGTCCAGTGCCGTCGCCTGACCAAAATCCACACCAAACAGTAAGTGTTTCCGGATGCAATGGATACTGTTGATACTGCTGTGGATTACTCTCTCCCTAAATGCGGCAATTTTCTTGTTCACGAAGCCGTTTAACCAGAAACGTGCTTCCTCACTCAAGGTAAGTATTTTGCCAAAATTTGGATCTGTTCCCGCTCCAGAACCCAATCAGTGAACGAACAACGATCCCGCAAAATTCGCCAAGTTGAGGTGGCAGAAAGATCAACTTCTTGTTGAGACAAGAATTCGAGAGGTTTCGATCTACAGCCACACCTTCAGCAACAGCAGCAATATTCTCGATTGACCGCGCGTTTCGGCGTCGTACAAGGACTGCTCTATCAGAACGGAATCGCTTTACTCAAATTTTGCGATGATTATTCGTTGAATTGTTCCCTCGGTAACAACTGTGATGCGTTATTGAACGGTGTAGCGCTCCATTGAAAATGGTGACTATGCTAGAACACAAACGTCGAAGAATTACTGCGCTGCCACTTGAAACGTCAGAGTGATAACCTGTAAAGGTTGAACATGGCTCTCGAAAAATCCTTTATTAATATATGAAGACTAATATTTTAAAGTTTAGTCAATTTTCTAAAAAGTGAATTTTAGAATTACCGAATTAGGTCTTTTTGTTTTATCGAAAAACAGTTTTTTGCAAATATCTCCCTCCCAAATTTTGCATTCTACATATATAGATTTATTAAGAATACAAAAGTATTTAAAGCTGAATTTGGGATAATTTCTGTATAACATTTTTTCAAAATTCACACGGAAAGTACCACTCACAGGTTTATTTTATTGACAAGATACAGAATTTACGAGGGATGTGTTTTATATTTTGGGAATAGAGAACAGAAACTAAATTTAATCATCGTGCATGGCTTTATTGTTTTTCAAAATATTCTGCAATGATCAATGCACTTTTACATGCGGTTAGAACCAATTTTCGAAGCACTTTTTTCACTCCGATTGAGGTACCTCCAAAACATGCATTGTGCAATCATCAACCGCTTCATCAGGGGTCGAAAAATATTGACTTCGTAATTTATGTTTGATGTGCGGGAATAGAAAGAAATCATTGGGTGTTAAATAGGGGCTGTACGGCGGATAACCAATCATCCCGCTTTTTCAGTTGTCAAAAACGTTCATGTTTGAGCCGATGATCGAGAGCTTGCATTGTCCTGATGGAGAATGTTCCGTATTCGGCGATTGGTTTCCCTTATTTTTTCGAATATCCTTGCAAGCATATGCCTTCAGAATTGACCGTCCAACGTTTTACTAATGGTACAGTTGTCACAGGTTCGGCTTTTCCAAACAAGCAAGCGATCATTTGCATCGAAGTGCTTCGTGCGTGAATAACTTTTGTTGGATTAGGCTCATCTTGAAAGACCCATACAGTACTGCTGTTTCGTTTCGGGCTCATAGGCGTAAATTCATGATTCGTCACGTATTACGATGTCATAGACGTGTTTTGAAGCACCGCGATCGTATTATTTGAAAATTTCTTTCGACCAACCGACACGAGCCTTTTTTGAATGATTATCAAATTATGTGCGATCCAACGCGAACAATTTTTTTGCGGCCAAATGTTCATGCAAAATTGAATGTATGCTGGTCCCACTAAAGTCCAAGGATACCTCTATCTTACGATAAGTTACATAATGATCTTGCAATATCAGTTCACGCCCAGCAGCAATGTTTTTCGGAAGAATAACCGATTTTGGACGGGCTTCGCAAAATTCGTCAGTGAGCGAAGCACGGCCACGACTGAATTCAGTATACCACCGATATGCACTGGTTTTTGATGGTGATTCACCGCTAAAAGTCGAATTAAGTTCATCAATGCACTGTTGTTGTGATAATCCACGTCGAAAGTTGTAAAAAATGATCGCATGGAAATGTTCACGAGTTACTTCCATTTTTAGGCCGACATGAATTTTTCAATTCACTGTAAACAACACAAATAGCACCTGTACCTCAAAACGTATTCTGTCAAAAACGTTAAATTACGATACACACATCGGTTGTCAGTATCGCCTATTCCCGAAATATAAATAAAGGCATCGTACAACTTAAGAAACTAAACTTGGAGTCTGTGCCTATAGATACTAAACAAAAAATGAGGTGTGGCCACCACACGACTTTCTTATATGTGCGACCGTTTCAAACTATAGAGTTTTAAAAAATTTTTATATAAAAATTATTTAAAATCCTATTATAAGTACTTCTATTCTCTTAATAAATCTCTATAGAATGCATACTTTGCGAGATATTCGAATAAAAGTGCTACTCGCTAAGAGTAAAAGTAGTACTTCCGGTCCGAATTTTGAAATTTCCTTCATACACAAAATATTTCAAAACCAACTCTAAATACTTTTGTACTGTTGATAAATATTTATAGAATGCATAATTTACGACATATTGGCAAAAAATCGTTATTCGATAAGCGTAAAAGTGATACTTCCGGTGCGAATTTTGAAATTTCTTTTATATAAAAGATATTGAAAATTAAGTTGTAAATACTTTTATATTCGTAGCGTACCTGTCTAAAAAACATGACTTGCGAAATATTTGCAAAAAACTGATTTTTGATAAGAGTAAAAGACCTACTTCCGGTATCAATATCGACAAACTTTCATAATAAAATTCTTCTCAAATTCAATTTTGAGTCCATATGAATTCTTTATAAATTTGTTTAAACTTAGTAGTTGACAAAATATTGGCAAATCTCGATTTTTTCACTGAAGTAAACTACTACTTCCGGTCTGTCGATTTTACTAAAAATCTAATCAGATCTCAAGAGGGAGATTATACTTGTAAATATAAAATTTGGTATTGATACCTATAGCGGTTTGACACACAGACATTTTTTTAAAACCACTTTTTCGGTATCAGGGGACTTCAAAACGTCGACATCTGCAAAAATCTCGAGGTTGAACATTTTCATCATCACAATACTTCCTTATACTACGTATAAGAAAGTAAAACACTAAAACATCTTTACCACACTATTAATAAACTTAACTCCTCCGTGTTAAAAGTCTGAGGTGAATGGTTAACTGTCTGCTTCATAGAACATACCTTCTGACATTTATTGACGTACGGACAAAGCTTTAGAAATTTATTGTTGAGTTTTGTTAACTTAAGATGTAAACTATATAATTCTAATTCTTGTCTACTACGCTTACTATACTGATATTTAATTTCTGAATTCAACCACTTGTCTTTTGTGGCTTGAATTACTTTATCAGATATTTTCCAATTCAAATTCACATTTACTTTTACGACTTTTGGAAAAACTCTTTCGCGTTTGCAACATTTCAGAAATTTAATATCAGCGTCTAATAATCTTACCTTAGTAAATAAACCATGGAACATGTTGCATTTGTTTGACCGGACAATCATGTTTAAGAAACTAAACTTGGAATCTGTGACTTGATACTAAACAAAAATACTAAAACACCTTTACCACACTATAGTGTGAAAGAGGTGTTTTAGTGTTTTTGCATCGGAAAAGTTAATTATAAGCAACTTTTGTATACACATTTCTCACACATATAAGAAAGTCGTGTGGTGCCTACACTTCATTTTACTTTCTTATACGTAGTATAAGGAAGTATTGTGATGACGAAAATGTTCGACCTCGATATTTTTGCAGATGTCCACGTTTTGAAGTCCCCTGATACCAAAAAAGTGGTTTTTAAAAAATGTCTGTGTCTCTGTCTCTCTCTCTGTGTGTCTGTGTGTGTGTGACCACGATAGCGGTCAAACCGCTACAGATATCAATTCCAAATTTTGAATTTACGAATATAATCTTCCTCTTGGGAGCCGATTAGATTTTGAGCAAAATCGGCCGACCGGAAGTAGTAGTTTACTTCAGTGAAAAAATCGAAATTTCGTCAATTACTAAGTTTAAACAAGTTTATAAAGAATTCATATGTACTTAGAATTAGGTTTGAAACAAATTGTCTTAAAAAAGTTTTTCGAAATTTCAACCGGAAGTAGGTCTTTTACTCTTATGGAAAATCAGTTTTTTGCGAATATCTCGCAAGTCATGCTTTTTAGACAAGTACGTTAAGAGTATAAAAGTATTTAGAACATAATTTTGAATATCTTTTATGTAAAAAAAATTTCAAAATTCAGACCAGAAGTACCACTTTTACTCTTATCGAATAGCGATTTTTTGCAAATATGTCGTAAATTATGCATTCTATATATATTTATGAAGAGTACAAAAGAATTTAGAGTTGGATATGGAATATTTTTTGTATAAATGAAATTTCAAAATTCGGACCGGAAGTAACACTTTCATACGTATAAGAAAGCCGTGTGGTGGCCACACCTCATTTTTTATTTTGTAATTAATTCTTATAAATACAGTTTAGGTCACAGCAATATATACTTACTTGACAACAATAATAATAATTAAAGGATCATTGTGCTATTACAGATGTAATAAATTACAACTAATAATTCATGCCTGTATTGGTTCAAAATAAGTATATCAAATGCGACAAGACCCTTGAAATCAACCCAATTTTATATCAATAAAAGCATTAAGTATATATCTAATAAAAGTAGACAACAACAAAGTCATTCAAAGTTGTAGTTAACAATACTAATAGTTGTGTACTACCACATTGATCAACGGTAATAAAACATTTTAATGTTCCTCTTTAACAGGCGTCAAAAAAAAATGAAACTGTGAAAAGACAAAACGTAATCGAAACGACCATAATATTTCATCATTGAGCATGCAATTGTTTACAACGGAGAATAATAAACAATAATGATTTTATATTACGAATGCATATAAAGGACATGTGTACGCATTTTCTGTTGCATCGGAGATCAAATAAATCAAAGCGATTTATGTATCTGTACATTATTACACCATTTGTCGCTAAACATTGAATAACATGACCGATCGAAGACGGCCAAGCAAGTTTATCTCTTTGTTTTTCTCCATTCACATCGGAATGAGAATTTTTATTTCATGTATTTAATGCTATTGTTAGCATTGCGCGGAACGTATGAAAAACTATTATTTTATTGCTTGATTAACGACGGAATTGACGTGGGTCTCTCAAATGAGTTCGTCTTTATGAATGCTTGTTTTTTACTCATTCATCGATTTGGTTTTCCAAATGATGATATAATCGTATACTAAAGTTACATGCATTATTAAAGAGAAATCAATGTAGTAGTATTAATGCAACTGTCATACGTCGACTAACACTAGTTAGTAAGTCATTGACTGTTTTTTACACCTAATACATCCAGTCCAAATACTGTCAAACAGATACTTCAGGAATTCTAAATAATTTTCTGGATGGAAATTGTTTCAAATTGGCTTTTTAACACTTTTGAATGCTTTGCAATCGTTATTTCAACGTTTTCTTCTTTCGGTCTCTCAGCTTTCTATTGCTTTCTTGCTTCTTTTTTTCGGGATATTTTATTTTAACCCGTCTTTTGTTGGAGTGTTCGTGAGAACTGCAGACGTCGTTTGTTCTATACAATTGGTATTTCTTTTGCGTTATCCTGCTTTGGGGTAGGATTGCTTAGGACTTCATTTTTAGATTGGCACTATTGGTGGAAGAAGATGAAGCAGAATGTTTAATATTTTCACACAAATGAACATCCGAGAACACTTTAATCTGCCTGTGAGGATCGGTAACATTTATCATTATTATATACTTATACATTGTGCGTCAACCAATCCGAAATGATACCGTCATTGTCCTCACTCTGCTTATAAAATCTCTTTATAGTTACTAAGAGTGTATTTATAATCAGAGTGGTGAAAAGGATGAGATTATTTCTGAGCTTGACACAGGTAAATTGTACCTACAAAAGGACGTCTTGTGTCAAAAAAGGATTTTGCACTTACATTCTTATCTTTATTTATAACGCTTTTGAGATACACATCCATTTAACACACCAATTATAAGTTACTATATCAATCCATATTTAATAATAGTGAATTATGTACTGGAGACAGTATGATACCATACCTCTGAATAAATTGTACTTAATGCTTCTTTCCACAATGAAATTCATTTATCTTTTCCATATCCAATATGACGATTGTAATCACTTATTCCCCATACATTTCCAATGGGGTTAAATAATGCAGTGGTAAGGTGGTAATCTCAACACTTTATGATTATCTGTTCGGCAATTTTACCTACTACATATTTTACTTTGGCTAATTTTCTTATACAAGATATAATAATTGCTTTTTGTACATGTACTTATCTTCTTCATAAGCAACATTACTTGTCAATAACCATTGCTTAATATCTGCTTTAATTGAATTATAGTTAGGTACAGTTATTTCTAATATGGGATGAATGAAAAAACCATTTATAATTATAATCATTATAATCAGAGATGTTTTTTTTTATGTTTGGTATTAACTGATTTTCAAACCAGGGAAGAAATTTATATTGATTCATCTTTCCGTCATAATCACTTTCTTTCGTTTGAGAAGAAAATAACAAAGACGCCTTTGGAATGAAGCCATTTTTGTTACCTGCATGGAGAATAATATAAAGAGTCCTATCTCTTCAGTGATTTCACACTTTTCTTATTACCATCTTGCAACGATCTGAAAAATACGATGACAGGTACTTTATAAGACCTGTTTTAGGACTATCTTTCAGCCATCGAAAACCAATTTTCTTTAATATAATATTAAATGGTGTTAAACCACCGTATGTCTCTTTCTTTAAGCTCTTCTAATATAGACCGTTAAATTATGTGCTGTTTTTTTTATATATTTTATATTACCAATTTCCGTAACCGATTTTCTTCGTGACTTTCTTTTGTTAGGGCTAAATATTATTGGGTTGTCATTCTTGATGCACTGCCCAATTCGACTTACAGTCACCATACTAATATTTATATAAAAAAAAACATTATTAATATTCTTGTTACATATTATATATAATTAATATAGACCTCATTAATTGCATTTATTGGTAGCAATGGTCCTCCATTATTTCGTTCTTTTGTAAAATATTCGATTAATGATGCAACTAGCGTCTTATTTTGCTTAAGCTCGTAAAAGAACTGATAACTATGACTAAATACTAAATAGAAAACAGGTAAATAATTAACAAAAATGAAAAGTATAATGACAGCAAGTTAACGGCATTAGCGATTCTCAAAATAGAAATGGCAAAACGGCAACATCGAATTTTACAGTCAATATACTATGTTAAAGCACTATATAATGTACTTCTGTTAAGTTAAACAATCCGATAATTACTAACACCTATAATATTAACAAAATAGTTCATTAAAAACAAAAATGTAGGTTATTAATAGTTATTATTATTCATATAAATTTTAAGTTGTGAGGTTGTCATGGATCGTCATAAATACGTAATTGTTTATGTGCATTAACTATATCCCCGATTTGAGTATAAGTTATTATACCATTTGACAGATACCCACAGGGTACCCACATAATGGCCGATTTGGTTTCTATTGATTTCCTATCTCTTAGCACCATTCACATTATAAAGGCATTATATATTTACTGACACTACAGTTTACTCTACTTTCATCAACGAAAAATATTGTATAAAAGGTTCGAATATACTTTATTAATCACTTTTTTAGGTTATTTATTGGTGCATGGTCGACTCGATTCATATTCAACGTATCGATGCACATTTTAAAATGAACCGACAAACGCATGGTGTGCTCTCTTTATAATGCTTTAGTACTATGCCAATATCAAGAGAGATGTCAAATAATTGTTGTAACTATTATCGTGTTGTGAAGTAAGAAACATAAATGTTAATTCGTCACATTAAAACTACATGTCATATATAGGGTTTCCAAGTCCCGGGACCAAAAAGGTCTTCGGGATTTCAGGGCTTAGAATTAAATCGAAATACATTTTATTAAATGGGCAAATGCGCTAAGAAAACAAAAAAAGGGAACAATGAACACTAAACACTAACTTAAAGAAAAAAAAGAGAAAATTATTCCATTAAATTATAGGAGTGGATATTATTTTATTAAATAACAAAATAAATATTATTTTTAAAATATGACTTGAGCGCTACATGTACATTTAAAGATGAATCTCCTACTTTTGACCTAAGTTTTGTGGCAAACGAACCAGCCACTGAAAATGCCGTTTCAGATTGAACGCTTGTAGGTGGTATGGTTAGCAAATATTTATGACATACTTGTAGATTCTGACCACGACAACCACCATTTTCAAAAACTGCCATTTAGGCTTTGAGTATTTCAATTAATTTATTTGGATTGGCTTTGGCTGACGATATTGGTACTGCTCCTGTGGACACAGACATTGCATTTTCTAAGCTGTTCCATCGGGTTTTTGCAATCTACAATAAGATTTAGTTCCTTGCTGTGTTTTTCTTTCACATAGTTCTGCAGAACAGTGTTTTTTAATATAGAACGGCGGAATAATTTAACCATATTTCTTACTTGGGTTACTAGTGCTTGGATGCTCCAATCATTTGTTAAATGAAAAGATAAAACTAACTCAAGAACCTCTTCTTCAATATTTTCATTATCATAATTATCCTCGTCACTGCTACCATCAGCATTATCACTACTATTACCATCATTGTCAAAATTTGTTTCTGGTATTTTTTACATGTTTTTAGAATATGATGGCAATAACTACAAGTTGAATGCTGTGAGCAAAGTACAGTTGCTGGAGAGGCTGTATTAGTTGTGATAGAAAAGTTAGCATGTTTCTGCAGGCATAGATCCTTTAGCAGGTACTAGTCCTATATTCCAATTCTTAACGCATTGTTCATCGAAACATCCATGAATGTTAATATCGTTTGTTGGTTGTGGACGTCCATTCACTGTTAAACTGAAGCAACGACCGTTTTGTCGTAGGACTTTTATTTCATTAGCGAAATTGTCAAAGACCTTTTCGCAATACATTAAAACTTGTTGATGGAGATGTTGGAACAACCTAGACCTAGACGTAATAGAGACTCTGCATGGGAGTCCAGTGCTGCCATTCGAGCGATGACCGCATCTAAAGAGTTGCCTTTCTGGTTGGATTCACGTTAGGTTTCTTTTTTGTTGTTGTACCATTTGGAAAGAATAAGATTGGAAGGAAGAGAAATTTGCCTTTTCGTTGATGCCAACACTGGTGGCTAAGGTGGCTGCACCGCATTTTGTACGCTGCATTAAAGTAATTGTGTAGTCCTTTTGTCGAGTCACCTTTAGCATGGGGACATAATTTACACATCGCGGTTTGTTTATCTTTTGATATTAAAAAATGTTGCCACATTGACTTTGGATCGGTATTTATTTCTGAGTGTTTCGTGTAAATCAGATTTAACTGATCTGCTGACAGTTGGTATGCAGTTCCTAAAAACTAAAAATTATTTTTAATATTTTACGTCCGGAAGTTTATTACCATCAATATACCTCAAATTATTTGACGGGCATAAGCACGTATAGTAAGTAGATGCTATACCATAAATATCGTTTTGGGACTTTTGACGTCCCGGAATTTTGCTGTGGTCCCGGGACCAAAATTCTTTTATGAAATCCCGGGACCATCCCGGCACCAAATACCGGGACTGGGAACCCTAGTCATATATTATAAATTAATTCTTCAATAACAAATGTAATGTGTAATTTTTTTTGCAGGTTTCTTTCTTTTGCAAACTTAAACTAAAATACTACTATGATATCAAAAATTACATTGGTCAATGTTGGTCATGGAATGTAAAACGCTTGTCTTAGTTTAAATCATCCTTTTGAAATAATTCAATCATTGTTAAGCTACACTGACATTATCAATAACCTACAAATGTATTACCTACTTAGTTTAGCTGTAAAATAATAATGAACTACAAGTTATGAAATAAATAACGTTTTTATTAACCAGAAAAACTAAATTACAATACTTGTTAGAAATGTCCCCCGTTTTGTTCAATGCACAAGTTTACGCGCCTTCTCATGCTGTGAAAAGCGTTTTGCAGCATTTCTGGCATTATGGTTGTACATTGCTGAACAATTCTTTGTTGCAGTTCTTGCAAATTATGTATCGGATATGCGAAAATCTTATTTTTTAAATAAGGAGAGATAAAATAGTTCATAATTGTCAAACAAGGTTATCTCGGAGGAAACTCAACTTCCGTATGCAAACTTATCAGCCGGTCATCAAAAAGCTCGCGGAGAAAAGCAAGATTTTCTCGTTGCCCCAATTATTCTTCTGCGAGAAACTGCCATCCAAGCACCAATTTTCTGAGCATGTAGTGGCGTTTCAATAAAAATATGCGAGTTATCAGTGCTCCATATTCGCATATTCTGAGAATTGATGTATCCCGAAAGGTGGAACCAAGCTTCGTCAGAAAAAAAAAGATTAAGTTCAGCAGATCGTCATTCATTAAATTATTAGCGAACCAATGGCAGTACGCAAGGCATCTGGGGTGGTCTGCAGGCAGAAGAGCTTGATATGATTGCATCTTATATGGATGCATGTTCAGGTCCTTCTTTACAATCGTTTGGCATGTTCCATAAGAAAGCCGAATTTCTTGAGAGAGACGTTTTAAAGGTTTTGTAGGCTCTTCTTCCATGCGTTGACGAACGTCATTAATAACTTCTTCTGTACGAACTCTTGGTCTACCAGCACCTTTTTTATGGGTCACAGAACCAGTTTCGTGAAACACTTCAACACAATTTGTAAGGCATGCATAAAAATTGTCCGGTAATACTGCTACGGCTGGGAAGTGCTTTCGAAAATTGTCCAAACACAAACGTTGACTGTATTCCCAAGTTCCATTAACTAGCACACCCGTTCGAAAATAGGCTTCAATCATGTAAATTTTGTGCTCTGTGGTGAGAACCATGATTCAAAAACCGTGCAGGATTAAAAAACTTCAACACAATAACTTGAGGGATTTTGACATTCAAAAAATTATGACATACCTAAATGTACGATGCACGCTACGACAGTAATTTTAAAATCCATGACCACCATTGACCAATTTAATTGTTGATATCCCAGTATCTTCGAAAATTTGTCACAACAATAAGCGGTAATTATTATGACTAATATGGCAAATTGTCACGCGCTAAATACCTCACAGCCAGGTCTTGTCGTTTAATGCTAATGACACCCGTCTATAGTAAACATAATTATTATTAATTTGGTGGTGTCTCTATTTTTCTGAATAAGAAAAATTTTATTCTGGAACACACTGTATATTTAAGTTTACTCATCCAAAACTTTCTTTTTAATACGTAGAACAATAAGAAACTTCATCAAATATTTCGCAACTGGAGTTTGTACGACGAAAAGTTTCGAAACCAAGCCGAGAGAACGAGTGAAAAAAAATCTTTGTTTACTTCACCAGACTGGATGGCATTCCGAAAAAGGAAAAAAATATATGTATGTATATCTTATACGTTTGTATGTACTATACAGAGAAATTAATAAAGCTAGTGATGTGGTAGTAAATACAAGCAGTGACGTGGCAGCCGGGTCGGACGGTCGACATCACTCTCATGCATATGCACAACGATAAATATTTATTGGAAAACTTTCCGCATTTAAATGACATTAATACCGTGAGGACAGATGTCCACATAATCTAACCAAACAGGTTGCCAACTGCTCCGGGCAATGGATGCCATACTACTATACACTCTTCGATTAGTCGTGAGAGAAGGCATTAACGCTTTCTGCTTCATTATCAGATAGCTCTGTTTGTTTTTCATAACTTCTTCTTCGTCCTCTTCTTTTCCACAGGCTCTAGAATCGATTCTCTCCACAGTCGTACTAAGGGAATGCAAGCAAGAGCAAAAAGAAAAAGGAAAAACGAAACGGCCCCGGACCGAACAGACGAAGATAGAACACGACACGAAGACAAGGATGGTATACAATACAAGAGATACACTGACAGCATCTGGATACATGTATGCCTATGCGATAGACAGAGAAAAGGATAAGCGCATACGATAGGTGTTGAATCGATTGAAAAATATCTTCATTATTTATTAATTTTAGTGATTGAAATTCTGTGGTTTCGTGTAAAGTAACAAGTAAATTGACGTACCTATACGAATACTAGAAAAAAGCAGTTGATATCCCAAGAATGTTAATAGTTGTTTACCAGAATTGGAACAAATTCGTAAAGGTGAACATTCAATTAATTTGATATTAAGCAGGAATACATATATACAAATTTTATGTGAAGCATGTGACATACTTATCACTTACTTACATATGCATATATATCTTATATCATACTTTACGTAATATATTTGTTTGGCTTAAAAAGTGAAGTTACGTTTGCTAGAACTGATAAATATAAAAGAGCATATATAATATACTAATCAGTTTAACTTGTCATACAGTCTTTTTTTCTTAAGAAATTAACTGGATAGAATATGCAGGATGACAATGTTTTGAACGCAAAATAAAGTTCTGAATTTATGGAATAAATCCATAATAGTACCAATTCTTAAGAGACAAGGACATGTCCCAACAGAATCGTATCGACCTGTCACTTATATCTATCATGTGTAAATTTCTAGAAAAGATAGCTAATATTCTTAAGTGCTTGTTCATTGAAAAAGAAAATCTTTTAGCATTTCAACAAAGTGGCTTCCGAAAATTTGGATCTATCTGAGATAATATTATAGACCTGGAATACTATGTCCATGAAGAATTCTTCGATAAAGAGAAACTCATCGCAGTATTTTTTGATACAAAACAATTTCCTGAAAACTAGACGCGTCTGGATTCAAGTAAATGGTATGTTGTCCATAGACTACATCCAAGTATCTGTAATAAATGTAACGCTGTTAATTGTGATAGTAGTAATATGATCTAAAACGTGTAATGAAACATACAGATATAAAGTTAGATTTTTTGGTATAAAGGGATCTTCGTATCCAAAGCTTTCCATTACTAATATACGTCAAAAAGCCGTGTAAAAATGTATATTGACATGACTATTAATAACTGATAAAAATTACGTCCAACTTACAATACAAAAATAACAGAGCATTTGAATGTAAGACATGTACCGCTTTATGATCCCGCAACTGTACATTAGCTGGACCGTACACATCAAAAATATACAGAGAGATCGTAAATGCTTGACCGTGCCGCTTTATAGTCATGGTGTAATTGTTAAACTTACTCGTTTTAATAACTAAATATATTCAATAATTAAAAATATCTTTATTAAAAATAATTTAATACAAAGATCGATATTCCATATGGGTAACATTACATATTTACAAATATTATAACAATAATATAAGATTGGTCCCATTCTTCTTCTTCGTGATACTGCACACCAAACACCTATTTTAATAGGATGTAGGTTTACGGATGACCAGTGTCGATAATTTTGGAAATTGACATATCCACTTAGATGAAACCAGGCCTCGTCTGAGAAAAATGTGATGTCCAACAAATTATCATCCGCAAGATTATTATTAGACCACGTACAATATTGTATGTGTTTCTCACAGTCTGTTGGCAACAATTTGTGTACAACAGATACTTTATATGGATGAAAGTGTAGTTTTTTAGTGGCTTTATGGCATGCTCCATAAGATAGTCCTATATGAACACAAAATCAGAATTAATAAATTTTCTGTATATCAAACAAAGTAATATTTTACCTGTCTGCGCTGATAGTCGCTTTAATGATTTCTTAGCGTTCTTGAACATCTTCAAGCACTTTCCTGTTAATAAAGTAGGTCTACCAGAAAAGTGTTTCTTTGATATACTGCCAGTTTTTCGAAAACTACTACTTAATAAGACGGTTGACATATCTTGCAAAAATAGCATGTTGGAATTTCATTTCTGGGAATCGAGTGTGAAACTGTTGTCTACATGAATTAGTAGAATATTTCCACTCTGCATTCGGTAACAGTTCTCCGCTACGAAAGTAAGTCTCCACAAAAAACTTATCTTGTTCTTCCGTAAATGGCATTGTTGATTTTAACGCAACTTTAAAATTAAACAAAAATGATAATAATACTCGTATAAACACCAAAAAAAAGTAACTTACAGTAACAACGAAATGTGCCTTTTATTCCCTTGAGAAGGACAGTTTCTAATATTCAATTAAACGCAGTAAACTAAGGGAAAAAGAAACGACAAAAAGCTTATATGACTGACAAATATGTATAAAACACAGAATCCACAGAATATTGAGTGACAGCCACTTTAGCGAAGTTAGATACAAACTGAATATTCGTACTACAACAATGAACGTGTGCTAAAGTTGATATATCGATGAAGCGGCACGGACAAGCATTTCCGATCTCTCTGTAGTTACAATATGCCAAAATGGTATACATGTTAAAGGTGTTAACCCATAAATTTTTAGAGGCGATGCGATTGTTCTCACGTTTTGTAAAATCAAAAAATTACTACTTATGCATTGCCTATATCTCAGCGGCTAATTCAGCTCTTAAATAACTAGAAAAGTCTCCTTTGTGAAGCAGAAAGACTACCTGTTAAATATAGAAGAACATATATGAGTTTGTCATAAGCAGCCAAAGTAGCTGTAGATCCCAAGAAAGTTTTTTCTCAAAAATATGCCACTCTCTTTCATCATTAACCATGGCAGCAGTAATAGCTAATATAAAACCCTTAAATACAAAATGTTCAAATTTCATAAGCACCTTCAGAGTAGAATTATAGGGAATACTTGGAACTCTCACAGAATATTCAACATTTTCTCATAATATCAGATTGCATTAATGCCATTTCCTCAATTAGCCATACCTTTCTAAGTCATCCAATTATTATTTAACAAAAAGAAGCTGTCTATTTTTGCGAGAATTAGTCACACTAAATTTTCCCATGACTAATTGTGAAAAATGCACCACCAGTTATCATGAATGCCGAACAGTAGTGTAAATCAAAGAGTGCTAATATGTGATTAATTTTCTAACATTAACATTCTCTGGCATATCTAACGTATATATATAACACTATAATAGCTAATAATTTTTTGAAGTATTTGGTAGTTGTCTAAATAAATAAAGAAAAGACAATTGTTAGACATTTAATGTAACATTTAAAAGTCGGTTAAATGTTGTCTCGCGCATTCCTAAAATTTGTGAAAGCATTTTCAGATGAGGTACTATTAGCGGTACAAAGGCTTTTCTTCGCGTATAATATATTGACATGGTTTAAATAACCATGCTTTATTTTAGTTTGTAATTGTTTTCAATTCTTAAAATTATAAATGAATATTTATTAGTTGATGAGATTTTCTTGTTGTTCTGGTTGTCGTAGAGGAAAAATAAGGTTTTCTTTCTTCTATGTTTGTATTTTTAGAATCTGTTGAAGAGAAATGAAAAATATTATTATTGTTGTCAAATATGATGTATTATGTTTTATGTACAAAATTGTTTAATTAACGATGATATGACGAGTATTGTAGACGTAAATAATTGATTTAGAGTATAAACTAATTTGCCATTATTTGAACAGGTGTAAAAGAAAGAATAATTTTGACAGTTCCTGTAATGAGAATTTTTAAATTGAATGACAATTGTGTGAAATGCTTTGCAATTAGGTTTTTTTAAAATGTAAGAAGAATAATAAATATACGTATTAATAAATTATAGGGATGTAAATATTCGAAAGTAAATAGTAAAGAGATATTTTGAATTATAAAGGTAGGAGTAGATTTCTGATTGGAGAATTTGAAAACGTTTTAAAAGGTTGCCAAGGAAATTGTTTTGAAAAAAATAATAGATAGAATGAAAAAATAATTTTCACACGACGCGGTCGTATTTGTCGCTGAATTTAAATAAATTCATGGATAACGTCTCAAATTTATTGAATTTTGTGCTAAAAAGCATTAATAGTGATTAATTTAAACGAAGTCATAGAGATTATTACAGATTAAAGTGAAAAGTGCTTCTTACATAATTTATTATATGTCTATAAATCATAGCAAAACAATTTATAGATAAAGAAAGGATTATTTAAACAGGTTTAATAATAATTTAACAAAAGTACTTACATATATCGAAGATTCATCGACGAAGTTCATAATAAATTTTCAAGATTACCCAAAGACGAGGATTCTAGTGAATTTTCAAGATTATCCAAAGACATAATTCCAGGAGAAGTTTCAAGATTAACCATAGACGAAGTTCCTAGTATATCCAAAGGAGACCGAACGTGTAGGAATCATTTCTTCTAGAGTTGCAGTATTTTATCGTGGATAGGCTTACGAAGAGAATTTTTCTGAGTCCGAACGTGTATTTCCAAAGGAGACCGAACAAGTAGGAATCATTTCTTCTAGAGTTGCAGTACTATATTGTGCAGAGAACTTCGAAGAGAATTTTTCTGAGTCAGAACGTGTATATCCAAAGGAGTCCAAAATAAAGGAGTACAAGAAGGACGTCGAAGATTGGAGGACATCGGAGAATATCATCTAGATATCAAATCCAGGTCATATTATAGTAGCAGCAGCACCTACAAGTAAATATAAATTAATATTTGAAGTAATATAAATTATATTGGTACTATTCGATTTAAAAAACATATATTTTATATTAATATTTAAATAAGTTATTCATTTTTAAACCAGAATGTATTGAATTTAATATTCACAAAAACGTTGAAGGAAAAAGTTATAGCTATTTGAAGTTAAATACAAATTAGAGAACAATATAAGAAAGGCAATACCTTATTTGTAGAAGTATTACAAATTTCATCCAGAGGAAATCTCATCAACAATTGAATATTTACAACTAAAATTGAAAAACATTATTTGTCAGTTGTAGAAAATATACCAGTTGTCGTTCAACAAACCTACTCGCTATAGTTATATCATTGTCCCTAATGGTTTATTTTTATATTTTCTAACCTACGAAAGTATATCGATGTTAAACAATTTTCAATAATCTTTATTTATATTTGTGAATCTGATCAACATATTATTATATCATTATTAGCCTGAGATTGTTGTTTTCTTTCATTTGTAGCATTATCTATGTATTTTCTTAAATAGAGCAACTGATTTACAAGAGTTGTGTAACACTAAAATCATAAAAATATTAAATTAATTTAACCTGAAAAAGACCAAATAAAATAAGGAATACTTACATGTTTAGTCGTAGTTCTACAATTTACAAGCGAATAATCAGTCACAGCGAACTTCATAAACACCCCTGATGTTAAATAAAAAGTATTTTATAAAGAACACGTTGCAAATTAATCGATAATAAACGATTCATAAGTTAGGTTATAATTTCTTGACATTTAATGTGAAATATCCCTTCCATTTTTATTATGTATTGGTATAGGTCTCAAATAATATAGTCCTACCAGTTCAATAAATTAAACAAGGAGAAATAAAAATTAATATTTATTTAATTTGAGTATTAGCCGAGGTTTTATATTAAATACAAATAGTAGTATGAAATTGATATTGAGCAGAATATTAAATTATTAAATATTGGTATACAGAGTGTAATTAATCATATCTACACACATAACCAATACATTTTGGCTGGCCCAACTTGGAGCAACACATACTAATACAATATAGATATGCGTATTATAAAAGTGGATATATAGCCGAAGGGCCACCACAATATCCGAAGGACACATAAAGTACACCAAAAGAAGATGTTTGTGGCAAGCCTACATTTATTCGTTGTGCATGGTGCAAGCAATTCCTTTGCTTTCGAGTTTCCTTACCGGATTACCATTGTTGCAGTAACTGTTATAAAGAGTATTTATGAAGTATCTTCCACTCATATGAGTGTATTCAAAATACTACTCTAAGTACTTATATTGTCTTAATAAATCTCTATATAATGCATACATTGCGAGATATTTGCAAAAAGGTGCCACTCGATAAGAGTAAAAGTGTTACTTGCGGTCCGAATTCTTAAATCTTTTTTATACAAAAATTATTGTTATTATTTTATTACAAAAATCGCTATTCGGTAATAGTAAAAGTGGTACTTCCGGTCCGAATTTCGAATTTCTTTGTATGCAAAAAAGTATTGAAAATCCATCTTTAAATACCTTTATAATGTATCTACCTAGAAAGCATGACTTGGGAGATTTCGCAAAAACTGATTTTCGATAAGAGTAAAAGACCTATTTCCGGTAAGAATTTCGAAAAATTTTCAACAAAATGTTTCTTACATTGACGTTCGAGTACTTTTGAATCAAATTTGTTTAAACTTAATTGATGAAATATTGGTAAATTTTTCACTGAAGTAAACTACTACTTCCAGTCTACCGAATTTACTCAAAAGCTAATCAGATCTCAAGAGGGAGATTATACTTCCAAATATAAAATTTGGAAATGATAGCTTTAGCCGTTCGACGGCTATCGTGATCACACACACACACATACCGGCGTTTTCTAAAAACCACTTTTTCTTTATCAGGGGACTTCAAAACGTGAACATCTGCAAAAATCTCGAAGTCAAAAATTTTCGTCACCACAATACTCTTTTATACTACGTATAAGAAAATAAAAATTAATTTCAGAACAACCTTTGTAAATTCTACATAGCTTCTGTATTTTTGAAATATATAAAAAGTCTAACATTTACAAAAAAATAAGAGGCGTGGCGGTTGTTTTCCTAATTAGATATTTGTTATAAAAAAAGTGTTTTCGTCATCGTTAAAAGCATGTAAAATAGTTTAACTCTTATTTCAACTTTCTTTTGATATCCTTTATAGCTTCTGAGTTATTTTGTCAAATATCCAAGGGTAGTTTCGAGCTTGAGGCAGTTTACCCGTCAATAATATGAGATTAAGCAGCAAAGAAAGTTACCATTGTTTTTATTACTATAGACATACAAAGTTTCATTTAAATCAGTGAGACAGACCTGTGATCCTTTGTGAGTGCAGAACTGGTCAAATTGAATGAAATTAACTTTATATATCCATGTTTGAATCTTACGTGAGATAAAGGAACTATCAGCAACAGATGCTCAAGCAATACTTAAATCGGAAGAAATTAAAGTAGTACATATATTCACTCGTTATGAGTGTTATTAGGTACAAAGGTACTCTCAACAGAGTCGAACATGCTGGGCAGTACGAATGAAATTCACAACTAACTAAAAGGGAAATATTAGATTTAGCTACTATGTCCTGCAAATGATTTTACTTAACACTTGCAAATAAATACATTAACACCAAAGCTTTAAAACAAAACAGGTTGATAATAAAGTCATTTATTGTCTATTCTGTTGGTTTTAAAAAATAATGTTCACGTAAACAACTATTTGCTATTTTTGGCTAGTATATATTATCCGTCGTAAAACAATAATTGTATTTGAATTAAGCTCCATTAATAATGTGATTTTTTTTCTAATTTATGCTGTTTCGTACAATTTGCGTTCATATGTATGAACGCCTTCAATTCATTTTGTTTTTTATGTTTAGAACAAATAAATACATTGGCATCTTATAGTTCAATAACGGAAGTTCAGGATAAATATAGTTTTAACCAACGTATATTTTACATCCATCATAACAGAATAAGAACATATGCATATAATTGACAATGTATATCTTACTTTACAAATATCCTGTTACTAATATGATTTATATAGACTAAACACATAGTGTTTTAATGTTAATGTTAAATTTTACTTTTGTTATTGTGTCCATTGTTGCACTTTAAACTTTATAAACAGTACTATGAATTGTGCGTACGTTACAGCTACTGAAGTTTCCTTTTCAAATAAAATACTCAGCCTACATAAACGTTAATGTCAAATAGTCTAGTAAAAATGTTAAACATAATAATCCAAACATTGCGGTTGCTTTTAAAACAAAATTATTCTATGCTGAAATAACATTTTATAAAGAATTTTAATATTCGAAAGTATTACTTTTTTTGCCGCTCTTTGACTGAATACTTGAGATATTCTTATACCATTTTATTGTGCTTTTATTGCGTAATTCCCCCAGTTATTGCATTACTTTCATCAATATGTAGAGTTAAAATTCGTTTCTTTTCTAATAGCGATCTAGTTTAGATCTGCACCATCTCACACGGTCTTCTTTGAAGTCAAGTTGTGGGGAATCCACCGAAAACAAAGCTTACGTTGTGCACACTTGATTGATTCCCTCAAAATATTCCTTTCGACTTAATCCAAGCTTGAAATTGTAAAATATTGAAAATGCTTTGTTTTATTGTGTTTGATTCCTTTTGATTGTTGATTTCTATAGTTATGTAATATTTATTAATGGGTTTGTGTATATGATATACGTTCCAATTATAAGTAACAGTTCTTCTTCATTAATTTTTAAATCCTGTCAGAATTTTGGTGATTAGATGTTTATTTACATCGTTTTGGTTTGTTTGGTATTTCTTAATATTTCTGTAGGTAGTAACTTTTAGATCAATCACTTCCGTCCCTATCTTTTACATACAGTGTGCTTACCGACGACCTGCGTATAGGGCTTACGGTGAGATAAAACGACGACACCGAGAGTTTGTATGAGTTAGTACGAAAAAGCAATATTCAAACTGCTCCTTGGTCGAGTGTAGTGTTGGAAAAGAGGGGATTCGAGTAGATTTACGCTGAGGCTAGAACGGGCTAGGCTGACTCTCCGTTTAAGCAGAGCAACGAGGATAGATAGCGCAGCTGTACTGCAGTTTGTATATTGCTTTCTCGTACTAACTCATACAAACTCTCGGTGTCGTCGTTTTATCTTACAGTAAGCCCTATACGCAGGTCGCCTGCAAGCACATGGTAGAGTCACGCATGTTCATTAAATCTAAAACGCTTATCAATCATTAATGCTGATAGTTAGGTGTGATTAGAAACTTAAAGTACTGAAAAAACGTGTTTTATTTTGATGAAATATGAAAATAAACCGTTTATGCGGAAGCAGTTCTCAACTTTTTTCTTGCAATCTTCTCTTTGTTTGCTCCCTCATAACATTATATTTTTATTAAAATTCTGGTGTCATGAGAATTGTTTGTAATAACTTGTAAACATTAAAATATTCAATAAAGTCACAAATAGGAGATTACCCAATATATTTCTCTGCACTAAAAATAACTGTTTTATTTTGGTATCGGCAAGGCCTTTTAATGGTTCTAGCATAAATTCTTTACGCTACTTTCAAATGTGCTGTCATATAAACTATAACTCCCTAATATTAATTACTACAACATATAATTCAAAAATGACCCTAATTGTATTTTATTATGGAAGACCATTGTGTGCCTTTCATTTGCACTGGCGAAGTACAAAACACGCAAAAAATTATGAATAATTCTGTACCAAAACTTCATAACAAATTTTTGCTTTGCTTGAAGTAAATCAAAATTTTGCTATGAATTTCTCAGTTAATTATTCAGAAATTTATACTCCATAAATGAAAGCAACTGGAATAAGTTTCATTAATTAAGAAATAAACAGTACTGGAAATCTCTTTTCTTCTCTCTCTGAAGTCATAGCGAAGCTGTCCAAACACGCCGCTTCTAATTTAAATGTATTTAGCAGCAATATATTTCACATAAATTACGTAAAATTGTTTCTGACCTACGCATATCTTTTGCATATTGATACTTACAGACAAAATTTTACTACCTTCCAATAAGTAATACACATTTAATTATACCAATACCGTATTCCTGAGCAGAAAAGGAGTTTTATTAGAACATAAACAAGTTCGTAAACACACAGTCTTAACGTTAGATCAAAACACATTAGTATGGACGCATATCTAAGAGCTAAAGCACCAAATCAAAAAAATATTGGCAATAAAATTAAACCGTTTCAGACTATGCTTACGGGTTCGTATGAGTATAATCATCCGGGACATATGCGTGGGCTTTTCGATACATATGCTTGAATACGTATACGGTTATGCTGTCCATGTTTGCGTATGGAAGTAAATATTTAAACATTTAAACTTTCTTCTTGTTAATTACGTAACACTTATTAGGAATGAAAATAAATTACAGAACGAAATGATATTAAGTATCTGGTGCATGAGTTAAAATAAAAACCAGAACGTTACTTCCTAAAAAAGCTTTCCTTCTTCTGTCAATGTTCGTTGTACAGTCAGCGGCTTTTAAAATAATGACCAAGTGTTAATATCAGCAATGTACTTGCAGCGACAGTCTTAATATATATGTATGTGTGTATAAGGTAACCTTGAGACATTAGACATAGTGCTTGAATATATGATGCTTTTCTGGAACATCGGTCTCTTTAAAAGGTGGTGGCTGTACATATACATATATTGTATATATTATTATATTACACATACATATACACTGTATGTGTAATATAAGCTGGCCACCATTAAATAATTAGAACACTTCTTTAAATAGTTTCACAGCATTATCTTGTAATACAAATGCATCTGTGTATTGATTTAGCAAACATTATTTGTATATATGTACTTAAAAAAAACTTGTGTACGTTGTCAGTAATAACTACACTCACCGGCAAAATAATCGATCCACTCAAATAATTGATGAAGTTTGTTCGTTAATAAGTTTGTTATTTTAAATTCGATTTGATTCATTTTTTTTTGCATATTGTAGGTAAATTTAAATGTAATCTATCGCATCTTTGGAATTGTAAGAAAATTTGGCGTACATCATTTTATACAGGGTGACACATAGTCTGTTTTTTTAAATCAACTTTAAAACCACATATGGATTGTCAAAGTTGCTCCACCTTGTATTTTCTTATTTTGTTAACAAGACACATCATTTTTTTACAATTTCTTTTTTTATTTATTACAATAGCTTAATTTTTGTAAAAGATACAAGGGTTTAAGAAAAAAAAATACATTTTTCCTATGGTACTAACAATAAGTTTACGAATTTAATTTAACACCGAATATAATGAAAAGGAAATGAAAAGAAAATGAAAAACATAAAAGACTTAATACGAAGTGTTTCCTCCACGTGCACGGATAACAGCTGCAATTCGTCTTGGCATGCTCTCAATTAAGTTTTGAATGTAAGCCTGGTTGATTTGATTCCATTCTTCAGTTAGAACGTCACTAAGCTGCTGTAAATTTGCAGGCGTTGGTACACGAGATCGTATTTTCCTCCCAAGTGCATCCCAAACATGCTCAATTGGGTTTAGGTCTGGGCTTAGAGCAGGCCAATTTGCTACTGGGATTTCAACCTCGGCTAAATACTCGCGTACAATTCTGGCAACATGCGGTCGGGCATTATTATGCATCAGCATGAAATCATCTCCGATGAATATTATATCAAACACGCAAAATCATTGATTCAATAATTTAAGCTTGATAAACCATACGTTTTGATTCAAAATTCTGAAGTGATTGCTCACCGCGAACCAGCGAAAACTATTTATTGAGTCAACTATAAATTGGTTGACTGAACATTTTATTTATCTCAGTGTTCTTATACGTAGTATAAGGAAGTACTGTGATGATGAAAATTTTGGTCCTCGAGATTTTTGCAGATGTCCACGTTTTGAAGTCCCCTGATACCAAAAAAGGGTTTTTTAAAAAATGTCTGTGTGTCTGTGTGTGACCACGATAGCGGTCAAACCGCTATAGCTATCTATTCCAAATTTTGTATTTAGTAGTATAATCTCCCTCTTGAGAACTGATTAGATTTTCAGCAAAATTGGCACACCGGAAGTAGTAGTTTATTTCAGTGAAAATATCGAATTTTGCCAATATTTCGTCAACTACTAAGTTTAAACAAATTTATAAAGAATTCATATGTAGGTACTTAAAATTAAAATTGAGAATAATTTTATTTAAAAAGTTTTTCGAAATTCCTACCGGAAGTAGGTGTTTTACTCTTATCGAAAATCAGTTTTTTGCGAATATTTCGCAAGTCATGCTTTTTAGACAAGTTCGCTACGAATATAAAAGTATTTACAACTTAATTTTCAATATCTTCTGTATAAAAGAAATTTCAAAATTCGGACCGGAAGTATCACTTTTACTCTTATCGAATAGCGATTTTTTGCAAATATGTCGTAAGTTATGCATTCTATATGTATTTATCAAGAGTACAAAAGTATTTAGAATTGGATTTGCAATATGTTTTGTATATATGAAATTTCAAAATTCGGACCGGACGTAGCACTTTTACTCTTAGCGAATAGCACTTTTTGATAATATCTTGCAAAGTATGCATTCTATAGAGATTTATTAAGAGAATAGAAGTACTTAGAATAGGATTGTGAATAATTTTTGTATTAACAAGTTCTTAAAATCCTATAATTTGAAACGCTCATACGTATAAGAAAGTCGTGTGGTGGCCACACCTCATTTTTTTAATGTTTCCCAACAAAAATACGAGGGTGGGTGAAGAAGTACCTGAAAACTAGCACAGATGGCGCTGCCACTTCAAATTCATCATTGTGCTTGTCAAGAAGCATCTTTCTAAAGAACGCACCCTAATTTTCAGATTGATCTGTCAAATAGTTTTATTGTGACAACCATTTGAAACAGACACCTACGTAAAAATGGAAAAAAGTGAATTTCGTGTGCTCATTGGACACTGTTTATCGCGTGAAAAAACCATCACGCAAACTAAAAGAAGAGCTTGAAAAGTATTATGGGGACTCTTCACCATCGATTGGAACCATATACCATTGTTTTACTCAATTTCGGTGCGGTCGTACCATTACAAGTGACGGCGAACGTTCTGGTTGAACTGAGGTCACCACACTAAAAATGATTGATAAAATCCACGGTATAATATTCAACGATTGGCGATGGAAGGTGCGCGAACTTGAAGAGGCTACAGGCATATCACATGTATCAGTGATTTAAATTTTGCATAAATATTTGGATATAAAAAAGCTATCAGCCCAACAAGATCATGGCGATACTTTTGTTAGGGTGTGTGTGGTGGTATTCACATCTATTACCTTCAAAAGGGTAAAACGATCACCCATATTGTGTAGAGCTATTGGATAGATTCGATGCCGATTTGAAGCAAAAACGACTACATTTGGCGAGGAAAAAAGTTCTCTTCCACCAGAACACAACCGGCCCATAAGTTCGCAGTCGCAGTGGTAAAATTGCATGAATTGCTCTTTAATCCAGCATATTCTCCAGATTTAGCCCCCTGCGACTATTTCTTATTTCCAAATATAAAGAAATCGCATGGCGGTAAAAGATTTTGGTCGAATGAGAAGGTCATCAATGAAACAAACGCGTATTTGGAGGGTATCAAAAAATTGGAGAAACGTTGGCTGAAGAGTATCGATCTGAAAGGAGATTATGTTGAAAAGTAAAAAATTTTTGCCAAATAGAGTATTCTTTATCTCAATTTTTATTGACTTATTGACCCACACTTTTACCGTCCTTAACTTTTGTATCACTTAATGTAGGAAATTTTTGTCTTAAAGGCTGTACTCAAAAGCCTGCCCTTTCGGTTAATTTTTTTGGAAATATTTTTCATCAAACCCAGATTCAATGAAGGAATAGAAGAACATATTTTGGGTCCAAGAGGGGCTCGGTAACGACATTTTTCTCCTAGGTTTAAGTTTTAATGTAGACTATGAATAGCCTCCAATCAGTTGGATCGTGATTGAAATTACATTCGGGCTTGACGTGAGGCAGAATATGGCGCTATTATGGATAGATGCAAGATTGGAAGTGGGAAATATGAAGACTGGATAGCTGCTGAAGAGTTACAATAAAAAGAAGTGAGAGAAAAATCTAAACCAAAAGTACGTAAAACTCTCAATGCATGCAGAATTAAGGGAAATAGTCCAAAGAAGTAAAGCCAAATCAAAAAGAATGGGACTAAAGACAAAACAAATAACGAAACTGTAGCAGAAAATGAAGATGCAAATATGGGAAACTATGGGGAAAAAAAGGATGCAGAAGACAGTATAACCATAGAAGGTGTTAGATAGGTTGCTGAGGTACCGGTAGACCGACCTGAAAGGTGAAATTCAAATTTCTGTTAATTATAAATACATTTGTAACAGTGTTGTTTAACATGGTGGGCAAGTAGCAGTTTTAGTTTTGTGGCCCTTTAACGACAAAAACACTGAGTTTGTGTACGGAGTAGTTTGTTAACAGATCAAATTTAAATATTTGATATATAAGATAATAAAATTTACTAAATAATTTTCATATTAGTTCTCGTACTTTCATATGTTATTTAAAATATTTGATAGGGGAATATTATAACTTCTTTTTCGGAGTACTTCGGCGTAGATCAGACAAAAATTTGAAAAGTTGTATAAAACAAAATGTAGAAAAACCCAGTTTTGCCAGGTGAATTATTAGGCCTTGGGGAATTTTGTGACAGAACTATCAACTCAATAGTTAAAGTAACCGCTCGTGTGACAAGCTTTTTGTTTAATCCATTTTTTACAACTTAGCGGTTTTAAACAAAAAATAGATACGAAATGCGAAAACAAAAGTTACAATATTTTTTAGTTATAGTGAAAAGTTTAGATTTTGCTTATATTAGTCTCGATTGACTTTACATTCAAACGTTGAAAAAAAAAGTTCGTAATAAATAAGGAGCTGAGAATGTGAAGACAACTGTACTGAGATTGCGACCGTATTATGAACTCAATCTACTTGAAATGACAAAAATTACTAGAATATTGAGCTTAGATTAATGAATAATATCGTAAAACCATCTGTTTGAAACTACAATAGGTAATGTAACTTATTATTTATTGACTAGCCTATGTGTATCAGACTAATTTAGATAGCATAGTTGGATATTTTTATAATCTTTGTTTTATTTTTGATACTTTCATGATAAATTTTAAAAGCAAGACACTTTATTTAATATTTATATGCCCAGGTTTACCAGAACAGGTTACGTCAAACATGAAATTTAGTGCCAATTTTGAACAAATTTTACGTATTAATTCAAAACCTCACTTTTATACAATCATTATTTTATTAATATAAATTCTGTACACTTATTACAACATAATTAAATTTGTATTAGTTGACACATTCAAATTTTAAGGTATTATATATTTTTAAGCTGTGCTTGATTTCAGCGGGATATTTGAATCACTCCATCTTATTCTGAAATGGGGTGTAGCAAAGAAAAATATTTAATAGTAATGTGACAAATATATAAAACAAGCGATTACATTAAATTGAGTTCAAGATAGCTTCAATATTTAAATAGGATTATTTCACTGGTTCATAAACAAAATTCTGCTTGAATAAAAATAAAAAATATGCATAAAAAATTACTTAAAATAAAATTAATAACATTAGAACTTTGCAATCATTAACAATACTGTCATATATTAATTCAAAAATTCATATTTGTATAATCATTATTTTATTAATATAAATTCTTTACACTTATTACGATATAATAAAATTTGAAATTGTTGATACATTCTTAAGTGTTCACATTCATATTAAATTTTATGGTAACTTACATTTTTAAGCTGTGTTTCGATTTTTAACGGGATATTTAGAACACCCATTCTTATAGTAACAAAACATATTTAATTGTAATGTAACGCAATAAATAATAATTTCACCGTTTCACAAGCAAAATTCTGATGTTGATTCATTCAACATACAGAGAATAAATAATTATTCTTGAGTAATATTTTCTAAAAATTGTTTGCCGTGTAATTTAATATATGACAAATAAGATTCGATGTTTTCAAAACATTAATATTTAAACACAAAAACTGTGATGATCATCTTTTCACATGCTTATTATATTCAAGTGAAAGGTAAGCAATAGTTATGTGGAAGGAATGTTAGTACTTGTCGTATAAGAAGCAAAAATAATTTCAACGTACTTGGACTTTCAAGAAACGTCTTCATAAATTGTGTAGAATTGATAAATGATTTTCTAGCTGTCACTTACGCATTTATGTTATGTAATTACCATTTTTAATTTTCTAATATGTATGTATGTGACTTGCACGCATCACATTTATTATACATACATGCATGTTATACTACGTACATACGTAGTATTAGAAACGTGTCTTCAGAAGTATGTAATAAAGATGTTTGCTTTTAATTAAATTTAATATTCTTTTATTTTGTAGGCAAACTGTAAGTGTGTAAAAGTAGTATTAGCATATTACATATTAATTTTAATAAAGCAGTTCCACGATTTCACAATTAGTGATGCAAGCCTAAACCAAGCAATAGTTTAATTAAATGCAAGATACTAACTTCTTATAATAAGATTTTATAACATTCTGTATAATTTTTCAGGCGTAATTTTATTTTCTTAATCCAACCAACCACTAGTTTTTCATATTTTAGTTGGAGCAGTAAATTGAAGTAAAGGGGCATATTTAAATAAAGTTTCTTTGTCAAAGTAATAGATTTTCTGTATTGCCATATTCGTTTTGTATTTATCATTTCGATGTCCATTGTTTTTATTTGCACGTCAAATGATTATTGAATATGGGTTTATTCAGGACCGTTGATATGTACAATCGTGGAGGACTTCGCTGCAATGGTCCAGACTTGCAAGTTCGCGGTAAAATTTGTCTACGCATTATATAAACCGAATTTCAAAAACTTTATAATAGCTCGTGAAAGACTTAGACTAGGAATTTTTTCAGAAATAGTTTTAATAATTATTTGCTACAAATATAAAATGAAATTCACTTCTTCCCAAAATCGATTTTAGATCACTATACGATGGAGCTTCATAAATATTAATTCTCAGGAAACTAACAAAATCATTTTTTAATATAAATTTATACATTTTCAGAAAATAAGACAGTGATGTGTGAGCATCACACGATTTTCTTACGTAGATGCGTTCTAAATTCCTTTATGCAAAAGTTGTTTGAAATTAAGCTTTAAATACGTTTATCTTCTCAATAAAATAAATCTACATATATCTAAATTCTTGTCCGGATTTTGAGTTTTTTTTATTCAAAAATTATTCCAAACACTGCTCTAAATGCTTTTATACTCATAATAAATCTATTTGGAATGCATAATTAGCGAGATATTAGTAAAAGAGTCATCAAATAAAAGTAAAAGTAATATACTTGTTGAGAAAAACACATTTGGCTGTATTTCAAAAATTTTATTAAACTTATCTAGCATATATATCGGCTGTTATACCATTATCACAGAGTTATATCTTAAAATTGGAATTTAAACTATTCAATCAATAAGTAAGTAAGAATCAAGCATGCATCCTAGTGCTAGGCCTTATGCTAGACTAAGATTCAATAAATTTTCTGCTAAATAGTAGGTTAGGCAATTTTACATTTAACTAGCTCAGTTTAGAATGACTAAAGAAAATTTTCTCTCAGGGGCAGAAAATATAAATAAATTCTCCAATCAATTTGAATGCTCTTCAATTATCACCAGGTCAGGTAAAGAAAATAAAATGCAAAATAAATCTTATCATCTAATTTATTAAAAGAAAGTATTAAAGAGAGAGAAATTTTAAATTACACAAATATATATTTACAAAAATTTAATATTTCAAAACATCATATAAAATCACACATATCATGATCAAATAGTCAAAATAATAAAGAAATTATAATTAATGAAAGCATAACATCGAGAAAAAAAATTATATTTTTAAAAATAAACGTGATTATCATAATTTATATTCGTCAAAGGTACATGTAAACAATCAACATCTTTAATAAAATAAAATTTATTGCATATTGTGAATTGTACTGGAATATGAATAACCAAAAATTACGCGATTTATTATTTACAAAAAATATAAACATTAAGGAAATGGCTTTGCCCTAATTAGTCCTGCCTGGCGCCTTTGCTCGCTCCCAAGACAGTACCATCAGAAAGCAAATTCACACTGGTAGGTACCCCCAAAGTTCCACCCTACGAGTATGCTTTTCAACTCATTGGACACAACCCGAACATACACTACTTGTGCTCACCCCTTAAGGTATATATATATAAATTTTAAATTTAATAAAATAATAAAAAGAAATGTCTTTGTGCATTTAATTAATTAACTCAGCCCTGATTAGTTCTGCCTGGCGCCTTTTCTCGCTCCCAAAACAGTACCACCAAGACTAATTCGTGTTTTAAGGATTCACCAGGACTCCATGCTATGAATTAAACAACTACTCAATTCATCGCATACATCCCTGATCTATTACCCAACACGTTAATATCAAACACACAAGCACTATAAAATATACTTGATATACATATAAAAAAAATATATATATATAATAAAATAAAACTTTACCTCACTCTGAGATTCCAATACAAAACACCACTCAAGAAAATCTTGTACAACACTACATACACATTTATAACAAACATTATTAAATCACCTTAATTCTTCGTACATAGCTTCGAATTCATCCATCATATAAAAGAAAATCTCGATCACAGTTCAATTATTCTATATATACATAAAACAAAATTATTAACCACAAATCTTCTAATCTGGTAAAGAAAATAGTAAAGAAAAATCTTTATAAAAAAAAATTATTATGCTATTCAACTTGATCATTACAGTTACTAAAATGCTTTATCATAATGCATGGTGTAATAACCCTACATATAAAACAAAACATCCTAGAAGAAAAAAAAAATTCAAAGTTCTAATTAAAAAAAACTGTTCCGTACATAAATAATTATTTCCAAAAATAATTACAAGTCTCAATGTAAATTAAACTCCAAATAAAAAAAAACGATATCTAATTCGTAAAATTATTCTAAGTTCCACTTCAGTTGGAAAATTCTATAAGTACGGTAAAATTATTATGGAAAATATTACAAGTTCTAATTCTTGTTGAAAAATTTATAAGTATCGAAAAATCTCTTTGAAAATTATTCTAAGTTCAAATTCATGAATAAACTTCTAAATTAATATAACATTTATACTTTTAAGAGGAAGAAGAGGTTTCCACCTACTTCTTGTTTTGTTTTGAGAGAGCCGATTTTCACCAGGCATCTCCCGGTTTCTCATCGGTGCCGGACTTATATCGATATTTTTCTTCACAAAAACGCCCGGTTCTTCTCGGTACGATACCGATACCACCTCCAGAAATACATAGCTACAGTGCTGCACCACTCGGGAAAGCAGTGCATTAGTAATCTTTCAAAAAGGTAAACAAATATGTAAATATCAACTTGTTTACATATTCATGACTCGTCTAATGCATCTAGCGAAGAATATTGTTTTCGCCGGGCCAAACGGTCGATCTCTCCCAGTCACGGTATTCTTCGTGCGGGAAACACTTTCTTGTCATCATTCACGTAATATTTTGTGCTTATTCTAATATTATAGTTTTTATAAAAATTATAATAACATTCTTATATTATTTTACGTAAATAAATATGAAATTTGCCAGAATATTGACTTAATAAATATCTATATACACATCATGATGAAATAAATAAAATAATAATTAATTAAATTAAATCTTGAAGTGATCTTGATTATGCCTATCGATAATCTACCACCAAACTCAAGGTCACTGCAATATGTTAGATAAGTCTAATAAAACTTATATAGCCAAAGTGTTATTCTCGACCAGTAAATTAAGTTGATTACTAGAATGTTTCACCAAGAAGTGTCTGCAGCATCAATCAAGGAAAAAGTAAAAGTGTCTAAACTTAGTAGATGACAAACAATTGGTATTTTTTCACTTCCGGTTTACGAACTTCATTGAAAATCTAATCAGAGGAAGAGAATTGCTTAGGCATTTGGACGCTATTGTGGTCCCACACGGGGCATGTCATTTTATTGTTAGATCACCGTTGAAGTTGGGAGTAAGACAGGAATTTCAACCAGAATACAATTGGGGCCTGTTACAACAGGCGTAGATATTGGTTAAACGTTTTCCTGAACACAAAATGTCAATATATTCCATGAGTGAAACTGCCTAATTTTAAACAGTTATAATGTAACGACAAAGAGTAAACAAGCAACAGACACGAACGATGTAAATGTATTAAATACCTATTATTAATAAAAATAATAATAATAATAATATTTAGCAGTTTAGTTATAGATACAGTCCTGCTTTCTTGTTTAATTGCACTTTTTATATTGGAATAAATACTTATTATCATTTTAATTTTTAATTATTCAAATTGTCATTAGCGGCTGTCTTGTAAAGTGAGCAGATGTGAAGTAAATTTTGCCAGAACCGTAAATAGTGATTAAAAAATTGATTTATAGTTTAAGCCTTCCAAGCTTTGGAAGAGGTCTCAATTTAATGTAATTGATTTATTTCATTTAATAATGTATGACCAACGACCATTATAATATTTATACTGTCATCGTTAGTAGGCACTAGTTTTATTTTTCCTGGAGGTGACAGTTTTATATAAATATTTAACAGTGATGGGTTGATCATTAAATAAGTTTCTACAATAATACTAAAAATCCATCAGTGATTTCAATGCTGTTATGAATTTCCATTCTCAACGAAGTTTTCATCTAGCTGGAAAATCATTGATTATTAGCGTCCATATTCCTAATAAATATTCATAAATAATACCAAAATCAGCTAAAGAACCATAATTGTTGTAATAAGTGCTTCTTTACTGTTTGTATTTTGAAAATATTTTCTTCATTTCGGAGAATTAATTGAATAGATACGCAGCGTGACTTAGTAATCAGGTCCACTAATATAACTATATTTTGGCGTTCAATAACCATATACTTTTAGAAACAAATTATTTAAGGTTTTTTTTGCAAAAAAACACCTCCGTCTTACCACTGACCGCAAAGGAATTTGGTAAATATTACTCTGCGGTCGACGTCTGTCCTAGATACACTATATGGTCTATGACATTAAATTCGAGTTTAATCAAGAATTTCGAAGGACGTTACTTTCAATTTTCTAGCGTGTGAAGTAGAGGGTAGCCTTTAAATGGAACTAGATCTAAATAGGGGTGCATACTAGTTGGCTCCGGCGGTCAATTTTTAATCCTCTTGTGCAAAAAGGTTACAGGTAAATTGGCTCCGAAAATATTTGCTAATTAGGTCCCGTTAATCCTCCACCGCGGATTAACATGGAAACTTAAAATGTCATTTAGAAGCACCTAAACTGTGTTATTAAGAAAAGAAGTAAACAAATCCCACCCTCTCATTATAAATCCCACTTACAGTTTATGAAAAATTTGAGGTATATAAATTAAGAATTAGAACTATGAAAATTAGTTTACTTTTACCGTAAAATGGAGTGTGTCGAAAAAATGTTGAGTGAAAAAGGGAAACCTGTAATTGTTTTAAATAATTTTAAATATAATTTTCACAAAATATTGTGAGAGAATGTGCAAAGATGGCAATGTGCAAAACGTGGGTGTAAATCATTCATTAAAACTCAGGGTTCAAATGACTGCATAATGGAACATAACGACGTACATAACCATGATCCTGTAAGTGTACAAACTTTAAATCGTCAAAAAATAAGCAATTCCGTTAAGAGAAAAGCAGTTGACGACATTTGTGAAAGACCCATGAAGATCCTTCATCAAGAACTGAAAACGTGCGACGCTGATACAATAACTGTGACGGATGTAAACTTAATACGAAAGTGTATGTACAATGGTCGGAAAAGTGTGATTCCAAAAATTCCGAAAAATGTAAAGGATGTTCATGATGTTTTGAATCGTATAGACATAAAAACAAATAAGGGAGAATTATTTCTTCATCCAAACGATGTTAACAATAATTTTGTGGCTTTTTCGTGTGAAACAAACATAAAATTTTTAAGTAAAATGTCAACAATCTACGTTGATGGAACATTCAAATGTGCAACAACATTTTTTTATCAACTTTTTACTGTTCATGGTCTAGAAAACGATCACTATATACCTCTCGCCTTTTTTTTGTTGTCGAACAAACAAATTCATTCTTATATTGCTGTTTTCGAGTTTCTAAAAAACGAGTGTGAAAAATTAAATTTGTATTTCAACCCTGTATCTGTTTATGCCGATTTTGAAATAAACATCCACAAAGCAGTCTACAGTGTTTTCCATCTGCTGTAGTAAAAGGATGTAGATTTCATCTGGGTCAATCATGGTAAGTCAAAATTTTAAGTTAAAAAGTAGTAAAATACATTATTTCATGTTTTGTAGGTGGCGTAAAATACAAGAAGTAGAGCTACGCTCAGAATATTTGCAAGATTCTGAAATTGGAAAATATATCCAATACATTTTTGGGCTTCCATTTCTGAAACCAACTGCTGTGGGGGATTGCTTCGCCTTGGACTTCGCCGAAATTCAGCCCGACAGCAAGAAAGTTAGGGATTTTGCAGATTATCTGGTCGACACGTACATTTCTGAGGAAGCACTGTTTCCACCACGTATGTGGGCAGAATGCAGTTCCTCGTTGGAACGGACCACGAACGCGTGTGAATCGTTACATTCCAAGTTTAATTCCCTTTTTTACACAGCACATTCTAAATAATTCTAATATCTACCAGTTTGTTGAAGTTTTAAAAAATATTCAAATTGACACATACATTAAAATCTTCAGCTCATCAACTAAAAAAAAAGTGTACAGGAGAAAAAAAAATCACAGAAAGATTTTATTGACAGCAAAATAGAATTGTTAAATAAAAATATAATTACTAATTTTGAATTTGTAAAATGCGTATCGCAAAAGTTCAAACCATAAATTATTGTCTAAAATGTCACTTAGCTACATTATATACATGCATTATACATTAAATACATTTATTTTCCCCGTATTGTTTTATTTAAGTTTATTTAATCCTATAAACACCTGGGAGCCAACTAGTACAAAGTATGGGAGCCAACTTACCCACCATCCCTTCCTAAAAACTGACCGCGGGAGCCAACTAGTATGTTGGCCTAAATAGTAGCAATTTTACGCATTCCATTCTAATTTTTACTATATCCTTTTTACTGAGTATGTAAAGAAGTCTTACTACAATATTTTGACTATTATAGTAGATCTTTAAAATAAGATATTCCTATACTAAGATTAGAGCATTGCAATAGGGTATTTGAGCAATTTCCTAATGCTAAGCTCTAGCTGACATACTTGGGTAATTCTACAACATACGGCAATAAATCACTTTCATAGTCGTTGTATTGGATTTATAAACATTGTTTATGTTATTCCACACTCACCATAAGTGATACAAGAAATACCTGCATATTACAAAAGATGCTAAGTTGGCTTATTTACATATTTGATGATTATGTAAATTAATAATTCGTGTAGAGATATTTGACGTTTTTGCCGATAATTACATTGTTGCCATCATATTATTTACAGCTGTCGCATGCGGACAAAGAAAAAGTCATAATAAAATTTATCTATTCCCAAGTTAAATTGCAAATCTAAGCCATTAATCAACCGAAGTGCTTCTTAAATACAAACAATAGGTCATTAACCAGTTGTAAATAAGGATAAGAAAACCATTGCGAACCACGGTGAATTAAGAATTCAAAACAAAGCTTTCTTCAGCTAGCAACAAAGTCCAATCAATAAATCAAAGATAATATAATATTTATAATAAAGAATTTCCTAGAAACCTAGAGATCAACTGGAATTAAATACATACTAATGTGAAATCGTGGAATAAATTATGTTATTTCTCCAAAGATCCTATAAGAATTTTCCTTTACCTTTACAAATAACAGATGATATCTGAAGAAACTCTTTTCTCACGATAAAATAAAATATTAATGACATTTATTAAGGGAGATGTTATTATGTTCTGCGAGTATATGTGTAATTAAAATATTATTTATTATTCTTCCAAACGACAGCGTTTACGGGTAATTTTCTTATCTGGATAAACAGGTGTTTAATTTTTCATAGTAATGCATTCATGCGAGTATGAAGGAAGTAATTAAGTGTTACGTAATTTTAGTAAAAACTATGAATGCAAATGAAAATGAAATAAATCAGAAGGTTGATGTAAATGCTGTGGTAACAGAAACTAAACGTGGTACTATATTTGTCACTCGATAAATTGGTGGCTGTAGCATATATAATAATAATAAGAAGAATAATATTACTTTATTAGTTCAATGGTTATAAACCAATTACAAAAAATAAATAATATACATCACAAAATAAATCAACTGTACATATTTGAGCAGTAAGTAATTATATGCATATATACAGTAAAACTTTCCACAGGCGGACATTGTTCGTTCCGACAATACTGCCCGGTTAAGAGAAGTGCTCGTTTATCAGAAGACAGAAAAAATTATATAGAAACGCAAAGCTATACTTTCATTTGAACACACAATGTTTATTTTCTAAATAAAAACGAAACGGCTATATGCACATTTATATAAACTTATAATACATATATGTAATTTATGTACTACCTTACAAAATAGTCTAAAATGGAAGTTTGATTGTGTGTATTACCATGCCAATTTGAACGCAAACTGTAATGATAGCTAACTAAGCATACCAAACGCTTGTACATCATCTTTCTCAAAACAAAATTGTTTTAGTTTTATTATTTCCAGTACACCATCTTTATACGATACTATTCTTTTCTCATAATCATCAGTTTTAGGAATTTCTATTTCATGTTCTTCATCATCACTATTTTGACTTTCGTTTTCTAAATTATCGTGCAAAATATGTATATGTACGTATATAAATTGGCGTCAATATTTATAAATTCCTGTACATCATTACTTCGTAATTTTCCCATAGCGTACACATTTGAGCCACTTTGGATAAAGGAATTTCATCTTTAGGATCAATCACTTTCAAACCCATCATTTACTTCTTGAAATACTGTTTTCTTGAAACAATTTTTAATTGTATCAGATGAGACATCATCCCATGCATATATATGTATATATACAGTGTGGAAATAAAATAACGGATAGAAACATTAACTTCGTTAATATTCATTTTTTGAAAAAAATCTCGAAGGTGTATAGCGATATTAACTAAAAGGTATATTTTCATCGCATTTTTGTTTCTTACTTCATTTGTTTTTCATGTTATGACATCACCGACTTTTTTCAAATGATAACCTCTATCTTTTTTAATTGATTTCGATAGTATTTTCAATTCCTTATCTAATGGAATAAAAATGTTAAAATGTTATATTTGAAAAAAATTGAGAAAAAGAGTCTTTAAGTTCAAATATTATAAATTCATTAAACGAATTTAGTCACATAAATTTGATGGAAAAGTTGACGGCAAATTGGTTTTTACTATAAAAATGGCTTTTATTGTATATAATATAAAAATATTGAAAAACCGAATTGTAAATTTACTATTTACTCCATTCAAAGTTAATATTCACATTAAAACTAAATTCATTAACCAGGAAAAAAATCTAACGATAACATCACACAAAAATAAGCACAGAAATAACACTTTTTAAATTACATTTCCATTAAGTATTCAAAATGCCGACACTGTACCATCCGACAATACCCAAGATGATTATAACACTCATTTATCACATTCTGAATAGTTTGAGCTGATACTAATCCAATTTCGTATCGAATTCTGGGCCAAAATTAAGTTATTATAATTTAGAAAAGAGAAATAACACTTACTTTAATATGTCACTGACAAAATTATTTTATTCTGACAGCCGCAACTAATAGTTTTTTGTTTTAGGCACCGGTAATTAAATTTATTTTGCCAATATAATGAATTGTTAATATTTGAACTTCAAGAATCCTTTTCTCAATTTTTTTCAAACATAACCCTAATTAAAAATTTTATGCGGTTGGATAGAGAATTGAAAGTGCTATCGAAATCAATTAAAAAAAATATAGGTTGTCATTTAAAAAAAAAGTCGATGATGTCATAACATCAGTTTCAAAATGACGGCCACCAAAATGATGTTTTAGGAAGCCGAACAGTTGACACCTCTGCAGGACGTCCATGACGTTCCCAATCTGTGATGCTTTCCCTTTCCTTGCGAAACTTCTGGATCCAACTGTACACTGCTTTCCGTAATTAACAGTTGTTTTCATAAACTGGAAGCATTTTGTGATGCACTTTTTCTGTGGACAGTCCTTTGGCCCACAAAAAACGCATAACCGCACACTGTTCATCTCATGTACATTCATGCAAAACACCCACCATCGTGCCCTGCTGATACAAAATGCGCGAATAATTTACAAATGGTATAAGGGAAACTGTTGTTTGCGACTCACCCTCGTAAATTTCCTTTTTAAAAATCTTTCGCAAGGTTGGGTAGAATGAATATTGGCCTGTAGTTCTCAGAGTTGATTCTGTCATCGTGCTTAATGATTGGGCTTATTCTTGCTCGTCGCCACGAGAAGAAGAATGAGGTTTAGCTGAAGCAATTCTGGCATCTTGCACTAATATGCTTGGAATTTGGTCATAACGAGCTATACGTCTGATTGAAAGATGACATTATTTTTATTACCTCGTCTTCTGAAATATAGCATAATGTAAAAAGAAACTTGATTAGTGAAAATCATCAAATGAGAAGTTAGAGCTAGCAAAAGTGTTAACTATTTCTTATGTGTTCAATTTGTTGGTTGTTATATACTCATTATAATAGAAATATAAAACATATCAGTGAATTTGAAATGAATTACAGTAAATTTATACTAACTTACTATAATTATATTGTATATAGTAAATCTCGTATATCATAACGTTTTTACCTGAGTTTTTCTAATTAATGACTTGCGATCGAGCTATTGCAAACTTTTATATGTTCCAGATACGTAGACATGTAATGCTGAAATACAAACTAAATTAATTAGCTGGAGTATAATTAGATTATGAAAGCTAAAGCATTTGTATAATACATATATCAAAACGTTTGTTAACAATAAAAATATGGATAAAAATACTAGAAAATGTTGATTAGATTAGTGAATATTATTTAGTTAAATCGCTAATAATAATTGCAAGAAATAAGCCGTAAATTGATATATTATCTGTTAAATATCTTACAAATTAACTAAGTTTTCTCTGATACAGATTCATCTAACCTCCAAGAAACAGTTATCTCGTTGCTGTCATAATATTAACAAGTCTTTCATATTATGTTGTTTATAATATATTTTATAATGTTATTGTTAGATATTTATGCTTTTGTGGATTATTGCTTATTTATTTTACTTGAATAATATAATTAAGGTTATTCATGAAAGTGATCTTGCGTTCGACTAATAATTGATTATTATGGTTATAATTCTGCTATGCCTCATTTTGAACTTTTGCCTTGACTAGTCATCTAATGCTGTTAGATTATATGTATGTATTGTGGTATTACGTTTGTACACAATAACAATAACAATTATTATTATCAAATTTCTGAAATATAGAAGTTATTAAATAAAGTCCTATATACATATACAATTTAAATATTTTCTTGATACTAGGGACCATTATTTAGCATTCTCTGTCAGAAATTAAAAAACATAATTAAACGTTTGAACAATAATTTATTGTTATCATAAGTGGTGACAATTGTTTTCCTCATACACCATACTAAAATAAAATAAGTTCAGATAACGAGTAGAATTGGGTCATAATTAATAGAACTAATTCAAGAAAGTAATTTATTTCTGATAATAAAATAGTGTTTCTCAAGTTTAAAATTAACACGTACATATACATTAATCAAAATCTAGGATCAAAATAATTTAGAAAAGAAGAAGAGATTGTAATATATGTTTGATATGTTATGAATATATGTACTACTAAAGTTAGCTTTGATTGACAGCATATATAAAACTAGGTAATGATCATAATCGTTACAACGGCGGAATTTTCATGTAGTATAGTAACACTCCGCCGACCGACGGAAATCGACAGAACAAATACGCTCATTCCGCCGTGTCTGCACAAAGCATTGCCTTTGTCAGCGGATACGTTACTAGAGTCGCTGGGCGGCGGAACTCTCAGTTTATACGGGCAATACCACCGGCGGACATTTAACATATAACAAATAAATAAATAAATATTTTATGGGTATAATGAAAGTTTACATTATTGAAACAATTAGGAAAATCGAAGGATCATACATATTACTAACTAAATGGAGTTATCACTATAAGAAAGTTTTATGATTGTGTAATAATGTAAAGGTACATTATTACACAATCATAAAAGGTTAGTTAAAATTTAAATAATACAATAATTGTGGGAAATGTGTTAATAATAATGCTAATGAATATATCATTTAATTTACATAATTATTCAAGGATGTAGAACGTTTAATACATCTAGAAAAAGTTACACATTTTTAACACTTTTTTAATTTTTTATTTACTTTGATACACTTTAAAAAAGTAATAGGTTCTACAGTATGTATACATACATACACTGCTTATCAGCCTAACGGAATAAATTCTATAAAAATAAGTGGGGACGTGTTCGAAAAAGCGCTCGGACCGGTCGATTGGTATTTTTAGTTTTGCATTTTTTTCAACAGAAACTTTTTATATATGGTGTATCATGTAACAGTGACCAATACCAACTCTTTCATTTTAAATACAACACCCTGTATATTATTCAATTTCTGGATTCTTCAGAAAATTCTAGACATATTCAATGTACATTTTCTTATACCTCTCTTCAACTGCTTCGGAAATGGTGTTTTCAGATTTATTGCAAAAATTGACCTTAAAGAAAGAAAATTATTTGAATACAGAAGTTCGCAACAACACAACACACTCAAAAACTAACAAGTAATCTGTTTATTTCTTGATAATGTAAAAAAAAAACAACAACAAAATTCTTTTCAACGATATGAAATAAACAAAAACTGTAAATGCTTTTGTTTACTTTTTTTTAGAACGCCTGGCCTTAGTAAATTGTTGTCTGCCTGCATGATAGTTTAGTTGTCAGTGTTATAGTCGTTCGAATTTCGTTAACTGCAAATCAGAAAAATGGTTCATTGAACAGAAATGCACAAAATAACAATCTACAGATGATTGGTTATGAAGATAACACACGGACTCAAATGAAAGTTGCTTGCTTATTTCATGAAAAATTTCCAAATTTGCCGCCTACATCCCAAGGGACAATTAGTAAAATAGAAAAGTAGTTTCGCGAACTTGAACATATAAGGCAGATAAACAAAAGCAGCTGCCAATGCAATAAGTGATGATAACAAATTGGATACTATTATTATATTGACTTTAAGGAAAACCCACATACTTCTAGTCGACAAGAGCAGGTGCAATGTTCGATGTTATCCATTCATGGATTATTCGAACATTAATAGAAAATAAAATGCATCCCTATAAAATGATACCCGCTCAAGAGCTCATGGAAGACGATTTTGATAGGAGAACGTATTTTTGTGAACAAATGATGGCAATGTTAGATAACAATGTGATCCAATTAGAACATGTTTTGTTTTCTGATGAGTGCACCTTTACACTTCACGGTCATGCTAATCGTCAAAATTGCCGCTATTGGTCGAGGGAAAATCCTCACTGATGAGAGAAGAACATACGCAATAACTTGTAAAGCTTAATGTTTGGGCAGGAATTGTTGGAGAGCATATCATAGGTCCCTTTTTCATTGATGGCAATTTGAATGGCGATAATTATTTAGCATTACTCCAAAATAATGTCGTGCCAACATTGACAAACTTATATCCTGATCCAGTAAACACACAAGTTCCAGCGAAATGATGTGTTTTAGCAAGATGGAGCACCGCCCCATTACCAAATCAATGTCCGGCAGTACCTCAACCGAATATTTCTAACTTAATGGATACGGAGGCGAGGATCGATTGAATGGCCAGCGCGATTCCCTGATCCGACGTCATTAGACTTCTTCTTATGGGGATATGTCAAAAGCATTGTATACAAAACTAACCCCTCGACTTAGCTGACTTAAGAAGACGAATAACGCTTGCGAGTAGATCGGTCACGCCTGAGATGTTGAGTAACGTTAGAAGAAATTTCTATTCAAAATTAGGATGTTGCCAAGACGTTCGCGGGGAGCATATCGAATATTTCCTACATTTACATTATTGGCTTTTTTTGTTGTTTTTTTACATTATCGAGAAATAAACAGATTACTTACTAGTTTTTGAGTGTGTTGTTACGAATTTCTGTAATAAAATAATTTTCTTCCTTTAATGTTAATTTTTGTAATAAATCTGAAAACACTTAATCTTTCCGAAACAGTTGAAGATAGGTATAGGAAAATGTACATGAAATATGTCTAGAATTTCCTGAAGAATTCAAAGTTGAATAATGTACAGGATGTTGCCTTTAAAATAAAAAAGTTGGCATTGGCACACCATGATTGAAGTAGACTTTTGCAAAGAGACTTTCTGAAAAATAGTTGAAGAAAATGATTATGTTTCAGACTAAATATATAGGATGTCCCAGAAATAAAAGGATGGAGTAGCAAAAATTGGAAGCTAGATTGTGTAAAAACGGATCCTCAAAATATCAAGTCTTTATTCGTGCGCAGACGGCAGAAAAAAAATAATAAAGAATTCAATTGGCCTTACGCCGACCCTTGACTAAATATCCACCTGCTTCCGTTTCACAATCGGTTCTTTTCAGGACCACCATATTACTTGTGTTAAAAACAAAGGAGGAGGAATAGATACTTCATAATAAATATCAAACCATTAAATACTTTAATTTTACACCTGCTATAAAAAAATAATTACATTCTTGATATTTACTGTAATCTAAAAAAACTACGATTTATTGAATATTCTAAAATAATAATAATCAGCTGTTTCCGACTACAAACACATTAAAGAGCAACAACCTTCCTATTTCAAAAATAAAAACAATCTTTTATTGTCTGCAATAAAGTGGGTTGCCCATCTGGCAAAAAATATGTTTTATATGAATGAGTACCATTTAACGTTTTTTCCCGTTTTATACAAATAAAAGCGTATTTTTCTATGAATGCGTGTTCGTTTCTATTTACAAATGTGCATTCTTACGTGTACATTCTGTGCCAGGTCCGTAATGTAATTTTTTTATCTAAAAAACAACATAGAAAATTAAATTTTTAATTTCTTCGTTATTGCGGTATATTTGGGCCTGTTTCTGTTTGGACTTTACATACCTGCTACTCGTATTTTTATTTCTGGGACATCCTGTATAATAGGGATGATACTGATCTAAATTATAAAATGTTACCTACCAGCATTACCACACATTGACTTCAAAAATGAAGCGGCTGCATCAGGTTATAAAAAAAATTAAAGAGTGTTTGACAATTCTTGCTTGTGCTAATTATTTAGGGAGACATAAACTTCCATCAATATTGACTGGCAAATCAGCAAACCCAGGAGCATTTAGCTTCGCCAGAGAACTATAATAAAATTGTTCCCTATTTACTTGGCGAAATCTACTACTGTTACAATACTTTATTAACTGGAAATGAAAGATGATTATTACTTTTACAATAACCTACATACCGTATTTTGTATTCTAACATTGACATTTACTCTGTTGCAATTCAAATAAAATTGATTGATACACCGTGAGTACTATTATCAAGATCAATTCTAAGGATAAGAGGCATTATTATGCATAATAGACGTTTAATATGATATAAATTCACGTAATAAAATGCGAGGCTCTTTGTTGAATATGTCTGGTACATACAACGTATAGAAGAAAAATTAGCGTTCAAAGAGTTAAAACATTAATTGAAATAATAAATCTTTAAACGTAATCTATTCCACGAACTGTTTATATATGTGGAAATCGGTTGCTACTCGCCACTTGGTCTGCATCGACCATATACACACATGATTAAATCTCTACTTCTTTCTCAATAATATTGTTATTATTATTACTATGATTGTTGAAATGTTTGTCATGGCCTACTAGCTTATTAATACTACTCGAATAAAATGTTTTTTTTCATTGACTTTATGACTCTATCGCAATGAACATTTTATTATATGTGATTTGTAGTTATATACCTACTTAGAACGTACATACGCATATATAGATATATGTACATAGATTTGAATATCATTACAAATTGACACGATACATTTTGAAATACATGCATTTGTAGGTATATTCAAGTAAAATTTGTTTCGTTCCTTTCTCTATTTTAATTTTTACTTTCTTATACAAAGTAATACAGACATATTGTAATCTTTACTGGGACTCAACTTCGAGTTTTGCGGAATGGATCGTCAACTACTACATACAAGTCCACACAATCGTAAATTTTCCTTTTAATTGAATCAAATTCATTTCATGAAATGAAAATTTTTCTCAGTACGAAGGCACTTTTTCTGTGTCGGTAAGATTCAAACTAAAAGGTTTACCGGACCTGCATGCTACCAGCTGCACCACATTGGAAGTATAAGTACGAATCATTTAAAGTTTTGAAATATATTAAGCAGTATATGCTAGAACTGCTACAATTAAATTATAAAAAGTTCTTTTCATAATCTAATTTCTATAAGTAATTTTCAATTATTCCTCCGCACTGAGAAAAATGTTTTATTCCACGGAATAGCGCGCCACCATGCGCGCATAATTTCTAACATACAATTCAAATGATTCGTTCTTATGTCTTCGTCATGGTGCAGTTGGTAGCACGTAGGACTGCCAAACCTTTGAGACGTAAGTTTGAATCTGATCGTCTAAAAATATTTATAATTTAATTTTGCTAATTAACAGTATCGGTGCCAATTGGAAAGATTATATGTTCATACTATATTAATTATTTAAAAGGTCTAAATGGATTGTAGGTACTAGTCACTGAATTGGATAGATTAAGGGGGCCTACGCAGAGGTGCCGACTATCTGCCGTGAAGTATGATGTAAGGGGTGGCACCATATGCGCTAATGTAAATTCCGCCGATGTAAGATATTCGTTAAAATTAAACAAACAGCAGAATTTTTTGTTTTTCTTATTATGTTTTGCATTAAATTGAATACAAAGGATTAATTAGGGCTTTGTTGGGAGTACTTTCTTATAATTCAAATTATTTACTCCTACATTTCACTCTCAAAGTTGGCAAAATTTACAACATCATAACAGTCGAGCATGAATTGAGCCTTTGTTCATTTGTGTTTTAAATTTCGTTATGATATTTCGTAAATAAAAGCAGTACTATTGTTTTAACGAAACCTTGTAAAGTCAAGGATTTACATTAGCGCATATGGCGCCACCCCCTTACGTCCTACCTCACGGCAGTTAGTCGGCACCCCTGCGTAAGCCCCCTTAAATGCCTCCTCATTGAGTTTCCAAATCGTACTAAATATACTTTAATATGTTCGATGGTTTCTCAACTACAGGACAAAGAAACGTACATAATAATAATAAAAAATTGGAATATATAAACTAAAAGGAAAACAATAGCAAATTTTAGCTTTTTCCATTTTAATGCAAGATTTCAACTTTCAACCCGAAACATTGTCCGCAATGGAGATGAATACAAAAAATTGTTCATGAAAGTGATTAGAGAAATATAAGGATATATTATGTTTGTAATAACCACTACCACCTTAAAATCACAAGCTTCTGACTCTAATAGTGCACATATGATTTATATTGTTACAGATGGATAAACGTGAATCACGTAATATTCAGATACAAAGATATTGCTCTCTTCAACTGACGTGATTTGATTCCTTTAAAATGCAACATGAGAAAATTATATAATAAATTAGTGACACTATATATTTTAGCTATCAATAAAAATACAGAAAATTACTGCTAAAAATTACTTTTTTAACTCTTTTTTTTAAATGCGTATTCCGTACTAAACAAACATTCATTATAAATTTTCATGTGGAAAATTTTTATTTTTTGGTAATGAAAAACTTGTCTTATCATAATACGAATTTAAATATAGACATGTTCGTTCTTTTATACTAAAATATCTAAATATAGATTTTCATGTTTCATTATGTGCAAGTTTATGGTATTACTGTAAACAATTGACTGAAGGTCAAACTGACTAAGCATTATTTAACATATTGCGATCTAATCCACGTTTATTAATTATTAAAATAGCTAAAAGAGTAATATTAAAAAAAAAAGTAAGCAATTTGTCCCTACTTTTGCAAAGAGTTTTACAAGAATTAATGACATTTATTCTATGTATATGATGTATATATTGATAAAAACATAGTGCATTACATTACAACATAATTTATATCTTTACTAATTAAACATATTTTGCATTTTTCTTTCATCTTCCTCAATATTGAGTTCTTTTTATTACTAATGTTTTACTGATATTCCTAAATAGTAGTTAAGTTGCTAAGCGCCCATTTATACCTAAACTAGATGACTACAATGCAGGGACGTCATTCTTCTAATTATTATCATTACTAGCACGAGTGATGATTATTTTATTTAAAAAAAAATATGGGATCTAACAATTTTCACTGATTAAGATTATTGTTTTATTAATGAATTTGGAAGTACGTACGCAAAATCGTAATCGGATTAATGTCTTTCTAAATATTATTGGAGTTATCTGTAGAGTTGTAATGATTATCTTATTGAAACACTTCGCGATGACCAATTATCAATATTTTGCTTTTATGGTACTAAAAAAATATATATTTTCTTATTGGCTAAGTGTCCTATCACACTTTATTAGCCACTATTTTAGCAAATAATGGCTTGATTTGGGTTCACATTGTGATTCATCAAAAACTCATTAACAAATGTCTGCTTTCAAAGCAATTATATGTGTGTATCTCAAACACATGCATATATACATATACGTTTTACGTATAAAGGTATATATGTAAGTCACAGTAATTATATTTTATTATAGCTTTAGTTTTTATAATACAGGAAAAATATTGACGGATAACAACCAGTACTGATACTATTGTATACGTAATTATTTTATGTTTTATAATGACAATTTCTTTATACTACATATATTACCGTGTGAAAGGCACCAATATCGTTCCTTCTTTACATTAACTATTTGCCATGCGTGTGCCACATCACTATTGTTTGCTGATGCATGAGCATCGGATGTAAGCGTTATAAAATCATAAGAGCTAAAAATCAATATTGTGGGACATCTCATCATCCGCGTGGTTTACGGCAAACTCTAAAAGCGTAATAAAATACCATTTTAGGTGGATTAATCCTCTTCTATAGCTCTTAATAAGTCTTTTCTTGTATTTTCTATTATTGATTATTGTTAAGTAATGCACATGCGCTAATATTTGTATCTGACTGCCATGTTTTTCTTGTCTAATTCTTAACACTCCCTCCAAGCCTAAAATAAACAAAGTTGAGTCTCTTTATCAAATGTAATGAACCGGAATGCTGCAGCATTTGTTATTATTTTTATAAGAAAAAGTTGTTGCGTAATGTTTGGCCATGACACATAAATCATATTTAATATTTTTATTTACTTTTCCTGACAGTATTAAACAGTGTTATTGTTTCGCCTCTACAATCACCAAAGATGAGTCAGTTATTTTCTAGAATCTCACTTTGGCTCTTGTTTTTATTGTCATTTCTATCAGTTCTCTTTTAGTTTTCTAGATACTCGCAGTATTTCTAACTCTTTTAATATCTCTTTTCAATTAACTGTACCAAAAGCACTCTTAAAGTCTATGAAAATTGCATGTATCAGCATCAGTACACATACAATGAGTGATTTTTAATACACACTTTCGGATATGAATAATTTTTGAGGAAACTCGGTAGAAGCAAAATGCATCATATCTCGGAGCGACATTTAGATCAAAGAGAAACATATACATACCAATACATTTAAATATAACAACATACTAACGTTGTCATGCGTGTAAATTATATTAGTGTGCAATGTTTGTAAAACTCATTTATATAGACATTTTTAATAAATATGAATTGTTTCGCAATCACCAAACCAGAGCTACGGAAAAGAACTATCACTGCCGCCAGCTACACACCTAACAAAGGTGTAAATATGTGTCTTGTGTCAATAATGATATATTGAATTTTATTACAAATATAGCATAAAATCAATTTAAGGGAGAATTTAATTTCTAGGAAAACAAAAATTATTATTATAAATATAAGTTGCAACAGGGAATTCTTAAAACTTTATTTTCTATTACTATTTATCATAGAATAGAAATTATATCGTTTACAACATTAGAAAGTACTAAGTTGCTTGTATATGAATGAAAACTAGCAGATCAATCATTCTGATCGTAATATTCCCATGAACGGCAAATCTACAACCTTATTTGTTTATTTTAGCACAAGAACATATAACAGGAAGTACTCCTGCTGCGTAAGAAATGCTTCATAGAACTACAACATGTTTCTGTCATAAAAGAAGAGATAATTACGAGAAAATTCAAACACTGCAACATCAATATTAATAACGTGTTAAGTCCCTGGTTTTTCCTGTAAATGTTTACAAACATTGGCGTAACTATTAGAATATTCCAATGTAGGTATACAAATATAATAAGTGATAATGTACAAAAGCGGCTTAGTTCATCCGTAGTATTAACTGTATTGTGGCAACGGATTCTGTGTCTCCTTACTTCTAGGAGGAACTTGGAATTTTCTGCGATTAATGGCATAGATAATTCACTTTTTCCGGTACAACGACGAGTTTAACATTGTGTATAAAGGAGCGTCATGCTGTCTAGGGAAGAGTTTTATTACTGAGGTCATCCACATTCATGTTAATTGTCTATAATTTACGCACACTCACACAAAAACGCCGCAGCAACAGCTAGTGATGCCTCCTTCTCCTTTTTAAATAATTGTGGAATTTCCAGACGAGACAATTTTATTTTTTATTACCATTATTCTGCTTTCGGTATATGTGATAGCGTTGTACATGCATGCACTTATCAATAAAATATTTTTTCTTTGAACTTAAACTTAAAAAGTGTCATTATTAATTTTTATCACCATAAAATAGTCTTTATATATATATATATTATGCTGGGTTAAAGAACATTTAAGCTACACATACAGAATCACACACAAGTTTTAACACATCAGGCTGAAATATGATGGCACATTTAAATTGATTAAACAAAAGTGTTATCAGAAAAATATTGGATAATCGGCAATATGAAAAATGCCAGTCCATTTAATTTGAGGACCTTTCTTATAACGTTCCTTTATTGCTTGTTATTCTTACGTTATTGATTATTAGCGATAATATAATTTATATTTTAGTACTTATACATATACAGTGTGTCATTATTACTCTAAGACGAAAAAGTTTTGATTAATATTCAATGGGCAATTCGTTGCGATGACTTTTGGTTTGTTAGATCAGATACTCAGACGATAACGTCGGTGTTTTTTCGAATGTGAACCAATATTATGTTTTTCAAGTTAATAGTACATTTGCCTTTCTTTACGACCATATGAAATTATCTAAATCACCTTCAACGTTTCATTCTGCTACTAGTACTAGTTTTAACCGCTGATTCATTTATCATAAAATACTAGGGGGGGTTTCTAATGTCATCTACCTAGCTATGAATGAAACGTACTTGAAAACGAAAATAATTTTATTTTTCAACCTAAGAACCATTAACCCTTATTCCAACGTTTTACTTTCTTATACGTAGTATAAGGAAGTATTGTGATGATGAAAATTTTCGACCTCGAGATTTTTGCAGATGTCCACGTTTTGAAGTCCCCTGATCCCGAAAAACTGGTTTTTAAAAAATGTCTGTGTCTGTCTGTGTGTCTGTGACCACGATAGCGGTCAAACCGCTGGAGATATCAATTCCAAATTTTGTATTTACGTGTATAATCTCCCTCTTGACATCTGATTAGTTTTTCAGTAAAATCGGTAGACCGGAAGTAGCAGAAAAAACTATGTATAGATATACATAAAATAATGACTATGTATTGAAACTTATATATGATTTTTCTATGTTTACTGACATTCCTGGATAAAGAGCTATTGACTTATGCGTAAAGATTATACAATATTGGATATATTAGAAAGAAATAGTAACTATTGCTCTGAGATATTTCATAAGTGAAAGATATCAAATAAATAATTTAATTACAGATATAAAGTTTTCATGACATTAACTTATTGCCACTGCGATATTTCAAATACTCATAATATATTTATGTCTCGGATCTATATTATAAACATATGTAAATCAATATTTTAAGTGGTATTTTCGGCCTCTTTCTTTGATCCCTATTTATTAATTCTTCTCTGTATTAGTTTTCTTTTAGTTCTAGCTCTTTTTTGATGTAAATACTGTTATTGTAATTTCATCACATGTCACAATATAGGTCAAAAACGAAGAATAAAGATAATCAATAATTAAAATTGTAAACATCAATATCATAACAAAAACTAACTTGAATAGAATTAATTTCATTTTTTTTAATATCACACTTAAACTATGACCTGTCGGTTCTTATTAATTATTTGTTTTGAAGTGAATTAGTCAACGCTCTGAAAGAGATAAAAGCCGATCATTATTGTCTAAATTAATATTTCAGACTAAATTAAAATGTATAAAAGTTTAAGGCTATTTATAAATCCTATAAAGGTTTGTTTATCTTCTCATATGCACATCTTTACTTACTCATTAATTAATATATGCACATTTTTAAATGTTATTTTAAATTTCCCTACGATATGTTGTTATTCAATGTATTTTATGCAAAATATTTTTCTTTAACTTATTAGTCTATAATATTCCCTAAAAAGCTTCTTAATAATGTGTATGTAAAATGTGAGGTAGCGTTATCAATCAAACTTATCTGTTGCTCTGCAGATATAATTTTAACAAATGATAATAATAATAGTAATAGGTTATTGTGTACTCAACAGTACAAAACCAACAATGTAATTTGCAATAGATGCGCGAATTTAATTTTTAATTCCAAGAAAATATCATTACAATACTTGTTTCCATTACGGCACATTTGATGTGGTGGACTCATCAGTATGAGATTTGTTCGACATGCGAAAGTAAAAAAGGAGGTGTGGCCATCACACGACTTTCTTATACGTATGAGCGTTTCAAATTATAGAATTTTAAGAATTTTTTTATACAAAAATTATTCAAAATCCTATTTTAAGTATTTCTATTCTCTTAATAAATCTCTATAGAATGCATACTTTGCAAGATATTAAAAAAAAGTGCTACTCGCTAAGAGTAAAAATGCTATTTCCGGTTCAAGTTTTGAAATTTCAATTATACAAAAAACATTGCAAATCTAACTCTTAATACTTTTGTACTCTTGATCAATATATATAGAAAGCATACTTTACGACATATTTGCAAATAATCGCTATTCGGTAATAGTAAAAGTTCCGGTCCGAATTTTGAATTTTTTTTTAATACAAAAGGTATTGAAAATTAAGTTCTAAATACTTTTATACTCGTAACGTATCTGTCTAAAAAGCAGGACTTGCAAAATATTTGCAAAAAACTGATTTTCGATAAGAGTAAAAGACTTACTTCCGGTAGGAATTTCGAAAAACTTTTTTAATAAAATTGGTTATAATTTTAATTTTAAGTATATATGAATTCTTTATAAATTTGTTTAAACCAAGTAGTATAATATTGGCAAAAATCGATTTTTTCACTGAAGTAAACTACTACTTCCGGTCTGCCGATTTTACTGAAAATCTAATGAGTTTTCAAGAGGGATATTATACCACTCGGGGTTTTTGCAGATGTCCACGTTTTGAAGTCCACTGATACCAAAAAAGTGGTTTTTAAAAAATGTCTCTCTCTCTGTGTGTGTCAGTATGTGTATCTACGATAGCGGTCAAACCGCTGTAACTATCAATTTCAATTTTCATATTTATGAATATAATTTCCTTCTTGAGATCTGATTAGATTTTCAGTAAAATCAGTAGACCGGAAGTAGTAGTTTACTTCCGGTCAACATTACAAATGTTGCTTCGTCTACTACTAAGTTAAAACAAATTTATAAAGAATTCATATGTACTTAAAATGAAATTTGAGAAGAATTTTATTATGAAAGTTTTTCGAAATAGGTACCTACCGGAACTAGGTCTTTTATAGAAAAACAGTTTTTTGCCAATATTTCGCAAGTCATGCTTTTTAGATAGGTACGTTACGAGTATAAACATATTTAGAACTTCATTTTCAATATCTTTTGTATAAAAAAGAATTCAATATTCGGACCGGAAATAACACTTTTCCTCTTAGCGAGTAGCACTTTCTTTCTGATATCATGCAAAGTATGGAGATTTATTAAGAGAACAAAAGTAATTAGAATAGGATTTTGAATAATTTTTCTACAAAAGAATTCTTAAAATTGTATAATTTAAAACTCTCGTACGTATAAGAAAATCGTGCGGTGGTCACACTTCATTATTTTACATGGAAAAAGAAAGCAACTTACATTTTTATATGCAGAATTCTTTGAATCAATTTTATATATGCTTTAACCCAACGAATAATGGTATATAATAATGGTAATTCAGTTGATCATTTCAAAAAAAAAAGCCGTACTTAATTAATCTTTGGTCTTTACGCTTTACTATATATAATATGTAATTTTATATCAGTTTAAGAGCCATCAATATCTATATATGTAGTGAATATAGTATTACATATTTGAAGGAACTCTCTATATCTAGTATATTCCATATTAAACTAATATCATATGATATATTAATTTTGAATTTAAATATGACATATAATTGAAAATCATTTTTATTTTAATCATTCTTAAAGGTACATACAATTATTATATAAAAAATATGTTTAACATTATAAATTGATACATACTTATTGTTCGCCGGAGGTGTAGATTTTTCTTTTACCTAAAAAAAGTAGCTACCTACATACAATCAAAGTAGTATTTATTATATATGTGTAGATTGCAATATTATTTTAATGTCCATCTCAACACATACATTATAAATAAGTGTATTACGACACTTTTGATAAATCAAAAAATTCACACGACGTAAGATAACACAATCTCGACAGTATAATATAGCGAAATTGTCATCAAAAAGCTTAATATCTCTTCCGACATTTGAGTCATAATCGGTCTACTAAAAAAATATGTCCTTTAGATTTGTATCATTTAATTAAGGACATGAATAGTCTATTATTTAGTAGGCTTAAAAAGAATATGTAATAATAGACATTAGCCATTATATTTCTTTCTAAATTGCTCACTGATTATTCAACAATTTTGATTTCACTTCTAAAAGTATGTTATACGTAATGTCTGCTAATTTATTATACAGTGCGTTCATGATGAAAGGAACAAATTCGTTTAAAATTCAAGTAATTATTTTGCAGAAAAACGCTCGGACAGGTCGATTAGTATTTTTAGTTGTGAATTTGTTGACATAAGAAAATTATATACAGGGTATCTAAAGAAGAACATATGCAGCATTCATTGTTTTTTTTTTTAATGGAACATACTGTATATTACGCCATATTTGAATTGTATGGTAAATTCTCAACACTTTTTGTGTAACATACCATAAAGCCAAAATCAGCGGTTTTCGGAATAATGACGTTTGAAATGTGATAAATTAAAAAAAATACATGAAAATCGATTAATTTGAAGTAGAGTTTTTTGTTGAAGATAAAATTTGCAATACCAGGTTGTTTTTGTTGGCTTTTAAAAAAATGTTCAAGGTGTCCTTGTTCAATTTAAACATTTTATTTCATTAGGTACCTATGTGTATTTTAATTTATCACAAAACTCATTATTCCAAAAACCGCTGATTTTGGGGATATGGTATGTTACACAAAAATGTGTTTAATGTGTTTAGAATTTACCCTACAATTCAAAAATGGCATAATATACATGGTGTTCCATTTAAAAAAAACCAATGATTGCTGCATATGTTCTTCTTTAGACACCCTTTATATAATTTTCTTATGTCAAAAAATTCTAAACTAAAAATTCTAATCGACTTGTCCGAGCGTTTTTCTGCAAAACTGAATTTTAAACGAATTTGTTCCTTTCATCATGAACGCACCGTATATGTATACTTTTACTTTCTTATACGTAGCATAAGGAAGTATTGTGATGATGAAAATTTTCGACCTCGAGATTTTTGCAGATGTCCACGTTTTGAAGTCCCCTGATACCAAAAAAGTGGTTTTTAAAAAATGTCTGTGTGTCTGTGTGTCTGTCTGTCTGTGTGTGTGACCACGATAGCGGCCAAACCGCTGTAGACATCAATTCCAAATTTTGTATTTACGTGTATAATCTCCCTCTTGAGATCTGATTAGTTTTTCCGTAAAATCGGTAGACCGGAAGTAGCAGTTTACTTCAGCGAAAAAATCGAATTTTGACAATATTTCGTCAACTACTAAGTTTAAACAAATTTATAAAGAATTCATATATACTTAAAATTGAAATTGAAAATTATTTTATTTAAAAAGTTTTTCGAAATTCCTACCGGAAGTAGGTCTTTTACTCTTATCGAAAATCAGTTTTTTGCGAATATTTCGCAAGTCATGCTTTTTAGGCAAGTACGATACGGGTATAAAAGTATTTAAAACATAATTTTCAATATCTTTTGTATAGAAGAAATTTCAAAATTCGGACAGGAAGTAGCACTTTTACTCTTAGCGAATAGCACTTTTTTGATAATATCTTGCAAAGTATGCATTCTATAGAGATTTATTAAGAGTATAGAAGTACTTAGAATAGGATTTTGAATAATTTTTGTATAAAGAAATTCTTAAAATTCTATAATTTGAAACGCTCATACTTATAAGAAAGTCGTGTGGTGGCCACACCTAATTTTTTAGGAATTGCATTATTTGTTCTTTACAAGTTAAATATATTATCTCCGGTTCAAAAGAAATCCCTTGTGGATCATTAAGTTTATGAACGAAAGCAATGTATGCAACAGTGTTTTAATTTCAGAGTAGTGATTGCTATATTAAATTCTTGTTATGTAGTAACTGGGTGTACCACAGGCCCCCGAGTTGATTCCGGAATTATTTGTATTACTTATTTTTTATAATAATAGTAATGATAAATTTTATATTTGATATGTATAGCAGTCTCCTTTATAGGTTTCTTAACATATTATTTTTTCAGTATAGTGTTGACGTATTCCCTAACAAACTCTTGAACCGTCAGTGGTGATAGCCAACCTATTGGAAATTGGGAGTTGGAACTAAAAAGTCTACAGCCAACAGAGGGTAGGGCGAATGAATTTGATTATTCGTTTTCTTAAATAATCAGTACCAGGCAAATCTCTTGTGCACTCTCTCCAAAGTTAATTTCTGGTATAGGTACGTAGCAGGGTTATCATATGATTAATGCGTATTCGAATTTTAGACAAACCCGTGTATAATAAAGGGTGGTAAAACTTGTGAGATTGGAAAACCCTCTACACTACATGCCTTTATTAAAAAGCCTAGTGTGCGTAAAGCAGAAGAACAAATAGATTGTAATTGGCTAGTAAAAGTCCAAGTGGGAATTAAATAACACACCCAGATCTTTAATACTGGTCTATCTTGCTATCATTACTAAACCTAGTTAGTAGTTAAATAAGACTGGTTTGTAATTTATTGAAAATATCGAAAGTGCACATTTATTAACACTAAGCTTAATTTGGTTTTCTAACACCAATAATTGTAAGGTTCCTTTGTAACTGACTACAGTCAGGCATGTAAATTTTCGAGAATATTTTCAAAGCTTCGGCATATGCAAGGACCCTACAATCTAACCATTAATGTGTAAGTTGAATAATAAAGGCCCTAGATTAGATCCTTGGGGTACACCCGATGTGATTGTAAAAATGTTGGAACTGTACCCATTGTAGGGTACCTAACTCTTACGCACATAATTCTTATAGTAGGAAGCAATTAATTCAGTAAGAGAAGCTGAGAAACCGATAGAACCTAGTTTGAATAGTATATGATGATCACTGGTGCCGAATGCCTTGACGAAGTCAATAAAAAATAAGACCTCTACCTGCTGTCATTTGTCCATTGATATAATAAAATACTAATATCAGCCAATTTATAACGTAAAGTGAATAAGTTAGAAATCCCATTGTGTCCAGCTATCGAATTCATTTTAATCCTTTTTAAAGAAATTTTCAATTTATTAATTGGAAACTTACCTAGGAATTATGACATTTTGACCTCTTAATCAAAACGAATGTAGTTCGGATTGCGAGTGTTATAAATGTGGATATTAAAATTAAATTCCCTAAATTTTATTTATATACTAATATTGAATGTAAGTAAATAATTATACTTAAAATGCCGCGTTTTTCTATTATAAAATAAAATACTAACTTACAAGTAAAAATTGAAATAAATTCAAATTGAGTTCAAAACAGTTTTATTCAATTTACTACAATTGTTTCACCCTACTAGGGCTTTGAATTGAATAAAACTGTTTTGAACTCAATGAATATTATAATATTCATCACCTGATGAAGCCCTAGTAGGGTGAAACAATTGTAGTAAATTGAATAAAACTGTTTTGAACTCAATTTGAACTTATTTCAATTTTTACTTGTAAATTATGGAGTTTCAACACGTATCTCCGTCTTCAATCAATTATTTAAAATACTAACTACTTCCACTACTTGATATGGTATACATAATTCTTTGCCGATTTGTGCTAGGAACATACATTTGGTGATCAATAAATTATTACATATTATTATTAAAATACCATCAGATATAGACATTTTTTAATGGAGTTATTGTCGACTGGTATTCAAATTTATACTGCAGGTGTCCTCTGTGACCTGATCATTTTTACTTTCAACTGATTATATAGTTTTAAAAATAATTTCACTCGTATTTTCAACGATGTAATCGCACCAGAGGAGAAAAAAGAAAGTCAAAAGAGAATTAAATCGCATTGTAACAGGAATATCAACAGGTTACGTACGAACGCCGAATAGAAAAAAAAAGGCTAAAAGTGTGTACACGGCTCAACCAGACGAAGAGGAGAAACTTATTTCAGTTGCGTTTTCGCGTTCAATTAAAACCTGAAGAAACCGCACAAGTATTCCCCTCGTTTAATTAAGAGAGCAAAAAAAAAGAGAATCAACATCAAGGGGAACGAACTAAACAAAAGTAAACAAAAACAAGCACACGTTTACAGGTACATACATATATGTATGTGCTTACACAAGCTTTATAAAGAATATATCAAAAAGAAGAAGTAAAGGAACACGGTCTCCCTGTAGATTGTACCCTTGATAATCTTTAAGATATATATATGTTTTGTTTTTAATTAACATCAAGAAAACAATGCTATCTTTTTGATTAAATTATATATTATGCCTTATTTTAATTACTTTTTAATTACCTTAAGATACAGGTACATACATACGGGGGAACTATTTATATTTCGGGAATTGGCAACACTAATGTCAATAACTAAAATCTGACAACACCATAATAAAGTTTTACATTTTTTAGCATAAAAGTACTCACAACGTCTTGATGTACAAGTGCTATTTGTTTTGTTTACAGTGAGTTCAGAAAATCAATTTGTCAAAACAATGGAAATTTCAAGAGAAGGTTTTCGTTGGATTATTTTTCACAACTTTCGACGTGGATTATCTCAACAAGAATGTGTCGATGAACTCAGTTCTTTGTATGGCGATAAAGCACCATCAAAAACCACAGTATATCGCTGGTATAGTGAATTCAGTCCTGGTCGTAGTTCCGTCGCCGACGAATTCCGTGAAGGTCGTCCAAAATCGGTTGTTGTGCCACAAAACATCGATGCAGTGCGTGAACTGATAATGCAAGATCGTGATGTGATATATTGTGAGATAGAGGCATCCTTGCATATTAGTTCCACTTCAATACATTTGATTTTGCATGAACACTTAGTTGTAAAAAAAATTTGTTCTCGTTAGATACCCCATAATTTATCAATCGCTCAAAAAAAGGCACCCGTCAAGTGGTGTAAGGAAATGATGAAAAAGTTCAACCGTGGTGCTTCAAAAGACGTATATAAAATCGTGACAGGTGACGAATCATGAATATATGCTTATGATCCGGAAACAAAACAGCAATCGACCGTGTGGGCATGCCAAGACGAGCTAAAGCCAACAAAAGTTGTTCGTGGAAGAAGCACAGCGAAGCAAATGGTCGCCTGTTTCTTCGGCCGAATGGGTCATGTGGCCACTGTTCTGCTTGAACAACGTAGAACTGTCAATTCCGAGTGGTACACGACCATTTGTTTGCCGGAAGTCTTCGGAGAAATTCGTAAAACTAACCCCCGAAGACGAATCATTCTACATCAAGACAATGCGAGCTCTCACACATATCGTCAAACAAGTGAATTTTTGAGCAGTGAAAACATCGAATTGATGACTCAACCTCCGTACAGTCCTGACTTGGCACCCAATGACTTCTTCTTGTTCCCGAATATCAAAGGTAAACTGCGTGGTCAACGATTTACGGGCGCCGAAGAAGCAGTTGAAGCGTTCAAAAGCCATGTTTTAAAGGTGTCTCAAGAGGAATGGGAAAACTGCTATGACAAATGGCTTGAACGAATGCAAAAGTGTATTGGTCATCAAGGGGAATATTTCGAAAAACAATAAAGCCATTTTCATTTAAAAATGTTTGTTATTATTTGCTATTCCCGAAATATAAATAGTAGCCCTCGTATAAGGCCCTTTCAATAGTTATAAGCGTATGCCAAATATCGTATTAAAAACGCATACAAATCATAATATGATCTTGTCATATAAATGAAAAATGGAAATCTTCTTTTTCCATGTATTTTATATTTCATTTACCGAATACTAGTATCGGCTTCAAGTAAACCATCTTCAATTGATTAGTCAAAATTTCAAAAACTTACATACATCTACATGCAATGGACTCTATGTAATATTAATGGATGAAGTGTAAAAAATGTAAAATGACCTAGAGATAAAAAATGTCTTAGTCTTAGGTTTAATGTTTATACAATGCCATTTCGTATTGACAAAATTAACTTCGCTTTCTTAATCTGTCAATTCATATTTGTACCTAAAATTAAGATTTTTCACTCCTACAACATTTTACATTTGTAGACTTTTACTTTTTAATGTAGGCCAATGAAATGTCACTTGTCATATTGAAGCAGATTTGAACGCCATTAAGACCATTTGTTACCAGTTTGCTAAGAGAGTTTGTGGGCCATTGTTTTGAATGTAAACAACAACAAGAACATCTATTTTTTGGTAATTATAAAGTCATATCCAACACTTTTGGCTTAGGGGTGCATTTTTATTTATCTGTTGAACGTCACTATCTGTGGTGGATCAAAGCACAGTCTGCAGTGCCTGGTTTGTTGATTTCTTAAAGGTTATAAAATGACGTAAAGCAGGAAATGGTTAGAGGCAAAATCGAGGCTCCGGAATACACATTGTGTGATGAAAATATTTTTTCTAAGTTATGAGACTATAGCGCAATTCGGTAGTTAAATCCTCATTCTAATGTGTTAATGAAAATAAAACATGTACACACCATTACGTGTTTGTACACTTATTTTTCATGCCTGTACACTTTTTTTCATCCTTGGCCACTTTTTCATGCTCATACTCTTCTATTTCATGCTTGTCCTCTTCTTTTTCATGCTTGTACACTCCTTTTCATACTTGGGGCCTGTTTGCTTAAGTATATTTAGCTTTTTTCTGCTTCGGGACATTTTCTCCATTAGCTAGTACATACCTTTTCAGTGGAAATTAAAGCCTTACCTCAAATGGCATCAAGATAATGCTAATAATGTCGTACTATTGAAATGAATAATTTAAATGCAGTAATTAATATAACAACAATTATTATACACATTAAATATTCAAATTATTAATATAAAATTAGAGATATCAATATTAATAAGAATATACGTAACTATCTATTGTGTTTATGATTAAAATCATTAAAGAAAGCTGTCGTACGTATATATAATGAATGATATTATTATAGCAATAAAAATTTTGAAGTTATTCTATATGACTTCCCATAAATTTGCGAATTTTGTAAATTAAAAACAAAATAAATCATGTCAGTCGGATTTGAATCGCCTGCCATAAAATGAGGTTTGAAAAAACACGAATTTTTGAAAACTTTCTGAACCTCAAAATTTAAATAAACTCTGATCTAGACAAGATTTTTAAAAACGAAAAACTTTCCTGATAGAGCTTGGGTCGTAGAATAATTTAGTATCACGCCTTCTAACCTTCATAACCTTCATAACGGAAAAACTGTAACTTGTAAGAAATATTGTAATATAACTATGCAAAATTCCAGCCTTCTACCTTAAAAATTGACGAAATACTCAGGAAGGACTCCTTCAGTGCATGCAAATTTTGTAGTTTTTTGACACTTTGCCAAGCCTCGTTTTGGTTTCGTAAATAAAATATAATATACAAGGAAAAAGAGGATTTTTATTTTAGTAAGTAGTAACACCTTGTTCCATTGAGTACAACTTTTTATATGTCTTGGAATACTTATAAGGTGGCTTGATTACTCATCTATTTGTGGAGTACCTCAAGGATCGATATTAGGCTCTTTGATGTTTCTCCTCTCTATTAACGATATTATCAGTGACTCTAAATACTTGTTTGTTGCAAAAGCACTTACGCTCTATCTATTACTGTAAAGTTAATTAACCGAATCTAAATGTTAAATGTAAAGCTTTGACATATACTAGCAACCATACATTAATTCTATATGAATATTTTCTGAATGAAGTGAAGTTACCACGATAGGACACAAAAAATATACTGGCTTTTAAATTGCTGTCTAACACGGAAGATATTCTGCACGGGTACTCTCCTTAGAAATATTATTATATACCTAATCAAGAATCTGTAACGAAATCTAGCTTAGGTTTTAACAAACTAGAAGAACTATCTTTGGTGTTATTTTTCTGAATAAACCAATAAATAGTAGTGACGTCAGGAATTCCGACATATTGGGATATGTTTCAATGTGTACTGGGACGAGGATCTTGCCAACATTGTATGTGCGATAATCCAATAGCTACCATCATTTTTATTTGCCCGTTTTGGAGATGTGTAGGGTTGGCAACAAATTCCTTGCAGAAAATGACTTCTTTAATATTTCGCTTGTGCAACTGTAGCAGATTTAGCGGGATCATTTAAAGTAATCGTTGTTTTGTTGTTTTCTTTGTTGTTGTTGCATTTTCGCAATTATATATTTTTTATTACAATTCTGTATCTATTTGATAAAATATAACTCTCTAAGTTGAAGACATGGGGTTTTCATTTTAGCGAATATTCTTTGTTTAGAAATCAATTTCTTTAAAGTAATTGTGCTCATAAGATTTCGCCATTAATTGGAATAATGGCCACCAATAACAAAATTTCATGTATGATTTAATATTTTAACACTTTATAAGAATGTTGTTGTTGGATAGTAAATAATATGACAGTGGTAAATATATGCAAAATATGCTTTACCTTTGTCTCAATTTTGTATTTTTCATCAAGACACCAAACACAGGTTCCCAATACAATCTATATACACACTTATCATATGTATGGTATATTTTGGTTTTGTGACACATGCTTATAATTTAATACATAAAGTCCTTTTTTAATCTTTATAGTGGAAGTCACGTCGCATCTAGGAATTTAGAGGGAGATATATATTGTGGTAGTTCACCAACATGAATTAGTAATGATATGTGGGAAGTACTAGTGTTAATAGAATATACTGTATATGTTTTTGAAGTGAGTATTTAAAAAATGAAAGTTGATAAAATTTATTAGACCGAACTATAATAAAGTAAATAGCTGTGGGAATATTTGATTTATACTTAAAATAATTGTGAGAATATTAAATAGATATATTCCTATGTTATTGGGCATCGTGTAAAGTTGGTTGCATATCGGGGTATGTTGAAGTTTTTCTTGCATCGAGTGGTTGGTTGCCTATCAGGTTTCTTTGTTGTATTAATTTTACCCATTACTGAAAATAGAATTTTAAATATTATTTGATGTATTTTTATATGTAATATTATTTTGTAAAAGCTTGTTTAATTAACACTATTGGAAAATAGAGATAATTAGTATGGATTTTGAATCATAAAGGTTAAAAAAATGATGTATAGTTGCGCGCTTAAATTCAAATATGAGAAGTGTCAGATTTTGACATTGAAAATAACAACGGTATAGTATTGAGTATTTGGTTTGCCGAAGTGTGTTAAAGTTTGAAAAAAATAAAGTAATGAATTAAATTGATAAATTTTTGGAATTACAAAAAGGTATTTTAAATATTCAAGTTCAAATAAAATATGTTTTGGATTATCACAATGTGTGTACAAAGATGATTGGATATAAAAAAATTAAGGATTTATTGCCAGGGATATGAGGGATAAATAAAGGAGATTCTAAAATAATTTTAGAAAGCAGTAGATGTGTTTTCGGGAAAACGAAGTTTTTCTCCGGAAAAACACAGAATAAAGTAATCAATTATTGCATAAAAGTGTAGAAGAAAGAAGTGATAAAGATAGAGTGGAAAAGAAAACAGATATTTTTTAGGTGATTTAAATATTCTCAGGAATAGTACCATTTATCATCATATAACTAGACTTTAAAAAAATACAAGAAGAAAGGATTTAATTTATTAATAACGAAATAAATGAAGAGAATTTAAATTTGAGAAGGAAGCGAATAATCATATAATTATAATTTAAAAATAAACTTACGGCATTGGAGAGTTGTTCGAGTTCCAGTATTTGTACAAGTATATCAATCCAGAAATAGAAGAATTCGAGAACTTTAACATAGCAGGCGATCACAGGTATTCCAGTCCGGTGGAGATATAATTCGTGGAAAGACAAGTATCAAGAATTAGTACACAAGCGTTCGACGGTTCAAGATTCCAGATGATAGCAGATTTGAAGGTATAACAGGATAGCAGTTATCACAGTCCATATCCCGAGTATTTCAGTCAATTAGGCAAAGGAAAGGATCTACATTTTTGGAACCAGTACATGTCATCTTCGAACTAAAAAAGGAAATCGTTTGGATTACAAGAAAGAATACCAGTTCAATATTTGTGACAGGTCGTATAATTATTTGGAATTATCTGAGTTTAACAGTTTCAAAGATAGTAAAAGTATAAAAGAATTTAGACAATTTTTAAAAAAAAAACGTACCTAATAACATTGTAGATAATTAAGAAAAGATATTTTGTATTTTTCTTTCACAACATTAATTTGTGACTGAATTTAATAATTTTATAAAATCAAAGAATCTGATTGGCAAACCCAAAACTAAGTAAATTGTATGGGAAATTAAAATTCAAATAAGAACTATACAGTATTTTTTTATAATAGTATAATAAATATACTTACTTGCTTACATTTCGATTCACGAAAGGTATATTTTCATGCACTTATAAATTTTTATAGGAGTTTTTTTTAAACAAGCTTGATACTTCCATGTGTGTTTATTTGTTGGAGATTGTGTTGGGAACTACCATCTGATTTAATATTTGCCTAGTTTATTAAACAAATTAGTTTTGATATATTTGTTTTTATTTGGTATGTGGAGAAGAATCTTGAAGTATATAGATGAAATAGATATGATGCTAAGAACCTTAACCTATGAATAGAAAAACAACTGTCAGAGATTTGTTTATTTATTTGAATAGTATGCTAATACATACCTTGATATTGAATTCATAGTAAGTATAAATTGAAGATAAATTAGGAACACATATAATAATTCACTTGAGAATAACTGTTTAGTAAAATTTGATTGATAAAATAAAGAATTATAAAACGTAAAGATATTATGATATGTACGGGTATTGAAGAAATTACATATAGGCAACTGTTTGATTTTGAGGAATTAAGTGAAGTTAGTTACATATAAAGATAATTAGTTTAAATTTTAAAAACAAGAACTGAGTTAGTGAGGGCATAAATAAATAATATACCTGAGAGAATTTGAACATAGATATAAATATTATATAAAAGATTTCATTTTTCTTATTGACGAGAATTAATACAGGATTTAAATATATAATAAAAATAAAGATAATAGAATTTACCTGAATGTAATTGTATCTTATATTAATATAAGGTATTGTTGCGTTTTATGGCGTGCCCAACGTGGGGCGATTAAAATAAGACTCACAATATAGTATTTTTAATATGTTATTTATATTATTATATGTGGAAATCAAAATAAACAATTTATAAAGGTGATAAGTATAGTAAAACCTATATTGATAAAAATAGAAATTATATTTGAATTGTTTTCACTCACTATTTATTAATCATGAATACCAGGTCAAAGAGTAGTTCTGGAATGAATAGGCCCGAGTCTTCAAGTGATAGCGAAGAAGAAACACAACAGATAGGCAGTATACAAGATGGAGGGGAAATACCACAGTTACGGGAAGAGACACGACAGTTAGAAGAAGGTCAAGATAGAGGTGATAAGACGCAAATACAAGGAGAGACTTCGAAAACAGAGATGTCGAATTCAGCAATAGACATGAGATTATTTCAACAAATGTTTGAAGGGTTGAAGGAAGTATTAAGTGGTAAAATTGATAAGACGAGTGAGGATGCTAAGAAAAATAGAGAGGAGGATATTAGGAAAAGTGAGAAAAATAGAGAGGAGGATAAAAGAGAATTAAATGGAAGATTAGATAAATTAGAGAAGGCAAGTGAGGAGTTGAGTGGTAAATTAATTAAGGTAAATGAGGAGAGTAAGAAAAATTTGGTGGATATAAAAGAAGAATTAAGAGGAGAATTAGTTAAGGTGAATGAAGAATTATGTGGAAAGCTAGATAAGACATATGAAGAATTTACAAGGAATGTAAATAATTTAAAAGAAGAGAACAAAGTTATAAGAGAAGAAAATAATAAGAAGCTTGAAGAATTGAAGGTATCGTTATTGAAGAATACACAAGATAGTATTGACAAAGTTGTAGTAGATATGAACGAGAAATATGTTACCAAAGAATCAGAAGCTATAATTTTTATTACTACTGAAGTTCAAAGGGTAGAAAAAAATGTAAAGGAAATTAAAGGAAATTTAAGTCAGTTGGAAGTAGATAATATTTCAAAACATAAAGAGATTGCTGATAATTTAAAACAAGGATTGGAAAAGGTAAATAAAGAAACTACTGATCAGGTAATAAGAATGGAAGAAAATTTGAATAAGAAAATAGAATCAACGGAAATAAACTGTATAAAAGAAATACAAGCAAATACATCGACTACTGATGCGCAGAAGTCTAGTATGGAAGTTATTTTAAAGGAATGTGAAGAGCAGAAGAAAAAAATACAAGATTTATTAGTAAAGGCACAGAATGTTAGGATACCGAATGTTAATTGTACTCCAGTGTATAGTAATTTGAATACAGGTATCAAGATTGAAAATATAACACACTTTGGTGGTGACAAATTATCTACACATCCTATGGCTTATTTGACGAATATTTTGAAATATGTAGATGACATTCCAGATTTCAAAAGTCAAATGAATGTTATAAGGGCATGGCGGTACTGAAGGGCCAGTAACCGTTGGTAAATAGCGCTACCACCCACCAGAGCTACTTTGTAAATAATAAAGCCCAAAATTTAGGGGCATGGCGGTTGAATTTCATAGGGCGATAACCGTTGGTAAGTAGCGATACCACCTGACCAGAGCTACATCAAAATTAATAGAACAAAATTTAGGGGCATGTGTAATGTATTTTGTTTCTATAAAAGTATGTCATAAAGAAGAGAAATATAAATATGTGCATTTATTTTTTTTATGATTGAGTTAATCATGTAAGAAATTTTAGCCAAGTTGATCTAACAAAGGTTTTTGTATTTTATTTCCTTTCTCAGAAATAATTGAATCAGGATAGAATTATTTAGACAAATAAGAGTTGAAAATGTTAGTTAGTATAAAGAATTTAGTAATATTTAATTTTCCCTTATTCCGTACATTATAAAATTTGTAAATATAAATAATAGAGAAGTATATAAGTAACTTTACAGTTAGTAAAATGTGCACAAGTACAAAAATGTGAAGAAATGTATAAAATAGATATATGAAAGAATAACTAGAAGGAACCTTATAAAAAAATTTAAAGGAAATATATCGGAGAAATAAAAGCATTTAAAGGTAAAAAAATATTAAAGACATTAAGAGTTATTAAAAAAATATAGGTGATATACAAATGGAAGAATATGATGATAGAAGAAGCCTTTACAATGAAATATGTTTAGAAAAGATGATAATGAATGCTTGCTATGTATAATAAATAATAAAAGGTACCATAAAAAAAATATGGAATAATTTATAGAGATTATGTATGAAAGGGTAAATAAAACCCAAAATGATAATAAATATATAGAATGATAATGTATGAAAAGAAATATGTAGGTCACGTACGCCTTAAAAAACGAAAATATAATTTGTGTACTTTCCAAAAGTGAAAGTTTTAGAAGGTAGACGAAAATGTCTATTATAGGTATAGGGATATTGTTCAGCTAAGAACAGTTTATATAAAATAAAATAATAAAGAATAAGTGAGCATATGTAAAACATATTTTTTAGAGGCTATTAAATATCTGAAGAAATAACAGATACAACTTTAAAGTAATCACCAATAAATGTTAAAAGTAGTTTCGATTAAAATGTTGATAAGAATGTTTAGAAGGTTCAAAATCATGAATAGGATAAAACAAAGAAGGTTTAAGATAGGATAAGAAAAGGAATAAAGTTACTTATATAGAAAGCATAAAAATATTAAAAGATACATTTTATGACAATTTTGATGAATATCAATGGATCAAGATGTAAATTTTGAATATAATAGTATAAATTAGTATATTTATGAAGATTAGTTTAGTTAAAATGGTTGTTTGTAGATAATTGAGATTTAAAATTAAAATAGATACAGAGAGATAAATAATGGAAGGTTTTCTTATGTACCAAATATTAAGAAATATATATGGGTTTATATGAGATTATATTGTTATGCTACGGAAGTAGTACAAATTGTATTACATTATTTTAGTTCAAATTGTTGAATAAATATAAATTTATATATTCTATAGAAATTTAGATTTATTAAAAAAGGGGCATATGTGGTAGTTCACCAACATGAATTAGTAATGATATGTGGGAAGTACTAGTGTTAATAGAATATACTGTATATGTTTTTGAAGTGAGTATTTAAAAAATGAAAGTTGATAAAATTTATTAGACCGAACTATAATAAAGTAAATAGCTGTGGGAATATTTGATTTATACTTAAAATAATTGTGAGAATATTAAATAGATATATTCCTATGTTATTGGGCATCGTGTAAAGTTGGTTGCATATCGGGGTATGTTGAAGTTTTTCTTGCATCGAGTGGTTGGTTGCCTATCAGGTTTCTTTGTTGTATTAATTTTACCCATTACTGAAAATAGAATTTTAAATATTATTTGATGTATTTTTATATGTAATATTATTTTGTAAAAGCTTGTTTAATTAACACTATTGAAAAATAGAGATAATTAGTATGGATTTTGAATCATAAAGGTTAAAAAAATGATGTATAGTTGCGCGCTTAAATTCAAATATGAGAAGTGTCAGATTTTGACATTGAAAATAACAACGGTATAGTATTGAGTATTTGGTTTGCCGAAGTGTGTTAAAGTTTGAAAAAAATAAAGTAATGAATTAAATTGATAAATTTTTGGAATTACAAAAAGGTATTTTAAATATTCAAGTTCAAATAAAATATGTTTTGGATTATCACAATGTGTGTACAAAGATGATTGGATATAAAAAAATTAAGGATTTATTGCCAGGGATATGAGGGATAAATAAAGGAGATTCTAAAATAATTTTAGAAAGCAGTAGATGTGTTTTCGGGAAAACGAAGTTTTTCTCCGGAAAAACACAGAATAAAGTAATCAATTATTGCATAAAAGTGTAGAAGAAGTGATAAAGATAGAGTGGAAAAGAAAACAGATATTTTTTAGGTGATTTAAATATTCTCAGGAATAGTACCATTTATCATCATATAACTAGACTTTAAAAAAATACAAGAAGAAAGGATTTAATTTATTAATAACGAAATAAATGAAGAGAATTTAAATTTGAGAAGGAAGCGAATAATCATATAATTATAATTTAAAAATAAACTTACGGCATTGGAGAGTTGTTCGAGTTCCAGTATTTGTACAAGTATATCAATCCAGAAATAGAAGAATTCGAGAACTTTAACATAGCAGGCGATCACAGGTATTCCAGTCCGGTGGAGATATAATTCGTGGAAAGACAAGTATCAAGAATTAGTACACAAGCGTTCGACGGTTCAAGATTCCAGATGATAGCAGATTTGAAGGTATAACAGGATAGCAGTTATCACAGTCCATATCCCGAGTATTTCAGTCAATTAGGCAAAGGAAAGGATCTACATTTTTGGAACCAGTACATGTCATCTTCGAACTAAAAAAGGAAATCGTTTGGATTACAAGAAAGAATACCAGTTCAATATTTGTGACAGGTCGTATAATTATTTGGAATTATCTGAGTTTAACAGTTTCAAAGATAGTAAAAGTATAACAGAATTTAGACAATTTTTAAAAAAAAAACGTACCTAATAACATTGTAGATAATTAAGAAAAGATATTTTGTATTTTTCTTTCACAACATTAATTTGTGACTGAATTTAATAATTTTATAAAATCAAAGAATCTGATTGGCAAACCCAAAACTAAGTAAATTGTATGGGAAATTAAAATTCAAATAAGAACTATACAGTATTTTTTATAATAGTATAATAAATATACTTACTTCCTTACATTTCGATTCACGAAAGGTATATTTTCATGCACTTATAAATTTTTATAGGACTTTTTTTTAAACAAGCTTGATACTTCCATGTGTGTTTATTTGTTGGAGATTGTGTTGGGAACTACCATCTGATTTAATATTTGCCTAGTTTATTAAACAAATTAGTTTTGATATATTTGTTTTTATTTGGTATGTGGAGAAGAATCTTGAAGTATATAGATGAAATAGATATGATGCTAAGAACCTTAACCTATGAATAGAAAAACAACTGTCAGAGATTTGTTTATTTATTTGAATAGTATGCTAATACATACCTTGATATTGAATTCATAGTAAGTATAAATTGAAGATAAATTAGGAACACATATAATAATTCACTTGAGAATAACTGTTTAGTAAAATTTGATTGATAAAATAAAGAATTATAAAACGTAAAGATATTATGATATGTACGGGTATTGAAGAAATTACATATAGGCAACTGTTTGATTTTGAGGAATTAAGTGAAGTTAGTTACATATAAAGATAATTAGTTTAAATTTTAAAAACAAGAACTGAGTTAGTGAGGGCATAAATAAATAATATACCTGAGAGAATTTGAACATAGATATAAATATTATATAAAAGATTTCATTTTTCTTATTGACGAGAATTAATACAGGATTTAAATATATAATAAAAATAAAGATAATAGAATTTACCTGAATGTAATTGTATCTTATATTAATATAAGGTATTGTTGCAATATATATATCATGTGTATTGGTATGTATATGTATGATTTGCTAATGTATGTATATATATATATATACATACATTAGCAAATCATAGGGTTTTCGAAAGAACCCCAGTAAGGTAAACATAACCTAGTACCAATACACATGACATACTTGTTATTGTTTCCACTACCCATGTACGTATATGACATGTTCAAATATGACATACGTCAAGGGCAATAATAAATACATTAATGTTAAAAAAATTAACAGACAATAATAATAATTAATTTTATTCTATTACTGGAAAATTGTATTAAAAAATTAATATTAATTTATGGGTTAAATTAATTACTTTAGGTATTTATTTTTGCATCAAATATAAGCCTATAGTATGATTGTTTAGTTTTTCAGCCCACATGTAGTTTACTAAGATATTGCATACTTGCATCATTAGCCATCATGACATGTGGACCAGTAACAAATTACGGAGGACTTATGACGGTTGTTTGCGAGAAACGTTGATTCATCTCTAAATAGTTTATTTTTAAGAAAATTGTCATTTCTTAAATTGCTGTTGTCAATATTTGTTTGTTTAAGTCTCTTTTTCTTTAGAATATTGGCGGCAGCTTAAAGAAAACACACCATTGAAGGGAGATAATGTTCAACCCTTGCCCAAAAGCACACATCACTTTCTTTATTTTGCCTGGCTGGTTTTTTGTTGTGATGAGCTGAAAAAGCAGTAATTTTGAAAATTATCGATATAAACAAAATTTCAGGTTGTTAGTGCTAATGGTACTGCTTTAGTTACACGTCATGTGATGTTTATTTTGTAAATTAAATATTTTGGAACGACTTTAGCGGTAGAACAAATGAAGGAAAATGTTTCTAAATTGTCAATTTAATAACGTGAAAATTTGTAAATCACAATGCATAAGTCAAATATATAGACACCCATTATGTACAGTTACGGATAGAAAAAGTGGGACATCTCTTACATAAAATTTTGCTTTATTTTAGTTGTTATTACTGACTTTTAAAATTTTACCGAGTAGAACATAGTAGTCCCAACTTCATAAGTGTCATCAATTTGTCAACGACACATTTTTTCGTAAAAATGTCACACGTTAATATTGTTGATAAGGCAAGAATAATTGCTAATAAAAATGGCTAAATAAACTATTGGCTCGTATTCTTCAGAGCCACGAAATGTGCAAGACTTACTGGAAACAATTAATAATGCGTAGGATGATAATCCGGACCAATACAGTTTAAGTTTATTTAATTCTATGCCGCAAAGAGTAGGAGAATAAACTACTGTTAGTCCATTTTCGTCTTGCTTTGTGTTTTTTGACAATAACTTAACCATTTTTTCTGACATCATTTATTGACGTTTGTTTTTCAAAATCCCAGCACATTAGGCAAAAAAACTGTCCCACTTTTATTTGTCCATAACTGTACGTTGTTTATAAACGTGTATAGCAAATCTTTTGTTTGAGTGACAGATATTATTTTTGATTTATTTTAAGTGAAGTAAGTAGATATAACTTTAAAGGTAATGAGTTGATTAAATATTATATGGTTATGTAGCATAGGTGCTTATAGCTCATTTAATATGGTACACTGCAATGTAAAGAACTGCCAAAACAGGTAAAAAAAGGCATTAAAAATTAATTATAGGAAGTATAAGCATATTTATTGCCAATAAAATTGTAAGTTAAGGGTAAGTAATAACAATAAAAACCATAAAAATGTCTATATCCTCTTTATTTTTTAAAATAACCATATCAAACTTTATATCATTGTAATCAGCAAAAAATAAGCTATTTAATGATGTCAAAACCAGCTATGGCTTCCATTTAAAAAAACACAAATTTGTGTCATAACTCGATAATGGTGAACGAAAAAAAAATATTAGCTACATAGCTTTATTTGGCGTAGAATTATCTAAAACTTTTGTCTGAACACTTTTTCTCTAAAATTACTATTAACGATGCTAAGCATGTTTAAAGAAAATCGTAAAATTTAGTTTTCTTTGAATATCTAATAAGCCATGAAAGTTATCGGAGAAACAAAAGCAGTTTTAAATCAAACTCGTAAAACTGCGCATCTTTCCCCATTTAAGCGTTTTTCTATCTCCAGTAGTTTCTGAGATCCCAATGCTAAACATTCAAAAAATCTCACCCTGTATATTTTCTGGAATATCTATATTGGAAAGGCTGACATTAGCAACAAAGTTTTCAAATGAATTGTCAAGAGATATGTATACATATATTTATACCATTAATATCCATAATTATCAAATAACTTCTCTAGGATACCTTTAGAGCTCGTCTTTGAGTTCCTATACGCCTGAAATCATTTCTTTTATTTTAATTTCAAACATTTAATTTCAAGGTTCGTTATTCACATACGTTAGCTCGCCGCCACTGGCACGCAGTGGTTCCAATATCTTCGATCGGTCCGAAAGATCCGATTCAAGCGCACTTACGGATACGCTCTCACATAGTCACACAGGTGACCATGCACAGGTGTTCGGTTGTTCCTAAGAGCGCGGCAGGCAGGGTCACGTGTGCTCTCGGCTCACACATACACCGTGAGACTGAACGGCGCACCATCGCATACACACAGCCATGAAAAGTCAAGAGCCTCCGAGATATGAACAACCTCGGACTTCGACGACCAATTTCTGGTCGTGATGCATGTGTGGAAAGTCCTCTGTCAAATCTACAATCTAAAGTAGTTATAAGTACATGCATACAAATGTGATCGGATGTAGAATATATGTATACATAAATATGTGACAATTGCGTATTAAAACGAGAATAGTAAAAGTTTTATTATAAGCTCAAATTGGTAAATAATGCTTGTATATACAAGAAATATTGATTCACTCATTGAATGATAAAAGCCGTACAATATGGCCAAAATAAATGGAATTATAGTTTTTAATACTTATAATTGAGTAGTGTAAGTATATAGTTTTGTCTTAAAAATTCAAAAGACAGTCAGCTGAAGAAACAATTAGAATAGTTTAAAGCAACGGAAATTGACAATGCTTTAAAGTTTTGGCATTATTTATGTGTCATCAGTTAAATTAATGGTTTTTAGAATATATGCTATTTACACGTAATCTCAGGCTTGCTGTTGCTGGTAACTTTCCACTAAATCTAACAATATTGCAACTTTTACTTTCCTGTTATTATGTTGGCAAAAATTAAACTAATAATAATAATAGGATGACCATAAGCTTGGAAACATATTTAGGCAATAAAATACTTGATAATAATTATGTATGTCACATAGGTACTTATCAATTATTAAATCATTTGTTTTTCTCAATGCATATTATTGTATCAGGATATAAACGGTTTTATATAACAGATTTATTTCAAAACAGTTTTGTTACTACATGACAGTAAAATAAATCTACTAGAGTTTATTTTCCAAAAAGGACTAGGTACATATATTGGGTGAACATTAAATTAAAAGCATTTTTTGTGAAAAACAAATGGTGATACTGTAATAGTAATTTTGATTGTAGGTATTTTTTGCAAAAATTTCAAAATTGTCGCCATCCATTAAAATTAAAACTATAAAACATTAATTTTTGCATTAATTGTATTTGAATTAATTCCTTTAATTATCGGTTAATAAATTGTACCTACCTTTGCTTTGATTAATCGTTATCATCTACAAAACGTATACAACTTGACAGTTGCTAAATATTTGAAGAGCGACATAATTTGATTCCACCACAATGAAAAATAAATAGGTACTGGTACTAAAAGATTTTCAAATTCTAGTATACGCTGATTGTGTAATTGTCATTAACGATCAGAAATAGTAGATTTACTGAAAGAATTCGAAAGGGAGAATGGAAATTTGTGCTAATAATAACAAGACAAAAAACAAAAAACATGAAAAACGGTAGTAAAACAAAAGTAAGTGGAATTAAAATAAGAGGCGCTAGGTTAGAAGAAGTCAGCAGATTCAAATATCTCGTAGTTGTAGTAACAAACAATGAAGAAAAACAAGCCGACCACTAAGATAAAAACGCACATTATCCAAAGGAAACAGATATAAGGAAATAAATCAAAGTTTGCCACAAAAATAGAAATTTATGAATCTATAATAAGTCAAATAATAACTAATACAGCAGAGAACTACAACGCTGAACCAGAAAAACATGTAAAGAGTGATGGAAGGAAAAACATTGGGAAGAATAATAAGTCCAGTAGCTAATGGAGAAAAACAGTAACAAGGAAGGTTAATCATAAAATAGACAATAATAGTTAAGTATTTTAAGCACATAGAAGAGACTGGTTAGGACATGCCTTAATAGCAATGCTCGAAAGCAATACAAGAACAATGATAGAATGTAATCCAGCTGGTTTGCAAAGTATATGTACTAAATCGCTACTTTAGTGCATAAAATCAAAGTTCCTAAAGGTTACTAGAGTGTTAATATAGAATATACTGGCTAGGACATATCTTGATAGCAGGACCGAAAGCATTACAAGAACAAAATGAAATGTAATCCAGATGGTTTGCGAAGTAAATATACCAAATTTCTTCTTCAATGCATTCCTAAAAGACCAGTGTAGTTAATTTGAAAAATAGTAACAATTGAGTGCTGTTGTTCTGTTCATGAAAATGCTTTGTTTAAAGAATAATATTAATCAAATCCCAGGCAAAGATTAAAGCACTTAATGAGCAGCATTGTATATTAATACCAAAACATAGGCAGAGATTTTCAGAAAAAAACCCAAAATATCAAGCTAGAGGAACTACCTTCAGTAATTTTAAAGTACAAATAATAATAATAATAATAATAATAATGAATTTATTAATTTTAGGGTAGTTCTACTTCTTTTTCTATTAAAATTATACGTCTTATATTGCTTATATGGTCATTGAGTGTGAATGACTTAGTATCGGGTGTCTGTAATTGATGTAGGTATTGCGACTTAGTTAGTAGATTGACTATTTGGAGATGCCTTCCTTCATTTGTTTTTCAGTCATAAGCACGATCAAATATTTAATTTTCAAAATAGTCATGCTTATATACATCTTTACATACAATATGAAGAATTATAATTAATAATCTGTAATTTTCAATTCATGTTCGGTTAAAGTGGTATATTCTATGTAGATAATTTTCAAAATCACTGTTTCAAAACCCCATTAACTACGCGTCGTAAAATTCACTAAAATGCAAATGGTCGATCGGCAAATGAATTAAATACACAAATTATTTCCGAAAATTACGTACAGCTTTATAGTAAATTTGAAATAACAGTTTTAGAAACATATAGTAACAAAACTTCATCGAATATACCAGCATAAACTATTCTATTCACTGCCATATTATCATACATACACTAAACTATAGCCGAGCTATTTAGCATAGATCAAGGTTTTTGTTTTGGAGAAGACATTCAAAAGAAAAAAATCAAGGTGTTCAATGAAAAATCGCAAACATCCATCTTTGACTCTCGCAGTCTGGCAACAATAACTAAATTCCAGACCTCTAAATTATATATTACGCTACCGATTCGCTTTTTTTATGCACAGTCACTTTTTCAAGTATGTTATATAAATAGCTCTAATACACCAGTCTGTGTTATGATTTGCAAATGAAAGTCCACGAAGGTCGATACCTCTTCTAAGACAAATTAGTAACTACATACGTATGTATGTACATACATAGAAGTATAATGTATGTATATGTATGTATGTATGTCTGTGTAAAGAATTTCAGTTATTTTTAATGTGGGAAGAAGACGTCGAGGTAATTGGACGCTTTGAATAATTCTGTGTCATATTCAATGGCACCATCACGAGCAGATCAAAGAATCATTAACATAAATGATTATATTTAAAATACATGGCATTCCAAATTGGTTTGTTTGATTAATATTCAAATGCAAACAAGAAATGAAAAGGAAAACAAATAAATTATTGTACAGAGAGTAAATATGCTTTGAATAAAACTGAAACAAAATTATTTGATGAAGACTCAGAAATATGCTCGAATTGATATTAGAATCTCTGAATTTTATTTCCTATGTAATTGAAAGTTATGTCCTTATATTTATTTCGTTTGTATACTGAAATCATCTGAAATTTCGCATGTACAAACAAAAAGTAATCATGCTCATACAATCTTAGGAACAGGCTAATTCAAAGTCCTGAATACTTTATTAAGATCAAATAATTTATAAATATTTGCAAGGCACAACATTAAATTAAATATATATATTTAATATTCACTTCTTGAAGAATATTATTAAAGCCTCGCAGACAGCTTCTTACCTTTCTGAATTCTTCTCCATTTCTTCCTGCTTAAGGTTTCGTTTCTTGTCTGACTAAGTCCTTTATTCCTCAATGTTTTAGTTTTACATTTTCATTCCATGTTGTTTTCAGAAGTCGTGATTTTTTACCGCAAGCAAATATTACTCACACTTTTTGACCAAGCCAGCGCAAGTTTCTGTTTTCTATTATTTTATTAACTAACTTCATTGTTAAACGTCTTCTAATTTCTTCGTTCCCAATACATACAGTCTTATTTCTATTCTTCTGAGTACTCTCGCGAGTAATTTGTTTTTAAGCTACTCGCTCAGTATCCATGTCTCACTTCCTTACGTTAGATTGAATTATTACGGCCTTGAAAACTCTTGTTTTCTTTGAAATCTCTTTTTCCGTAAATACTTTTCCCTAACCCATAATAAGATTTTAGGCACTGTTTATATAGATATTAATTTCGTGCCCTAACTAGTTGTATAGCTGATTTTTTACCATAGATTTTCAAACAGACCTACTTAATTTAACCTAAATCTGTGGATATTGATTTTTAATTTTTATTTTTTATTTTTGACCCATCATTACCTCGTTTTTGAAGTGAAAACTTCTATGGGCGCGTTGATGCAGTGATTGTTGGGCACTGAACGAGACTGAGCCGTCACGCTCGGAATGTAACGCTCGTTCTGCCGGTCTATTATAACACTAACTAGCGGTATTTAATTCCAATTAAATTGAAATTTAGAATAAATACGCGAAATATTGTATTTTTATTTTCTGAAAAATTCTTGTCTCCGTGCAGATGCGATCCCGAGCCGCCCGGGTGTAAGGCCGGCACGTTACCATTAGACCAGCGCGGATACTCGTATGAGAATTATCATATCGTCTATTTATATACATGCGTACGTATGAATTTTTGAAGTGAAAACTCGATAAGACCGAGCGAAATATACTAAAATAATGTATACACAATAATAATAAATATATATTTTTTAAATGTAATATAGAACGAAAATGGAAAATGGAAAATATAAATGTAAATGAATATAGAACAAAAAAAAAGTTGTATTTCGTATTAATAACCTCGCCTTGATGAAGTTTTCACTTCTGCCGTGTGGTCTTAAGCACACCCATTTTTTTTTACATTCACGTTTAATACAATTTTGTCATTCCACGCGTTTTCAGTGTTTCTTTTGTCCTCATTTTCCGCCAATAATACAATGGCGTCAGAATATATGTTTTCTTATTTTTTCTGGCTCGAATTCTCTAATCCCTGCTAACATTCTTTTCACTTTAATTTGTCCATCGGTATTGTAAATCGGACTCATGATTCCACTCTTCCTTACCCCTTAACTGATTTGAAATTCCTTCGACATAAATTTCTTTCTACTCTTCTTCTCCGCAGTACATCCTACATATTTTTGGGAAAATTGTTAAAAACTCTTTCTAAGTCCACAAAGCACATACAAAATTTTGATTGTATATTTTTGCAAAATTTTCCTATGGGATAAATACTGCGTAAATTCAAAAAAATATTTGATATGAAAAAGATGACATATAAATAAAGACGCAAAATTAAAGATTTACAATACAGTAATATTATCAACTAGAAGACACGGATGCGAATCATAAAGAATTCAGAAAATATACTTTTTAAAAATAGCAACCATTTAACGAAGATATCTAGGACAACCAAATTTTACACAGAAAGGAATAAAAATAGTAAATAGTTCTTCGCTTTCTCAGTGGTGCTGTTTCGCTGTGTGGTGTGTTAATATATACCTCAAGAAATAGCTGAGACGCTGGACATGGGTGGACAATTGGATGTGATATACACGGATTTCTCAAGTGCCTTTGACAGTATTGACCACTTAATATTGCTCCGCAAACTGAGTTATTTGGGCTTCGATAAAGCACTAGTCTGCTTTTTTAAATCCTACCTGTCAAACCGCCAGAACTACGTCTATTATAATGGCTTCAGATCCCTTCAGTATGTGTTATCATCTGGTGTACCAAAGGACTCGAATCTGGGTCCTCTTTTATTTAATCTATTTGTTAACGATCTTATTAGCACGATTCAATGTCCTGTTTTGGCTTATGCTGACGATATATAAATTTATCATAGAATAGCGACTTCTTCGGATGTCGATATACTTCAGCGAAACTTGGATATAATTTTTGCCTGGTGCAAGAGCAATAAGCTATATCTCAATATAGACAAGTGCTGCTCTGTCACTTATACTAGGAAGATAAATTTCATTCGTTCAGAGTATCATATTGACAACATATATATATCTGCTTTGTCATCCTTTAAAGACCTGGGTGTTTTTTTTGATTCTGCACTTACGTTTTCTGAGCATATATCATCCGTTACCGCTTCTGCGCATAGAATACTTGACTTCATTATTCGTACCTGTAATTGTTTTACTAACTTACAAACGATATGTTCCCTTTTCTATGCCCTCGTTATCAGCAAACTAGAATACGCATCTGAGGTGTGGTTCCCGATATACCATGTGTACTCGAACGCAATTGAACGGGTACAAAGAAGTTTCCTGAAATACCTATCATTTAAACTAGATGGCTTCTATCCGTTTCAGAATACTGACTACGGCGCATTGCTCTTGAGACATAATTTTAGAGCACTATCCGAAAGAAGAACTGACATCAGCGCTTCCTTCATGAATGACTTACTCTTCAGTGTATTGGATGCTCCAGAGTTGCTTTCTAGAGTGAACATCCTGGTGCCACGTCTTCAGTCGAGGGCAAGCAAGTTAATTATGGTTCCGACGCCCAGGACGAATATTCTATACAAAGCGTCCTTATATCACGCTGCCATAAATTTCAATAATCGTCAAGAGTAACTTGTGCGATTTTAGTGTCAATTTTCCAATTTATTAATTGTTGTTTTTGTTGTAATCATGTGATACATCATTTCATAATTTGAACATTGTATTATCGACCGTTTCTGTAATTGTATTGCCCCATTTGGAGTTTTCTGTTGGGTAATTAATAAAGTTATTATTATTATTATTATTATTATTATTATTATTATTATTATTATACCTAAACAGCTTTATACTAATTTAATTTTTAAAGTGCAGATAGTCAAAGAAAAGCTGACATTTAAAGATGTTACTGATTTTGAGGCAAGGCATATAGGTAGGTAGGCACCTATTACCAATATATATCCATTAGTAACTATTCAATATCTTGAGAATCAAAATGTTGAAAATGCAAAATAAAGTCACAAGGAAATAAGACAGAAATTAACGTGAAAGACTTGGCATCAGAAGAAATGGCAATAAAATAAAAGAATGGAGAGTTGGTAGAGTAATATTGTAGAAATATTAGGAAAGAAGAGAGACAGTAACCCAGGACAGGTATGACGACAGCAAGTGAAAGACAGCTATAAACCTTGAACAGAGTAGATAAGGGATGAATGAAATTGCAAAATTGATCTAGAACAAGAAATTTTCTGATAATATTATTTCAAAAATATTAATATCCTGGTGTTATTTTTTACCTTATTCTGAATGTTTGATAGAATCTCACCATTAAAAGTACCTATATACTAACAGACGCTACAGAACACTCCCCAATAAATCACCGATTCTTGGAAAAAATGAAAAATCATATTATATCAAATTTATTATATCTAAAATAAAACACTTCAAATATTGTTCAATTAGTCTTAATTTCATTCTCCTACCATAGGTTTATTTTTACCTATAGTCAAAGTAACTACTTAATAAAAATAAGTTTGTACGAGTATTGAAAATACAATTATCTTCAGTACATTTTGTTTATAATAAGATTTGCGTGCATTTTATGTAGGTGTGAACGGATATCCAACAATTTGCGAAAATTCTTTTAAAATGTGGGGAAATTTTTAATGTTAATTTTTTTTCCGTATTACTCACAGAAGTTATTATTCAGGTAATTCGCTTAGATGGCCCAACTGTATTGTCCAGGTTTATAAACTTTTAAGGACTTGAAACGTAAGTTCAAAATTTAGGCAATTTCAGTAGAGTTGTAAGTGAGTTTAAGACGTATATTTAAGAATAACCAAAGTTTAACATAAATCCGTATATTTATGCTGAACATCACGTTCCAAAGACCTAATGACCATTTTTCATAATAACAACATTTCGCTACATCCACTATCCACTCTCTGTACTGAAGCAAATTACAAGTTAATTGAATTTCTCTCTAAATTTAACGTAATGCCAGATAGTAATAATCTGTTCCGAGAAGTCGTTAACGTAATAGGCAAAATGAAAAGACAACATACACCTTCGTAATAGCAGTATTTTGATTAAAAATTTTAATCATTAGAGAGTTGCTGCATATTATTACTACTACTTATTTATACACCATCCGAAGAGTGTTAATAATAAGCTGACTTAGTAAAGTGTACTATAAAATGATCTGTCTTAATTTAATTTAATTTTATCTTATTAAAGCAGTAGAAAATTTTACCTCATAAAATAATAGCATTTACTTTCAATGAAGATACAATGCTTAAAATATATAATATGTAATAATATATGTATTGAAAGTCAATGTGGTGCTTTACAGTATACAGGGTCCGCCATCCGTCTGGGATTGTCATATTACGGCTTTAATATTGCAAAATTCGAAAAGTTATGTAATGTAGGTGGTAGCCGACTAGTAGGAGCACAAAATAAAATTATTGGTAATTATACAAAGTGTTCAGGAAAGGAGTGTGATGTCAAAGTTGTATTTTTTTAAATGGAACACCCGGTATATTATGTGATTTTTGAATTGCGCAATTAAAAATATTGGGATTTCATATGGGATTGTATTGACCTAAAGCATACGTTTTGGGAGTTATGGACGCATCAATTGGAAAAAATGCTATAATCTAGCAGGATGTGGATTGGTTAGTATAGTATTTAGAAATATCGTGCTTATCATGAAGTTTTCCACGTTAGTATACTTTTATTCCGAGGTATTAATTTTAAGCTACATCAATCTGTTATACAGGGTGTTCATCATACGCGAATACTAATTTTTCTCATTTTTTTCAAATGGAACACCCTGTATATTATTACCAATTGTTAATAAGGGCACTTCTATCTTTCATTTGATATAAGGGTATGGCTGTCTAACTCCCATAGTTTTCAAGAAACATCGAATTAACGTTTGAAATTTAACATTTTTAATAGCATTTTGTAGAAATTATTTACATCTACTCGTACATTGATATTGCACTACGAAAATGAGCACAAAGTAATATCAAAAATGGAAATTTACAACAAATGTTCAAAAACTCGGCCATCATTTGCTATGCAAATGTCAAGTCTTCGAATAAACGATATCCTAACATGTTCCAAAATTTCAGGAGAAATATTTCTAAATGCTTGAGAAATTCTAATTTGCATATTTTCGGCTGTTGTTGGTGCTACTGAGTAAACCTGTTGTTTTATGTGTCCCCACAGAAAAAAGTCTACCGGAGTTAGATCAGGAGACCTAGCAGGCCATGAGATAGGACCTCCTCGCCCTATCCATCTTTCAGGAAGCCACTCTTGCAAATAATTCCTGACTGCTTGATGATAATGTGCTGGCGTAATATGACAATCCCAGACGGATGGCGGACCCTGTATATACCGGGTGTCAGTTTAAGCTCGGCCACCGGCCATATCTCGGCAGCCGTTTATCGTACAAGCTCGCGGGAAAAATCTCTATAGTAAAATGGACGACGGAAATAACAACTAAAATATTTTTAAGTTTCCAAAATGATCGCAAGGGGGCGCAATTCTGAAGGTAAATTAAAAATTCGATAATTTTTCATTAAATTCTAGATTAAGATAGATTGAAAATTTTTCTAACAAAATTTCTGGACGTTTTTATACAACTTTCATTTGAAACTTTTTGATCTAACTCCCATACGAAGGGAAGAGGGGAGGGGGTATGTCTGCGTACAAAAGTCGGTATAATTTTGGTTTGCACAAACGGATTTTAATGTTTCTGGGCTCATTAGATAGAGAATCTTACAAATAATTGAAGGACATATAGCACGAAATTACGTGGGGGTCAAACAAAATAACAGAGGGCGCTGTTCTCAATGTATGTATATTACTTGTTTTTTCTTTAAAATTTTAAATAAAACGGTATATTTTTAATATAGTAATATTGAAGCACATAAAAAACTGAAGAGAATTATGAAAACCAGAAGTTGCTACCTTTTTTCTTGACGACGATATAGTCATACGAAGACAATCAAAAAAAAAAATAAACAATCTTTAATATAAATATATTTATTTATTGTGAGTAATAACTTCATTTTAAATTTAAATGTCACTAGACAGTGCATAGTTCGCTTTCACTTGAATTTTTATCATAGTCTTCTATAAATGTAATTATTTCAATCTTCTCACCGATTTTTTAATTCTTGCATATGTTACATTAGATTCTCTTCTTAAATGTTTTGAAATTCTCTAATTATTTTTAAATTTAATGTCTTGCCTTTTTAGACATTGAAATAAAATAATAATAATAATAATAATAATAATATATCTTTATCATCCAACTGATATAGGTAGATCTAATTATAGGAAAACAGCAAAAATGATTTCCATAACTCATGAACTAAGTAGACAATGACGAGAAAAAAAACAATATAATATAATGCATTAGTTATAATCAAATCATTTACTCATTAGTAACGAAGGGGTACACAAATTGATATCTAAATCATCCCCGACTGAAATGAAAGTAAATAAAAGAACCTATTATATACCTAAACATAAATAAGAAAATATATTGACCAAGTAATATAAAGGAAAAGAAAATATATTTAAACTAGAAAGTACAAAAAAAAACAAGAAATAACTTCAACTTAACAAATGTTCAAAGTGTTCACCTTCATTTTCAATACCCGTTTACTTGTCGATTAGTAGAGAGCAGAGTTACTTCCATTTCGGAGGCAGCAATTGTTGTACTCGGCTTTTTGTCTTTTATTCTGCCCCATAAATAAACATCAAGAACATCTGGCAAGAATGCATTTTCAAAGCATTGAAAGTATATTCTGATCATGTCATAAGCTTCAACGTTAGAATACGACATTTTACAAACTTAATAATTATGTGCAGGTGTCCAAAAAGGCTTAATTTGCTAAATACATACAAAAAGTTTAACTACAAGTGACACTAATATCTTTGCATTTCGATTTTCATGGCCTACCTTGGAAATCTCATCATAATGTAATTTAGTATCACTGTGCATGCCATGTTGTATGATGAAAATTTAAAAAAAAAAGCAAACTACTCTGTTCACTATTATTATTTTATTTCAATGTTGGAAAGGATAAGAAATGATATTTAAAAAATAATAGCTAGAGTATTTAAAAACATTTAAAAGGAGAATCTAACGTAACATATGCAATGAATTAAAAAATCGATAAAAAGATTGAAATAAATACATTTAGCGAAGAGTATGATGAAATTTCAAGTGAAAACGTACTATACATTGTCTAGAGATCCAATTAAAATTAAAATAAAATTATTACTTCCAATAAATAAATAAATTTATATTTAAAGAATTTTATTTTTCTGGATTGTCTTCGTATGACTATATCTTCATCAACAAAAAAGGTAGAAAATTCCGGTTTTCATCATTCTCTTCAGTTTTTTATGTGCTTCAATATTACGATATTAAAAATATACCGTTCCATTTAAAATTTTAAAGAAAAAACAAGAAATATACATACATTGAGAACAGCGCCCCCTGTTATTTTCTTTGACAACCACGTAATTTCGTGCTACATATCCTTCAATTCTTTGTAAAATTCTCTATCTAATGAGCCCAGAAACATTAAAATCCGTTGGGGCAAACCAAAGTTATACCTACTTTTGTACGCAGACATACCCCCCTCCACTCTCCCCTTCGTATGGGAGTTAGATCAAAAAGTTTCAAATGAAAGTTGTATAAAAATGTCTGAAAATTTTGCTAGTAAATTTTTTAATCTATCTTAATCTAGAATTTATTATCATCATTTATCATCTTGAGAATTGCGCCCCCTTGCGATCATTTTGGAAACTTAAAAATATTTTTATTGTAATTCCCGTCATCCATTTTACTATCAAGATTTTTTCCGCGAAGTTGTACGATAAACGGTTGCCGAGATATGGCCGGTGGCCGAGCTTAAACAGACACCCGGTATATATAAATAATGAATTAAAATTCTACAGCTGATATCAAAAGATATATTACAAACGCGCTACAATTGTTTTGCTCTACGCAACCGACAATGAAAAATTATGATATGTAATATACTGATGAACACAGTATTAGAAGAAGAAAAAAGACAATGCCCTAGTATTTACTGGCAAAAAAAAACATAAGTATACATGTAAATAATCACGGAATAGGTTGCAAGCATTAAAGTATTTTGGAGCAACAATAGGCAAAATAATAAAATTCAAAGGAGAAAAAGTAAGTAATGTAAGTAATAAAACTGTATCATTCCATAAAAGAGCTAAATTATAAAGAATAAACAAATCAGCCTAGATTCAGGTAATAGCAACGGACTTTGTCGTATAGTCGGTTTCCTTGATTGCGTATCCCACTTTTGCCTGGTCGAATTTCAGTGATAAGCAACTACACTACACCCAAGGATAGGAAACATCAGCGCAGAACAGGCACCGCGTGGCATTGGTGGCAATGACTATTAAACAACCAAGCTTGTCCCGCCCACCAATATAATAATAAAATTATAACAATATTATGGGTAAATAATATAAAAAATGATTCAATAAGCATACATACGTATATAGAAAGGTGGCAACTACGATGTTGAACAGACTAGACCGGAATAGAGAAGCTAGAAAAATAAGGCACAAAAGAAATGGTTGTCGAAAAGAAAAACGATATGACAAAATAAGATTTTATCTTATATATTATGAATTCCAACTCAAGCAATATAAAATCCTATGTGATAAAGCATTAGACAGCTACATATATTACACTTTAAGTACACACTTTTAATGGTAAAAAAATGTAAACTTTTCTCATTTTACGTTTGAGCTTATTTATACAAATAGTTGAATTAGTAGCCATAAATGTTATGTTTTGTTTTTCTGTTTGAAATTTCTTCTATTTTAAGTAAGAATATATTTTTAAATATACTATGACTTTACATAATATTACATGTTTTCTAAATTTTCGACGTAGCTGAAGTCAAACACTGTCTCAAAAACATGTTTATAAGATTATTCGTTTATTTAAAGTTCATTCGATAATATTAATTTTTATTTTGTTTACTACACTTATCGATATCTATAAAAAGTAATTTTTATGTCTTCCTTATTTAAGATATTGGTTATTTAAAAGTTCATAAATTGTCGGTGTTGCCATGTTTTCGTCTATTTTCCATATTTTATTTTATTCGTGAACCAGTATGTTTAGTTTCTATTCCTAAGGCATGTGTACCATTGGTCTAATTGCAAATTTTAATTTTCTCTTGTTTTATTAAATTTTGAGTTTATATACATACCTATGTATTTGTAAGACCTCTCATCAGATATCTGATGAATGAACATTTTCAGAGCAAAATGAAAGCAAACTGGGGAAAGCTTGGTAGTCCAATATCTGGAATTGTAAAAACAATCGCATTGAAAAATTAGTATATCCACATGTAGAAGACTTTTTACGAGTGGTTTAAAAAACAAATGCAGCAGCATACAACTACTAACGAAGAAATAATTAAAGGAATGGCTAAAAGGATGATTGAATATATTTAAAATATCAAAATATGTAAATATAAGAACATTTTCAGAGCAAAATGAAAGCAAACTGGGGAAAGCTTGGTAGTCCAATATCTGGAATTGTAAAAACAATCGCATTGAAAAAATTAGTATATCCACATGTAGAAGACTTTTTACGAGTGGTTTAAAAAACAAATGCAGCAGCATACAACTACTAACGAAGAAATAATTAAAGGAATGGCTAAAAGGATGATTGAATATATTTAAAATATCAAAATATGTAAATATAAGAACATTTTCAGAGCAAAATGAAAGCAAACTGGGGAAAGCTTGGTAGTCCAATATCTGGAATTGTAAAAACAATCGCATTGAAAAATTAGTATATCCACATGTAGAAGACTTTTTACGAGTGGTTTAAAAAACAAATGCAGCAGCATACAACTACTAACGAAGAAATAATTAAAGGAATGGCTAAAAGGATGATTGAATAAATTCATCATCTCTGTATTGATCATTCATTGTATCATCATTGATTGTATCATCTATGTATTGATAGAAGATCCTTTTGTGATTTTCAAATTCATATCTATAGCAGTGATGCGTTAAAATTGTCGAATCTTCTCATTATTCCAATATAAACGCTCTTGCGAGCTACGCTTATTCGAAAAATTGGTATGCAAGCAGAAAAAAAAACTAAACTGAGCAGTGTATTCCTACAAACAAATAATTTTTGAATTTCTAGTTTGTAATCTTACAATTTACTCTTTTAAGTGGATTAAAACTTTTATTTTTGTTACAGTTTTTACGTAATACTCATATAAGAGTGAAGAAACTCTATGCAGTTTTAGAACCATGAGATATATTGAAATATATTGAGACTGTACTGTATTTTTTTTTTAAATTTATAAAGATTAATATGATGGCTATAGGTTACTTCTTAGCTATATATATTTTAAAATGCTGATACACCATGTGAAGGAACATATATACAGAGTTGCAAAATAAGCCTATTATATTTTGCAACTTTGTGTATCTGTTCTTTCACTATCGATGGGATTGTTTTAAATTATTGATCCTGATGAAATATGCCATCTCTCTAAAGCTTTATAATATACTTCTTTAATTTGTAGCTTTAATTTCGTTAAGGCCAACAAGACTATATTGAATTCATAAATGTTTTGACCTTGACTACCATTCATAACATGTCGATTCTCTCAAATTTAAAGAACCAGTCAATTACTATACATTTTAATATATAAATATCAAAATCTTTATGATCATAAACATGAAGGGAAAATTTGAAAATTTATTTAGTAAGCAAAGTGAAGATAATATCATTAAGCAATATCTTAATTACTATTATCAACTACTTATATTTTAGAACACTCCAAACTCTGATTACCCAAATTTAAAATCTTATTGTAAGTAAGAGTATTACTAGTTTGACTTATTCGTACAGTGTTGCGAAATCCATGTTACTTTAAAACCATGTTATATATCTTTTGAAACAAAAGAGATCCACACTACAAGTCCTCTAAATCAATTTATTATATTACCAAAGATGGAGATTATATTAGATATTTGTTGAACAATTACCGGGTTTATCCAGCAAAGGTGACCTAACATCAGAAAACTAATGAAAGATGAATATTTTTTTAAAGCGAAGTGCAACCAAACAGGAGAAAATCCTTTAAACTAGAGAAAACCAGACTATAAATCATGCAAAATAATGTTAAGGTATTACCAAAAGATGGAGAATATTTTAAATATTTTTTCTAACAGCTCACGGGTTTGTTCGAAGCAAACTTGGGGGAAGATGTATTCGTAATTCAACCAGAAGCAAACGCAGGAAAAGTCTGGAAATTTTTTAAACTAATGGTAACCAATTTGTTTGGACGCAGGAGAAACCCAAACTACAAATCTAGCAGAAGAGGAACTTAAAGGCTTTAAGTATAAAAATGAAGTGCAGTCAGGAAGAGTTCACCAAGACATAAAGGAAATGGAAAAGCTATATTAAATAAGATAGCCGACTACTGCTGAATGTTTAAAAGAGACATTCCCCGGCAACTTCACAAGTGGAAAAGCGGAAGAAGCAGTTTCAAGAAAGAGAAAAAAGCTTGAATATAATAATAAAGTATGTATTTCTAAAGTGACAAACGAAAAACAAAAATGCCAGCAAAGTGATTTTGGTATTTCCTACAAAATATGCAATTGTTTCGTGAAAACTCTTACATTATAGGAATAAAACTGATTATATTTTTGGTATCAACACTAAAAATAATATAAAAATCATTTATCAACAGTAAAAGAACTTTCAAAAAGTATTTTTTTAATAGTTATTTGTAATTGAATCTCTAAATCTTGTTCGTAAGTAAAAAAGTAAATTAAATTATATTCCCATTTGTCCGCCTCTGTTTTTATACCTATTCGATTCGATGCCCCGGGGGTTCTCGTATCAATTCCCTAATTCTTTTGTTCCAGTCTCCGTGTCACGTATATTCTTTATTATCTTCCCCCTGTCCTTTTTTGTTTCCCAAATAGAACAGAACATAATCTTGCCGTACGCATGTACATTAACGCACGGCTACTATACCCAAACGCACAAATAAGCACACTCCCAGTGCTCAACCACCTATATATAAAAAAACGAGAACAATAGCCGTACAGTAATCTTTACCCAGATATTTAAATATTGTAACCTAATACTTTTTCAACGAATCTCATGTATATAAATATGCAGATGGAAAAGGATAGGCGAAGGAGGCACACCGGCATTGGTTTTCTTTTGTGGATATAACCCGATTCGATCTAAATAAAGATCCCACAGACTTCGTCTTCTTCTCCTTCTTCTTGTTCTTCGTCTTCTGGCCGGTGCTGCTCCGAGATATATTATTATTGATCCTAAGATTGCGACTGAATAAAACAATAGAACAGCGGTTCGATAAGCTAAAGTAACCTGATATTTCAATTAATTTTAAAATAACAGGTCTTGATTTATCACCTTGACTTAGTGAGATGGTGGACGGTGGAACGTGTATATACTTTCCTTCACGTCTTCCAGTTTGTAGTTCTCGCCTTTTCTTTCGTGATAGCAAGTTGATTTCCTAACGAAGAGAACGCCTCTCGATCGTGGAACGGGTTTCATTTCGTTTTGTTTAGAAAGGCGGCGGTGCCCTAACGTCTATAAGTTAAACAGGTGTTCTATGTTATTCCTTGCTTCGGATCCTCTTCCTTTTCTGTTAAATATGTAAGAGTTATGTCTATACAAAGCATGTTATTTTTCTTCGTCTATTTATTTGACAATAATATTGATATAAGGCGTGCCAGTGTAATAAGGCTTGTACATCTACATATATTGGATTAATTCGGATTAAAATGTAATGAAGATTTTATTTCGATCATATTAATTATTTTATATTTTAATGAATAATAATTATAAATATAATTCGACCTCTCTGTGATGGAGATGATTCCTATTCATCATAATAATAATACTCATTTAATTCAGCACATCACGGTATAAACAATTAAATAGACATGGACCTGAACCAAACAAAAAATGAGATGTGACCACCACACGACTTTCTTATACGTATGAGCGTGTCAAATTATACACAAGTTGTTCTGAATTGTTTTAAATACTTTTATCTTAGAAAAATAAACCTGTAAGTGTGTCACTTCATGTTCAAATTTTAAGAATTTTTTTTTAAACAAAAAATATTCAAAATCCTGTTCGAGATACTTTTACTCTCTTAATAAATCTCTATAGAATGCATACTTTGCGAGATATTTGAAAAAAGGCTACTCGCTAAGAGTAGAAGTGTTGCTTCCGGTCCGAATTTTGAAATTTCATTTATACAAAAAATATTCCAAATCCAGTTCTAAATATTTTTGTACGCTTGACAAATATATATAGAATGCATAATTTAACGTATATTTGCAAAAAATCGCTATTCTATACGAGTAAAAGTGTTACTTCCGGTCCGAATTTTGAATTTTTTTTTTATGCAAAAGGTATTGAAAATGAAGTTCTAATTACTTTTATACTCGTAACGTACCTGTCTAAAAGGCATGGCTTGCGAAATATTCGTAAAAAAACTGTTTTTCTATAAGAGTAAAAGACCCATTTCCGGTAGGAATTTCAAAAACCTTTTTTAATAAAATTCCTATCAAATTTAATTTTGACTACATATGAATTATTTATAAATTTGTTTAAACTTAGTAATTTCATTTTTTCACCTAAGTAAACTATTACTTCCGGTCTGCCGATTTTACTGAAAATCTAATCAGATCTCAAGAGGAAGATTATATTCATAAATACAAAATTTGGAATTGATACCTGTAGCGGTTTGACCGCTATCGTGGTCACACACACAGAGAGAGACACACTGACACACAGACATTTTTTAAAAATCACTTTTTTGGTATCAGGGGACTTCAAAACGTGGACATCTGCAAAAATCTCGCGGTCGAAAATTTTCATCACAATACTTCCTTATACTACGTATAAGAAAGTAATTAGAAAAGCAACAGGAGCACGTAGTATCTAGATTTAAATTATATACTAACATCAAAATATGTAATCCCTTTCTATTACCTTTTTACAGTACTTTTAAAATTAGAAAATTTGGCATCTCTTTGATTTTCCAAGGTGAACGATTAAACAATTTTACGGTACATATATTATTATGTTAAATATTTGGTATGTAGTACCAGTAACAGTGGTTAAAAAAGTTGTTGACCTAAGTCACTAACAGAAAAAATTATACAGCATATACCGGGTGTCAACGAGATCATGTATCAGCCCAACATTTATTTATTAGTTAAAATAAAAGTATGAAATTTGGACCGTTTAAATGAATGATTGGTGGACTTCTTCAGGTACACTCAGTTTTTCTATAGTACTTCCGGTCAAACCGGAAGTGACGTTAATTATGAATTTTTAAATACAACATTTATTATTTCTGTTCATATTTTGTTTCTTCTAAAAATTTGCCATCTAGTGCAGGTTAACTTTTGACATTTCTGTCAAAGATGGCGGTATCTGTTAAATTTATCCATTAAAGTGAAACTGCTTCGCAACAATTGTCGAAATGTAACAACCATCAAAGTTAGCTTTGAAAACAATTAAGAAACGTGTTTTTCACATTTACACACATTATTTAACATAACATTATTTTTTCCGATGAATCAAGATTCACAAATCTTGAATTATTTATCCGACAAAACACGAGATACTAGGCGCAGGAAAATCAGCGATTGTACAGACAAGGTAACCATCAAGTGAGGTTTGGTTTTAATGTTTGGCTGGGAATGATTGGGGACGTTCTTTTGCCTCCTATAATTTTTGACGGACATCTAACTTCCGAAAGATATTTGGATTTTTTAAATAATGAAATTGATGACTCTTTGAGTTATTTACCAAGGGAGCAAAGATATACTGTATTTTTTCAGCAGGACGGCGCACCACCTCATAATTCACGACTCGTTAGGGATTACTTAAATCAAACTTTTGGTGACCTCTGGATTGGTGCCAATGGGCCAGTCAGGTGGCCTCCTAGATCACCCGATTTAACACCCTTAGATTTCCATATCTGGCCATATTTGAAAGAAAAAGGATACACTGTACAATCTGCTACTCGCGAGGAACTGATGGAAGCACGAGTGAGGCAAGCAATAAGTAATATAATCAGGCACAAGTAACATAACTGTGTGAGGGAATTTATACGACGTGTTAATTTATGTTAGAGATCAGGAAGGGCGACATTTTGAACATTTATATAAATACCTAAATAATAATAACTTACATCTAGCTCCTTTCAATAATACTCATAACATAGATTTTGTAAATTACTGTTTTCGCTATTGTTGTGTTACAAATAGTTTTAATGCAAACATTGAACATGTGTGTATCTTTATTTAATATCTAGTAGTTGATTAAATTTATGGAAGTCGTTTATTTCCTATGATAACTGTGTTTTTTTCATTTGAAATGTAATTGTTCTGTTGCTTTGGAATTAGACTACTTTAGAACATTTTATATTTTGTACTACCTGTCTACCACTAAACCGTAGCATATTTTATATCACTTGAAAGCTAGAAATTATGCCAATATGGCACTGCAATAAAAAATAGGTGTTACTATTTAAAAAAAACGAGTACCTGTCATTTGAAAATGAAAAAAAAATTTTTTTCTTTAGCGATTTCAACGTGAAATACATGTTTCCTTCGCCAATGCGTGTAAATGTGAAAATACGTTGTTTTCAAAGCTAACTTTGATGGTTTTTGCATTTCGACAATTATTGCGAAGCAGTTTCACTTTAATGGATAATTTTAACAGATATCGCTATCTTTGACAGAAATGTCAAGAGTTAACCTGCACTAGATGGCAAATTTTCAGAGGAAACAGAATATGAACAGAAATAATAAATGTTGTATTTTAAAATTCAAAATTAACGTCACTTCCGGTTTGACCGGAAGTGGTATAGAAAAACTGAGTGTACCTGAAGAAGCCTCACTCATATATACGGTCCGAATTTCAAAGTTCTATTTTAACTGGCACACCATAGAGTCGTGTAGATTAGTTGAGCAATGATGTTACTTAATAGAATCCTCTGTTCCTGAATTTCAAATTTAAATTTTGTGTTAGGGAAGATAAAGTACAAAGATTATATTTCTATTATATTATTTTAAAGTTATTCTAATTATTTTGGGTATGCATTTTGATTACACGAAATACTGTTTTTCATGGCTTTGAGACGGCCATGACAAGAAAATCCAACTCACAAGCCGTGGCCACTACGGCAAAGCTTCAAACCAGGAAAAGATGTACGACACGAGTTGAAACACATAAAATTATAACATCAAGAAGATAACGGTTTTAAATACTTTCGAAACATTTTCTCAAAAATTACAGAAGGAAAACTAAAGAAAATATTTCAGTTGCACCTTAGGTACGAGAAATAATAAACGATATCAAACCAAATTAGCAACCCGAAGAAAGCTGCGTGGGTGGGCATGGTCAAGTTTTCGCCAGTTTTATTTAAAAAACAAAAAAGCAAGAATATACAACATTTTAGTTATGTTCATGTACAAGCTTTGCACGGTGCTGGACTCAATATGTCGCTTAAAGTACAGAGTTTACATGCTCACTTGTTGTTTTGCCAGGAAAATTAAGGCGACGTTAACAGTAAGCACGACAGTTCTTTCACCAAGACGTTTTGAGAACGGAAAAGGCGTACCAGGGAGAATAGTATCCTATAATGCTAGCAGATTATTGTTGAACATTCAAATAGGAGGTTGTGAAAGTTGTTTACGAAAGACAATGCAATATTTCACTATGTTTCTGATTGTAAGAATTTGAAATATACATCAAAGAAAGTTTTAAACGGAAAAATCTTTTTATTTAAATCCTAACAAAATTAGTTGAACTAGACCATTATCAAAATAAATATTCCTATCATCATAGTTTTTTTAAACAAATAAAAACGAAGAACCTCCTAATAGAACTGTCAAAGAAAATTAATATTTTACTTAGTTTAAATATTCCCTTTGCAGAATCAGGTAAATTATGGCCTGTTAGCGTTCCTAGAGCACACTTTGGTAACAAAAAGGTCATGAACCAATTCGTTATGGTATAGATTATTTTTGAATAACAAAATTTTCTATGGCATAAAAGCTCCAAGAACGTTTTAGGTTATAGATTATATAACTCTAAGATTTTGGAGAACTCAACAAACTTGCAAAATGATTATATTAGATTAAATTAGAAAATTGTTGGAGAAAAATGTGATTAAAATGTTCACGCAAATTTCTTATTTATGGTACCAATTATATTTTATATCCTAGGTAAATTATGGCCTGTTAGGGTTCCTAGAGCACACTTTGGTAACAAAAGAGGTGATACACCAATGTATTATAGTATAGATTATTTTTGAATAACAAAATTTTGTGTGACATAAAAGCTCGAAGAACGTTTTAGGTTATAGATTATATTGCTCTAAGATTTTCTAGAACTCAACAAACTTGCAAAATGATTATATTAGATTAGATTAGAAAATTGTTGGAGAAAAATGTCATTAAAATGTTCCTGCAAATTTCTTATTTATGGTACCAATTATATTTTATTACTGCATAAGATTTTCTAGAACTCAACAAACTTGCAAAATCATTAATTATAATTAGATTAGAAAATTGTTGGAGAAAAATGTCATTGAAATGTTCGTGCAAATTTCTTATTTATGGTACCAATTATATTTTATTACTGCATAAGTATCATTTATAAGATTATTGCTATAGCCTACAAAATAATCATTGAATACAGTTGCATATTTACCGTTTAATGTTAGTTATATTAAAATTCTAAAAGGATAATAAAACGTATTTTACCTCCAAGGTAGACTTCAAAAAGTGTGACAATTATATTATGTCTATGTATTATTTCTATAACTTTTTAGATTATGAATAAACTGCCTTAACCAGTATTATTTTAATTCCACAATCAAAATATTAACACTAGTATCATTTCTAAAATATTTTGTACACTCTATATTATTGCTAATCAAAAATATTGGCTCTTAATTCTGAATGATATGTGTTATGTACATGAATTATGTATTATTATGCATTACTATAGAGAAGGACGGAATTTGATAACTAATTTAATGGCCAATAATATTAATAATTTCAATTTTATGCCTTAAATTCTAGATCATAACATTATTATGTGAAAATTATCTAAATATTACAATGTTTCTCAATTTATAAGCGCCCAATTAATCCTTATATTATTGAATTAGTAGTTTGAAATGCGCCGGACAAATTGTTTAGCGTTATATCGGTGTTAGGTCAACAATTATTGATCTATTTGTTTAATATAAACAACTCAAACACAACTACATCTTCGTTTAGAAAACTCAGCGGTAGATTACCCTTATTTTCAGCGCTAAATTATAATATGATAAACAAAGTAGGTGTTTTTATTTGAAATTTTGAAACTACTTTCCAATATTTCTTTCGTACGTATCTTTTAATAGAAATAAAGATTTTTCTTTAGGCTACCGACACAATCTTCGCTCTCTAAAACTCCAAGCGTAGTTAAGCAAGAGCAGAACAATATATGAAAAATTAAACTTTTCGGCACGACCTTTTGTTAGCTATACCGGGGGTCAACGAGATCGTGTATTCGCCCGGTATTTATTTAGTACCTAAAAGAAAGATTTGAAACTTAGAACATATGTACGACTGATTGGTGGGTTTATTCGGGTGCACTCAATTTTTTATAACATTTCCGGTCAAATCGGAAGTGACATTAATTTTGAATTTTCAAATACAACATTCTATATTTTAGTTCATATTCGGTTTCTACTGAAAATTTGCTATCCATTGCTGGTAAAATTTGACATTTCTGTCAAATATGGCGGTATCTATCAAATTTATCCATTAAAATGAAACCGCTTCCTAACAATTGCCGGACCACAAAAACCGCCAAAGTTGGCGTTGGAAACAATTACATAACCTATTTCTCACATTTACACGCATTGGCGATGTAAACATTTATTTCACTTTGGAATTACTGTACAAAATTAAAAAGAATTAATATTCAAATGCCTGGTACTCTTTTTGTTAAATAGTAATACCTATTTTTTTAATGCACTGCCATAATTGGCATAATTTTTGGCTTGCGCTGGCGCTTAGTGGTAGATATGTAGTAGAAAATCTAAAATTTTCTAAAAGTATTCTAAATCCAACAGAACAAGAAAAATTCAAATGAAAAATACAGTTACCGTTAGAAATAAACGTCACTTGTAAATAATTGTTATTGTAGTTGTTAGGTACAGTAAACAATACCATTTGGTAATGTGTATATACTTGAGATGATATACTTTAAATTTATGGAGAATGTCGTAAAAATTCGAGAGCGGCTGCAGCGCTATATGCACAGCGCTTTCCAGACCGACTGCACCCACCCGAAAATTATTTTATAAGAGTGAAATCTCAATTCAGGAGAGAAGAAGACGATCCGCAAAATAATAATCCAGAGTTTATTGATGACGAAGCAACATAAATTAATGTTGTCATGGATAGAACATTTTTGATTTTCTACTACCTATCTACCAGTAAACCACAGCATATTATATATCACTAGGAAACTAAAAATTATGTCAATTATGGCAATTCAATAACAAATAGATGTTACTATTTTAAAATACGAGTATCAGTCATTTGAAAATTATTTTTAAATGACCGACTATTAAAATTTCCCTTTTGTCGTCAATGTCATCAACAGACATTTCCATTAGCTTACAGCACCAAGCCCCTACTAGCCCAAATACTATCACAACAACCTTTAATAAAAATCAGATAATTAAATTAAATTAACTCATAGATATTTTGTTTACCATCATCATCAGGAAGCTTTTATTGGGAGCTTCTCTAAGAAATTGCCTAATCTTTTTATTATTATTTTTTGGCTTTTCTTTTTAAATATGGAGTTAACTTGAAAAACTTTTTAATATCAACATTTTTTTCAGTAGCAAAGTGGATTTTAATATGGAGAAAACACTCCACAAAGTAGAGGATTTAATTATTCGTCTTCTATGCGAAATAAACGAAGAGCACTTCTTCTGTAACTACTGTGAGTTTTGTAGAATTTCATTCATCTTCATAAATTAAGTACGCTTTCTGATATCTGTCTTTAGATTTGCTTGGCAGCAAATCTTCCATTGCAGTATTGCCAGCTGCAATTATGTTCGATGGAATGTAGTCGGAATGTGACGGTTGCCACAGGGGATACTGTTACGTATCTATACAGGGTGTTTAAAAAAGATGCGGCAATGTCCAGGTCATTTTATACAAAAAAGTTTATAATAAACAAGGTCCGCAAACGCTTCGTTACCGATCTACAGCGTGTTGAAGTTTAATTAAAAGAAACAGTAAAAATTAGATTTCTCCAAGACGGCATTAAAGATCATAATGTAATTTTAGGCGTGTTATTTTTCAAGAAAAAAATAGGACGCCGCTGATTTCTCTAAAAATAAAAATATGTTTCTATTCTTTGTTTAATTGTGAAGAAAAAAGCTCTCTTAACTTTCTATCATATGACGTACCGTTTTTTAGTAAAAAAAACACATTTTAGTGCATATACATTTATTACAGAAATTTTTTTTTAAATAACAAGGGTTTTATTTAAGGGCAAAAATAAATATTTTACCATACCAACAATTTTAGCAAACAAAAATTATAATAACTGTGCAAAGTGACCACCTCGAGCTAGGATGCAAAAATCCAATCTTCTCCTCATCGACTGGCGAACTCTCTCAAAAACAACAGGATCGGTTTCGATTTCTTCAGTCTTCCACGTTTTCCAATGGAGTAGCGTACACCAATGACTTCAAATGGCCCCACAGGAAAAAATCCAGGGGATTTAAGTCCGGGGATCGTGCAGGCCATAAGTGCGGTCCACCTCGGCCAATCCAGCGATTTCCGTATGCTTGTGTTAAGAAATCACGAGTTACTTGACTGAAGTGGGCTGGTGTGCCATCGTGTATATACCACATTGCATCTCTAATTGCTAATGGTACGTCCTCCAGAAATCCAGGGAGCGTGTTTTCCAAAAAGTTGCGATACACCTCTCCGGTTAGTCTCCTTGGTAAAAATACCGGTCCAATTAGGCAGTCACCCACAATCCCAAACCAAACGTTCAAAGAAAACTGATGTTGAAAACGATTTTCAACAATTTCATGTGGATTTTCGTCACACCATACATGGTTATTATGGAAATTGCGTATTGCATTTCTTGAAACATTCGCTTCATCGGTGAACAGAATCAACATCAGGAATTGAGGGATTTGAACCATTTTCTGCAAAAGCCATTGACAGAATGCAATGTGAGGAGGAAAATCAGCAGGAAGTAATGCTTGAACGCGTTGTATATGGAATGGGTACAACAAATTTTCCTTCAGAATATGCCAAATAGTCCCATTACTTACATCCAAAGCGTCAGCAATTTTTCGAGTAGAAGTACCTCGATCTTCTTCAATCATGTCTAGCACATCCTCTTCCAGCTCTACCGTTCTTGCTGTCCTTGGCCTTCCTGCTCCTCCATTTCGTCTTAATGTGCCTGTTTCATAAAGACGCCGATGAATACTTTCGAAAGTTTTTCTATCAGGAGCAATACGGCCAGGAAATCTTTCAGTATACAACCGCCTAGCTTCTAATGCATTTCCATCAGCAAGTCCATAAATGTAGTGCATGTCGGTCATCTCTGCATTTGTATAGCGATTCATGATAAGGAAATTCAACAAATTCGACACATACAAAATTATTAATCATATGTCATTCAATATATCAGTGAATAAAACAGGACTGTTTAAAAATATTTTTGTAAGCATGATAAATGTACATGCACTAAAATGTGTTTTTTTTTTACTAAAAAACGTTACGTCGTACGATAAAAAGTTAAGAGAGCTTTTTTCTTCACAATTGAACAAAGAATAGAAACATATTTTTATTTTTAGAGAAATCAGCGGCGTCCTATTTTTTTCTTAAAAAATAACACGCCTAAAATTTCATTATGATCTTTAATGCCGTCTTGTTGAAATCTAATTTTTGCTGTTTCTTTTAATTAAACTTCAACACGCTGTAGATCGGTAACGAAGCGTTTGAGGCCTTGTTTATTATAAACTTTTTTGTATAAAATGACCTGGACAATCAACCCCTTTAATATTGCCGCATATTTTTTAAACACCCTGTATACATAAAATATGCAAGAAAGTAAAGAAAAATATGAAAGACTACGAGGATATCCAACAATGGAAAATTTTGGAATACTTGCTCTAGTTTTGAATACAAGTTTTTATATATGTATATATGCGCTAAGGCGTATAACGCGTTGCCACAGTATATACGATCGGAAACGAGAATCACACTTTCGGACGTTGTGCAGGGAGAACATCATCAGCCACCCTCTCTACAGGTTAGATGAATTTTTTAAGTTCGGGGCAGAAAACATTATATCTGGTTCAGGTTTTTAATTACTTGTGTCTTTCTTATTTGTTTGGAAATATTAAGAAAATCAGAATTATTTATTAGAACTATTACATGACGTATACGATATTTGTATATGCAACTTGATGTAATAAAATATCCTTATTCTTATTCTCTATTAGATAGTCCTCCGCTTGTTTTCATTACACTAAATAATAGACCCTATAACAGGCTGTGAAGGCTCTTAGGGTGTGGATAGCCTTTGGTTTTAAGTCTTTTTTGGTATACTTCGATTGTAACATAACTAGCGCTACGCTCCCGCAACCTATTTTCATTTTCAATAGCCTGAGTCGAGCTGCGACAGAGAAAACGTCAATATGTTAACGACAGGCGACTGGCAATATATTAATGACAGGCGAAATAGAAACCGTGATCGTCGGACAAGTATCCTACTCGCTGAGCTATGCAGGTCCCTATTACATTAATATAACACAATTTACAGCTTTCAAGGTTTCGACACGGAAGTTAAAAAATGGTACAAATATTCACGTAATTGGTATTAATATATTATACAGCTTGTATAATGCAACACTTGATATAGCAAGTCCTAAATTCATCAGAATTGCAACGTCGCGTATTGTATCTTTCGCTACATTTAGCGCTGAAGCATCGAGTGGCAATATCACAGTTACCTCAACCCTCTACTTTATCTTTCGTCGCACGTCCAGGAGGGCCACAGAGTATGACGTTGCAGTGTTTACTTGGTAATATCAAGTGTTCCATTATACAACCTGTATATTAAATGCCAACGCCGGCTAAAGAATAAATAAATATAATAAAATAGTTTTCCAGAAACAATTAAATATAATGTAATTCATGTGTCATATAGTGATTAATTTGGTTGAATATTTCTTCCTAATTAGTCTAAAAACTTGATTTGTTCTACTAATTACCAAAAATAAAGAAATAAAGGAAACATTAGGTGTTGATGAGTTGAAGAAATGTGGGACTATTACAACAGGGAAATAACATTAACACAAACTTTTCAGAAGCTCAATATGTATATGGTATTGAAAAGCGTGATCGTAAGTGGAAAGCGATGATAACTTAGAATTTCACGTCAAACTAATCAGTCCGATTGAAAAACCTGATGACAACCACCAAACATCTACCCGGTCTCTTTTTGAAACCAAATTTCGCGTTAACACCCGATTAAAGATATTTATCACAACGTAACGAAAAACATTACCGACTTGATAATATTATTTTTAAGTCTTGAATAAGCAAGACGTCTCTGACCGATTTTTGAACTCGCCAAATAATATTTGCTCCGTAATTCTAAAAAAATATATACACCAGAGAAATACGTATACAGACATCAATCAGTGTTTATACATTTTTCATTGAATGTATTATGCCGAAAAAACAAACACGAAGCGAACTAACTGGACGTCTTTAATATCTTGTTAACCCATTTTTATCTTTTAATAAGGCGCAATGCTGAGAGACGAACGAAATTAATCGGCCCGTTACGAAATATAAATCGATAGCCAATTTGGAACACTTGTTACGCATTTATTACTTATATGTTCGTATATGTGTCTATGGACGTATTTGTTGTTTCTACATCTAATGTTGGTTTCATTTATTTAAATGTTTTTAATTATGTAACAACATGTGCATTGATATGCTGAACGATATTACACGAGAGAAACCCACATACACATTCAATATTAATATAATTCTATTTGTATCGGACACAAGTCCGCATTTGAAATAGGATATGTCACTTTATATATATGTACGTGTATCAAGCATTTTTATCACATTTACATATTTATTATATAGGTATAAAAATGTCCTTTTTTACGAGGAGCTATTTATACACAGCAACCTTGTCTTAAAATTCCTTCATAGTTTCATAACCATTGCTTATTATTTTTCATTTGATTCAGACAACCTGAAAAATTATTTTCTTGAAATTGTGCCCAACGAAGAAGATTTAAACGTAGGGAAAGAATTTATTTAGTCTCACCCGCAAAACATAGTCGTTCACAAAAGAACAACCTATGAAAAATCTATTTGCTTGATGTAGTAGAAAGATAAATGTTTGATGCGAAACTTCCATTTATAATAATAATAATAATAATAATATCTTTATTGTCATAAATTCAAAAGAACATTGACATTGTCATTAAAAAAAATACACAGATCAGGTACAATATATAACACTTGTCAAACTATAAGATCGTTAATGCTGTAGAAGGCTCCTTCCAACAGATAAAGTTTTAATTGCTTCTTGAATGCACTGAGATTTGTACCGCTTAGCGATTTTAAATTAGCCGGCAATGCATTATAAGCCTTTACCGCCATGTACCTCGGAGATCTTTCATAAAATTTGGAGTGATGTAGCGGGACAGAAAAATCATTATTATGACGCGTCACCATAGTATTGTAGATCTGATTATTGCGCCTGTATTTATCTGTATTTTTGAGCAAGAAGATAATCAATTCATAAATATATAACGAGGCAACCGTCATTATATTCATTTCCCGGAACAGAGGTCTGCAACTACTACGTGAGGAAACACCTCTCATGGCTCTTAACATACGTTTCTGAATAATGAAAATGTCGTTAAAGTATGTAGATGATCCCCAGAAAATGATCGCATATCTTAAACGTGACTCGATACAACCATAATAGAATAATTTCAGGCTCTCCAAAGAGACAACCCTACTCAGCATACCAATAGCATACAACATGGGATTCAATTTTTTAGATAGACCCACGCAATGCTCGCCCCAACGCAGACACCTGTCCACCGTCAAACCCAGAAAGACGGACGACTTGCTCTCCGTCAATGATTTGCCCCCCAAGCTCAAACACAAACTGTAATTCAAATTTTTAGTTTTGGAGAAGGTGACAATATTTGTCTTATCTGCATTAAATATGAGACGGTTTTTTAATGACCAGGACTGCATATCAGCAATCACACGCGATGCCAACACAACGAGCTCCTCTTTACATTTAGCTGTTATTACACATGAAGTGTCGTCCGCGTACTGTGTAATAGTACAATAGCTCATTTGATTCTGTAAGTCACTGACATAAATTAAAAAAAGAGTAGGGCCGAGAATGGATCCCTGCGGTATGCCCCTGCCCACAGACGCCAATTTGGAAACATTACTCTTAATTGTGTCGCCCACCCTGCCAACAATAGCGGTAACGTGAGATCTACCACTGAGATAAGATCTGAATAAGTCGAGCGCCGCCCCCCTATCGCCATAGCGTTCCATTTTATACAACAGGATATCATGATCCAACAGATCGAATGCTTTAGTCAAATCAAAAAACATTCCCACCGCATAACAATCACTATCGACCGCACAATATAAAGAGTCTAATACATTATACATAGCGTCTTTCGTGGATTTTCCAGATATGAACCCAAACTGGGCCGAATTAATTATTTTACATTTGGTCAAAAATGACTGCAGACGCAAGTTAATTACTTTCTCGAAGATCTTACTGAATGCTGGCAATAGAGATATAGGCCTGTAGCCAGCAACATCGCCACTAGATTTACCCTTCTTCAAACACGGTCTCACCTTAGCGATTTTCAATCTGTTCGGAAAATATTCCGTTGACTAGTGATAGGTTGATTAAATAAACCAAAGGTTCCACTATATGGTCAATGACCAGAGATAATAAACAGTATGGAATATCATCATTTAATAAACAAATACTGTCTTAATTTTATACAATATTAAAAACGGAAGTTTACGAATAAAAGAGTTTTTTTAAGAAAAGACCAGAATACCCACAAGAGCCGTTGAACATTATATTAATAAATTATTAAATATGTATAAAGAGTGGAGAAACTGGCATAACATATAATAAAAAAAAATAGTGGGATGTCGAATATGAAGAAGATTACAAAGAATGACAGCAAATAATAGACAAGACGTAGAAGACAAAGATCAAAGGTAAACATATCCTAAAGAAAAAGAAACAACTTGAAATATGCTCAGGGGAGAATGGGCTCATGGCAGAAAACCTATAATATGGTGGCGATTTCCTTCAAAAGCAAATATTAGTCATAACAGACGAAATATGGAAGAAGAAAGAACTGCCAAGATCATGGAGTACAGCAATTATAAAAAAAGGGGGAGATTAAACTGACCGCCGCAACTACAGGGAAATTGCATTGGTAGATGCCGTTTACAAGGTGCTAGTTAATAAAACAACGATTGGAAGCACAAACATAAAACTGCTGGAGAGATCAGTCACCCTTAAAATCGGCATGCTATTTGCCGATTTTAAGGGTGCTTATGACAATATAAACAGAAACTGAGAAACGTAAAAAACTAAGATAAGGAGATCCGCTGTCGACAACTTTGTTTAATTTGGCACTAAAAGATGAAATCGAAAAACTGAAATAGATAGGGAAGGAAAGGAACACTATTTGATAAAGTTCTCAATGTCTTGCCTACACCGATAATGAAGTGCTGTTGGCAAGAAACAGAAAGGATTTAGAAAACATCACCATACAGTTTATAACAACTTAAAATCCATGGGTCTGGAGTTTAAAACGACAAAAACAAAGTATATGAAAGAATAGTATGAAAGTGATAGATGGGAAAGTTTAAAGATATCTTGTGGAAACATTTAATGGAAATTTGCAGAGGTCGAGGAATATATGAATATGAGTGCACTGATTACCTATAAATGCAGCGAAGAGAAAGAAATCGAGTATAGCAAAAGGTAATAATTGGAGAATTGTAAAATTCAGAGCATTATCTGGAAATACAATATTAAAAATATGCAAAACGAGATTAATACCGACCTTGTCTTATAGATGTGAAACCCGCGTTCTGAACAGTAAAAATCAAGAGAGGAAAGAGAGTTGGGGAAGGAAGATCCCAAAGCGGATCTTCGGTGGCAAAAAAAATATGGCTGGGAAGGAAGAACGAATTTAGAATTGCACTAACTTTTTGGAGAAAAGCCTGTAGGTGAATTTGTTAAAAGCAGAAGATTGGAATGGTGTGTTCCAACCATAAAACTTTTGGTCGAAAGGACAAGGAGGAGGGGTGAAGAATATTGCATGTGGAACCTTTTATGAGAGCAGGCAGAGAGGGCTGATGAGGAAGAGCTGGATAGAAGCATTGGAGGAAGATCTTAAGAGAAAACAGATTGGAAACTGAATAGTACATTCCTGGTACATAAAAGAGTGGAAGGAAGTAACACAACTCAAGACCTAAATTGTCTATTTAAGTACAGTAATGGTTTCATTTTGACAACTGTCATAGTTAAGTCAATTTATTGAAAATTTGCCTTGTCAGTTAGATTAGTTATTATCATGTTAGAAGTTCAACAGAATAGTTATTTACGAACCAAGTGCTATTTTCCCGCATGAGCGCACTTTGTAAGCACAAGCGACCGCAGGAAGCGAGTGCTTTTAATTGCGCGAATGCGTGGAAGATGTCTTCAGGTAAGTGGTTTGTATAATATTTTTTGTACGAACATTAAATTTAAAAAAAATATTATTGGTTAATGTCATTAGTATCATACCTAACCAAAGATAGATTACCTAATTAATTTAAACATTTCATGTACGTAACTATTACTCACCTTTCCCTAAAATTAAGTTATTATATTCTTACACATGGCAAACATGAGGTATTTATTCTTATATTTATAAATTTATAGTATATTTATTGCGTTTCATGGTTCAATTACAATTTATTATAAGAACTGCTGCCAATATGAATGTTAATATGGTCATATAGATGACGCCACAAATTTATTGTGAATTTTTAATTATTACTCCTATTTCCCCAACTTTTAGTGAAGAATAGTCGAGGGAAGTAGTATTTTATAAACTAAATTTTATTACTATCAAGTTAGATTTTTTTTATATGACCCAAAGTGCCAGTGCCTTTTTCAATTTTTACAGTCGCCTCGACCGGGAAACACTCTTTCCTGGTCGAGCTACACATGCGCCAAATGTAACTTTACAGGCGATGAGTACAAAAAGTTTTTATTGCTGGAAGTTATTTTAGAATTGGTAAATTAGTAAATAGATAGTGGCTTTATGCAATTAATCAATGTATATAGGATTTTCGACAACAGTTCCCCAATCTTGCAATCACTAACGTAACTAAATTGTAATCTGTCATATGACAGTTGTCAAAATTTGACTATCGAGAACCATTGAAGCCATAGGCTACTCTATAAGAAAAATTAATTGTAGGCACAGCATATGTAAGTATATAAAAATGTCCTCACTTTATAACAACATATTTATACACAAAAACCTTGTCCCGAAATTCCTTCATAGGTTCATAACCATTGCTTATTTTCTATTGATTCAGCAAACCTTGTTTTCTAGAAATTGTGCTTTAACGAGAGAGATTTAAACTTACTGATAGATATTAATTTTTTAAATGCTTAAATAAAGTATCTAAATTTTTGTCTTCGAATTATTTTCTCTGACCCACCAAAACATAATATTTCACGTAAGAACAACCCATAAAAAAATTAAATGTTTGGTTCCAACAACCATTTAGTAAACAAATACTGCCTAATACTAATTTTATACAATATCAGAAACGCAAGCTTACCAATACGAGAGTTTTTTTTAGGAAAAGGCCGGAATATCCACAAGAGCCCTTCAACATTCCATTAATAAACTACTGAATATGTGTAAAGAGTGAAAAACCTGACATAATAATTCTAATAAAATAAGATAAATAATTTATTTGATTTTGCCTATTTAGACATCGTCAATAATTAAAATAGAGAAACATAAGCAGTGCTCACTAACAGCCCTGTCGATCTGCTTATTTTAGAGATAAATATAAAAAGAAAGGCGAAGAGATCCTATAAGCGGAAACGGGTAAATCATGAAAGGAAACTTCGCGTCAATAATTCCACAAGTAGTCATTAAGAAAGTGTTTGAGCACATGTGGTATTTAACAAAAGAAGCAGCAGCTGTAGTGTTTTTTGACAGATATTATCAATATAAACAAAGCGATTAATGATATACGCTCTAACTGACGAGGGCTATCCTTATACAATGATTCAGCCAACAGATGTCGACAACCTTATTGGTAATTTATTGGGATTTACAAATATCTTCTTTTAGTACTTCGTACAAGAACACAGGGAAATATATTCAGACTATAAGGAGACTTTAAAACGAATATATTAGACTATTATATACGTTTCTGGAGTCTATTTTTTCATAATAATTTTTATAAGTAATGCCTAATTTTGTTAATTTTATCCTAATATTATATAGCTGTTACTTTTGGAGGTTAGAATTGTTATCTATTATATTCACAAGTTTACAAAATAATACAATTCATTTTGTTAATATAAATAGACAATATGAATACTCGCTTACGAGCCCCGCGCTGGTCTGATACTAACGTACCGGCTTCTCACCCGTGCGCCCGTGCGGCTCGGGATCGAATCTGCTCGGGGATATGAATTTATTTATTCATTTACATTTCAATTTAATTGAAATTAAATACCTCTATATGATATATTTCTCTCGTTCCCTTAGTCGACTCGAGCCTACTCTACCCGAACGAGCGTTACATAGCCGAGCGTGACGGCTCAGTCTTGGTCAGTGCCCACAATCAACGCAACGCGCCCAAAGAAGTTTACACTTCAAAAAGAAAAACTCTTAGAGTATGTTACTGGGCTAGTAGCTACTGAACAAACTGGGGACTCGTTGTAGAAATCTACCAAAAAGTTTCAATCAAATGACGTAATAATGCATAATTAACGACAAAAGAGGGGAAGGCGATAGCATTTGCATAATATTTAGAGAAAGTATTTCAACATGCTACACAAGAATCAAATATGGCGAAAGGCAATGTAATGGAAGGATTCCTTGATGCGCCGAACTAATTAGATTTACCTATACCAAAAGTGAAAATATTAGACGTAAAACTGGTCATCCATTTGTAGTTTATCCAAACAAGGCATCCGTTTTACTTTCTTATACGAAGTATAAGGAAGTATTGTGATGACGAAAATTTTCGACCTCGAGATTACTGCAGATGTCCACGTTTTGAAGTCCCCTGATACCAAAAAAGTGGTTTTTAGAAAATCTCTCTCTCTCTCTCTCTCCCCCCCCCTCTCTCTCTCTCTCTCTCTCTCTGTGTGTGTGTGTGACCACGATAGCGGTCAAACCGCTGTAGATATCAATTCCAAATTTTGTATTTACGTGTATAATCTGCCTCTTGAGATCTGATTAGTTTTTCAGTAAAATCGATAGACCGGAAGTAGTACTTTACTTCAGTGAAAAAATCGAATTTTGCAAATATTTCGTCAAATACTAAGTTTAAACAAATTTATAGAGAATTCATATGTACTTAAAATTAAAAGTGAGAACCATTTTATTTAAAAAGTTTTTCAAAATTACGACCGGAAGTAGGTCTTTTACTCTTATCGAAAATCAGTTCTTTGCCAATATTTTGCAAGTTATGCTTTTTATACAGGTACGCTGCGAATATAAAAGTATTTAGAACTTAATTTCCAATATCTTTTGTATAAAAAAAATTTCAAAATTCGGACCGGAAGTATCACTTTTACTCTTACCGAATAACGATTTTTTGCAAATATGTCGTAAATTATGCATTCTATATACAGGGTGTGGCAACGACCTGTAATAGGTCCCTTACGGTGTACATATTAACTTGTTTGAAAAATGTTCTTAGTAAAAGTTATTTGGGAAAGCACAGGTTATGACCTAAAATTACTTTGATGTATACAGGGTGTTTAGTTTCCTCCCTACCTTATATAAATTTCTTATTTTAAATGGAACATACTATATATTGTTACACTTTTGGATTCCTGGGCGCAATATAAGCCAAATTTGTACAACACATCATATGGATTAAATTAATGGTTTTCGAGATATTTCGTATTAAAGGAAAAAAACGCATTTTTAATAATTTCTTAAAAATTTGATATCTCCTGCATTTGTAATTATTTTGTAATAATTTTTTTATAACATTATAACTACAGTTCAAGATGCTCAGCCAATACGAAAAAATGTTCATTTTATAACATTGGGTGTTTGGAAATTGAACATGAATTTGAAAATTTTAAAATAGTTGTAATCATTTTTTTTTCAAATGTAACACCCTGTATATTTCTACGCCGTTCGATGCAGGTTAAAGACCGCTTTCGTTTCCATATAACACTTCATATACCCAACATTAATGATTTTTGAGTTATATTATGTTTAGTGTGGAGTACTGGGAATTCGAAAATAAATGTAGGCTGTGACAAGTCACAAAAAAAAATGAGAATCTACGTAAATGTTAGATTGAGTCTTACTGTCAAATCGTATATAACTAATCATTTTTCTCCGTTTATTATTTAAAGATCAACTTACTTTTCTCATATTATTATAGTTATCCATTACTTATTTATATTTGGTTATTCATCTCGTGTTATCTACTGTTTGTTTTTAAGTTTAGTAGTTTTTAAAATGAATTTTTCTAAAGAAGAGTTGGTCGATATGACATTTATTATTGGAGAAGCCCAACGAAATTGTTTATTGGCAAGTCGCTTGTACAAAGTGAAATACCCTAATCGCAGATGTCCTCAAATATCATCTTTTGAGCGACTAAAAGAGTGATTTATCGCTGATGGACATATATAATATAATTTCAGTTTTCGTCCAAAAAGAGTTATAAACGAAGGAAATGAAGAACGAGTGTTACAAGCAGTTGTAGAAAATCCACATGGTAGTATACGAAATATTCGTAAAAATCTTGATTTTAGTGAAATATCAGTATCAAAAATACAAATTTCATCCGTATAAAGTACAACTGCACCAGGAGTTGCTACCAATGGATCACTACAATCGTATGCAGTTTTGTCAAAGGATGTTAGATAATGTAGACCAAAACCCAGGGTTTTTAAATAATATTCTTTGGACAGACGAAGCCATATTTCACAACAATGGGTATGTGAACAGGCATAATTATCATTACTATGCGGACGCAAATCCGCACCTAGTGAACGAAACCCATCGTCAACATAGGTGGTCGCTCAATGTTTGGGGAGGTATTATTGGTACTACCGTCGTTGGACCACATTTCTTTGATGGCCACTTAAATGGCGCAATATACAGAAACTTTCTTGTCAATGAACTAGCAGGATTACTAGAAGATGTCCCACTGGAAGTAATAGCCAATGTGTGGTATCAGCACGATCGAGCCCCAAGTCACAACAATGCGGCAGCAAACCAAATGCTCGACGAAATGTACAGAGAAAGGTGGATTGGAAGAAGGTGACCAGTAACATGGCCAGCTAGATCTCCTGATCTGACACCTTTAGATTTTTTTCTATGGGGTCACATTAAAGAAATTGTCTACAAGGAGATTTTAACTACTCGGGATGACATGAGAAACAGAATTACTTTAGCTTTTCAGGAAATAACACGTGAAACACTTTTGCGAGTCCGAGACTCGGTTCATCGAAGACTACTTCTCCGCATAAATAACGAAGGCGGTTATTTTGAACAGTTCATGTAATTTTGTAATGCTTTTTTGTTTTTGTTTTAATGTTTATTTATTCATTTCCATTAAAAATTGTTTACAGAATAAAACTATTTGTTTCTTTTAACTGAAATATTATTATGTAACACATTAATTAAGGCAATAACACATTCTGCTTCTAGCTCAATAAGGCTAATGCGTTTCCTGTCGTTTGTTAGTCGTGGCTTATGTTTCAGAATCCCTATAGTATACAGTATAACTCCAAAACTATTGGCTTTGGGTATATGAAGTGTTATATGGAAACGAAAGCGGTCTTTAGCCTGCATCGAACGGCGTAGAAATATACAGGGTGTTACATTTGAAAAAAAATGATTACAACTATTTTAAAATTTTCAAATTCATGTTCAATTTCCAAACACCCAATGTTATAAAATGAACATTTTTTCATATTGGCTGAGCATCTTGAACTGTTGCTATAATGGTATAAAAAAATTATTACAAAATAATTACAAATGCAGGAGATATAATATTTTTAAGAAATTATTAAAAATGCCTTTTTTTTCCTTTAATACGAAATATCTCGAAAACCATTAATTTAATCCATATGATGTGTTATACAAATTTGGCTTATATTGCGCCCAGGAATCCAAAAATGTAACAATATATAGTATATTCCATTTAAAATAAGAAATTTATATAAGGTAGGGAGGAAACTAAACACCCTGTATACATCAAAGTAATTTTAGGTCATAGCTTGTGCTTTCCCAAATAACTTTTACTAAAAACATTTTTCAATCAAGTTAATATGTACACCGTAAGGTCGTTGCCACACCCTGTATATTTATTAAGAGTACAAAAGTATTTAGAATTAGATTTGCGATATTTTTTGTATACATGAAATTTCAAAATTCGGACCGGAAGTAGCACTTTTATTCTTAGCGAGTAGCACTTTTTTTCGAATATCTTGCAAAGTATGCATCCTGTAGCGATTTATTAAGAGAATGAAAGTACTTAGAATAGGATTTTGAATAAGTTTTGTATAAAAAAATTCTTAAAATTTATAGTTTGAAACGCTCATACGTATAAGAAAGTCGTGAGGTGGCCACACCTCATTTTTTGATTTAGTTAGAGGTAAATTCTGGCAACAACTTCCTAATTAAAGATATCCTGCTATTGCTTAGATCTTCAATGCAGCTATTAAACAGGCGCATTTCCCAAAGGAATACAATGTTGCACAGATAATAGTATTATAGAAACCTGGTAAAATACGAAAGAAACAATTCCTTACAGATTTATTAACCTCTTACCTTCATTGCCCACGGTAATCGTAAAAATAAAATTAAAACTTATCCAATCTATACTTGTACAAATAAAATAACTTTAGATAATAATATTTTACTGGAAGTATAACGTACATATCTCGCTAAGTATATATCTATTATCTTCATAAAAACTTATTGTCCACGAAAGATTGTACGGGTAGTGGAGTCGTTTTAAAAAAGGTGAGAAAATACAACTACCTCCGTAGGAAATGAAAACCGCAAGAGATTACAATTTACAAAAAAAATTAATGAACTTTATAGCTTCATCACGACATGTTATACATGTTTGGCAACTTATTTAAAAAAAGTTGCGGTAAATTGTTTTTTGCGTATTTTCATGGCGTTTGCGGTCAGGTATACTTATATCTCCAGTTCCTTGCAGCATAAGTGGTTGCTGGGGATACATTAATTAAAGGATGATATCCAGCAGCCAATTGTCTTTCGCAAGCTTTAACTTGCTGTCACACTTTATCCAGATTAGGACTGATACTACCATAATGGCGACTTGAAAGTTAGCGTTGTCTATACCAGCATAAGCATTTTTAAGTATCACGAGCAATTTTTAATTATTTCATCCATCTTTACATATATCTTTCATATGTCTCTCTAATGGTAGATATATATCATTGAATCGAATCAGAAAGGAAGAATGTTTCGCTTCTAATTTTAATAGTTTTATATGTTAGAGTGTGGACGATTATCAATTTTATTAAACCTATTCCTCCTGCTACATCATCGTAGTTCGATGAATATCATCCTAGTAATTTCATGTCAAGCAAAATAAAAAATGTGAGTCAGGCAGTCAAGTTCTTGTTGGAGAAAGTTAATTAAAATCAAATCGACATATACAATTATGTAATGTTTAAGACCAATTAATAATAATGTGATTGTGTATAAGTAACATATATATGTACGCACTCGAATCTATTTAGTAAGTTATAATAGGTTATGGGCCCAGGTGAATCCTTACTCTGTCATTAATATAAAATAGTGTCTGCTACTTTTAGTATTATGATTACTAAAAAATATTTTCGTGATAGACAATCCATCTTACAATATTAAGAACATGTCTCAGCGAAACATTACTGAATTCAGTCTAATTTATTGTTAACTGTTTTTTTTTGTGTAGATATAAACGTATTTGTAGTTGACATTCCTAGCGATTTTAATTGTAGAAAGGATTATTTTAATTAAATTATGATAACTTGTTGCCATCAGTTACGTTTAGTAATTCCGTAATGCTGCATCCATTATTGTAGTCTCCTTTGGCATATACTCAATTAAGAGAATCCCCTCCGCATCCCTGAAAACTCTGGCCACCACTTTTTTCGCGTTTTTGCCTTCTTGGGCGGTGGAGAGCCCTTATGAATCGATTGCATGGATTCTTGTTTCGTGGGAGGGTCCCAGTTGTGTACCTAAGTTTCATCCCCAATTACAATTTTATTTAAGAAGTCTTCGTCTCGAAATAAAAGAGTCAAAAAGTCTCTTCACAAATTTGTCATCTAAACAATCTTTGTTCGGGATTGAGCAATCTGGAAATCCATTCTGCCGACACCTTGCTCATTCCCAAATCTTCGTGTAGAATTTTAAAAACAGTCGTTTCTGATATTCCTATTTCTCTAGAAATAACTGAAACTTTTAAACAGCGAGGCGGTCAATCAGCACCAAGTCTTCAACTTTGTTGATGATTTCTTCTGTGCGTGCTTCTAGAGGTTTTCCACACTTTGGGTCATACAAGGGCTACTATTTATATTTCGGGAATAGCAAATAATAACAAACATTATTAATTCAATACACTTTTGCATTCGTTCAAACCATTTGTCATAGCAGTTTTTCCATTCCTCTTGAGACACCTTTAAAACATGGTTTTTGAACGCTTCAACTGCTTCTTCGGCGCTCGTAAATCGTTGACCACGCAGTTTACCTTTGATATTCGGGAACAAGAAGAAGTCATTGGGTGCCAAGTCAGGACTGTACGGAGGATGAGACATCAATTCGATGTTTTGACTACTCAAAAATTCACTTGTTTGACGAGATGTGTGAGAGCTCGCATTGTCATGATGCAGAATGATTCGTCTTCGGGGGTTAGTTTTACGAATTTCTCCGAAGACTTCCGGTAAACAAATGGTCGTGTATCACTCGGAATTGACAGTTCTACGTTGCTCAAGCGGAACAGTGGCCACATTACCCATTCGGCCGAAGAAACAGGCGACCATTTGCTTCGCTGTGCTTCTTCCACGAACAACTTTTGTTGGATTTAGCTCGTCTCGGAATACCCACACGGTCGATTGCTGTTTTGTTTCCGGTTCATAAGCATATATCCATGATTCGTCACCTGTTACGATTTTATACACGTCTTTTGAAGCACCACGGTTGAACTTTTTCATCATTTCCTTACACCACTTGACGCGTGCCTTTTTTGAGCGATTGATAAATTATGGGGTATCCAACGAGAACAATTTTTTTTACAACTAAGTGTTCATGCAAAATCGAATGTATTGAAGTAGAACTAATGTGCAAGGATGCCCCTATCTCACAATGTGTCACATGACGATCTTGGATTATCAATTCACGCACTGCATCGATGTTTTGTGGCACAACAACCGATTTTGGACGACCTTCACAGAATTCGTCGGCGACGGAACTATGACCACGATTGAATTCACTATACCAGCGATATACTGTGGCTTTTGATGGTGCTTTATCGTCATACAAAGAACTGAGTTCATCGACACATTCTTGTTGAGATAATCCACGTCGAAAGTTGTGAAAAATAATCCAACGAAAACCTTCTCTTGAAATTTCCATTATTTTGTCAAATTGATTTTCGGAACTCACTGTAAACAAAACAAATCGCACTTGTACATCAAAACGTTGTGAGTACTTTTATGCTAAAAAATGTCAAACTTTATTATGGTGTTGTCAGATTTTAGCTATTGACATTAGTGTTGCCAATTCCCGAAATATAAATAGTTCCCCTCGTATTGAATGGATTCTTTGTCCCATTTGAACTGCTTCCACCAAAATTTGACTGGAAAATAGGCCGGACTATTTTCTCCATACACTCTCACCATTCTTCGGGCTATTGCCTTCGTTTGATAAAAATTTCATGACACTTCTGTGCTTAAGTTTCAATTCACTCGTTGTTTCTTCTTTAAACGAATGTAAAAGTAACAAATGTTAAGTGATTTGAACCAAACTTCGATGTGACACTATAAAATGTCAAGGAAACGTCATGTAAGAAAATTGTCACGCTAGCATATTGTTTACATGGCTAGGTAGATAATATAAAAAATCCCCTTGTACTTACTATATAGGTACTTCATACTTCAAGTGTCCGCATGATATTTTCTTGAAAACTCATTTTCTTCTCTAGAGTAACTTTGGAAGTGTTTAAAATAAAATTGTGCAAGATACATGTGTCCCTAGCTTTCGAAATTTTACGTATTATGAATAATTTGTATCTAACATTTGAGTTAGGAATAGGGAAAAAAAGGCAATTATATGCATATAATGAAGAACATACAAAAAGTTAAAAATATGTTATTATATTGTTTAAGAAGTTGTTCCACGTATGTAATATTTTACACCGAGTTAGACAATTTAATAAAGTAGGCTTTATATAAACCATTATGATCATACTATTAAATCTTTGGATTCATTAAAGGATTAACGAGAAGAAATACTTCTACAACAATAAAAAAAAAAGTATATATAAGAGCGTATTAAGTCGGACAACGACATAATTCAGGATAGAACGATTAGTAATAATACGTCATCATCCGCTTCACTTGTCACTTTATACATATTCGGGATCTAACAAGGCGAAGAGCATTCAAATTGTGGTAAAAGTCCCGTAAAAAGCCACTTGAAAAACACAATGGCCCTACAAATACATACTCGTAGGCATTGTTACCGAGTCTAGCACGTGTCAGGGACCATCCTGATCTGCCATTGGTGGAGACCGGACCCCACACACCTCAAGAAGGTTCCAGGTAAGAAGAAGGTGACCATAATCATTGGGCCTCAGTTAGAATCTGCAGTTTTGTGTTTTACAGTGCCAACAAGTGCGTCGTCGAAAAGTACTTTGTATTTACATGTTGGTGAAATGTGTGCAGTAACGTGCATTTATTAACAATTGTTTCGGACTATGTCTGTGTCATTCACGATGAACTCTAACGTTATTATATCATTAATCGATATTGATTGGTGCTGAATCAGTGTTACATCGGCGTTAATAATTTCGTTTTTCCTGCGGTGAGTTTCCATTCTCATTGACATAGTTTTGAATTAAAATAATAAGCTTCCTGTCGACTGAACCAGTAAACATACTTATTAGAAATGCACGCGTTTCGCTTGCGTGTTTTACACATATTAATTCACAGTACTGAAATAAACGAAACCGATTCGAATTCTAGTTCTTGATCTTCAACATACACTAACTCTGATATCTTTCTATATATTTAACCTAAAACCTACGTATGTACATATAAAAATATGCACTTGAATATTAATAATTGTTAAACATATATTTCAAAGAACAGAATTGTCATTAAACACTTGAATATTCTACAGATACTATTAGTTATTAAGTAGGAAATACTTTTCTTAGGTTCTGTTCTTAACGACGGGCGGTCTTCTTTTAATACCCTCCGACATTACGTATTGCCATATTTGCACAGAAAATCACTACCATTATTGTTCTTTTACAATCTGGAGGATTAGAATTTAAGTAGAAGAATTTAAAGTGTTCCTGAGTGTATGAAAGCCTTCGTTACTCTTGTAAATGTGTGTGTGTATTATATGTATTTGTGGTAGTGGCTCTATGTTGTATGTGCTTCGAGATCCGTGTATACATGTTTGTTATATTGAAAGTATACGTATCTTGCAATAGGTCAAACCAACACAGACAGCTTGGCGCGTTACCATAAATGCGGATACTGCAACTTACCATAAGAGAAATTACAATGAAACATGCGTTGTCCGTTGGTGTTTCTACTGACAAATCGTCGGCAATATATTTTCACACACACTCTCATGTCTTCTTTGAATTTACACAAACCTGCTAATTATAAAAGTAGAAATAATTAGTTTTTTTTTAATTACAGGGAAAGTGCTTGAACTTTTTGACTCTCCGAGTATTTTATGGATACTGGTTGTTTTGCGAATTTGAAACTGGAAAAATGACTATACTGGAAGAAATTAATATAATATAATTTGCAAATCATTTTTAATATAAATAGCCGTTGCTTTTACAATAGTAGATACATATTTATAATTTTTTTTTGTTTAAATACAAGTTATGTATAAATTGGCGTGCAAACTACTCGTGGCGATGTTCTTCCTCAAATTTAGAGTGAAAAATCTTAATACTGAAATGGTGAACCATGTTCCTATGTTTTCCGGAAGGATTTGAAGGAAATATACATGTGATATCATTTACAGTAACCTAATGTGCTAGTTACAAATTTCAGAATCATTTTAGGGTAAACTTTTGGTTTCAAATCATGCATACTGCGCAAAAGAAATAAAATTGTTTATCTTTTTGTGAAAGTACTACATACATAGTTTTAAAATTTTATAAAAGATTCATTTATATTTTTCCTTTCTTTGACTGCAATTTAATGTCATTTTTACCTACATAATTGTTTAAATTGAAAATCATTCGGTTTATTAAATTAATTGCTTTTACAACATTTAATTCGTTCTGACTCGTTTCTGATTTCATGTTGGCGGAAACCAATAGTTGGAATTTTGTAGTATCTTGCGCAGGTACTACCTGCTCTAGTCTTTCTGATACGATTTCCAATCCTGCGTCGTCAATTCGAGCTCTAACTTTGTCAGTGTTTTGAAGAGTTCTAGAATAAAATTTTCCTTTTGATGGACCCTAACAATAATGTCAAATCGATTGAGATCGGTAGATCTCACAGACCGTCAATATGGGACCGCAGTGACCAATCTACCTAAATGGGAAGTGATCCAACCATTCTCTTATACTAAGATCAAAATAAGCAGAAGCTTCGTCATGCATGTAAATCATATTACGCACTAAGTTCTGCGGTATCTCATCAATAACTTGTCCTAAAATAATGAGGAATTAATCGGCATCTTGACGATTTAGTAGGTAAATTGGCCTAACAACCATCTGGTTTATTATGCGCAGCTAAACATGAAAGAAACCTTCTTTGGTTACCTTATTTGCGATATTCTTATGGATTTTTATCTGCACAATAATGAAAATGAAGTACTAAACACCTTCTCTGGTAAATCTACAACCATCGCTCTAAAGCATACGTCTTGAAAAGCCGCCGTCTTTATTAATCATATTTAAGATTGTTTTACAAAAATTTATTCGAAATAGGTTATCATTTTATAAAGAGACTGAACTTTGGAAACATGATATGGATGAAGCATGTTTTCTCGTAGAACAATTTCAACAATCTTATTACGGTGGATATTTAATGTACAAGCTACTTTACGGGTATAGTACTACTTGTATTGCTGATAGAACTTGCTTTTTTAGTTGCACTCTTCGCTTTTCTTGGAGATAAACGAACCTGTTTCATGAAGACATTTCTGCTTGCATGTTTCCGGTTTGGAAGAAACACCAGATATTCTCATTCAGCAATGCTAACATTTCCATTACAAAAGCTTTAAACCATGTACATAATATCGACATATTCAATGAGCGTAAAATTCATTATGAGCAAACTAAACTAACAGGAAATTACAGAAATACAAAAGCCAATCAAAATCATACAAATAAACACAAAAAAGAAGAGTTACTCAAAAATAAGTAAGTCAAATAAATTGCACATAACTGTCAAAATTTTGCAATAGTAATACATTTGACTGGAATCACAATAGATTGCTCATTGTTTAAGAGTCAGAGCTATAAGAAGTTTAAAATTTTATTTAGTTACACATAAATTGGCATACAAGTTATATGTGGCGACAATCTTCGCTATTTTTTTTTTTGTTGAAAGAAAAAGTGCAGTTGAAAATTAATAGGAATTTATAATATAATTTTTGTGTAAATGTTTTCTTTTTGATTCGAAAGTTTGTGTTCAATAATTCATTATTACGTTGTTATCAGTACTAGTGGTCGCCCAGTAGTTGAAATTCGACCTTTTTATTTTCTTAGTTTAATGTATTTGCATTCCTCCATATGAACTTTACCTACGCCAAATCTCACACTCCTCTGTGCACGCCAATATGCTTAGAAAGGGGTACAAATTTTTTTTTATTTTTTAATATATAGATATTTAAAAATGAATGCTTTATTTTATTTTATTTAATGTATTAGTAATACATAGGTACTCTATACTCGTATAAATTCCTTAGAGACAATCTCTACTCTGTGCGCCTGTTAGACCACAGACTAATATGTGTTTCACATTGACGCATTTTGTATTTCACCCGAAGAGCTTTTTTCTTCACGTATTAATATATAGATAATATCCACTTACAAATAAAGTATAATAAGAGGTATCTCCTCAGGAGGATGTGTCGCGTCATAAACATAATCTCGAAGGTCTCGATTATATTTACAATTACTTATTAGTCTTATTACCTAACATATTGAATTAGGGTAACTTACTTTCATATATTATCTCATATTTCATACATGTATGGGCTCATTCCTGCGTACCTCAAGACATTCACTTGGCTCCAATTCTTTTGCTGCTCCTTATACAAAAAGCTCGTATAAACATTTCTAGAGATCTAGATATTTAGCACGTATTGATGATTTTCAAATATTCACACAATGATGCAACCTCTACAGAGATTTCAAATTATGATCGAAACAAGTTGCATTACCAACATATCGTTAATATGTTAGTAAATGCCATAAAAATCTTTTAAAAGTGCGATTATATGGTATATGTAGGTACTTACTATAAGTCTCATTTATAATAGAGATAGTTGACATTATTGTCATGAGTGTCATATTTGTTTACATTACAAATTTCTTTATAAAATTGGTAATGAAGTGACTTTATATCGCTATTATTTCTATCAAATCTGTATTTGAAAGTTTTTGTGTCATTCCTTATTATAATACTCACATGAATATTTAGACGCTGGATGACCAATGTTGTTCTTTTCAAACTAAATATTAGCAAACTACAAGTTCTAGGTCTTCAGTCAGTGGAAAGAGAAAACGTAATGCATTCATGCAAAGTTGGTTTTCATTTATTGCATAATAACTTACATTACTTTACCATATATTCTTATTGTTATTTTATATACATAAGTTATTATAATGTTGCAATTATCTGTTTTATATGCTGATGATTATTGTTCAGTGTTTTGTACTGAGATTAAACAAAGTTTTTAAAATATTTTTCATTATATTACTAGTAAAGGGCCCGCAGACATTCAGACATGTACGTTTGTGCTTCACAAATAAGACAAGTAAAATTTGGATCATTATCTTTTAAATCTTGACAACCTTCACGAAACTAAATGGAATAGCTGTAAACAATAAATCCACTGTCTGAATTTATATTTATTTATATGATATATATATAAATTTATTATAAATATATGTCGGGAGTTTCTTAGTACAAGACTATACACCTTTAAATTTTGTCCCCGAATTTCAAAATTTGAATGAAACGGCAGTATTCAAATAAATTTGTTGAATTTTAAATATTTAAAAGAAACGATAATAAATTGCTACAATATAAATAGAAACGTTAGATTAAATTGATTTTTTTTAATTTGTATATGTTTGATCGAACTTTTATTAATGACCAGTAATTTATTACCTAATTAAAACTTATTCCCTTTCGTATTTTCGTAACTTCTTAAAATTCCGCCAATTAATACCGTATAAAACCATTTTCTAAGTGACTTTTACCATAATTTTTCTGGTGATTTTCCCATTGACGGTTATCACGCCAAGTATTCTCATATATAATTTATCGTTTTTCTCGTTCATTCCACTCCCAGTTAATTGTGGCAAAATAAACATAATACTTGACTTTTATGACAAAGTTTCGAACTTATTTATCGACATTTAAGTCCGTTTTACGTTTAATAAATAACATTTGAAAATGTTTACCCTGCTCTCGAGATACAGATTACGTAAAGCAGCTGTATTTCGTAACTAGCTGTGTCGCATTAATTTCAATAATTAAATTAAGTAATAGGGAATTTAATGCACAATTCACAACACATATAGGGTAGATAAATTAATGGGTAGCATGGCTTGTAATACTTGAATGAAGGAAATTTATTTTTAATGTGACCTACAAAACTTCTCATTTTAAATTAGAATTAGACTATCACAAAGTTCATATATAACAATTTCTTGCAATTTAATAGGTAATTTAAATATCTGAAATTTGTTGTTTTATAGTGAAACTGTAGTTTTGACAAACATACTTGTTAAATATGTATGTAACTATACTGGGTGATCCAACTGAAGAGCCCAGCATTGGAAATGTTATAATTAGTGATACAAAATTGTTTAGATTAGTAAAGTAGTAGTTTTTTACGCTAATTAAAATAAAACAAAGAAAAATCAATTCAGTATTGTTATTTCGATATTTGTACAAAATTTAATTCCTTTAAAGAAAGCCCAGTATATTATTATATTATATATAATTAACATAACTTAAAATTAAAAACAAAAATTTATATAATGAATTTTCTTCTAGGATTAGAATTTGTGGGGTTATGACGCCTAAATTAAAACAAGTCAAATTTACAAACTAATAATAAAACAAATAAATCACTAGTTCTTTCTTAAAAGATGTTCAAAAATCCTACCCCGTTATTCTATAAATTATTTAGCTTGCTTTTGAAATGCTTGTTCTGTCTAATATGCTTCTACTACCTATTTGGTTTACCTTTTCCCTAATTGCAGTCTTTAAGGCATCAACGTTGTCATACATTGCTTATATTTCACAATATTTGTCACAGTCATCATTATCTTCCAAAGCCTATACTAGAAATCAAGAATATCCTGTGTTGTTTTCACAGTTATCTTAATATTTTATTTCAAAATTGTAATAACAGATTTGTTTTTGACTTTAGAAGAAAATTTCCTGCATGCTTTGTTGTTTTAAGTTTGAGTGTTGATAGAAAATAAATAAAATATACAAAGGGTTTCTATTTAAAAATTGTATTTTATTTCAAAACTAGAAAACAATATCCCCAAGTCGTTTTTGTTTTCTTTTAAGTTAATGAGCTGTAAAAATTGTACAGGAATGCTAATTTTAAGAAATTTTATATATTCAATAATAACGAAGATTGGTTGACACTTAGTTAAGGCCATATACATATATTTATAAAAGAAACTTGGAGCAATATCGGAGTTTTTATTTTTCAATGTAGTCTCCCCTAACTTCTATACATTTATTACAACGATTAATTAATAATTCGATTCCTACAGCTGCTTGTAACTCACTGTCGTCCTTAAAACTACGTCCCCTATGGGCTCTTTTTAAACTAGAAAACAAAAAAAAATCACAACGATCCATATCCGGACTATACGGTGCAATAATCGCACACCTTTTGACAATTTTCCACGACATTTTGCACGAATACTGTCCCTTAATTTATGCAATAAAGACGCATAATATGTGCCCTTCACATTGTATTGTGCTCTTTAAAGTCAATTAGCAACATGCCTCACAATCCCAGAATATTGTGGCCATCACCTTTTTGGTTGATAGAACGACTTTCGCCTTTCTGAGACGAGATTCATCAGATTGCCGCCATTCCATGGACTCCCTTTTCGATAGAGAATCGTAAAACAGAACCATTGTTTCATCCCCTGTGACAATGCACTCCAAAATCGGTTTTGGGTCGTCTCTACACATGTTTGAAAACGACTGCTCACATTCGATTCGACGTTCACGTTGGAGAGCCAAAAGAAATCGCGGTACCCATCTAACACTAATTTTATTCATACCCAAATGGTCATGGAGAATTCGCGAACACTTGTTTCGGAAATGTTTGTTATCACTGCTAGTTCCTTCACTTTCAAACGGTGATCTAGCACTAAATGTTCAATAATTGAAATTTCTTGTGGCGTTATCACTTCAATTGGATCAGAATCTTTCAGGGATTCTTGTCCCAAACGGAAACAGTTTGCCCACTTTTTTACAGTTAAATACTAAGGATATGAATCACCGTAAACGCCGTCTAAACGTTGTTTAATGTGATAAGCTGTATGCCCTTCTTTTGTTAAAAATTTAGTGACCGCGCGGTATTCAATTTTCGTTACGTAAGACATTTTTGTGCGCTAGTCACGTTGGTTGGCTGGTTACTAAAAACTACTAGGCTTCGAACCGTCATATTTATAGTGTACACCTCGCGTATATGCATGCATGAGGTGACGGAGTTTTAACACGTTTGAACCTGTATAAGCCTCTCAGGCCGAGAATTTATGGCGCCTACCTCATATATCTACTTACACTGATTTGATAAATCAACGTAAGAATGTATATTAATATTACTAAAAACAGGATAAAATGTTCTGATAAAAAAGGTATCGATTTTTAAAAGATAAAGAATTATTATAATCTCTTTCAAATACTAGAAAAGTAAAGCAACGTCTTCACAAGCAGATTTCACAATCAAAAGCATAATAATCAATGCTTGTTTAATATTTTGAATGTACATTTGTCTTTGTGTCTTATAATTAGTCATTCGTTATCAAACGCTTTCAAATTGCCTCTCTTTGTTTCCAATAGAAATAATTAAACACAAATTTAATGAGTAAAAAAATCAAAATTACAATAACACTGAATATTTTAGAGTCTCTCCTAAAATACGTACCTACCATACCGCATGTGTCAAATATCATTAGGTATAGGGATTCAATGTTTACGTGCGATTTATACGTATACAAGTAACACGTGCAACGTGGCACCGCTACTGTCCGTCACCAATCCCGGCAACAATCGACATCACAACGATTTTCTCCGATCTTCCCACTTCTCCCCACCAGATTTTACATTCAATGTTTAGCTGCGAACACGTTGCGATCTAGTCTGCAATAAAAGCCGTCTTATTACTGGAACGGGAAACATCAAATGGCCGCGGCGATCTCCTGATCTAGTAGTTTATTATTATTTTCAGAATCCTTTTTTATTTACCTTATTAGGGTTATTTTTTAATTTTATTAGAATTACGCTTTTGTTTGTGTCATGCAGCGTGAACGCAGTTTAATAATTCTCTGCATTTACTGAAAGGAAAAAGAAAAACAAATCCTTGCAACTCGTAAATATTATTTCTGAACGCATTACAAACACCCAAGCCGGTGGTCGAATAGTTACTGCTAACCACGCTAACTTGTATTTACGAGCATGCATCGGTCGTGCTGGCATTGGAAAGGAAAGAAAGGGTACTATGTTGCCACGTACTGTATGGGTTAATCGCCTATGGCTAATGAAAATTGACACATGCTGTATGTATTTTCTTTTCCCAGCGTTAAATGTAATACAACTCTATAAGAAAGTAAGCAAAACATTATATTTATAAGCGTGTAAGACTATCATAAAAATATCTTCCTATCGCCTTTATATTTTCATTTTATTTAAAATATTTAGCATCTGTCTCTAGCGGTTTACGATTGTTTTTTAACACTTAGACTTATTAAGCAGTAATAAAAAACGAGCGGTAGTCGCTTTATTTCATGAAATGATAAATTCATTGTCATTGCGAAAAAAATATTGGCCATTATAATCTTCTCAATTAGCGCTGATATCATTAATTAGCCACATTGTATTATAAAATTTATTTTTTTATAATATAATATCGTTAATTATTATTATCAGCGCTAATTGAGAGGATTATAATGTTTCTTTTTGCACCGAGAAGGGATATGTAAGAAAGCATAATTGAACATACAATAAAAAGTACATTTCTCGTTGTCTTTCTTCAATTGTACATGATTTATTACGATAAAGACTGTTAATTTGATAACATTCCGACATGCCTCCATCAGCTACGAAATCTAAACAAATACTATAAGGGATAAAAAAAAGTGAGCAACTGGCCATATATAGCTTATAAAATGGTAGCTTCGCTCAACCTGCATCAATATTTTCTGACGGATTATGTGGGGTATAATGTGGTGGGGCAAATTTGTTGTTGTTTTCATAGAGCATTTTGATAATTGACCTCTCATTGTCTGTCGTTTTTTTTTTATCAAAATTGGCTATCGTCTTATGCTTTTTGGGATACATATTTGCAAAAAAAGTCGATTTTTGTTATTCAATCTTTCTTATTTTATTTGGCAAAATAGTGGAAAACAGTGTCACGTAATTTCACTTTCTTTTTGATAAAAATGCTGTCGTGGAACTTCACATCACAATTAAAAAATTAACTAAAATATCATTGACAAGAGAAAAAATCCATATAAAAAATTATAACTTTATGTGAAAACTCGAATTTCGACAATATAGTTACGCCATTGCAGTCTTGTCAGCAAAAAAGTAAAATGACCTACAGATTATTTTCCATTCTTTTGCCAAATAGGAAAGATAGATATAACAGAAAAACGAAAATTTAAATTTAAAGTAAACATTTTTCAAAAGAATAATCGAGAATTTGAGGTTAATTTTTCTGTATTTTTTATAGCTGTCGAAAGTCAAGAAACCTGGACATTTGCCCAAATTATCCAAATAGTTTAAAATGTAATGCATTCGATATAACTTCTGTCAAATTGCATATATGTGCTAAGCGCCATAACAAATTTGATTTGTAAGAAAATATGTAGAAAATTTCAGCAAGATACAATCTAGTAATCAAGGTACTCTTGGCAATATACTAAAACGTTTTTCGAGTGTTTCTATAAAGGGCATCTGTAGTTTGATTTATTTACTTCTGATAGAGTGTATAGGTCTCCTATTCGACAAGTTGAAAATTTTTGTCAATAAATAAAGTTAGAATACGATGTGCTAATCGTCCTACAGGAAGCCAGATGTTCCATAATATAATATCTCGGAGAGAAAATAACCAGAAACGACAGTGCTTACGTTTTAAAAGTCCCACACGAACCTGTAATCGTAAAGTCAGTACTCGTCTTATGTGAAAGTATTTCTGGAACTGATTATAAATCAATAAGTTTAGATAATAAAAATAACGCCATCCAATCTATGTTTCGAAAATGTTGATCTTATAAGCACAGATCTAATCGACCATTTTTTTTATTGCATCTAACACCATGCACTAAAGTTGCAAACCTGGAGTGGTGTAGCAAAAGATTGCACTGAAATAAAAAAATAAATTAGTGCATCTTCTGGAAAAAAACCTGTGATGGTCCGAAACCAGATATTTACTTTTACTTAAAATGTAGTTGCATGGGGGCCATCTATTATGTAGTAATTGCGGGACCGAACATCAAGTAAGAGCTGTGAAGTTTCTGAATAATGCTAATGTTGAAATAATACATTGGATCTTCTTGTTCGTCAAGTATATAACCAATAGAAAACTTGTAGGAAATGGGTGGACAAAAGATTAGTGATTTATAACCACTCACAACCAATAAAAATATTCCCCACCAATAAGTAGAATATCGCAAATTACCACCCTTAATTCCCTAATTTAAATTACACCAATTAGACTTTCTGAATGCGTAGACAAGAGAGAAAGATCCACGCATTGTTAATCCTTGCATAAATTATTAAGATTTTATCTTACAGAAATATATGTCTTTCCTGAGAATTTATCTAAAATATACCAACTCTTCATTTACCGTCAGTAAACGGATTTACCATGTCACCGATTTTAGAAGAATATCCTTTCTGTTTGCAATTTTTCATTTAATTTTTATTGATTCGTTACGAATAAATAATGAAACAATTTAAAGCAACTTAAATGAAACAAAAATTATTTCCTTTCAATGTGTTAGAAATAATCTGCTTTTCCATATCTTCCGGTTCTCTAACTTCTTGAATAAGTCATGGATATGCACTTGCATTTTTAACAACAGGTAGAGAAAACTATCGACAAGAGAAATGTTCGTAATCTTTCCCTTTTCAGTCAAATGCTCTTGAAAATGGTGTTGGGAAATACATTTAAAACGAGTGGATTTAACTCGCAACTGTCATGCGTGGTGTACTATGTAACATATGTATGTGCGCTGTATATAGTAGTATTAGTTGTAGTAGTAGAAGAGAGGTCATTTAGAGTGGACTTGTTCACCTTTGAGAAACCAGAGAAAGCTGATATAATATTATAACGATACTTCCAAAACATCCAATATCGCGTAACTTTACAAATATACGAGTATATATATATATTAAAATTATATCGTCTGTGAATAATATAATTAATGTAAAGATTTCTTTCTCAAAGAGAAAGAAGTCCATTTTCGAGTATGCACATAGTAAATTTTGTATTTATTTAATTTAATAAATATTCCAATGAATGATATATCAACACAGTCAGCAAAAGTGTAATGGTCTAATGAAGTCCGCCATAGAAACTCAATTTTTCCGCAAACATTTTTATATTCGTTTTTCTATACACGATCTGTGAGGTGATAGTGTTTCAGATATCAAAATACATTATAACCGTCACTTATTTGTACAGTGGGTGCATTAGAAATCCTGACAGCATAGAAAGATACGCAATTCTTCGCTTAAAAGTTTTTTGTCTTTTACGTGCAAGTAGAAATTATATAACTGCTTGGAAATCATAAGAATCGGCTTGGTGAACGCATGTCTGCTTACTTTGCTCCTATCTTGATTTCGAAGGCGTCCGATTAATCTCAGTTTAGAAGAGTTTGTGACCTAATATTCTTCAAACACACGATTTGATCGATCATTAATAACACGAACAGTAGCGTGTTATTAATGATCGATCAAGAAGACACGAGGATAATCAAAAGCTCCTTCTTTCTATGTTCCAGATTTCAGACGTCATTTTTTTGGTTACGGATCTATTCAGTACTTGATCGTTCTATCATGAACATTGCCTGATACTCTCATAGTTGTAGATCTAGTTACTGACTTAAATATTTATTGAAAGAATTTTGCTCTTCTTATTATTATGGTAGGTACGCAACATTATTCAAAATATTAGTGTCGATATCTTCAATTCTACACAAAAATACTAGGTTTTCTTTTGGTTCCCATCTTGACGCGGCTACTTGTTGATATCTATTGCAACGCTGGACGAAAATTCCGCATTTACGCCTAACACTACACGTTGCCAAACCATACACCATGTTCTAAATTGTAATAACTATACACCGGATGTGCCAGGTTTAAATTACGACGGAGCAAAGAAATAATGTACACAACACGCAGTTACAAAATAGCAGTATTCATATAGTGAACTGCATCATCTGTTGTTGACGCGAAAGGGGCCAAAAAAGTCCATTTTTACTCCTAAATTTCTTTCTTCATCGGCGTAGGTAGAAGGTTGACGAGTTTTTATAATTTATTATATTTACCTTATACTTCGTAAGATAAATAAAGTTATGTATTATGTATATGTTCATACTTACGTTAGTTTCGTTTTTTCATTGTTTTGACTGTTAATTACGTACTTCGTAATTTTTGTAATAGTTCCTGTTTAATACCGTTTCATTGAATCGACTTCTCCCAATTATCTAGAAGTAAGTGTGCACTGGATTTCGTTTAGTTTCAATAACATACGCATACATTTTTAGTTATCATTTATTTAGATCTAGAACATTGTTTATGTTACTATGATATGTAAGAACGCCCAGAATGGCATCGTGAAACAATGGCGAGTTGGATTAAGGGTCATAGTGATTGTATGTCCATTGCCATTGATTCCAATATTTATTGGAACGTCTGTAAAATATCGTTACAGAATGCCCAAAAAGTGCACGTACAACGTCACTTAGCATCGCTAAAACATACACAGAAATTGGACCCGTTGAAAGCTGACAATTTCAACGAAGAATTTGGCGAAGCTTTAATGGCGTGTAGCGAAATGGTTCCTTTCCATTTCTAAGTACTGTTGAGTACCCTTTAGGAAGTCGCCGGTGGTTGAATACAAACACTTACATGGGTGATGTATGGATATATTTACAATGAATATATACAGTGGTACAAGTGCTTAACTTACTCGTACTGTTAATACTACATCTCTACATAATAATTATAATTATCTCTTCATAATTATAATACTCTTAATCATTATAATACTGTTAATAATCATCTCTCCTAGTAATGTCCCCTACTTTATATATGGACGTATGTTTATTGTATACTTAATATGTATATTTACAAGTAGTAAACAATACATTAAATGTTATTGTTTACCAATGAATGTTATTCCATAACATTCATTGAGATGCATTGTGCATGTATAAGCATTCTTACACCGACCTTTCATTATACATAACATTACCTTGTCAAATAGGATAAGGTCTTCTTTCGTGTAATCAAATGACTATTTGTTTATACTAGCACGTCACAGGCGGCTAATATCCCATTAAATAAACTTGACAATCCCACTTTCAAAACATTTCGTCAAAAATATACTGGTCGAAATGTTCCTTTACTTCACTTTACGCAAATATTGTGTTTCTAAATGCTTCACGAAAACAGTAGAATGTATTGGAAGACATCTTTCAAATCAGTACCTATGAAAAAGTGCCGACGAAACTCCCAATATATTAGGACGTTGTGTGGTAAATGTTGTAGCTGGCGTACTACATCCAAGTATTCCATATAACGCATATGTAATAGCATCTAATCTAAAGTTATAAATACAGTTGATGCGGAAACAATTGCTAAAACCATTGACGAGAATTTACACAAAATGTTTCATTCGGACGACAGGTACAAGGAAATAATAATGTTATTTGTTAGTGACAGTGCCGTATATATGTTAAGAACTGGCAGACTATTAAAGGAAACATACCTTTATATGCTGCATATTACTTGTGTAGCACATGCTCTCCACAGAATATGTGAATACATCAGAGACAGGTATCCGGAAATTGATAGATTTGTATCGCTTTTAAAAAAATTTCCATCTTTGTCACTGCTTTCCTCGCCAGTAATAACTAGATGGGGAACATGTTTGGAAGCTACTAGTTTTTATGCAGAGAATTTCGATGGTTTACAAAATTTCATTACATGTTCAAATGACGATGCTCAAAGTATTTCTGAGTGCAAGGAACTAACACAAATTCCAAATTTAAAAAATCTGTTGTTATTCCTTCATGAACACTTTGGAAATTTTCCTAAACTAAGCACATATTTTGAAAATCGAAATCTCAAATTAAAAGATGGATTAACCACATTAGATGTGGCTATTAATAATTTCAGAAGTATTGCAAGGGATTTCGGATGTGGCCTTCGGCAAAAGTTAGACGCAGTTTTTAATAGAAATCCAGATTTATTAACTTTGCGGCAAGTGTGTATGGGGACAATGACACAAAATCTAACTGCTTAATACGCTGAAATAAAAGAATATTTTCAGTACGCACCTATACCCAATTGCGATGTAGAAAGATCGTTTTCTATCTACATAGATGTACTTCATTCAAAGAGAACAAATCTTACAGAAGGGAACCTTGAGAAGGTATTGCTAGTAAATATTAATACTTCTATATACTCGACTTGAACTACAAAATGAAGAAATAATAAGGTATTTTGTATTTTATAGATCACCACCCACCTGTTATCCAATTATATAAGTAAAAGTAAAATCACTTTAAAAATACAACATTTCAATAGTGCGCCCATGGGCGATGAGTCATCAACCTTTCGTGTCCGGTCTGTAGTAATAACAACCGCGGAAGTATACACCTAAGATTGTAATAAACATGTTAATTATAATTTTATAGAAATTTCAAAGTCATTAGAAGTGTAACTGGTTTAATGATGTTACGTATTTTTAATGTGTTTATTTCATTTCATTTGTAGAAAATAAAAGTTAATAAAAAATTTTACAATGCTGTTAGAAGTTATTTCAAGATCGAACAGTATTGCGCATATTAATGTTAAAAAGAGACATTCGAAGCTCTTACCACTTTGACAATAGATAATAAAAATATATAATAACACATCTACAGAACGTGTAATTGGAAAAAAATCTATTAATAATTAATACGATTAGTTTTTAGAAACGCCTTGAACTTTGCCCGCCTGCATTAAACAATAACAAATACACGTACATACATACTATTGAGTCCAAAGAAAAAAGTTGTTTATTGTCGATTAATCATTTTACATATGATTCTAAGTCATTTTTAAGCCTTTCTACATAAGTATATACATATGTATAACACCCAACAAAAGTTGCTTTTCGTTTATGAACTTTAAGCTTGTTTGTTGTATTATTATATACACCTATCTACGATATACAATAACTGATAATCGCATTTCTTCGTTTTTCTCCAGAACTTACCTAAAAAACAACAAATTAACATACACGCTGTTTATGAGTGATATTTTGCTGCAATTTTCGATTCGCAGAAGGTATATTATTGTCAACAGTTTTGTTCTTCCAAAGAATGTAATAAAAAAATTCGTAATTGTGTGACGCTGTTTAAATAATTCTATCCATTCATCCACTTTATACACACTCAATAAGTTTATAGTGACGCAATGAAGATAAATGATGGTAAGCGCACGTTTTCTTCTGTGAAAAATTTTTTATTTACTGAAATTTAAATGTTTGAACTGTTATATTTTTAACTAGTTCTTAATATAGTTTTGTATGTGCTGAGTAATGAAAGAATTTTTCTACCGTGCGAAGTAAAAATAAAATAATTCCATAAAGTTCAAAATATTCTGTACCAGTAGTAGAAGATTAGTTGAAGAACTGAACTTCCTAATAGTAAAATATTTGCTTTGGAGTCTTTTAATTGTAAGGTAGGTCTTTGATACATTTATTGCTAATGCATGAGAGTAATTTTCGAATTAAAACCTGTATGTACTATGTTACAACTTGGGATGTGATTAATTATTATTACTTTGGAAAGAGATACAAAGTCTGGGTGGAAACGTTTACATACAGTATTGTAAATACAAATTGAGAAGAGCATATGGCTTACCTTTTCCACATTACTGATTTTCGTTGTTGTTATATTTATTTTTATCCCAAATCCTTGAAACCGTTTAACCTAACTATTCTATTATCTCCTTTATAACTTCATTAACTAACGTCTCCAACGACTACAACACATGTACTTCTCCATTTAACATTAAAAAAGCACAATAGTCACTTTACGCTTAAAGACGTTGGGATAAAATATACTTGTTTAAAAATGTTATCGAGTTGCAGATAAATAAACAAGAGACAGCTGATCACTTATGCCTAAATTAGTGGGGCGATCACACAAACAGTTGTTATCGTCAGTAATGTAAAGCTTAAATTTAAGCATTAAAAATTTTAACATATTAATTATTTATTGAATGTTCTAATAAAAATCATTATATAATGAATCAATAACCTAACTAGTGATAAAATATTGTTATTTCACAAAATTAGAACCGTTTATATAAATGGCTCTATCAAAAGAAATAGAGCAGCAGTAAAACGCACAATATTAATTGTTACTATCTGCATCTCTCTTTACACTTTTTGATCACACTACATGCTAACTAATTTCCACATATGATGAGAAAGGATGTAATGTTCTATTGAATCCAAATAATTAAGAGAAACTTCGCTGTTGTATTTTTTCAAATATACAAATGTATTGAAAAAACGAATATCTTCTTGGTAGTAATGGCAAATGATGAGCAAAAGTAATAACAATATGACAACTGGTTATCATTTAGAATACATTGACAATTGTAGAAATATAAATCAAATATATATGAATGAAAATGTAAACAATAAGCATAGGACAATCGGTATTACTTATGTGGTTCCATTAAAAGGTTTAGGTAATACTATATAACACATATTTAGTGCTTTAACATACAGCTTCCTCGTTATGCTGCACTGACGAAACCAAACAAGGTAGAAACATATATATCGTAGCTACAAACACATCTTAACACATATATAGTTGCGTCGTTTAATATTTTGTGTATTTTCTTTCAAATGTATGTCTAGGTAAACCTAAACCATTTGATGGGACTGCATAAGTAATACCGGTTGTCCTATGCTTATTTGCTTACATTTTCATTTATACACGACTGATTTTACATTCTATATCGTCATAATACCAAAAGCTCTACTCGTAATTCTTGTAATTACATAGTTGCATCGTTATTATTTATATAATTACATTAATTGAACAGTTTAAGGTAGACCTAAACCTTTTAATGGAACTGCATAAGTAATGCTGATTGTCCTATGCTTATTGTTTACATTTTCATTCATACATATTTGATTTACATTCTACAATTGTCATTGTATTCTAAATGACAACCAGTTGTCACATTGTTAATAGTTTTGCTCATCATTTGCCACTACTACCAAGAAGATATTCATTTTTTCAATATACAGTTTCGCCTACAACCACTTGGTAATCACATTGACGACATCCCAGAAACCTCTCAAAATTAGTTTTATTCTAACTGCAAAAATATGCACTCTCGTATTAGACAACATACGTTGTCATTTAAACAAACCCATGGATTTTTTTTATTTTTAATTCAAATCTTATTTAATTAATTATTAACATATTATTTATTAATACTTTTTTTCCCTTAATATACACAGTAAGAGGCGTTTGCTTTTCAGACTACTTAACACTTTAATTTTAGAAATAGAAATCTCTAACTTTCATAGTTCAAACAAGATTGCAAAATAAAGTAGATTTGTAGACACTTTTTATGATGCAATAAACACATAATACTCCTTATTTTTTTCACATATCTCCGTAAGTTAAATTTATATGGAAATGAAGAAAAAATTTTGACGAATAGCTTCCTCTTCTTTTCTGTTATCGGAAGATCTATTTCTTTTATAGTAGTTTACCAGTAACGTATAAGTATAATTGAGACCGAAGATCATAATATATTCGTAGCTTTATTTATATTGAAGAACACCCTAAGCATATATCAGTCAAAGTTGCTCTGATCTATTCTATGATTTTGACATTTGGTATATTTTGTCTAAAATTTAATATTCATAGAACGTTGCTTTGCGGTATTTCATATTTGAAATTCAAAATTGCCATTATTTAAGATCTATAAGAATTCATTTCACGTATTCACTCAGTGAATATAAAGCAATTTACATTCAAGGAGTACATTTTAAGGATATGCCTATAATTACCTAATATTTATATTATAAGACGCTTCTGTATTTATTCATTAATATCTGACACTAATCTCACAAAGAATACCATCAACACAACTGTTAGTATTAGCAAATGTAGAGACCAAATCCAAGTTTCATATCAGTCAGTATTTGTTAGACAGTCTATTTTTTTCCAGTATTACTAAATTTTATAGTAATCTTTTATATTTTCAAACATTAGAGAAGAACAATAACAATATGAGAATTCATACCTACGCGATTGGTATTTTCATTTACCTAATAGTTTCCTCTAATCAGTAACAATTTTAAAATAATTTTCTCTTTTTTTTCAGGTTTACGACAATGCAGTTGTATAGTCTTTGGTTGATGATGTTTTTTTTAAAACTAACGTCACTGGTCTTCGTTCAGTCATCATCATCAGCATCCAAGGACGTCCTCTTGGAAGTCGAGTCGAATTTGATGTCCCTTTTCGGATTCAAAAGGCGACCGAAAGTTGACAAATCGAAAATAATCATACCACGTGCAATGCTGGATCTATACCATAAACAGACAGGCCGTTATTTGGATACGGCCTCCATACCAAAACCTGGTCTGCACTCGAGAAGTGCAAATACAGTGAGGAGTTTTAACCATGTTGGTAGGTAAATAAGAATTTATTTTTATATATTTTTTACTGGTTACATTTGTTGTAAGAATTTTAACAATATGTAGAAAAAATGTAGAACAACAAAGTATGCAATTTTGTTAATACACTTCCATACTAACTTTATCATTTAGTAGTTATTGGTATTACATTAACTCATAATCATCTTTCCAAAATAACTGGTGAATGATATAATAGTTAATTAAATTGCTATTGAAATGGTATAAGATCAAAAAGTGTATATACGCTTGATGGTAAGATAAGCATGGAGCTTAAAAATATACTTTTTAAATATGAATCCTTTAATATATCAATTGCAAGAAATATAAATTTAAATTACCATATCACAACAGGTTGTTAAAATAACGACTTGAAACAGCTTTCTTTATTTGTTTTATCCACAGAGCTGTGCCTATATATTGAATATACATAGTAAACATCATGTTTTAATCATATGATAATACATACCATGCAACTGTAACTTTATCAACATGATGAAATAGAAGCAAAGTTGATTGGTATATATTGTAACTTTTCAAATCATGTAGACATGGACAGAAATTGTAAATTGTAAAATTATTAGTAGAGAGCCTAGGCAAAACCATATAGACTTTGGAAAACACAGCTGTATAACAAGTTACCAAAATATGTTAAATATCTAAATTCTAAACAATATTTTATTGTAAAAAAATAACAAATCCACCATGCGAAAAATAAAGAATATTCAGAAAATTGAAATATAATTAAATAATTATTGATGAATACTTTTCCACAAGTTGTCTCCGTCTAGTAGATTGATATCTGTTTTATAGACTATATAGGTTGTAGTAAATTTTGATATTTCAATTTTCATTGTAGGTACGATTTATAATTTGCTTATTTCGTGATATCTTAGAGTTATTTCAATTTATTTCCACCGTTATGGAAAGAGGAAATCAAATATTGAGGTACTTTTAAATTGTCCCATGGCGTTATTATTTTTGAAGGCTAAACGACGCTAGATGTGTTAATAGTACTACTTTATGTTACTCCTTGAATTAGCTCTATTTTTGTTATGAAATAATTTCCAATAATGAGATAACGAATAAAACAGACATAGATTTTTGCAACTTATATGTTCCCTAAATATAAATACATCATATCTGTATTTGTATTTTGTGTATGATTTGTTAAATTATAACAAAGTTAACGATTAGTAATGGATTAGTAATCGTTTCTCTACTTCATCAGCGGTACTACTTTACAGAGGTAACTCATTTCTTAATACGCCATGGCATAAAACTTTTAAAACCTATAAACAAGGATCGCTTTTCATAAGGCTGTAATTTGTACCTGGTTTTGCAATAAATCTGGCGTCACAGGCAATTCTGCAAGCGAAGGGTATTTAGTCAACTACTGTTTCAGTATTAACTAACGAAATCCTGTTTTCATAACAACACATTTTAAATTGTTATGTTTTCACTATCTATCTATTTATGCTTTCCTCAAGTTTTGATGGGACTATTCTTCATATTAATCATCATTATAATCGTTCGAATTTAAATAATATATTATTAATCGTCATTATTATTACTTCCTGCTTCTCTCAACAATTGTGATCTGATGCAATTCATAGGAATTTAAAAAACTCAACTTCAGTGCCTGTTATATAACTTTTGTTTCACACACACTTTAGTTTACACTTATACTGTATGACATGGAAACTGCAACACCAAGAAGGGGTGCGGATTTTTTGACCAAACTTGGTAGAAACGTATAACTAGTCAAAGGCAATAATTGATTAAAATTTCAAAGAAAAAAAACAAAAGACTAACACAATTTAACATAATTTTTATTAATAATGTGTTGAACCGCCCCTATTAGTGTCACACTCCCTCACTCTTCGTGGCATTGATTCGACTAGGTGGTCGATATCCTCTTGGGGTATGGTGTCCCAAGCAACCTGTAATTCATGCCGGAGAGCTATTAGTGTCTGCGGGGGATTGGCTAAATTCATAAGTTTTCGTCCCATAATGTCCCACACATGTTCTATTGGCGAGAGGTCGGGGGATTTGAGCCTCTTCCAAGCGATTTATAGAAATTCTCGCTACGTGGGGAGGGGCATTATCCTGCTGGAAAAGTTGGTCTTCGAGCGTTTGAAGATATGGTAGAATATGGGGTTCTACCACCTCATCAATGTAACGCTGGGCGTTCATGGTAGTTTGGATGAACACCAATTGAGACCTACTCCCATATGCTATAGCACCCCATACCATAACACCCACTGCTCGATGCACATGCCTTTCAACGGAAAACTGAATATCACGACGTTCCCCACGTCTTCGTCTGACCCTCATACGGCCATCATGCATCCCTAGACAAAATCGAGATTCATCACTGAATACCACCCTGTGCCACTCCACGTTCCAGTGCAGTCGCAATCTACACCACTCCAAACGTTGCTGTCGGTGTTGAGCCGTAAGTGGTAACACAAGATGTGGACGATAAGATTGTAAGCCGAAACCCCTAATTCGACGATAAACGGTTCGAAGGGTTACAGGACGACCAATATTACCTAACCACACGTCAGCAATTGATCTGGTACTGGAAAACCTGTCTCTTAGTGCCATTAAGCGAAGGCGGCGGTCCTGTATCTCATTAGTTCTTCTTCGGCCTCCGGTTCCTCTTTGGCGTCTTTCCTGACCTTCCCTAGTCCATGATTGATAACAGCGCATAATGGTGGATTGGTTCCGGTTAAGGCGATTTGCAATTTCCCTGTATGAAAAACCACCTTCTCGCAAACCAACAATTCGACCTCTGTCGAATTCGCTTAATTGGCGATAATTTCCACGTTGCCGCACTCTAGGCATAATAAAACTCTTTAAACACGTTAAACAAAGGTATAATAAGACAAAACCGTTGAAATTAATTTCAAACAAACAATTAATACACCACACATTAATATCAGCGAAAACTGAATGAAGTGTCAGATGTGTCATGACCACTTGATCTATCGCAACAAAATTTTAATCAATTATTGCTTTTGACTAGTTATACGTTTCTACCAAGTTTGGTCAAAAAATTCGCACCCATTCTTGGTGTTGCACTTTCCATGTCATGCAGCATACATGATTATAAGATATTTTTGTTTAATGTGTTTTACTGCTTAATCTACAATCTACTTACAATTACTAAAGCAATAAGTAAATATCGTGAGAAAACAAATCAACCAATGACCATCCTCTTGTATACCATGAAAAGGTTATCTGTGATAGAAGTTGGTTAATCTTATTCGCGTAGGTCTGTGAGCCACTGCCTTATGAGTCTTCTTAGCACATTGAGTTCTTTTTCCTTTTCTGCTACTAGGTTATTTGTATGTCGTTCTAGGTTTTCTAAGTAATGTATTGAAAATCTTTTGCTCTCATCGGTGACAAATGGTATTCTCATATTGTTATGTAGGATGAAGTTGGATACATATCAGAGGGCGTTGTTTATAGAGCGAATTATTTTAGAGTGCAGTCTTTGAATGATTTTGCGCATCCCCACAGTTAAAAGCCGACGTTTATATGGGCTTTATAATACATTTGTATAAGAAGAACTTGTTTTCTAAGGATAATTTAGATTTATGCCCCATTAAGCAGGACGTTTCTGTAATTCAACATTCATTTCGTGAGCTTTTGTTTATATATATTTCTTCGAAATGAGTCTTTAGTTATAATTCTAGGTACTTAACTACAATTTGTACTGGAATTTTAGAATTGTTGAAGGGTACTGGTGAGCATACTGTGTGCCTTGTGGTAAATGTGACATGTGCAGATTTCAATGATTATTTTCCATTTATCAAACCAATTTTGTGGAATATCAAGGTGTTCTTATAGATACTGCGATACAAAAATTGGATCGTAATTTACGTATTTGAAGGCTGTGTCATCAGCAAATGTTGCAATTATTTTCTTATGGTTTGTTGGCAGGTCTGCAGTGTAAATAAGAAAGAGTAGCAGACCCAGAACACTACCTTGGGGGAACTCCTATTTTCACTTATTGATAATCCTAGTATGTGGAGTTATACGTAATCTGAAAGTACTTTTCTGACAAATATGAGTTTAGGATATGGTACTACTGGCTTAGGAAATTGCTTTGATTTATACGTATATAAAGGTTCAATGTGCCAGACTTTATCGAAATAAGAAATAGTAGCGAACCCAAAACACTGGTACTCCTGAGTTCACTTGTTGATGATTCATGTATGTGGAGTTTTATAGGTAATCTTAAAGACTTTCCGTACATATATGATTTTAGGATTTGGTAATACTGGGTTGTGAAAATGATATGATTTTTTATAAAGATTCAATGTGCCACATTTTATCGAACTCCTGCACAACATCCAGGATATTCATTTATTTACTATTCTGTGTGTTTGATTACTTTTGATAGGGTGGGAAGTAGACTGAAGGGACGATGTAGGGTGGTTTTATTGACAGGTTTTCCTGGTTTGAGGACCATTATAATATGTGCAAATGTGCATATTACAGGCTAGTTTAGAAAACCAGAGATAACTGTTGTATAAGGTTGTCATCAATACTATTGCTTTCTTTGGTAATTGTTTTACTAATTTCTAGTAGTAAGATCATGGCCTGGCGCTTTATTTATGCTAATTCGAAATTCTAATTTTCTCTGTTACTTCTCTGGGTGTGAATGCTCTAATCAGGAGAGATATTTGATATCCCGCATCTAAGAAATTTTCGATTTGAACATCAACGTGATTATCATGCCTTCAACATTTTTGTTGCCCTCCAAAATATAAATTGCAAAAACGTGAGTATATCTTCCTTCCTGTAAAACGGCCTTACAAGAGTGTTAACACATCTTTTCTATACAACAAATACACTATTATATAATATAATATCTTAATATAAGTACAATTACCACAAACGAGTCCGTAAGGTAAACTTGACGTTTGAATATAAAATGGTTTAAATATATATATAAAATTATTTCCAGATTGTCACACAGGCATTATTTTTTAATATAGCGTTAAAATAATAAATTGAAAACATCATCAAATATTGTTAAAAAGGTATAGGTATATTTCAGACATCGAAACTATACCCCCACCTAAAACAGTAAAAGTAAAAGCCCCTCTTTTACTTTTACCGAAAATTGATCCCGAAAATAATATCTTAAGCAAATGATATACGTAATCACTTCCAGGAAGAAGTTTTCTCCCTTTGTGACTGCTGAAGTACCTAATTATGGAATATTTAACGTGTAGTGAACGATAATAGCACACGACTACCTCTTGTGCATTAAATACTGAATCGTTTAAAATCGACATATGCATAAAAAAAGGACAGCCACCAACACATAAGAAAATATTATAATTACATCGACAGTATTTTAAATACCAGTACAGGTGTTAATTGTAAATTATGCAATACGCTCGGAGGTATATAATGGTTTATTGCAAGGTTAACTCGACAAATATGTTATGGAATTTTTTTAACCGTATATTTTCGCAGCCAACCGAAAAGAAGTCCATAAAATGCTAAGAATGTTTACGAACGTTATATACAGTCTGTTTCAATAACAAGTTAAAATAATGACGATGGATTATTGACATCTCAAGTAACGGTCTCGATAGTTTATATGCTAAGCATATACAGAGCGTTTAAAGCCTAAGAGATATATCTATATCTAATATCTTTCCAACAACAAAAAATTAGATATAACGCAAAAATAAAAAACATTTATCTAATACCATATAAGTATATTTTTACTGCATTTATTATCTTTATAATGCAAGCAATTTGATGCTAACAGTAAAACTAAGAAACATTCACTTATAATTTACCGGAGTAAAAGAAAATTATATGTCCTTTTGTGTTTTAACACTGTGTATTTCTCTTTTTTACTTTGGCTACCAAATAATGTAATTTCTACGGGTGAAATACTTTGTCAGCAAATTTTAATTAGCTTTACAACAATTAATAATAGTAATAAGTATTCATGTCGTACTTTTGAACAACTCTTATGTACGAGTAATATAAAAGTACTCAAATGTTAATCTAGTATAACTTTCTGTAAGTTTTCACTTTCTGATGACTGATCTCATCAACCTGTTTTAAATTTTAAGCACCACTTAAAGTACTAAATTCTACTTATTCTTTTGCACGGCCCATTTAAGAAATACTTAAATATAAAATGGAATCTTAAATTTAAGCCAATGATGTTGATGCTGAACCTACAAATTTTGTGGACTAGTATAAAACGCCAAATTAATACTTCAATCAATCATTTTTATATCATGCCCAATTGACAATTTCTTAATTATTTCCGCTCAAATTGAATATCTAGAAGAAGAAATCTTTTGTGAAAAAACACAAAAACAGTTCCATTTTTAATCCAAAGGGGTCCGTTTTACCATTATATCCTCAACTGCGATACGTACCCTAATTTTATAGAGAATTCAGCAAAGCGATTGCTGGTTGCGTTACTTTTGATTTTAACGCCCTCTAGCGAGATAAAAAAAACGATTAGGTATTCCTAAATGTGGCACATGATTTAAAGCTTTTTTAATTAGCAATTAAATGCAACATTGAAAAAAATATTATCTTAAATATTTAAAAAACTTTGCACTTATAATATCGTGTAATATATAATTTGATTTTATCACTGTTTTCTCGCTCGATATGCATGCCTTCAATACGTGTACGTGTTAATCGAGATTTAAATCATATAGTTCAACTAGATAAGAAAATAACCCATATTTAAGCAGTAAGTACTTAAATTTCTCACAATATAAAAGTAGTCGGTGAGGTTCAGCGCTAGTAGTATAAGGAAGTTTTGTTATGTTGAAAATTTCAAGGAGATTTTTGCATATGTTCACTTTCTAAGGAAGGGAGGCAGAGAGCGAGCGGGAGAGAGAGGGTGGGGGGAGGGGAGAGAGTAAGAGAGAGAGAAGAGGAGTATTTAAATTGGATTTTCAAAAAATCCTCCCTCTCTCTCTCCCTCTCTCTCTCTTCCTCCCTCCCCCCTCTCCCCCCCCTCTCTCCCTCTCCCTCGCTCTCTCCCCCCTCTCTCGCTCTCTCTCTTTCTCTCACAGCAGTGACCACACAAATTTATCTATTTATATGTTGATAAAGTAAAGTGATTAATAACAAATTAATAAAATACATACTTTCCTTGAAATTAATTTTAAATTTAAATATTAACTTACTGTAACAGAAATATGCAAAACGCCAACTTTGCATACATTTAATGTTTTATCTATACATAGAGAGAAATACGGAAAATATATTTAAATAAATACCTAAGTTTCATCTTATTATTTCATCATCCAAAATATACATCGATTGTTAAAAATGAAATGTTATAATCACGTAAATATATGACAGTAATTTATTACCACCTTCCATGATATATAATTGATCATATAATATATTGTATAATTAAGTTATAATTTGAATACAAAATTATACTGCGCCTCTAGCATTATATGCGTTGTTCTATATTTAGATAATTTTATTTATAACATTTACCGTTGCTGAAAAAAAACTTTCCATAAATCGTATTCTTTCTTCGGCATCTGTTAATATTACAATGAATAATACCAATAATATTGTTTAATATAAAACAATAGAGAAATGCATTGTTTGTTTAGATGTATATTTGTCGCTTTTTGTTTATCAATACAAATATGAGAAAATATTCGAAACTGTTTACCAATTAAGTCTATTATTAGCTACATAGCATTATGTATTGAAAATACTATATTTTATTCTAATGATATGTAGAGTGCCCCATTAAGAATGTAATACATTATATACACTTATCGGCAAAATTAGGGGAACAACCAAAAATTATGTTTTTTTTTAATAAAATATCAAAACAATTTAAAGTAAAACACAATAACTAAACAGAACGACAAAAATTTAACACAAAATGTAACAGAAAACAAAAAAGAAGAGTTTTGTTGGTTATTTTTTTTGTGTATGACAAAAAAATAATAATAACGCGTGTTATATATAATGAGGAAAATTAAAAATTAGATTTGGCCTTTTTCATATGAAAATTTTATTCACAAAAGTTGCCCAGAAGAAATTTCAATCAAAAAATATGAAGGTGACATTTCTAGTTTTTTTTTAAGGTTTGAAACTTATTGAATTATTCTGAAATATGATTGTTATTACATTTTCCAATAGAAAAATTCCTAATGATGTTTTGATAATTTACATATACTTTAACACTGGAGGCAGGTTAAAATGTTTTTTATCATAATGTGTTCTATTCTTGAGGAAATGTTGGTTAAAATTGTGAAAATGTATAAGACTGTTACATCGGAAAATTGCACACAATAACAAACCATCAAGATTTGCACAAGATTTTCTATTGAAGACGTATCTTGAAAAAAACCAACACTCCCTTTACAATATTAAAGAAGGTAATTTATGTAATTATTCCGTTGCATAGTGGCATACGCTTTTAAAATATAAGGTAATCTGTTTGGTATCATTCTAAAGAAAATTTGACCTTTTCATTAAGAAAGTAAAATATATAGGAACAACAATCAGTTAAAATAGATACTTTTGCTTACCCAACTTTATGGTATATCTCACACTAAAAGAAACACAGTTATCCCCTTATCAACAGTTGACATATTAACCAACCTGTAGCTGACTTCTAATCAAACGGCGAGCCTAACGTGTTAGGCGTGCTCCATACACAGTCAACTTTAGATCGAGGTTGTTGGTGCAACGTAATTTGTACCAACCAAGAAGAAAAAGGAAACCGCTACGCTTGTGATAGTCGCCAAAGAGCCTCAAGATTATAGAAACTATTCGCGAATGAATGAGAAGTTTTTTGAAGATCTACTAGTTTCTAATTTTATGCACAAGAAAGATAACAGGATAAGACGACCTCTATCCGCTAGTTAAAAAAAACCCTTGTCACAAATCGCTGTTTTTAGTCTTTGGAAGAAGTTATGAGAACATTAAGTGTAGTTGTATGAATACAACAGATAAAGTACTAATGATTGAAACCTGCACACAGACTATGGAAGGGGGCTTAAGATTTGGAAATAATTCGACAAAAATATCTTCTAGAATATAGACTCTTTTCTTTTATAGTGTGCATACCTTTTATTAAAATATATATACCGGTCTCTTTTTTTATCATTACACATAGCATTTTCCCTATGTGTAATGATAAAAAAAATTGTCAATGCATTAGCGATATAGTCACTGTATAGTAGACAACCAGTTATACATCAATGAAGAATTTACGTATAGCATACCTTAATTTTTAAATCAGGTTGCCATGACGGGAAAAACATTTTTTATGTCTAATATTTCTGAATTTTTATTCAAACATAAGTCATAAATTAAATACATTTTATTAAAAAATAGATAATTTATTTATAAATCATGGATAAATACAACAGAAATGAAAAGGTGGCAATAGTAATGTGGTACCAGAAAAATAATAGTTTAAGGCAAGTTAGAGACATGTTTTCCGTCAATTATCCAGACAGGCCTATAACTTGTGCAAAAACAATTCTGAACTTTTTTAAAAAATTTCAAGAAGATGGTTGTGTTCTAGATTCTCACAAAAAAAGAAATAGAACCAATCATGTTCGAACAGAAGACATGAAATTAAATATCCTGTGTTACGTAGAGGAACTGTCTGTAGGATCGCTTTTAGATGTAGCTAAACATTTTGGAGTATCGTACAGTTCGGTATACAAAACTCTGAAAGAATTTAAATATAGGCCATACAAAATATCAAATCATCATGAGCTTTTCGAAGAGGATAAGATAAAACGAACTGAGTTTTGTGAAATAATGTTTAACATGTTAAATGAAAACCAAGAAATTTTAAACAAAATAATTTTTACTGATGAGGCTACATTTACCGTAAACGGTGAAGTCAACTCTCAGAACTTTCGGTTTGTACCCTACATTTATCCATGAAAAATTATTAAATTTCCTATCCATTAATCCATTAGGTACTGGTCCCGTACAAATCCTCACGCTCAAAACCTGACCCGAACACAGTACCCTCAAAAAGTTAATGTCTGGATTGGAATAATAAGCGATAGACTTAATGGCCCATTTTTTATTGACGGTAACCTCACTGCAGTGAAATATTTAAATTTGTTGAGAGACCATATCATTCCATCAATTGAGATGATGAATGTTGATGAACCCTGGTTCCAAATGGATGGGGCCACGCCACATTCTACTAACGCTATCAGGAATTTTTTAAATAACTTATTTCAAAGACGGTGGATTGGTAGATTTGGTCCCATACTATGGCCTCCAAGATCAGCTGATTTATCTCCAAATGACTATTTTCTTTGGGGTTACCTAAAAAGTAAAATTTACAACAATGTACCAATACGCAACTTGAATGAACTAAAAGAGCGTATACGTACTGCATGTAATGGAATAAGGCCAGAATTTATTAGAAATACACTTCGTTGCTTTCAAGATCGCCTTGCTTATTGCCTTGAAAGACAAGGTGGACATTTCGAGAACTTGTTAGACTTCACATTTAAGTTCGTTTAATTGTTATAATAAACTAATTATTCTGTTCTAAGTGATATTCTGCATTTTCTTTATTAAAAACATAACCTAATTCTTCTAAGCTTTATTTTGCTCTGTATCGCCCAGTGTTACCAGTACAAGTATTATTGCCGAATCAAATACTTTCGCGCTAAATTTTAACAGTTTCGTAATGAATGTTTTATGTACGCTGGAAAGTTTAATTTTTCCGTACAAATAATTTATGGTAGAAGTAAGAGAAACGGATCTCCAGAATATTATTTTATTTGTATCAACGTTACGCGGCCAGTGGGAAATGGCGGGAAATCCTTAATGTAGCAATTATGATGTTGACGACGCATTTTTTTTTTATCATTACGCACAGGGAAATGCTATGTGTAATGATAAAAAAAGAGCCCGGTATATAAACTTGGGTACGCCCCTAAAACTTATAATATAAAGTATTTCTGTATTAAATACAATCTTGTTCGTAGGATGTATTTAGTACGAGTAATCTCATAGTACTCGTATATCCCAAAGCTATATTGAATAGCTTTACAGACATTGAATCTTCTTGTCTTATTCCTTTCTCTATGTACGAGTAGCTTGTCTGTTGTAGCTGTTGATAATATACCTACCTTTCTTTAATTGATTCTATTATTTTTGTTTCTGGATTCGAAGGACTGTTTAAAATCAATCTTTCATGTGTTTATTTTTCTATTATTTAGTTTACTATCCACATTGATATGTATGTATGCGTCTTTTAGTCATTATTAAATTATTATTAAAAAGTATTTTACATGAGATTTTTATATTATTTTTGGTTAATTTTTTAAAATATATTCTCTATTTCTTATTGCTTTAGCATCTACTGGTCTTGCCACATGTAGTTTATAATCTCAAATAACATTTTAGAAATCTATTTTCTCCATAATTAAAATATCAAAGTTTATGCTATTTATTTATAGGCACAAATAGGTTTAATTTACAAGGAGAAAATTGCATTTATCAATTTTATCAAAGCCTCTTCTTCATATTTTTGTACCTATATAGTTCTCACAAGATATTGTCAAATGGCGGAAGTAGTGTAAGGTAACCTTGAAGCAATCACACGATGACTAATTGCTTGATGAGTAACTAATTGATCTTTAACTTTTACGTAGAATCCGAGTATGTGATATACTAAGTATTCTATTTCAAGGACATTAATATGGTAAAGACAAAAAGGAGCATATTGCATAATTGAAACTAATTTTAAAATATGAAGAATGTGATTTAATTCAACATTTATTGGAAACATGTTTTGATAGTTGCAAGAAAAACAACTATAGAGGAATTCTGTTAGGTGTGACCCTGTATATCGAAACAAGTATGAACTTTTCGAGACTCTTTCTCATTATATAGACAATTATACCAGATATTACCGCTACGCGTATGGTATTTATATTAAGTGTTATTATTTTATAGCGTAACCAGAGATTGCGAAACGCCATTCCGATGAAATTTTCACACCTCATCGTGTGGGCCCGGCTATGTCGTGACACTTCGGACACCACTCTTTAAAAGACAATGTTCACAGCATTGAATTGGGGTGAAGTGGCCGGTTATTTAATTTAACGTCCGAAATGTTGACCGTCCCACTTTCATTTCGTTGAGGCCTGTTCAGTTTGTGGAATCGATATTGGCTTGGTTATTTGTTGTTGTTAACGTTTCTGTTGTTTAGTATTTACATAGCTGTACACACAATAAAGGAAAATTCCAAGTGCACACAACAAGACGTAGAAAGATCATCGTGCACCGCAGACACTTTTACTTTGCAAAAAAACATTAATTAACAATGACCTCTACTGCGTATACTAAATTTATGTGATATGAATAATAATCAAATGCATAAAAAATTGAAGAAGTTGATTGTTTTTGTTACGATTTAAATCTTTGATTCTTAATTCTTAAATTAGTCGTGTTAAGCATTAGAGTAGAGATAAACGCGGGTTTGTGATATTGTTTATCAAACCAAACAGTAAAAACTATGGATGAAACATTTTCTTTGACGCCATTCTATTTTCAACGAAAAGCATTAATATCTACCATTTCATCTGTTTCTGTTCATTTCCTTTATCTTTACACTTTAGTGTTATTCGATATATAATTGGGTGCCGCAAGGTTTTATGGTGTTGCGTTTTCGGGGTCGTAATGAACAACTCGTGCAAATGTTTTGAAACAGTCTGTATATTTACACACTTAAAACTAATCACAATATAAAAATGTAAAATAAATGTATCGCACTTAAAACTACTACAAATAAATTAACACACGTATTTATTTCTATCACTACTATTTATGTCACTAATATTTATGTATTTTGTGAACTATAATAAAACTGCACTACTCACATTATTTATGTTATTTGAACTGTTCAGTAAATACCGCGCGCGACTACTATTGAATGAATTCCTTATCCCACCGGCGACATTTATATGTGCAGACAAAAGGTCTAGCAAATTCTGGCTCTCTTCTACCATATTCCAGACTTTCTGTCGCTGGCGCAGTATATGAGTGCAGTTGATTTACGACGTGTTTACCTGTACGTTTTTGTCGTCGCCCGGAGGTCTGCTTCTTTTTTTTTTGTGGGCTTATTTCATTACCAATAGGTTCATTGCTACAATCCTTTTGATCTTAGATCTTCCAAATTGTAATCATTGCGGTAAATGTATTTCTTATGCGGATAGTACTTCATCTTTTATATTAGATATTAACAGTAGACATAAATACTTAGATAGGTAATCTCCATTTAACGAGTGGGTAGCCTAGCATATGATAAAGCCATAAGCACTTTACGCACAGTTTACGCTAGATGGCTGTCCTGATTATTGACAAGTTAACAAACTTAATAACTCAGGAACGGTATGAACCAAAATAAAAGCAACACCGTCAATGCTATGGTAGTGGTTAATATTAATGAAATATATTGCTTCTATTGTATTTAATCATAACAGAAATTCCAATTGGAATTTCATTTTGATTAAATGCAGTAGAAGTAATAAATTTTATTAATCTTAACAACTATGTATTTGATAATAAAAGGAATAATAGGAACTTTACTTCTAGAGGATGTGGTAGAATAGATAAGGCAATTTAAAATTGGCACTAGAAACGTGTGCTGTATTGTTTGTATTATTGACTTGTAGGAATAATAATCCAAAGCCTCCAATTGCCATCGAGCACTAGTCTAGTGATCCTCGTACTTTTGCTGTAGTGCTTTTTTTCATAGAATGTTGATTCCACTTTTGTAAAGCAATCTGATAGATATTTTAACAAAGGAAGAATTGCAGTAGTCATAGCAAGCCAAATGATTTTAAACTGGACAGAAATGTTTAGGTTAACTATTTCTGCAACGTTAAAGAAAAATTTTGTCTGATAGATTATGCCAATAAAAAAAGCTTGAGATATTGAACATAACGAAACACACATTTACTGCATTACTCTCCTTTACATAGCGAGAAGGTAACAGTTTGATGTAAAGTGAGTTTATTTTTAATTTACAGATCGTACTTTTTTGAAGATTCACATGGAAGAGCAGACCTTAATGTCTCATGGTTATGAGACAATATTGGAAAATCTTCTTTTACCAATTCTAAGGCAACAAACACTGATTTGCACTCGTTGTGATTTCAACATGATTCCGCAAATGCTATTTTTAATGCAAACTAAACGATGACTGTTCAGAAAAAGACACCTGATTTATCAGCATGCGACTACATCTTATAAGGGCTATTGATAACATCGAATAAGGGAATCGACCTTACAGCATGGACGATTTAAAAGAATCATTTGCTACTACTATTCAATTGTCCTAGTTATTTGTTAATCGTAGTGCAGATGAAATACTCTTTTATGAATTTTCTAATTATGCACGCATTATTATTAACATTTAAAAATAAATTACTTGAATTTATTTTACTATTTTAAATCGTCTAATCAATTTTGAAATGGGAGATTTTATTGAATATTACTGTTGATTTCTCTAATTGAATTTGTTTTCTCGAAATTTTAAAACAGAATATTTTTTCAAATATAATGTATTTTTGACAACACGATATTAATTGATGTACTCTATATTTAGTCATTTATTTATTATTTTATAATCTTAACTTGTTAAATAAGCGAATTCAGGATTTAGAATGAATAGTTACAATTATATTTATTCCACTGGGTCTTTTCGCAAAATCATTAAACAAAATTACATATTTTCTTTTGGTATGTATTCGTATGAAACTACATGACAGGTACAAGAAAAGAAACATATATAAATTATAATTATTGGTGATGGTTGGTGTCATGACACCAGACATGAATTATTAAAGATAGGCCCATATATGTCTAGTAATTACAAAAATCACTACTGCATATGAATTTAATATAATTCCGAATTTCATAAAAACTGCAACATTTCCAGGTCATTGTTCGGGAATTTTTTTCTGATTTCGATGTTTCTAATTTTCTGTTTTCTTTTTTGCATTTTGCATTTTATTTTGATGTTCTACATCACAGTAATTAATAATAAATGAAATATTATCATGACTTTAGAATCTTATGATTATGAATATTAGGTGACAGAACTAATCATTTGTTATCCTTACCGACTATAACTTTAAACTAAACGTTTCTTCATTTTCTCTTTTCAGAAAGTCCAATTGACAAGAAATTTCCAGGACACCACAGGTTTCGTTTGAAATTCGATCTAACCGGTATTCCGTCTGGTGAAGGTATTAGAGCAGCAGAATTAGTCCTGCAACGTCGAATGATCAACTGGTATACGACACTAAGCGATAATTCAAGAGAGCATTACCAACAAATCAGAGTGAACGACATTATAAGACCTGGTATCAAGGGAAAGCAAGATGCCATTATGAGGCTGATCGATTCGAAGCGAATAGACACTAGGAAAAACACTTCTGTTAGCCTAGACGTGTTTCCAGCTGTGCAGAGGTGGTTGGAAGCGCCATCCAAAAACCATGGTCTAATTATATCTGTTCATGGTTTTGGCAATAATAAAACATCCCCTGCCAGACATTTACGATTAAAAAGAGCACCAAATCAAGACAGATCAACGTGGGCATCACAAGAACCGCTTCTGTTCACTTACACTGATGATGGTAAAAACGAACAACCCACTGGCGAAGAAATACTACAGAAGCGATTGAGGAGGGCGGCAAATTTGAAAAAGAAACGCAGGCGAGACCAAGAACCCTGCAAGAGGCATCAGATGTACGTCGACTTCACGGATGTCGGATGGAACAACTGGATAGTCGCACCACCAGGATACGATGCCTACTATTGCCATGGTGAATGCAGTTTTCCCTTCGCAGATCACATGAACACTACAAATCATGCTATAGTGCAAACTCTAGTGAATTCTGTAAATCCCTCATTGGTCCCCAAGGCCTGTTGCGTACCCACGCAATTAAATAGCATATCCATGTTATACCTCGATGATGAAAATAAAGTAGTTCTCAAGAACTACAAAGAGATGGCGGTAGTAGGTTGCGGTTGTCGGTAGTGCAGGTGCGAAATAATAAGATAGATAAAAAAGAACTGTGATGTTTTGTTTACGAAATAGGAGGCTATAGATTTGCGATTGTGTCTCATATAAGAGGAGTCCCAGTGAAGTTTGCCTTCGACAAGAACAAACAAATTTAGATGTGAAAAACGTCAACGTCTTCGGGTATTCTCCTGAATATGTCTTCCAAGAAATTAAAAAAAAAAAGGAGAGAAAGATAAATAGACAATAAAAAAAAAGAATTCAGCAAAGTAATATCTGGAAAATATTACTTTTTTTACTCCCAATCCTCCCCTCCCTTACTCAGTCCGCTCCTTCGTACCCCCTAAATATAAATATAATAAGAAATAAATGTATATTTTTATTTTATATAACATTAGATAGATCCCGCTTAGTACAACATTAAACCATTATGTTGTTTTTGTCTCTTCATCTGTGATTGTAATTTTAATTCAAAATTATTAGTTTCGTATGTTAATAAATATTGTATTGTGTAATAATTGTAATTCCATCGTACGTTAGATGAGTTAAAACGAACTGACACGATATTGTCATTCACACACTGATGATGATATTCTTCTAACCGATGTTCAATTTTATTTTAATTGTTACTATCGTCAATACGATGGCAAACATTTTAATAATGAATTATTATTATTATTATTCGCTGTTACTATTGTAATGTGAAGTTTCACGTGAACCAAGCATGACCACATAACTTGTGAAAGTTGAAATCTTGAATTAACCGCGTTAGAATTGCTACTAGGCACATAACACTTACCTTATGTTATACAATAATTTTGTCCACCGTTTCATAAAATTTAAATGAAGGTAAAATATTTTTTTTTTCAAATTACACACCATTCTTTTGTCATATCTCAATCAACTGTAATAATATTAATTGAAATTGTAATTTAGTAATAATAATATATTGAAACTTCAAATGTTATATTCAAAAATTATGTCGTTATTAGATTATAGGACAAGATCAGTGTAAATATTCGTGTAAAAAATTCACACTGCAATGAACCTTTTATATATGTATAAAATGTTATACATAATTATTACATAACCGACATAAGTGTAACGTCCACATACTTTCTACCTACTTTTGTAATTTGAAAGGTAATTACCGTTCTAAAAAAATAAACCAATTTAAAATGATCGTTCATCATTTCTACACGCGTTATATTATTGATTCTGAATTTGGAGAAAAAATAATTTGGAATAATATTTTACGTGCCCCCAAAAAACTATATATCGTTTGATATAATAAAAATAAAATTAGCTTTCCTTTTAAAAGTTTTTTTACGTTAGTTATTTATCTAAGAATTATTTCTAAAATTCATTCATTGTGATATTTTTTTCTAAATTATTAAAGAATATATCAAAATATTTCAGTGGTAGTATTCTTCATAACGATACAGATACCTTTAAAATAAATAACTTCAATTTTATTTATTTATTACTGATTCTAATTGATTATACGCTTACGCTTTTTCTCCGCTTAAAAGAAAATGTTGTTTTAACATAAAGAATGTGCCCTTATCATGAGAGGAAATTGTCTTCCAGAAAAAAATAGAAAAGAATAACAAAACCTAACGCCAACAGTCATATTATGTATATGTAATTGTCTAAAGTACCTGCTAAGTATATTTATTGAATTTAATGTGTAATTTTGTGTGCATATTGTACAGTTATTATTATAATTAAGTCGTTTGTATTATATAGATGGATATTTGACGAATAAAATAAATTAAAAAAACAAGAAGAACGCGAAAAAGATAGTAATAAATAGTTATATTATTTAAGTATAACTAAGGATTTTTGTACAGACTGTATATACAAATATTATATAAAATTATAATTATTTGAAAAATGTGTGTTTATATTTTTATTACCCATACCTCATTTATTATTATAAATAGCAAGTGCTGAAGAAGTCTATCGCTTTTATAGGGTCATAAGTCTTTGCCTGGACTTGTCAAGCTTAGATATACGTCTTCTTAAATTATTACGCAAGAAAGGACGTCTCTGTGTTATTACCAAGTCGCGCGCAGTGTTGAGCTACAGTAACAGTTGAAGGTTTAAGTAGGGAGATATTTCTTTTCAAACAGATTGTTTAAATTTTACCAAGTCAATGAACTTTTCATGCGAATTATCGAATTGCATGTTTATGAGCTTAATTAACTAACTAACAGTTTATTTGAACGGGGTGAACCATTGAAAATGTGGTTAGATGTGCTAAGAAAAAATGTTAAAACATAGACCTGGCTCAAAAATAACGTTGTTTGCCACAAACATTTTCGAAAGGAAGACTACTTGGTCAACGCCGGTAAAACAACCCTCAAACGAATGGATTTCTTAATATTGCTACATGCAGCTAAACCAACGCAAGTCAAACTATCAGTAGTTAAAGGAAGTATTCTAAAGGCAATGATGTTCAATCATCAACTACTATAGTCCGTCTCAACCCCATTATGAAGTACAGGTCTTATGGCAATTGATTTTATGGTTGCCAAATCGTCTCATTGTATAATGTCGTTACAATTCCGGTTCAATATCTGACATTTTTTGTAATCAAAACATAACCTATACTACTGTTTGTCATTCAATTGATGCATACAAACAATTAATAGTAATATGAAACACTAAAAGGGAAGAATATATGGGAAGATTATTATTATTATTATTATTTAAAATCTAACTGAATATAGTAAGCCAGAGTAAATAAATTAATATTTCAAAGAAATACTTAAGGTATACAATTTTCTTCGTTACTGAATATTGACATTTTAATCTACTATCCACTATAAATTCAGACGAAGACAAAGATAATCACAAATTTATTTTTCATAAAAAGACTTTTCCATTTATAAAAACAACTTAAATAATACGTATATATGAAAAGAATAACAATAACCACACATACACAAATGCTTTTATTTTTTAATATGTTTCATGAGTTATATAGTCTTATTGAATATTAATATGAAATCTACATTCTGTTATACATATTTAAAGACATACAAATTCCCATATATAAGAACAAGTTAATAATACATGATAACATTTATGAAAAAACTAACCATGACCATACAAAGGAGTAGGTACACATATTGTTTTATTTTTCTTCAATCACTTAAAGAATCTTGATCTGATGATGAATGTCTGACGTTAATTATAAACTCTTCAACATCGTCTTGCAAGATAGTTACTATCTACATTTTGCTCGATGTCTTTTACGTGGCCAATGTAATTCTGCCAGTTGTTCACTGTTACATCATACACAATTAATTGTTCAATATCTCTTTGTTTGAATGTCGTACTATGCATTTCAACGTAGTGCTGAGCTTGTGCCCACACCATTTCAATTGGGTTTAATTCACAATGATAAGGTGGAAGCCGAAGAACATAATGCCCTTTATTCTTTGCAAATTCATCAATTTTGTTTCTGTCATACTGAGACCTAACCTCTTACACAAAAGCCAGTAAATCTCTTTTTAACATGTCATTATCTAGTGGTATATTCTTCTCAGTAAGCCATTCAATAATTTGGTCTTCTCCATGCTACTTTTGGAAACTTTCTAATTTGCTCGTGTGATATGAGGCATTATCGAGACCAACAATCGAGTTCTCTGGTATATTTGGAAACAATTTATTCTTGAACCAATCTCCATATGTATCTGCATCCATTTCGCTATGAACATCAGCAGTATTTTTCTTACAAAGAAATGTACATTCCTCACCAACAACAAAACCTTGCTTGCCTCCAGCATGAATTAATGCAAATCGAGGCCCAAGACCACATGGTGATTTTAAACCAGTGCTCAGTCCTTGTGTAAACGCTTGTCGACTGCTTTGAAGAGTAGCATCAGTCCACTTTTTATTTACCGAGTATCCTGCATTTACCCATGATTCATCGGTATATATTATAGTTCTACCTGAAAATAAAACATTCACAATCAAACACAGGCAAATAATAAATTGCGTAATTAACATAAAAGTATAACAAATTAAATGATAAACTATATCTTCGTCTCTGAATTTTTTGATGTCTCATAAGTATTTATCTTTCCACCTAATGATGTCATCTCTTTCAATAAGAATACTCCTTCGTCCCATTTTTTGAAATTCAAAACCCATATCATGTAGCAATCTGTAAAAAGTACATGTAGATGTATATAGGTTATCATGTTCATCAGAATTATGGGTTTAGGTATGCATACTTACTTTTAAATGCTTGAAAAAGATAATATGCTTTCTAAAAAGAACGATTTAACAGAAATTATATATATGTAAATTAAAGACAATATAAAAGTTTACACACTACGGCAAAAACTGACAATTGACAACAACGATTACTCATATACCCATATACTTTGCATAATAGAACTTGCAACAAGGCAACCGGATATAAAGATGGCGTTATTAAGAGACTACTAAAAATAATAAGAGATGCAATATCCCTATTAAACCTGTACTGCATAATGGGGTTGAGACGGACTATAGTTCAAGTTTATAAACTATGTCGGAAGGTGAAGTAGTGCAAATGCCACTGAAGAGAAAACGAAAGTACTTTGTTCCTGACAATATTCCCCAAATTTAGTTTTTATTTGTCTCTTAGGCAAACTGGCCACAAAAAAAACAAGTTTTATAAGTACTGATGGCCGAAAGATTGCATTTATAAAAACAATACATAAAGCATAGGTAATGAGGACCCCTACTCATACCTTATACTACTTTAATAATATTTGAATTTCCAGTATTCTCCTCGGTAAATCAAAAGTCACAATGTTAAATTTAATACAAAACAAAATCAACATCGCAGAAAATTGTGTGTTGCAAATAGAAACATCTTCATTACCTATTACGTATGGGACGAGGTAAAAATTTGACAACCGTTGTAAATGACCTCAAACGAAATAAATTCTTAACTTATAATGCAGCAGACCTTTTGGAGAAGATTTAAGAATCAGTGCCACGAATACTTAAAAAAACTCTAAGAATGAGAATATGTATCACTCGTGGCACCTACCCTTCCAGTACTGAGAAAATTTGCATCAGTGTTACAGTTTTACTCTCATAAAGCATATGAAAATGTTTGATAGCTATTTGTTTTAGCATTATTAAACCAATCGACAGTTGTATGACAAAATTGATCTGTCAATCTGGCCAATCATTTCTTAGAAGCACTAGTTATTGCAAATATCTATTCGAGAATAAGACTTTTCAACCTCGGAAAACAACACACTTCAATTCTACAAAGACCCTTAGTTCAACAAATGTCGATATTGTTCAATCATAAATAAATATAAATATTATATCAATTAATGCTTTAATCTTGTCATAGATATTCAGATGTTCATTTGTCATTTTCATTTCTCTACATCCTTCATTTTCTCATACCTTAGAATCCAAATTTAAAGCAAAAATCTCACAAATATACTCTGACCAACATATGACTCTATATCTTACTTGACTGTGGTTATTTTCTATTTATATGGATTTATGTCTTGAATGAGTCTTTTCGATATGTAAATTCATGCTAATGATCGCAAAAAGCCGAAACTAGTACCTGTGTAAATATAATACACTTATTGACCCATCATAATTTATAAAATGAGTATTTTGAATAACTTGTCATATATCCGGTATGTTTGATTATGTGTTCAGTAGTGTAACAGGCATGTTTTCTTTAATACAGTTAGAATAAGGGCCGGTTGTACCAAAATCGGTTCAGCATTAAGATCAGTTGAACTTAGTTCAAACAAATATGCGTTGTACCATCATAATAACATTAACGTTTACTTCTACTAGTAATTCTAGTAATTTAGGGAAATGTTGGTAACAAAAAGTGCCATTAGAGATTTGGCGGGATTATTTTCGAAGCGTGCTTATTGTGTGAGCCTTACATAGATTATTATCAGTATTATTATTCAATTTTTCTTTTATTTTATAATTAAAATTACGTAAGAATATTGTATTGGTGATGGTTATGCAAATAATAGTTCATGTGGTGGTTTTAATTTATAGTAGGTGATAGAAATGGCTTTGAAAACGATAAAATTTTCAAGAGCAGCTAATTTTAATAATTATGAAGAGCTTTTAGTTGTTCTTGTTAAAAAATATAAGCACATAATAGAGTGCAAGGCTACTGATGTTAGTAGTACTAGGGAGAAGAATGCTGCTTGCAATACGTTAGCAAAAGAATTTAATTCAAATTCTGGTGGGCAATTCAGTGCAATTGAAGAAATATACTCATTTTTTAAGTGTGCAATAGCAGATGCGACCTTCTTAATTACTCGATTGGCAGTACTTTTATCAACCCCAGTAAAATCTCCTGCTACTCTTAGGAAACATTCTGTTGCAAAGAATCGCAGGGCAATTAAAACCATTTCAGCCGGGAAGAGTGTTCTATTTCTTTCATGATTGTCACATCTTTAGTTAATCTAAGCCTATGCAGAAACTCATTTTCAGACCGCTTTTGAAAATGATTGTTTCTTACTTTATAACTTTGTTTTCTTCTTCTGTTTAAACAAATTTCATACATTTCCAGAAAATTATTTTCTTCGTCACTAAATTCATTGTAGAAAATAATATCTAATTCGAATATATCTTTTTAACTACTTTTTAAACAAAACGTAAATTATGTGTTGGGTTAGGTAATCAGCTTTGAACCAGCTTGAACCACCAAAACTTGCCGTTCATCTTGAACGGCCTTGAATAGCTTGATCCCAGATCTTTTGTTGGTACAACGGCTCTTTCTAATTAGAACTCGGTTCAACGCTGAACTTGCGTTTAACTTCGTTGGTACAACCGGCCCTAGATGTTACTATATTAAAAAGAATAAAAGGATTGAAAAAATAATGCACTCACGATATTACTTTAATTATTATTGGACTAAGAACCTATTTTTAATGATTTTCGAGAACATACGAAGTGTACATATACCTTACACAAAATATTTATGCACGCCTATGTATTGCGGCTGGCATATTGAGTTACCACTTTGGACAAATATTATTATTAAGGAGACTCTCTCCTGTTCTATTCTTTCCTTGTAGGTTCTAACTATGTTCCTTGTTGTTTTATATAGGCGTTTTATTGCTTCACGTAATGTTTTATGCAATATACGTAATTCACATTTTATTTCTGGGGTGTTATCAAAAGCACTTTCGAAATCTATGAAAGCATTTATATATTTTATTATTATGTACTCTTTATTACATAACCTATATTACATAACACGTCTATTGTGCCGAAATTCGGTTGTCCTCAACCATATGCTCAACTTTGCTTCGAGACCTTGTTTCAAGTATTATTTCGAACATTTTACATATAACAATAAGGATGAAAATAAGCCTATAATTACTCCATCGTTTTTCTTAAAAATTGCCAATATTATGGCATCATGACTGTATCTAGTTTTATTCAAATACTGTACCAGTTTGCTTTAACGCCATCATACAATATGCGTTCTTGTTTTTTACTTCGATAATAGCTATCTTCACCTCTTCTACACATATTCCTTCTTTCACACTGTTAATCTGTTATTTTCTATCGTACCTTGCCCTTGCACGTTCTTTTCGCTAGACTCGTTCAAACCATCTACCGCTTACTTGTTTCTCAATCGTTAGCAGATTTCCTGTTTCTTCTAATACAGGAGAGGAAAATTTGTTACATTGATATTCAGAAAAAATAATGATTATTGCCTCAATACATAGAACAAAAGGCATGAATGGAATACTAATGAACGAAAGTAGTACTGTTAGGCACAAATTTAGTAGATTTACATGGAGTTGTCAGTTGAATAGACGAAGCTAGGAAAGAGTATGGATTATCATGCCCAGGTGAGCTGTTATTTTTACTTTCAAGCTATGTTATCATTCATGTTATTAGCAGGGTCTGCAGAAAGTTCTGAGAATAGAAAAGTAGTTTTCGATGTATGTCCATCTTTTATGATTCAGTGACAACGAGGAATTATATTAAATAAATTTTACACTCTAACCAGATATATGTAACTGACCTCATATATGCGACCAATTTGTAATAATCTACAGCACAGAAAAAACACTGCAAAATAGTATAAGCACATGAGACTATACCTTGTCTCAGAATAAGAAGGAGTGATTCAAATATCGCGCCGAATTGGGCCTATATCTTTATCCATAGATTCTTCTAATTTTTTTTGTAATACTAGAATGAACAGATTTGAATGTTAAGAGATTTGTATTCATCAAATTATAGATGTATGCACCTACTTGTGTTTATAACTTTACTTGCCTGTTTCCAATTGCCGTCCACTCGTATTGCTGCTTCGACTGGTAGAATGAAAAGCGGCACATCCATCTATTTTAACGAAAGTAGTAAATGAAACACAAAACAGCTAAATCCTTGGCTAGAATTAATACAGTTCTTCTAACCTCAATTTTCATGATGTCATATCAAATTGTCTACTAAATTTTAAGCTATGTGTTCCATCTTTTGGCGGGATATTTGAATCACTCCTTCTTATTCTGAGACAGGGTATAGCCATTTAAAACGTATGATCTGAAAGTGAACGTAAAGAAAAGAGAAACCATGGTCATTGCAAAGCACGATAAGGATGTAATACTCAATATGGGCCATCAGAAAATTAAGCATTTCGATGATTTTATGTATCCGCGGATAATAATTAACCCACAAAAACACAGGAATCAAACTAGACCAGAACAAGTTCTATTATTCATTAAAGAAATCATTCTTTAACCATAATAAAATAAAAATAAATAATATTTTCAACACCGTATATTGACCTGTGGATGTCTTGGACTTTAATTGAAGAAATGAGAAGCAATATTCAGACTAGTGAGATGTGATAAAATGAAAAAATTAAGAGAGGGCACCACAAAGCTTTTTAGTACGTGTCTAAAACACATAAAACTTATAAAATGAAATAACAAGAACATTTCTAATACACTACTCCACAAAAATGTCACCAAATTAGCTATTTGAATTTCTACACATCCGATGTTTTGGACTTATCATGGCCAATTGAATCCTTGAATCGTTGCGCTATATATCACTGCCTATAAATAATGATATTTTGCTGATTCTGATAATCTACAAATTCCGTCCTCTGACTGTCGTCTCCGTCATAAAATATTTGGCAATATCCGAGCAGCTTTAATAACACGTGCTAAAAATATGCAATATGATTGGATTATACCGAGCCCAGTTACTTAATTTATTTCTCAGTTTTCAAACTTGAGTGCCTCCATTAATTGAAGGAAGTTAAGTAATTTAGCGGCAAAATCAAACGGCCATAATCGATAAGTTTTTGCATGATTTATAAAAATCAAGTCGAGATTACACCCAGGAACAATTTTCAATGAACAAGTAAATGTATCTGTGCGTAATTATCAAAACTTGCTCATATAAAATTGGATTACATCATAAAAAGCCTTGAAGCACTAATAGTTAATAAATGAAACAAATGAAAAAGTAAACTATGTGTAAAAAACAATACCAAAAAATTTAAGTTAAGCCGTTAAATTATTATTAACAATGTTTGACTCCCGAAATGCAGGTGACATACTCTCTTTAGTCTATACACTAATAAAGAATCCCAATTACACTTACTACCATAATCTCTGTTCCTATCGAAATCTTTCTTGGGATTTACGAATCACTGCAGCGGTGCTGTTTCATCAATAGCACAACAAGAAACACAGCATTTCATGGACCTCAAAGCAATAAAAATAACAATAATAACATTCATTAATTACATTAATAATATTGTAACGAAATGAGTGTACGACGACCAAAACAGAGACCATAAATCATCTCGGCGCGACGTATAAAAACGAAATGTAAATAGCGTGAATCATCCATTTACGCATGGTACGGTGTCGGAAGCAGAATGTCTATGGAATGTTCTTCAAACATCAAGAGAAGTATGGAGTTTTACACGAATGCTTCGAGATGTTTCGTATGTGTATATAAGGCGGCTGGATTACATCCGAGATGAGTAATTGCGGAATAGTTTCGGGAAAGAAAGTCCTTAAGTAGTCTAGTCGTACGGAAGAAATAAATATAAGTTCTTTGAAGTGGTAGCCGAAGAATAAACATAAATATAAGTAGTATAAAATAAATAAGTAGTGCCGTGTTATATAAATAGAAGTGTTATATAAATATACAGGACGGACATATTAGTAATAGAAATAAATAGATACAAGTGTTAATTTAAATTGTAGTAGTTTAGGTGTGATACTTTAGTTATATATTTTTATATTGTGAATAATTAGAAGTGATATAAATATACAGACTGTTTTTAAATAAATTATTACACGCGTTGTTTATTGCGAACCCGAAAACGTTACAATTGGTGTCAGTGTGGGATAAACATAAGTGCAAATAAATAAATAAATAAATAAATAAATGGCTACCAAACGTTTGGGAGAACTAAAGGTCTCCGAGTTAAGGGCAGAATTGGAGGAAAGGGACGCAGATACGTCTGAAAAAAAAACAATTCTCCAGGATCGGCTTCGTGACCTTTTAATAAATGAAGGTGAGGATCCCGAGAAATATTTGTTTCAAGTGCAGGCTGATCTAAGCTTAATAGCGGAGACTCTAAAAGATGCAGTTGCAAAACAATTCGAGACTGATATGAAGACTCTAAGAGATGCAGTTGCAAAACAATTCGAGACTGATATGAAGACTCTAAAAGATGTTGTAAAACATTTCAAGACTCTAAATGATGAAATTGCAAATAATTCAAAAGCTTTGAAAGATGAAATTGCAAATAATTCAAAAGCTTTAAGAAATGAAATTGCAAGTAATTCAAAACAACTCGAGACTACTTTTAAGGAAGACGTTCAAAAGAATTCATCGAATGGGAGACAGGAATTTTCTGAGGCCATCGAAGCCGTAGAACAGAAAGTTGAGGAGCGCGTGTTCGGAATGGGGGACGAGTTTGGGGTTCAGCTTCAGTTGCCACCGATGAACGACTGCGGTCCCGATGACATCTCAAGCGGAAGCCTGGAGATTTCCCGAACAGCAAAGGCAAAAGTAAAACCTCCCACCTTCGATGGGAAGACGTCATGGATGACGTACCTGAAACAATTCGAAGCCGCTGCAGCAGCAAATGGGTGGACATCCCCGAAGAGAGCTACTGCCCTGATTGTGTCGTTAAGAGGAGAAGCCAGTGACGTTCTACAGACCTTACTTCCAGAAGAGTGTCAAGACTACCCTCAATTAATCAAGAGTCTTGAGATGAAGTATGGGCATGGACACCTGGAACAGGTAGTCCGACGATTGGTGAATCAGGTGCAACCTAAGAGAAGAACGCTCCGATGCTGGAATTGGAAATGGGCCATGCGCATAGTAAATGCGGGAAGAAGCCCAAGAAAACCATAGCGGAGCGGCAAAAACTGAAACAGCTCGATGAGAAGAGGCAATCGTCGACCCAGTATCGTAGAGCCTCAAAATCAATAGAGCGAATTGCATCTGTGCAACACCAAAACGCTGTTGCTGTTGCAAGAAGACCACGTCCAGAAGACTGCAGGCATAGTAACCGACTAGAAGAAAAATCGGCCAACACATTCAGAACTGCCGTGGTTGACGATCAGTGGCATCCTGACAATTTGCGGATCGGTCAAGAAGCTGATGAGGATCTTGGTTCATTGATGGTTTGGAAAGGTACTGGTCGCGGACCGGCTTGTCAAGAAGTGGCTCCTCGCTCACAGAGACTGGAATCCTACTGGGCTCAATGGGACTCTCTGAAGGTAGAGGATGATCTACTCAAGTGTGTTGTGGGGAACCCAAATGGAGAAGACTACGTCAGCGGATCCAGACGAAGGTTGGAGGATGCCCACTAGCGAGTACGCCATCACACTCAGGATGCCAGCGACAGGACGAAGAATCGTTACCACGTGCAAGCCGAGGGAGATGGTTACCGAGAAGAGGACCTTGTTTGGTTATATAATCCTCAACGTCGCCGAGGCCTGTCCCCAAAGCTCCAACAATACTGGGAGGGACCATACGAAATACTAGAGCAAATAGATGACGTCGTTTATCGCATGAGACTAACATCCCATAGTGAGCCAGGGATGGTGTGTTTCAACCAATTGCCCCATACCACAGACGTGACAGCGGTGAAGTGGCGGATGTGCGACAAATTGCCGGAAAACCTAGAGAGCCAGCTTATGGGAATCCCTTGTCGATTTACGAGGAAGTGCACTCGAGCAAAATGTGGGGATGCTGGCAATTCCGAGGCTGGGCTGCGGATTAGACCGTTTGGAAAATCGCAGGAAACCTGCTGGAAGTGGTGTTTCGGCGTGCTGGTATGGAAATGGTCGTGTGCGGCTGTCGGCCCAATCAGCCCGTTGTGCAGCCTGGGACGGTGGATTGCCATTTCCACAAGACGACTGGGTGCACCCGTGGGTCCCGGTGTGGATTTCGTCATCCGCCAGCGACAAGAACATGGAATAGTGTGTTTCGGGACGAAACGCAGTTTTTAAGAAGGGGGCAATGTAACGAAATGAGTGTACGACGACAAAAACAGAGACCATAAATCATCTCGGCGCGACGTATAAAAACGAAATGTAAATAGCGTGAATCATCCATTTACGCATGGTACGGTGTCGGAAGCAGAATGTCTATGGAATGTTCTTCAAACATCAAGAGAAGTATGGAGTTTTACACGAATGCTTCGAGATGTTTCGTATGTGTATATAAGGCGGCTGGATTACATCCGAGATGAGTAATTGCGGAATAGTTTCGGGAAAGAAAGTCCTTAAGTAGTCTAGTCGTACGGAAGAAATAAATATAAGTTCTTTGAAGTGGTAGCCGAAGAATAAACATAAATATAAGTAGCAGGATTGATTGGTGTATGTTTGAGAATGACTTGTTAACTATTCCATTTCACCATATTTTTCATATTCCCAATATTAATGATAAAATTGACTTTTTCAATTATCACTTTTTAAATCTATTCGATAAACATGCTCCACTTGTCACACGGTGTTTTACCAGACCATATACTCCTTGGATGACCGACAATATGAGGTTATTGATGTCTTTGAGGGATAGGGCTAAGTCAAGATATCGCAAGTCTGGTGCGCGGCAGGATTGGGATTACTATAAATCATTACGTAATCTCTGCACTAGTACACTTAGGCAAGAGAAAAAGGCCTTCTACGAATATTTATCACGTTCTAAAGACAGTCGTGCTCTTTGGAATAATTTGGGAGAAATTGGTTTGGGTAGAAGGCGTAAGGTTGTATTACCTAATCACTTGGCAAAGGCTGGTGAGATCAATGACTATTTTATCAATAGCATCCCTGCTTCTAGCAGTAATGCTTTCTCTACCAAATCACTGTACGATAATGTTTCCAGTACACTGGATTTCCGTTTCCAATTGGTAGATACTACGGCGGTTCATAAAGTCATCAGGAGTATTACGTCAACTTCTTTTGGATGTGACAATATTAACATAGACATGCTTAGAGTGTGTTGTCCTTATATACTTCCTTATATAACGCACATAATTAATACCTGCTTACTAGATTCTGTGTTCCCGGATTGCTGGAAGTACGCCCTTGATCTTTAAATTGGGTTGGTTCACTTATTTTAGGAAGGGGACAGTTCCTAAAATAAGTGAACCAACCCAATTTAAAGATCTCAGGCCTATAAGTCTGTTACCCACCATGTCAAAAGTTTTCGAGCGAATTATTGGCGCACAACTAACGGATTTTATATCAAGAAATAACGTCCTACCATCGACACAGTCAGGCTTTAGGCCTGGGTATACTTGCGAGACAGCTCTGCTGTCTGTTACTGATGACTTGCTTGCATCTGCAGATAAGGGATACCTTTCGTGTCTTGTATTACTGGACTATACTAAGGCGTTCGATACGATTGACCATGGTATTCTTGGATCTATTTTACAATATATAGGTTTGGGCGATGCAGCAGTCACTCTATTACAAAACTATCTGTCTAATCGCATACAAGCTGTCAAATTGGATGGCGGTGTATCAGAATACCTTGCTGTATCGCGGGGAGTTCCACAGGGGTCAGTTCTTGGGCCTATTTTATTTACCATTTACACCTCAAAACTATTGTCTTGCATTAAACATTGCAACACACACACGTATGCCGATGATACGCAGCTGTACTGCTCTTTCATCCCATCTGATTGGCGTACAGCTGCTACTAACATTACTTCAGATCTTGATTCTTTATATAAATCTTCAATTAACCATTGTCTTCATTTAAATCCATCAAAGTCTCAAGTTATTTTGTTTGGACCTGCAAAAGCCTGCAGAAATATTAGCAGAATCATTAATATTTCAATAAATGACGTTCAATTGCCTGTGGTGAATGAGGTTAAGAGTCTTGGGCTCCATTTGGATAATACGTTTAGATTTCGAGCTCAAATTTCCAAATATATAAAAATAGCTTATATCAACTTGAAAAAACTCTTTCCTTACAGGGATATTTTAAATAAGTCAATAAAAAAATGTCTTTGCGACACTTTCGTTCTGTCACGGTTTACATATTGCTCCGCAATTTATCATGGGGCCCTGGATCAGCTAACACAGGGTCGTATCCAGAAAATACAGAATGCGTGTCTTCGGTATATACATGGCCTCAGAAAGTATGATCGCGTTAGCCATAAGCTTCGCGAGACGGGGTGGCTTAGCATGCATGACCGCGGGGAGTGCTTGGCTCTGTCTCTCTTCCATCGGATAATGCTGTACAGGTCTCCTCCATACTTGTATTATAAAATCAGATATCGGTCTGACGTGCACAGCATTAACACAAGATTTCGTGGATTAATTTCTCCACCCTTGCACAGATCATCCCTGTTTCAGAGATCATTCTCGTTTCAGGTTTACACTAAGTACAATGCCTTGCCTTTACATCTCAAGTTGTTACCGCTGGAGAGATTTAAACGCGAGCTTAAGTTTATGTTGATGTCGCGATAGCTTCACTTGACACTTGCTCCTTTCGTTTTCTAATTTTGATCATGTACACATAATCATTCGTAACTTTCGGTTGTATATTGCAATTCAACCCCTGTTTTTCGTCTGCACGGTGCCGAATTTCTGTCTTGATTTAGTTCCATTTCTAGTTAAATTTTTAGTTAAGTTTAGGTTAGGACTAGTTTTTTTTGTTGAGTTTACCATGATCGAGACTCAAGGAAGATAGAACAGCTATTGCTGGATTTTCCTTGTGATTGTACATTAAAGAAAATTAAAGAAAAAATTATTAGGCATTACCATATATATATCTTTTCTTTCTCAAAATTACTTGTTTTTTTTTAATAAATATATGTTATATTTCAAGCTTAAATTGAAAAGCAGTTCTGGTTGAACTTGAGTAAATTAAATGTAATTTTTGTGTTTTGTATCTTACATTGCCTTTTGTATTTCTAGTTACAATAAAGACATTATTATTATTATTATTAAAATAAATAAGTAGTGCCGTGTTATATAAATAGAAGTGCTATATAAATATACAGGACGGACATATTAGTAATAGAAATAAATAGATACAAGTGTTAATTTAAATTGTAGTAGTTTAAGTGTGATACTTTAGTTATATATTTGTATATTGTAAATAATTAGAAGTGATATAAATATACAGACTGTTTTTAAATAAATAATTACACGCGTTGTTTATTGCGAACCCGAAAACGTTACAATATCTTATTTGACTGTAAACAAATCTCGGTGACAGTAACAATGACTATAATTACACTCCGAATTACACTTACTAATCACTTGACGACACCTTTTCTATATGTAAACTAAAAGAAAGTAAAACCGCAAATTACTGGCACGTTATTACACCGTGTGCTTGCCAGTAGATAAATAAGAACATACTTTTTATGTATATGACATAACAAAAGTCCACTGTCCATATCTATTGTTTGAAGGACCCAAGCTGCAAAGCCTGGTTCAGCTTAGGTGCATTTAAGTGTAACGTCTATATGAGTAATTTGGTCGGTGGTTGTTATTTTGTATATTTTACGACTTATTTTTCTACTTAAATTCTGCTGATACTACAAATATTCAGTCTTTTCAGTTAATGTGTGCTACACAATATATTACAATATATTCTAGACATTATGGCATATACCAATAGAAAGTACCTATATCTGTAAAATTACCGAACAGATGCAGTAGCAACATTGCATTTTTGTAATAGCTTAAACGGGCAAATCCGCTCTTGCTACTGCATCTGTTCGGTAATTCTACTAGTTTAGTATAGTTTATACGCCGAAAAGACGTGGATGTTGTGGTCATTTAACTGTTATCAAAATTGTCTGCGCTAAAACACAAGTACTTCTCTCTAGAAAATGAGAATAGATCATCTGAAATTAGTTTACGGAAAATTCTTGGTAAATAGCCATAATATATGTATTTGAAAGCTGGTTTAGTACATTTTAAAGAGAATATCAAAAAGTCTGTTTACTATGCATATTTCAACATTGTCCATTTGTGTTTTGTACTTAGACCTACCTGTACCTGTAGAATAAATAAAGATACTGTACTTATTATTAATAATGTACTTTACTATCATCGTAAAGTTGGAAACTGCCAACAAGAAAATGGTTAATGTTGAAGCAAATATGGTTCTATCTTGAAATGTGTGCGTAGAAATTCAATAGATTGGTACTATTTGGTACACGCAGCACCAACGAATGTGTCACTGTAAGTAACAAAAATTTTCAAATTGTAATATGTAGTACCAAAAGTAGAAAAAAACTACATCAAATATGTTCAAAAATATGAAGAAATAATGAGTTTAAAGAATAATGCATTTTTAATCCGAGATGTTTTGAAATATTCTATATTTCTTTTAATAAATGTGTATGTATGTATATCAGTTTATTGTAATATTTGAGCATACTGAACCACAACTTTAGGATTTTATTATATCTTAACAAGATCATTTAGTTCATTTTATGTTCTCACATATTAGGCATAAACGAGGTGCAAATGATACTGCCGATGCCAGGGCTGCTAAATATGGTGTAGTAAATAATAATTAGGGCGCGGACTCGAAAGGATGATGACTCATCACCCATGGGCGCACTATTGAAATGTTGTATTTTTAAAGAGGTTTTAATTTTATTTATATAATTGTATAACAAGTGGCTGGTGATCTATAAAATACAAAATACCTTATTATTTGATCATTTTCTCTTCTGTAAGATTCGTTCTCCTTGAATGAAGTACATCCTTGTAGATAGAAAACGTCCTTTCTACATCGCAACTGGTTATAGGTGCGTACTGGAAATATCTTTTTATTTCAGCGTATTTAGCAGTTAGATTTTGTGTCATTGCCCCCATACACAATTGCCGCAATATTATTAAATCTGGATTTCTATTAAAAACTACGTCTAACTTTTGCCGAAGGCCACATCCGAAGACACTTGGAATACTTTTGAAATTATTAATTGCCACATCTAATATGGTTAATCCATCTTTTAAATTGAGATTTCGATTTTCAAAATATGTGATTAGTTTAGGCAAAAAGTGTTCCTGAAGGAATAACAACTGATGTTTTAAATTTGGGATTTGTGTTAGTTTCTTGAGCTCAGAAATACTTCGAGCATCGTCATTTAAACATGTAACGAAATTTTGTAAACTATCGAAATTCTCTGCACAAAAACTAGTAGCTTTCAACTATATCCCCCATCTAGTTATTACTGGCGACGGAGACAGTGACAAAGATGGAAGTTTTTCCCTGTAAAGAGCTACTCTCGATGATGCTTTTCTGAAAACTTTTTTAAAAGCGGATACAAGTCTATCAATTTCCGGATACCTGTCTCTGATATATTCACAGATTCTGTGGAGAGCATGTGCTACACAAGTAATATGCAGCAGATAAGGATATGCTTCCTTAAATAGTCTGTCTGTTTTTAACATATATGCGGCACTGCCACTTACAAATAAAAGTATTTTTGCCCTGTACCTATCGTCCGAATGAAGCATTTTGTGCAAATTCTCCTCACTGGTTTTAGCAACTGTTTCTGCATCAACTATATTTATAACTTTAGATGCTATTACATATGCGTTATATGGAATAATTGGATGTAGTACACCAGCTACAACATTTACCACACAGCGTCCTAATATATATCGACAGCTTCGTCGGCACTTATCCATAGGTACTGATTTGAATGATGTCTTCTAATGCATTCTACTGTTGTCGTGAAGCACTTAGAAACATAATATTTGCGTAATGTGGATTCATGAGGAACCTTTCGACCAGTATAATTGGAGAAATATTTTGAAAGTGGGTTTGTCAAGTTTCTTTAATGGGATATTAGCCGCCATTAAAGCTTCGCTGAATTCTTCGTTAAAATTGTCAGCTTCCAACGGGTCCAATTTCTGTGTATGTTTTAGCGATGCTAAGTGACGTACGTGACCTTTTTGGGCATTCTGTAACGATATTTTACAAACTATTCAATAAATTGCGGAATCACTGACAATGGAGGACGCGTAATCAGTATACCCTTAATCCAACTTGCCATTGTTTAGCGTTGCCATTCTCGACGTTCGTCCATATCATAATAACATAAACAATGTTCAATGTTCTAGATCTAAATAACGTAAGTATGAATAGGTATACACATATACAATTTTATTTATTTTACGAAATAAGAGGTAAATATAATAAATTTTAAAAACTGGTTACCCTTCTACCTACACCGATGAAGAAAGGATTATACTCATAAATTCCATTTTTGATGGCCATTTTTTGGTTGTCCTTTTCAGTAACTTTTCAAGTAAACAACAGATGTTGCAGTTCATAATGCTATTCAGAAATAATGTAAACAACACACAGTTGTTTACATTATTTATTTGCTCCGTTGTACCTCCTTATAGTTTAAACCTGGAACGTCCGCCCCCTAATAATAAGATTTCGGTCAAAATCCACCAATACAATTGAAAGTATTGGTTACGCTAGCACTGCAACATTTTTAAAATTCAAGAAGTGTACATAATTAATCCCCAAAAAATAAAATTAATGGGGAATTTTACGTTTTAACTATTAGAATAAGAATTGTTATTCTTGATCAGCCCAACAACTTAATTTTTACTTTTACTTTCATATAAGTAGTATAAGTATTGTGATGACGAAAATTTTCGACTCCGAGATTTTTGCAGATGTCCACGTTTTGAAGTCCCCTGATACCAAAAAAGGGTTTTTCAAAAAATGTCTCTCTCTCTCTCTCCCTCTCCCTCCATCTCTCTCTCTCTCTCTCCCTCCCTCTCTCTCTCTCTCTCTCTCTCTCTCTCTCTCTCTCTCTCTCTCTCTCTCTCTCTGTGTGTGTGTGTGTATGTGGGACCACGATAGCGGTCAAACCGCTATAGATATCTATTCCAAATTTTGTATTTACGTGTATAATCTCCCTCTTGAGATCTGATTAGTTTTTCAGTAAAATCGGTAGACCGAAAGTAGTAGTTTACTTCAGTGAAGAAATTGAATTTTGCAAATATTTCGTCAATTACTAAGTTTAAACAAATTCATATTTGAGAAAAATTGTATTAAAAAAGTTTGTAGTAATTCCTGCCGAAAGTAGGTCTTTTACTCTTATCGAAAATCAGTTTTTTACGAATATCTCCCAAGTCATGCTTTCTAGGCAGTAAAAAAATATTTAAAACATAATTTCAAATATCTTTTGTATAAAAAAAAAATTTCAAAATTCGGACAGGAAGTAACACTTTTACTCTTACCGAATAGCGACTTTTTGCAAATATGTCGTAAATTATGCATTTTGTATATATTTATCAAGAGTACAAAAGTATTTAGAGTTAGATGTGCAATGTTTTTTGTATAAATGAAATTTCAAAATTCGGACCGGAAGTAGCACTTCTACTCTTAGCGAGTAGCACTTTTTTTATATCTTGCAAAGTGTGCATTCTATAGAGATTTATTTAGAGAATAGAAGTACTTAAAATAAGATTTTGAATATTTTTTTTTATAAAAGAATTCTTAAAATTCTGTAATTTGAAACGCTCATACGTATAAGAAAGTCGTGTGGTGGCCACATCTCATTTTTTAATTTTAATACGTTCTATTTATTATTATTTTAAAATTGCTAATATTAATTATTATAAAGTTCATGTTTAAAGAGTTACTTTAAAGTCTGTTTCAATAAAAATTGAAAACTAAATGACGTTAAATAAAGGACGATGTTTTGAGGTTAGCAGAATTAATGTCTGCAATGTAAATGGAAGTTATGTTGTCGCCTTGATAGCATGCAGCGATAGCGAGTTATCTAACTTCCTATATGAAAGTAGAACAGTGGGATAAAGAATGTGTGCCCGAACAATGACATAATTGAAAAAAAAACTTATATGATTGGGTCACATCGTTCTTATGAATCGCGAAAGACATGGAAAACAGCAATAATAAAAGAAAAAACGTGGTAGACCAAGAAGAACATGGAATAGTGAATATTGAAAGTGTTGGAAGCAAAGATCTTAATCTAGAGAATAGCACAAACACTTACAAGAAACTGTACAAATTGGAATGTTGCAAAATTACAGGGTAGAAAAGAAATGATTACTTATGAATGTATAAATTTAAAATGCAAGGGACAATGCCAAGTTTTGTCTAGTGTGATGTTAGTTATTTCAATCGAATCTAAGCTACCATCTTCTGATTGTACAATATCTGTTAACAGAGGTAATATTAAATAATGTGTTCATATAATACATTCAAAAAATTTAAATGCGTCTCTTAATTACATATGTTCATTAAAGGTATTTGAGGATAAAATGAAGGAAGGCGAGACTCGAATATTGTCCATAATATTTTCGGACTTTATTTTGGCAAATACAGTTGCTTAAAAAACACGTCTTCAATGAAAATTGTAAAATGGAAAAAACTGCTATTAATGACACAATTCAGCAACTTCTTTTGTAAGAAGATGGACACAACTAAGATTTTTGAGGATAGGCAGCAAACATCGACCGAAGACGTCCTTTCGAAGGTCACGATTTAACTATGGATTGCACGCTTTTATCCCATTGACATAACTCTTGACAATGAAGAACAGGAAAATTGAGGAAGTTATTGAAGAAGTTGAGCAATAGTTTGAAGATATTGATGATGACGATTATAAAACGGGGAATATTTTGAAAACTAACAAAAAAAAATTTATTGTATGTCCAGTATTTCATTTTACGTCCCATCTTGCATTAAATCATCCATGTATTTTATATAACTTGAATGAAACATATCTTTTAATTGTACCATAGTCAGCCCATTACTATACAGGCTGGCTGGCAAAAAACGCCCCAAGCCGTAGCTCCGTTATTTACTATCCGATTTTAAAAAACAAAATATCAAATAAAATGGTTAAGTAAATACTATCAATTGGCGTAATCGAAATATTATTAGGAACAAAAAGCTTGAACATGCGATAGTCATTTTTTTTTTAATGGCAACGTATATTTTTAATCAATGTTTCGGATAAAGAATGTTTTCCTGATTTTGATGATGTATAACACGTCAATTTTCAACATAAGTTTCAAGTGTGCAGTGGTTAATATCATTTTATTGGAATGGAAATTTTAAAAAAATACAAATAAATACGAAACTTATCTACAAATATTGTTCAAATTGTCTGCCGCCTTGTTGAAGACATAGTTGACACCTTCTAATTACTCCATTAGTGGCGTTGAGTATAAAATTAGGAGGTATTTCGCGGCAAGAATTCAGAATTCTTTGCCGTAAAATGTCTATATTTTCCGGACTAGTAAAATAAACCTGATCTAGAAGATAGCCCCATAACCAAAAATCCAGCGGCGTAAGGTCGGGCGAACGAGCGGGCCATTGAATTGGTCCATTGGTCCCTATCCACCTCTCAGCAAATGTCGCATTTAACCATTCAACATTTATTAAGGCATTATGAAGAGGGGCGCCATCTTGCTGAAAGTACATTCTGTTTAGCTCGGCAATTGGCAAATCATCTAAAAAGTTTGTAATGTTTTCACGCAATAGTTGATGGTATTTTGCTTGATTTAAGATGCCATCTATGAAAAATGGGCCAATTAATCGATCCCCAAAGACCGCACCATACATTTAAACTGAATCTTTGCTGAAAATTATTCTCAATTATAATTCTTGGGTTTTCTTGGCTCCAACATCGATTGTTCTTTCTGATAAAAATGCCATTATTACTGAAACTGCATTCGTCCGACCAAATAATTTCTCGATAAAAATTACGATCTCGTTGTGTAACATTTAAGAAAAAGTTGCAAAATTGCATTCTTCGACCATGATCATTTTCCAATAGTGCTTGTACTTTTTGAGAGATGTATGGTATGAACTTGTGCTTTTTGAGTATCGCTTGTGTTGTTTGGTGCGATACGCCGACCTCATTTGCAATTCTCCGAGTAGAAGTCCATGGACTTTCTTCCACGCATAAAAGAACATCCAATTCTGTATTTTCCTTAAACTGTCGACTCTTACTTTTTGGCATTGTGAAGGCTCCATATTTTCTTAAATTCTGTTCGATTCTTCCGAATTTACGACGGTCTGGAACCTCTCTTGTCGGATAACGATAACTGTAGAGTCTCACAGCTTCAGCACTATTTCGATTACATTCAAAGTATACTTGCAACATGTCGGTCAGTTGATTGCTATCCATGTTAATGATGAATTAAACTCACAGAAAAAATCAGTACGTTGAACTAATGTCACACCGATACACAAATGTCACAATGACAGTATTTATTAACATTTACATTCTAGTTGACAGTATTTATTACTTGATGCATTTGATTGCTATTCACGGCACACTTGAAACTATGTTGAAAAATTGACGTGTTATACATCATCAAAATCAGGAAAACATTCTTTATCCGAAACATTAATTAAAAATATTCGTTGCCATTTATAAAAAAAAATTGACTATGGCATGTTCAAACTTTTTGTTCCTAATAATATTTTGATTATGCCAATTGATAGTATTTACTTAACCATTTTATTTTATATTTCGTTTTTTAAAATCGGATAGTAAATAACGGAGCTACGGCTTGGGGCGTTTTTTGTCAGCCAGCCTGTATATACATAATTAAGTAATTTTTATGGGATTTTCTTGAAATATATCTATTATTTATTTTACATGCATTATCCCGGCAGGAATTTTACCTAACATTCACTACCTACATACATGCCAGACTACTCCTTGTTGTCCTTCTTCGAATGCAACAAAGTAACTTGCAAATCAACAGTGACAAGATCGTATATTACTTTGAAATACTATCCTTTTAGTTCGTAGAATTGCATTTGTATAACACCGACTGAATTGTTTGATTGTGTAATAAGTGATAATGCATTAACTCGTATGTATATATAACCATGCGTCTTTGAAAGATTTACACAAATCTATATGGAAAACATTTATGTCTTTGCGGCATATTACACATGTGTGTTTCTCTGATTTACTTTACTATCACTTCATCAATACTACGTGCAACAGCAAATACTATTCAAACGTCATTAAAATCGTTTCTTTAAACTATTTAAAGAAAAAGGATAAAATTCCTCCTTCCTCAATCCAATCTACACAAATTAACGGATTTGTTTATTGAACATCTGACACAAACAATCGAAATTTAATTGTTATAATGTAAACAAGTTAAAAGTAAATCGAAAAAATTCAAACAATTATCACGTTCTAAATGGTTAATTTCCGAATAATACAACAATTAAAAGATGTGCAAAACATTTTCGCTTTGGTTTACCTTTTGGGAATATTTAGATTTTACTATTTTAGCCATCACTTATTAGATTATACACATTCATTAAAGAGCAATTATATACATCGTGAACCCGATATGTCTCTAGTTAAATATACAATAGCACATATCGCCTGAAAGTTGTTTAAATTCGCTATTACTATTACGGTTAAATAATCATTTCTTATGTGAGAGAAATTGACAATTTTATTTATAAAACATTAAGTGTTATCATTAGTTACACAAGCAAATCGTAATTGTTACAAAATACGAAATTTAATGTGTAGATATTTATTTACACTAGCCTGGCCTTTTCGATAATGTATCTGCACGATCAGAGATTTTGAATGTGAACATTACTTGTAATAAATAAGGGTATCATTTATGGAAGGAGAAAAAAAATATGTAGGATATCTGCGTTTGAGTATGTATCATATCTGTATCGTTTGCACGATGAAGGGTACAAACACTTCAGGTTTTATTAGTTGCACATGCCCTAATTTTTTCTGCCAAAAATGTTAAGAGTTGATGTAAACAGTTCAGAGTAAAATATATTAATTAGTCCAGATGATTAGAAATTCGCTAAGCACTAGTTATATCTTATTTTTTCTATCAACTCCATTGCAAACTGAATGACACAATGAATGTAAATTCCTTGTAGTGGAGTGACCAATATTATCTTTATTGTTTATACGGGATTAACGAAAATCGGGTATAAAAAAGCTTGTCTAATGAAGGAAATATACAGGCTGTCTCTAAAAGGTCTTTAAACAACTCTACCACGCTAAATTTTGTCACGTTTACATAGTTTTATGAGTCAAGAAATTCTGTATCAAAATTGTGATAGTAATCAATCCATAGGCGGAGAACCTGCGCTTATAAATATTACATTTCCATTTTCTACGCCAATGGATAAAAAAGAGTTTGTCTATAAAATTTTAGATTAAGTGTCTTAAGTATAAGAAAAAAGGTACTCTTGGTAAGACTCGAAAAATTGCATCGTTTTCTCAAAAATCGCATTTTAAGAATTGTTAACAATTTTTTTATGATATGTTTTCTTTTTTAATAAATACGGAACGACTAATACCAAATAGGTCAAAACAAATAGGCACTAGTTAATAAAAAAGATATTCTGTTTATTTCGTCAATTAATACAAATTAATAATGTTTTTTCATATAAATTCCAATTGTGTTCTGGTTGGTGGACAACAGAGAATTATTAACAATTAAACAATGAAATAATGAAAATGAAACAATGATTTTTAAAAAAAAAAGAAAAGATATTATAAAAGGTGTTCAAAATGTCTACCATTTTCGTGAATACAAAGGTCTATTCGCCGGAGGAAATTAAATTGAACTCTTTGCAAAACTTCTACATCACCTCTGAGATTATTAGTTGCTTCTTGAATACATTGCCACAATTCTTCTTCATTATTTACAGGTGTATTGTAAACAATGGATTTCTGGTGTCCCCAAAAAAAATAACCCAGAGGATTCAGATCTGGACTTCGAGGTGCCCATTGTACAGGAGCGTCATTACCTCTACCGATCCATCTATTTGGAAAGTGATGGTTTAAGTAGTGTCGTACGTTCATCGAAAAATGTGGTGGTGCACCATCGTGCATAAACCACATATTCCGTCGAATATCTAGCGGTATATCATCTAACAAGTCCGGAAGAGTATGTTGTAAAAAAATCAAATAGGCTTCTCCAGTTAATTTTTGCGGTAGTCTGACAGGTCCAATTATAAAATTTCCGATTATTCCAGCCCATACATTCATTTTAAATTCATGTTGAAAATGGTTAATTTTAATGGCATGTGGATTTTCCTCTGCATAAACATGTTCATTATGAAAGTTCGTTATCCCTCTTCTTGTAAAACAGGCTTCGTCGGTAAATAAGATTTTTTTGCAAAAGTTTAAATTTCTTGCTCTTTTATGTTCAATAAACCGGCAAAAATTTAGGCGCATTTCAGGATCTTGAAGTAAGAGGTCTTGAACTCGAATCTTATGGTATGGATGTAATAATTGTTCTCTAATTACTCTATTGACCACATCTTTAGATACTGCAATTTCTCTAGCTATTCGTCTAACGCTCAGTTCCGGATCTTCTTGAACACGGTTTAAAATTTCTTCTTCTACTTCAGGTTGCCTCACAAAGCGCTGCCTGCCATAGTTTGCTGTTACAGGAGCTAAGCGACCGGTTTCTCGAAGGCGTCTCTCTACTGCGGCAAACGTTGGATGACTTGGAACACGACGATTTGGAAACCGTTCCGAATATACTCTAACACTCTCGGCACAATTGCCTTGACAATATCCATATACTAATAACATATCGGTATATTCTTCGTTGGTGTATTGAACAGCCATGACAAAACGAAAATAAAAGTAATGATGGAAAACACTTTTGAAAATCCAGAAAAGTCGTTGTCAAATATTCAAATAGTCATAACTATGGAAACCAAAACAATAACAACTAAATACAAACATATGTATTTTACAAAACGCAGAGCACAAGTGGAATTCTTAAAACAAAAAAAAAACATCAAAAAAATAGCATTTTTTGCATCAATTGTCGAGATAAATAGAATATCTTTTTTGTAAACCAGTGCCTTTTTGTTTTAACCTATCTGGTATTGGCCGTTCTGTATTTTTTAAAAAAGAAAACACTTTACAAAAAAAATTATCAATTCAAAAACGACGTCAAAAGACGTGTACATAGTTTAAAGAGACGTCTAAACGGCCTAAGACACGTGTACACGGCTTAAAGATACATGTACATGGAGCACACAGTATGCGCTGCCGTCCTCTAGTTAATGTTCTCAAATCTTAAAATGCGATTTTTGAGAAAACGATGCAATTTTTCGAGTCTTGCCAAGAGTACCTTTTGTCTTGTACTTAAGACACTTAATCTAAATTTTATAGACAAACTCTTTTTTATCCATTGGCGTAGAAAATGGAAATGTTTTAATATTTATAAACGCAGGTTCTCCGCCTATGGATTGATTACTATCACAATTTTGATACAGAATTTCTTGACTCATAAAACTATGTAAACGTGACAAAATTTAGCGCAATCGCTCCAGCCGTTTCAAATTTATAACAAAAAAACAATTTTCCAACTGCAACTTCAGGACCGTATTGCGCACAAACTAAGCAACTTTGATTAAGCCAAGTTTTGCTAAATCGGTTTATTTTGGTCCGAAAAATAGGTGGTAGAGTTGTTTAAAGACCTTTTAGAGACACCTTGTATATTAAAAAAAATTAAAAACGTGGAAAATAAAAAATATATAATTATATATTAAAACTTCATCTGTGGCCGATATTCCTCACCATTGGGCTACATATTTTTTTTAAAAGCAGAAATCACACACAAAAAATCCACACTCATTGTCCCTACATGCCTCATCGACCAACCCACACACCACACTTACAGCATTGCAGCTATACCTCTATGCTTTTCGATATCACTTGTTTTTCATTTGAATCTTCATCATCTTCATCTTCATCTTCTGATGTAATCTCTTCGCTCACCGCCACTGCAGTTTCTTTTAATGCTGTCTCTAGTTTCAATACCCTTGATTTTTGTTTGATCTTGTACATCATCTTCCTAGAGCACTTTGTGCTTTGTGTCTTTACTTTATGCGTCTTCTTTCATCCTTTCAAATGCAGGTGAAGTTTTGCTTGTCATTGTTTTCTTCTAAAACTGCTTTTATAAGTGTATAGATGTAAAAATGCTTGAATGCTGTTTTCTACTCCGTAATTTCTGTTTTGTCGTCTTTATGTCTGACGGCCTAGGTAATGGTATCAGCTCAGAATAGGAAACTCCAACCGATTCCTGAACGTGATCTTTATCCTCCTTATTAGTCTTGTATAATTCCTCTATTGTGTCATTTTCAACGTCTTGAACACTGTTATTTTTTCTGCCACCTGTTTTGGTATTTGGCTCATAAAGAGGTTTCACTGAGATCAGTCTGTGAAGGAGTAAAGGCAACAGCTGTTGCAGAAAAATCTTCTTCCGCGTATAGGTTTGGGTTCAAGAGAAATATTTCCTTTACTTGGAATCCTTTGATTCTTTTATCAGGGCGCAACAACTCCACTATAATTATTATTATTATTCAATATCTCAGCTATTTTATTTGCAGTTATTCTTACATCTACGTGACTTCTTAATAGCTAGATCACTTGATACCGTAATCAGTTTTTGATGCAAAGTAAAACAAAACGTCTAAAGGCTGAATACGGTGTGGCGTATGTGGCGATATAGTTATGATAACAATTCTATTTTTATAACATAAAGCGCAGTAGTAATAAGGATTTTCTTTTGTTGACTTAACAAATTTTTGAAAGTGATGAAACCATTTTGCTAATTCAGCCATTGTCTAAACAGTAATAGAGTGCACTAGGTGGACTGCTTCTCGTCAGTTAAGTATTATCCTCTTACGTACATAAATAAATAAGTGGGAGACATAAATATCTGAAGTGGTTATTGCACGCATGATAGTTATAGTTTTCCTCTTTCAGCTCTAGTTATGGAGCCTATTCCTTCTAGTCGTTTTTCTGCATATATTTTACCTGGGTTTTGAACCGTTGTAATGCCGGTTTCATCGGCATAGAATATTCTTGTAAGTGAAAATTGATAATTGTCCATCACATTGGTCAAAGTTTTCAAAAAGCTGTAAGCACCTACTTCCCAGTAACGCGGTGATTCGGTTAATACTAGTCTCTTCTCAAACTAATGTTTGGATAATAAACCCTCTGAAGCATGCTTTACTAGCAATCTAGTTGTGTGACGAAAAGGGATCATTTATGTTATGATGCCCCACTGAAGGGCCTAATGCGTTATTAACGTGTTTTGGTCTATCTTGCAGAGTACTCCTAACAATGCCAAATGTTTTCAAAACCTCTGTCGTGCTTTTACCATTATAAATTGCATGCTATTCGACTTCCATTTCTTCAGTGGATCAAGAGTCTTTTATTGTTCTATTACATATATTTATCTAGCATGGTGTCTCAAATAATCACACTTATATAATGTACGCAATACGCGTTAGATTCCAAAATTAATTGAAAAGATACTGACAGCTTTAGTATAAATATAGAGTTTTAACATAATCGCGTCAGTGGTCTTTAAACTATATGCTCGACCAAGTAACCGAATCGGGAACAACGTGTGAAACACGGAAATAATCCATACTGGAAAAGACGACATCGTTTTACGGGAATTCTGGCCCAGGAAAGACAATGGCTTTTAAATGGCACAGTCGCTTTAAGTAAGGTAGAGAATCACATGAAGACTACCCACGGCCTATCGAAATGATCATTCAAGAAGTTGTTAAAAAGTCGAAAAATTAATAATGGAAGATGCTTTGCTAATTCACAGGAAGAACTGGCATATCTAATACAACCATTTTTAAAATTCGTCTTGATTATCTTGGCATGGCTAAGGTCAGCGCTATATGGGTGCCGAAAATGCTCAAGCCGCCGCAAAAACAACATCGCGTGAAATATTCCCGTGCGTTTTTGAAATTTTGTAATGTATATAGGCAGGAATGGTATATTGACTTGAATTGTTAGTAGGAATTAAATTTGGGTTCATAAGTATTCTGAGACCAACCAACACACTATGCAGTGGCATATAGACGGCACACTACCAAGAACTACTCAACCAGTTTATGGTCTCACAGTCGCCCGGAAAACTTAAGGTTAGTCTTTTTTAGGGCTCAGAAGCAATGCTTGTTGATTACAAAGATAAAGGCGTTTCCATGACACCTACCTTAGACTCCAAACATGACATCTAGCTATTTTTACCTGTTCGATGAAATGAAAAAAGAGCTTCATGGTAAGAAAAGTAGTAATGAAATCTGGAGATGAATATATTGAAAAAAGAAATATTTTTTATTTAAATTTTTTCTTCTTTTCCTCCATTCCGAGAACTTAAAAATGGTCTCTCGTATATACATGTCAATACCTTAAGTAAAATGAGAGTAAACGAAATCTAAATCGTGCATTTGGATTTTCCAGTATAAGTCATGTGCAGTTTTAATTTTCAGACAAGCAGGCCATGGCTTTATACACGTTTCAATGTCTTCTGTAACTATAGTTTACGAGATCTTTATCTTCAATTACTTTGCCTTTTTCTAAGGATACTTTTTTTTTGTTACAAAGAATATAATTCAGTTTTGGGAACCCCTGTATATACCAGTAGACTGATCAATGCCCTACTCTAATTCCGATTGAAATTATACCCCTTATTCGTTTCGGCGAATGGTTCTGTGAGTATAATGCGCATTCAAAAACTAATATAACCGATTCTGTTCCTCCTAATTTACCTTTGTTTAGAGAAAAATACCATTCCGAGTAATATTGAATGGTTTTTGTTCTACCTGCTTATTTGTTTCGGCTGTAATCTACGTCCCATTAGCATAATAAAATGGTGTTATTGAATGCAAATAAAACGACCATAGCCCATTGGCTGTGCTTATTATTACATTTTTTTCTTATATAGTGCTCTGTATACAGACAGTCCGAAATAACTGTAGTTTCTTTAGATTGCTTATGTGTTGTTTAATAATATATTTCATTGGAAATACGTTTTAGAAAAATTATATATATATGCAATAAATACTCCTAGCCAAATAGAAATGTAAGTAAATTAACTAATCATGACGTAGAGGCTATATTGAATAAAAATTATTAAATTAATAACAAAAATGACAATTAGGAAAGTAAGCAGCTATTTAAGTAGCTTCATTGGAAGATCTCGGATTTATCAACAACGAAATATACAATTTAGAAACATAGTGAAAAACACTCCTAAGGTTAATATTAATTTCGACATACAACACATATAAGAGAAGAACAAAAAATGGAACTTTTAGAGAGTTTGAAAGTGAATGTACAGAGAAAGATCCATGGGTAAAATTGATTTCAGACAAGCTAAAGAATGTTGCTAGATATTCTGCATTAACAAAGTTCTATTTAATATATTTTTTGTATTCCCATCTTTAAAATGCCACGTTCCTATAACGTCAAGTGATCCTTTTAATACACCTCGACAAACTGTCACTTCAGTCACGGGATGAACTTAGCCACGGACTTTTTAGTGACGGGCTAAAGTGGGCTCTAGGGTTTTTAATTGCAAAAATTAATTGAAAACTTAAAATCAAGTTAGTTTACACTTGGTTTTATAAACTCGTTAGTTAGTCGTTTTACTAAATACTCTTTCGGTTACGCTTCAATAGTGATTAATAAAACTTGTGACTGAACCATGTTATTTAATACCGTGAAACACTATCGAAAACTAAATTTATACTATACTTTTCTAGTGAACATGTTGAACATTCAGTTTTTGACAAATATATGTTAGGGGTTCTATTTATATTTCTTATAGTTGCCTTTTGAACATTAATGTGTTTTTTTAAATATAAATTTCTTCAGAAGAATATTGTATTGAAAATTTTAAAATTTTTATTATTTGTACACATACTTTGTATTGCTTCCTATACCAATTCTGAAGAATTTTGCAAATACTGGTAATCGCAACCCGAAATTATTTGGTCAGACTGCTATTTCGTTGCTCTATCTGTACATTTCAATAATTAACGATATGTGAGGCAAAAGGGTTATTTTGCCTTACATAACAAAAAATATACCCCAATAGGTCACAACTTTGATACATCGAAGGCTCACTCATAACAGTTTTTTTTTAAACATCAAGACAATTGATAGGAATAAAAGGCTTTTACCTTGAAAAAAACTAGCAAGATATATATATGGTTTGTTTTAGAAATATATCTTTTTGTAGCAAAATGGTACAAAACTTGAAAAAGTAGATATATATGTTGAATGTTTTACCTATATGTATAGAAATTCCACAAAGAAATACTTTTTGTTTCGGAGTAACTCCTGCACAGAGGTCATGTGCCCATGTCTTCGACGAGTAACATTGAAGTCATTCATACTTGGGAGCACTCTCTCAACAGTTTTAAGCAAGAAATACAAAATGCGTTAACATCTTTAGTGGCAAAAAAAGTATTGATTTTTAAGTCTTCTTTGAAGCCTGCGATTGACCATTATTAACCTTTTCTTTGGTCATATTATAATTGGGCTTTAGCTGACTACAGTTACTCCTTGTGACGTTCGAGAACTGAATCCAGAAGACGCTACAGACAGGGATCTATGTCAAAGTGAGTCATAAAGTATAACACTTGACAGTTTTACTGTTGAGTTGTTTAGCGTGATTTTGATTGTTATCATCACGTCTCCGGTAAGGCCAACATCGTCTGATTACCTTCCACTTACCTGCCATTCGTTAGAAAATTCATCAGAAGATGATGCCGATTATTCTCTGTGTCCTTTATTGCTCTTTTTGGATTTTGTTAGAACAACATTTATTTTGGTTTAATTCAGGTGTAGGTCTCCATAAGAAGGACAGTGGTAGGAGATGGTTTGGATTTTCAGCATGAAAATTTTTTTGAAAATATAAGAAAAATGCCTGTCTTTTGAGAACCACTCATTAAGCGTTGCAGCTCTTCTATGAGCCCTTGCAAACAAAGCACCCAAGTTATAGAAAGACGCCATTTTTTCTGGGTTTGCTGTAAGCCACAAGTTTATTTCTTCATTGTAGCAAGTCATGAAGGGAAAGGAGACTGACACTTGTAGTGGTTGCATCTCATGCAAGCAATGTGGCGGTATTGCCAACAATATTATACCATTTCTTCTGCCGTATTCTATAGCTGTTTTTACACTGTATGAAAATATCATCAATTTCATTTAGTAAACAAAGAGTTGTGTAAGAAACACTCTGGAAAAGCAATTTATGTCTTCGCTTACGAAGAAATATTATTGCTCATGGAATTAATTGCAAGCTGCACTTACAAACAAGGACGATGTTAACACTTTGCCCTCTTTCAGGGTTCGTAAGAGATTCAAATTATACTGAGATGTAAAGTAAAAGATTTTCGTTTAAACAGCTTAAAAACTCTTGACAATTATTTGTTGTTATTTCATATTGGAATAAATATTAGAACTTAACCTTAATTAACATCAGAAGGTGTCTCTGAAAACTTAAGAAAATGCTATGCAACCAATTACATAAGTATGTAATATGTATTAGAAATAAAAAAGGAGTGTCTCTTTAACCTGAGGAAACCGTTTTATCCGAATCTCTCTTACTAATTCTCCTCTAACCAGTTTTGCATTCCCTGTAGACACCTTTTCAACTTTACAACGATAACAAGGTGCATTATTATTGATAATTATTACAGCATTTAAATAAGAATAATATTTTTATTTGTCCAGCAGATATACCAATCGTATTAGAAAACTATGAACCGTTTGCTTCTATTTAAACATTAGCAGCCCACAACAAAGTTGCACGAATGCAAAGCCAGCCATCTATTGATTGTGAAGTTATTAAGTGATTCAGCTGTCGTTTGAATGGCTTGGATAACCGTTGCTTCTGTTAGTGGCGAAATGTGTGCTGTAATTCGAGTGTTGTATGCAAAAGGCTCTACAGCTGCTCAGGTACACCAGGACAAGCGCTAGCTTATGGGCCTACAGAATGTACCTCATCGCAAATTGTATACAACGCGGGTACCGATAATGCTTACCGATCAGTAGAAAGAACAAAGAATGTCAAGCGGGCGAACGTTTTTAATTCGCTTCGACAAGATGGAGATTATTTGTTTTCCTACATTGTTACGAACGGCGAGACGTGGAAATCCTGTACCAACGCAGAATCAACAACAGCCAATGCAGTGGTGCTATTCAATTCGCCATAACCAAAGTAATTCAAGCAGTCTCCTACTCGATTCGAAAAATGATGGCTATCGTTTTCTGGGAGAAAAGCGATTTTTTGCGATTAATTTCGTGGCACATGGAACACCCGTTACAGTTGACTTATATTGCAAAATGCTCTCCGATATAAGATGTGCCATCCAAAATCAACGGCACGAGAAACTCTCTTCTGGGATACTCTTTCTCCACGACAACACGCGTCCCACGCCCCTGCATATACCAATAATAAGATTCAGGATTTCCATTAGGAACTTCAACGATCAAACATCTTACAGTCCCAGTCTCGCATCCCGCGGCTATAACCATTTCTTGCACTTGAAGCAATTTCTTGGTGGACAACGGTTTAAAAGTACAGAGTTCAAGACCGTCTGTGTTGTTAACTAATTCAAGAAACTAGTTGCATCGTTACGAAAAGTGCTTAGAAGTATAAGGCAATTATGTGGAAAAGTGAAGTTTGTATGAAAGTTAAACTGCCAATAAAAGCATTTTCTAGCAAATATATTTTTTATAACCCAACGTATTTTATATCACTAGTTACGAGCAAGTAGATTAGAGAAAAAAATATTATTTTAAGTTTTAGTGAACCAATGGAAAAGAGGCTCTTATAGTTTATGATATCAATGGAGGAGATATTGAATTTTTGAAAAATACCAATACTACAACACAAAACGACGAAATTTTCGAAAAAATTTAAAACGCAGTAAACATTCGTAGAGTAAAATATTTTAAATAACATGAATGTTTGGATATGCTTGGATTGGTAAGAAATCGAAAATTATCTGAAAGAAACAAAACGTATCTCATCACTTTTTTCTACGTTAAATTTTTCAAGACTTCAACAGAGTTTACACAAATGCTGAACTATTTCAATCATATTTTTAAATGTACACTTAGTTGCAAAAAAAGTTTCCACTAAAATTTCAAATGTCAACACTTCAATCTTTAACACTCTAGCCTATTGTGAAGGCCAAAGAGTAGTGATTATATAAGGAACAGAAAAAAAACATAATATATTTGAAGGGTTCCATTGATTCACAATGCACATATATATATATAAAAGAAATTTACTGTTTCTAATGTTTGGTTATTTTGAAAATAATAATACGTAATACATACAATATTTTCTACAAGATAAAACTGAATAAACTGTAGCTACCGAACCAAGAAGAAGTGAGTACCTACACAGATGATTCTTTCCACGTAAAGTATACGAAAAAATCGCAAAAAGATTAATAGGAATGAATTTGTCATCATCATTCCAGAAGCATTATCGCCAAGATGAAAAGGGGTTTCCAGACGCAGCAGGGGATTTTTATTAGTTCAGTTAGTAATTTGAGCATCAAATATAAAGTAATAAATATAAATACAGTCATAAATATAACTAAAATCCAATCAATATTTTTAGCACTTTTAAGAATATTTTAATCAATCAGTGTTAGTGTCTTTATCGTTTTGTTACTGTTATATTTAATATCGCCTGGTTCTATTTATATATTCCAACTAAGGAAGGTAAAAACGTTAAAATAATATTGACTACTTCAGGAAAAAGTGCACACGATAAGTTTGTTCGACAATGAATTGTCCGCAAGAGCTGTTGCTCGAGAATTAATTGTTAACCATACATCTAGTAGTAAGTAGGTAGAAGTAAATTTCTGCATAATTGGACTGTTGAGAATACAACAAAAAGTCCAGATTTAAATTCTCTGAAAAATCTCTGGAGATTTATGAAAACGAGAATTTTTGACAATGTATACAACAATTCAAATCAGTTATGGAATCAAATTGAAACTATCTGGGAAAATGTCATGGTGGACTATTGCCAGAAACTTGTTGACTGCAAGCTGTCTCATTTAGCAGAAGTAATAGAAAACAACGAAGGATGGACACACTATTAATTAATTTATATATTTTAAACTTTAAATTTATTATTTCTTTACATTCTTTTTCTTTACTTTTATTCTCTTTAGTTTTGTTATATTACTTTTTACGTTTTGTGTAAATACATTGTCTCATTTCCTAATAATTGCTAATATTGTCACATCTTGTTAAACTTCAACAAATATTGATAGAACTTATTATATTCCAGGTCAGGTAATTATATAAATTTGAACTGTTTCACGTATAGGCAAAAAATTACTAAAGCGATTTTTGCAGTATTGCATATGTACTCATCAAAACAGGATGAAGAGATATCATCCGTTAGCAATTCGTTGTAACATTAGTTAAATTATACTTCATTTATTCTTGGTTAATTTACCTAATTACGTATAAGGCTTGCGTTACTTTCTCTTAGATTATAGTTTGTGTAGAACAACACAGTTATCTGTAAAATGGATATTTTAAATTTCATTTTAAGGTGCGATATAGAGCTTTTAGAGTTTTTGCTTTTTAAGATTAATAAAAAGACATAACTAAAGCAAGCGTGTTAATTTACCCCAAACAATTTTGCTATTTTAACATTTAAATACTTTATTTACAATAAAATATATTTGAAAATTACATAAACGTAAATTATATTTACACTTGAAATGTTGTATGTACCTATCTGAACCACCTGCCTGTATACTCGTAGTTTATAGGTATATAAATTCATCATTATACATTTTGTTCAGAAATTTTTAAGCAATTGTGCTTTTTCGAATTCTCTCATTATTTTATTTAATGTTCTACTATTCTCTACAGATAAACATCACACATAAAAACTATTAAAATATATAGGTTATTACTTTATAAGAATATAAATTTATAAAGTAGTTTAAACAGCAATAGTGATTCTGAAAATACCCTATCTACTTTTTACTTTCTTAAGCCGGTCTTACATTTACGAGTAAATCGTATACGAGGCTACGATTCGTAAAAAAAATCGTAGGTGTAAATGCTTATGAAGCAATTGCTAATATAATGGACATTAGTATTCATGCAGTTAAAAAAAATAATAAATTTCTTTCGTTCTACTATATAATAAAGAGAAAAAAGGATTAGTGTAGAAAATGTGTGTGGTAGTTCATTCTCAAATTTTTATAGTCACACGCTTCCAACAGGTATTGTAACATGTCTTTTTTTTAGTCTTTGTTTTACCCAAATTTGTGTCTTTTTATATCGCATGTAACTATTATGCTTTTTCATAATTTTTACCAGAAGAGTAGCTATGCTTTATTTTACTTGGAGCCGTATTTAAAGTACTTTATTCAATTAATTCAATATACGATACCTACAAGATAATGTAAATATAGTATGGTACTCATATACGAGATCTCGTATACGAGTACTCGTAAATGTAAGACCGGCTTTATACGTAGTATAAGGAAGTATTGTGATGATGAAAATTTTCGACCTCGAGATTTTTGCAGATGTCCACGTTTTGAAGTCCAATGATACCTATGAAGTGGTTTTAAAAAAAATTCTCTCTCTCTGTGTGTGTGTGTGTGTCTGTGCGTGTGTGACTACGATAGCGGTCAAACCGCTACAGCTATCAATTCCAAATTTTGTATTTACGTACATAATCTCCCTCTTGAGATCTGGTTGGATTTTCAGTAAAATCGGCCGACTGGAAATAGTAGTTTACTTCAGTGAAAAAATTGAATTTTGTCAATATTTCGTCAACTAGTAAGTTTAAACAAATTTATAAAGAATTCGTATGTAATCAAAATTAAATTGAGAAGAACTTTATTAAAAAAGTTTTTCGAAATTCCTACCGGAAAGAGTAAAAGACCTACTCTTATCGAAAATCAGTCTTTTGCGAATATCTCGCAAGCCATGTTTTCTAGGCTGATACATTACATGTATAAAAGTATTTAAAACTGAATTTGGAACATTTTTTGTATAAATGAAATTTCAAAATTCGAACCGGAAGAAACACATCTACTCTTAGCGAGTAGCCTTTTCCAAATATCTCGTAAAGTGTGCGTTATATAGAGATTTATTAAGAGAATAAAAGTATTTAGAGTAGGATTTTGAACATTTTTTGTATAAAAAATTCTTAAAATTTGAACTTGAAGTAACACACTTACAGGTTTATTTTTCTAAGATAAAAGTATTTAAAAGTATTCAGAACAACTTGTGTATAATGTGAAACGCTCATACGTATAAGAAAGTCGTGTGGTAGCCACACCTCATTTTTTCTACTATAGTTTTTTAATTAAAATATAGTAGGTGGAATTCGTTTGTTGGGTAATTTTTGAGGTTAAGTTTCAGATTCAATACTACTTTTAATTCAAATATTTTTTCTGAATTATATATGTCAATAATAGATACCTAGTGTAGAGATAACACTAAGTACATAATCTCCAAAATGCACAAAGGTGCCTTTATATTTTGCATTTTGTACGTTAATTTAATAGTATCTTATGTATATGATATACTACGACAATTGAGCATGTAGAATATGTTATGCACATACATCATTATTTATATTTACACTACAACCCATTTCAAAGCATTTGCTTATAATATTAACATTTTAAAAAACAATAGGAGCTGCTAATGTTGTGTTTGGTCATATCGGCAGGTACTAAGCATAGAACTTATTTCAAATTAACTACGTATAACCAAAAAAAAAGCAAATTTAAAGAAATCGAACCATACCTACCTTCAACGAAATATCAGAATAAACATGTAAGCTGAGTTGTTATTGATCTTTAGTAAACAAAAAAGTGCATTATGTATTTTGTAGGGTTTTCTGAACTTTTTTAAATCATATTTTAAGAAATTTTCAATATCTTTTATTAACCCTTCTGCAATGGTTGGGTTAAAATGATTCAATTTTGAAAAACAAAATGTAAACTAATTTGAATTAAAGAGAGGTTTCATCTATTCGTTAACAGCATATATGATACAAGTCTTATTTGACCTGATAAGCGCACAGTACTTAACGATTGTCTGCCGAACTTGGCAGTTGAATTCATTTCTATGAATTTCGGAGTCTCCTGATGCAAGGAATCAATATATGCGTCTGTTAAATAGTGTTTGTGTTTCAGCTGGGAAAGTTTAGTTTAACCTTTATATTTAATTGTTATGCAATTCAAATTTTAGAATTTTTAGTTTCTCTGAACAGTTTCTTAACGATATAAAATTGCATCAAATATTGAATGATGAAGATAATGACATTTTTTGGCGAAAGCGATGAAGATCAAGAGTTCCTATTAAACAATGCGGATGCAGATAATTCTCTTGTTTACTTATCAAATGATAAGACTGTCCTTTGGCAGAAGCAGATCACACCAGATAGATAAAATTTCGCGAAAGCAAATTTTATCCACTAAACCTGGCCCCTCAAAATTTGCAGTATATTTGGGCACGTCTATAAAATCATCGTTGGATTTATTTATGCCCCCAAAGTTATGAAAAGTGTCATAAATGAAATGAGTAACATAAAGGGTCTAGAGGTATATGGCAAAAGTTGGAACAGGGTAGATATGCGAGAGTTGAACGCCTATTTCGGATTGCAAATAATACCAGAGTTATATAAATCACATGGCAAAAGTATCATTAACTAGATGAGTGTAATGGCAGACCGAGTCACGATGAGTTTACAGCGATTCAGGAACATTTCAAAATGGCTTCGTTTCGACGCTTGTAAAGACAGAGAGAAGAGAGGATTACTTGACAAACTGGCACCGATTAGGAATATTTGGGAAAAATGGAACCAACCAGTTCTATTTTGTATCGGCCACATGACAATGTTATTGTTGATGAAAAGTTTGTTATTTTAGACAAAGTATGGAACAAAAATATAATAGCTTCTTTACGATATAAAAAGAAAATATGTCTGGAATATAGAATTTTATTTAGGAAAGGCAAGAAATACTCAAACAGAAAGTAATCAAAGTAACATGTATTTATTTGGCGTAATATAAGTGCCTTGCTATTTCTTATGTCGTTAGCTGAATATGTTTTTTCATTATCGGAATCACATCCGAAACGTCAGAGATGTGATAATTTTTAAAACCTACGATTTTGCACTTCAATTGCTCCGGCGAAATATAACTTTAATAGGCACATGAGAAAGAACGAAACTTTACTTTCACTTAAGGCTATAAATATGAAAGAATTGCCAGTTTTCCATTCAAAGTTTTTTTCACCAATGATATAGCCATTGTATCCTATATTCTAAAAAATATTAGTTAGTTGTTGTGCAGAGCTCTCTTCAACTTTCTGACGCTGTAAGTGACGAGAAGAAAACAAAGCCAGAAATCATACTCATTACAACAATACAAAAGCTAGGGTTGGTGTATTCGATCCCAGTTGCATTATTTTCTAATATAATTATACATATGATTGACAGAGATTAACCCCGCAAGAAAATGTTGTTACAAAAATGAAACAATTTTTATCTGCATCAGGTGCATCTAGTATGATAGCATCTTCTTCAAGTAAACCTGTCAATACTGAATCTCAACAACGCTGTTTCTTTTGCCCACATACATTCAATTCAAGCAAATACTCAAATGTATGTGATAACTGCAAACAATTTATCTACAAGGAGCACAGCAATAAACCTACTTTATGCATGAGTTGTCCAAAAAAAAAAGGTTTTTTACACTATTTTGTAAACCCGTATGACATATATAAAACGCATTTCTTATTTTTTTAAAGATAAACACAATCATTAAATAAAACCATAATAGAATTGCTTTTTTTCTTATGATGTATTCCTTTTATTATTAAAAAAGTTATAATTTAAAAAGAAAAGTTTAAATCACCTTTAATTCAATTTTTCGTAATCAACTGAAACCTTATATTATGCACCACATTGCCAATATTCACATTTGATTCTAATGCTCTAGCAATTTGAACACATCTTTCTATACATCTCCATCAAGACATATGGAAACTTCTTGTCTAGCTATAGCACTATTTTATACGAAATCAATCAAAAAAGCAAATATGAAAACAGAAATCAGGAGAATAATTGTTCGGCGTATACATTTACTGAAAAGCTGTTTTCCCACAAATAACTTTCCAATGAAACAATTTCCGTATATCATATTGGATATGTAAAATATTTCTATTTATGCGGTTCATATTCCTCATGATCGCATAAACTTTTACTAATGCCAGGAACTCTTAGAACCTTCTATTTGTAGTTTGTGGTAGTAAAATCGCTTTATAACTTCACTTTCACGCTGTTAGAGAGAAAGAACTTTTCAAATGTATTCCCAACACCTATAAGAAGCGGAAGAAATGCAGTTGCTTATTGTAGGCTATAGATTCATTTAATAATATTGACGTATAAATTATCTGCTCGCGTAAAGCTTAGCTACACTTGCCTTTCATGACTTTTTACTTAAAGGAATGGGAAAAAGTTGATTATAGCCTCTACAACTAAGATTATGTTGACAATAATGTTTAATTTTATCCAAAATAGTTGTTTTGTTTTTTGATATACAGAATATAAACTGCCCTTCATTTGTCCGCCTATTTAATGCTATACTATTATATGCTTAAATGTACATAAGTACAAATTCTTAAAATCTTAAGAAAAAAGTAAAAATGTATTACATGAAATAATAATTTATTCAATGTGATGCCGCAACTGTTACTACCAAAGAACTCCCAAATTGTTTCAAAACCACTAAATAAATACGGTATACAAGATACTGACAGTAAATAATGACATTACCACCAAATACAATTTATCACCGTCGTGATCCTTTAGTCATATTATTTCACTTGTTTAGACTTGGAATGTTCCATATTACGACCGGTAAAATTGGTTGAAATTGTACTGAATCTTCACATGTGAGCATCTAAAAAGCTCACATCACTTTCCTCCTTGTCCTAATATGTCCGAGACAAACGCATATTTGGCGGTGGTCGTTGTTAGTCGGTACCTTGATTACAGACGGGAATTGGCATAACTCGGTCGGTAATCTGCGGGTGGCAAATGGCCGTGACAGCGGTGAATTGACTGTTGAGGTGTATCCGGTGCGGCTTCGGCTATATTATTACCCGAACTCGTTAGAAGGACCACTCTTCTTCTGCCTAATTGGTCTAGAAGAGGACGAACGCATTCGGCCACCGTACCGCCGTTTGTCCTAACACCGAAAAGTGATTCTGGATTAGAGAGGAAAATTAATAACGAGTAAAGAAATGTCCGAAAAGATATGACGAAGTGACAAAACAAAATTTAAGCGTCTGTTATATACACTTTAGTATTACAAAAGGTTTCTTTTTCAAAAAACTATTTTTTTCTTGATAATAATAAAATTAAATATTTGTAAAATAATATGTGGTTTCCTTAATGCCATAAATTTTATTTAATATATGAAAACTCATAAAAATCTCAAACTTACGTCAAGGCAGGAGTTAATTTATGTTTTATTTTACTGAAACATGTAAGGAATATATGATATTTAGAACTGTAATTTGTCGTCATAGAAACACAAATAAAAAATTAATGGTATATAAATAATAATAAAAATAACACACTGATTTTAAAGTTTCAAAATTTTAATTATAGTAAATCACTACAACGTTGTTTCGTCGCACAGCGACTTCATCAAGTGGATGAATAATGACGAATTTACATTAGTGCGAGAAATTATATACTAGACAAACATTACAAATTTAAGGACAAAAGTGGGGAGTGACATATAGCCGTGTTCTCTTGCATATTAAAAATAATAATAATAGCATTAAGAATTAATTTAAGTATAAAAATATAAAAGAAACAGTAAATAATCAGATCTTATTGTATTCAAAGATTTCAACATAAGGGTATAATAGGTTGCATACATTTAGGTATAGAAAACACAAGCAAGATGAATTTATTGTTACAATTAAAAAAAGTTAGATAAGTATTTACAATTTAAATACTAGAAAGGTACAAAATAAAAGACGAGATAAATCTAAGATATATACTTCTTTTATAGAAAAGATAAACAGGATGTTTGATTAGTGTATAGTGAGAAACAACCTGTAAAGAGTAATGAAAGCAAACAACCGAGAAAGGGTTATGCTTAAGGACGGAACAGTAAAGAGAAGTAGTCATTTAAACGCAGTAAAATTGTATGAAGAAGATCAAATCCGCTATGCACGAGAGATAAATATAATTGTATAAATTATATGAACTTGAAAACGTGCATAAGGTAATAAAAAAAATCAATAAAACAGTTTAAAATAAGTCATGCTAAAAGGATAAAAATTTACCTTAACTTATGACTATATATATAAGTAAAAAAGGATATAAATTAAAATATTCCGAGATAATACAATCAGTAGTAATGTTTTTATAAACGGCAGCTGAGCAAATAAAAATACATTCATGAATTTATGTGTGTAGCACTATGTTTCATAGACTGTAGAGAGATTTGTACGGTTTGATGACCTACAAAAAGAAAATATGGCATAAACTTCGTTTGTAGTTTCTTACAGATAAATATATCACCATTAGAAAAGTCCTGGATTGAGGGCAGCGACGAAATAGCATGCCGAACGAATCGTGATAGTACGAGTGGTGTTGGACGAAGAATACCTGTTATTTACAGTATATTTCCAATTTTACCGAATACTGAAACAAATAGAAGAAAAATAAGGATTGTGTTAGCGAATGGAAAAAGGAAGTATATATGTGGCAAATAATGAAGAAGGTAACAAGTTCATAAACAAATACAAGGAAGAATTGTATTAATAAAAATATACCTACTTTGGAAGATACCGAATAGTTTAAATGAAGGACTTTTAAGTAAGCGAACAATTTCAATGTGTTGACGTTTTAGTGAATGAACTGTCAAAGACAATAAGTGCGTGTGTGTTAGTGTCACGACGGCAATTTGAGGACAGAGATCTCACTGAAGACGCAGGGTGACAACCTAAATATTAGTTCCGGGGATGGCGTAGCGAGCGTTGCACATTTTTCCCGGGTATATAAGTTGAAAAACAAGAATGAACAAGATTATTAGTTAGTTACTTGGAGACGATATTAACTGCGACTTCGAAAGATAAAGACTTTAAAAATTATCAATCGTAGGGTCAGATACACCACGATTAAATGTATATTCGTTCATTTTGCATTAGCATATTAATTTTATTTGTATTTAAATTTCATTCATTTTAATAATCTTTCTTTTGTTAATAATTTTTGTATTTCAAAAATGGAGATGCCTATGGCACAATTTGAAATGTTTAACGATACAAAGTAAGTTTGAAATACAAGGATTTATCAAGGCTGCTATGCGTGTGTGGAATACAATGCGCAAATATTTATTCAATATAACGTTCAGCAGCAAGGATAATAAATATTCTCTTGTAGTAATATGAATTCATAAGTTTTTTTTTACAACACAAATAGAATAAAAATACGTGCGAATGTATATTTTCTGACACCTTATTAAGCATCATTAATTCTCACAATTCATTTTTGATTAAAAATTTAAAATTCAAAATAGATATTTCAAAAAGGGAAGTGTTTCTGGGTGGCAAATTTTGAGACGCTGGTCGCAATATCTGCGAATGATTGTTGCCAGTGATCAAATTCAAGCTTTTTCTCCGAACATTGACCATTGCGAAGTTCTAAGTTTATCAGAGCATTACGTGCGAATATAATGTTTCTGATGGAATAGAATTAGAATAATATTAATAGAATACTGATATTCAATTGAATTTTTCTTTATTTTAAAACAGGATAATATTTTATATTTTTGATTAAGCATTATCCATATATATATATATATATATATATATATATATATATATATATATATATATATATATATAGTATAAATATAAAATGTTTTTCTTTACCCCTTTTTTGTAAAATATGTGTTTTTTTGTTTTTTCTTGGGTTAATTGGGTAAAAATAAATTACAAAATTAAAATAATACGATCCATTTACTTTAACGTTTCAATGTTTATAACATCTTTTTCAAAAAGTCTAATCACAAATTAAATTTAACTTTTAATTTGTGATTGGACTTTTTGAAAAAGATGTTATAAACATTGAAACGTTAAAGTAAATGGATCGTATTATTTTAATTTTGTAATTTATTTTTACCCAATTAACCCAAGAAAAAACAAAAAAACACACACACATATATATATATATATATATATATATATATATATATATATATATATATATAAAATATGTGTTTTTTCTTGGGTTAATTGGGTATAATAATGTACACAGTTAAAAATATACGTTCATTTACTTTAACGTTTCGATGTCAACAACATCTTTCTCAAAAAGTCAGACATAATTAAAACTACGAATAAAATAACAAATATAAGTATAAGGAATGGCACAGAGGTGACAAAAACTTACCTCGCAAATTCCATCACTTTCACATATGACAACATTAACTAACAGAACACAGCGAGACATTACACGCAATTTTATATTAGGCTTTTTAACCCTTTTCAATTTCATTTTAATATGGCAATTGAATTATATTTTACAGTTGTGCATCAACATATAGCTATTTTAAAATAATAATGTTATTTGCGGGCTCCTCAACAACTGTCGACATCATGTTTATTGTTTTTTGTGTCTTTATTTCTTATTTGCTGTTTTTGATTTTTGTTTAGTATATCCTCCCATTTGGCAATTAACCCAACTGTATTTTACGGTGAAATGATAGTATTATTAAATTTGTAACACGTAAACGTTATTATATTGTTAATTTCATATACAAAGACTCTATACTGTATGATCAGGAACCGGGAGACGTACAAAGATTGTTGTTACAGGATGGGAACATAAATGTTAGCTAGGTTTTCTAGCTAACATTTATGTTCCCATCCTGTAACAACAATCTTTGTTAGGGAGACGTACAAAGATTGTTGTTACAGGATGGGAACATAAATGTTAGCTAGGTTTTCTAGCTAACATTTATGTTCCCATCCTGTAACAACAATCTTTGTACGTCTCCCGGTTCCTGATCATACAGTATAGAGTCTTTGTATATGAAATTAACAATATAATAACGTTTACGTGTTACAAATTTAATAATACTATCATTTCACCGTAAAATACAGTTGGGTTAATTGCCAAATGGGAGGATATACTAAACAAAAATCAAAAACAGCAAATAAGAAATAAAGACACAAAAAACAATAAACATGATGTCGACAGTTGTTGAGGAGCCCGCAAATAATATTATTATTTTAAAATAGCTATATGTTGATGCACAACTGTAAAATATAATTCAATTGCCATATTAAAATGAAATTGAAAAGGGTTAAAAAGCCTAATATAAAATTGCGTGTAATGTCTCGCTGTGTTCTGTTAGTTAATGTTGTCATATGTGAAAGTGATGGAATTTGCGAGGTAAGTTTTTGTCACCTCTGTGCCATTCTTTATACTTATATTTGTTATTTTATTCGTAGTTTTAATTATGTATGACTTTTTGAGAAAGATGTTGTTGACATCGAAACGTTAAAGTAAATGAACGTACATTTTTAACTGTGTACATTATTATACCCAATTAACCCAAGAAAAAACACATATTTTGTTTAAAAAGAAGGGGTAAAGAAAAAAAAAAACAAAAATTGTAACTGTATATATATATATATATACCGGGTGTCCAGTTTAAAATGCAGTACATGGGGATATTGGAAACCGTTGGAGATACAACGTCGGTTAAATGGGAGAAAAGTTGCGTATTCATTTGTCCATGAATAATCCGACATCAGATTTTGAAATTTTTGTTTCATTGGGCAGATACAGGGTGAAAAAGAAAAAAATGCATTTTTGAAAATCTTCCATATTTTGTTTCCTAGAAGAGATAAATTTACAAAAGTTGTTAGCTAGGTATAGCAGGTCATGAGGATTTTAAAAATGATTAAAAAAAAAATCTAGGTCTACTAGATTTTGCGTGACAATAATCAACTTTTGTTTTTGTTATGGCAGCCATATTGGATTTTGACATTTTTAATATCTTCAAAAAAAATGCTATCCAATGATGTATAACATGTTTATGTTCAAGATAGTAAAAACATGAAAAATAGAGAAAGTCAGATTTTAACATAGTAGGCCATGGAACTGTGGATATCTTAAGTGTATACTGATAAAAAAACAAAAAATAACAAGTCTCCAAGTACTGTTAAAATATCTTTAACATTTTATTTATTAGTATTCATTAAGTAAAGGTGGTTAGGTAGCTAAATCATTAATGTAACAACTGTTCAAATAAGCCACCGTTCATTCGTATGCTCAATCTACATCGTGTTAGTGTACTGCCTCACAAGATTGTCTAACCATGTTCGGTGTCATTCCATTCACTGCTTCTTCAACTGCTTGACGTAATTCTTCCACATTTTCATAAGATCTCGAATACACCTTGTTTTTCAGATAGCCCCATACAAAAAAATCAAGAGGTGTGAGGTCCGGCGACCTAGCAGGCCACCCTATTGGTCCTCGGTTACCAATCCAGTTTTTGTAATATTGATTATTAAAATAATTTGTAACCAACAAGGAATTGTGTGGAGGTCTTGCTGAAAATACATATTTTGCACGTGGCAAGTGGAAGTTCTTCAATTCGTTCAGCAATATGTGTGCGCAAAAGTTCTAAATACCTTTCAGAATTTAAATTCTCATTGAAAAAGAATGGACCGATAACATGGGTATCAATAACGCCGATCCAGACATTAAATCCCCATTTGACTTGCTGTCTAATGCCACGAATTAGATGTGGATTTTCATCGGACCAAAAGATAGTATTTTTACGATTAAACATTCCAGAGTTAGTAAATCGACTCTCATCAGACCATAAAATTTTCGCAAAAAAGTTTGGATTTTCATTATGTTTTTCGATGAACCAATGACAGAATTGTGCTCTCCGTATTTCGTCACCATTTTGAAGCCCTTGACTGGCACTTTCACGATAAGGTTTGAATTTGGCACGCTTTAAAATGGTACCAGCTGTTGACCTAGCGACGCCAAGTTACGGGTAATTGAAAATATTTAATTACGCGTAAAGACGTACGGGGATTTACAACTACTGCTTGAAGAACAATATTTTCATTATTTTCATTGTTTTGGCTTTTTTTGGGTTTGACAAAACTTCCATGCATTATCAAATTATCACGCAATCGGCGAAAAATACTTTTTTCTGGCTGCCGCCTTTCAGGGTATCTATCAAAATACATTTCTGCAACTAATTCATCATTTCTTCCACACAAAATAAAACACTCCAGCATTTGATATTTGTCACTATTTGTAAAACGATCCATCTTAGGTTTGCACAGTACCGATACTTATAACAATACAATGAGATTAACAATAAGATTACTGACAGTTCCGAATAAACTTCACAGCTTTTAGAGTTGTTTAATACAAATGTCACATTTATTATCACGGCCTACTATGTTAAAATCTTATTTTCTCTATTTTTCATGTTTTTACGATCTTGAACATAAACATGTTATACATCATTGAATAGCATTTTTTTTGAAGATATTAAAAATGTCAAAATCCAATATGGCTGCCATAAGAAAAACAAAAGTTGATTATTGTCACGCAAAATCTAGTAGACCTAGATTTTTTTTTTAATCATTTTTAAAATCCTCATGGCTTGCTATCCCTAGCTTACAACTTTTGTAAATTTATCTCTTCTAGGAAACAAAGTATGGAAGATTTTCAAAAATACATTTTTTTCTTTTTCACCCTGTATCTGCCCAATGAAACAAAAATTTCAAAATCTGATGTCGGATTATTCATGAACAAATGAATACGCAACTTTTCTCCCATTTAACCGACGTTGTATCTCCAACGGTTTCCAATATCCCCATGTACTGCATTTTAAACTGGACAGGGTGTATATATATATATATATATATATATATATATATATATTTGTTCTACAAAACATTACAACCGAGAACACGGTACAAATGTTCTTGGGTGAATATAGTATAGCGATGCTATCTATACTTAAAAAAAAATGTAGGATAAATATACAATTATATTTTATATAGATTCTGATTTTTCCTTAATATAAGCTATAACTTTATCCCTATAAAAGAAAAACAAGAGATTGGCCAGGAGAAAAGAAGTTTGAATACACTGATAGAATTCACGTATACTTATAAAGTACGTGCTGTTATAAAAAAATGAATATATTAAAGATAATAAACATTATCATTATTTCTTAATTATGTTGCTGGAACAGCACACAGCATAATCTATTTGGCAATGCCTAACGTATGGCAATACTACAATTATTTTATACCAAATAATTATGATGCCACAGCAATATGTTGGTTTGATCATTTAACGCTAACCCTAATTTTGTAATTCTAGAAATTTCCAATGATTCTAGGAGATCATAAGTTTTTACTTTTATCTTGGATATGAAGTATTTTAAAATTATTATTAAAAGTATATTTATATTCTAAACAATGGTTTACAAATGTAGAATCAGCTTTTTTATCCCGATAACTTCTATTATGAACGGACACTCTCTGGGCAAAGGATCTTCCAGTTTGGCCAATATACGTAAGACATATTACAATCACAAGTTAACTTATATACCCCCGAGTTTGATTTTTTGTCTGTTTTGTCCTTATTGCTTTTTAAAAAACATTTTAAAGTATTATTGATTCATAAACATAAATTAGCTGCTTATGAATCAATGATACATAGACTAGTGAATACGCCACTTAATAAAACTAACTTTATTACAGAATTAGAATATACACTATTGCTACAAATAATGGCTATACTAAAGACATGATCAATAATATCCTTCGAAACAAACAAATAGAACATACCCGTTCTTTAATTTACCCTAAAATTTCTAGTAAAAATTCAGTACATTATTCTACCCTTACGTATATTGGTAAACTTTCAGACAAAATTAGCAAATTAATTAAAAAAGCCACTAATGGTAAAATAGCTTACAAAACTAATAATACTTTAGAATGTTTTTTAAAAAACAATAAGGACAAAACATACAAAAAATCAAACTCGGGGGTATATAAGTTAACTTGTGATTGTAGTATGTCTTATATTGGTCAAACTGGAAGATCCTTCGCCCAGAGAGTGTCCGAACATAATAGAAATTATCGGGATAAAAAAGCTGATTCTACATTTGCGAACCATTGTTTAGAATATAAACATACTTTTAATAATAATTTTAAAATACTTCATATCCAAGATAAAAGTAAATAACTTGATCTCCTAGAATCATTGGAAATTTCTAGAATTACAAAATTAGGGTTAGCTACCCACTTTTGTCCTTAAATTTGTAGTGTTTGTCTGGTATATAATTTCACGCACTAATGTAAATTCGTCATTATTCATCCACCTGATGAAGTCGACGAAACAACGTTGTAGTGATTTACTATAATTAAAATTTTGAAACTTTAAAATCAGTGTGTTATTTTTATTATTATTTATCATGGAGTTTCAACAAGGCTGTCCCTATTCAATTAATTTTTTAATGGCGTATAAATTCTGGTACTACTGACTTTTATTAAATTAGGAGCAACTTCAAATAAAAATATATTTCTTCTGCTTACCACTGACACAATTAGTTATCGAAATTTTTATAAATAAAAATTCCTATTGGGGGTGACTTGAATACACAACCAGCTCTACGCTAGACCCAAACCTTTACCATATGAGCTATCAAGGCCAAGTATGTTCTAGTATAGCTTTCGCTATATGAAAAATATTTATAGATTTAATTTCTTCTGCACACTTTCTGATGATTCTTTGTAAATGTTTACATGTTTTCATTCTAAGATTACCTATTAGGACAATAGAAAAAGAATTTTGGGTGTGCTTTAGATCACACGGCAGAAGTGAAAACTTCATCAAGGCGAGGTTAATAATACGAAATACAACTTTTTTATTGTTCTATATTCATTTACATTTACATGTTCCATTTTCCATTTTCGTTCTATATTACATTTAAAAAATATATATTTATTATTATTGTGTATACACTATTCTAGTACATCTCGCTCGGTCTGATCAAGTTTTCACTTCAAAAATTCATACATACGCATGTATATATACAAATATTATAATTCTCATACGAGTACCCGCGCTGGTCTAATGGTAACGTGCCGGCCTTACACCCGGGCGGCTCGGGATCGAATCTGCATGCGGACAAGAATTTTTCAGAAAATAAAAATACAATATTTCCCGTATTTATTCTAAATTTCAATTTAATTGAAATTAAATACCGTTAGTTAGTATTATAATACAAAGCCGAGCGTCGAGCCGACTTTACCCGAACTAGCATTTCATTCCGGGCGTGACGACTCAGTCTCATTCAGTGCCCAACAATCAATGCATCTACGCGCCCATAGAAGTTTTGACTTCAAAAATTAAAGAAGTAATATCTAAAAATTTTGGAAAGAAAATTCCATAAAAGTTCACTAATCAGCATTATGATATTGTCCTATACAAAATATCATTTACCCTGCTGAACTATGAAATTGTTAATTTCTTATTATTTATATGATACGATACCATTGTCCAGCAAGAGATAATATTTTTTATGCATAGGACAATGCCACAACGCTGGATATGAAGACACTATGAAATTCTCTTGTTTCCCACATTTTCAAACATTTCTTTCGGCTTTGGAGCAAAACCAGATAATTCCATTTTCGGTAAAATAACTTTTAGCTGTGGTGCCAAAGGCCTTCATATTTATCACGCTTAAATTGTGTCATAGTTTAACTATTAAAGTGAAAAAATCATACAGAAAAAGTTATACAGAAATAAACATCAACATTCGATAAATCCAAAAAATAGAAATGAATTTACAAAGTTTCGATCGGAACGAGTGAACATAAACATAGTGGAATGACCTTATTTACCTGGAATGAATATTTAATTATTGTTTATTTTATGACTATTCATCTGTTTGAGTTTCCTCGAAAACATTAATATTTTCAAATATATAGTTTTATATGTGCACTACATTTTAAAGATTCTCCGTTTCTTGGAATTGACTGTGAATATGTTTTTTTTAATATATAGATTCATCCTTATGATGGTCAATACAACAAAGAGCACAAATTACTTTATTTGCTGCATAAGCATGGGCTACCTATTTTTACATTAATATTTTCCTTTTTTGTACCATATTTCTTTCTATCATTTCTCACTTATTTTCAAATTTTTGTTCCTTATTTATTTCATACTTTGCCTGTTCTGATTGAGGTCAAGGAATTGTAAGTCTTTTACTTTTTCCCTCGTTTGAAAACTCCCTGGGTATTGCTCTCGGCTTTAAATCAGTAATGTTCAAAACACGGCATTGGGACTTCTGTTTCACCATTCTTCCAGTTGACTGTTTTTGTTAGTAGAATGCTTTTGAAAACGGATATTATAATTATTTCATTTCAATAATTTTGTAACGTGTGTATGCCATAAATTTTCCAGTTATCACATAATACTTTGACATTAAGAGCTTCTGAATAACACTTTATGTATTTTTCTTTGGAAAGAATGGTTGATCTTTTTCTAAGATTTTTCCATGTACATAGAAGTGTCCTCTTACATCGTATGGTATGGTAATTTCTTTCACAACTTGAGAAGAGTAGTTTAACTGACAATAAATTAACATGTAATTAATGTGGGAGTTTTTATTTTGCCTCGCACATTTGTGGGTGTGCGGGCAGAAAAATATTATAACTTCTTTGCCTTCCATTGGGACAGAATTTAGACTATGAAAAATGGCTCACCGAATTTCAATAGATCCTCGTCCTTGACTGATCTTTAGCCCTAGTATAAATGTTGGAACTTTATACGCACACGGCAGAAACAATATAGCCTTATTCGATGTGAGTAAAATGCATCAGATATGAAGTTTGGGGCAACGGTTATGCTTGCTCAGAATCAAAAAATAAGATCAACCCATATTATGGCCGCTCTTTGCAAAAATCACAAAATGCCCTAGCTCTTCGTATGTGAAGTGTGTGCTCTCTCTCCATCATCAGCTAAATCACTTTTTTAAATTCTGTTCTAAACATATTTCGTGGCCCACTCTAGCACCTTACGAACATACATCAGTACCAAACAAGCAAAAGTCAATTTAAAATGTTGTTAAAAATGTATTCCTGAACATGTAATAAGCCATCTTATCTTCTGCTTGCTCATTATAGATACATTTCGGTTTTAGAATATTTAAATTTCATTTATTCTATCTTAGTGATTCTTGCTGTCTCATAATTTCTTAATAAACTTACAGACCTTTTTGCTTGAGTTGATATAGTCACCTCGTCTCGCGTGTTTAGGGCATTCTTCCGAATACTCTATTTTGCAAAGGGACTTCCACTGCTTTAAAATGTTTTGAAGTTTTAATTTACGTGAAATAACCTGCCTTTTAAGAAGATTTGTCTTATGATATATTTTTCTCTAAGTATCCATTGCGCCAATTATATGGTAAAATTTGGTATCTTGGATGATTTTCTCTCTCATTTCGCAAAGTTTTGATCTGATTTCTGGAACTGGTAACTATCATCCTACTTACATATCCGTAAAAAATTCTTTAAATTATATTATCTGTCGTACTATAACATTATTAGAACAAGGAACAAGAATTTATCTTTTATATTTACCTGCGGCATGCGGCATCTACATTCGCACATTACAAGTTAAACAAAATCGGTAGTATGGTATCTGTAATAAGGATTTATATGGGTTTGAATGAAACGGGGATTTATCTTGTTTTGCTTAAAAACGGTATTTTAATGTGAATTTATACGAGGATTTAGTCCTTCTTGGTTGATCAAGTTTTTCATATATAAAAATTGTTCCAACTTAATGTCTAAATACCTTAGTACTAATAAATCTGTATAGTATACATAATTTATGAGATATTTGGCAAAAACTGCTAATAGGTAAAAGTGTTTCTTCCTGTACGAATTGAAAAAAGTAATGTGTCAATAGATTAAATTGATATTAATTAAGAATAATGAATGTATAATTTAGTTTAACATATATCTTGTTTAATTTGTGTACAACAACCTAAATTTGTCACTGAAAGTAAACTACTACTTCTGGTCTATAGATTTAGATGAAAATCTAATCAGATCTCAAGAGGAAGATTATATTCGTAGATATAAAGTTTAGTATTGACAGCTTTAGTCGTTTGGTCGTTATCGTAGTCACAGAAAGTGAGAGAGAGAGAGAGAGAGAGAGATGTTTCCAAAATGTACCTTTTCGATATCAGGGGACTTCAAAACGTGAACATCAGCAAAAAATTTCGAGGTCGAAAACTTTTACTACTGTTGAAGATTGCATTCCATCTAGCCTTACGATGCATTTACCTTTCAGCGTTTGCAAAGCCATTGACTATAAAAATCTACATGGGTTCCAAGGGTAATACATTTCCCATTGCACGAGGTGATAAAAAGTTGATAAAACGGGTTTCGAAAACCTTTTATGTAATAATCGATCGATATCCATCCTTTCTAATTTCAACAATATTTCCAAACAAGTATTCGTATCTTATATCTCTCTCCGCCACATCGTGGATTATTGTCAAGCCGCTCCTCTATATTGTAACGAAGTTCCTCCGTTAATTGTAACAAAATAACATTTTTGAGTTCATAATTAATTTATTTGTAAATATCAAATTATCTGTATGAATGTTATTTTGTTCAAATGTTAATATTGTATAGTGTGAAATGAGTCGACCTGTATGTATGATCAATTGTTTGTAATAATTCTTGTTATTTACTTATTTTTAAATGGAAAAATACCGAATGCCTACGTCATGCTCAGAGTCGCGTATTTCATATCAGTATCGTGTGCAAATTTTATATTTTGAACGGTTTTTTACTTACTTACGTAGGGGGTTTTAACATATAAAAGGCCATCATCGAGCTTGCCTCGTTCATTTAGATCTCCGACTTGCCTCAGCTCCTATACCTGCCTTTATTCAGCCTCTGATGGCGTGGAAAAGACCAGGTTATTCCGTAAAGAGCGTTCTGTATTCAGGTGTTTGTATCATGGGACAGACGTTCTAAATCCATTTAATCTCATCCGCATACTTCTCTCTTACTCAGGCCAGGTGCCGTGGGAAGATTGAGTATTACCGCTTAAAAACCTACACTCCGTCAAGATCAGACTTTTTGATGTCGTGATCTCCATAAATCCGAAATTAATCTTAATTATTTATTTCAGATGTTTTACGACCGTTAATTTCCGATATTTTGCATTAATCCGCGCCGCGTATTTATATTTCACCGCAAAGCTATTGACCTGATACCCGAGCTACTCGGGCCCGTACTAAGATAAACATTAATTTTATCATTGATCGAAATATTCTTTAAATGAGCATGCCGTGACATGGAGATAATTTATAGAACAATTTAAATTAACCTGATTATGTATTTTAATTCAAATTGACAGAGACATATCTTGTATTTATTAAGAATAATAGAAATGTATTGGAATCTATTAGTGACATTTCAGAGGATAAATTTGAGTACATATTTGATCCTATGTTAGTTTGCGATAAATGAAATTTCTTTTGTAATGATTTAAAGATGTCAATAAAGCAAGTTCGAGTTATAGTTAATAATGTACATATAAAATGACTTTGTGTATATACATAGATGTAAATAAAGAAATGTGTATGAATATTGATATTGTTTTTGACAGATAATAAAGTCTATTTTTTAAATAAGTTCCCGCACGTGTTTTGTACTGTTTTCTTTTCACCGGTCCGTCAGTAATGAATGCAATAAATGTAGAATTAATTCAATAAGCACTAAAGAATATTAAAGTAAAAATACTCACGATCAATCTCCACTTTGCTAGCCGTAGAGTTTTGTATTCGCATGTCTAAAAGTCACAACACTTCACCTGCCATATTTACATTTATAAGTAGTGCCAACCGGGCGAAGTCGCGAAATATAATATTACTAAAGGAGGACGTCTGAAAATTTCGTGACATTGGTGCCTGTATGCATAGGCAACCCAAGGTACGTGTGTTCAGGACTGTGTTTTCCGTTGCATTGTCAAGATATGCAGAATACTAGTCTTGTAACATTTGCTTCGTTTATTACTAGTATTATTTAAACAATCGAAGCATGTTATAATATCAAATTTAGCATCAAGAAAACAATACAATTCTTGAATAATCGTCGCTGGGTAGATCTTTATAATAATAATAATGATAATATGTTTTTATTGGAATAATTCAGAGCAGCTGCTGTATACAATGTAGAAATACAAATAAAAAAAATAAAAATAAAAAGGAATAACAAATGTGCTAAAGAAAACAACAGCAAAAAAGTCTGTCATATTTCTAAATCTAGAAATCCAATCAAACAGCTACCTGAACGGATCCGGATAAATTCTCATAATATTTGTCATCATGTGTGTAAGTGGTGCTTGAAAGAAGGTGTTTGTTCTACGTCTAGGTAAAACGAGACTCAGATGATCGCGTTATTTGCGAGTAAATTGCGCAATCAAGTTTCGAAAGCAAAGCAGAAGAGTCTATTTTGTTATTATTTATACCGGCCTATTGTGTGTTTTTAACACTATTGACTTCCGTGGACTTTTCGTTAAACTCAGCACATACAATTAATTTTTTTTCATTAGTATACCTTTTAGTGGTCCTTACACACATTTAATATGGAAAAATAAATACACGATATCCGGCATATTTTATAACATAATTTAGCTATAACCTATGGACATTATCTTACACTTACATGTACTTCTGTATGTCACGAATATTAGTGATCATAACAAATTGTTTCTTACATTTTAAGCTATGTCTGCCAGGTTTTGAATCACTCCTTATTCTGAGACAAGGTATAATAATATTGACTACTCTAAATTCCTTCAAAAAGTTTTGTTAGTCACTATAGACCTCTCTCAGATATATGTGTACATATAATAACTATTTTGTAGTCGAACAAAGCTATTTACATATTTGTCCGTAATCTTTTCAAATATGTCGAAGGTGCAAATTCAAATATAAAATTAAAAATCGCTATGGATTCCTCCATTGAGTATTATAGTTCAAGAACTTGCTAATTACGTAACATATTTAACTTCTCCTTTATAAACGTACATTCTTTGACAATATTCTCACGTTCGGTAGCAACATGCTCTCAATTGAGGTATGCAATTCCTGGTATTATACGTTATATTGAGTTCTAGCTAGCTTTTCCAATGCACATTGAATTATTCTTTTCTATGTTCTGAATACAGAATTTTGTCCCGATATTTTAAACAAAAAACTTTTTAACACAAATATATATGTAATTCAGTTGCGTAGATTTACGAAAGCAATAACCAGCATACTACCTATATACTATTACGACGAATTGTGTTATGCTAACAAAAGCCATATTGATCTTTCAATATATAAAAATAAAAAGTGATTGATTGTTTGATATTAATATATACAGGCTGGTTCATCGGGAACTGAATCGATCGATTGTGGAAAAACTATAGCTGGGAATGATCCGAAATTTTGACTTTATACTAAAGTCGATGGGGGCCATTTGCCTAAAATATTTTCAAGATGGCGGGCTATGCCGGAAGTAGACACCAACTTCCTAATTTTAAATAGAATACCCTGTATATTAATCAGGTTTTTAGATTCTACATGAAATTCTAAATATATTACATGTATAATGTCGTATATTTAAGTGTAACCCTTTTTGACTTTTTGAAATTCTTATGTTAAATTTGACGTTTGCAGGCGGAAAATCAATAGCACTTTTTCCATATAAAGATGAATTTATTATTTAATTTGAAGTAAATTCTCTCAAATAGATAGTCTAATTAAATACTATTTTTATAAAATTGTTACAATTATTAATATAGAGTGTACGAACTATACGCCTGAACACGAATTTGGAAAAATTGCCAAAAGACAATTTTTTTAAATGGGAAGCGGCAACTTTTATAATTTTATCTTATTCTGCATTAAAAATAAGGATCACTTTGTATAAATATGTCTATTATAAAAATTGGTAGTTTTCGAAATATTGGCAAGTTAGAGTTTTTATCTTCTACAATACATACTGTTTGCATTAATTCTTTTTTCAATAGTTAGCCATGACAGTGTTTACAAAATTAGAAATTGTCATTCGTTGAAGAAAACATATGCCGGGGCGCTTAAATTATACAAACGATGATTATTTAGATTTAATTATTATTTATGGGGAATGTAATAAAGTTATGTCAAGAACATGTGATACATTTGCAACTCGATATCTGCAAAAACGGAAACCAATACCATTAAACGTATTATAGGAGACTTCAGAAACTTTGGATCCGTGAGGGCAAAGATTCAGGAAAATAAACCAGTTATTAATAACGGTAATAATGTGATGCAAATGTATCACATGTTCTTGACATAACTTTATTACATTCCCCATAAATAATAAATAAATTTAAATAATCATCGTTTGTATAATTTAAGCGCCCCGGCATGACTTATTGAAATTATGATAAGGTAAATGACTTTTCTTCAACAAATGACAATTTATAATTTTGTAAACACTGTCATGGCTAACTAATGAAAAAAGAACTAATGCAAACAGTACGTATTGTAGAAGATAAAAACACTAACTTGTTAATATTTCGAAAACTACCAATTTTTATAATAGACATATTTATACAAAGTGATTCTCATGTTTAATGCAGAATAAGACAAAATTATAAAAGTTGCCGCTTCCCATTTAAAAAAAATATCATTTGGCAATTTTTCCAAATTCGTTTTCAGGCGTATAACTTGCACACTCTGTATTAATAATTGTAACAATTTTATACAAATAGTATTTAATTAGACCATCTATTTGAGATAATTTACTTCAAATTAAATAATAAATTCATCTTTATATGGAAAAAGTGCTATTGATTTTCTGCCTGCAAACGTCTAATTTAACATAAGAATTTCAATAAGACAAAAAGGGTTACACTTAGATATATGTTAATGTATATCAGTTTTGCGGTTTTAATTAATATAGTATAGTACTGACAAAATTATATCAAAAAGAGACAACAGCTCAGTAATAGTCACTTTTAAAGTATTAAATGTTTTTGATGTGTAATTTAATAAGAAATTTAAAAATTAAATAATATACAGGTTGTTCCATTTGAAAAAATTGACTTTTTTGCAAAAACTAACAAACGCATATCAAAAAACGACAATAACTCTGTAATAGTTACTTTTAAAGTATTTACGTCTTACATGTTTTTTACATGAAATTTAATAAACAATTCAAAAATGAACTGATATACAGGCTGTTCCATTTAAAAAAAATGACTTTTATACAAAAACGTGTCATGTAATTTTAATCCAATTTCCTGCACATGCACTTAGAAACTGTAAAAAAATAAAACATGCATCTATTAGGACCTCTTATTGTAAATAATACTGCAAAAAATTTTGTGCATCTAATACGTCGTTTTCGAGAAATATAATTTTATACAAACATTGAATTTTTCAGAAAGATGGGAATAAGTCAAAAACTTTACACTTTAGGCCTATAGTATCTTATAACTTTTTGACTAAAAATTATACGGGGAATTCAAAAATGCAATAATATATAGGGTGTTTCATTTAAAAAACTATAACTATGGTTAGCCACCAAGTTATGGAACACTCTGTATAATACAAAATATTTTTAAAATGTGCTCCTAATGAACAGCTATCACAAGGAAAAAACAGCCTCGAAATATCTTTACTCATAAAGGCATAATCGACCTTACCCGCTTAGATGACTCACCCTGTATATATATATTAATATTAAATTCATTTATGGGTGTCTAAAATATTACAATGTGAGTAACTCTTGAAGTGATAGTTAAATAAAAACAAGAAATTGGGAAAGACTTTTTGTTATTTAATTTCACTAAAACATATATAAAATCAGTATATGATAAAGAATTGATGCTAATTCAAAATAAAAAAAAAGGTTGCAAAAAGACAAATAGTATAATTTATGATTAGAAGATTGTAAGGCAATTTCCAAACCTCAATCCCGAAGATTTTTTTAAACACCAACGAAACACATACACATGAGTAGTGAGTAGGTATCAATGAAAATGACGTTTATGATCAATTACTGAAGAGAAACAATGTAATTTCAGCTTGCACACCTATATTAATGATACGTTTTTGTAAAATTCAAACATTTATTCCACGAATTTTTAAAAACATATTTTTATATAAACTACTCCATTGAAAGGGAGATTATTAGGATTCATACCTGAACAAATAGTTTCTTGGACGACTTGCAGATCACCTTCCTAAATAATGTACCATATTAAAAATCTATGTTTCGTGTGACGTCTGGAATAAATGTCAATTATTAATGAAGGTTAGACCAGTATAATTACTTACATAAATCTTTGAATTAATTATAACAAGTGTTATAATTTCTTAAAAATCATTAAACACCATTATCGCTATATTCCAAATTAATAAACTTGATTATCGTAATCTATGTAATTTAATATTGTACATTATAAGTTTTTGTTTATATTTTAATTAATTTCACGTTCACGATAATATAGCAGAGGGAAATTTCTAAAATATAAGAATTAATTTTCAAATATTTCAAACCGTTTTCAAAATGCTCTCTTAAATATATTTCAAATTAATATAATTCAATATAAACGGAATTTCTAGATAATTAAAAAAAATATATGCAAATATACAATTACGTATAGTAAAATTGAATTTTCATTCTTCTTTACATATCTAAAATGTTATAGCATTTAACATTATTTGAACTTAATGAAACCTGCTTTACATATTTGATTACAATAAATACATACATCATAAAAGCATAGTGTTGTAAATACTATGACACTGTAACACAATGGTATATATTTATAATATTTTGTTAATTTATATCATCATTATAAAATTGCGGAAGATCATTATTAAATTAAGAGCACTATATCTGTGTATCATCAACAGACACAAATATTAGAATTTTTTGATAGTTGACAAAAGTCAAACATACAAATTGTAAATAATAAGGCCGGGAATCTAATACTATAATTCAATTATTCGAATATTCGAATATTCAACTCTGAATAATTTCAAAACGAAATTATTCGTATATTTGAAATTAAATTGTATCCACTTTCCAAATGTAACAAATAGGTATTACTTTAGACCAGTATAATGTATGACCACGAAATTATGTAGCTATCCAAATTTTTACAAGAAGCATTTTTCGAAATTTCTACCGAAAGTAGGTCTTATTAAGACTAATCTAGAGTATGAAAGTGTTTAGAGGTAGATTTTGAATAATTTTTGTATAAAAAAAAAATTTCGAAATTTGTGCAGGAAGTTAAGACCTTCAGATTTATCTAATAAAAGTTTTTTTGCAGATATATCGCAATCTATGCATTCTCTACGTATTTATCATGAGCACAAAGGTATTTACTGTATTTAGATCCCGATTTTTTTTTTTTTTGAAGTTCATGAATATTATCACAAACACTATTTGGCAGGCCAACGTCAGAGAACTGATATCACAGGAAATGGGACAATTAGGTATTCTGATACTTTAGCAAGGTCAAGTAATAAAATTTAATATTCATATTAATATGCTTTATAACATCCCCAAATTTCCTTGCCCAAGAGGCAAAAAAGGAAAACATGCGTTTTATTTATGTATTCTAGAGAAGACAGTTCTAAAGATGAATGATCGATCATTGAAAATATTGAAATACTTATTAGCTACAACTTAATTGTCAGTAGAATATCAACCGATGACTTCTGTGGTGGTGCCCATTTTGCAATCTCTGATGGAGACTTTGATTTCAAAGATTGATAATGATGAACCAGAAGCGGTAAATGAAATGAAATCTGTGCAATGGGAATTTCATTCAAGATTCACAAAAGTCTTTTCTAGAAATCTTTCGGTTAGCGGTGCTTCATCAATTGAAATATTTGATTTTAGTACATTTCTAGATCCAAAGTTTAAAAAGAAGGATTTTTTGGATCTCTGCTTAAAACAAAAAGCACCTAAGAGATATCTTGGAAAACGAAGGAGTCATCAGTTGAATTTGATGAAAGTACAATGAATCAAGCAAAAAACCGCTTTGAATATTTTGTTCCCAATAAAGAAGTAGATTGTGACAATGAAGTCGATATATATTCCTGGAATGTTGTATACAAAAAAACAAATAATTCAAATATTTAAATATTTATCACAATAAATATCTGAATACTGGAATTTAATAAATTTCCGACCTTAGTAAATAATAACAACTTCAATATCGAGATGATGTGACGGAATTTCAGACCTGCGTATCAGGGCTTGTTTGTGCAAAAAAAAAAACTGAGTTATTTTCGAGTAATACATGCGTTTTGAAAAGGATATAATAGGATCGTTTTAGCAACAGATAAGTGGCAATAATTGAAAATACTATAAAATGTAAGATTTGTCATAATTGTCTTTTGGCATTTTTGTTATATTTGCTATCCGGACAATACAAATTTGTTACCAATGCTTGCGTACTAAAGAGAACGGCTAAATATTCAATAAAATGTAGATATCAAAGTTGTTTTTAGAACTTTATTTACGATATTCAATTTGTAAATGGCTTTCATGTAGTACCTAGTACTTATTGGTATAATAGATGCTATATATCCCAAAATATTAAGTAATTAGTTTATTTTTTTTTTATTATAACATTGTTCCGTTCGGCTTCAATGTAAAGTGGTATTGAATCGTCGTCTGTATTTCGTACTTTGGTCGAATCGATTGCTGAAAAGATTCAACTAACCGTCCTCCATTTACAGCAAATTTCTGATAATATAAAAAAATATTAGAACATATTAGATTTACATATTTCATTTTGATTCATTCCGCTTTCTTCCACACCGAAACTGCCCAAACTATTCAAATATATCAAATTGATATTTTCTTCTTTGTTGTCATGCACCATCTTTACAATGGAGAAACACATATCACCACATGTGAGTTTGTGACAGCTACTAAAGATTGAGCTTTTGTTATGTTATAAATCAGTATGCGATGTTCCTCTTATTTTTTATAAATGGAGTGATTATAGTTATTGTGTTACGGAATTAATTTTTTTTACTCAGGGTGCTCGAAATCGTTCTTTTTATTGTAGTGAGAGCAAACGAAGCTGAATCCGTTTGCATTCTGTATAAAATCCCTGATTTAATCGAGCTCGCTGGCTTCACTCCGACTTTTATGAGCAAGATCTTGATTTGTTGACAATATATTTATCGAATGTAAGGTTATAGGAAGCGTGCATGGGTTACTGTCGCATTTCAGCTGATTTGAAAAACTGACACTAATTCATGCCGTGTAATCTAATATAGGCAATAATAAAATATTGCGGACAAGTTCTCCATGCGCCTTGTATACCAGCCGGGAGCGCCACTAGTTCTTGGTGATTGGTTTTTGACATGTTTTCTATTGACACCAACTTAAAGCCATATGAAATGACATTATTAATCTTCTACGAAACTCTATACCGTTAACCGTTTTAATTATGAAGTAGGTTTGACAACAAAGTTAATGTGCCATCGTCCAAAATTAAGAGAAACTGTAACGCTACTAGACTCTAAACGTCAACTTTTTAGAGTCTACATGAATTACAGATTTTCTCGTTTTAGTATTCGACATTTCTACATGCTACATATAAATTGTAATACCCAATTACCGCGGAAAAGTTCTCCACAAAAAAAAAAAAATCCGTTCGATCGTGGTTCAGCTGCTTTATCAATAACATTTCATTCTATTTCTTTAGGATTGTATTTGTATATGCACTAATCTAACCATATATTGCTTAAAATATAGGAAAAATATCTTATTTGAACGTCAAGGTAGTGGAAACTCACAAGCAAAGATGTATTATGGATGGAAAATACATCAGCTTGTTTTTATCTATCATAAATGCCCTTGAGTAGAACTGATGAATAACTTTAAGTAGTTGCCCCCATAGATAAGAGATAGTATACAGGCTGTCCCAGATAGTGTGCTCACCATTGGGATCTCGTGAACGGTAAGAGATAGAGAGTTGGTTAAATGAGACAAAATGTACGTGACACCTGGGTTTATTTTTTTTAAGCAAAAAAACTTTTAAAAAAATGAACGATACGTGCGCTATAGGGGAAAACTAAAAATCGGCAATTTTAATTTCGTCGTTTAACTTATTTCATGTAAAAGATACCGAAATACTATTTTGACATTATGAAGGTACTTTTTTACGCAGAATTCAAATTTGGTATTGCAACCTCTGAAGCTTTTATACGTTTCGAGATTTTTATACAAACTTTCTTATTTTAAATACAAATCGTAGGCGGCTTTGACTGTATTAAAAAGAGCATAATTTGCTGATTTCAATGATGTATAACACTTTGGGTTTATTTGTAGAAATAACAAAGTTACAAGAATAATTAGCAATTTTTTTGTTTTATACCCTATTCCTGGAAACAAAATACAAAAATGACTGAAAAGTAAATAAAACACTAACTTCACATACCTAACTATTTATTTACTACTAGTAAATAGATAAATTACATTAAATGCTCAAAAAGTCCTCCATTATTATTGATACATAACTGAGCTCTTCTTAGTGTGGAATTAATCACTTTTTCTAAAATACGTCCATTTATCCGATGAAACTCTCTTAAAACACAAGCTTGCAGTTCCTCCACATTATTGCGTAAAAAAGTACCTTCATAATGTCAAAATAGTATTTCGGTATCTTTTAAATGAAATAAGTTAAACGACGAAATTAAAATTGCCGATTTTTAGTTTTTCCCCTATAGCGCACGTATCGTTCATTTTTTTAAAAGTTTTTTTATTTAAAAAGTAAACACAGGTGTCACGTACATTTTGTCTCATTTAACCAACTCTCTATCTCTTACCGTTTACGAGATCCCAATGCTGAGCACACTATCTGGGACAGCCTGTATAGAGGGAAATTATAATACTAACAAGTGATGGTGAATTTTTTAACATCACCAAATAAAACGGAAATAATATCTATGCAGCGAACGTTACGAATTTACGGCAAAAAATGTCTGAAGCAATGACAACTTTCCTTTTCTAGAATTAAAAGAATATATGATACTTTAAAAATTTTGAGGATGCCGTCAAAATACTACTGTCAGTTATATCAACTACACCTCAAAATCTAAAGAGCGATGATTGTATTTATATATTTTCAATATAAAACACTAATTGTACACTATATTATAATTATTTATTGGTAAATTTAGTACAATAATTATTATACAAAATAATTATTATGTCACAAGCAAATGATTATTACCTACATATTAATTTATTTATTGTACTGTTTTACTTGTTATGCATTTCTTGAGGCAATATTTACATAATACATACTTGTTTTGGTCAACATGTCTCATTATCGTACGTTTTCTCACTTTGTTAATTAAATTAGACCAAACAGTTTTGAGTGCTCTTTCTTCTGCATATACATATTTCCGTATCAGAAAATTAATATCACCTAGTTCGTGTTCTTGACAAACTATAAACATATACATATAAGCACAACAAGTGGATCTTCTATAACTTGCCATAATCAGCATAATGGTTTTACCCTCAAACTCATTCATGTGTTTGTTGAGTTTATAGGTCAGTAGGTATTAATAAACCTAGCGCCCTGAAAAACTTTCTTTCCCCATTTAGTAGGTCCGTTGTAAACTTTAACACTTCAATAGGGTGAATATATAAAATATGTATGTAGATATTATAGTATGGTAATAAAGTAACGGACAAAAGCATTAATTTCGTTAATATTCATTTGTTGAAAAAATCTCTGAAAAAAATTTTAAAAGAGATTTGAAAAAAAGGATATGTGTAGCGATTTTAACTAAGAGGGATATTTTCATCACATTTTCTGTTTCCTATGTCATTTGTTTTGCATGTTATGGCGTCAAAGACTTTTTTTTAATGATAACCTACAATTTTTTAATTGATTTTGATAGCCATCTTCAATTCCCTAACCAACACTATAAAACTTTTAATATGTTATATTTGAAAAAACGTAGAAAAATAGCTTTAAATTTCAAATAATAAAAATTAATTAGTCAACTAAATTTGAAGGAAAGATTGACGGACACAGTTTTTAATAAAATATAGAAATGTTAAAAAATCGATCTATAAATTTACTACCTACGCCTCTCTCAAAATTACATTGAAACTAGATTGATAAACCAGAAAAAACTCTATCAATAACTTCAAACACAAAAATAAGCACAGAAATAACACTTCTTAAGTTACATTTACACTAAGTGTTCAAAATGACGACTCTGTACCATATGACAATACCCAAGACGATTATAAAACTCATTTCTCTGTTTCGGTATCAGAACAACGTTGTTCTAGCACCCATTTTGGTGTTAGAATGGACTCCATTCTAACACCGATTTTTGGCAACTTTTTATTTTAGTAGAAATAGGTTGGTGGCATAAATTTTTCATAATCTTTTTCATACTGGCTTTTACTTGTATTTTAACGTTACTTGTATTTTAATATACTATTCTCAATAGTTTGAACTGATATTAATCCAATTCATGTCGAATTCTGTGCTTGAGATCTTCTACTAAATTATTATGTCGATTTTTATACACTTTACATTTTAAGTACTCCCATAGAAAGAAGTCTAATGGAGTTAGATCTGGAGGCCTAGCCGACCATTCCTTGAGATCTCTCCCCCTATTCGTCTTCTTGGGAGAACTTGGTCCAAGTGGCTTCGCACATTAATAGCGTAAAGAGGTGGAGCACCATCATATTGGGATTATATACTATATCTAATGCAGACATCAATTCTAACTGTAGAAATTGCAAGCATCTCTCTCCAGTCAAATTATTAGCAAAAAAAGAGTGGACCTAGAATTCTGTCACCAATAATTCCGGTATATACGTTAACTTTCTGCGGATATTGTGCATGAATTGGGTGCAGAATGGGGATTTCCTTAGCCCAATACCTACAATTCTGTTAATTAACCATTCCATGTAAATAAAATATTGCTTTATTCGAAAATAATATACGCTAGAAAAACAATATAATTTCCATCTTGTGTTCACAAAATTTTTGCCTTCGATCATACTCATCCTCTGCCAACTCATGAACCAATTACAGCCTATAAAGGTGAACTTTTTTAACTTAATTGTGGTACAAAGCAATGCATCTACTAGATGAATCTACCTCTGGTGCCATAACTAGTCATTATTAGCACTTCAATTCTCTGTCTCTCGCTAAATAGTACCATTTTTATTTATAAAATAGTTTGCAAAGAATAAATTATTCTAATTTAGAAAAGGCAAATAACACTTATTTTATTACGACACTGACAAATTATTTTATTCTGACAGCCATATCTAATGTTCTTTTATGCACCGGTGAAATGCATTTCGGCAATACATATATAACGTTTTAAAAATTTTATACCGTTGAATAGGGAATTGAATGTACCTATGTACTTTCAAAATCAATTAAAAATATTAGAGTGGTTGTGGTGGGTATTTATTGTTATAAAATTTACCCTTATAACTTATAACATTGAATTTTATAAAATTTTATTATTTTATTTCTAGAAATATCGGAACCAATCAGAAAATTGTAGGTATAAAGGCGCATGTCTATTAATGCACCAAACAGCTGTTTTGTTGTTGTGATAAGTGTGAAGCGAGCGTGTATAGCGTGACAACGAAATGGTTATTTTGTACTGGAAGGTTTATAAAAATTACGAATTCGTTGGAGAAATTCACGAAAGTGTCATTATATTATATGATTATGGAAATTAAACAATTGCAGATTTTCAGTGTACAGTGTCATGTACACTTGTCACTTGTCAACATAACCTATATCCGTCAAATTAAGCTTAACATGCCCCAACAATCCGCAAACGCAATTTCGGTAATTTACGTTACATTATATTGTAAGTACAAAATGGCCGTGTAACGTAACGAAAAATACACACCGCAACCTTTCTATTACAGGTTGTTATTTAAGAAAAGTCGGTGACGTCGTAACATGGAAATAAATTAGATATTACTAAATGTTGCTTTGCCTGATAAACTAATAGAACAATAAAGCACTTGACACTATCAAACAAGAACACAATTGACACGAAATCACAAATCTAAAAACAATAATAAATAATATCTCGCATATGTAAAACTAACAAATGTAATAACTATTTATAAACTAATATATGTCCCATTTAATAAGTGTAAATCGAAATTACATAGACCCCTACCAAATAACACAGACCTAAAATTTTTATATCATGTGTGGCAATTAATGAGGACTCCCCATCCGCTCCCATGCTCGAATCATTTTACTTTCTTATACGTAGTATAAGGAAGTATTGTGATGATGAAAATTTTCGACCTCGAGATTTTTGCAGATGTCCACGTTTTGAGGTCCCCTGATACCAAAAAAGTGGTTTTTAAAAAATGTCTGTGTGTCTGTGTGTCTGTGTGTGTGTGTGTGTGTGTCTCTGTGTGTGTGACCACGATAGCGGTCAAACCGCTGTAGATATCAATTCCAAATTTTGTATTTACGAATATAATTTCCCTCTTGAGAACTGATTAGATTTTGAGCAAAATCGGCAGACCGGAAGTAGTAGTTTACTTCAGTGAAAAAATCGAATTTTGCAAATATTTCGTCAATTACTAAGTTTAAACAAATTTACAAAGAATTCAAATGTACTCAAAATTAAATTTAAGAAAAATTGTTTTAATAAAGTTTTTCGAAATTCCTACCGGAAGTAGGTCTTTTACTCTTATCGAAAATCAGTTTTTTGCGAATATCTCGCAAGTCATGCTTTCTAGGCAGGTACATTACGAGTATAAAAGTATTTGGAACATACTTCTAAATATCTTTTGTATAAAAAAGATTTCGAAATTCGGACCGGAAGTACGACCTTTACTCTTATCGAATAGCGATTTTTTGCAAATATGTCGTAAATTATGCATTCTATATATATTTATGAAGAGTACAAAAGTATTTAGAGTTGGATTTGGAATATTTTTTGTATAAATGAAATTTCAAAATTCGGACCGGAAGTAACACTTTCATACGTATAAGAAAGTAGTGTGGTGGCCACACCTCATTTTTTACTTTCTTATACGTAGTATAAGGAAGTATTGTGATGATGAAAATTTTCGACCTCGAGATTGTTGCAGATGTCCACGTTTTGAAGTCCCCTGATACCGAAAAAGTGGTTTTTAAAAAATGTCTGTGTGGCTGTGTGTGTGTCTGTGTGTGTGTCTTTCTGTGTGTGTGTGACCACGATAGCGGTCAAACCGCTGTAGATATCAATTCCAAATTTTGTATTTACGTGTATAATCTCCCTCTTTAGATCTGATTAGTTTTTCAGTAAAATCGGTAGACCGGAAGTAGCAGTTTACTTCAGCGAAAAAATCGAATTTTGCCAATATTTCGTCAACTACTAAGTTTAAACAAATTTATAAAGAATTCATATATACTTAAAATTAAAATTAAGAATAATTTTATTTAAAAAGTTTTTCGAAATTCCTAGCGGAAGTAGGTCTTTTACTCTTATCGGAAATCAGTTTTTTGCGAATATTTCGCAAGTCATGCTTTTTAGAGAAGTACCTTACGAGTATAAAAGTATTTAAAACATAATTTTCAATATCTTTTGTATAAAAAAAATTTCAAAATTCAGACCGGAAGTACCACTTTTACTCTTATCGAATAGCGATATTTTGCAAATATGTCGTAAGTTATGCATTCTATACATATTTATCAAGATTACAAAAGTATTTAAAACTGGATTTGCCATATTTTTTGTATATATGAAATTTCAAAATTTGGACCGGAAGTAGCACTTTTACTCTTAGCGAGGAGCACTTTTTTGATAATATCTTGCAAAGTATGCATTCTATAGCGATTTATTAAGAGGAAAGTACTTAGAATAGAATTTTAAATAGGTTTTGTATAAAAAAAATTCTTAAAATTGTATAGTTTGAAACGCTCATACGTATAAGAAAGTCGTGTGGTGGCCACACCTCATTTTTTGATTTATTGACAGCTCACATAACTACCACGTCACGTGATGTAATATATGCTCGTTCTGATCTCGAATTTCAGATCAAATAACTGCAATTCTGGAATGCAACATTTATCTGATTTGACATATCAGCTGTGATAAAAATAATCTCAAAAGGAGGACTGGCTCTTGTCTAAATTTTCATGATCGTGTGACGTTTAGTTGGACAGACGCAATTCTTTACATAAGCCATGGGCAATGAAAGTAGTAAAATGGTTAAAAAAATTATATGCAGCAAATATTGTGCAACGATACTCCTTCGAAGGTTACCATTTGCCACATGAGTCTTGACGATGAAGAATTTTCTGGGCCATCAAAATGTGTTGCCATTCCAGATATTAATATATGACAAAAACAAGATTTTTTTGCACTACTAATAAACAGTGGAGACATCATAGCAGCCCTCCGCCAAAGACGACCAAGTCGTTTCCTTCGGCTGGAAAGGCAACAATATTTTGGAATGCAAGAGAATATTTTTTATAGGCTATCTCGTAACGGGTCAAATTAAATGAATGATACATATTATTCTGTGCTTCCAGACAAAATAAAAGTTTATTGTGACAATAAGCCGTCATACACCAGCCATTCATCGATCTAAGCACTTTCAGATTTCTACTTATTCCCAAAACTAATGTTGTTTCTCGTTGGAAGACAAACGCGGTATTTATTGTAGAAGTCGAGCATATTTTTCACAACCTTGATTGCTGGTCATTGTATTAATATCAAAGGAGAATATAATGAAAAATCGTTGCCTTAATTCTAATGTAATCTCACCTTCCTCCAAACCCCACTTATACACAAAAATGACGTATCAGAAAACTTTACAAAAGCAATGTTTATCGTTATGTGGCAATAAGAGTAGTACGAGTACATAATTGTTGATTTCGATATCTTTTGATAGTAGTAGTAAATAAAACGAAAGAATTTAAAATAGATAACCATTATTAAAGATTAGGAATGATTAAATTTTTTGACATGCTACGGTACTCATTTTAACAGAATTAATGTTACAAAATTACTGTTTTCTATCGACAAATGTCAATTGCCATTATTAAACCATTCCTCAACGATCCGTTGAATTGTACCAAACGAAACCACTCGTCTGCGAAATAACAGCAATCGAAGTAATTAATGACTGTTACATGGGAGTTTTAATATCACCAGATCTGAAAGGTACCCGAGAGAACCTGAGGGAAAAAAACAAAAACAAAAAATATATATGTATATAGAAATATAATAACGGAGGCTTTAAAAATTACACAGTACTCACAATGATGACTATCACCGTGAACCTGAAAAGGACAAAATTATATTTTATATACCTGAAAAATATTTTCGAGCATCGCACATCAATCATTATTACGTGGTTACAGAATAAGATGTCATGAGTCGGAATGATTTGTGTGCGCGTTAGTTTGAGTGAAACGAACACTTGGATTGTATCATTAATATATACTGCATCTCAAAAGTAAGAGCACAGATTTATTATGAATAAGCTATTTTAATTTAAAGATCTTCATTATTCTAATCGCTGTAATTAAATGTAACATTTGTAAATAAATAAATAGATTACAATTTACGGCCATATTGTATAAATTATTTATAAAACAATTTTTTTTAATTTCGTTTGTTATTTATATACAATTTATTTTTGAACTGTAGTCCTGCTTATTTTAATATTTGAAATGAAGAATGTTATTTTTTCGTTTTTATAGTTTAATTTAACCCTCATCTGCATAACGGTGGGTCCGTTGGACCCATTGCAGTTTTAATATAGTTGTATAAAAGTTCCTGTGTATACAAGAAATCTGAAAAAAAAATTAATTTTCCTTTATATGCAGACATTCAATCTATGATATATTTTTTCTCAAAAGCTGCTTGCAGTTTAGAAATAATTGACAATTAATTTCAAAATGGGTCCAACGGACTCCATTTATGTAGAATCGTTCCGCCACTGCGGATAAAGTAGTAACTTTTGCGACTGCGCGTATCATAAAGCGCAGCATTTGACAGATATATTCTAACCTAGGTCGATGCAAGTCGCACATTGCCTGTCAGTACTCGAGATACTTTTGATTAATAGACACCTCTCGCAATGGATTACGAGTTTGGTGATATCCGACTTACCTCGGCACTAACATAAGAGGAAGTTTTGCGGATTCTTGAAGAAGATAATAGCTTTGATTATAAGGTTAATGCTTCAGACAATGAAAGCGTGCTTAGCGAGCAACAAGGTTAGTATTTTTTTATTCGTAAAAACCATGTAGTTGTAATTAAAATTACCCTTCAGACAACCCTTTGGTCTTCTTAGAAGAAACTCCTACGCATTTAGCTGGTAATATAGAGGACACTAACATTTATTCAGATAGCGATCCAGAAGATGACATTCCCCTTGCCCTTCTTAGAGATATCATGGTTTCCAAAGATGGAAAAATACATTGGAAAACAAAACCACTCAGGCAAAAGAGAAAAACTGCGGATCACAACTTATGTCGAGTGCTAAATCCAGGTTCTCCTACACGAACATGTGAATGTGAACACAATAAAAGATACATTTGACTTGTTTGTGACTACTCATCAAAAAGACCTGATTGTGTTGCATTCAAATGAGAAAGGCAGAACACTGTACCCAGATTCCTGGAAAGATATTACCGTACCTGAACTAGATGCAGTAATTGGATCGTGTTTACTAGCAGGAGTTTTTCATTCACGAGCTCAAGACGTCAGGGAATTATGGGATGATCAAATCGGTATGTCCCAATTTAGAGCTACAATGAGCATCAACAGATTCGAACTTATTCTAAGATGTCTGAGATTTGATGACATAGAAACAAGGGAAGGGAGAAACAAAACTGATAAATTGGCACTTATTTCGGAGTATCTTGATATGTTTGCAAATAACTGCAAAACAAATTATGAGCCAAATTTATTTATCACCGTGGACGAACAGCTTTATCCTTGGAGAGGTAGAGCGAGGAACGTAAAAACCTACATACCATCTAAACCAGATAAATACGGCTTGAAGTTTTGGATTGCTACAGATGCTATAAACAGTTACTGCATAAACATTCAGTTGTATTGTGGCAAACAAACAGAAGAATCTGAAAAGGGACAAGGTCCGCGAGTTGTACACGATTTGTGCACACATCTTTACGATACAGGGAGGAATATTACTTTTAACAATTTGTTTACAGACTATGACTTAGCAGAAACTTTGCTAAAGAGGAATACTACGATAATCGGCACAGTAAGAAAAAGCAAACGATTTGTTCCAAAGGAGATGTTGCCCGACAGGAAACGAGAAGAATTATCCTCTATATTCGGATATCACAATGGCATCACACTTTGTTCTTACGTTCCAAAAAAGAACCGGGCAGTGATTCTCATGTCAACTATGTATAACACTGGAATAGTATCAGAAACCGAAAAAAAGAGACCCGAAATAATTTTGGATTTCAATGCCAATAAGTGGGGAGTTGACAATCTCGATAAACTGGTTAGAACATATTCCTCAAAACGAAAGACGAGGAGGTGGCCCATGGTGGTATTTTATAATACTCTGGATATTGGCGCCTACAATGCTCTGATTATATGGATGCGTTTTAACCCTAATTGGAAAAACGGTGTGAACTACCGCCGTAGAATATTTCTAAGACAGTTGGCTTCCGAGCTTACGGAAGAACATATTCAACGAAGGAAACAACAGCTCGGTCTTCACCAAGGAGTTCTGAGAGCGATCGAGTCTTGTGGTTATGCAGTCAAAAGAAGTGTCATACCAGGAGACCAAAATAAGGAAGATGTGACAAAAAGAAGATCCTACATGTGCCCTTCTGTAATCCATAGAAAGACTAAAACAGTTTGTTTTAAATGCTCGAAGCATATTTGTGGCGAACACAGCGAAAAAACTGTAACATGCGTCAAACGTAAGGAACCTGCAGTATAAGTTACTCATAGATTTTTTTGTAAAGTTTTCTTAAATAAAAAGTTTTGCACATACATTAAAGTTATTTGTTATATAGAATCAAGTTCTCATATGTGATTAGATTGAAAAAAATCACTAGAATCCTCACTTAGCAAGTGCGGGTCCATCGGACCCACATTATGTTATATCGTTCATTTCAGTAGGTCATGCAGATGAGGGTTAATATTGTGGAAAGTACGTCCATTTATTAGTTCTTTTGAAAGAAAATGTGAAGAACTGGACAATGAAGAAAATAATTGTATCGATGAATCCATACCATTGTTCAAAGTTTCCATAAAACAATATATTAGGAGAAAACCTAAACCTTGGTGAATTAAAATCTGTTTAGTTTCTTTATTCGATCCAAGAAGTGGACGCTCCGAGATATCTTTCATTATTTCAACCTAGCAGTATTCAATTCTTGACTTAAAGTGTCAAAACGTAAAAGACCATCATCTGAAAGTTCGAATTTTTCACCAAGAGCTACATCGTGCCAAGAAAACGAAACATGCAAAGAAAAAACCGGTTTGTACCTGACATGAGTTATGATCAAATTGGGCATTGGCCATTGGCAACAAAAGGTCATAAGCAGCACTTCAAAATGGAAAACTGCTCTGAAAGGTCAAGGACATAATGGTTTTCTTATGACTCAACAAAAAGCGCAATTGGTTTATAAATTATCATGTAACTACCTAAAGAATAAAGAAATAATTATGAGAAAAGTTTTAAAACTTAAAATTTATGCACCTAACGATGGCAAGTGTCGCCACTAGGTGCATAATCACCACTTCCTGGTTTTCACACCGGTTGAGATACAAATTCCAAAAATTTTTAATGTAAAAATATTTTTAATATAATACAAAACTCCGAGGCTGAAAGGGTTAACATATGTTTGTTTCTAATCACATTTACAATTTTAATACCGGCAACTTAAAAATTCACATTTGAATGAAATTAGTAGAATGGTAGAGTTTCTATAACATTTTTGACAAACCCAATCGCCTCCTGATATTTCATTCCAGTCGGCGACAGGTTTGCATGTTTTATATTTGTTTTCAATATTTTGTAAACTATAATAGATATCACTTCTAGATTTACGGATTGAACCTTTTCTGCCGTCTCTTCTTCTGCTGTTCATGTTTTCTTTCATTGCTCTAAGAAAGAAACATCTTCTGGAAAGTATGTAACTATCTGAAAGAGACTTGTGTTTATTGGCGAGTGTATATAAATTTTTCCACGGTCTTCTTCGGAAATGGATTTGAGTGCGTGTAGTAGTTGAAGCCTCTGGAAAGACTGTTGATGCTATAAGAAGTTTAAGATGGCACGAATTAGACTGGTTTTAGAATCTGATTTTGGAGCATAATACACAATTTCAATCTTTTTGCTCTAAAACCTACAACCTCTTAAATTATCCGACGTGTATTGAGTTCCATATTCGAGCAACAGCTTACATATAAATCGACGAGACAAAGTGATTTGTTACCACTGCGTGTCGTACATGCTAAAAACTGATCCCCGTATTTATTTTAATTCCACAATACCCAATCCTATTCAAGATTTCCGTTACTGTAGCCGCAAAATCGGCGAATTAATTGATATTTAGAAGTATCCCAATAACCTCAATCAATTATCACTTCTGTAAGTCCCTCATTAGCTCAACTCAAACATGCATGTATGATTTATTGAGTTGTTACACTACTCCCAATATAAATCAGTTCCATGAGCCCTGAACTTCATTGGGGGTAGTGGACAAAACGTCAACATCAGTACAAAAGAGGACAATATTAAATTCCGATCCCAAGAAATGACACTCTTCGACCATCTTGGAAGTCTGTATAAATCTTATATGTATATAACAGACATTACTTTTAAAACGTCAATACTTTTGAAGAAGATAAAAATATAGACAGTTCAACAGTACATGTAAATATATGGCAAGTGTGCATAGTGACAGCTATCTGGTATATTATTATAGAGTGTAACCCACGGAATAGTAGCTTCAGCAGCTTCATGTCTTATTTAATTATTTTTACTTATTTATTATTCCAAAATGTAGTTTCGTCATCAATTTAAAATATACGGAAAGTTGTAATGAACATTTTATACAAGAGAGAATACTGACCTCAGCAAGCCTATTTATACTATATACTATTATATATAATAGGCTGTACACTCCTGCGGAGTAATAGCCGCTCTTCTGGGCTCTAAGATCCTTTTTTTGTGGGGGATCACTCCACATTTCCACCTATTCCCTCTATACGTTTTTGTGTGATATGGCCATTTCTACTATTAACCTCCATTCTTATCTGTTCTTTGTTTTCATTCTCCAGTTTGTTCCCGTTTCGTTCAAGTCGTCACTTGTTGTTCCTGTCTGATTCTTGATCTTCCTCTCGTTCTCTTGCCCGCTGGTATCCACTGGGCAATGCTGTGCACTGTTGCTCCTGTGCCTGCTCTGTTGATGTGTCCATACCATCTTATTCTTCGGGCCTTTATAAATCTAACTATATCTTTTCCTTTCACCAGTCGGTCGATTTCATGGTTCATCAGTATGTACTCGCATTCCTTCTGCTTCTCTCTTTGGGCCATACATTATTCTTATTACTTTCCTTTCGAATATTCTGAAGTTTTCCTCGTCTCTTTTCGTTAGTACCATCGTTTCTGCCGCGTACGTCGCTATTGGTCTTATAGTTGCCCTGTAGATTTTCATTTTTGTATCGAATCCGATGTTTCTGTTTTTTAGTAGTTCCTTGTACCCGTAATACGCTTTATTACCTGATTGAATTCTGTGAGTTCTTTCGGCAGTTCTATTGTTGTCTATATTGATTATTGTTCCGAGGTATTTGATAGTGTCTACTCTCTCGAATTCGTAGCTCCCTATCTCTTTGCTCTTCCTTCCTGCGTACGCCGTTCTGTTGCTTACAATATACTTTGTTTTCTTTTCGTTGATATGTAGACCTCTGTCCGCCGCCGTTTCTACGAGTCTTCCGAATGTCTCTTCCAGGCTTCTTTCGTCTCTACATATTATGACCAGGTCATCCGCATATGCTATAATTTGTACCAATTTATTTCTAATATTCCCTTTTACACCTGTTTGTTTAATTATTCCGTCTAAGGCAATATTAAATAGGTTGGTTGAAAGTGCATCCCCGTGCCTAACTCCTTTGTTTATTTCAAAATAGTCTGATGTTCCTTCTTACGTCATAATCGCTGCTTGTGAGTGTGTCAATGTCGTTTTCACGAGTCTCATGAGTTTCTTTGGTATTTCCATCCCTTCTGCATCCTTCAGTATGACTTCTCTGTTTAGGCAGTCAAACGCTTGCCGAAAATCTATGAATAGCATATGCAGTGTGATGTCAGATTCATTGCCCTTTTCCAGTATTTGTTTCAAAATATGAATTGCATCGCTTGTAGACCGTCTGCCTCTGAAGCCTTGTTGGTAGTCTCCTATCGCTGTATCTGCATAGTTTTTCAGACGATCATTGATTAATGTGGTGAAGATTTTGTATCCGGTGTTCAGCAACATTATCCCTCTGTAGTTTTTGCGATCCCATTGATCTCCTTTTTTTAATATTGGCACTAGCACTCCTAATTTCCAATCGTTTGGCATTGTTTCATTCTCCCATACATCGCTTATTAGTTTAAATAATCTTGTAAGCAGTTCTTCACCTCCGTATTTTAATATTTCATTATTTAGTCCATATGGTCCCGGAGATTTGTTCCGTTTCAATTTCGCTACTATTGCCTTGAATTCTTCTATTATAGGTGCGTTAACTTCTCTTTGGCTTGGTTCATTCATCACCCTCCATGTATTTTCTGTGCCTTGCCTCTTCTTGTCGCTCAACAGCTACTTGAAGTGTTTTTCCCATTTCATTCTGTCAATGATGGCTGAGGTTTGTTTTCTGCCTCTTTGCTTCTTCTCCATATTGAACAGTTTCTTATTACCTTTGTTGCTTTCTTCCATTTCCTCCATTATATCGTCGTATCATCTTTCCTTTTTTGTTCAACAGTACATGTAAATATATGGCAAGTGTGCATAGTGACACCTATCTGGTATATTATTATAGGGTGCAACCCACGGAATAGTAGCTTCAGTAGCTCTATATCTTATTTAATTTTTTTACTTATTTATTATTCCGAAATGTAGTTTCCTCATCAATTTAAAATATACAGAAAGTTGTAATGAACATTTTAAACAAGAAAGAATACTGACCTCACCAATCCTATTTATACTATATACTAATATGTACGAAAACGAAACGCGCAACAGAGTAGATTTTCACATTCAACGTCACCGCCTGCAAACAACCCAATACTATGGAGAATATTTTAAGTCATCACACCTTTTATTCAATAGACCATTCCGGAAAAGTTACTTAAAACATTAAATACATTTTTAAGTGTCTGTTGCTTTTTTTGCCTTTTGTTATATATAGATAAGTGTACATTTTTAATTTATTGACCTTTTTGTAACAGTAATTATATCCGATTATTTATTATTATTATTATTAATTAGACGCTTAATTTCTATTGCATCTAGATAAGCTGTAATTAAAAACGTTATCTTAACTGCAAACACTTTCTTTTAATTATTTTGCCCAAAATAATAGCATAACGGTGTGTAATTTAACATTGTTGCTTATTAAATTAGTCTATTTTGACTGACAAATATATGCATAGTAACCCACATTACCCATTGATATTAAGATCGAGAAATACCAAAAGTCATACTTCTCAAAATACACGTAAGTTCTAAAAATCAACAACTGTTTAAAGAAAACTTACTTTTTCTCTAATTATTTAAATTATTCAATACATTTTTTAAGTATTATTGCACCATATTATCACCATAATATAAAGACTCGGTTATGTATTCGATTTCATGTTTAAAATAGTTAGAACTATTCTTCAAGCTACTGCAAAGTAACAAACATCTACGTGCAACTCTGAAGATGTGCCTTGCAATAGTGAACGAAACGTCGGCATCTATGACAAAACTGACGCGGTTCCAACCCGGAAACCGCGATATGCAATTACACTACGACGACGGCCGTCAATATCAACGATTGGTTGAAACAAACATATTTATATGGCATATTCCATTTCTCTAGCCGTATACAGGGTGAGTAAATTTTATTAGAAAAGTATATTGTGTTTTCATGAACAAAGATTTTTCAAAGCGGGTTTTTCTCTATGAAAGCCGCTCATTAGGAGCACCTCTTAAAATTATTTTGTATTATACAGAGTGTTCCATAACTTGGTGGTTGACCATAGTCCTACTTTTACTTTCTTATACGTAGTATAAGGAAGTATTGTGATGATGAAAATTTTCGACCTCGAGATTTTTGCAGATGTCCACGTTTTGAAGTCCCCTGATACCAAAAAAGTGGTTTTTAAAAAATGTCTGTGTGTCTGTCTGTCTGTGTTGTGTCTGTGTGTCTGTGTGTGTGTGACCACGATAGCGGTCAAACCGCTACAGATATCAATTCCAAATTTTGTATTTACGAATATAATCGCCCTCTTGAGAACTGATTAGATTTTGAGCAAAATCAGCAGACCGGAAGTAGTAGTTTACTTCAGTGAAAAAATCGAATTTTGCAAATATTTCGTGAATTACTAAGTTTAAACAAATTTATAAAGAATTTATATGTACTTAAAATTGAAATTGTGAACAATTTTATTAAAAAGGTTTTTCGAAATGCCTACCGGAAGTAGGTCTTTTACTCTTATCGAAAATCAGTTTCTTGCAAATATTTTGCAAGTCATGCTTTTTAGACAGGTACGCTACGAATATAAAAGTATTTAGAACTTAATTTCCAATATCTTTTGTATAAAAAAAATTTCAAAATTCAGACCGGAAGTATCACTTTTACTCGTACTGAATAACGATTTTTTGCAAATATGTCGTAAATTATGCTTTCTATGTATATTTATGAAGAGTACAAAAGTATTTAGAGTTAGATTTGGAATATTTTTTGTATAAACGAAATTTCAAAATTCGGACCGGAAGTAACACTTTCATACGTATAAGAAAGTCGTGTGGTGGCCACACCTCATTTTTTTAATTAAATATTCTATATATTATTACATTTTTGTATTCCCTATACAATTTTTAGTTAAAAAAGCTAATATAGGCTTAAAATTTAATGTTTTCGATGTATTAACAGTTTTCTGAAAAACTCAATAGTATCAAAAAATTATATTTTTCGAAAACGTCGTATTAGATGGCAACAATTTTTGGTAGTGTTGTTTAGAATAAAAGGACTAATGCCGACATGTTTTATTTTTTTTTCAACGTCTAATTGCATGTGCGGAAAACTGGATTAAATTTCATAACACATTTTTTTTTAAATAGAACAGCCTTCACTTCTGAATTGCTAAAAAAAATTTACACCAAAAACACATAAAGCTTTATTACTTTCAAAACGACGATTGCTGAGTTATTGTCATTTTTTTATATAATTTTGTCAGGCTGTTCCATTTAAAAAACTATAACTATCATCATCCACCAAATTGGGGAACACTCTGTACAATACAAAATAAATTTAAAAGGTGCTCCTAATATAGAAAAAAAATTCGTCTTATAAAGTCATCAATATACCGGGTGGTGCAATAGTGTGTCGGCGGAGCTTAGTGTGAAAACTAATAACGCTGCAGCAATGAGACTTTACGTACGTATGTAGTATGCGACTGTGCCTTTTCTAATTTTATTTACAAATATACAGGGTGTTCCAAATTTTCGCAACCACATTCAACTTTTTTATTTTAAATACATTGCTATACTTTCTAGATATTATAATGATAGCCATTCAAATTATCTTTGCAATGATATATGGATATGTGCACTTCAGACTGTTCGTTTTGATTTTATTGATAATATTGTTAAAATCTTGACAGTTGCAGCATCTAACATTTTAAGCTGTAGTCTGTAAATGGGTAGAATGCCTCACGTAACTCTTGTGTCTCTAATTTATGGACTAACACGTTATTTGTTTTGAGGTTGAACAAATTGAATAAATATACAGGGTGTTAAATATGTCGTGTCTAAGTTATCGATCTTTATTGGTTATTTTCTCGTTTTTTTTAAATCTAACCTATAATATGTTTATAAGTCAGCATATTCCTTGTAAAATCGTCTTTAAAATGGTACCAATAACATAGTACTTATTTCTAGTATTTTCAAAGTTATAACCCTTTAATGGGATATACTCATGTTTATAACATGCAAAATGCGGGGCATCTAATAGTTGGTTGGCCATGAAAATAAAACAAAGTAATTTTAACAAACATCTGTTTTTTAAATGCTTTATCATTAGTTTTAGAAATACATTTTGAAAATTTTCGATAATAAAACAATCTTAATTTAAAATGTGTTCAAATATATTTCCATTCTGCTCTACACATGCTCTCAACCGTCTCTGTATCGACAGACTTACATTCTCAGCTAAGTTATTCTCACTTAATTGAAGAAAAGCGTTTCTTATTCGTTGCTGCATGTTCTCTGCCGTTGTAGGTGTTGCGTAAACAATGTTTTTTACAGTTGGCCACAGAAAGAAATCACAAGGTGTGAGATCTGGTGATCGTGGTGGCCAGCTTATCAAACTTCCTCGCCCAATCCACTTATTGGTGAATACCCTATCTAAATGTGCTCTTGCAGCAGCACCATAATGTGCTGGTGCACCATCATGTTGGTACCACAATCTCCTGATGACGTTATCTGGGAGGCCTTCTAATAGCAATGGTAAATTATTTTGTAGGAAATTTGTGTAGATTGCACAATTTAAAGTATTATCAAAAAAGAATGGACCAATAATAGTGTTTCCTATGATGCCTCCCCATGTGTTAACACTCCATTTTTGTTGATATAAAATGGGCTGAACAAAATATGGGTTTGTAGTGTCATAATAATGGGTATTTTTTCTGTTTGTGGTTCCACAATTAGCAAATGTTGCTTCATCTGTGAAAAGCACATGATCTAGAAAAGTTATATCGTGTCGTAATTGTAAAAGTAGCCATTCACAGTACACTAGTCTCCTTTCAAAGTCCGTTTGTAATAAGCCTTGATGATTTTGAATTTTGTAAGGGTGAAACTTATGTTTTTTTAAAATCCTTTTTACAGCAGTGACTTCTATCCCGTGTCGTTTCGAAATTATCCTTGTAGATACATGCGGATTTTCCACAATGGACTGGACGACTATCACTTCATTATCTTCTGTAATCATATTCTTACTTCTTTCATGTTCGACGTAATTCACTGAACCCGTTCGAAGAAACCTTATTAACAAATTTTCAAACGTTTTACTATCCGGTGCTCTTCGGTCGGGATATTCCATCGCATATGTTCTTGATGCTAAAAATGGATTTCTGTTGCTAGCGCCAAGAGCAAAAACCATGTCTATGAGCTCCTCTTTCGAAAAATTCATTTTAAAGCAAAAACAACAATAAACTATTATGGTATCTAAATGAGAAATAATGTCAATAACGCGATATAACTGATACCAAGGTAAATACAACACGTAACAACTACTAACAAACAAACGGAAATTAATAATTCACTAGCCGAACTTAATTTATAACAACAAAACGCAATTACAGAAAAGAGAAAATACAGAAAACGACTTTTTATGGACTTTTGAAGTACCTAGAGATTTGACGTTTGGTTGTACAGCCATTTTTTTTTTAAACCAAGGCCAACCAACTATTAGATGCCCCACATATTGCATATTATAAACATGAGTATATCCCATTAAAGGGTTATAACTTTGAAAATACTAGAAATAAGTACTATGTTATTGATACCATTTTAAAGGCGATTTTACAAGGAATATGCTGACTTATAAAAATATTATAGGTTAGATTTCAAAAAAAAACGAGAAAATAACCAATAAAGATCGACAACTTAGACACGACATATTTAACACCCTGTGTATTTATTCACTTTGTTCAACCTCAAAACAAATAACGTGTTAGTCCATAAATTAGAGACACAAGAGTTACGTGAGGAATTCTACCCATTTACAGACTACAGCTTAAAATGTTAGATGCTGCAACTGTCAAGTTTTTAACAATATTATCAATAAAATCAAAACGAACAGTCTGAAGTGGACATATCCATATATCATTGCAAAGATAATTTGAATGGCTATCATTATAATATCTAGAAAGTATAGCAATGTATTTAAAATAAAAAAGTTGAATGTGGTTGCGAAAATTTGGAACACCCTGTATATTTGTAAATAAAATTAGAAAATGCATAGTCGCATACTACATACGTACGTAAAGTCTCATTGCTGCAGCGTTATTAGTTTTCACACTAAGCTCCGCCGACACACTATTGCACCACCCGGTATAGAACGCTTTCTTGCAAAATCGGCAAAGTTGATAGATATTTGGTTATTATTATGTCTGAATTCAAAAAGAATTACCAACAAACAATCAAATATTTCTGGATAAGCACTAAAAGTATCATTGAAAGAACCTTTATTTTTTATGATCGAGATCCGTATACTTAAAAAGCGGATCACCGGCTACTTATATATACATATATACCGTATTCTCCCTTATACCCGAGCCCTGTTAAGTGTTCGCTTTACAAAGACATCACCGAGCCAGAGAGTTTGACCAATAAAAGTCACATTTATTCTGTTCAGAAGTGGTGTGAAATTAAAATGTCATGCTTGTCACCACGAATAAATACGTATCACTGAATGCGTTACGGACGGTCGAATTAGAATCGTCACAATAGCGTTGAATGACAGAATGCACTTTCGTTAAATCAGAGTCGGCATATTATACACGGCTAATAGAAGATACTGCTTCGAATTACGCAACTTACCATTTGAAAGGCATATACATACAGTGCATAAATAAAGTAAGGGATAAATTCTTAACTTCGTTAATATTCTTTTTCAAAAAAATCTCGAAGGGGTTTAAAGATTTTAATTAAGAAAGATATTTTTAGCCTATTGACAGTTTCTTGTGTCATTTTATTTTTATTTTATGTCGTCATCGACTTATTTTTCTTATACATTCTGAAAAGAAATCACAAAAAGTCTTAAGAATCAAATATTAAACCTAGAACTGCACCGTGGGGTCTCAAAAACCCAGTGTAGCACAGATTTTGACGTTACTTTGCGGCTGCGCATAATTTATAAAATTCCGTTCGTTCGTAAAACATTTCAGTGTTTAGTTAGCTCTCTTAGTGCATGTGTTGTTTACGGCATTTTGCTCGACCGACGGACGTAAAAAATTGGTAAAAGATATAGGTGGGTATGTCAGACCCCAGTGTGAAGTTTGTTGTTAGTTATGTTGAGAATCTGTCATTTCTTTTTAGTATAAGCAAGAAAATCGTCGTCCGTTGACGGAACGAGAATTAGAACTCGAAGCTGAAAATATATGGGTAAATGATAACAACGATGACGTAGTCGAAGACGTTTTTGGGGATGATTCCGATAATGACGAAGATTATGTGCAGGAGCAACTATCTGATACAGATAGTGAACAAAGTGAAAATGACGGAGAAATGAGGAACATGAACCTGTGAGAAATATAAGTAGTTTAACAGGAAAAAATGGTCATCGTTGGACAACAGAAGTGTCTTTGAGGCAAGGGCGCACAAGACGAAAAAATTTAGTACTACATTTACCCGGTCCTAAAGGAGTTGCGAGAACAGTTCGTTCACCGGAAGAAGCTTGGCATTTATTACTCACAGAGGAGATATTAGATATTATCACTTTACGAACAAATGAAGAAATAGTCCGGAAAAGAATCACTATGTTACCACAGAGCTACACTAAAGAAACTAATAATACAGAAATAAAGGCGTCTGTTGGTCTTTTATACATATCAGGCGTATTGCGAGTTTCAAATTGTAATTTATCTGAGCTTTGGTCGCTCAAGTATGGAAACGGTATATTCCGCGCCACTATGTCCCAACAGAGATTTCAATTTATTACTCTGTGTCTAAGATTTGATAATAAAGAAGACAGGGATACTAGGAAGAGACTAGACAAATTTGCGCCCATTCGAGAGATATGGGACATTTTCATAAAAAACTGTGTGACATACTACACGCCATACGAATATTGCACTATATATAGACGAGCAACTTGTAAGCTTCCGCGGCAAATGTCCGTTTCGCATATATATGGCTAGTAAACCCGACAAATATGGGATAAAAGTTATGATGATGAACGACTCAAAAACATATTATATGGTTAACGCAATTACGTATGCTGGTAAAGTTATAACTGAACACAATGAGTCAGTTCCTAGTTACTACGTGAGAAAACTTTCAGAACCAATACATGGAACAAATCGAAATCTTACAGTTGATAATTGGTTCACATCCATACCACTGAGTGAGCAAATGTTAGAACAATATCAACTCACAATTATTGGGACTCTACGTAAAAATAAGCGAGAGATACCTCCAAGCTTTTTAAACAAAAAGGAAATTGGAAGATCTTTAATTGCGTTTGACAGAAACAAAACTCTTGTTTCTTACACTCCAAAAAAAAAATAGAAACGTGCTTTTATTATCCACCTTACACCCCGACGCATCTTCGAATGTAATTACTAGAAAACCTAATCTTATGCACACATATAATGAAACGAAGGGAGGTACAGATACCTTTGATCAACTTTGCCACTCCTATACTACTGCGCGGAAAACAAGACGTTGGCCGCTAAGAACTTTTTTCAATATTCTAGATGCGGGTGCAATAAATGCTATGGTTTTATTTTCACTGTCAAATCCACAGTGGAGGGAAGAACCAAAGAATAACCGGAGAGAATTCCTAAAGCAGCTAGGAATGGCTCTAATTACACCTCACTTACAAGAACGATTACTAGTGCAGACTTTACAAAAACCATTGCGTTCAAGAATAGCTGAAATACTGAGTACCGAAGTTCTCCAAAAAGATAATGTCGAAGTCAATTTAACTAAAAAAGTTCGATGCAGCTTCTGTGTCAGAGGGAAAGATAGAAAAACTAGTGTTGCTTATGCGTTGTGTCGTAAACCATACTGTTTGGAACATAGAGCAAAGTTATGCACTGATTGTGAAAACCAGAATTAATGTTAGTTGATAAGAATTGTTGACTATATTATTGTTGAATAGTATTATTTTTTAAGTAACAGTATCGTTATATAACAAAAATATTAGCTTAGTTTTGCAAATATATTTATAGTTTGTTTGATTTTAATTTTTTCTCTTACTGTATACAGAAAAATGCTTTTTTGCCTTCTTTGAATAAAATTTTTGAATATATGTTAAAACATTGTATTTATTGCATCATATAGTCTTTGTTAATACTAAACTGTTCTTTTAAATACACAAAACTTTCGTATTTGTCCTTATTGTCAAAAAAAACATTAAAAACTAATGGGGTTTCTGAAACCCCAGAGTGAAGTTTATACGGCAAATTATAAGTGTGATATTCCGGGGTTAAAAATATGTTACAGATAAAATGGCTAAATTAATTTAGTACCGGTGTATTAAACAAAAAACAGTTACGGATGTCAAAATAAAGTAATTTGTAAGTGGCGTAGCAAAATAAGTGTTTTCCCTTTTCTAAATAAGAATAATTTATCTTTTGCAAACTGTTATATAAAAGTTAAAGTAAATGTGCTACTTCAGGGCCGAATTTTGAGGTGTTTTTTCTACAAAAGAGATTCAAAATTATATTCTAAGTAGTTCTATTCTTTTAAAAAATCTGATAAAAGTTCTAATTGATAAGAGTAAAAGTGTTACCCCCGATCCGAATTTTGAATTTTTTTTTAAGTATAGAAAATCATACTTTAAATACCTTTATAGTTATAATGTATCTGCCATGTAGCATGAGTTGCGAGATATTCGCAAAAAAAAACTAATTTTCGATATGAGTAAAAGACCTACTTCCAGTAGGGATTTTGGAAACTTTTTTAATAAAATTTTTGTCAAAATCACTTTTGAGTACATTTGAATTCTTTGTAATTTGTTTAAACTTAATTGTTAACAAAGTATTGATAAAGAGTTCTTTATTATAAAAAGGAAAAAAGTATTACATTCGAGGTTGTGCCTGTTTCCCGGCGCGAAGCGGAATCAGAAAATCAATCGATGTGAAATTTGAAGTTTTAAATTGGCAGGCTGTTGTATTTACAACGATATTGGAGGAAATTGCTGATGAAACCTTTAAAGTAATCAAATATCTGTCAATTTAGTTTTGTGTTTGGTTTTGGTTTTGCGAACTTATGTTGTTTGTTAGTTATTATGAATATTCAAAGTTCAAAAATGGACATTTCTAATTCAGTTTCCTCTTACTCCACCGGAATTAGTAGAAGCAGCGAAATAAGCATCACTAAAATTATTGGCAGGTAAAAAGCGGAAAATTTACGAAATCGCGTATTCAAGATTTATGGGTTGGAAGGGGAAAAAGAAATGTAGTTCTTTCTCGGAGACGGTGTTATTGGCTTATTTTTCGGAATTGGCGCAACAACGAAAACCATCATCAGTGTGCTCGAATTATTCAACGATTAAAAGTACGTTATCAGGAATTTTTTAAATATGCTGCTGATGGATTTTATTTAATGGCCAAGGTTGTTGTTGTATTTGGGATAGCATGCGCCTGTCGAACTTGTGAAATTAGCCAGATAACATTAGATGATGTTGAAGATTCGGAAACATTATTAATTGTAAAACTTAAACAAACAAAGGATTTATCAAATTTTACGAATATACATAGCCCTTCGTCCAGCAGCAGCAAAAGATCGCCGCCTGTTTGATGCATATCGCTATGGAAAATGACATAAGTTTTTGTATAATAAAGAATATTTTATTATTCAAAAAGTTGCATTTCCTTAATGTCAAAAAGTACAGTTGTTAAATATGCATTGCCTCTTGAACGATTCGAAATGTCTTCTACAGTGGAATTTTCTTGAGGTGAAATCATAATTTCTGCCACGGACACAACTGCCGTTGGCACTATTGAGCGAGAATCAAAGAAGTGAAGTCTTAATAAAGATTGGTTATAGCGAGAGCGCTAGGACACTTCAACGAGTGTGTCAACATTTCAGAGCAATGTACTCAGATCAGCTAAAGTCAATCACTAATTAGTACGTAGGATTAATAAGAAATTTCAGGAACATGCCGTTGTAAAGAATATTATAAAAACTGGATGTCCAACGGGAGGGTTAATATACAGAATTGTAGATGGGCTAGGGAAAATCCCCATGGGATGCAGGTCATTCATAAACAATATCCTTGAGAAGTTAATGTATAATGTGAATAAAATTCGACCCAATAATTTAGAAGATTTCAAGCAAAGAATTCCACACGAGGTTGGGTTAATATCGGCTCAAATTATTTAGAATGTGAAAGAAAATGTTTTGTAATCGTATTGGGTATTATCAATGGCACAGGAAGCCATTTCGAATATTTAATGTAACTGTAATTTAAAAAGTGTTATTTCAGTGTGTATTTGTTAGAGCCTTTTTCTGGTTAATAAATTTAGTTTTAATGTAATAACTTTGAATGGAGTGTACAATAAACTTATATTTCCATTTTTCAACATTTTTATAATTTCATAATAATGACACGTCTGCCGTCAATCTTTCCGTCAAACTTAGGTGCCTAGATTCATTTAATGTTCGAACTGTAAGACTTTTCTTCTCAATTTTTTCCAAACGTAACATGTTAAAGATGGTATATCGTTGGATATGGAATAAAAAGTACTAAAGTCAAACGTTTAAAAAAATTACAGGTTCTTATTTAAAAAAAAATAGTCGATAACGTCATACCATAAAAATAAATGGTTTAAAAAACTGAATACAAACTGAAAAACTCCCTTTAGTTGAAATCGCTATAGCCTTTTGAGAACTTTTTCAAAAAATTAATATTAACAACGTTAATATGTATATCCATTACTTTATTTCCACATTGTATATGGAGGAGATTCTAAACATATTCAGTTTTTACAATTGAAAGTAATAATAAGAATCCCATGCTTTAATATTTCCCATTAACCTTTCGCCAATTAAAATCAACTTTGATTACCATGAGTATTTATGTTCTCTACCTTAATGAAGATTGCACGTGTTGTCCCATTTTAAAAAAAAAGTGTAATTCTTTGGTATAATATTGCATGACACAAGCTGTTCAAAGTTATCGGCTCTCTATGGATAATTTTGTTATTAATGTAGTTATAATATCCGTTAAATTACCAAGATGCAGTTGTTTTTACATGTTTTGCATACCACGGTTTCATCAGGCAGACGAAAAATGCGTCTTGGATTTACTGATCGGTACTTATATATCTAAATACAAACACAAGTAGCACCATTATTAGCGAGTAGTGGCGCTCAAAATAGAGCATAAACACTTAATTCTAGGCATTCTGATGTATTGAGTTACTTTTATCTTGATTATGTAATGTTCCAAAATTGATATTGAAATTGTGATTAGATTCTATATATATATATATATAGAAAAACGTTTCGTTACTGCTTACCGCAGAATGATGGGTTTAGCTAATTAGTAAATAATACACAGTTTCATATGTATGTGACGTTTCGATCATATTTCACGATCTTCATCAGACCTTTAATTAAAAGAAAAAAACCAGGATATACAATATCGTCCAACATTACGTCATTTATCGACTTACACTAACAAGTACTGCTTAAGCAGTACTTGTTAGTACTGCTTAAGCAGTACTTGTTAGTGTAAGTCGATAAATGACGTAATGTTGGACGATATTGTATATCCTGGTTTTTTTTCTTTTAATTAAAGGTCTGATGAAGATCGTGAAATACGATCGAAACGTCACATACATATTGCAGTGATCTTGAATAAATAATAATATGTAAATAAATAAGTATAATCAAGATCACTTCAAGATTTTATTTAAATTAATTTTTACTTTATTCATTTTTACTATGATGTGTATATAAATATTCACTATATCGATAATTTACGAAAACTTTATTTTTATTTAAGTAAAACAATAAAAGAATCCTAGTAAATTTTTATAAGGTTATAATATTAAGACGTATCAAATGTTACATGAAAAGGAGCGAGCAAGTGTTTCCGGCACAAAGACTTCTGACATTGGCAAAGATCGACTGTGTAGACCGGCGCAAAAAGTATTGTTTATCAGGTGCACGGCTGAGTCATAAACGTATAGACGAATTTATATTCGCATGTTTGTTTACCTTTTTCAAGGATTATTAATACACTGTTTCCCCATGTGACCGATAAGGGCAGCACCGTCGATATACAATTTTGGAAGTGGATTCGTGTTTGCCGAAAGTTGCCGTATGTTTTTATAAAGAAATTTAAGCATAAAAGCGCGGACGGATAAAATTTCCGGGATTGCTGGTGCAAACCGCTCTCTTTAAATAATCTAAAAGTAGGTGATAAACCACTCCCTCCTTCTTTTAAAGGATTACTCCTAAATCTGGACTTAGAATAATTTCTTGAGATTTTTGATACTTATAAAATTTTAACAAGATTCAACGCATATAATATTTTATTTTTAACATGCAGCGCGTATCACATAGAAATGTCTAGATATATTTGAATAATTACTTATGTATGAGATACTTTTATTTATGAACTCAATTTTTGAATTTATTTAATTTCATTTTATTTTATTTTTTTCTAGAGTGTTTTGTTTTGCATGTAGGGGTACTATGCCATACATTATGACAAAACCTTCTAGTAATTGTAATGATAACTTTGGATAGCATAATCATTTCATTTTCGCATAATTTACTTTTCTTTTAAAATTTATTTATCCTACAAAAGGTATTTGAAATTAATAATTTTGTTTTATGTGTGTATAGGTTATATATATAAGTGAATTAAATTTTATTGAAAATTCATTATGGATGAGTTTGAAACGATGTACGAAGAGTTAAGGTGATTAAACAATATTTGTTATAAATGTGTGTATAGTGGCGTACCAAATTCTTTATTTGTAGTGGTGTTTTTGTATTGGAATTTCGCGAAAAAGGTAAAGTTTATTTTTTTTAATGTATATATTATTTCTTTTGATATGTGTATTAAGTATATTTTTGTTGTATTTGGGTGTTCAATATTAACGTGTTGAATAATACATCAGGGATGTGTGAAATGAATTATGTCATAATTTAATTCATAGCATGGAGTCCTGGTGAATTTGAAAGACACGAATTGGTCTTGGTGGTACTGTGTTGGGAGCGAGAAAAGGCGCCGGACAGAACTAATCAGGGCTGAGTTAATTATTGAATACGCAGAGACATTATTTTATTTCATTTTATTTATTTAATTTAAAATATATATATTCCTTAAGGAGTGAGCACATTGTGATGTATGTTCGGGTTGCGTCCAACGAGTTGAAAAAGACATGCTCGTAGGGTGGAACTTTGGGATACTCATCTGTGTGAATTTGTTATCTGATGGTACTGTGTTGGGAGCGAGAAAAGGCGCCGGACAGGACTAATTAGGGCAAAGCCGCTTCCTTAATGTTTATATTTTGTTAGCAAATAGTAGACCGCACAATTTTTTTTTATTTATATTCCAGTACAATTCATCACGGGTAATTTATTTTATTTTTGATTGTTTACATGTATCTATGACAAATATTAATCATAATAATCACGTTCACATTTTTTTTTTGACATAAGCTTTTCACGACATCATAATGTCATTTATTCTTTATTACTTGTAATATTTTATTGATGATGACGGATAAATTTGAATTATGACTGAATATTAATTTTTTTGTGTGCAAATATTTGTAGATTAAAACTTTTGAATTTGTTTAAAATTATTTTATTTTAATAAATTAGATATTAAGATTTATTTTGTATTTTATTTCTTTACCTGACCTGGAGATAATTAAAGAGCAGGAGAATCAACTCATATTTTCTGCCCCTGAGAGAACTATTTATTTTCAAACTGAGCTAGTTGCGTGTAAAATGTTTTGCTTAACCTACCTTTCAGCAGTAAGTTTACCGTATCTTAGTCTAGCATAAGGCCTAGCACTAGGATGCGTGCTTGACTCTCAGTTACGCTTTAATTAAGTAAATTAAATTTATTTCATTTATATGTAAATTTGTAAGAGTCACAGCAATATGAAACTGTGTATTATTTACTAATTAGCTAAACCCATCATTCTGCGGTAAGCAGTAACGAAACGTTTTTCAATACATTAGTCAGTTGACTGAAAGCCACTTGATATCTATATATATATATATATATATATATATATAACTCGGTTTTACAACGTCCGTCGCCTTCCGATTTCCAATCTCCACTCGTTTCTATTCGCCCACAACTCATCATCCAGACCCCTAATTTTGGGAGGGGTTGGTCCAGGTGTATTTGTGTATTTCCCTGTGTTGGAAAAAGCCATTTTGAATTTTTAAGTCTAGTTGCTCGGATACCGTAATTAGTCGGTTTCCATTGTCGTTAACAATTTCTTCTCCGAATCGACCCACCGTCATATCATTTAACTTTTTACCTGTTCTGCTGTTTATGTCTCCCAATATAACAATTTCTCTAGATGTACAGACTGTTAATATTTCGTTGTAAATTTGTTCGAAGAACGCGTCTTTTTCTGTTACGTTGGCGTCATCGTTTATTGCATACGAGGGGGTACCCAAAAGTAACCGGAATTATTTTTTAAATGCTATATATTTATAAATATTTACAAAACAACCTTATCCCCTTCAAAATACTCTCCATTACAAGTAATACATTTGTCCCAGCGGTGCTTCCACTGTTCGAAACATTGTTTGAACTCATCTTTAGAGATGGCTGCAAGCTCCTGTCTCGTTCTTTTCTTCATGTCTTCAATATTTTCAAATCGCCGTCCTTTCATGCCCCTTTTCATGCGTGGAAACAAGAAAAAGTCGCACGGAGCCAGGTCAGGCGAGTAAGGTGCGTGGGGCAGCGGAACCATGTTATTTTTAACCAAAAACTGGTTAACAGTGATGGCTGAGTGTGCAGGTGCGTTGTCATGGTGGAAGAACCAGTCACCTGTTTGCCACAAATCGGGTCTTTCTTGACGAACACTGTTGCGCAATCTTCTTAACACTTCCAAATAAAAGGTTTGATTGACAGTCTGACCTGGGGGAACAAACTCCATGTGAACAACTCCTTTCACATCAAAGAAACAAATCAACATTGTTTTGATGTTTGACTTGACTTGGCGACATTTTTTTGGACGGGGTGACGATGGTGTTTTCCACTGGCTTGATTGTTGTTTTGACTCTAGGTCGTAACCATAGCACCACGATTCATCACCAGTAATTACCTTTGAAAGAAAATCTGGATCAGTTTCAAGCTGTTCTTTCAGTTCACGACATGTCTCCACTCGACGTTCTTTTTGATTGTCAGTCAGAGCCCGAGGAACAAATTTGGCAGCAACGCGTTTCATTCCTAAATCTTCTGTTAAAATTCGCTGAACCGAGCTCCAAGATATTCCACTGATTTCAGACAGTTGATCAATTGTCTGTCGACGGTCTGTGCGCACAAGCTCTCGAATTCTTTCAACATTTTCATCGATTCGGGCAGTTGATGGACGTCCAGAGCGAGGTTTGTCATCAATCGACATGTCGCCATTTTTAAATCGAGAAAACCACTCATACACTTGAGTTTTCCCCATAGCATCATCTTTGTAAGCAGTTTTCAACATTAAAACAGTTTCAGCAGCGTTTTTACCGAGTAGAAAACAAAATTTCACAGCGGCACGTTGTTCACTTAAATTTGCCATCATAAGAAAACGAAGCAGCAGTAAAACAGCACTAGCAAAAACGGTCACTACTGACGAACAGAACGTGCCAGGTCAACGGCCCGCGCGGCACTGAACTGGCGACGAGTTGCGCTAGGCAGGCCCTAGCGGCAGAAACCAGTACTACAGAAGCTCCACCCATGGCAATGCTATTCCGGTTACTTTTGGGTACCCCCTCGTATATTCCAAAAATCGTCAGTCTAACTCCATTAATTGTTATATTCATTTTTATCAGCCGTTCGTTAATAGCTTCCCAGTTGGTAATAAATCTTCTAAATTTTTTTTTGACCAAAATAGACACTCCTTGTTGTGCATGTTTTTCCTTTGGGACTCCGCTATAGAAATGGTCGTATTGCCCCAGGTTTTCAGATCCTTTTCCTTTTTTCTTTGTTTCTGATAGTACCGCGAGGTCTACCTTCACTCTGCTGATTTCGTGGACTATTTCGTTTACTTTTCGATTCATTCCTTGTACGTTCCATGTACCAAAAATCATTGTCCTTTTTCCGTTGCTTGGGCCGTCTTCTTGGGTTTTTCTGTCCATTCCGAGGCGTTTGATTGGGTTTTTTAACATTTTGTTTTTTTTCCGAGTACCAGAGAGTTAGTCTGATGTCCCAACCCCCAACCTGGAGGACCAGGTAATTTTTAATCAGGGTTTTCTTCCCCTAGCCTTTGACGATTCCAACGTCGTAACTACAAGGCAGCAGTGTCTTCACCTGTGATCCTAGGCAGGAGCCCTTACAGGGTGTTATCATCCGGGCCAGATGAACCCTGGTTTTTTATCGAGGTTGTTACTCCTGCCCCTCCTCCTTTCCTGTTAGTGCAATGGGACCCCAGGCCTGGAACTGGTATAGCGGAGTGATTAGATTCTAAGCAGTCATAAAAACCGTACAATTACTGTATGTGGATACGAATCGTGAATCTTGTAAGCAAGACAACAAAGTAAAATACAGATGAATGAGATGAGATGTCTTCGAAAAGTTAAGAGAGTGACAAGAGGAGATAAGATAAGAAGCGAAAAAGTTTGAGCAGAACTTGGAATTAACTCAATAGAAGATTTTACAGAAAAAATAATTAAGGTGGTGGATTTACCTCAACAGAATAAAAATAATGCTCCAATAAAGAAAGTATAGGAATCACAAGGCCAAGGCAAGGGAATCAGAGGCAGACCAAAAGTTGTTTCAGCAACTTTTGGTTTTGCCCTACATATCAGACTTTCTCTTGAGTTCTAAATTCTTACCCTTATTACACCACATGTCGCTTATTTCAATCCACGTTTTATATCGTATCGTATACCCTTATTACTTCTTCTTTTTCTTCACCACTATCCCATTACCACCTAGGCGTCGAACTTGTGCTTTCATTTACTGAAATAATCCATTTCTTCCATTCCCCACGATCACTAGCTAGCCTCGTCCTCTCTCTTAGTGTTTTCCACTCTCTTTTTTCCTATCTCCCCAGCTTTCTTCTACCAATTCTTTCTCTGCTTCCCTCCTTTCTCTTCCTTTCTTTGTCGGTTGCTAGTATTTGTCTTGTAGATCTATTGGAGTTCATCCTCATCACATGACATAACCAGTTCAATCCACGTTTTATATCGTATCGTATACCCCTTATTACTTCTTCTTTTTCTTCACCACTATCCTATTACCACCTAGGTGTCGAACTTGTGCTTTCATTTACCGAATTAATCAATTTCTTCCATTCCTCACGATCACTGGTTAGTCTCTTCCTCTCTCTTAGTGTTTGCCACTCTCTTTTCTCCTATCTCCCCAGCTTTCTTCTACCAATTCTTACTCAGCTTTACTTCTTTCTCTTCCTTTCTTTGTCGGTTGCTAGTATTTGTCTTGTAGATCTATTGGAGTTCATCCTCATCACGTTGACATAACCAGTTCAATTGTATCCTTTCCAGCTTCAATGATTTTGACTTCTGCTTTGTTATTTTTTTTATTTCATCATTTCTCAATTTGTCATGCTTTGTCTTTCCTGCAATTCTTCCCAGTTACTTTATTTCCGCTGCGTCGAGTTGGCTTTAATATTTGTTCGGTGGTACTTACGATTCACTTCCATACTTATGTGACTTGGGTGACTATTTCGATATAGACTCTTGTCTTTTTTGTCATCTCTATCTCCTGTCTTACAATTACTTCTAAGTACTAATAAATCTACCAATTCTAGTGTTTTTTATTTGCAGATTATTATTTGGCTTCTATTTTCTATATTATTACCTTATTATCACCTTGTTTTCCTTTATGTTTATTTTCCATTTTAAGGGGATATTAAAGTCGATTTGTATTTGGGAATTGACTATAATTGCTTTTGGAGGTGTTGGCACGTAGGAGGAGCCAAATGCAAGCCATCTCATCCTCATATATTTGAAATGAATGTGTTCTTTTCCATCACCAGAATACAGAGAAAAAATACAGCTGAAGGCGCTGCTAAAATACAAATAATTCAGTACCGCACCATTTCTTAATTTAATTACTCAAATTAAACTTTTTTCCGCAATTCAAAAAGCTATATATCACAAGAAAACATTGGTCTACACGGGAATTACATCCGTTTTGATCAATTTCATTTAATTATTTCAGATTTTGACCGAGAAGCACACGTACATTTTACTCTATTTTGGAATAAAAAAAATAGATGGTTCTGACAAAAAATTACATAATCTGACAATCTTTCCGTGTACTCATATCTATATTGGAGTTGTACAGAAAATACCACATTTCTATCTTGAACAATAGTAAAAAAAACTGATAAATTCGATATCTTGTTTTCTCGACCGCTTTAATATCCCCTTATGCTCCCAATTTTGTCTGCCCGAACGTCTGACATTTGTTGCACATTTCTTTTTGTCTAGGCAATTAGCACAATTGCGTCTACATATAATGAATTTTCGACTTTAGTAGGTACTAGGTCTCTTTATCCAGTAACAGTCTTCTATGTTTTATCTTTTTTTTTATTAATGTATCCATTACCATGCACTATAAAGGGTAATGAGATTAGGCCCCCTTGTTTTATTCCTCTATTAAACTTGAACGCCTCCTATCTTTGTTCGCTTACTTATACCCTTGCTTTTTTATTAATAACTAATAAAAGTAAGCAATAGATCGAAACATACAGCACTTAAGATTTAACTAAAATACTTTCGACGCAAAAGTAAGTCACATCCCCTTCATTTGCCTCGATAGATGCAACTACTATTATATATTGATATCGTAAGTTTTAAACATTTTTATTAAAGGAAAGTTAAACCCGATTTAGAAAAAATCGTATATTATATACATTAAAACATGACGTACATGTCAGCTTTTTCGTATTATTGTATTACTGCTATTACTGTGCCCAATTTCTAATTACACTATTTAAATCCTGTCCTGACTTCCGATTCCTAATTATAACTTTCCATATCTACTTATCCATAGGTAACCTAAATCTAAGGTATTATTATACTATTATTCCAACATTAACGAGAAAATAATGATTTATTCTAGTAACGTTTCATATTTAGTACGTGACTTGTAAATTACAGGTAAGTTGAAGGTGTACAATTCTTCGGAAAATTGAGCATTCACTTTTACGGTATGATCTTTTAAGATTTCTATAAAAAGAAGTGAGCCAAAATAAAATGTTGCCTATTAAGAAATTCATTCATTCATATCATTATTTGGAATGCTATCATATTATAATATGGTTCAAAGACAACCTTCATATAATATAAACATGTGTTATGGGGTGTTGTTTATTTTAATACAAACATGTTCAGAGTAACGGAAAAGAAGTATCTGGAATATTTTAGTCAGTATTTATGATCCTACTATGCGACTTCCGTTCATGCCCCTCCGCATTCTCCGTTAGAATGAGAGCTTTAGTAATGATTGTACATATATTCTATTTATAAGTGGAAAATTTTCCAACCTTAGGTGGATGGATTAATAGCTAACATCGATCCTACGTCCAACTGCAATTTATTTATATTTTCAAGTATACAGGGTGTCCCAGAAATAAAAAGACGGAGTAGCATAAATCGGAAGCTAGATTGTGTAAAAACGTACCCTCAAAATATCAAGTCTTTATTCGTGCGCAGACGGCAGAAAAAAACTAATAAAGAATTCAATTGGCCTTACGCCGACCCTGGACTAAATATTCACCTGCTTTACTTTCACAATCGGTCCTCTTCAGGACCACCATATTACTTGTGTTAAAAAAAAGGAGGAGGAATAGATACTTCATAATAAATATCAAACCATTAATTACTTTAATTTTACACCTGCTAGAAAAAAATAATTACATTCTTGATATTTACTGTAATCTAGAAAAACTACGATTTATTGAATATTCTAAAATAATAATAATCAGCTGTTTCCGACTATAAACACATTAAAGAGCAACAACCTATTTTAAAAATAAAAACAATCTTTAATTGTCTGCAATAAAGTGGGTCGCCCATCTGGCAAAAAATATGTTTTATATGAATGAGTACGATTTAATGTTTTTTTCCCGTTTTATACAAATAAAAGCGTATTTTTCTATGAATGCGTGTTCGTTTCTATTTACATAGAAAATTAAATTTTTAATTTCTTCGTTATTGCGGTATATTTTGGCCTGTTTCTGTTCGGACTTGACATACCTGCTACTCCGTCTTTTTATTTCTGGGACACCCTATATCAAGTATATAAAAAAATATTTAAATAAATACAAATTAAGTATAGAGGACCCCATAATTCCACTAGTTTGAACAAGCCCGTATTATAACGCGATACGTAGTTAGTGTACTCCTATAAATTGCAGGAAACGCTGTTGTTTGAAAGTTTTAAAGTAATCAGTAGAAGATATAGTACATATTTAGCAAAAGAGTACGATCTTCAGAATATATGTAGCACTCATAGTAAACAGATAGTGGTGATGAACGTGTTCTTACAAGTACGACGTTTCTTATATATAACAGGTGTTATTGATTTACGCTCTCCGATTTAGATCGGCAACTTAGGAACGTCTTACTTCATTTTTTCTACAGCCCTGAGTCGTGACTAAATATTTAATTTACAAAATAAATATTATTTTATTATCAACTAAACATACTTTATGTAACTATAACATAGCCAATATTATAAAATAGCATTAACAAGTTGTAGTTTTAAATTTATCGAAAATTTTCAAAATCATCGCTAAAAAAAACTTTGACTTATTTAATTTAAATTTATTTTAACTTTATTAACTTATACTACTTAGCTAATGGAATAATAATGTGAAATTTGACAATTATGCACGGACAGAAATTATAAAACCTAAAATACGCTAAAGTGCAAATGGACGATCAATCAGTTAATCAATTATGGACACTAGTGATCTTGGATTCGCTGACTTCTCAGTTCTTGTAACTATCCGTTACTTTCGAATTCAATATCCGTTACTTTTTATTCGTTACCGAGTACTCGTTCAAATGTGCGGTGCGGGAATATGTATGGTTCATATATGGTACAAACAAACTGTTCACTTATATACTAATTTTAATATATACATATTACGTTAAGTAAATAAAATTCGTTAAAAGTAGCACACAAAACATTCCAACTCAAAATTAAAAGTAAAATGCCAAAGCCTAAAGTATTTTTTAAGGAGTCCCCATTTTATTTAGGCGTGATATTTTATCATAAAACCATAAAAATCTCGGACTCCGATATTAAATCACAAAAATAAATGTAAAATGTAGTGCTTGGTAAAAATTTATTTTACATTTCATCAATACAATAACTTCAACCAAAATTTTTATAATGAAATCGATCTACGCAAATACAAGTAATACTAATAATTGGTTAAATTAAAATATTTTGTACAAAGTTATTTACTCTTAATTATATTTTTTAATTACATATTTCAGACAAGAAAGTATTCGAAAAGTTATATATTATGAGAGTAACTGTTTGAAAAAGTAACGAATATTATTTGAAACCAGTATTCGTTACTTCGGATATTGTCGAGTAGCGAATACTTTAGTAACGGATAGTTACATATGCAACACCACTAATAGACACCGTTACATATGCAAGCATACACTTTGTCGTATCACAACTCTGAATATATATCTACACTATTATGCAAGAAAATTATTCCTTTGAAATTTACTATATTGATATTTCGTTATATCATAAATGTGAAGATATTATAATTTAAGTTTACAAATTATCAAATGTATTAAAGTGGAATGAGTGTATTTGAAATTTTTAAACGTATCCAAATTCTTCTTATCTAGAAGAAGACTTTACGTCTTGCCTCAGAATATCCCAGTTGTATATAATTCTCTTACTATTATCAGTTCTGGCCATAATACATGTACCAATTACATTCAGAATACCTGTCACATAATACATATGATGAAACAATTCATTACTGATAAAATTGGTCAAAAAGAAAAAAAAGAAACACATTAACCCAATAACGCGTATGATTTATCATACGTAAGTCATGTGACTTTGATTTCAAATGAGAGACGGTGCGGGCTTGCTATCTGTCTTGTATACGCATAGTTTGGGGTGTAATAGTGTACGTGTTATCAAGATTTTTAGAGGAACTTTTGTGAGATTGGAATACTCTTGTGTATTGTTTTAGGCCTAGCTTCCAATAGGCGCAAAAGTGAGTCTGAGGAGAGGTTACGTTCTTTTTTTTTGATCTTGTCACTTTTTGCATCTATTTCATAATTGATTTGACAACGTGTTTTGATTTGATATAGTCAAGTGAGACTATCAAAGCCTAGCTAAATCATTGCAAACACATATTTGGATCTGTAGCGTCAAAAGAAAATGACGTATGTTTTATCATACGGTAGGCATATAAGGGGGTGTGTCGTTTTTTTTTAGGAAGAACTTGTACAATCCATCAGATCTACGAGATGCAGAAGAACTTCTCAATTATTTGGAGTCCCAGACGATGAAGATAATATTTTAGTGAGAGACAGCGACCGTAAAGACTTGACAGTACTTCCCCCAAGAGATGGTCAAGATAGCGATGTCGACGACGCACCGAGTGATAACGGCGGAGAATACGGTATTCGTTCCTTAGAAAAAAAAGTCAATATACCAAGAGACAACGTATTTGGCACGAAAAAATCTTGACACATAGAGACGGAAAAATGAAAATTGCCAAAACATCCCAAACTACCATTGCACAAAGAATCATGGAAGAACAGTTGAATCCGATAGATATGTTCAAAATATTCTTTCCTGAAAATTTCATAGAGTTTGTTTGAACCGAATCAAGGAAATATGCCATTTTCAAAGGAAAACACGATTTCTCCGTAACTACCGAAGAGATATATGTTTACTTTGGAATTTCACTTCTATCTGGGTATACGAAGGTGCAGAAGATTGTATTGGGAAACAAGGGGCAATACATTTAATTCATTAGTAAGTAATAGCATGTCTCGCGACCGATTTAAAAGTATACATCGTTACTTGCTTCAACGATAATACAAAAATTAAGCCAAACAACTGAATTTATAAAATACAACTGGAGGGGGTAAATGGTGTTTCACAAGAATTAGCCGAACCACTATCTTCTTGTTTTTTATTGGATGAAGCAATGGAACCATATTTTGGTTGCCATAACATGAAACAGTTTATTAGGGGCAAACCCATTCGATATGGGTTTAAATTTTGGTGCCTAATATCGCCTGAAGGTTACATTTTGAAGTTTAATCCTTACTGCGGAGCCAGAGACAAATCAGAAGGAAAAACTTTGGATCGAGTGTTACTGAGAAATTATGTCTCCCTATTTACTCCAAAACTCGACAGTTTATCTGGATAATTTCTTCAACTCTTTACCTCTGCTAGATGAACTAAAAAGAAAAAATATCAACTGCATTGGCACCATTAGGTCTGACCGAATAAAAAAAGCCCCTTTGAAAGATCTAAACAAGGCGGACCGTGGTGCGGCGCATATTTTAACAGATAATTCTGATAAAATCACTCTTACTAAATGGAACGACAACAATCAAGTAACCATGGCGGCTAATGTCAAAAACGACAAGATATGTTTCAGAAAAGGATACTGTAAACGTTGGTCCAAACAACAAAAAAAGCATATACAAGTAGATCAATCCACAGTAATCGACTTCTACAACCAAGTTATGGGAGGTGTCGATTTCTTTGACAAAATGCGTGGTCTCTACAGAATACGCATACGATCTAGAAAATGGTACTGGCCATTTATTCGTTTTTGTTTGAATGGAGCAATGGTCAACATGTGGCTTCTTTATAGATTTGTTCACCCAAAAATCAGCCTCTTGGAATTCTTGAGAAGAACTGTTTGCGCATTGTTGTCGGCTCCCGAATATTTACAGGGTCCAAAACCAAAGCGCAGTAAGAATGTTCTGAAGAAAATACGATACGATAGGACGGACCACCTGATTGACAAACAAGCTACTCAAAGACATTGCGCATATTGTAGAAAATGTGCAAAATTTTCATGTGGAAAATGTAATGTGGGACTACATCCAGACTCATGTTTCCGCATGTATCAAACCCCTCCTGTATAATATAAATCTGTTTATTGTTATAACTAATAATAAAAGTTCAGGAATAAATAATTATATTGAGTAATATATTTTTTTCCAACACTGAGTTCCCGACATTCAAAATCCAGGAGTACTCCTATATGCCTATACGGCAAAAAGAGAAGTGATCACATGAAAAATTATTTATAAAATTATTCGTGTGTACTTCTAGTGGTATAATGAAGTAACTATTAAATTTTTGCTATTTGCTAGTTACTCCGGCGTTAATGGCTTAATGAAGCTTCATGAAGGATTTTAAGGCATTGCTATAATCCTGTTATGGACAATAGACTAACCGGTTGCATTTCCGTATTATTTTATGAATTAATACTGATATACAGTTTGCCCTTATATTTTGCGAATTTCTATCCATGTGCTTCATATCTATATAATGAATACTGTTACTATAATATGAAAGAATTTCGGACGAAAGGGGATGCAGTCAAGTTTGCTTTGGCTGTATTTCTCCACAAAATTTCGCGGGATGCTTTCTTCGTTTCTTCTAGACCCATTGTCTACTGCCGTATACCAAATACTACTAGAAATCAACAGAAGAACAAGTGAACGGTTGTGACCGTCGTCTTCTTCGTCGTCGTCATCCTCATAGTCGGGCTGATTGATTTGTAGAGGGCCCATTAGAGCGGGCCGCCCACGGCGGAGTGGCAAAGCGACCGGCCACCCTGAAGTCCGATAACCAGCTAGGAATGCGCACTCCCCTCACTTATCATCTCTCTCTCGGGGAACAAAGAGCCGGCCAACACACACTCATCACGGCGTCATTAACAAACAGAGGAAAAACAAACTCAGTCATGGTACACCTGGGTGGTTCGCCCCACCAACCAAATAAAACACCACGATTTAAATATGATTCGGATGGAATGCGGCCCGTCAGACCCGGTGTCTAGCGTTGCCGTTGCCGTCTTCTCCCATGTACATATGTGTGCATTCGTATGCGCCTGTATATGTGTTATGTGAATGTGTTGTTCCTATTGCGTTCGATCGGACAGTCGCTGCCTCTGTCAAGCCGAAAGTGTTCAACCGAATTGTACAAGATACGGGTATTATTATGAAGGGATTTAAAATTATTATTTTGCTACTGTCACACAAAGACTTACTACTGAAACACGAGAATAAATCTTTAAATTCAAGACCAATCACTTTGAAAAAAAAAATCATTTGTAACTTCGAAGGGGCGTTTCTACATTCCGGGAGTAGGCGTGAAAACAATAGAGTAAAGGAACAACAAACATTTACTTTCTACTTACGTCTGGTGTGCCTCATGGCTCTAGATTAGTACCTTTAATATCTATATTAAGACCCTATTGCATACACTACATGATGCTGTTCTGGTGTATGCAGATTATCTACAAATATTTATTATTTAAAGATTACTCTGTTTTTAATTATTCTGTTACTTCAGGATAACATCAATATTCCGAAAACTGGCGTGATCATATATGGTTTCGCTAAATATAAATATCCTGCTTGCATAACTAATTTAAAATTAATTATAATTATTGAAGTGTAAACTTCTTTGGGCGCGTTGTGTTGATTGTGGGCACTGAATAAGACTTAGCCGTCACGCTCGGCTATGTAACGCTCGTTAGGGTAAAGTCGGCTCGAGTCGACTAAGGGAAGGAGAGAAATATATCATATAGAGGTATTTAATTTCAATTAAATTGAAATTTAAATGAATAAATAAATTCATGTCCCCGAGCGATTCGATCCCGAGCTGCACGGGGATGACGCCGGTACGTTATCATCATACCAAGCGCGGGACTCGTAATCGAGTATTCATATGGTCTATTTATATATATATACATACGTCCGAACCGATCCAACGAAACGGCCGCTCGCGTCACTGCTATACTTGTTCGGCGACATGGGAGAGCATGACGCATCAGTCGTATAATACGTTACTGAATATTATACGCATGTGTACATGTGTAAATGTAATAAATGTGCGAATACGTTTTATTTAATACGTTACTGAATATTATACGCGTGTATTTCGTATTATTAACCTCGCCTTGATGAAGTTTACACTTCTGCTGTGTGGTTTTAAGCACACCCATTTTCGTGTTTTCTTTTACGGTTTAACCTCTTTTCTCTAGCTTCTCAAAGACCAGCAGATTACTGATCGAACCTGTTATTTTCTCATATCTGCGTTCACTCGTTTGCCTTCTGTTTCCTGCCGGCAACATATTTTCTATAGATACTCTCCCAATTCAAATTTAATTGTCCTATCTCTTCCTTCTACTAAATTTATTCAAATATTTTTGGTTTCAGTGCAAACAATATAAAAGCCACCCTTCACTCTGGTTTTTTGAAACATTAGTGACCCCTTCTGGATGGATACATTTTATAGTCAACAGGAAGCAATGAAAATTTTACCAATATAAAATTGATTAAAGAAGTCAGAATCAACAATGAATTTTTATTATTGTCGCCGTCAAGCATAGTTGCAGATGTATGTATTCCTAATCAAATGCGATAATTTTTCTCAATAAACTGAGTTTGAAAGTCATAGAGCAATAAGCCTACGAAAACTCTGATTTTTCATTAGTAATGTTGCTGCTCATGTAGAATGTAGTGTCAATTTGATTGCTCTACGTTGGCGAAAATAAAAATAGAATAACGTAAAATGGTAGTATTTCCAACCTGAATATTCCAGAGTAACCATAGATTGTCAAAATTATATTTTTAATAACAGTTTCTGGTAAACAAAAAGATGAATGAATATATTTAATTCAAAAAAATTAATTAAGAGAGGTATAATAAAGGGTTGCTCTAGAATAAAAAACGGAAAGGAATTGACTTCAGCAACTAATCTCTATTTTACATATGATGGTGTGATAACCGTAAAATAGTTAGGCGACATTCCACAAAAGACATTTGTTTTTCAACTAAACATATGATACCACAGAAGTAGTTCTCCTCTAGTAGTCAATCCAGGAATTCTATCACTATCAACAACTAGTCTATTTTCTATGACCAATGTTAATATTGGCCCACGTCCTTGTCGTAAAACAGGCTGGGCAATTCCAAACCTGACCAATAGACTAGCTGAATGAAGCTAAATACGCCTGTTCCTGAACACTTCGTAAACTCGCAATGCTGTACATATTAAACGTATAGAAGGATAATTTATTTAGTAACTCGTAGGTGTGCTATTTCCAATTTAATGCCGTATCTAAAGGGACACGGAGAAGCTATTGTTGTTATAAGTAATTCTTGATAAGCTACTTTTTGGATGGGCTAGTAATAAAAATCGATCAACTTATTTAAGTCATTTCTTGCTAATATCACAGATTTTTGGACGTTTGGTTTAAATAATTTTTCATTTTCCATCAGTATGCCCAAGGTATGTTAATCTAAGATGTTACTAGATATGTAGTAGTCGTGCCGATCAGCAGCTTAAGCTGCATTCGTCTACAAAACTAAGATAAGCGCAAAATCAATTAATGTAATCGTACCTAGGAAGGAGCGTTTTTAAGTTCGCGGTATGGAGGTGTTGGATGGTAGTGGAGGAGCTCTTTCGTGTAGTAACGTATTCAGTGACTCATTATAACTATAAATATAGTTTTAACACAATCGCGTCAGTAATAACTAATAACAGTAATAACTATTATCGACCAAGCAACTTAATCAGGATGAAAGTGTGAAATATGGAGTAAATCGAGTATCGCTTCCTTACAAAACAATGAATGTCTGTTCATACCATACTGGAAGAGTTATCATCGGTTTACGGGGATTCTTGTTCGGATGAAAAACTACATTTTTAAGTGGCTCAGTCGTTTTAAACAAGGTAGGGAATCACTTGCTGATGACCCACGGCCAAGACAAGCCCTCAAGGTGACCATTCCAGAACTTGTTAAAAAAGACGAAAGATTAATAATGGAAGATGCTCGGCTAAAGAAGACACAACTCCCAGGAATGACTGTATAGTATCTGATATACCCATCTTTAAAATCCTTCATGATCACCTTGGCAGCTTTTGGTTCGAGACCAAAGTACATGCACTGTATTGACTCCTCCTGCCCGAGCTAAGCTAATAATCGTCGTCATTATACATAACATTGTTTTCACTGCTTGAAAAGTTATATATATATATATGATATGATAATTTGTTAAACGTGCTTCATTACTTTTCCATGAACGGAACAGTCTCTTGTTAGAATTGGCACCAGACCATTTAAAATTATTGCTTCTCATTTGGTTCTTGAGCACCGAATTTTGGTTCAAAGAATGTTAAGATCAATTTGGACGAGCGGTCAGAAGTTCTGTCTTGTATTTCGCAGACTTCAAATAATTCTTAATATCCGCTCGCCCACAGTATACAATAGAAAACTCATTGCTGGCAGTTCACTTTGCTATTCTTACTACAAAGCGTTTGAATAAGTGGTAGTCCTTTTGTAGTCCATTCGTAACTTTGCATTTTTTTTCGGGATATTAAGCTTCAACACATTTAGGATAAAATCTAAATTTAATAACTTTGACAAGTTACGCGTAGCTCCTTCCCTCACTCAATACGTAATTCAACTCGAACACCGTCCTCATTCCCGAGCGTCTCATGACGTTAGACCACAACCGGGACAAAATGTCAAACCAGCCGGGACGCCAAGATTGATGTCTCAAATCGAGACAGTTAAACCAGGACGTATGGTAAGCGTACGTATTGACAATAGGCTCTATTCGCATTGTGACAAAATACCAAGAAAGGAATTCCAAAGAATTTCATGACTTCTTCTGTCGACAAATTGGTCCCTTTTACGTGCTCAAAGGATAATTCAAAAACATTAGAGGAATAAAATTCTGGATCAGAATCCAAACTTGACTTGTCAGGTGATTCCTCTTAAGGCTTCTCAATCTATAGAGTAGAAAAAAACAATAAATAATTCCGACTGTAGAAATTGTAAATTATTGTGAAATGAAAAAAAATATATTGTAAGAAAAATTAAACTTTTCTGCTCCTCTCGAAAACATTGCGTTTTAATTTTCAAAAATATGTCTCAAACTTATGATCAAGTATTAGTTTACCAAAGGCACTCGTTTATATTGCACTTTAATGGCTGATAAATTAATTATAAGTAACCCCACCTGGTTAATACCAGCATAGAGCTGATTCTTAATACTTAATAACAGAAAAGAAATTAGCTTTAAATATTTTCAAACAGATAATTTAAATGAAAGAAGTTATGACTTTATTGTGTGATAATTTAGGACCTATTTTTATAATTCGTGATCTACTCGTCAAACATAAAATGCACCATTTGTAGCTTCAATACGAATCTGTCAAGAATAAAACTGCAGCAGTAGTATGATGTGCCGTATTGAAAGCTTGACTTAAGTTTATGAAAATTTCAATACACCTAGAATCCACCTTAGCTTATCGTGAAATAAAATAAATATTACACTTTAAACAGTATCTACAGTAATTTCTATCAAGTTATATCAAGTCCCCTTGTATATATACAATGCATATAGAACAAAACAAAAGAAAAAAGAAGAAAAACAGATGAAGCAGTTGGTACTAGAACAGAAGGGTACGTTTTGGACAGTCATCGTATCCTATGTTCGGCGATGACTGCCGACGAAGAATAGGTCGGGGCTGAAACTAAATCGAGACTCTAGACCGTGGGACGATGGATCGCGACGATAGTACATCTGTGAGAACTGTATGCGTTCCTATTCATGTGATTATCCAGGACTCTTGCCGCGAGTAAATTTATTTGAAAGAGAACAATGTTCCGAGATTATTAGAATTGAAACTTTAACTACGTGAGTTCGACGGGGAAAAAAGAATATCCATAAAAAATGTATGCGTATATAAGTATTTGTTTCATAAATATTTAAATGCTTTTCTTTATTTTATATGTAAATATTAAACATATCAAAAGACTAAAGAAAATAACATAAACACTGCAGTAATATTGATTAATATTTGTAGGCGTAAGACCGAAATTCTGTATACGAATATTAAGGGACTAACTAATATATATATATACAGGGTTATTCACGCTATACGGCACGGAATATTGTGGCCAAAATACGTGACTTTCAAAAAGTTTCACTTTTGGGATATATGGGGGTCTAGTATGGTTACTTTTTAAAATTATTTTTATATTATACAGGGTGTCCCATAAGCCCTAAAAGTATCAAAGTTGTGTTTTTTTAAATGGAACCCCCTGTATATTATTGTATTTTCGGATTCTCCGATCAAAATAAGTGTCTGTTTTAATAAGGTTTACAATACCTAAACCTTAACGTTTTTTAAATAATTTGAATTTTGCCAAAATCTAACCTAATTTTCATGTTTCAAATACTTAAGAAGTATTTAAGTTATGTAAGCGAAATTTACAGCGAAGTGTAACAATATATCATATTTTATATCCCAATCATAATAAACTTGCCATCTTATACAGGGTGTCCAAAAATTAAAACTAATCAAATAAGAACTTTAAGTGGCTATAACTTGATTAATTTAAATAGAACGCCATATTTTTTAACTTACCAGGAAATATACTTTTTAATTACCTATCGAATGGTATTAGGGTGTTCTATAGCTAAGTCTTCGCGTTTTTACAGAATACGCCAAATAATCGTTTTTTGCACCATTTGGTGTTTTTTAAATAAAAGTTCTAATGTATCTAGTTGCCTATGGTATTTAGAAATGTCAGATAATTTACAATTATAAGAATAATAATGACGAATATCGTTACAAATGTTCAGAAACTTGGAACGTTATTTATAATCTAACAGGCTATAACAGCAATAATGGTAATAACATATCAACGATAACATAAAACAGAAGCAAAATATTTATAACAGATGTTCGAAATGTCGACCGTCCATTTCCAGACACTTACATATTCTTTTTTCAAAACCACTGCTAACTCTGGACAACATTTGCGGGGTTACAGTTTCAAAAGCGTCTCTTATGCGTATTTTTATATCGTGTGGTGTTGTCGGAGGCGTATTGTAGACAATTCCTTTTATGTATCCCCATAAAAAGAAATCTGGTGGAGTTAAGTCCGGGGATCTGGGGGGCCAATTTTGAAATCCATTTCTTCCAATCCACCTGTTTTGAAAGTTGGCATTTAAAAATTGCCGAACCTCGCGATGATAATGAGGCGGAGCTCCATCCAGTTGAAGCCACATGGTTGTTCTGATGTTTAAAGGGACTTCTTCTAATAATACTGGAAGTTGGTGTAAAAGAAAATCGAGAAACATCATACCATTTAAAGGTCCTTCAAAAAAATAGGGTCCAATTAAATATTGGCCCAGTATTCCACCCCACACATTAACGGACCACCTATTCTGATTTCTCATGACTCTGTATTCATGCGGATTCGAATCAGAATAATAATGGAAGTTGTGTCTATTCACGAGACCATTGTTATGAAAAATACATTCATCACTAAATAACACATTTTCAAAAAAGTTTTTATTTTCTGCCACTTTATCTAACACCCACATGCAAAATTCAGTTCGGTTGTCAAAATCATTTCCATAAAGTTCTTGGCAGAGCTGGATTTTATAAGGATGAAATCTGTGTTTTTTAAGAATTCTTGAAATACTTGCTTGACTAATGTTAGTATTTTCGGATATCTGATTTTGACTAACATTGGGATTTTCGATAACTGAACCAACTACCGTAAAAACATTTTCTTCATCTTCAGTGACAGGTTTTCTTGTAATGGGTTTTTTATAACTGACACTTCCACTTTCCTGAAACTGGTTTAATAATCTCTCAAAAACGGCTGGCTTAGGATGATTTCTTTCCGGAAAACTTTGAGCATAAACTCGAGAAGCCAATAAACAATTTTGATGACATTCTCCTAGGATAAAAATCATATCAATACGCTCTTCTTTTGGGTAAATCTTCATTTTGACTAAGCAACACCACAACAATATTCAAATAATAACGATCTAAACTTCCACAATTACAAAAAATAATACCACTATAGCAAAAACAGACTTTGCAGACTAAACTGACAGACTAAATGAATTTATGTGACATTTCTAAATACCATAGGCAACTAGATACATTAGAACTTTTATTTAAAAAACACCAAATGGTGCAAAAAACGATTTTTTGGCGTATTCTGTAAAAACGCGAAGACTTAGCTATAGAACACCCTAATACCATTCGATAGGTAATTAAAAAGTACATTTCCTGGTAAGTTAAAAAATATGGCGTTCTATTTAAATTAATCAAGTTATAGCCACTTAAAGTTCTTATTTGATTAATTTTAATTTTTGGACACCCTGTATAAGATGGCAAGTTTATTATGATTGGGATATAAAATATGATATATTGTTACACTTCGCTGTAAATTTCGCTTACATAACTTAAATACTTCTTAAGTATTTGAAACATGAAAATTAGGTTAGATTTTGGCAAAATTCAAATTATTTAAAAAACCTTAAGGTTTAGGTATTGTAAACCTTATTAAAACAGACACTTATTTTGATCGGAGAATCCGAAAATACAATAATATACAGGGGGTTCCATTTAAAAAAACACAACTTTGATACTTTTAGGGCTCTTGGAACACCCTGTATAATATGAAAATAATTTTAAAAAGTAACTATAATAGACCCCCATATATCCCAAAAGTGAAACTTTTTGAAAGTCACGTATTTTGGCCACAATATTCCGTGCCGTATAGCGTGAATAACCCTGTATATACAGAATGTAACAAAAGTAAGGGAACAAACTGTGGCAGCAAGCTCTCCGCATAAAAATATGAAAAAAAGTTTCTTTCAACATATGTCCGCAAACGCACATTTTATGAGATATAGGTAAAATAAGTGTTTAAAAATATGTTTTTCTTTCAGGCGGAGTAATGGCGAATTATACATATCGTGAAAGAGCAGACATGATTTTCATGCATGGTCGTGCCAATGGCAATGGTCGAGAAGCCGTACGGCTCTACCAGGAATATTTCCCAAATCGGCACCAACCAAATCATAAAATATTTGCTGCATTGTTCGAGCGACTTGGTGAAACTGGGACTGTATGGCGTAAGAATCCACTTGCGGTTAAAGGAAGACCACGTACTCGTCGTACAGCTAATTTGGAAGAGTCTGTCTTAGATCGTGTTGCTGAGTATCCCAATATTAGCACTAGACAGTTGGCGGAAATGTTGAATGTTCATCACATGGCTACTTGGAGGACACTTCGTGACCAACGTCTGTATCCCTATCATTTACAACGAGTGCAAGGTCTCTCTCTAGCTGATTACCCTCAGCGAGAAGCTTTCTGTAGATGGTTTCTTCAGTAGACTATCCATTGTTCATCAGTTCAGTGATATTCACCGATGAGGTAACTTTCAATAGAGATGGCATCACAAATTTACATAATCAGCATATGTGGGCAGATGAAAACCCACATGCTACACTTCATGTCAGACACCAACAACGATTCCAAGTCAATATATGGGTTGGTAGTGCTAGTGATGTTTTGATTGGTACATATGTATTGCCACTACGTCTTACGGGCGATGTGTACAGACATTTTTTGGTACATAATCTTCCAGACCTATTAGAAAATGTTCCTCTACAAATAAGAATTAACATGTGGTACATGCACGATGGAGCTCCGGAACATTTCGCTCGAACAGTTCGTGCTATACTAGATGAGGCCTACCCAAATAGGTGGATAGGCAGATCTGAACCATTGGCATGGCCAAGCGTTTAAACGAGAGCATAGGGATTTCAAAATGAAATAGAGTAAGGATCCACATCTGGGAAAACAAGCACCATTTACTTTGAATATAAAAATTTGCCAAATTTTTGCTGGAGTAGCTCCACTGGATGCCTTTTAATTATATATGTTACCGGACAAACCCGATTTCAGGCCAAACTAGTTTGTCCTAGGCCAAACCGGTTTATCCTACGCGTATCAGGATATACTAGTTTAGCCCAGGACAAACTAGTTTGGCCTAGATACTTTAGGCTTAACTAGTTTGACCTAGGCCGAACTGATTGAATTAATTAGATGAACAATATTTATTCAAACGTAGTCTACTTAATTATAAAAAAACATTATTGATTAAAAGTGACATAACACTTGTACAAAACTATAAAATAAAAATAAGGTATTCAGTGCTTCTCAGCTTTTATTTTTTTATTAAGCCATGCACTTTTAAAGGTAATGTCTTTCGAAAATATTTACGAAAATTCAAATGAAATAATAAAAATTATTTTTAGAGTCAAATTAATATTAAAAATGAACTTATTTATGCTTCTTAATGTAACATATAAAATATTATATCTTTTATTTATTTTTACAGGGTGTACTTATGGTGACATTTCGGATACACAAAATCATTTTTTTTACACTGGCACCTATTTGTAGCACACTTTTTGCTACAGATGCATCTTATAAAACCTTGACCTGTCCCAACTGAATGTTTGGTAGCTGCAGTCCTTAGTGAGATTTGAACATCTTGATTGACATCACTTTCTTGGAGAAGTGTTTGAGTACAAAGGTCGAATTCAGTTCTGTAATACACAAATATTCTATTTTGACCAAATTACAAAACATACTTAATAATGCTTAAAGTCATAAAATATGGAGACCTTTGCCAAATATAAAACCAATTATCATCGAAATCAGTTCTGATTTGACAGTGAAATAGAGTAACATGGTCATTAAAAAGAATTTCTTTTTTCGAAGTAATTTAAGAATAAATAAATATTAAATCGCGTAACTAACCTGCAACAGAGTGTCTGCAATATTCCATGCTTAGTTCCAATTTTGTACAGACCATCATTGTTTATTTCCAGAACAACGCCAATAACATTCCTTAGGTCGCCCCTTCCTCAGTCTACATCAGGAATCGGAACAGTCACATTATCTCTCACTTTAGCTGACGGATGCGATTTGTCAGAAGCAGATTTCATTTTCTTAGCCTGTTTCTGAAGATTTTCAGCAACTGTTTGTCTTACCTTTTGGATATCATCACCAATCTTAGAAGTTTCGGCATCATTACTTTGACTAACATATCCTGTATGTCCATGGGTTAAACCAGTTTCAATACATTTTCGAAAGTCATCTTCATTGTTTTATGCCCGAATGATAGGCTCTGTTTTTCATTAATTGTACATACCTCAAACCTTCTGACCATTTAGTCGATTGATTATCTTTTAGCCAATAACAAATCATATTCTTGGTTGGCTCTTTCAACAGAGCCCTGACTTTGGCTGTGCCGTGGTTTTCCCTACACTAGCATAAGTTCTGGCCAAAAACTCGTCATTTCACATATAATATGGTTGACGAATTCTCTTCCATTGTCTGACTGCAAAATACATGGGGCACCTATCGTCAAAAACATGTCATTTAAATGGTAGGCTACTTCTTCAGCTCGTTTAGATTCCAAAGCACGCAGCAAAACAAACTTGGTCAAGTGGTCTAGGTAGACCATGAGATATTTAAACTTTCCATCAAGTTGAGTCTGAAAATCAATAAGGTCCACTTGGCACCTGCTGTTCATATCAGATTGTAAAATTGGCTTAGAAACCAAATCTCTCTCTTTTATTGTCTTCTTTTCTTGACATCTTACACCCATAGATAAATACAGGTTAATAAACTGTTTTGTGACATTAGCATATTTTAAAGATGCCTCAGCCAATAATCTGTCACGTCCGCCGTGTCCGACAGCTCTGTGAGCTGCATCAATAACATCATACAATTCCTCCAATGTTTAAAATAGCAAACCTTTTTAATCGCCTTTGATGATGTGATGTTTTGATTTCAGCTTTTTCAGTCTCTTCCACTTGTAGCATAAGATCTAAGTATTTATCTTTTGTTAAAACATTAAAATGAGAAGATTTTATATGTTCACTTTCCAACATTTGTTTTAAAAATCGCTCTCTCCATTGTAATTGTTCAACTTGAACACTAGGCGATAGCACATCCATAATAACAATATAAGAATAACACAAAACTTTTAAACTACGTTCAAAAAATCAATTACTACTGCTTCCCGAATTGCACGTATCCAAGTCACATCGGAATTGCGCGTAATGAGTGAATAGACAACTAAAGCATGATAGAAGGGGCGCGGGAGGGGAATTCCCACGTCAACTGGTCCCAACATGTTTATTTTGTCACATGCAACGAAGCAATAAGTTCAGCCTAGGTCAAAGTAGTTAATCCTAAAGTATCTAGGCCAAACTAGTTTGTCCTGGGCTAAACTAGTATATCCTGACACGCGTAGGATAAACCGGTTTGGCTTAGGACGGGTTTGTTCGGTAACATACCGCATGTGTCAAATATCATTAGGTATAGGGATTCAATGTTTACGTGCGATCTATACGTACGAATATAATACGTGGCAACGTGGTACCCCTACTCTTCGTTACCAATGCCGACAACAACCGACATCACAACGATATTCTCCGATCCCGATCCAGATCTTGCATTCAATGTTTAGGTGGGAACACGTTGTGGTCCGTGGCCGTCTTATTACTGGAACGGGTAACATCAAATGGCCTCCGCGATCTACTGATCTCTCTCCAAATGATTTTTTTTGTGGGGATATTTAAAAAATATTGTTTATACCCATGAAGCTGGTAGAACAGAAAACATAGTTGCCTTGAGAGAAAAAATAATTAAGGCTGCTAATTCAGTAACTGCTCACATGTTTGAAAACGTAAGAGTAAATTTCTACGACCGCCTAGGGTAATGTCTTGCTGTGCAGGGAGGAATCCTTTTTTATTTATTTTATTAGGGTTATTTTTTAATTTTACTAGAATTACGCTTTTGTTTGTGTCATGCAGCGTGAACGTAGCTTAATTATTCTCTGCATTTACTGAAAGGAAAAAGGAAAACAAATCCTTGCAACTCGTAAATATTATTTCTGAACGCATTGGAAACACACGAGTCGGTGTTTCAATGGTTACTGCTAAGTGCTAACTTGTATTTGCGAGCATGTGTCGGTTGTCGCGTCGCTGGCATTGGAAAGGAAAGTAGGGGTACCGCATTGCCACATATTGCATGGATTGATCGCCTATGGCTAATGAAAATTGACACACACGGTATACAATGGGAAAACAAACATCCTGCAGTTTCGACCTAAACAGTAATATATATATATAAGGTGTATTATGCTACCAATATATGTAGGAAAGTTTTAAATCAACTGTGTAAACTATGTGAACTCGTTTTACTTCAACATGTCCTGTCATATATCAACAACGAACAGTTTGCAGCCTACTGGAAACATACCTACACTCATCAACACACGCCTACACGCACACACACTGGAATCCAAACCAACCCAACCCCAACCCCAATGCCAACCCAACCCTTCTTCGAACTGCCACGTGTTTGCATAAACAGATGGTCTTAAAAAATTAGAGAAATAATAATGAGTGTACAGACTTGCAAACAACCTCACTTTAATACCATAAGTGGTATTTTGATAATGACCTACAACTTAATATAGAAAAATATACAGTTGTTTCATATGCAAAATAAGGCGATCCTGTTTATAGTTATTATGCCAAGCATGGCCTTTTTACCAAAATGTACATAATCAGTGATTTGGGATATTTTCTATTTAATATTTCACAAAGTATCATTATTTCTTCATATTTAGATTCACAAGTACAATTTTCAATCCCGACCTAAAATGGCAGCTCGGTTGAAACTATTCATGTTTCTAAGTACAATTAAAATATTTTGTTAGAAATCCCTATAACACATATGATTCGTAATTTAAATGGGCACCACCCCAACTCCTTTGTATTGATTGAACTGTACATAACTAATTATAAGTTCTTTAACCATTTATATTTCTATTTATGGTTTATAGTTTTGGCTTATGGACAATAAAATTATATATTACTACTATGCTAATATTAAAAAAAAAGTCAAAATATATGAAATAACAATAAGAAGTACCAAAGTCAATTGGTACTTCTCATGGTAATTAATTAAGTTCATTTTCCTAATTTAATAAAAATTTGAATAATTAATTTATTTGTTGTAAAGGGTTTACACTTCATCAGTAAATTGTTTAATTACACAATGTCTCGAATTTAAAATCAAGCTTAACATGTATTGGAGCTAAAAATTGCATTACAGAAGCGTGCTAGACTAGCATGACAGAGAACAGAATTGTCGAGCAAGTCTTTCGAAGCAAAAACTAATAAAATGAGAACAAAGGGAAACTTAGAAGGGCGTGAATGGAGAAAGAGGGAAGTAGCACAAAAATGAAACGTGGAAGAACAAACTTCAAACCTAAACTAATTCATCCAAGAGCAAAAGAAATGGAGAAATATTTATGGAATGACTCCAGCTTAACTCCAATCATACCTGAAAGCTTCACATATAAATAGGCCCTAGAATTGAGTAAGTTGGATAATAACAAACCAGTTTGAACAAATTAAATTCAATATTACAAATATAAGACTGATCTAAATTGATGGAGAAGTAAGTGCATGATAAAAAATAAAACCATGGAATCATTAATTGTGAATATGAATAGCAATATAACGTCCACACCTTATGAAAACTAAAATCAGCATTTTTCGTTCGCACAGAAAACTTCTACATACTCTTGCAGAGTTACGAGCTATGGAAATCTACAAAAATCTATATATTTAAGAAGTGTATTCGAAGAATATCAGATGTTTATTGAACGGACTGAGTCATTAATAGAGAATGAATGAAGATACATAAAGAAGATAATGAGGGGCCCTAGGTCATAATCGCAGAAAACACATAAATGCATCTCTTAAAACGCTATAGAAAATACCACGCGAATTAACCGGAAATATAATAATTATTGAAATAGGAAAAATAATAGGAAAATCTTGGGGCAAAGTTAAGTGGGTCATCAAAATCAAGATTTATGATAGGTATGCCAATTGTGTCAAACTCGGAATCCAAAAGTAATTAACTTCAATAAATCAAGTTTTACCTTTCCCGTAAATGATTATGTTAAATGTGATAAAGTCCTACCCTGTCCGTTCCGATGGTCTCACACTCTCCCAGAGGCAGCATTTCACTTACGGCCGATTTGAGTAATGGACACATTACTAATAGAGTGCCGTGCCACACGGTGACCCACCACTCACTTCACCGTCCGTGATGGTTGGCCTCTCTTCGCCAGAGCACGTCCAAACACTCATTCACAATACACACAAAACACACATGCACACAAATAAAAGCAACCAACTTGAAAGCCACACAAAAGAATGTGTGGACAGGTATATCTCTACAATCTAAACCACTCAATAATATACTCGTAGTACCCCCGATACACCATTCGATATTAAATATACGGAGCGGATCCTGAAGAAAAATAACTACTACAATGTATGAGTGTCGGATTGAAAAGTAAAGGGGTATTAACATTCAGCAGGAGAACCATATTATGCATTTATTGCTATGGATTTACTAATTTCTTCATTCAGTGCATACGTAAAATGCTGGTATTATAAAAAAGACTAAATATTCTTTAAATTACGTAATGTGTTTGCAATTATCGTTTAAAATACTGCTACAAATATCAGAAACCCGAAGGAATAAGAAAGCAAACATAATAATGATGTAATACACGTAATTACAAACACTGTCAAGTAGGGTTGCCAGATGGAAACTTATAAAATCCGGGACAATTCTAGGACAACGGTATGGGGTCGTGGTAGTTCTTTGCCGCCCATTACCGCTATGCGTTTTGCACTCATACAAAAATGTGTATTTCTTGTTTTCGAAAAATATGTACTATCGCTAACACAAAAAACTGGGACAGCTTTGTTTTGGCTGTGTAAAACCGACGGAAATCAATAGCTGTCAGTGGCTGTCAGTTAAAATGAAATTATTTGAAGCTGTCATTAGTCATGCTGCAAGTCATTTTGATTGATAATGCAAGAATAATTACTTGCAGAAAAAATGGTATGACAATAAGGCAAATTACTAATGACTTTGGCATTAACAAAAACACTGTTGCGTCCACAATACAACGATGGGAAGAACAAGGCACCAATAAAGCTGGTTCTCGAAGGCAAACGGCAACAATTGCAGCCCAGGATAATGCCTTAACTGATTATTCGCGGCAAAAGCCGTAAGACCGCAAATTAAACTCATTTTCCTGCAAGCATGATGACGATTAGTCGCAGAATTTGCGAAACGGATTTACGAGGCAGAGTAGTTGCTAGAAAAATTCATTTGACGAATCTTGGGAAACAAAAACAACGACAAGTGTCCTATACACTGCACGGAATGTAACCACGTGGTTCCGAGATTTGAATATTGAACTAATACCAACATAGTCCTGATCTCAACCCCATCGAAAATGTTTGGGGTTGTATGATAAAAAAAACAAGAAAGAAATCGTCAGCCGGTAACCGCAGAAGAACTTTGACAGCAAATTAAGGGCACATGGAATACACTAAAACAAGACCAAAATTTAATAAGACCTTTTATATCTTCCATGCCTCGTCGTTTACAGAGTGCTATCGACAAAAACGGAGGGATGATTATATGTTAATTTTATTATTCTTTGCTTTTGTTCATTGTATTTTCTGACATTAAAAATTAAATTACATAACCTCATATTATTTTGTGTGACAGAAGTGCCAAAAGCCTGAATGACATTAGCACAATTTGCAAATTACATGGCTATTTGAAATAATATTTGTCCTAGTTTTTTATGTTACCGATAGTACTTTAAATAAAACATTTATTTTCAAAACATACATTTATTAATTATGTTTTGGTAGCGTATACAATAAGTCTTAACAAAAATAAAAAACTCTTATAAAAATAAAATTGCGAATAGATCATTTTCTTAAATATTTATCACTGGATTTTGCGAGTTTTATTAGTTTGTCTCCGTCAGAGCGTTGCAAAAGTGACAAAATTTCTGAACACGACTCGTCAAAATTGATACGAGTCTGCAGTTCGGATTTGATTAAATCCATGGACATTCGGTTTCGCTCTTTAGTCCATAAACTATTCAGTTGACTAAATACTCTTTCGCAAAAGGCATTGCTTGTTGGAATTGAAAGAACAACACAAACTACTTTCTTTAAATTTGTAAAGTTTGTGGATGTGTTATTTCTGAAGAAATAGGCCCATATTTCGTCGCTTGGCAAGTCCTTCGGAAGCGCCTTATACATAGTTTTCAGACATGCAAACTCTGTATAAAGGGAGTCAATATTAACAGAGTCCTCTATATTCAATATCTGGGGAAATTCGGAAAGCATTTACCAAGTCAACTCTAATTCCTCCGATTTGAGCGATAAAAGCTCAAACCTTTTATAGATTCCATTGGGACCGAAATCATATCTCTCTTCTAAATATTTAATGGCTCTTTGAAGAAAATCTGTGCCTGTGATGTGAATTGATTTATTTCTTCTCCATCAATTTTTCTAAAAATGGTCCTGACTTTACTCCCAAAAAAATTATCAGCCATCCTACTTTTTAATTGATCGTGAAGACTTCGCACGGCATGATACATTTCCAAAATAGTGAAGCTCTCACTTTCTAGTAGCAAAATCACTTTTGTAAATTCAGGCAACACATTACTTAAGAAGAAGTAACAGTCATTCTTGCCTTCATTTTTACATTCTTCCTCATTATTTATGTCACTGATATAGCAACCTTCTGAAATAAAGTCCCATAACACCTTGTGGTAGTTGTCTGAACCTTTTTTTAAGAAATAATGTTTCACAGCAGGCCAACTCTGAATAAGGCGTTCTATAGCTGGCAAAAGTGACAACCATCTTGTAGGTACATGTCTTAGCAGCTCCTTATACTGTATTTGAGCAAACTCACAACATTCTTTCAATTTTAGTGTTTTTAATGCTGATGAACTGAACTCATTATAAATTTTTATGACTATGCTTTCTATATCAACATCGATGCCTTTTAATGCATATTTCACACAATTATTTATTACATGGCAATAACAATTGGCTTTAAATATATGTATGTTTATTTTCTTCTTTTAATTTCTGATATACAGAATTATGGGCACCATAATTGACAGAAGCATTGTCTGCACTATATGCGCTTATTTAATCCATACTGAGATTGGCATCAATAGTAATTTTTTTAAGGCATTTATATATATCTTGCGATGTTTCTTCAGCTTCCTCGTAAAAGTCTAATAATTTCCTGCATATACCTTTATTACAATTAAAATATTGAACAGCATATGGAACTGTTTTCAAATTGCCAACATTTGATGCATCTGAGGCTATTGAAAAATAAAAACAAGATTTTAAATCAGATATCACTTTTTCTTGAGAATAGGGTCCTAAAACATTTCGAGTAATTGCCGATGCTTTTGTACGTCCACATGTCATTTTTGCTGTTATTTGACTATCTGGAATTAACTTGCTGATATTTTTTGCCAAGCAGTCCAAGCTATTGTAACTTAATTCATATTTCACATTATGATAAACAAATGCTAATTCGGAAATTATTATAGATCTTTCTTCTGATGTGTGTTTTTTAATTAAAAAATTATTCAAGCTTTGAGAAGTTTTTTTAGCCAAATCCATTTTCTTATGCTTTATACTATTGGCGTGAACCTGTAACAAGCATATAACAATATTAAAAGGAACTAGAATGCATAAAAATAAATTACTGTCAGCGCGCGACGGCCTTCATACTGAATGGCAATTTCCGAGTTACATGCTTTACACATTGCAGTAAAGTCATTCTTTTTCTCTATCCAGTCTTTAAAGCCAGGATCGTTGGTCCATTTATCATTAAATCCAGTGAACTTTTTCTTACTTGTTGATGGAGTCGACAATGAATCCATGATAATTGCAATTAACTAGTTATTGCACCTCACAGTTCGCACGTGTTTATTAGCGCAGTTGACAAGCGATGTTTATAGGTCGAGCAATGGGAATAGAATGATTTTACAATAATGCGCCCAGTGTAGAGATGTCAGATCGGGAACCAAACATACACACTCCATTGCGCTCGGCCCATAGTGCTCTATGGCTCGCTCCCATGCACTCAAGGTAAAGCTAGCGCGCGAATTTAGGAACTAACAAAGGAGAAATAAAAATAAAACTAATAGGTTTTCGGAATCCGGGACAATAAGGTCTAATTACTGGACACGGGACAAGACGCAAAATTCCTGAACAATCCCGCATTTCTCGGCCATCTGGCAACCCTACTGTCAAGTACCTACTCTTCAATGTTACATCTGGAGATTATACAGTAACCCAATACATACACCAATTTATATTGGATATAATATTTATAGACTTATGGTGGTAGATTATTACAAACTTTTAGACATGAATAGACAATATTTTTCTGTTAGCATTAGACGATACTAGGCTAGTCTTATATAATGTCTAAGATTGCTGTTCTTGGTTTGGTAATGGATTTCTTTATAGATTTTCCCATTTACATATTATTTGTAATTTTTCTTTTTTTCTTTTTCGTTTTGAATGAGTGGAAGTGTGTATACATTTTTACTCTACTTGTTTTCGATAATTCAAATATTCTAATAATTTTGTGTGTAGCTTTTCAATTGCTTGGATATTTTAAAATATATACATATATGTATATTTTCACCTGTGCTTGTATTCCAACGATTTTATGTGTGGATGTTTTTATTTTTGTATTTTATTTAAACCGTATGCTTAAGGAAAGTAGTGTCGTCCTTGTATTTGTCATAAAATAGGAAAATAGATATTTGAAAGATTATTAATGTCTGTTCTATCATTTATTACATTTTTATGCTTTTGTATGTGGATGCTTTCCAAAATGTTACGGGCTTTGTTGTTTTTTTCAGTAGTTATGATTGAAGTTTCTGAATAGTTAAAAGAATGATTTGTTGTGCAATAGAAGCAATAAAAAAGCAATGGGATAAACTTAAAAACTTTACAACTTTACCATTACAAGAATTTATAAAATATATTGAGTTAACACTCAATGCCACATACTTTCAATATAACAATGAATTTTTCAAACAAATCCATGGATATGCAATGGAATCACCTATCTCTAGTGTAATAGCACAGTTAGTATTGGAACAATTAGAACAAGAAACAATATCCAATCTTGATTTCACACCGATTTTTTTCAAGAGATACATTGACGATTGCATTGCATGCATACCCACTAATAAGCAGGAGTACACGTTAAATAAATTCAACTCATTTCATCCCATGTTATAGTTCGAATTAGAAAAGGAGATCAATAACAAAATTATGTTTTTATACTTAACATTAATACAAATTTAATTAGCAGAGCAATAACATTAACTTCTCCAAAATAGAGACCTGAAATTATAGCAGAAATAAAAACATCATTACAAAAGAATAATTATCCACTTTCACAAATTGATAAAATTTTGAAATAACAGCTTCACAAATATTATAATCAAGACAAACCGAAACAAATATAAAAAAAACAACAAAGCCCGTAAAGTTTTAGAAAGCATCCACATACAAAAGCATAAAAATGCAATAAATGATAGGACAGACATTAATAATCTTTCAAATATCTATTTTCCTATTTTATGACAAATACAAGGACGACACTGTTTTCCTTAAGCATACGGTTTAAATAAAATACAAAAATAAACAAAAATAAAAACATCCACACATAAAATCGTTGGAATACAAGCACAGGTGAAAATATACATATATACCAGAAAGCAGCAATCAATCCACTTTCGTCATAAACAAAAAATAATGACATCTGCATTGCCAATTTCATAACAACGAACATAATTACTTTATATATTACTAAATTTAGAATATTATTGGTGTAGAATATATTATATATGTATATAATAATAATTACAGGAGTATTTTAATTATTAATATTAATTAAAAATGTTGGCGTTATTTTAGCCAGTTTTACAAAAAATATTAACATCGGATGTTGGCTTACATGAAACATCGTTTACACGTCGCTATAGTGATTTTGAATTTTGAGTTCCTTGCTGTCATTTGACTGCATTGTTTGACAGTATTATAGGTTTTGGTTGCTGTTCTTTGTCTTCTATTACCGTTGACAAGTGTGCGAGAAGCATGTATACATATTTGTTGTAATGATATTAAATATCAAATAAATATTAATATTTTCATTTTAGAAAATTGCACAAGCTTTAAATATTTCCGTTGAATCTGTGAGCAGTATTTTTAAGACACGTAAGGAAAATGATGTTCACCGAAGTCCCAAAAAAGCGTTTTAGGAAACTGTATGTGATCACTCCTGCAATAAAAGCAACAATACGCGATACTATATACGATCTGTATAAAAACGGTAAGTTACTTATACAACACATTGAAAATAAAAAGAATATTATAATGTTAATGGTGTTTTTTTACAACAACACTTTACATGAGCTTCGTTATTATCACTGCCAGGGGAGCATCATATCTTTGATGGCCCTGTTGATTCTTTTGGTAGAGTACTAGCAGATATTGGCACAGTATATAGCTATGTAATAGAAACAGTAGTTTCTCTCGAGGGAAATAATTGTCCACCGGCAAACCGACGCGTGCGGACCAATTTCTGAGTGCGCAGTAGTCAGCTATCAGCTGTTGAGTCGTGACGGAATTATTTTGTGTTGTACGTATAATGTATTACATTTTAAGTGCGCGTGTAATATGTACTTAATAATAAGAAAGTGTTATCCTCATTTTGTGGATTATTGATATAGCTTTTTCATAATTTTAAAAATTGATTAACATAATTTTCTCATAAACGATTTGGTTCTGACGCCACTGGTTTATTCCTGAATAGAAGAATTGGTTGCGCGGGCGTGAATTCGCAGTACCATTTCGGGACACAAACATCAAAGGTGCCGACGGCTGTCTATACAGGTCTATACTGTGATATTGGTTTCTAATATAAGAAAGACTGTCCATATAGAGGATTAATGGAAAAAACACATGTTGCTCTTCCTCGAACTAATTTTCTAAGAAAATATATAAATACTATACAATATGAAAGTCCACTGGAATGTGTCTATTTGGATGAGACTTGGATATTTGAAAATGGCACTGTAACCAGATCATGGCAGGATGATAGTCATAAGAGTGTTCGAAAGTTGACGGCAAGAGGTAATACTCTGCATTAAAATTGCACGTGTCAAGTAATACAAGTTTTGCTTTGCTTTTAATTTTGTAGTCATTTATGCAGGTACATGTAATGGTTTTATTAACAGTGCCTCTTTAGTATTTTTTTCAAATACTAGTAATCCTGATTACGATGATGAAATAGATAGAAACAATTTCTTAAATTAGTTTGAAAATGAACTGCCGTGTACGCTAGAAGTTATCATAGCATTTATATGATAAATCTCCTAATAATTCTTGAAACAAAGGTCAAATAAGAGGGTAGTTAAGAGCCGTAATATACCAGACGCACACGGTTGTACAACTACCATCACTACATATTTAACCCGATAAAGCATATTTAGGGAATATTCAAAATATATTATAATAAGCACATGGGAGAGCAGGGTTATGAGGAAAAATGCAGTTAAGATGTGGAATCAGACCCTAGAAATGAGGACACCTGAAATTTAGGCGAATACTCTTAGATACACTAACAGTGAATTCAGAAAACGATGGGACCGAAAATTGTTGCCTTGCAGAGAAGAAGGAATACCATTTATTATAAATATTCAGAATCTGAAGACAGTAGAAACAGTGATAATAAACAAAAATCTACTATTCTTTCTTAATATTTTTTTTTATATATTACTACAATTAATTTGTAAAATTGAAGATTAATAACTTGAAATAAAAAAGACATAAGTTGTCTTTTTTTACAGAAGTAAAATATTTTAGGGATATGTAGTTATTATACAATAGTGAGTGTACTTTAGACGTTAATGATCTAATTATTGACGATTAGAGTTAGTTTAGTATTTATTCATAACATGTAATTATTAATGATGTAGTATAATGTGATATGTTGTTTGTGCGATGAAAATAGCACAAACATATCAAATTAGTATTTATTTTTGTACTGTATACTGAAAGAGTTAGATATTACCACTAGTTTTATTATTTTATGTGCTCTTCTTTGCTTATGACAGAGAATGGCATATTTCATAATATGTCAAGTAAATGTATAAGGATATATTAAATATTTTGATTATATTTTCACTACAATTTTAGTTTCAAGTCAAAGATGTATTAATTTATATAATTGTTACTTCCAATTAAATTTGTAAGAGAAATACATAAACCGAAAATGTACAATATATGACAAAAAATTGGCTAAATATACTGATTTTAAAATTGTATACAGATTTAAATTTTGTACTCAATGTTATATCGATTGTAAGAAAAAACACTAAATATAAAAATAAATATCTACCTTTTATTACTTGCCTGTAGCATTTGTAACTTTCTTTTTGTTGGATTTTTTATGTTCTAAGTTGAATAGTGTTATCAGTAATAATTTATTACAAATTTGGATAAGTGACGAGTTAATTTGTGTTGCTGTGACATGCTTTGAAACAAGTTAATTGTAAAGTATGACATTAATGTAAATTAAATTCGGGTTTCAGAAGATATTTTAAATAATGAAGAATTATTAAAAGAGCCTGCTTCCTAAAATATACACATTATGTATAACCATTGTTTATTGTATATATCGTTAATAATAATATACTTCCATAACCAAACGTTAGTAAAATACGAGGCCGCTATACCCACGATTTTGATAGTAAGTTATTTATATACAATATATATATATATATATATATATATATATATATATATAATAATGTTAATAACCAAATCAATATACCCTACACCTTCGGGTACAATGGGTTTATGATTATACATATATGTTTCATTGAATTCTGAAGAGGTCGGTTCCATATTCTTAATTAGCTTTATAATATAAATATGTTACATTTGTATATTCGTTATGAATAAAACAGAATAAATAAACACATCTAAGTTTGGGCAGAAAGGCAAAGGAGATATTGGACTTCTGACCGCTATTCTGATTTCATTTAACACGATTACGTTTCATGGTCGACTGACTTTGAATGAGGATTACCTATTCTACTACCTATGTAAAGAATGGAAGATTGCCTGTAAAAATATTGCTATACATCACAGGTGAATAAACACACCCTGGGTACTTAAGTGCAAATGGATGATACTAGTTTGGAAGAGATTTATCTTTATTAATGTTTTTTCTGTCAACATTAAAGTAGTTTGGAATGATACGTTGAAAAAGGAACTGTCGTTTATTTTTCTTGACGTCATATTTGAGAAGAAAATTATTTGTTTTTAGGCAACAGGTAACACGTACAACATTTATGTTAATCAATTTAAACTCTAAGTCACTTTTTATATTCTGTGGTAAGAAAAGGAATTGAAAACAAACACACACACAAAATAGGTTTTAATCAGATTTTGTGGTTTTATTGACGGCATCACCATATAAAATGCATTAGATATGTTTTAGTTTTCTGGTTACTAATCTAAACTCATAACCTAACCCTACAACAAAAAATATATTAATTAACTGACTATTATATAACGATCAAACGTTAATTATATGAGTTATGGTTTTTTAATAATTTTAAGGAATCATTAAATATTTGCCTATTTTTTTTCATTTTTATTTTTAGTTGAATTAATGAATTGTGTAATTGTATTCATTTGATGTAACAATAATGTGATACTAAGTAGTATTATAATAAAAGTAATTACATCTGATTGATTCGTTAGAAAAATAAAAGCTGTTCAAATTATAATATGGCCGTTTTTATTATTTTTGTATTTTGTGTGTTAGTAATATATATGCTAATCAGGGATGAAATGCATGAAATACACGTATCAAATAGTAAAATCGTTCTTATTTATATTTTGATAGCCATTTCTTTCGTAATGTATCAACACAAGGCATCCTTCATGTAATTTTGTAATACTACGATATACCAAGTACAAATATTATTGTTACCTTGCAGTAACGAAATGTATGATAGCTTTTGACAAATATTACAAGCAATCTATTGAGAAAATTCCTGTAACTGTGTCTGTTTATTGAAAACCATATAATGACCAGTGGCGGCTGCTGCAGGGAGGGCAACGGGGCAATGCCCCCCTGTGACAAATTTCCCCATGACAAATTTCATTTAACAGATAACAGTGAGTGTATGTTGTTGTAATTTCTATCGATGCAAATGCAACTATGAATTGCGTTAGTAACATATTCGAAATGATAGAAAATAACACACTGAGCTATGACATTAAGATAGAAAACTAATAAAACCGTGACGAGAAAATTCAACAGAAGCTGTTACAGTTTATCAGACTGGTTGTGTGGGTGTAATGTGCAAAATGCTTTTTGCTATTTCGGTGCTATAAAGTTCACTTTACGACACCCGTTTTGGTTGCAAAAGTATTACTTTATCGCACGCTAATTTTGTTGTTTTGACGTTGGTAATAAAGAAAAAAAATTGAACCAAATTATACTTAAATGTCAAAATATAAGCCTTTAAAGTAACAAACATGTGCAATAGAATTGTACAAAGAATAAAAAGCACACATGCTAACATTTTATTTACTAATTAACAATGTAAATTGTTAAGCAGAGTTGATGATAAGCTTTCTGATGCTACTATTGAAATTTACTTCCAATGTTGAATAGTACAACTGTTATACAAGTTTGTTTTTGATAATATGTCCAGACTATGTTGGCAAAAGATTTTGTAAATTGTCTTCTGCTATTTTGTGAATCTCTGGGGGCGTGCAATTATTTATTTCGTCCTTTTTGTTGGTAATTTGAAATAATTTATTGCATAAATCTGTCTGAATTTTAATCATAATTACATATAACACCGTCCATATTCAAATATTTAAAATGTTCACGAAGTTGGCCGAAGACAAGGCAAGGCCTTCACCGATATTCCGAAGACGTCCGAACACAAACGAAGTTTGCCGAAGCCAAGGCAAGGCCTTCACCGACATTCCGAAGACGTCCAAACCCATACGAAGTTGGCCGAAGTCAAAGCAAGGCCACCACTGACATTCCGAAGACATCCGAACTCGTACGAAGTTACAGTTTTCATAGACGTTTTAACCATAATTACATATAATACCGCCTATATTCAAATATTTAAAATGTTCGAACGAAACATGTCTCTCATTTTAAGCTTTTTTGAACTTTTAATAACCAAAATAGGAAAAATAGTATAAAATACACGTTTCATAACACATTTTGCACACTTATTTTTGTTCTTAACTTAAACACGTGCGGAAAAATCATGTGTTATGAAACTTGTAGTTTAATATACTATTTTTTGTTATGTGTGCTTAATTAGGAATTCTCCACAAAGCGACCCTGTCTGGACTTCTAATGGTATTAGGGATTTAAAACACTTTGGTCAGAAAGTAAAAAGACATAAAGTAAGTGACAAACATCTTATAGTAACATGATAGAATATTCAGCTTTGGGAAAGGTAAATACCTATAATGTGTCAGCTGAACACTGCATATAGATTAAATATAATTCAGCACAATGAAAACGTCAGTAAAAACAGACATACTCCTGGAAAATTAATAGACTGCATTAAGTTTTGTGTCATGTTTGAAATCGCTTTAAGGGGCCATGACGAAACACAGTGCGAATCCGGGAATTTTTCGTGGATTGGTTAATTTATTGGTAGGAATTGACACCACCCGCAAGGACCACATTCACAAGTCTAATAATTGAGTTTTTATGGGTTTGTCAAAAATCATTCAAAATGAATTGCTGTACATTATCTACGAAGTTTCTCGCACTTTGATTCTAGACGAAATTAACAAAGCCCATTATATCGGTATACAAGCAGACGAGACGACAGATTCGGCTACATTTTCCCAGTTAGCTTTTATAGTGATACGAATTGGTAGTTTTGCATAATAGACCAGATTTTGAAACTGCTTCATCTGCTCTAACATTTCTGCAATGTTTCTATGAAAATAATTTAACGACTACATTTGCCTAATCTGTGAAGTTATTGAAAATAATTTGCACCATATCGATGACAACAGCTGAAAGTGAACGGTGTTTTTCTACTTTGAAGAGAATAAAAACATTTTCTAGAAATACCACGCGGAAAAGCAGACTATTTGCCTTAGCAATGTGTTCGATTGAAAAACAATTACTGACATCAACACCAAACTTCAATGAATTAGTTATTAATCATTTTGCTCATCGTAAGGAATGGCGGATGGATTTCGTTTTCAAACAAGTTAATTAAATAGCATATTGAGTTTATTTTTTGTCTGTACTTAATTTTTGATATTAAACACTCAGACGGTGTCCTCCCGTGCCAAAAAATCACGAGCCGCCACTGATAATGATACACCAACAAAAAGCATTGTTAACAGTATCGCAGATGTTGACCGACGAATAATTCAGTCACCTAACAAGTCAATTCGGAAGCTCTCATGGGACATCTCAAATAATTCATAAAAAAGTAAATTCTTTACAACTGCTAAGAGGAATGAAAGAGTTAAAAATTGACGAAAATTTTCGACCTCGAGATTTTTGCAGATGTCCACGTTTTGAAGTCCCCTGATACCAAAAAAGTGGTTTTTAAAAAATGTCTGTGTGTCTGTGTGTGACCACGATGGCGGTCAAACCGCTGGAGATATCAATTCCAAATTTTGTACTTACGTGTATAATCTTCCTCTTGAGATCTGATTAGTTTTTCAGTAAAATCGGTAGACCGGAAGTAGGAGTTTACTTCGGTGAAAAAATCGAATTTTGCAAATACTTTGTCAACTACTAAGTTTAAACAAATTTATAAAGAATTCATATGTACTTAAAATTCAGATTGAAGACAATTTTATTTAAAAAGTTTTTCGAAATTCCTACCGGGAATAGGGATTTTATACTATCGAAAATCAGTTTTTGGCGAATATTTCGCAAGTCATGCTTTTTCGACAGGTACGTTATGGGTATAAAAGTATTTAGAAGATAATTTTCAATATCTTTTGTATAAAAAAAATGCAAAATTCAGACCGGAAGTACCACTTTTACTTTTATCGAATAGCGATTTTTTGCAAATATGTTGTAATTATGCATTCTATATATATTTATTAAGAGTACAAAGGTATTTAGTGCTAGATTTGCAATATTTTTTGTGTAAAAAAATTCTTAAAACTATAGTTTGAAACGCTCATGCGTATAATAATGTCGTGTGCTGGCCACACCTCATTTTTTTAATTCATTTTCTGTAAAAACTGAACTACTTCTACTGGTTCCCCTATCAGCTTCTTCAAACTTATCAGCATCGAAATCTGTTTTGTAGAAAAAAGAACTCCGTAATAACTTGGATACCAATTCCATACTACTCTTACATTTTTTCGGGCTTCTTACAGTATTTCGCCATCTTTGAACTAAAGTCTTTATAACCATAGAAGTATTCTGTCGTCATTTCCCTCGCGTTATATGATTTTCTTTCCTTGATTGCACTACTTATAATGACGGGCCATTGTGCAGGAACGTATATGGGACAGCTTTTAAGAATTCTTCTCTTCTGTCGCTCGTTAGCCGAGTGAATTGCTTATCCTTCATTTTGTGTGTGACCCACTGTCAAAAAGTGTGAGTGATCGACTTCATATTAATTTTAGTAATTGCGTAGAGGTACAAGGCTACCTCATATTTATTTTTGTTATTTTTCTTACGCAGTTATCACTGTAGAATATGACTTCCTTTTCAAAGCAGTATCTTGACAGGTAATCCAGTAAGCCTGTAGCTATTTCGTTGGAGCCTCAGGTAGCAATGGCTTCGTGGCAAAAGTAAAGGTGGCTAATTTTTTGAACTATACATCTCAAACATCGTAAAATTGAAGCAGTTGAAGTTTTTACACATGAAAAGTTAATTGCCTTCGTAGAACATTTTCTATAATGTTCGAAAAAACGAGAATGCCTTCTCTGGCAGTATGGCTAAATGTTTGAGTGCACTTTGTTCAACATTTTTTATCATCACAAGGAGATTTTAAAGGTCTTCCTCGTTTTTCCCCATTTTCTTCTGTTATATATGCAAGTCCAGAATTAACTTTTAATTTCTTTTGATTTCTTTTCCATTGTTCTTGTCTGCACACACTTTTTCTAGTTGTCTTTTTCTGTTCCACCAGTTGAATTCTCTTCTGCAATGCCATTCCTCACCACCGATTCATCACGCTTATTTATGATTTTGTCCTCTACTTCACTTGTCTTCACTTTCAGTATCAGAATTGGGTAAATAATTGTTGTCTACTATTGGATCGTCTGAACTAAAATTGTCATCTTCTATTTTACTCTACAAAATTAATATTAACAGAATTGAGAATTCACTTGGTGGTTGGTGGTACCTATTCAATATAATATTCTTCTTGCAGCATTGATGAAGAATCTAGTTCAGTGTTCAAAACAGCATTATATTGTAAGTTTTCATTTCCAGATATCGGCAATGTAACAGGAGTAAGCTGAAAAGAACGCAATTCACATTTCGTGTATAATAATTAATTAACTACTACAAACCCCAATCAGTGTTAAGAGACTAATACTGCACTCTAAAATGTGTTTGTGTAAAATTACAATGAAAATCATTGGCAACTCCATGACCAATTATAATCATTGTAAGAAGACATTTGAATGTAGTTCTACAAGTACATCAATTAATATTACTTGTTCAGCTGGAAAAGACACAGCAAGGTAATGTAGTGTAACAAGGCATGATTGTAAATTTCAATTATTAAAAATAAAATTTACACTCGTGTAATGTTAAATCACAGCACGGCTATGTAAGTAAACAACGACTCGATGTATTCTACATACACTAACTGTGAATGTACATTCAATCCCTGTTAAGATACATACATTAGGTGTGGATCTACAACCAGATTACTTAATTGTACGTACAGCTCTTGTAATGTTTTTTCAGGTTTTATTATTAAGGAGTCTTATCCTTTGTAATTTCCAACGTAGATTTTTACAGGCATACTTATTTTTCAGATTTTGCATACATTCGCGAGGCACTACAAAATCTGGTACACATATCACTTTTTACTTTCTTATACGTACAGTTACTAGCATTAAATTTTGGTCGTCAATGTCATTAAAAAAATGTTCTCATCTGTCACGAATTAAATATTTCATCTAATTGATAATTACTTTTCACAGTAATTGTCAAAATTAAATTTAGCTGTCATAATAATGGCACCAATTTCTTATTTTAGTAAAGTAAAAATTCTTTCTTTAATTGAAACTGGACTATCCGAGGCTGCTGTAGCAGTACAAATGGGAATTTCAAAAAGCACAGTAAATTCTATAGTAAGATGTTGGAGGGAAAGAGGATCTCTGCAGAGGTTACCTGGTTCTAGACGTCCACGCGCTTCAACACGTGAAAATGATGATAACCTTTTACAGGTTATTCAAAACAGTCCCTTTACAACTGTCGTAGACGCAGTAAATTTTACAGGTTTTCCGGCATCTGTATATACAGCTCATCGTCGCGTTCGGGGAAGAAATTTAAAGTGCTACTCAGCAGCTGGAAAAGTGAAACTTACTGCCAGGCACAAAGAAATTAGAATGGGTTTTGCTCTAGAGCACATTGTCAAAGATGACATTTTTTGGGAACATGTTATTTTTAGCGATGAAAAAACGTTCAATTCGTCAAAATCTGGACGATTGAGGGTTTATAGACCAAGAAATCAAAGATATAACGTCAAATACGTTAATAGAATTGAAAATAATCCTAAGTTCTCAGTAAATATGTGGGGCTGGATATCCGCAAATAGTCCTGGAATATTACTCCACGTGGAAGAACGCCTTACAAGTCCAGTATATAAACAGATTTTGGAAAGCGTGATGTTACCTTCAGTGCGACAAGTGTTTCCAGAAAATAACTTTATATTCCAGCAAGATAACTGTCCAATTCACACATCGCGTCAATTAAAAGAATGGTTTCAAGATCATGAAGTAAATGTACTTGACTGGCCGAGTTTAAGCCCCGATATAAACCCAATAGAGAATATGTGGGGAAGGTTGACGAAACTCATAGGAAGCAGGCGTGTGCAATATCAAAATAAGGAGGAATTTTTGGCCGCCATACATGACGCCTGGAATAATCTTCCTCACGATTATTTTAGAAATTTGTGTTTGTCCATGCATAATCGTTTAAATAAAATAATTGAAAGTAATGGAGAAATGACGAGATATTAAGTTCCTTTATAGTCTTTATTTAATTGTTCGTGCCATTTTTGTTATTATAAACTTTAAATAAACATGTTACCTATATTTTATGTTCAATTCCTTGATCTGCTATGTACCTACATCTAAAAGTATGACATTATTGACAACGTCAGGCAGGTATTTGACGGCATTGATTATATAATCTACCAGACCTACTTACAATAGAACATTTTCGATCCTGTCAGAAAATCACATTGACGACCAAAATTTAATGCTAGTAACTGTAATAAGGAAGTATTGTGATGATGAAAATTTTCGACCTCGAGATTTTTGCAGATGTCCACGTTTTGAAGTCCCCTGATACCAAAAAAATGGTTTTTACAAAATGTCTGTGTGTCTGTGTGTGTGTCTGTGTGTGTGTCTCTCTCTGTGTGTGTGACCACAATAGCGGTCAAACCGCTACAGATATCAATTCCAAATTTTGTATTTCCGAATATAATCTCCCTCTTGAGAACTGATTAGATGTTGAGCAAAATCAGCAGACCGGAAGTAGTAGTTTACTTCAGTGAAAAAATCGAATTTTGCAAATATTTCGTGAACTACTAAGTTTAAACAAATTTATAAAGAATTCATATGTACTTAAAATTGAAATTGTGAACAATTTTATTAAAAAGGTTTTTCGAAATTCCTACCGGAAGTAGGTCTTTTACTCTTATCGAAAATCAGTTTCTTGCAAATATTTAGCAAGTCATGCTTTTTAGACAGGTACGCTACGAATATAAAAGTATTTAGAACTTAATTTCCAATATCTTTTGTATAAAAAAAATTTCAAAATTCGGACCGGAAGTATCACTTTTACTCTTACTGAATAACGATTTTTTGCAAATATGTCGTAAATTATGCATTCTATGTATATTTATGAAGAGTACAAAAGTATTTAGAGTTGGATTTGGAATATTTTTTGTATAAATTACATTTCAAAATTCGGACCGGAAGTAGCACTTTTATACTCTTAGCGAGTAGCACTTTTTTTCGAATATCTTGCAAAGTATGCATTCTATAGCGATTTATTAAGAGAATGTAATTACTTAGAATAGAATTTTGAATAAGTTTTGTATAAAAAATTTCTTAAAATTGTATATTTGGGAACGCTCATACGTATAAGAAAGTCGTGTGGTGGCCACACCTCATTTTTAAAAATGCTTTTCATTTAGATATTGCCCTATAATTTGCATAAGATATGTTTGTTTCATTAATTGCCGCTCCACTACTGTAATCAAACAGTTCTTTAAGCTAGGAATTTTATTTATTGCAGTTAATTTTATTATTACAAAAATAATAGATATTGCAAGAGGTACATGGAAAAAAAAGTAAAACAAAAGCCGAACCAATAAACTTCTCAAGAAAAACAAAGAAAATGAACTTGTAATCGATGTTTCAGTATTTCAATAACTAATATTTCTCAACTTATTGAGTAAAGTTTTTTTTTTGGTGCCTTTCGTCCCCTGATCAAGGTCAATTTTCAAAAAATACATTTGAATGTACTCAAGTACATAGCAAGAGGCTACTTCATATTGAAATTGAAATAAAATACGAAGAGAGCTCTCAACTTAACACCTTCTGTTTTCTTGAAGTGCATGTGGTATCCTGCAACTAAAGAGAAAAAAAATGAAAAAAGGGAACATTTTAATTTGTTAACATTACCTTCATTCGTTATTACAATGCACGGAGCATTAAATTTAAATTTTCCAGAAACATTGAAATCCTGAAACAATTAAGACCCCAGCTAATGAGAATATGTTTCAGTTATTATTAATAATTATTAACGTACCATGTCCTACATTGTAATTATTAGAAAATTTATATCTTCTTCAAAGTAGTCAAGCATTTGATAGACTTTTCTTTATCATCTGGGGGTGGAATGTCGGATATAATGTTTTTTCAATTGCAAATTGAAATAATTTCCTGTGTTTTTGCACAACCGTTCTTCTCAACTTGTCAAAATGGCCATCCTTCTATGATCTGTTGACAGTAGGCTGCGAACGTTTTATAAATGTTATTTGCAATGTATACGTGTCGTTAAGCAGCTTCATGGGAGCTCTGTCTAATATAAAATCTTCGGGCGAGTATTTTTCAGTCAATTTTTTACAGTGTGCCATCTTAAGCAAAAATTTCGTCGTTTGAAGTCGTTGGCTATACGAAAACAAATTAATAATAGTTAAACAAACAATAACATCATCAACTTTAAAAACTAACCTCTAAATTATCTGTGGAAATATCTCCACAACTCGTAGTTTATTTTATTGTTTGTGCAATATATTCCCCAAACTGGCAGTTGTTGCCATATTGCAACCAAAAACTCATTCAATGTTATAGGGATGTATTCAACTTACTGCTTAAAATAATACAGACACAGTTCTGATTCTATTGCAGTATATGAGAACACAAATAAGGTACATTTATATCACCATAACTTAAAATTTAATTTCTTTGCACTTGTAGCCGTATTGAACTAGATATACGTGCTATTTCATTACAAAACGGAAATAAAAACACACATTTAACTATACCCGAACCCGTTCTCACAAGTTCCGCAAGAAAAATTCTGTAATGGGACTGCCGTACATGTAAAATCAGCTTCAATAGTATTATCAATAGTAATATCACAAGAGAGTGAGAATAAATTGAAAATAATTCGACAGATTTTCGAAAACTTGTTGCTAGGGAATAGTGTGGGCTCGAGTGACTATTCCCGAATAGCAACAAGTTTGAGAAAGACTGAAGAATTATTTTCTAATTAATTCTCACTCTTGAGTGGTATTCGAAAGATTACTTTTTAATGTTTAAATAAAAAATACAGCATAAAAATACAACTTTTTAATATTATTTCTGTACATTTAACAAAATTAATTTGTGTTAAAAGTTTGTATGTGAAATACACAATTATTGTAATAGTTTGGTCCGTGAGTGGTGGATTTTGCAACATTCTTCTGTTCTGTTGTGTTAAAAGTTATAACTTCTCCCTTGTCTCTTGGGTTATTAATCAAACTTGAATGATGTTCATTATTCAACTGCAGGTACGGTTTCAATGAACTAGATGAGCTGTGGCCCGTAATTTTTATTATTTCCTGCTCGTTAACACCTGCTTTTGCTAGATGAGACACTGCACTTGACCTTGAAGAATGGTTCGTAATTTTTATTTTTTTAGTATCCAGCCCAATCATGTCCGCCGATTCTTTCATCCACTTCGACATTATGTTCACCCCCAACGGCATATTTTTCTACCACCCGGAAGAAGACGGTTTATCCCAAGCAATGTTTACTGTTAAAAAAAGCCTGTCAGTTTTTATATGTTCGTTCCTCTTGCTTAGCAATTCCTTGAGCAATCGGACAGGACACTCATCAGGCTTTTCAGTATTTGGTATTAACCATTTACTATCAGTCAGTACTCTTCCAGTGGCCAAACCAGCATTGTCTGTTTCTTCTTGAAAATATTGCACTAAACATTGACAACCTTCTCCCCCACGCCATGCTAGCTCATATGAAGCAATGTAATAAAAGCATTTTTGCAAACCGAAGGGTGTCTCCTCGTCGTAGCGTTTTATTATTTCCATGATTTGTTCTTTAGTTAGAATTGCAGGACTTTGCTTCCTTTTTTCTGGCACCTGTTGTAATACCTTACGTTTTGTATTTCTGGCTTCTCTCGCAGATTTAAATTCGATTAAAGGGGTCTAATTTTCTACTAAATTCGTTGTAGTACAACTCTTGCATTAATTTGGCGGTTTTATTCCACATTGTTTTAATAACGGCTTCTTTGTAATCTTCTCCATTGCACCTTTTCATATTAAATCCCCAGTCTTTCAAAATGTTTGCCAGTTTTGTGACTGGTGTATTTCCTTCTAATTTGTAACCCCGTTCGTCGAAAATGATTGGAATTGTTTCCATATTGAATTAATACTAACCATAGTATTTTTGCACGAATTTTCTTTAATCTGTGCTTTTATATCTTCCACTGATGATGAACTAAATCTCTTATGGTTCATTGCTTCCAATTTGCAATAATACTGGTGACAGGTGTCAAAACTAGAAAATACATTGTCAATAACAGAAACAAAATACTAGAAAATATTCTCGGGAGAATAATGTACTAAGATTATTCTCACTATAATAATATTGTGATTGCACAGAATTAAACACTTGTCCGCAAATACTGCTAAACGATTGGTTAATAAAATTATTAAAAAATAATCAATGCAAGAATATTATTATAATGACAATACTATTTCTCGAACAGAAGCATGCAAAAATATAGCAAAAAGCAATTTTCTTAAATTCCTTCTAAATATGAAAAAACGTAAACACCCGAAGTGGTAAAATGGAGTCCAATATCCACAAATCGGCGTTAATAACTGACGGTATGAATGTTATCTCTACACTCAGCCCAGAATTATGAGCGGTAGTTAAGAAATTTTCGTGAGTGAATTCTCTTCTTTTTCACCTGTTTCTTCACATATACAATATATGCTTGGTATATATAAACATCGTACAAACACGAATTTCATATTATTGGGTTTGGAAAAATGGCATTCCACAGTCGCCTATCTGACGGTCCGATCTGTGGAATTGACCGTCTGTCTTCTATACTCTCGAAAAAAGAAACCTTCTCTCTAATGCCACCCCAGATAAACACGTTTACGGACACACTCACACAAATAACACGTACATATACAAGCATAGATATGCGGACACACTAATACAAACACGATGTGAATTGAGAGCGCCACTGGACAAAAGGGAATTGAAACAAATTAGTCAGGACAAGGGCTGGCCTCTAATAATTCACACGGACCTATCGACAAGTTTGAAATTAGTCGAGAATAAGTTAACCCCTCTGATAGGGACGGTAGATACCGGAGATGTGTAATGTCTATCGTTCTTAAAGCTAATTACATTAAATTGATCGTCATCTGAAAGTTGATAGTAGAAAAGAAATAAAACGGAGGCTATACCTATGTAAAAAGAATATGTTGAAAGTACTACCGTACCTGAAATTGTAATTTATGTAATATTTTAGATTTGTATTAATAAATTCGCGAATACTTCCTACGCCTAGTACATACAATGTGTTCATTAATGATTGAATGGCGTTTGAATCGCCGCGCTTTTTTTATGTCGGAAAGTTGGTGCTTCTAAAAGATATACCAATAATGATCAGTAGCGTCATCTACTTACGTACATCTACTTACTTTATTATTTTACTTATTTATTACTAGAAACGCTTTTTTATTGCCTCTTTTTACATCCATATATTAGTATCGGTAAGTAGTCATAATAGATCCGTACAAATATAATCAATATTCGCTTTTAGGTTAATGATGGTTTTCACAGATCTGCACAAGAAATTCATGGTTGAGGCATATTTTCGTTCAGAAATACGGAATCATCAAGGAATATAGGATTATTCTTATTAAAATTGCCCACAGCAATTTCAAGAAGAATTTCCCAACGTAGAATTTACACATGATTGTTTTGTACGTCGTGTAATAGACAGATTTCGCAGAACAGGAAATGTTTCAAAAGGAAAATCTACAGGACGTACTACTGTTATAACTGAATAAGTGGTTGCAGATATTAGCCAAAGAATTGATGTGAGTCCTAAAAAATCTTTACGGTGCTTATCAGCCCAAACAAATTTATCACTTGGTACCTGTCAAAAGGTTTGCAAGCAAGTTCTTCATTTAAATCCATACAAAGTAACCGTAACTCATGAATTGTTACCTCTGGATTTTCCTCGTCGTGTCGTACACAGTACTGTGAATGGTTCAATAAAGTTTTAAACAATGACGATATCTTGGATATTACTTTGTTCAGTGATGAAGTATGGTTCCATCCCAGTGGATATGTAAATTCACAGAACAATAGAATTTGGTCTGCAAAAAATCCTCATATTTTTATAGAGATTCCATTACATTATCAAAAGATCGGTATGTTGTTTTCGATGTCAAGAAGAAAAATTATCTTCTTTCATCAAAATATTGATGCAAATACCTATCAGAATCTAATTTTAAATCCTTTTATTGAACAACCTCACAATGATGAATTGCAACGTGGTTATTTCCAACAGGATCGTGCAACAGCCTATACTTCGCAGAAAACATTAGATTATCTGCAGCAGTTTTATGGGTACAGATGGATAAGTAGAGACCACTGGCCTCTTCGGTCACCCGATTTGACCCCTTTGGATTACTTCATGTTTGGTTATTTAACCCATTAGGGTCTGAATTTTAATTTGTTTAAAAATCAATAATATTTTGTAATTTATCTGCGCAATATAAGACCAGTTATTGTTTAAAATATTTTTTTTAAATCCATGATTCACAGAAAAAAAGAATAGGCTGTGACATATATGGCACATTAGTATCTTAGGTTATGAAAATGAGATGAATTATATTTGGATAGTAGTTTATTTAAAATTAATTTTTGGAATGATATATTGTATAATGATAATCATGGAAGTGAATAAATTGTCAAAATAAAATCTAAAGGACAAAGATCTCGCTTCGTTGGACATATCCTGTAGAGTTTAATTAGTGATGCAGTGGCTATTCCAAATTCTTGTTGGTGTTGTGCGTTAGAATTTGGTATGGAGCCCTGATAAACTTCAAAATTTATAAGGTATCCACTTTTAGAATTAGGCACCATACCTTATATCCAAATCGAATTGGTTTGCCACGGATGTACTGTTTGCATCCGTGACGCCCATAATACTCAATCATTCTCTCATCATACGCAATTTCCTGGTCGGGTATGTAATATGTCAAAAAGCTCTCCTTTATTTTTTTTATCAGGGGTCTCAATTTCGCCATCTTGTCAATGGATCAAGGTGTGTGTTATCCGCGCAATGAAGAAATCTCATAATCTGAATGAATCGATCCCGTCGCATGGAATTGTAACTCATATCCTCATATCCTCCCCCGAATCCCAGTAGCTTTTCTTTGATGGCTTTTTATCATAACCAGAGACAATTAGGATAGCTAAAAAGCACTTCATTTCTTCTGACGATATTTTCGGATCAGGACAATTTATGAACAACAGAAATTTCAAAATTCGGACCGGAAGTAGCACTTTTCCTCTTAGCGAATAGCACTTTTTTGATAATATCTTGCAAAGTATGCATTCTATAGAGATTTATTAAGAGAATAGAAGTACTTAGAATAGGATTTTGAATAATTTTTGTATAAAAAAATTCTTAAAATTCTATAATTTGAAACGCTCATACGTATAAGAAAGTCGTGTGGTGGCCACACCTCATTTTTAAACATCGAAAGCTTTGTAGAAGCTTAACCATTACATTAAATTTTACAAAGAAGAAACAGTTGCTAAAAGTAACATCTACTGCAGCTCTCACAAAGCTTTCTTACATGGATTTAAAACTTAGGTAATTAATCCTTCATACAACTGAACTCCAATGGTAGTAGAATTATCCACTTAAAACCAAAACTCTAATTCCAGATAATTTTCCTCCTAAATCAGAAATGAATAATTACGAAACTATTACTTATAATTAATTCCTTTAAAACAAATACATTTTTTAAGCATGAAGTTAGTGATAAAGAGAACCAAAAACACATGTTGATTATAATAGGATAGTTAACAATTAAGTGAAGTAAATGTAGTATATAATACACAAATTAAAATTGTGTTTGGGCAACGAAAATATCTTTCTCTGGACTATCAGAAAAATGGCCAAAAATCAGACATTGGTTTGTATGAGAAAATAAACATAAAAAACGTTATATCTTCGACAAACACCACAAAATTTAGTTACAACAGTTAAATTTACTGGATTCTGGGATCGCAATGTTTAAAAGTTATTTACTGAAAGAAGAAATTATATTGTCATTTTGAAGAAAATAGACGAATTATAAAGATTATAGCTAAATTCTTAGAACTATGGAAGCATTCCATGTAAATACCTTAACTCCATTATACCTGCTTTTTTCTCATATTCAATATATTTAGAACATTAGGCATACAGCCATACATTTAAAACAAATAAAGACAGAAATAAATCCTCCATAATCCTAATATATACTTGTTTGGTAGCAATTAACATAACACTTTATATTTACATCCCATTCATTTTTCTTCACCATTTTGTAACATTGAGGACAATATTGAAATATTGAAATGAGACACAATATTTGCAAAAGCTTGTCTTCGAAACATCATATTATCAAATAATCCATTCTCTCCCCATAGTTGATGAGGCACTCATGCATTCTGCATCGCTAAGTCAAAACAATATGCGAAATCCCACTTTTGCCTTTGTTTGATGAACGATAGTAATTGAGATTTTCATTGCAACTGACAACCCCATAAATTTATTACACATCTGACTTTTGCGAATCTATCTTTTGAAGAAATATTATAATTAGCGCAAGAATTTAAATTAGACATAATATACTCAAATCTCTCTCTCTCTCTCTCTCGCCATCGCATTTACGACCAAGTTGGGTGGGTGTAGCTGCTGTTGACATCAAACATCTTGGTACAAAAACAAATGGTGACTAATTCTATTGACATTGTAAAATATAAGCCACCAAGGTGGAAGTCCTTGAATTTCTTTTCCCAAATTTTTCTCAAAGCATTCCTCTAAGAATAGTCATCACACTCTTGGTCGAAATGATCATCTCAAAGTTTTGAACTGGTAGGTTATTTGGACTCTTCTCTTCCTCAGACTTTTCATCATATAACAAGCACTTGTTGGCGATATCATAATTTTTACAAGTGCCTCATTATTGTGCTGATTACGATCGTCTTCATTCAATGTCAGTCCACTAAAAAAGGCAAATAGACATTTATGTCTAACGTCCTTACTTTAGAATAGTAAATTTTGGGACTACAATCAAAAAATTGTTAAATATAACAGCCATTGTTATGGTATGTGTATTGCAAAAACAATATTCTTTAACAACTGTACTGCAACCTATATGATAATTTATCATTGTAAACCTTGCAAGTCACAGACTGCTAGCACATTCTCCGTTAATATTCCGATTTATGATAATTTAGGATGTTGTTTCACTAAACAACTTATCAATTAACACACTTTCACTTGCATAAATCTTTTGCTAAGGGTCATCATGTCAAATTAATATGACATCTGCTGTTGAATAGATAAAATTCCAACAAAATGATATTAGAGTGCTCTATTACAGTTGTCCTGCTTTAAAGCATAAATGGGCTAATAAGTCAGTTTGATAGTGGAAGATCAGATTTATTCTATTTATTATTCCCTGATACCACTGAACTATTATCGTATTGTTTTGTTTCTCATATTAATTATGTATTAAAATTGCTAGTAGTATACACAGTGCCACAAAAGAAATTCCAGATTAGACCCATATCTGAGTAACTAGAAGCGTCATCTATGTGTTCATATAGGCGTTTTAAAAACTGTGCCGGTAATATAAAATTTGCTTTAATCGGTTGATAAATAGCAAAGTTCTCCCAAAACAACGTTTTTGTCGATGTTGAAATACTAATATGGAACAAAGAACACTTTTTAAATTTCACGCTAAATTTTGCAAAAATGCATCAAAAACATTCCGGTTGACGCAGCAAGTGTATGGCGATAATTGTTTGAGTAGAACAAATGTTTTTATGTGGCATAAACTTTTTTTTTTGGATGGCAGAGAGATGATAATTGTGAAGAAAGACAAATTTCAGCTCGGACGCCAGAAATGATCAAAAACGTACGTGATTTTATTGCAATTGATCGCAGTGCTTCTGTGAAAGTAGTAGAAGAGGCTTTAAACAGCAGCTGAGAAACGATCTTAACCATTCCTCACAAGGATTTCGGCAAAACAAAGGTCTATGCAAAATTTGTTCCAAGCGCTTTGTTAGATGCGCAAAAATTCGCGACTGTCAATCATTGTTTTGTTTCTCATATTAATTATGTATTAAAATTGCTAGTAGTATACACAGTGCCACAAAAAAATTTCGAGATTAGACCCATATCTGAATAACTAGAAGCGTCATCTATGTGTTCATATAGGCGTTTTAAAAACTGTGCCGGTAATATAAAATTTGCTTCAATCGGTTGATAAATAGCAAAGTTCTCCCAAAATAACTTTTTTGTCGATGTTGAAATACTAATATGGAACAAAGAGCAGTTTTTAAATTTCACGCTAAATTTTACAAAAATGCATCAAAAACATTCCGGTTCACGCAGCAAGTGTATGGCGATAATTGCTTGAGAAGAGCAAATGTTTTTCTGTGGCATAAACTTTTTTTGGATGGCAGAGAAATGATAATTGTGAAGAAAGACAAATTTCAGCTCGGACCCTAGAAATGATCAAAAACGTACGTGATTTTATTGCAAATGATCGCAATGCTTCGGTGAAAATAGTGGAAGAGGTAGCAGCTGAGAAACGATCTTAACCATTCCTTACAAGGATTTGGGCAAAACAAAGGTCTGTGCAAAATTTGTTCCAAACGCTTTGATAGACGCGCAAAAATTCGCGAGTGTCAACATGGCAAAGAAATCGTTGCAGCCGACAGAAATGATCCAAACTTCCTGAAATCAATTCTTACGAGTGATGAAACATTGTGCTTTCAGTCACAACCCGAAAACCAAGCTTCAAGATGCGGAATAGACGTTAAAAAACTGGCAACGACCCAAAATAACACCAAACTTCCATAAAAAATCAGAACAATGCTCATTACATTCTTCGATATCAAAGGAATTATCCACATGGAATTTGTTCAAACTGGAGAAACAATTATTGGCGCATATTATCTCAAAGTTTTCAAGCGTCTAATTGTCAGAATCCGTCGCATACGACCCGAATATCGTGATCCAGAGACCTGGTATCTGTTGCACGATAATGCACCGAGTCACAACTCACAACTCACTCATTGTTCGTCAATTTTTGACGCAAAATCAAGTCTCTGTGATAGATCATCCGCCGTATTCGCCCAATTTGGCCCCGTGCGATTTCTCTCTATTCCCAAAATTGAAATTGAAGTTGAAAGGATGTATTTTTAATAACATTTCGACCATCAACTACAATACAAGCACTAGAGTCAATTCCACAAAATGAGCTACAACACGCATTTGAATCACTTGCGAATCGCTGTAAAAAGTGTACTGAAACTGGAGGAGAATATTTCGAATAAAAAAATTAAAAACATTGAGATTTCTTGTTCAATGCTTTTTCACACGGCCAGTCTCGAAACTTATTTGTCGTACTCTATATTGCCTGTTATGAATTACATACAAAAAGAGGGGGGAATAAAGCATATTTTATTATTATTATCATATTTTTGTAATAAAGTGTTTGTCTATAATATCTACACATCTACAAAATAATTTCATCAATATTGACTAGAGAGCTAGTATGATTCGTATTTTGTATATCAACGTTATTATTTTACAAGCAACAACAGGTGCACCAATTTTTCACGGTCAAAGTTTAAAAATTTAATAAGAGTTAAATAAAATTTGAATTATATGTAATGCATTCAAATAATTATTGGAATCATGATCTATAAGATTAAGAGATAACATTTTGTTTAGAATTATTTTCATTGAATGTAATGCAGTTCTGAACATTACATTACACATAAAAGGTTGTAGTTGTACTACTTCTCGACTAAAATCCATTTATTATTAAACTGCATTTTAAGAGATAAATATCTTCTCTCATAATAAACATACATAATTTAGTGTATCCATAAAATACAGTATTTACAAAATTGCTTCTCTTGTTCAATGTGATTTATTTCCCTATTAAAAATGAAGAATAAAAAAGATTCGGTCTGCGGTTGATATTGTTCGAGACTTTCGAGGACCAAATGATGTCATTAACTCGTTCTAAAACCCCAAATACCGATTCAATTACTATACCCACATAATGACGTTCAAATTTACGTTCCAAACTCCGGACATTACACGCCCAGGTCGGGAGAGTTTCCCGTAAGTTTGTTTTCACACGTTTTAAAACACTACTGGAATGTTATAAACAAATATGCTCGTATTTGATTTGTTTGATCAGAAGTCAGGCGAGTAAACGGCCACGGTGTGTGTATGGACTTAAGTATTCTTCTAAAGTACCGACAGTTAAGCCCAGCACTTGTTATACCGTCTCTAATAGACCCTACACATCTAACAAAATATTTAAAAATACACACACCGTCAGAGACATATACGCACGGCACACACATCTTTACTAAATGCGCTGTAACAGTAACTTAAATATGTAAACTGCTTGTTTCCTTTTCTTCTCCTTTTTTCATTTCTTTCTTTTTAATGTTTCCATTTTGTGAAATAGTTTCAGTATAACGAACACGTTAATTCACAATCTTTGTTGAACTTTGGAAATAACACATAGGTACACATTTTAACACTTCGAAAAATCTTCTGTTAATGTATAAATGATCTAAGGTAATAATATTTTGCAAATAAAAAAAATGAAAGTAGGACGGTGAAAAAGTTTTTTGTTTTTAATCTTGCCATTATAGACTATGTTTTATATTTTCCATTTTTTGCTAGATCCTTTTTTTATATTATTCTCTCACGTTTCTTATGGCCTTCCTCCTTGCCTCTTTATTAGTGTTTTTACTTTCCAGTTTTGTTTATTCCTCGTTATTCTATAAATGCTGATAATAATTACTTATTAATTCATCCTTAACTCTTAGTTTATTCTTGTCATTCCTCTAGCTCGTCTCAGATAGACTACCCGTCTTCTGTGTTCCTGTAATAGTCTTTGATTTGTAGCTATATGCTTCTCATAAACAGTTTGCTCCTCTGTAAGGATTATGCTTTCTGTAAAGTTTTCCATTTTCTCAACACGCCAATTATGGACATTTTGGCAGATTAATTCCTATTGTTATCATGATTTCTTGGATAACAAACCCAAATTATTCCTAATAATAATATGTGTACTTATAATTTGCTATGATACCGCTTGATAATTGGTACAAAGGATTAAATATAATTTACACGATAACAACCTGTTTTGAAAATTTTGCTGCTTATGAGCTTAAAGCGATAAACAATTCCATAATTGTGTGTAGATATAAATGTATATTTAAAGGATATTTCATCGGTGGCGTTCATATCACAGAAAGTTACCTAATATTTTTCGGCTTTTAGTATCTCTTGAAGGTAGAGTTGTCCCAATATAAGACATATCCTATTTTGGCGCTGGAATCGTCGAAAGTTCAGTGGCGTCGGTTCTAAAACTGCATACGAGCAACTGTCACAATTCTAATTAGCGTTTGTGCGTTTGAGTTTTTCGTGTGTTATTTATTATCCACCGTTACCCAATTTATATTAAGAAGTGTCTTTTTTCAAGACAAGACGTTGCGTACTTTGGTCAGAGTGGTAAGTTGCATTGAATACAGCAGTGCGATATAATTATATTATGCGTCTCTTGTGAACAGATTATAGGTTATGATGGCTGAAGCAAAAGCAAGCTTATCAACACCAAAGAAAGTTGGCGTGAAAGGAAAAATAATTCACAGCCAGGGGAAGGGAAATCATTGCCAACGTATTAAAATTTATGAAGGAAGAAGCTGGAAATAATACTCCAACGATACCATTGTCTCACTACAAAGAGAGGTTACTTGCAGCAACTGGAATTTCCGACAGTATATACAGAAGTATTGACAAGAAAGCTGGGGATGTAGATGCAGGAAGGGTTACTTCTTTTAGTAGTCCTGGCAAAAAACGAAGTCGCCCTAGTCCAAAAAGCACCCTTCGTACTGAAGAAAAACAAACTATCCGTACTATTGTACACAATTTTTATATACATGAAAGAAGACGACCAACCATAAGAGGTACCAAAATATAAACTCCTTTCTGTTAATGTTTTTATAATAGCATTATTTTATTTATTATAGGAATTTATGATAAAATTCTTGAAAATGGCATACCCTTCGAAGGTGGATTAACCACACTCTCAAATGTTTTTAAAAATATGGGATTTAGGTATGTACTCATGCAGCAGATCAGTTTACGACAGCAAATTTATGTATTTATGTACTTGTAGATGGCAAAAAACTACTGATAAACGGAAATTATTGATGGAAAGCTATGATATACGTGCTAAACGCATAAAATATCTACGCCAACTACAAGGTTACCTGTATGAAAGCAGGCCAATAGTATTTACAGATGAATCATACATTCACAGTTCCCATACACAGCCGAAGGAATGGTCAGATGATACAGTCTTAGGATTAAAGAAACCTATCTCCAAGGGCAGCCGTTTAATTATGGTGCACGCTGGTGGTAAAATGGGGTTTATAGATAACGGATTACTCATGTTTCGATCAGGTATTTTAAGATATTGTTTTAAAACTAGGGCATTAGTAAATTCTGTTTTTTTTTTTTCTTAAAGGTACAAAATCAGGAGATTATCATGATGATATGAATGCTACCAATTTTTTAACATGGGTGACAAAACAGTTGGTCCCCAATCTTCCACCTAGAAGTGTTTTGGTGCTGGACAATGCATCGTATCACAATGTAAAGGTCGAAAAAGACCCAACTTCTGGAACAAGAAAAGCTGAAATGATTGAGTGGTTAATGGCATGGAATATATATTTTGACTCTACGTTTACAAAACCAGAGCTTTATGAACTAATAAAGAAAAACAAAAGTGGGACACCACAATATAAATTAGATACATTACTGGCATCTTATGGACATAGTGTTCTAAGGTTGCCACCGTACCATCCTGAATTAAACCCTATTGAGAAAATATGGGCTATTGTTAAAAACTGGGTTGCAGCTAGAAATGTTACTTTCAAGTTAGCCGATGTAGAGGCATTAGCCCGAAACAAATTTGCTTCTATAACTTGTGAAGAATGGGCATCTGTTTGCAATCATGTTGATAAAGTCGTAGCAGACTACTTGGAAAAAGAGCACCTGCTGGATAACATTACAGAAGAGCTGGTGTTTATTGTAAATACTGGTGAATCAGATACCGATGAAGATCTGTATGATGATGACGATTCTGAAGATCATGCTAATAATTCGTTATTGTAATTTTTTGTATGCCTTCAATTTTTAATTATATGTTTTACCATATAATATAATTTACTACACATTGTAATTCATATTTTATTCCTGAATAAATAACAATAGCTATTTCGACGGACTTTTTAATTCTTAACAAATGTATATATTCTTGTTTACTATAAAATTTTCTTTGAATGCCTAGGAATTTGAATGAAATAATTTTGTATGTTTTAACCATAGCTACGTTAGATGTAATTCAAAAACATGGTTGTCATTAAACGATATGTTGCGAAATTCAGTCCAATATTTTTGCCTTTTGAGTCCATGTTCCATGTATATAATTCTACAAATCAATAAGTATTTTATTATTATCTAATAAAAAACTTTCTTAAATCATTGAAATTCGCAATGTAATTATAATTACCTGTGATTTATATGAACACAAATGGTTTTCCAAATATTGATGTACCCATGTTGTAATAATATAAATTACACAATATAATTACTACATATTTAAACTTATTACTATTCTGCAGTAATTTCTATTATTGACGTGTATTTTCTGTCAAATATTACTACCGCTGTACCTTTTATTAGCTTAAAATACCTCCGCCACTGACAGCGTTAGTTCGCGTTATTCTCGTCGAAGATATGATGACGACATATGTATTTCTTATTTTGAGACAACACAGAAAGTTATCTAATATTCTTCGGCTTTTAGTATCTCTTGAAGGTACTAGTCCTGATGGTAAATCATATGAAATATAAATAGTATAAACAGTGTGGGTTTTTTTTCAAAATGGAGTTTATAGTATTCCTTGTAATAATTGTCAAAAATATATGTGTATTGGACAATCAATGCAATATCTAGAGGAAAGAATTAAAGGTCATAAATATTGCAAAAATTCAACTGCTTTAAAAAAAACAATAATAATAATCAAATATTGATGTACCCATGTTGTAATAATATAAATTACACAATATAATTACTACATATTTAAACTTATTACTATTCTGCAGTAATTTCTATTATTGACGTGTATTTTCTGTCAAATATTACTACCGCTGTACCTTTTATTAGCTTAAAATACCTCCGCCACTGACAGCGTTAGTTCGCGTTATTCTCGTCGAAGATATGATGACGACATATGTATTTCTTATTTTGAGACAACACAGAAAGTTATCTAATATTCTTCGGCTTTTAGTATCTCTTGAAGGTACTAGTCCTGATGGTAAATCATATGAAATATAAATAGTATAAACAGTGTGGGTTTTTTTTCAAAATGGAGTTTATAGTATTCCTTGTAATAATTGTCAAAAATATATGTGTATTGGACAATCAATGCAATATCTAGAGGAAAGAATTAAAGGTCATAAATATTGCAAAAATTCAACTGCTTTAAAAAAAACATTGTCAAAATTTAAAACATAGTTTTAATTTTAATAATACTAACATTTTAAATACTGTGATTACTTAACAATAAATTCCGATCAATATTGGAACTCATCCAAATTAAGAAAAATGAATCAGTTTGTGTTAATGACCGAAGTGAAATTAATGCACTATCAAAAATTTACTTTTCCTTACTGATATAAACCAAAAAGAAATCCCTTTTATAATTTCAAAAACCAGTTGATATTTTATTTATTTAGTACCTATAATCTCATTGCATGCTAACTTAAACTAGAAATTATAAATTTCGTTATGACATTGATAATTTACTTTTGAAATGTCAATAATTTTTAAACGACAATTATCTTTTTAAAAAAATATATCTACAACAAGTGCATAATCCATTTTTAAATATAAATTATATATTTAATATTGTTAAACTACATACTTACAACACTTTTTCTTTCTTATACGTAGTATAAGGAAGTATTGTGATGACGAAAATTTTGCACTTCGAGAGTTTTGCATATCTTCTCGTTTTGAAGTCCCTTGATACCAAAAAAGTGGTTTTTAAAAAATCTCTCTCTCTCTCTCTCTCTCTCTCTCTCTCTCTCTCTCTCTCTCTCTCTCTCTCTCTCTCTCTCTGTGTGTGTGTGTGTGTGTGTCTGTGTGTGTCTGTGTGTGTCTGTGTGTGTGTGCCACGATAGCGGTCAAACCGCTGTAGATATCAATTCCAAATGTTGTATTTACGTGTATAATCTCCCTCTTGAGATCTTATTAGCTTTCCAGTAAAATCGGTAGACCGGAAGTAATAGTTCAGTCAAAAAATTTAATTTTGCCAATATTTCGTCAATTACTAAGTTTAAACAAATGTATAAAGAATTCAAATGTACTCAAAATTAAATTTGAGAAAAATTGTATCAAAAAAGTTTTTCACAATTCCTACCGGATATAGGTCTTTTACTCTTATTGAAAATCAGTTTTTTGCGACTATCTCGCAAGTCATGCTTTCAAGGCAGGTACATTACGAGTTTAAAAGTATTTAGAACATAATTTTAAATATATTTTGTATAAAAAAAATTTAAAAATTGGGACCGAAAGTAACACTTATCAAATAGCGTTTTTTTGCAAATATGTCGTAAATTATGTATTCTATATATATCTTTCAAGAGTAGAAACGTATTTAGAGCTGGATTTGCAATGCCTTTTGTGTACATGAAGTTTCAAACTTCGTACCGGAAGTAACAATTTTACTCCTATCGAGTAGCACTTTTTTTAGAATATCTTGCTAAGTATGCATTCTATAGGATTTATTAAGAGAATAGAAGTATTTATAATAGGATTCTGAATAATTTTTGTATAAAAAATTCTAGAATTTGAAACGCTCATACTTATAAGAAAGTCGTGTGGTGGGCACACCTCATTTTTTATAGAATTCCTGATAAAGACATATTAAAAGCATTGAAACGTTAACGTATTAGTATTTATTTTACATAATTTAGAAGCCTCATAATCAAGAAATAAAACCAATACAGAATATATACAGCTTCTGTAATGGGACACTTGATATAGCAGGTCCAAAATACATCAGAATTGCAACGTCGCGTACTATATCCCCGCTATCGCTACGTTTAGCACATTTGATTATCTCTACCCTCTCCTGTTTTTCGTCGCGCACCCAGTACGGGCCACAGAATACTACGTTGCAATGTTTACTTGGTAATATCTAGTGTTTCATGACGCAAGCTATATATGTATGTATGGATATCTTCAAGTTTATAATTTGTTATTCCCCAGCTACACTGCACTTACGATGGCCAATAATGAGTCAGAAACGCGTGTCTGCAGTTGCCTATTCATCGGTATTGCCCAACAATCTTTTACCTATATTATTCAAAGATGTAAAATGTGTCTTATTTTATGTTCCATGGACTCGGTTGACAATATCTACCAAAAGGGGACGAAATTTCGTCTCAACCTTCAATTGCTAGCCTCTCGCCCCGTGTGGTTCCCGATTGTTGTTTCTTATCCCCGAGATTATACCGCCTCTCTTACACTGACGAAGACCATTTGGTAATAAACACGTGGCAACGGTATTGCCCAACATTCTTCCACCTAGAATAAATTATATAATTAATTCTATTATAGAAGTGCACTTGCAGCTTACATCTGCGTACCTTCTCAACTGTATTTACAAATTAGTCGGCACGACAATACTTTGGAAAGTCAAATGCGCAGACGCCGTCCTAGAAGGCTACGATAACCAATTATTTCAGTATTAGGATCAAAATAAATTACAAAACTAATAAAAAGCGACAATGACATTATTTGAAATGTTAAATAATTGTGTATAATTCAATTCACTAGAATAATAGTAAATTATAAAATACATTTTTAAGCTTATTGTTACAAGTACTCAGTTTCTTCCGCTCAAATTAATAATTCGTAAAGGATAGTCTATAGGAGATGTTCAGTTAGGCACAAAAAACTAATATCTTGCCACGTCAATCGTTTTGAAAACTTTTTTTACATTAAACGTATTGAGTTTGCCTCGCCCTGTATATACATGTAATGTACTGTGCAAATTCTCAGTAATGCGCTGCGATTTACCGGTAAGTGTACGACAAGTTTTCAAAGTTTTGTGACACAGCAAGGTCGTAGATAATACCTAAGATCGAAAGATCACAGGTTACGTTTAAATTATAGATCATTCATAAAAAAGATCGAACACCTGTGCAAAAGAAGTTTGCCGACCGACGATTTGTGTAATTATTTAATTAATTTATTACGACGTGCAAATTTATTAGTATTTTTTTCTTCTCAGTTACACCATTCAAGTCTTTACACCTGTTATAACAAGTAATTTGTCAAAATGAATACGCAAAAGTAAGAATAAATGACAAAATATCTAAATACGATCAAATTTATTTACCTTATAATATTACTATTCTATTATTAGAGCTGAAATACTGTATATAGAAGATATCAAATGATGTATTTGACTTCAACAACTAATATGTTAATGATACTGAATCATAGTAACATCATCAGTTTTTTATTTAACATTACTCAGTTCGCTAGTTATTACCCATTCCTCAAATAAGTGTCGAGAAGGACAGATTTTGTAGTAGATGATATACGAAGTTTACCGAATACGAATCGTCATAATGAAACATAAAAGGGCATTATTTGTGAAAATCCTAACTTAACATTATATGCGTAATTGATAATTCATAATTAAATTGTTGCGTTGTGTTGTTTGCATTGACTTTCAGTAGATATTTAGACTTGTAAGTTGTGAGGAACGTGTACCTACTGCTAGCACTTCACCGAAAGACATGTTTCTTTCCTTATTTGGATGAATACGTAAGCGTAAATCGTGCACAAATATAAAGAATTATTGTTCTGGATATATTTACAAAATCAACATTGTGCAGATATTAAATCAGTGGGTTGAAAGAACTGGTGATCCATCCCTTAAAAAGACCAATCCTGCTAAAGTGTATAAAAACCATCGGATTTGTGAAATAGGTAACATTATATTAACTCAATATTGTATGTATGTAATTTATAAGCGAACACTTTGCTAGACATTTGTATAATTGTGTCCTCAATAAAATAACTAAGTAAAACAATTTATATACATATTTAAGTACAATAATTACTATATATTTAAAAGTCTAACAGCAAGAGATAAGCATTATTTAATTATAAACATAAGGATATGACGCTACTACTACTATTAACAAAAGGTACATCTGTACCTGTAAAATAGATATTTTGTACAAAATATCTATTTTTATTTTCTTTAATGTATGTTATGTATTGTGAAATATACAATAATTGCCAATTTTTTGGATTTTCATTTTTTCAATCCCCATGTGTATATTTTTCATTTTATACAGGGTGGACCATCGTATAACATATTCGCGAAAAACTATATTTCTAATCATCTTAGGAACTCGAATCTAGCGGTCAATAATCTACAGTGGAAGTACTACAAAATAGCTTTTCTATTTTTTCAAGTAGACGCTTGCTTGACAATGGTCGCTTTACCATAAACAACCCATTGTAAATCATAAATGGTGCAGCCGAAGAACTGCGGGTGCTTTTCATTTCAGAACCGAACTTAATAATTTATTTTTAACCTGGTTCGGTAAAATAAATTACGTTAGATGTTTAAATTAGTTTTATTTCAACTTTGGCTAATTGTACAATGTAACATTACATAAGGTGTTCAAAATGATGGCCCTTCTGTTCAATGCAGAGGCGCAAACACCTCTTAAAATTAGCTTGGACTGTGACAGCGACATTTCGATTATTAAAATCAGCGATCGCATTAACAATCCTCTGCCTCATATCTTCCTATGTTGTAGGCTTCTCCTGATACACACGTTCCCTTATGGCACCCCACAAGAAAAAATCGGGTGGTGTAAGATCCAGTGACCTCGCTGGCCAATGAATGGGACCACCTCTACCAATCCAATTTTCTCCAAACTGGAGGGTTAATTCTTCTCGGGCGACTGTGCTGAAATGAGGGGGTGCTCCATCTTGTTGTAACCATAATCTAAATCTTTGATTGACTGGAACAACTTCATCCAGCAAACCGCTTAGTTCGTCCTGCAAAAAATTCCTGTACGTGTCTCCGTTCAAGTGACCATCAAAGAAGAATGGTCCCACGATTCATCGTTTACAACACCTCCCCAAACATTTAGAGACCAGCGGTTTTGAGCGTCTTGCTCGCGCATCCAGTGCGGATTCTGTGTTGCCCAATAATGTAAATTGTGTTTGTTCACCACACCATTATTTTTAAAACAACTCTCATCCGTAAAAACCACTCTATCGAAGAAATGTTCGTCATTTCTGATCTGTTCTTCAGCCCATTCGCAAAAAGCTACACGATTAACAAAGTCTCCACCATGCAATTCTCGATGAGTTCCATGTGATAGGGATGATAGTGCTGTTTTTTCAAAATCCGGAGCACACTACTTTTGCTGATTCCAGTCACAGTGTTGATTTGTCGGCTGCCAATGTGAGGATTGTTTTCAACTAAATTTAAAACTCTAGCTTGGTTAATTTCATTAGTGACTCTTTGATTTCTAAATACCTTTTTCTCAGACTTAAAAGTTCCCCTTTCACGTAAAGAAGTCACTAATGATTTAAAAATCTGATGATTGGGATGACGATTATGTGGAAAACGCATGGCGTAAGTTTCAGTAGCCCTGTTACATTCTCCGTAAACCAGTATCATTTCAGTCTTTTCTTCAAAAGAATATTGGAATGGCATCTTTGATTTTTGTTAGAAACACAAGCAACAACACAAAACTTCTGCACAACACAAATACTTCGAAGCGATTAAGAAACCAAAGCCAAACTAAACGATAAGCGTCTTTCACCTAGCCTGAGAAGCGATCAGGGCCTCCCTCCCCAGCAGAAGCGCCCTCCGGTGGTGAGATTTGGAACTGGTGTGTACTACGGGGAGCGCTCATAAAGTTTTACGGTGTGTACTACGGGGAGTGCTCATTAAGTTTTACGGTGTGTACTACGGGGAGTGCTCATAAAGATTCCACCGGGGATCGAACTGCAGCGGAGGCAGATACAATACACAATTATGAATAATTTGAATCCTTAATTGCTTTAAATTACAATAAACGATTTACGATTTATTCAGTTATTATCCGAATTGAAATGCCAACTTTTGTATAATCAAAATCTCCATATCATGGAGGTGAGGCTGTTAAAAAAATCCGGATTGCTTTATTACTTGATAATAACACGCTATCAAAGTCAAATTTCACATTGATTATATTTTAGAAAAAATGATTCGGCCATTTTGTAGATTGGAAATTTAAGATTATGACTTCTAATTTTCAGATTTTTTTGACAACTAAGAAAAGGTTTAATCTTAAATATGCTATACGATGGTCCACCCGTATATGGATTTACTGGTATTTAAGAAGTTCATTCAATGATTAACATGTTGCAATTTGAATATGAGCTTTTGTAATGTTCAATGAAACTGTATATTATACTCAAAGATATAACTTAATTTTAGATTTGTATTTTCGCGCGGTTTTGTGACATAAGAGTCATAGTTCGTATTACAACCACATAGTGCTGTCAAAAGTTCCATGAAAAGTATTAAGAGTTGCCTATCTTTTAATTTCTATATCTTTGGTTTGAGGCGTCACCTGCAAGTTGTGTAGTGTGCGGAGTTGTGTACTGTGTAATATTATATATTTAAGATTAGTTTACACGTGTTACATTCGTTCTTTGGTATTTATTACTTTGCTAAATGTGGAAAACATATTAAAAATACCGTTAGGATCATCTACGTCGCAAAGTTGCAAGAATATGAAGAAGAACAGATTGTGCAGTGATGAATATCTTCAATATCCAGAAAAATAATAACCTTGTAGAATTCTTTGTAAAAAAAAAGTAAGCACCCTCCACAAAGAGCATGGCACTTTCACTTCATCAACCACACCTAATGAAAAAGTGTTACTGGCGACAATTGTTGAAGATTTAATTTTATTAGCAGCTATTGACATAGTGGAAATATTGATTGATGAAAAGGAAGCCGATAATTATATCCACAGGAGACTAAATGACGTGGCGGTAGATATTTGAGCAGTAATTCTAGAAAATATCAAGAAATGCACGTACTTCTCTCTACAGATGAACAATTTTGGAGTAGTTTATTGTTGAAGAATGGATCGTTTTAACTTCAATTTATTTATTTTCCCTGTAGTGATATATATTTCTAAAACTTGAAAAATGTTCGATGCACACCGTACTCCGTACAAATTATTATAGTTGTAAAATATTTTACGAATTACAAGTAGCGACCCTCGAAAAGCTAAATTGATCTAGATAATCTATAAACGCACACTGTGCTTTTATAAGTTATAAACGCATCATTTTCGATACGTTATTAACGTTATTATGGCATCAGATTAAAAAAAATAATTAGCTACTCTCCCTCATTCGTGTTCTGTATATTTCTTGTGATGAAATTGTAGTACATATTTAGGTTAGACATTAGCGGTCACTCACATAATGAATGAACTTACAAATAAGAGATAGTAAAACAACATTGATATAAAAAGTAATTTTGAACAAACATCATTTTAGTTTAAAATACCGTATTAATATTTTCTGTGTAAAATATATGTAATGGTATAGTAATAAATTTAATTTTTGATAAATTAAATAATGTTTCACTGGTTAATTTAACTATTACATTTACCCTGTAATCATAAAATTAATAGTGGCTATTTGGTTGGTTCAAATTTATGTGGTATTACTTTTAAAACGTGGAACTGTATACAGTCAGGCATCCGAGAAATTTATGTTTATTATCGGGAAACTAACTTGTTATATCTTTTAAAGTTGACAGAATGACTGTGTGATGTAAGTCATTAATATTATGGATGCTTAAAAAGTATTTAGGAATTCCATTGGATATTTTTCCCATCATGTGCGGCTCGCGAGCCACCACACAAGGAAAAAAAGCAATATAATTAATATATAATACGATGCTAGTCAACAGAAATGTTGGGAACAATGTATATAAGGACCTCCAGCGAGTTCTAACAAGTAAAAGCGGTAAAAACAAAGCCTAGGTGACCTCAGGTGGTACAAAATAATACCTACATCATCTAAAGGTTCAAACGATTTATCTACTGGGACAGAACACAGGTTTACAATTATAAAATATTGACCGGCGACCCCCTGTAATAACTTCCAGAACTACATCGGAAACTATTTGAAGAATTTGTTCTTTGCTCGATTGTTCGTATAGCAAGACCTGACGTACCATGTTGTTAGATAATGTTTAACTATTCTAAGAAGAATGCAGTGCCTATTTGTCACACAGATAAGAAATATACAAAAAATGATAAAATATTGTATCTTTTCAGTTTCAATGACTGTTGATTAATGTGTAAGTCTTACTATACAATATCATTAAGTAAGTATTCTGATGTGCAAGAGATCGAGTATGTTAAGAAATTTTATGTGTTATTAGGACTCCTTTAATTGTCCACAACAAAAATTACTTTTCTTTATCATACCCACACAGAGCATAAAAAAGTTCAGTACTTTAAATACGTCACTTACTTGAACCAACTAAATCTTATTTGATTGTAATATACGAGTACATACATTGTTTCTTCTAACCACTCATTCACTTCCGCCAAAAAACTACTGACACATATATTATAGATAAAAAAATTTCTGTGTTTAAAAATGGATTTTACATAAAAATCATATTTATATTTTTATTAAAACATCAATCACAAATAGCATTCCTATACTGTATCTATAGCAATTTTTATTTTATAAGTAATGAAAAAGAAAAACATTTCTACCCTTCTTTGGGTTATAATGTTTGTGTAAAGCTTATATATCTATAATGATAGTCATAAAATAATTATCCTGTTCTTTTAAAAATAAGAAAAACCTTGATTCTTGATAAGTAATTTGTTAATATGTAGCTGATTCTATTTTACCAAAAACATACATTTTCACATAGTGCCTTTGTAATCTAGGACTTTGCAATCGTGAATGTTCGGATATTGGCCTATACTAATCACTAGCTGCAAACATTCGCACGTAATACCGCTAGCGTCTTAATACCTACCCACCAAACACATTCCCTTTTTATTCGTATTTATTTGGTTTGAAATTTTAAATCAAAATGATAAAGTATAATAATTAATGATGCCTAATGATTTACTGAAAGCAAATATTCGCACATAGTACTCTCAGTGCATCCAACACCATTAACTATCCTTTCATTACTATTAGAAACAAATAAATTATTATTACTAAACAGTATAATATTTATCTAATTAATAATGCTCAACATCTTACTAAAAGCAAATATTTTCACATAGTACTTCTAGAAACGCACAGCATCACTAATTATTTCCAAAATTGAATCATTTATTTATTAATTTACTTTATTTCATCAAATATCTTTTCAAATTCTGCCTTATTCATATCCTCCATTTTAAAATAAACAGCAATACAAAAAAAATTATTTGAAAGGATATTATTTAAAAATAAAAGCTAAACTAACAATTGAATTGTAAATCTTAATACAAATAAACTATCGTGAGTCGAAAAGTAGTGTATCAACCCTACTCTCACTTTTGCTATATCAAAAATTTTATCTTTTTAGAAAATTTTACGTCTTTCTAGCTCGAAGTACAAAATTCACCTCTAACAAGTCGATTCTTGTTTTTCGATTATATATGAAGACAATTGACTATCGGCAATTTGCTGCGCTTCTCTTCTCAAATTTTATGTTGGCATCGATTTCTTGAAACGCCCGTGATGAAATCCCTCCTGTTCGTTTTCTTCAAGTTTCCGCATCTACACTAACGCGCGCACATTGTCATTGACAGTTTAATCACTAATGTCAGTATCTTGAATTGTTTATTATTAAAATTTTCACGAACTTAACATGTTTCATCCACGGTAGGTATATCTTTTTCTTTCTTCTTAATATAGTCCCTCATTGTACTTGTATATGAACGTATTACCTTTTTCATCATTTGTTATGTCTTTTCTTTTTCCATTGACTAAGGTTATCCTTATTTTTCTTTTAGAAATACCTCGATTAGGTAATACCGGGAACACATTATATATAATTGGAATCTTTCTTACGAATCCCGCATCACAAAGGCCAGTCGCTCCCGTTATATCGTCTCCAGATTCTATCCAGGCCCTCTCCTTTGGTAGTACGTTAATTAAATTAAATTGAGACTGTAGTTTTTCTTTGCAGGTTTTCTAACCATACAAGACCATTTCCATAGTCTATTGAAATTCCTGTGCCACACATACAAGAATTCATGAATGTATTTTTGTATTCGTACAGTTATTGTTTACACAGAACATTGCCATCAAATATAACTTATTGTAAATGTTTTGACTCATATCCTTTTATTATTCATACATATAAGTTCAAGGTATTCGCATTATGCATGTCTGAATTTACGTTCATTCTCTTAAAACTGTGTTTCAAGACTGCATAATTTTGCCCAAGCACGTCTTGTCTTTATTTTGATTCATCTGGTATTTATGTGTCTTTTAGACAGCATAAAACCTGCTGATTTGTTTTGTGTTTGTCTTGTACTTAATTTTTAGTACTTATTCAACTTAAGATATACTAATAGATCATGTTTATTTTGATACAAAAGTTTCTCTTTAAGTATAGGCAACCTATTATACCCTTGTGTTACCTGTTTTATCTAATGCTTAGCACTTAAAAATAAACGTTTTAGAATAAAATTTATATTCTTTTTCAACAATTAACTAATTCTTAACATTCTTATTTTTATTTAATTTGAAGGTCACAGCAATACGTATGGACACATTTGTCATCCTAAATTTACTTAGACTACATAATTTCAAACAAATTCACAGCATAACAACTATAAGCACTTGTTTTATAAGTTTTAAGCCGCTTGCTAGAATATCATGGAACTGTGTCCAAAATATGTCGAGCTTAAAGAAAGCTGTAATATAGAAATAGATATTTATAGAAAAGAAACCAATATGAACAAAGTCATTACAGCAGATTCAAATCATTTCTTTCAACAAAAATTGTCTTCATTCAATTTTTTAATCCATCGCTTGTGAAAGTTCCCACTTACAATATATAGATATGAGAAAAGAATTACGCCTTATAAAAGGTATTGCTAAATACAATGGTTTCCAGTCAGACGTAGTTGACAATATCTTAAGAAAGATGAAACGTAAGAATGTAATTCTAAATTCCACAACTTTGCTACCTCAAAGTAATAAAGCTAAGAAATGTGTTGTCGGGACTTTTCATAATATTTCGAAAAACTTTAATATTTTTAAAAATGTTCGTTTTCAAGTAGCGTTCGAATCATGTAATTCGTTAAAAAGTCTTTTGAGCAGTACTAAAGATAAAATTGAAATAGAACAAAAATCTGGAATTTATGAAATTAATTGTAATACATGTGAGAAAAGATATATCGGCCAGAGTAGACGTTCGATTGCAACTCGATATAAAAAGCACATCGCTCATTTCCGGTTTAATATGACAGAGATGTCTAGTGTAGCTCGACATGTTTTGGACACTTTTCCTTTCATATACTACGTATAAGAAAGTAAAAGTAAAAGCAATGAGGAGACGCTGATTTCCATCTGATAAATTATTTGAAAACTTATCCAAAAACTTCTTTAGGAGACATAGTCTTATTGTAATAATCTTGGAATGAATGTGTGACCGTGTTGAATAATAATAAAGTATCACTTTTCTCCACACTCTTTTCCACCATAAGTAGGTTGGTAATATAGGAATCTCCTCCCGCATTCTCAGAATTTATTCATATATGAATAGAATTATTATTTTTCCAATGTATTTTTATCCAAAACAGAGTTTAAGTGTATGTGTGTTAACATATTAGAATTATGAATAAATAACTTCTGCCTATACATTCTATTAATTATATCCCAGTACTGATCACTATCTACCCCTTTCTAAAGACATTAAATCATATATACAAATATGTATTAGTTACATATATATTAATCCTCTATATTCAAGTAGCACGATAATTATAAATTACTTATATAAACATAATACTAGAATTTAATGATATTTTCCTTTAGTTCTAATATGATTTAAAAAAGGCACGTACTCACAAACTTGAGTAATACTGAAATGAATTAATTGATGAGTTAAGTTAAGCGTTACCTGGATTCTTTATGACAGATGAACATTAATTACGTTATTAATATTTTTCAATACACTTACGATTTCATTTCTAAAAGAAGCAATATAATTTAATAAATTAGCACCAAAAATTATTTTTATAATACAACGAAATGCACATAAAAACACGAACGTTTTCAACAATGTCAACTTAAACAAAAATTCACAACTTTAGTATTAATCAGTATCACTGACTATCATTCATATTAACCGTATAAAACAGCAATTAAAAATTCTCTAGCCAGCAGCACTTCTCATCGCAGTACATTATTAAATAACATTGAACTAAACTTTAACATAAAAGCAACCATAATTTTCTGAACAAGTAAAAGCTAAACTTAAAATATATCAAACTGCAGAAATTCTAATTATCTGGCTGAACGTGAAGTCACGTTGTTTGAAAATGGTAATCTGATACATACTTCAAACTGCTAGTCCAGTTGGAAAAACACGCGTTTTTATTGACGGATATTTTAATTCTGGTGTTAAGCAGCAGTCAGCGTTGAAGCCCAAGAAAGTTTCTCATCTAAGAACTGTCTGACACGACACTGATTATAGTAATAATCGCTGTGGCTAGGGGCACGCGAGCGTGCCGCTTAGTTTGGAATTATAGACACGTAGCTGACGTCACTGCTGTTATGACGACATCATTTAACGTGCGCTGAAATCTGAAATTAGAGGCACGTGTATAAGAAATGGGGAAAATATGCATGTTCTAGTTTGTGGTGCGGATTTTTGTTAGTGTTAGTGGATTACTGCAGTTTATAACGACATAAACTATTAAATATGGACGGTCTAACAGGTTAATACTGTATTTTAATAATAGTTAAATCACTAAACAAAGCGTCCTCTGATTTTGTATTATGCACACGTAATGCATAATACAAAATTAATCCTTGAGGAATTGGGGTTAGGAAATAATTTATCCTGACTAGATTTATGTCATAAACAGTACTTCATAAGGTACCTATCTTATGTCTCATTTTTTTTAGATAACAATATGGCTACAGTTACGATAAATAATAGTAGTAATGACAGAAATGAGACTATTAATGAAAAAAAAAAAGAATTAACCCTTGGTCTCCAGTTTGGTTCCTATAATGAACTAAAGAAATATTAGAAATCTATAAAGACCGTTGAAGTCCTCTCTAGAATTTTATAAACTTGAATATGCATGTATCCGTGGTAAAGAAAGTCCTAAAAGAGGAAATGCATTACGACAGACCAGGTTACAATAGCTTTTAAATAACCGATAAAATTGTTTTGACTTCCGTAATAATTTTCAGCACGCTACGCTTAGGATGTAATGCGAATTTCAAACTACGTATTTGTCCAGGAGCCAATATTTAAAAGTATATAGTTGTAATAGAACATACAAAACATGAACTTTCGATTGTAAGCAAATATGTAGTTAATAATATGTATAAACATAAAATTAAAGTAAAGTTTTATTTTCTAGAATGTTTTTGATCATTCACCTCAAAATCGTATATTAACTGAAACAGGACTTGGAAATGTGCAAGATTATTTATGTTTGGACGCAAATAAGAAGAAGATACAGAATAAAATCCGTGGTCAAAAGACAAAATTAAAAGATCCTCATGATATTCACTACAAACTCAAGACTGGGAAAAATCATTTGGCAGAAACTGTGAACAAATGTGACAAATGGCAATTTAAATAATACAACAAATAACCATATGGAGTCAATTAACTATAAAATCAAAAAAGTAGTACCTAAGAATTCAACTTTAACCGACTTTGTTAAATAATTTTTTTTTTTGGATAGCCATAATCAAGAACGCGACAATCGAGCAGATAAACACATTTTGAAGCGACCACAGCACCGATTTCAAAACCATGAAAAAGATTTATTGCAGTATGTGAATATTTTAACAGGTTACAGTTTCAAGTATATCCAGAAACAGATAGATTTAATCACAAAAGTCAAAATATTAAAGGAATATAATGACGGTATGTGTCAAATAAGAACATAAAATGGAAATATAATAAATGTCACAACAGACAATTGCCAATGTCCTAATTTTTGTTCCATGATGTTGCCTGCCGAATTATCTTAGCCGTAAGGAAACATAAAAACATAACATTATTTGCCGACAACTACTTATGTCACATACGATGGACAAAAAATTATTATTTATCAAAACATAGAATTGGAACAACCAAGTCAGATATTGTGGCAAAACCAAAACATGTAGTAAGCGAAAAGCCTAAAGTGATGACGTTAACCGAAAAACGAAAATCAGCCACTTTAATTACCAATTCTTTAATCAACTTAATTAGCAATTCCAGCAATAGTGAATTCAACTATAGATTAGATTTATTGAAGAAAATGGAACACTGCTGGAGAACTGGGAACGAAGTGGCAATTATTATGTGGGAATTATATTACAACAGGTGAGGCAAATTGTGATATGATCGATACAGAAATAGATACTCAGGCGTACGATAATAATCAAGAAACGATCTCACAACAAAATAGTGTTAGAATAGTATTGTCTGATGGAGATATAAATGAATTGACAGATAATAATTTAGCAAACATGCAACACATTACATTTGTTGATGAACCCTTTGGTGATAATGAAGATAACATAATAACAATAATAATAATGAAAATATTGAAACTGATTTATTAAAATCAATAGTGTTGCCTCAAAAATTAAGAAAAGGGGAATACCCTAGGGACATGATTCTACGACAGTAATAGATCTTAATAAACGCAATAAAAATAGTAAAAGCAAGACATTCTCACATTTAATTTAAACAATCAACTAGACGCTATAAGGAAAGCATCCTTTGATACAGAATGTTCTACTAAAACTTTCCAATAATATTTTATTTTTCCTTAGTAAGAGTTTTGTTAATTTGATGTTTTGAATTTTGTAATAAAAGGACTTATGTTGACTCTAAATGTTATTTATTGCTTAAAAAAAATAATAATGAAAACTATTATTAATTATTCGCATAACTTATACATTGGCGAAGAATAAACTAATGACTTGGCGTACCCCTAATTTCAAATTTAGGTGCACGTTAAATGATAATGTCATAACAGCAGTGACGTCAGCCACGTCCCTATAAAAGAACAAGTTATTGACCAAGAAATTGTCGGCAAGTTCTTGATCAAGTTATTGTTGACCTTGGCTGTTTTACACTTATCAATTTCTTGACCAAGTTTTTAGGTGAATTAGCAGTACCAATAGTGCAAAAGTACTAAATAAAAAAATTAATAAAGTTACCGAAGATTTGTGTTTGATATTGAATGTAAAAATAACTGCACAAGAACAACAAAAGAAAATAAATGATTTACGCATACAATTCTTTCAAGAAGTATCAAATTAACATGTCATTTTTAACATTATTCTAAAATGGAATTTGTGTTTACATTTTAGACAGTTGGCAAAAAACTTTATAACATGAATATTACTAGAAATCACTAAAAACTTGATCAAGCTGAGAAGAAAAATAGAACATGTTCTAAGCCACCAAGTTCTTTGCCAAGAAATTGATCAAGTGATCGACTTGACAAGTGTAATACATGACTTGTCGTCAATTCTAACTTGATCAAGTTCTTGGTCAATAACTTGGTCAAGAAATTGTTAAGTGTAATACAGCCTTTACATAATTTCTGTCCGACACGCAAGCATCAAAATTAGTATACGAACATGCGCATTGAGGTGATTTATATACTTATTTAACGTCAAATATTGTTAATTCTAACCTTAAAAATCGTATTTACTACTACTCGCCCAGTGTGTGTAGCTGTGTAATTAAAAATATTTACTACTAGTAGAGCGAAGTTTGAACTTGGAGCAAAACAAACAACTGCTGCTAGCCGTCAATATAAATGTAAAATTGACGATGGCAATTATTAAAAAAAAAAAGGATGAAATGGTCAAAGAAAAAAGCGAATTTGGGTGAGGAATTGGATAAACCGTCGATTAGAAGGCAAAGGGTTATTGACCATGTTGAACGAAGAATTACTGATTGAAGACCCATCCTCATATAAAAATTTCTTACGTGTGGACAACAAGTCTTTTGAAAAATTATTCAACAAAGTTAAGGGCCCATTAACTAAGAAAGACACTGTAATGCGGGAAAATATTCCCACGAGATCAAGTAATATGTGTGATAGTATATCCGCCGCGCATATCTACTGCGTCAATTCAGCAAGCTTTCATCAAGAAAATAGAACGTGTTCTATTTTCTTGTTCTATTTTCTTGTAGCCAAACAAACTAAAATTGCGCGCGCAATTTAAGTACTGAAATTAGTACTAAAATCAATGTCGTGTCAGACGGCTCTAAAGAGATAAGAAATTGGCAGTTTGCAACATACTTCTAATTTTATTGTTACCTAAATCTCTTAAACACGTTTGAAAAAGGCCTCTAAAATTAAACACGTCACAAATATATTTTATTGAATCTTTTAATAGAATAGTATCTATGTTCAACCTAACAGAAAATTTTATACTTTAAAATATCTAAAGTATTGTAATTATTGTTATTATTATTAATAAATATTGCAAAACGATCCGATGTAGAAATTATATATTAAGTAAATATTAATTTTATTATGAATGCAGGAAAAAGGGTTCAAGTAGGTATTGATAAAATTATTAACATAAACAAATCTATTAAAATTTGTGATTGGGAATTCCCCTGAATATATATAAGTAAATATTTTAAGAGTGTATACTACCATCGTGCCGAACAGCAAAATGTTTCACAAAAAAAAAATAATTTACAACTTAATGACTACCTTAAATCTTTTCATATCCGGGATTTCCCTTGCTAAAATCAATTTTTCAGCGTAAAGAAAGAAATAAGCACATTCTTTTAATACATTTTTCTACCTTGCATTGTCAATTTATAATGAAAAAAAAAGTGATTGCATAAACGTAATAATAACATATATGTAGATATTTTACTTGACTGCAATCTTATAGGTAGAAAAGTAAGGGAATAACGTTTCTAACCGTAAACGACCGCTGATAGACTATAACCCTAAAGTGTATCGCACTGACAGGTCTTGAATGTATAAGCACCGGAAGCCCCAGCCGACTGCAACCAACGTTCTTTCTAAAAGCATGAATTTGCACTTAACTTTATTACAGGTAATATAATCCCTGTACTACTTTTGTACTCACCGATTTCCCATCTTGTTCCTTCGTATAAACAAGGAATCCGGATTGTCAATATATGTTCTTACCTGGAGAGCGCGTTTAATGAGTCACTTCGAAATTATGTAAGGTGTTTCTTTTTTTAACTTGCAACTATTATAAATAATTAGTCAAGTTTATTTTGAAACATTTTGTTGATGATTTTTAACTAATAGCTAAATTTAAACGAAATTTACAATTATTTTCAATAATTGCCCCATGAAAAGTGTTAGAAGAACTCCAGCGTCCTTAATCAATGTAATATGTACGATGCTTAGTCACTATATCTTCTCTAAGAAGATTATTTAGAAGTAACGGAAATGCATTATCAAATTTTATGAAATATAACAAACGCAAATATTCTCTTCTTCTTCTTCTTCTTATTGTGATTTCTAGTTAGGCCTTAGCCCTTTTACTAATAATATAATTAGGCTTCATCTTGAGTTTGAGGAATTGGGTAGAAACTCTATTGAGGGTTCATTGGATAAGAGCGAGTCGGGGCCGTTTGTGCGGCAGGTAATCCTGCGGATCATATAATATCTCCGGGGTGAGGGTGATGTTTGGGTTTTCTTCCATCTTAAGGTAGAAATCGGATGTGAGTTTTGTGATGTGTTTTGCAATCGGCGGCGTGTTAGTATCCCTATGGGTCTGGGTGTGTCGAAGAAACCATGGGGCCCTCAGCACCATTCTCAGTGTGGTATTCTGTATTCGTTGAATTACATGGATGCGTGTCGGGGCGGCGTTCAGCCAGATTTGGGCGGCGTTCGTCATCATCGGTCTTAGTATTTCAGTATTGATTCGAAGTTTCATCTTGCTAGATAGTGTGCTGGCTGCTCCCAGGAGAGACCATAGTCTTCCTCTGGCAATTCTGGTCTTTTTGCAGACATTTCGTAGATGGTTTGAATAAGTAATTCTGCGGTCAAATGTAACACCGAGGTATTTGACCTGTGGAGTCCATGGGACTTGCTCGTGATTGATGTATAGATGACCAGTTATTGGCTTGATTTTTCGTCGGAAGACTATGGCCTGTGATTTTTCGCCGTTGATGGCAATTCGCCAGTTGTGGCACCAAGCAGTTATGTTGTTAACGGCATCTTGTAGGTTTCTGAGGGCTATGTTGGGATTTATGGAAGAAGATAGAATGGCGGTGTCATCAGCATAGGTAGCGAGATGTGTGTTTGAAGTCTTGGGGACGCAAATATTTTGACCGCCTTAAAAAGCAAAAAATAAGGTGTGGACACAACACGATATTCTTATACCTACATATAACATCCAATTTAAGTTTTAAACACGTTTATCCTCTTAAAAATCTATGAGTAAAGTGTTACTTCCGGTCCCAATTTTCAATTTTGTTTTAAATACTATTATACTTAGACTGCATAATTTAGGAGATATTTGCAAAAAAATGTTTTTCGATATGTGTTAAGGGTAGAAATTTAGAATTTATTTTTTCTAATAAGAGTTTTTTCACTTTTACTTTTGAGTACTTTTGTATTCTTTAGAAATTTGTTTAAGCCTAGTAGTTGACGAGGTATTGGTAAAACTTGATTTTTTCACTGAAATAAACTAATACTTCCGGTCTATCGATTTGTAATGACTACTACTACTATATTTATATATAGCTACTAAGTTAAATATTAATAGTTCTAGCAGTTTGGCCATTATCGTGGTCGCAGAGAAACAGAAAGAGACATTTTTCAGTATCGGAAAATTATTGTGGTCAGAGAAAGAAAGAATTTTTTAAATACCACTTTTTTAGTATTAGGGGTTAGAAAATGTAGACATCTGCAAAAATATCGAGGTCAAAAATTTTCGTCATCGCAATACTACGTATAAGAAAGAAAAAGGGCAAGTAAAACTAGATAGTGTTTAATGAAATTTTCAGAACTTTGCCTAACAAGAGAATATTAGGAGGGCGACTATACTCATGTGTTATCTACACACTCAAGACGTTTATCAAACACAAATGGTAATAACAAATCAATTATATATGTGTACTTATATTGCCCCTCCAATAGGCTATATCGTCTAGATGATGGTAGCCAATCAACATTAATATCATTAATTAATATTAAGTAATGACATAAACATTAATTCTAATAAGGTATTAATGTAAACACATTTTTTAGAATTAGTACTAAAAGAAACCAACTCGGTTGGCAGATAGCCCCTCATAAGATCAAACCTTGAGTAAAAGTCGCATAGAACAGTTTGGTATTTTTCCCGGACTTCTTATGACCATTTCACGACCATTACAGGGCCGCAAACAAAATCTAGATTCACCTCCGAAGACAACTTGATTACATACATGGCGTAAAGTTAGACATAACAAAAAATTGGTACGATTTAAGCCCAAACGAAAGCTTCGATATTGTGGAATTTGTTTCAATAATGCATGGAAATTGTGGCTAAAAATCCAGATTAGAAAAATCCAGTTAGATTTAGGCTAAAAATCCAGTTAGATTTAGGTAGTATATATAGGGATGTCGTTTGTTAAGAAATCAGTGTTATCCCACTGGTGATTTGGGGAAGAGTATATCTTCTAAGCTTATACCTTAGCCAAAAATACTACGTTTAACACTCTTTTTTGTTTTATGCAGATTTCTACTGAAGATGGCAACTTAGTTGCCGAAATATGTATATAGATTTTTTATTTGTTATATATTTTTTGTGGTAAGGAATTTTTCCTTTTCCAAAAAAAATGGAATTTGTTGATTAATTAACCACTATGACCAATTTCTTTTTATGGACGAAAAACAGTTCCAAATATCAAGCTTAAGAGAATAATCTGTTATCTGCCAAGAACGTCTTGACTGTAGGCATCATCGTTCCTAATTATTCTGTTCACCTTTAACAAATTAGAACAATTGTACACTATAAATTAGACACTACATTGTACACGAATAACAAAGATGGCAGATATTGATCAACTTTCGCATATTGTCGTATAGGAAGTAATCTTCTAAATTATAATTGGGCAAAATAAAACTGCAAACTTCAGTTAATAATGTCTACAGAAAAATAAAAAATATCAGAATACAGAAAATCCAAATTAGTAAATTCTTGTGTAGGAAAACATGATGAATATTAATAATAAAATAATTCTGTTCCACTGTCGAATAGTCAAATGTCAAAATTAATATCCATTCTAAAGTTCGATGTACTGAAGGGCAATCTCTTCGTTCTTTGGTCGGTATGGTTTTCGTTCCCTCAATGTTCATCAACCAAACACAAGTTCTTCCTCTAAAAATAATGTCCACATAGGAGCTATTGAATTGTTGCTGTTGAAATGCTATTTAGCCTGTAAGTTTTGCTGCCTCATAATTTTGAGCCCACGTTTGTCTCTACACATTGACCCGACGTAGTTTTTTCTTGTTGTCATCAAGAAGATTTTCTCGGTATGGTTTTCTCTTTGGACGCATTTTTCATAAGTGGTTGAACCAGTTGTTCAACAGATTCTTCTATTTCAAGGTGGTTTCTATAGTAGTTACTCGTGGGTGGGCTTTTCAAGCCTGTTTTGAAACTTTCAATTTTAGTGCAGGCGCTAGTGCATTGAACAATTTTATTTTGGTGTGCTGGTTGGCAAACAATGGCTTAGATTATGATTTACATTACCTATATTTTTTTAAATAAGTAGTTAAATTACTATTAATCTAAAAGAATGCTGAATTAAAGTTATTAACTTATTTATTAATAATGATAGTGATGCTTTTAATTTTAATTTATTTTAGCTGGGTTTGGTGGTAAGTACTGGTTTAAGTTATGATTTGAAATGTATATATTTTCCTATCTAAGTAGTTAAATAATTAACAGTCTTACAGAATGCTGAACGATGATAAGGTCTAATTTTTGGTGGGATCCTCTCCTCATATCTATGACACTAATTTATAAATCAAAATCAAACATTACAGGGAATATCTGGAGTATTTCGCACTATTTTATACAGACAGCTGCTTACTATAATTTATAATTCATTCTCTTTTTTTTTTTAAGAATGAAGTCATTTTTTTCGAAGATATTTTAGTAGCTGTATTAGAAAAATAAGGATATCTTTAATTTCCTCTCACGCATTTTAAGACAGCGTCTTGTGTGCAACACTTAAATTAAACAATGCACTCCCACCTCATTCGAAAACATGTCCTGAACTAAACAATTATATGCTTGTAAAACATTTACGCAATTTGCAAGAATATTTGTGCAACAATGACCGCTAATTAATTGTCATGAATTATTTGTGTTAATTAATCTTGTTTGCTTTACTTATGTGATACTTACCTGTAGGTTGTTAAACTTGACTTTGTAGATTAATATACAGTTAGTTTGTTATTAATGTTATTATGTATATTGTTCTGACAATTTAAATGTTCGTTCGAATTGCATACAATTCCGATACATAAAGGGTTTCATATCCGCAGGAAAGGCAAATTGTGACTTTATGAGGAAAGATATTTAGAAACGGTTTTTTTGCTAAGCTAGCCAATCATTAGGAGCACGTTTTAAAATTATTTTGTATTCTACAGAGTGCTCCATAACTTGATGGCAGACCATAGTTGTACTTTTTTAAACGGAACATTGTGTATATTATAACATTTTGTATTCCCCATATAATTCTTAGTGAAAAAGTTATAAGATAGTATAGGACTAAAATTTAAGATTACTTATTACCATTTCTTTGAAAAATTCAATGCTTTTATATAATATTTCTGGAAAACGATGTATTTATTTGACATCATTTTTGGTAGCGTTGTTCATAATAAAATGTCCTAATAAAAATATATATTGTTTTTTTGCAATTACTAATTGAATTTGCCAAAAACTGGATTGAAGTTACATAAGTTACAAAGTACCACATGAGGTATATTTACAATTCTGCAAAGAATATATAAATCGAAACAAGAGACATATTCGAATCACATTGCAAACTCTGGTAATACTGTAAAAGCTACTTGGGAGATTATCGACACAAACCGGGGAAAACGGAGGCATTGTGATGATTTTATGGAATTGGAAGATAAACAACAAGGCAGATATAGCTACCGCGTTCAATAGATATTTTCTGGAAAATGGCAATATTACTACAAGAGGAGACTATGTACCCAATATTTCAGCCACTACAAATACGTTTGCCTTCTTCCCAGTAGACGAGCATGAGGTGGTGAATGCGATTAGAGCGCTGAAGAACACAAAGACTGTTGGTGAGGATCAAATACCTGTGCAGTTTTGAAAAATAGTTCGGTGAGTTTGGCTCTTCCTGATATTATCAATACATCTTTGGAGACTGGCACTTTTCCTTACAAACTAAAGTATACAAATGTTATACCTATTTACAAAAGAGGAGCGAAAGACGAATTAAAAAAATTTAAACCTATTGCTCTAATTTCAAACATCTCCAAAGTTATAGAAAAGATCATATGCAAAAGAATACTTAGCTTTCTAATGAAATATAATATAATGACCAACAACCAGAATGGATACATCACTGGACGATCTACCTTTAGAGCAGCATATCAGCTCCTAGAAGATATAATCAGTGGCATAAATGATGGGAAATCGGTCTGTTCGATATTCATCGACCTCTTGAAGGCATTCGACAGTGTGCACCATCCGACACTACTATATAAAATGGAAAAAATGGGCTTCCGAGGTACAGTGTTGCGGTGATTTGATTCCTACTTGAGTGAGAGAAGACAGTGTGTTGTTTTGGATAGTAGCACTGGTAGGGAAATAAAGTCACAATGAGCGCAGGTTACCTTGGGTGTACCACAGGGGTCTGTATTGGGCCCAATACTCTTTCTTTTATATGTCAACGATCTTCCTGATATCACTGGAGATCTAACAATTCTATATGCCGATGATACATCAGTAATTTGTGATGAAAATATCCATGCTGTTGCAGAGCGTCTTCAAACAAATCTAGATAAGCTAGACTCGTGGCTATGTGAACATAACTTAAAGTTAAATATGGAGAAAACCGCATTACTTGTCTTTGGTGGGCAGGACAGAAATTTCCAAGTGGATTATGAGGGACAAGCACTTACTTGTTCTGACTGTGCTACTTTTCTAGGTATGAAGATTGATCCATCTTTGTCCTGGAAACGGCATATTGATGGGTTGGCCAAACGGCTGTGTCAGTGCAATTATACTTTGCGAATTAAAGTGCGCAATGTCAGTGCAGGGGCTGCAATGAGTGTTTATTACGCGTACGTTTATTCAGCGCTTTGGTACAGCGTCTTGTTTTGGGGCAATGCAGTGGGAGTAGAAAGACTCTTCGTTCTACAAAAGGCCTGTATAAGAACATTATTTAATCTACATCCTAGAGATTCTTGTAAAAACATATTTATAAAGAACGGACTACTTACTTTGTCATCTATGTTTGTTTTAGAGAGTGCACTATTTGTGAAATTGCAGTACAATGAGTTTTTCAAAAAATATGAAATTAATCATACTCATGAAACAAGAGGGTTAAAAAATGGCATCTTAATGCCACCTAAAATGCACTCCACTACATTACAAAAAAAATGTTATATACCAATGTGTCAAAATTTATAATCACATTCCATCCACAATCAGAGATTTAGGTTTTAATCAATATAGACATAAACTAAAACAATACCTAATAGGTGAAGCTTTGTATAATGTTAAAGATTTTTTTTCAAAACCGATGCAGCTTAATTTGGTGCACTAAAACAATCGTTTGTTATTCTGTTTTGAGTTTGTTACTTGTTAGTATTATTAATATTTTATATATACATTACATTCATGTTTGTATTTGTATGTTGACGTGTACTACGCTTTGCATAATGCAATAAAAAATCTATCTATCTAACATATTTTTGTCTAAAAGTGATTTTTTAAATGGAACACCTGAAATCGGTTCATTTTTAAATTACTTACTAAATTTTGCACCAAAAACATGTAAGACGTTATTATTTTAAAAGTGGCTATTGTCGTTTTTTTTTTTATATAAATTTGCCAGCTTTATTTTTTTTATTTTAATACGGTCTTTTTGTACTGAAGGAATGTCAAAGAAATTATTTATTAGAGCAAAGAGTTTACCAGCAGCGTTACTCTGACAGAAGATGTCCCAAAACATATGCCTTCAGAAGAGTAATGTATGCTTTCATTACTACTGATAGTATTGCTAATTCAAAACCAGGGAAACCTAAATATGTGGTTAATGATGAAAATCACTTAAGCATTCTTATGGCAACAACAGAAAATCAACACATTAGTGTACATGAAAGAACTTACTTTGCTAGATACTAGCCAAACAATCGTTCAAAGACCTTAAAATGAAAAAAATATCATCCGTAATGAATACATTTAAATATTGAGTTACGCAGCCATCATTTTAAAGCTAGAAGAGTGTTCTGCCAATGGCCAATAATTAAAATAAATGCCCGGGCAATTTCTTTTGATAGTGTAGTATTTGCGGATGGGGCTGGTTTCTATAGTAACGGAATAATTTACAAAGAAAATGTTCATTACTGTTCAAATGAAAACCTTTACTTCACTAATAAATTTATCATCAGCATAGGTGGAGCATAAATGTATGGAAAGGTATTCTTGGTGATTCGGTAATAGGTCCGCATTCATTTGAAGATAGTATTAACGGAAAAGCTTATGAGTACTTTTTCATCAAGCAATTTAGAAGAATTTCTGGAAGATTTTCAGCTAAATTTTGTGAGTGATGTAGATACGACAAGACGGAAAATCTCCACATTCTATGCCACAGACACGAAATATTTTAATAAAATGTTTGCAGCAAAGTGGCTAGCCCGTGGAGGCCCTATTGACTAGCCTGCTGGGTCTTCAGACATCACAAAATTAGTTTATTTTTATAGAAATCTATAAAAGAGCAAATATACAGTATATGGTTGTCTCAAAATAAGAAATACATATGTCGTCATCATATCTTCGACGAGAATAACGCGAACTAACGCTGTCAGTGGCGGAGGTATTTTAAGCTAATAAAAGGTACAGCGGTAGTAATATTTGACAGAAAATACACGTCAATAATAGAAATTACTGCAGAATAGTAATAAGTTTAAATATGTAGTAATTATATTGTGTAATTTATATTATTACAACATGGGTACATCAATATTTGGAAAACCATTTGTGTTCATATAAATCACAGGTAATTATAATTACATTGCGAATTTCAATGATTTAAGAAAGTTTTTTATTAGATAATAATAAAATACTTATTGATTTGCAGAATTATATACATGGAACATGTACTCAAAAGGCAAAAATATTGGACTGAATTTTGCAACATATCGTTTAATGACAACCAAGTTTTTGAATTACATCTAACGTAGCTATGGTTAAAACATACAAAATTATTTCATTCAAATTCCTAGGCATTCAAAGAAAATTTTATAGTAAACAATAATATATACATTTGTTAAGAATTAAAAAGTCCGTCGAAATAGCTATTGTTATTTATTTAGGAATAAAATATGAATTACAATGTGTAGTAAATTATATTATATGGTAAAACATATAATTAAAAATTGAAGGCATACAAAAAATTACAATAACGAATTATTAGCATGATCTTCAGAATCGTCATCATCATACAGATCTTCATCGGTATCTGATTCACCAGTATTTACAATAAACACCAGCTCTTCTGTAATGTTATCCAGCAGGTGCTCTTTTTCCAAGTAATCTGCTACGACTTTATCAACATGATTGCAAACAGATGCCCATTCTTCACAAGTTATAGAAGCAAATTTGTTTCGGGCTAATGCCTCTACATCGGCTAACTTGAAAGTAACATTTCTAGCTGCAACCCAGTTTTTAACAATAGCCCATATTTTCTCAATAGGGTTTAATTCAGGATGGTACGGTGGCAACCTTAGAACACTATGTCCATAAGATGCCAGTAATGTATCTAATTTATATTGTGGTGTCCCACTTTTATTTTTCTTTATTAGTTCATAAAGCTCTGGTTTTGTAAACGTAGAGTCAAAATATATATTCCTTGCCATTAACCACTCAATCATTTCAGCTTTTCTTGTTCCAGAAGTTGGGTCTTTTTCGACCTTTACATTGTGATACGATGCATTGTCCAGCACCAAAACACTTCTAGGTGGAAGATTGGGGACCAACTGTTTTGTCACCCATGTTAAAAAATTGGTAGCATTCATATCATCATGATAATCTCCTGATTTTGTACCTTTAAGAAAAAAAAACAGAATTTACTAATGCCCTAGTTTTAAAACAATATCTTAAAATACCTGATTGAAACATGAGTAATCCGTTATCTATAAACCCCATTTTACCACCAGCGTGCACCATAATTAAACGGCTGCCCTTGGAGATAGGTTTCTTTAATCCTAAGACTGTATCATCTGACCATTCCTTCGGCTGTGTATGGGAACTGTGAATGTATGATTCATCTGTAAATACTATTGGCCTGCTTTCATACAGGTAACCTTGTAGTTGGCGTAGATATTTTATGCGTTTAGCACGTATATCATAGCTTTCCATCAATAATTTCCGTTTATCAGAAGTTTTTTGCCATCTACAAGTACATAAATACATAAATTTGCTGTCGTAAACTGATCTGCTGCATGAGTACATACCTAAATCCCATCTTTTTTAAAACATTTGAGAGTGTGGTTAATCCACCTTCGAAGGGTATGCCATTTTCAAGAATTTTATCATAAATTCCTATAATAAATAAAATAATGCTATTATAAAAACATTAACAGAAAGGAGTTTATATTTTGGTACCTCTTATGGTTGGTCGTCTTCTTTCATGTATATAAAAATTGTGTACAATAGTACGGATAGTTTGTTTTTCTTCAGTACGAAGGGTGCTTTTTGGACTAGGGCGACTTCGTTTTTTGCCAGGACTACTCAAAGAAGTAACCCTTCCTGCATCTACATCCCCAGCTTCCTTGACAATACTTCTGTATGTACTGTCGGAAATTCCAGTTGCTGCAAGTAACCTCTCTTTGTAGTGAGACAATGGTATCGTTGGAGTATTATTTCCAGCTTCTTCCTTCATAAATTTTAATACGTTGGCAATGATTTCCCTTCCCTGGCTGTGAATTATTTTTCCTTTCACGCCAACTTTCTTTGGTGTTGATAAGCTTGCTTTTGTTTCAGCCATCATAACCTATAATCTGTTCACAAGAGACGCATAATATAATTATATCGCACTGCTGTATTCAATGCAACTTACCACTCTGACCAAAGTACGCAACGTCTTGTCTTGAAAAAAGACACTTCTTAATATAAATTGGGTAACGGTGGATAATAAATAACACACGAAAAACTCAAACGCACAAACGCTAATTAGAATTGTGACTGTTGCTCGTATGCAGTTTTAGAACCGACGCCACTGAACTTTCGACGATTCCAGCGCCAAAATAGGATATGTCGACATATGTATTTCTTATATTGGGACAACTCTACCTGTAACCACAAAAGAAGTTATGAGGGAAAATATTGAACAAACATTTAGAAATACAACTACTCAACGCTTTTATTAATGTCGATTTATTATTTCGGAAGTATGTTGAAGAACTTCTAAAAGTGAATTTCAACAAACAATTTTGACCTATTTTAATGTTTATATTCCCTATTATTTTATAATTTCTGTTCCACTAATTACTCATCCATTCTCGTAATAGTTCCTGTTTTTACACATACTAAAATCAAGTTTGGTTTTAAAATTGTGCCATATTCTACATATTTTTTTAATTAAATTGCTTTATTGTGAACGAGATATATACAATTTTTTTGTCATTACATGCATACAAAAATCATATCTCTAAGCGCATTTTTAGAAAAAGTCATTATAAAATCAGGCTTGACAACGAAAAGCAACTTATTAAATTTCATCCATACAATTGTCACGTTGGCAAAAAACCACAATAGCTCAGTATGGTCACTTTTAAAATAATAACATCTCACATGTTTTTAGTAGAAAATTTAGTAAGCAATTCAAAAATGAACCGATATACAGGTGTTTAATTTAAAATATTCACTTTTAGATAAAAATATATCATGTAAATTTAATCCGGTTTTCTGCAAATTCAATTATATACAATAATACAAAGTAATTTTAAAACGTGTTCCTAATGAGTGGCTATCTTAGCAAGAAAACCTGGCAAAAATTCTGTTTACAAAGAAGTTGATGATAGATTATTTTTGGGAAGAGTGTTAATATCACTGACAACTAAGATATCTGTCAGTGTATGTGTGTTTGCGACAACTTGCTAATACATCAATTATGATTTGTTGGGAATTTAAAAATGAGATACACTTTTTGAGGAAATTCCGTCTATGCGAATAAATCACGAAGATTTTGTACCTAAACCAGCATTTACGTTTTAAGATATGGATTTCTAAATATTGTTGTTTTAAATGTGTAAGCGACTATATAGAATAATGTGAACGCAAAACAGCACCCATAATTTGTTTGTAATAATTGTAACCGAAATGAAAATCGATAGAGGTAAGCAAGTTTACACCAAGTCAACCAAGTCATCCGGTTGGTTGTTAAGGAATTCAATTTGTCTAATTATGGAAATGGTGTTGGGGATTGGTAATTGTATGAAAACGAAACTTACCAGTGTACCCTAAGAACAGTTAGTTTATGTAGTTAAATAGCTAAGTATTTATAATGTTTGTAAATAGGGTATTGAGTTTGTGGATTTTAGTTTTACCGTATAGCTCAGGTGCTTTCGAGTCACTGGGTATAAGATGCTTCTATGCTTTTATTCTTCTTTGATAATGGAATGGAACGTAAATATGCGCTTGATTGTAGTCCAGTTTTAGACGTACAAAGTGAGCATTTTGAACTGTCCTGAGTTGGCCATACTGATTTTAATATAGGAACACAGCGTAATTGGCAAGCCTTTTTTATTTATTTTTGTGATTAAGTTTACTATTTAAAATTTTCGTATGATAAATGTCAAGAAATATAGTAATTGTACTTTATTCTTTATCATAAGCAATAATAAATAGATTACAACTTTATTACTGTAAAACATAATCCCATAATTATGTCACCAAATGAATACATTTCATAAAAGTTGTTCGAAATGTCCACCGTTATTCTCAATTCATAGATTGAGACATCTTCTCGTGTTATTGAACAGATTGTGAAGTATTTCCGGTGTAATATTTTGCAATTCTATTGTAATTGCCTCTTCAAGTTCATCGAGATTATGCAGTCTGTTCTGAAACATCTTATTTTTTACATGGCCAAAGAGAAAAAAGTCCAGTGGGGTTAAATCAGGAGAATTGGCTGGCCATTGATTTCGACTAATCAATCGGTCACCACAGTATTCTTGCAAATAATTAATAGTTTTTTGTGCAGTATGTGCAGTTGCCCCATCTTGTTGGAAGTACCCCAGGTTTAATTCATCTTCGTGAAGACTGTTAATGAAGAGTTCCAATATTTGTTCTCGGTATCGTATTGCATTAATTGTATCATGAAAAAAATTGATCCAATAATCCATCTTTTCGACATTGCAACCCAAACATGTGGATTCTCTGTTGACCAGGTACGGTAATTTTGAGAGTTGCTAAACCTCGACAAATGGATCCAAGGTTCATCCGAAAAGAAAGTGCGATTCAAGTCTTCTTCATGTAATATTTCATTAAACCAGTTGCAATAATTCAATCTCTGCTCAAAGTGATGTTGTCAAAGTCAATGTTGTAGTACAAAAACTTATATGGGTGCATATGCAAGTTTGTTTTCAATGCTTTATGAGTACTTATGAAATACCTACAATTTAAATACATAATACTGTATAACAAATTACGTTTAAGTTAATTAGATCTCCTTACCAGTTTGAGCAGGTAGCTTTCTTACAGATTTTGTGTGACTAACTTCAATTCGCTGCCTAATGTCTGCGCCAACATCTTCGGTTAAAACTGTCGGTGCTTTCTCGGGTTTACGTTTACAAACACTTCCCGTCTCCTTAAACCATTCTGGTTCTCTATTGCGATGACGAGTGAATGTGTCCAAGTTTATTTCCAGATTTCCATATTCTATTTCAAATTGCTGAAAACACGATTCCAATGAATATTTCTATAATCCATCCTCTTGCAATGTTCCACTGCAAAAGTGCAACATTACAATAAAAGTTTCCTGTTGCGACAATAAGCGACAATAAAACAATGAACACTGAAAATACAGATAAAAAGTACAAGACACTTGAACCTTCCTTCTTCACCCAGGCCCCAGGATTTGCCAGACGAGGTTTAACGGTCGGCGGCGGAATCGTCGGCAGCGGCGGAGGGTCTGAGCCAAGGAACGGCATATCCAAGGAAAAGTATGAATAAAAAGGAATAACTGGTAAAGTCGAGGTACCATGTGCGGGAGGCGGCGAAGGAATTGAGATCGTCGGAGGGGAACCATCGATAACTGGTGCTTTCTTTGCTTCAGGCGTCGCTGGCAATGGCGACAATAAATCCGGAACTGGAGAAGCACCAAAAAGTTGCAGAAGTCTAAACCCCAGATATGCTTCTGCGTCGGGACTGTGCAAAGTGGGTCCCACATCGATCGTCGTTTCATTAGTGGGCGGCATGGCAACTTCTGGCTTAGGAGGCGTCTGGCAACAATACGTCTGGTACTTTTCCTCCATGAGGGCAACTGTTGCGGGCGAAACCAGATAACGAGGCGTTATTGGGCGCTCAGGCGTCTTCAACCCAGGCGGTGTACCCCATAACGCACGGTACCGCTCATCTAAGGCGGATGGCGGCGGCGATACTAACGGACGGGGCGTTGTCGTCTTTACTTGCTTCTTAGAAGAGTCCATTGCATCGACTGTGTACATTGGGCAGCACACACGAGCTTAAATTTCCTCCTGGCCTTCCCCCACTACTCCCGGCGGATTTGGAGGTGGAAGATCGGTTTGGAGTTCGTCGGCGGACGGAATCTTGATGTCTTTCACATGGACCTTCACTGGCTTTCGTCTGTTTGGTACCTGTAACATGAGAACAGACGGGGACAGGATCTGGATAACTTTAGAGGGACCTTCATATTTTGGAGCAAGTTTTGCGGTAAATTTCTTGGAGGCGTCGGATAAATTATGAGTCTGGTGGTATACCCATTGTCCAATTTGAGGGCGGTAAGGACGATGTCTCAGATTATAAGGCCCACTTTGCCTCTGGAAAGCTTGAGCCAATTTTATTCTGACGATCTTGAAAAAGTCGTCCAATTTCGACATCTCTTGGGCCAACACTTCGGTATTCGGTCGAGCAGGATCCATTAACTGCCCATCAGCGGTTCTTCGCAGAGAGCTCGGCGGCATGAGTTCTCTACCAAAATTAAGAAAGGCAGGTGTGAATCCTGTAGACTCATGTTTAGCAGTGTTGATGGCGAACATAAACTGAGATAGGTATTGGTCCCATTCTCTATGATCTTTGTTAATGTACTGTGCAATCATAGGTCCTAATACCCGATTTGTCCTTTCCACAGGGTTCGATTGCGGAGCATACGCAGCATTAAATTTTATCTTAACACCTAGTCCATTGAAATAACTGGTGAAACTGTGACTGGCAAATTGCGGACCATTGTCAGCCAACAGGATCTTCGGACAACCAAAACGATATATTACTTTCTCCTTCAGCGCCTGGATAACGGTTCGTGATGTGGCAGAGCGTAGCGGCTGGCACTCTACCCATTTGGTGAATCGATCATGTATTACTAGCAATGAAGTAAATCCTCTCTTGGTACGCGGAAAAGGTCCGAGGAGGTCCACACTCACTTGTTCCCACGGGCAATCAACAGGTGAGAATAACATCTGGCCTAGAGGTTTTCCCTGATTAAATTTATATTGCTTACAGGATCGGCACCGATTGACGTATCGACGGATGTCTCTAAACATCCCCGGCCAATAGTATAATGAGGCGGCTCTCGCTATACTTTTGGCGACCCCAAGATGTCCAGCTTCAGGAGCGTCATGTATTTCTCTTAGGACGTCATTTCTATCAGGTGTAGCTACGCACAATTTCCATGCGCGCACTCCATCGGTATGTTGTGTATCAGGTATGTGTCTGTATAAATTGCCATTTTCCAATCGGTATTCTCGATGTTTTTCAGGATCCGACTGAACACCCGAAACTTTCTTATTATACCAAGAACAAGACGTTTCTTCCAACAAGGCACATGCGTCTTCATCGGTTTCATGTTTAAAAGGAAGCGGTGCACGGGACAGGGAATCGGCTAAATTATTCATCGCTCCTTTTCGGTACTGAATGACGAAATCATATTGCTGCAAATCAACAGCCCATCGACTGAGTCGTCCTGACGGATTCTTCAAGTCATTCAGGAACCTTAAACACTGGTGATCAGAAATAACGGTGAATTGGTAAAATTCTAGATAATACTTAAACTTTTTGATACCCCAGACGACGGCAAGGGCTTTCTACTGGGTCGTCGAATAATTAAATTCTGCCTTACTTAGAGTCCTACTCGCATAGGCGATCACTCTTTCGGCGCCCTCTATTATTTGTATTAAAACGACTCCCAAACCTTTCTCACTGGCGTCGGTATGTAATTGGAATGGTTTGGAGAAGTCCGGACACGCGAGAACTGGACTCTCTGTCAGAGCTTTCTTTACGGCGGCGAATGCGGCGTCTTGTTCCGTCGTCCACTCCCAACGCACATCTTTTTTAATTAATTTTATAAGCGGAACGGTAAGTTGTGCGAAATTTGGTACGAACCGACGGTACCACGACGTTTGTCCTAGAAAACCACGCATTTCCTTCTTGGTTCGCGGCGGAGGTACATTTAAAATCGCAGCGATTTTGTCCGGGTCTGTACGGATGCCGTCCGGTGTGACAACATGACCTAAATATTTTATATTCTGTTTGGCAAAAGTACATTTGTCTGGTTGAAGTTGAAGGCCTGCTTCCCGTAAACGCGCGAAAACATTACTTAAATTTTTCAAATGCTCCTCAAAAGTCTTGCCTAAAATAATAATGTCATCCAGATATACAAATGCGTATTCTGCCATCTCAGGACCTATCACTGAATCTAATAAGCGCTGAAACGTCGCTCCCGCACTATGTAATCCATAAGGTAACGATACGAAATGAAATAGGCCCTTTCCCGGAATTGTAAAAGCTGTCACGGGTCTGCTATCTTTTTCTAACTCCACTTGCCAGTACCCACTTTTAAGATCAAGCGTCGAAAAATATTTACTATCACGGAGCTTGTCAAGAATATTTGAAATGTACGGCAAAGGATAAGAGTCTTTAATTGATACGGAATTGATTTTGCGAAAATCGACGCAGAACCGAACGCCACCATTCTTTTTCGTGACTACGACGATAGGAGAACTCCACGGACTGTTACTGGGTTCTATTATACCGTCTTGCAACATCTTGTCTACTTCGGCGTCGATCAGTGCTTGTTTCTTCGGATTGCATGGATAGTATCTTTGTTTTATTGGGGCGGTATTCGGTTGTAAACGGATCGTGTGACGTATTAAATTCATCCGACCAGGCACGGTAGTAAATTTACTCAATTCCTGCTCAAGGAATTTTTTTAAAACGGTTTCTTGGCGGTCCTGTACTTCGGAGATCCCACAGCTCGCGGCAAAGACTGCATTGTCTCCCTTAAAGTACAGTTTCCTTTCGGAAAAATCAAGAACAGCCCCAATTTCCTTAAGAAAATTAACTCCGAAGATGACTGAGCACGGGCTCTTCGGCATAATTACAAAATTAACGTCTGTAGTTCGGCTACCCATGCGCACCGGTAATGAAACTGAGCCAGGTGACTCTATAACGTCTCCATTTGCGAGCCGGACTTTGGATTTTCTATCCAAGACACGTTGGACACTATTTTTCAACAACCGGGCAACTAGTGATTCGGATAAAAATGAAGAAGTCGCTCCGCTGTCCACGAGGGCTCGTAAATTCTGATTATAAATGTGCACGCGGATCCAAACGCGATTATCTGGTATTGTCGAGTCTTTAATACACGTGCTTGCGGATTCAGGCGGTTTTACTGCTTGCGGACGGTCTTTGCCTGCAGACCGCCCTTCTCGGCGTTTCCCTGGCATCGGCAGTCAACGGAACGTACATCTAATTTTCCACACCGAGAACAAAACATTTTAAACGGGTTACGGCAATGACTACGTGTATGGCCTTCCTTTCCACATCGCCAACAGCGTCTTTCCGGATGCGATAACTTTTGTAATGGCGGCGGCGGTACAGGAAATTGACGAGGTTTATTATTCTGAGCGGCATACGACAATTGATGCGAACGCGGCGTCGCTGACGAAGTACCGGGTTTATCGCTGGGCGGATGTTCCGGTGCGGATAGCGTACTTTCTCTCTTGCAAAAGCGCGCCTGCTCTTCCTGCAGTAATTCATATTCGGCAGCGAGTTTAGACAATTGTCTGAGAGATTGTATCGCGTCCCTACGTATATACATTCTGTAACTGGGTGACATGTTACCATATACACGTTCCAACTTATCACCATCGGACATATCTCGGCCGCGTCTCATTAATGTTAATATTGCGGTTAAATAGTCGGTTATTGCAAACGAGCGCGTATTTCTTCTTCAATTGAAAAGCTATACCGGGGCGGAAGATATTGAAGTTTAAAGTCCTCTAAGAACTCGTCCCATGTACCCCATAGTGTTTTATTATTTCGGAGCCAAAGCAGTGCTTTGTCCCTAAAAAGCTCAGGCAACGCGTGGAGCATATGTTCATCCTTAATACCGTAACAAACCTGAAGTTCTTTAACTCTTTCCAAGAAAAATACGGCATCCGAGCTGCCATTAAAATGAACCCCCCATTTCCTTATTTGAGTGCAGATTTCAGCGGAAGAAATCTGAACGTTAGTATCTGCCTGCGGTGTTACCAACGGAATGTTTCCCTTATTCGCGGAACCCGTCTTACCCTCTTTCAAAAACGTGCTAATGCGTTTACGTACCTCTTCTACATTTCCGGTAGTGTCTAACCCTAAAGACTCTGCTGCGGCATTTAAGTCCTCTTTTTTCAAGGTATATATCCACCCAAGAGGGTTTGGATTTTTGCCTTTATCTGAATCAGACATATTGTAATTTATAATGTACCAAATTGACTAATAAAAAAAATATATTTTAGTTGCTATTTACTCTCCTGCCCTTTTATTCCCTCACGGTTAATAAAGAATATGTACGTCCTACTATCCTTTAATAAAAACTTATCTCTGTGTATGTATATAAACTGTTTCAAACTTACTATTTTTAAAATAAGTATAAATATATTCTGGCGGAAAACTGCTTAACCAGTTTTAAAACACGGCGGAATTTAATGTCGGATTTTAATTTATCTAATTCTTGCCGGAATTAATTTTTAAATTCATTAAAACAAGGCCTTAACGTTGTAGGCCACTTATAACCTGACACTACAACAAGGCTTTAACGATAACCTGGACGTTTTTTATAGGCCCCACGTTGGGCGCCACTTATAACCTGCTCGCTTGGTTCACTTATAACATGTAACACAAGCGAACGTTACAAGACAAGTCTTTTGCATGCCACCGAAATATTACAGCACTTCGGGTTGCCTATATACTCAGGCACCAATATCTAGCGGAATGACATTCGTCCGGTTGGCATTAACTATTTAAATATTGTTAAATATGGCGGTTGAAGTGTTGTGACTTTTGTGACATGAGACTACAAGCTCTTCGACTAACACAGTGGAAAATGTGAGTACTTCTTTTGTTTTAATGTATCCAAATGTTTTTTGAATCTACTACATTCCTTCTACTCATTATTGGGCGGTAAAAAGAAAACACGCATAGAAGCTTATTTGAGAAAAGTAAGAATAACTAGTCTTTATTATTACTGAAACAATGTCAAACTTATACACGTTTTATTTATTCCTATTTACAATTTGCAATTTATATACATACATTTAATTTAACTTAACGTCAACACAATTAAATAATAATAAATTCACATCAGTGCCCTCTTTGTATCATATTTAAAATTAAGGCTGAACATATATACAACTTTAGCCCCTGAACTATTCTTTACAAATCCCGGTGCATTTTATCCATTAATATAAAACAAAGATGAACAAGAAATATGATGTGTATCGGTTAATTTGAGATAAAAGGCACAATCAGATCAATACAAATTATTTCCCTGTTACGACATGCTCGCAGGAAGAATCTTACTAATTTATCGTAAACTAAATTATTAAATCGGTACGGGATCGGATATTAAGTCAATAGCTACACGGTGAAACCCTAATACAACTACATTCACCGCAGTTCGGATAGCGCGATAATTTATTTGAATTTACGGCGCGTTTACACATAATATTGGAAATTTAACGTCTCTGAAATAAAGAATTATTATTAAATGCGGATTTTAATACAGTCACGACATCGAAAGTCTGACTTCTACGGGATACGGGTTATAGCGGTAATGTGTCGCTTTTCCCACGACTCCTGGTCTGAGTAAAAGAGACACATTCGGACGGAAATTAGCGGATTTTTGAAACGACTATTTCACGATGCAAAAGACCTGAAAGTCGTACGTTTCTAAGGATTTGAACCAGACTCTTCCACGCCATTAGAAGGCTGAATAGAGAGAGGTGTAGGGTAGCGGACGGATTGGAGAAATAAATGAACGAGACACGCACGATGGGGGCCTTTATATATGTGAAAACCCCCCTACGTAGGTAGGTAAAAACTTGTTCAAAACATAACAATTTGCGCACGATACTGACATGAACCGCGACTTTGAGCATGACGTAGACATTTGGTATTTTTCCATTAAAAATAACATGAATTATGATTACAACTGAATATATATACAGGTCCATCCAAATCACTTTATACAAAATTAATATTTGAACAAAATAACACACATACATTTAATTTAATATTGACAAATAAATTAATTATGGACTTAAAAATGTTAATTTGTACAATTAACGAGGAACTTCGTTACAACGTTATGATTTTGACATTTAAAATGTAAATTTAGTGTGGACAATTCACGGAAGTAATTATTTCCCTGTTCTTGATAATACAGGGACTTTTTTGTTGCCAACCCAGAACAGTTCAAAATGCTCACGTAGTATATAGAAACCATCTTCAATCAGAAAACTGACTAATTTCATAATCATTGCTGTAAGTTTTCCCTTATCAGCAACTGTTATAACAATAGAAAGATTGGATTAGAGTTTGTGAGTGTGGTATATTCAGCTCTGGAGAGAATAGATGAAGTGGTTTGACTCTGTGCAGATTTTCAAAGGTCTTGTATCGGAATGGACAAGCTATGGAAGATCGTAATGTTATTCTCCACTGGAATGAATTTAGGTGTGGGAGCGTAGTTGTGGCGTAGGGAAGAACGTCGAAGTCGTTGAAACGCGTAGGAGTCCAAAAAGACGGTAAAAGATGCGATATCTAAAAAATGATATGTTTGATTTGAAGAAATTCAAGAAATACATTGTAATCTCTACATCTAAGAAGCAAAGTAAATGTACAAATATGTCTTACCTCTACTCTATCCATATTGCTAAATGGAAGGACGACTAGAGTTTTTACATGTTTTCATATTTGTCAGACAGAGCACACTTAGCATTTTTTGATATGATTATTTTTGTACATTGTAAATTTTACATTAATGTAATCAAAATAAACTGGCGGGTCAGATTGCTAGTGCTCGCGAGCCGATGTTGGCCCGCTGGCAGTAGTTTTGGAGACCCCTCTATTAATCAATAGATTAATTAGCTGGAGAAAATTTACTATAATAATGAATTTAAAGGAGGATTACTATTTTGCTATTGAAGTTTTATAGTAGAAACATTTAAAAGTCATTCGTGTAATGGGTAATTTCAGGCTCGGAATTGAAATTTGCATTGAAGTCATTAGGCAATAACGATAATCTTAAATTTATCCTTAACAATTACTTACACTACAAGTATATAAACTACCAAACGTGAAATGCTCCATTAATCGTTGTTCTGTCTAATGGAATACTAATAATACCTTTATGGGTGTATTAAATAATGCAAACATTGTTAATGTGAAACATAAGAAGAATTAACATTGAAAGATAAAAGAATAAGTAACCCCGTCAACACAAGTCACTACATTTATGACAAACTAACAGTAATGTAAGTAACCAAAAGTCTAATATCATAATAAGGATCGCTTCATTTTCTCTAAAGCCATTATTCTCCAAAAATTCATTGAGGGTGTAATTAACCGTCTACACCAGTATCCATCTATTTATTGAGGTTTTGTACGTTCAATTCCATTATATTTTGGGAAGGTGATTAAACAGTTTGATGCCCCAATACACCTAATTTTTCTAAATATTCGTTATAATAGCCAATATACGCAAGTAACTCATTAACTATACTCCCCTATAGAAACGTTTGGAACACATCTACTGACTGCCATGTTAATCTCAATTTGACGACATCTTGGGCAACTTCATAGTGCGGTAAGGTTATAGTAATGTTAGAGTAAGGTTAAAGTAAGGTCGCCAAGTATTCATTTAACTTTTGAATAACTGTTAAAAATCACTTAGGCAGATTGCCACTTTATAAAACAACATTTATTCTCTTTAAACATAATTAAAACAGAACAATTACTCAATAAAAATAACAGCAAAATAAGAATCAGAATAAGAATTTTGGTAAATGAGTTGTCTTGTAACTTAAGAAGTCTAAGAAGCAAAGTAAATGTACAAATATGTCTTACCTCTACTCTATCCATATTGCTAAATGGAAGGACGACTAGAGTTTTTACATGTTTTCATATTTGTCAGACAGAGCATACTTAGCATTTTTTGAGTTTTTCTGTTATTTAATTTTGATGCAAGATATAAATACGCTCGTTTAGTAAATACGTCACAACGCCAAATTGTTAAGCACGGTGATAAGATAAATCAGTGAAGTGGATGCAAACAAAGATCATATGGTAAATACGTCACAATAGATAGGTCTGTTGAACTGGATGCAAACATAATTTGATTACGCGCACTAAATGAGCGTATACTTAAGTGAACATTTTACAAAAACATCCGATTTATTGTTTTTAATAGAAATTGCACACTTATGCATGAAAATAAATGTGAAGATAAGTATGTTATAGTTTCAGGAAAGTAATCAGCTTTTTCTTGCTGTTACCTAATGTTTGTAGTGTCTAAACTTCATTTAACAAAAAACGCTGTTGTACACTCTATGAGATTATAACCGCTGAGCATATTGAGCACATATACTTTACACTCAGTTGGTTATTCGATGTTGAGAGTCAGCAGAAACATTAACAATAACTGTTGTATCCACTACCCACGCCAATTAAAACTAGTGTATTCAAGATAAGTTAATTATACAGGCTGTCCGGGAAAATGTGGGAAATCTCTTGGATGCAGATAGAACATGAACAAATAAGATGACAAGTTCCTATAAAAAAATTTCCTACAGGCCTCTCCTACGGAGATATGCGTCCCTGAAGGACGCCGCTGGAAATCGGTTTTTATTGAATTTCTTTTAAAGTAATTAATATAATTTAATAAAAATTTAATGTGATGGACACTAGTAAGGACCTCTTAAAATAGTGTCCTTGAAACATATTTAGCTTTTGTAGTTTACCAGGGGCGGGCTAATCTTTACAACTTAAGGCCTAAACTTTTAACACCCTGTATGATAAGGACTTTAAAAATACTTGTTAAACTGGATAGCTTGAAACATAGATTTTAAAAAAAGGTACTCTTGCTTATTGTCGTTAAAATTAACCGTTTACGAGAAAAAGTTCGCAAAAAATGTGCGTTTTAGTTTTTATCAGCACCAAAAAAACCTATTGCTATTGCAAACGTTACTATGGTACGAAATAAATAAAATATCCGGCATTTTAGAACTTGCCATCACATCGTTGACACATTGAATTTATTCGAAGTATGGAATACACGTTTATTGAGTATGCAGATATGCATCTGATGTATGGTCTTGCGTCTTGCAATGCTTTAGAAATTCAATAAAAACCGATTTCCAGCGGCGTCCTTCAGGGATGAATATCCCCGTAGGAGGGGCCTGTAGAAATTTTTTTATAGGAGCATGTCATCTTATTGTTCATGTTCTATCTGCATCCAAGAGATTTCCCACATTTTCCCGGACACTCTGTATAATAGCCGTATGAAAATAAAATAAAATTTACTTAAAATTGCTTGACTGCATATACGATCTTATATGTATTTGATTTTTATGTTCGAATTAATAATTAACTTGTGTATACTTTAAATAATTATAGCAATAAAAAGTTCAGGGTATTAGCAGTAAAGTGGTATAAATATTGGATGTGTATAATAATTCTTAAAGAAAAATGTTGGCCCGATTCATCATATTGTCTGGACAACAATTAAACTCAGTAAAACATGATATCTACCGCAAAGTACATAATTATAATCTAAAAATGAAGAGAGATTTTCTTTTAAAATTACTGTGCGGCAAGGCGGCCTCCGAAAATTGAATTTTTATTATTGACGGCGAAGCAATAAAATTCGTTTGCCACACGCGTAGCGGTCAAACAACAATAAATTACACCAACCATTTGTTGCTTGGAACAATGGTCACTATATGTGCGTGAGCATTCATAAATATATACATATTGTGGATTAAATTTTACATCTGAGAAGATAAGATGTACCAATTCATCATGTTGACTACTTCTTATAAGAGGGAGAATTTAATATCATGTATTGTTTATCATATTTGTGAATATATTGTTAATATAAAACGTATTCCAGATCATTTCTTCAACATGGGGGCCTCGTTTATTTTTTTAAAGGATGAGATTTGTTAAATTAGATGAATTATTAAAGGCTAAATTGCAAATTTCCATGTATTTATGTGGATATCCGGAGAAGCTATAAAAGTAATTTATTGAAGCACCCTTACTCAAATAGCAATCAACTGATTTTTTTTTTAATTTATTGTAGGACATTGTCTCTGAACTTTTTAACCTCACAAGCACACTCACTACTTCACAAAGTCCCTATCAGCAATACCTAGTTAGCTCAACATATCAACATAGTGTAAATTACGTGTAAATGTTCCTTTATGGACTAGCCGAACAGTAAGGTATCTCTGGTCCAGGGGCTGCAGTGGACCCCCCCCCCCCATTGCCACTCCCTTCTGCTGCGTGATCGCTTATCTGGAAAATTCCAGTACTTTCGAGTTTTTCGAATAAGTTCTACGCACTGGGGACGCATAATATCAAGACGAAACCTTTTACTTTTTATTCGAGGGATAGATAAGAATTAAGAAGTTTCTTGACATTCATAACATGGCGCGACCAAATATTTTTAAAAGAATTACAAATACTGTTCAGAAAAACAATCTGCAATGGAAACGCTTAAAGTGTATCATCACTATTGATGGTGGCAAAAATATGTGTCGAAAAATTAAGGTGTCGTTGCTCTCTTGTCAAAGGCAATAAAAATTGACGGTGGTTTAAAACCATTAGTCGTACATTACATCATTCATCAAAAGTCTTTGTGTGGAAAATGCTTTTAAAACTAGTCTTGTCAGCAATTAATTATATCGGATCACATACGCATAGTCATCATCAATTCTGTAAGTTTATGGAAGTGAATGGAGAGAATGAATTATCATATTATACAACAGTAGGCTGGTTTAGCTTTGGAAAAGTTGAAACGCAATATTTTGTCCTCTAAGCAATAAACAAACTTTTCATGAATGAAAGGTATCATCTTCTGGCTTGCAATTTACAAATTAATGAGTGCTAATAGAAGTTTTCATTTTATACAGATTTAACTAAACATATGAACGACCTTATTTTAAAATTACAAGGAGAAAACTTCTCTTCCGTCTGATCTATATACTCATAAAAAGTATTTTGGTTCAAGTCAAATTGAACAAAAAATATTTCACCCATTTTAATAAATATCAAACATTCAATCAGCAAACTGAGACACCATTTCCAGTAGACTTTTTAATTTAATCTTTGTGTGTTTGGTTTTCAGATTTTTATACAATTGCAAACGAAATCAAGATTTTTCAAAATCCTTTTAACGCCGACATAGAAACTCTTGCCCCAGAACTTCAAAAAGAAATGATTGATTTGCATATTTAAACCCCTTATTGCTAGAATTTTGTAAGAGTCTTCTACTCACACAGTTTAATCAGTTGCATAAATTGGCTTGTTGATTTTTTTCGCTTTTGGAACTACTTATCTGGGTAAAAAAAACATTCTCTGAAATGGGATATGTAAATAATATTTACAGATCCAAGTTAACTGATGAATGTTTGATGTATCTGCTGATAATTTCCTAGTAAACTTGATGCGCAACAGCAAACAGTTGTCAGTGAAGAGTTACAGCTCCATCTATCTCATTAAACATAATTATAATGTTTAATTTCAATATTCAAGTCTGAATTACCTATGTATGTTACGCATTGTAAGTTTTTAGGATAAATCGCATATAAATGATTACAGTTAAAATGTTCAATTTGTCGGTTATTTTGTTTCTTAGTTGGTCGTTAATAGCAATATGATTATTTTTGTACATTGTAAATTTTACATTAATGTAATCAAAATAAACTGGCGGGTCAGATTGCTAGTGCTCGCGAGCCGATGTTGGCCCGCTGGCAGTAGTTTTGGAGACCCCTCTATTAATCAATAGATTAATTAGCTGGAGAAAATTTACTATAATAATGAATTTAAAGGAGGATTACTATTTTGCTATTGAAGTTTTATAGTAGAAACATTTAAAAGTCATTAGTGTAATGGGTAATTTCAGGATCGGTATTGAAATTTGCATTGAACACGATTATTAGTCATTAGGCAATAACGATAATCTTAAATGTACCCTTAGCAATTACTTACACTACAAGTATATAAACTACCAAACGTGAAATGCTCCATTAATCGTTGTTCTGTCTAATGGAATACTAATAATACCTTTATGGGTGTATTAAATAATGCAAACATTGTTAATGTGAAACATAAAAAGAATTAACATTGAAAGATAAAAGACTAGGTAACTCCGTCAACACAAGTCACTACATTTATGACAAACTAGCAGTAATGTAAGTAACAAAAAGTCAAATATCAAAATAAGGATCGCTTCATTTTCTCTAAAGCCATTACTCTCCAAAAATTCATTGAGGGTGTAATTAACCGTCTACACCTATTTATTGAGGTTTTGGAAGTTCAATTCCATTATATTTTGGCAAGGTGATTAAACAGTTTGATGCCCCAATACACCTAATTTTTCTAAATATTCGTTATGATATGCCAATATACTCAAGTAACTCATTAACTATACTCCCCTACAGAAACGTTTGAAACACATCTACTGACTGCCATGTTAATCTCAATTTGACGACATCTTGGGCAACTTCATAGTGCGGTAAGGTTATAGTAATGTTAGAATAAGGTTAAAGTAAGGTCGCCAAGTATTCATTTATCTTTTGAATAACTGTTAAAAATCACTTAGGCAGATTGCCACTTTATAAAACAACATTTATTCTCTTTAAACATAATTAAAACAGAACAATTACTCAATAAAAATAACAGCAAAATAAGAATCAGAATAAGAATTTTGGTGAATGAGCTGTCTTGTAACTTAAGAAGTCTAAGAGTACGCACAATGATACTCTAAATGTGCCCGCACACTGAGGTGAAGCGAAGAGAAGCGAATTTATTACGCCTGAGAAAAATGCACGTTATCAAATTGGTACCCGCACACTGACGCGTCGCGTGGCGAAGCGTCCTCGCGACGCGACGCGTAGAATCAAATTTTTGCGTTTTAGTTGGTTATCGGACATTTTCGCTGTTCGCTCAGTTCGTACTTTGCTTAAACAGTTTTTAAACTAGCAGTATTTGGATATTTAAGTTTAGCATAGTGTAAGAAAACAAATACATTTTCGTCACATGGGGAACTACTCATTTTGATCGGGTCTCTTCTACACACACAATGAAATATCGTATCATGCACATGCGCACCAGGCCTGGGGACTATTTCTCCTCGCTTCGATTCGCCCTAATGTGCGGTCTCCGGTCTCGCGACGCTACGCTTCGCTTCGCCTCAGTGTGCGGGCACCGTAAGACGGCTAATGATATCAAAGAGTGTACACAATTTTGTTATAATAATTTCGGAAATTCTTTACAAAAATCATACAACAAAGTGTTCAGTGCCTCAACATCAACATTATGGTGCCATTTTTGACAGATTGCAAATAAGATCGATTTCTAGAGGATAGATATCTCGTCGCCTGCTGGGCGAACTCCACTTCATTCCTTTTTGTCTGCTATTTTGGCTCCTTTAGATTTATTTGGCATATCTTTGGTGCCTTTCAACATCTGCTTTTACATATGGCTTTTTTGGCATTCACAATTTTATTTTTAATATCATTATTAATGAGTGAATTCTTGATTTACTTCTGATTGTTTACCGCTGCTCTTCGTTTTATTTTACTCCTAATACACTTGAACATCGAGCATAAGTATTCCGGAGTTTCCTTCAAATGTATTCTAGTTTCCACAGAAGGGTCTGGACAATTTTTTGGTGAGTATTATGTGAGCATTTTTTTAATTTCGTTGCAGCGGTTCTAAATACGTATCTGAAAAAATTAAACCATACACCATACTTACTTTCAGAATTCTCCAGTCTTTCGCATGTCTCCGAGATTGTTATCTACTGTCACCAATTCCTGTAATTTCTTCGAAAAGCTTGCTCCTGGTTGTGGGGTTTGTGGCGTTGAACAGTCACAAACTGGATATTTTCTTAAAGAGTAGAATTTTTACCTGTACCATTCGTTAAACTATACGGCGAAGTTTTCACCAATTGTAGTAGTTCTGAATCATTTATTACAATTTCAACGTTTCTGCATTGGTTGGTGGAAGAGGTGTATAACACAAAATTTCGTTAGGGTTCACCTTTTAATATCAGCTATCTGTAACAAAATTACGAAGAACTTTACTGAACGACTTTACTACAGAAGATGCCCCTCTGTACTTTTAGATTGTGTGTACCCTTAGGTGGCACTATCCTGTGGGTTTCAGTACTTAAAATGTTTAATATTCTGAAAAACAGTAAGTACCCTTGCGACACGCATCTCTAAAATTATTATATTACGAAAGGTTTAGTAATTTAACCCTCAAAGCCAATTTGACATGTTACGGTCCTGTATTTGAAACGGCAAAGATCACCACGGCACGTATACCTATATAAATACTTACACATTCAAGATTGACCAGATGTTAAGGGGTTTATATGTATAGAACACCTGTCCGACAAGATGAGATCGATCTACGTCACGGACAATACGCAGACATGTTGGGATCGCCTCATTATTAGATTTATTTGTCATTGATTTAACATTATCGATTCTGTATTCAAATCCACCGATGAGATAACGAGGTAAGAATTTTGTCGGTGGGTTGGGCATCTTCAGGTGATAAATCACATCTGAAACGAGACTTTGTAATAAAATGTTCGGATAAACCAGCACTCTACACCCTTGCATGTGCATAATTTAATCAGGTTAATATTTCAATAGTGCTCTGAGCTTAATTTGTATTTGATGTTCGAAAGAGGATAAGGTAGCATGTCTTTTTCAATATAGAATTGACTGTTGTCTGGATGTAAGAACATATACATATATTCAAGTAGAAAACACAAACAGTTTCATCTCTAATCTATTACTTTACATTTTCAATTTTTTTAATAATTTCTAAATTCTTAACGCCAAATTATGCTACTGTAGTGTAATTATTTGTATAAGACTAAATCTAAGTTGTTATTATAAAAGAAGCAAAAATTAAATTGGAAACTCTTATTAACACACATATACAGTGTCTTCCAAAAAGTTTTATACAAATGGAGAAAAAGTGTATCTTACGTTTCACAAAAAAAAATATTCTGTATAAAAAGCTCTGCATGACTTGTAGATCCATAATCAAATACAATTTTTTTCCCAGAAAAAAATTACAAGATATTATTAAGAGTGGCGTTTACCAACAAATAGAAACTTATGCAACTTATACTACTCGCGGGATGGGTAGACGCAAGGGGGTGTGAGTAGGTAGAGGTAGACGATATTCGGTTCTATTACAGCGCTTCGGTTTTATTCACAGATCTTTTCATAGATAAAGAAATACTATAGATAGGAAACATAATGTATAAAGAATGAGTACTTACAGAACTGTTGATGTTGTTGATGTTTTATAATAAGCCAATTTTCGCTTGCCCATAACTGTTATATTATTATACACTCGAATATTATACGTATATATGACATTTAAATGCTAGTGACAGTTTATAATTAAACTGTCACTCGCATTTAAGTCTGCAATAGCCGACCGATTCCGATAGATTTTCGTCTTCGCTAGACCGGTAGAGATACCGTACAGTCGGGATAGACGACGCGATTAGCTTGGAAAACCCCCGTGTAAAATGTGTGTAACAATGTTTACTGCTTAATGTTTTTTATCTTTAAAAATAATTACAACAACCCTCTTAATTAAATTATTTATTGAATAAAGGAATAAGACATGATAAAAAATTGATAACCTCTTTATCAATTTATCAACAAAAAATAGTACGTAACTAATAAATTTTATTGGGAACATGTAAAATTACTGAAATACTACGGAACTTCAACGTATCTACCGTCCGTTTCTAAACAGGTGATTGTTCGATGATTAAATTCTTTAATGACATTTCTAATCATGTCTGGAGTTATAGCTTCACATGTTTGTCTAATGATTCTTTCAAGATGATCAAGATCTAGAAATGGCCTCTGAAAGTCTAGAGAAGTAATGTCTGGAGACCTTGGAGGCCAAAGAAACTCCATGTTTCTCCCGATCACTTTTCCGTTAAATGTGTGGAGGAGAAATTCCAGAATATTTCTGTTACAGTGACATAGTGCTCCATCCTGTTGGTACCATATTTTGCCTAGTTCATTTAGTGGTAGTTCATCAAGAAAGTCAGACAACGATTATATAAAAATTGTAGATATCTTTCACCATTCATGTTATTTCGAAAAAGGAATGGTCCAACAATTCTGTCTTTGTAAATGCCAGACCATACATTACTTTTAAAGGAATACTGATCTCTGGTTTGGACATGGAAATTTGGATTGACATCGCTCCACCATCGACAATTTTGCTAACTTACGGACCCGTTAGATGTAAACGTTGCTTCGTTAGAGAAAAGTACTTGTCGTGTCATAAATCCGTTATCTTCCAATTCTCCTTGGATACGAGCACAAAATTCGATCCTTTGTTCAGCATCTCCTTCTCTTAAAGTATGGGTAAATTGGGGTTTGTATGATTTAAATTTATTTGACTTTAAAATTCGTGCAACTGTAGTTTTACTTACATTTAATAAATTGGATCGTTTTCGAAATGAATATTTTGGATTTTCCACGACCGATAGCATCACATCAGTTTCAATATCTTCAGTTCTAAACCATGCCCGATATTTCTTTCTATTTATTATTAACATTTCCAGAACTCTTGAATTTAGATATTACATATCTGACAGTTGTGAAATGTATTCTTTTATGAGGGTGTCTATTATTAAAGATTTTTGCTGCTTCCCTACATGTTTTATAATTTTCTCCAACAATGAGTACAATTTCAATTTTATCACTAATACTCAATTTTACTGGCATTTCTAATTATTGCAAACACACACTGATGTAACATTTGATAATTGTTGACAGTTATTAGATATTCCAAAGCACTCGCTCCAGAATGTGTTTAATATGTATGAACAGCACAAAATCAGGCAATTATTATGAACGGGATCTTATGATGTTTCGTACTGTGCATTAATACAACAATTGCTGACGTGTTTATTTAAATAATCTTGTAATTTTTATCTGGGAAAATCACTAATCTGCAAGTGTGCGTAAGTTTTTGCTACTTAGTAACAAATAAAATAAAAATTTTGCTCTCCACTACAGTTTGAATGTATTTTACTCTCACTCCAAACAATCATTTTGATTTTGCCTGTATTCTGGCCAATGTTTTAGAAAAATTGTACTTGATTATGGATCTACAAGTCATGCAGAGCTTTTTATGAACAATTTTTTTTTTGTGAAATGTAAGATAATTTTTTTCTCCATTTGTATAAAACTTTTTGGAACACACTGTATATGGACTGTCCCAGACATGGACACATGCATATTATAAGAGATATAAATATAGATCTGGACATCAAAATTTTACATCATCACAATACTGCCTTATAAAATGTTCCAAAATAAGTTTTGAATAAATCTGTGCAAAAAGCATAATTTACGATATATTTGCAAAAAAAACCTGCATTAGTGTAAAAGTGTCACTTTCGAGCCGAATTTCTAAATTTATTTTTTAGGAAAATTTTTCCAAATCCAACTCTAAATTATTTTATACATACATATGTACTAAATTCGAACAAAATGCATAATTTGCGAGTTATTTTGCAAAAAATAAACGAAGGGAGTTCATCAATTATTGTCCCAAACATAGAAGCAAACAACTAAGGAAAACGCAACAATCTTATTTTTCAACATAATCCCCAGAAAGGTTAATACATTTTGTGTATTGGTGCGCTGTCTTGCTCAAAAACAGCACTCTTTGTCTTAATTTTTCTCTTCATTAGTCTTTGATGGCCTCCCGAAATATTCGTAATATTCACCTGTAAAACAGTATACGCTCACGTGATGAAAAATTGACAAAAATAAACCACTCAAAACCCCAAAACACTGTGGCCATGATTTTACCAACAGTTTAACTGACACGAATGAATGTACGGGGGCCCTTATGCCGCCATTCCATACTTTGCCTTTTTGACTCTGGGTCAAAGTGATGAACCCAGGTTTTGTCTACTGTAATTTTTGCAGAAAATCATTTGGATTTCTATTAATTATTGCCAAATTCGTCTCAGTGGTATCTTGACGGATGCGCCTTTGATCTGCCGTTAACATTGTTGGTACCTACTGTGCAGACAGTTCTTTGAAACCCTGTCGTTTAGTATCATATCATGAAACAAACCAATATTGTCTTCGATAACCACAGTTTTGGGGGATCATCATCTGGTGCATATCATATACGTATAAAATTTCTTGTGATGACAACCCTTTTTTAAAAAGATATTTTATCACAGCTCTTGCTTCAATTTTAAAGTAATATTTGGTATATATCCCTTGTACTGTTCAATGAGAGCAACAGTGTTTCTTCCAGTCCGAATTTTAACATTTTGTACACCTAATATATCTGTCGGGATAAATCTGCAAAAACCTGTTTTTGATATACAAGAACTGTTCCAAATTACATTGTAAATATTTTTATATTCTTAAGAGATTTCTGCTAAATATATATTTATAAGATCATCGAAAAAAACTGTTTTTCGATGAGAATAAAAGAGTTACTTCCGATAGGAAATATCTTATTTTCGTTATCACAATAAATTTTCATCATTACATTACATCCTTATACTACGTATACGACATTAAAAATCTAAAAAATATTAATATTATGCTTACAAAAATTTCTTAGGAATGTGCATTTAAAAATACATTTCTTACAATATAGAAGTTATACCAAAAAGGGGTTATTTGAAGTGTATCTCTTTTATTTTGCTATAACTCTTGAAGTATAAGACATTTCGTAATTTTAAAAACGGCTGAAAACTTGTCTAATACCTACTAAACAGTAATTCAGCTCATTTAAACACACTTAGTCCTTTATAACTGAGATGCCGATGGTGAAGATATTACGTGGAAAGCCTGTATAGATTCTTATTTCATCTTTTTCTTTTTTTCCTATAATAATATAATATTTTTATTGGTAACATAATATTGTATTAAACATATCGTAATCACATATGCTTAAGAACTGGGACGTTATTAATTAGGTCAAATACGAATGAGTTCAGGTTTTTTGTCTAATCTAACGTTCATATCACTACTGAGGTCTGATTTCCTGAAACTACTCACACATAATATTTATTAGCAAGTACATCACAATTTATGTAATTTCCAACAAACATGTTTAATAAAAGAACTAATGAGATTAAATATTAAAACTAAACGTTTAATTTGTATTAATTTCATATATAGAGTAGGTAACCACGTTAAGGCTGGAAAAACCAGTCTAATAATCATAAACTAGCTAGATTTTCCACTGGACATCTTTTTGAGTATAGATACACAATATACATTACAGATACATTTATATAACTATGAACTGTTATTAAAAAGAAGCTGCAGTTAAAGTTTACCCAGATTGAAAATATAGATTAAAAAACATTCGATATTTTCCGTCTAGGTAAAAGTTAACTACATATTTCGAAAAAATCACTATTTGCTTTAAAGATTTAAGTAAAAACAATATGTACAGAGTGACGTATATAAAAAGTATGACGTCCGAGAAATTTTGTGAAATAGAAGCCCTAAGACAATCATAAAATTGCATGTAGAAAGATGTTGACACTAAAAAAAATAAATCCAGTTTGGTGAGGGAATTTTATTTCTGGTTATAAGGGTACGTAAAATCAACTCAAGAATCGAGTTACAGATCCTACAGTCGGCAGGCAACTCAATCTTCCTAAACAACAGTGTTGCCAACCTATAAATCCAAAAGTCGGTAGAGGCGACCGTAAAAAATCGGTAGATATCGGGAAAAATCGGTGGGGTTGAAAATATAGAGGCAAACAGTGTTACATAAAAAATGGTTTTTATTAAAAAAAACAAATGCAAAGAATAAATCAACTCCAAATAAGAAATAAAGTGCAAAAGAAAAAATCCCTTACCCAAAAAAAAAAATAAAAAATCTATATGCGTACTTCGGCAACTAAGTTGCCATCTTCAGTAGAAATCTATAGAAAAACAAAAAAGAGTGTTAAACGTAGTATTTTTGGCTAAGGTCTAACCTCAGAAGATATGCTCTTCATCAAATCACCAGTGGGATAACACCTTAGCCAAAAATACTACGTTTAACACTCTTTTACTTTCTTATACGTAGTATAAGGAAGTATTGTGATGATGAAAATTTTCGACCTCGAGATTTTTGCAGATGTCCACGTTTCGAGGTCCCCTGATACCAAAAAAGTGGTTTTAAAAAAATGTCTGTGTGTCTGTGTGTCTGTGTGTGTGTGTGTGTCTGTGTGTGTATGACCACGATAGCGGTCAAACCGCTGTAGATATCAATTCCAAATTTTGTATTTACGTGTATAATCTGCCTGTGAGAACTGATTAGATTTTGACCAAATCGGCAGACCGGAAGTAGTAGTTTACTTCAGTGAAAAAATCGAAATTTGCAAATATTTCGTCAATTACTAAGTTTAAACAAATTTATAAAGAATTCATATGTACTTAGAATTAAGTTTGAAACAAATTGTCTTAAAAAAGTTTTTTGAAATTCCAACCGGAAGTAGATCTTTTACTCTTATCGAAAATCAGTTTTTTGCGAATATCTCGCAAGTCATGCTTTTAAGACAAGTACGTTACGAGTATAAAAGTATTTAAAACATAATTTTCAATATCTTTTATATAAAAAAAAATTCAAAATTCAGACCGGAAGAACCACTTTTACTCTTATTGAATAGCGATTTATTGCAAATATGTCGTAAGTTATGCATTCTATGTATATTTATGAAGAGTACAAAAGTATTTAGAGTTGTTTGTAATATTTTTTGTATAAATGAAATTTCAAAATTCGAACCGGAAGTAACACTTTCATGCGTATAAGAAAGTCGTGTGGTGGCCACACCTCATTTTTTTATTTTTCTACAGATTTCTACTAAAGATGGCAACTTAGTTGCAGAAATACGTATATAGATTTTTTATATTTTTTTGTAGTAAGGGATTTTTCCTTTTACATTTTATTTCAGTTTCTTAACCACAGTCTCCACCCATTTTGCGATCTGGAACCGGAGCATGTCTACCCAGTGCGAAGTGAGTACGAAAAGTTCGTTGCGTTGTAATCACAGATTCATTTTTCAAAAATGTTTCGATAATGACAGCACGATGTTCGCCCGTCCAAATCATGATGACAACTAAAATGGCAAGGCATGTGCTACCAACTGAAAACACTAAGCTCCCCATCGCTTCAGTGGCGCGGGCACAGTGGTGTTGCAAAATGTGGGAGATTATTCTGCCGGACCCTGTATATAGAGTATTGAAATCTCATGATTAATAATTTTTTAAATAGAAATGATGTTGTAAAAATTCCTCAATTTACTATTTTACAAAAAAATATCTCCCTCGATCTCAGATATTCTTAAATATCTGACTGAAATTTAGCGAATCCTAAAAATCGGTAGATGAAGTGCCCAATCGGTATACCGGTAGATTACTATCTAAATCGGTAGATCTACCGATAAATCGGTAGGGTTGGCAACACTGCTAAACAATGTAAACTAGTACAGCTCAGCACACAGACGATATTATTCACAAACGTACTTTATTTAAAAAATATCTCTCATATTTATTTGTCCTTCCTGAAATTTTTATTTGATATTTTTGATTCTGTCAAACGTTTATATTTTATATTTAAAATAAAGTGATTCCTTGTTTGTCACCAATATCAATAATACTAAAATTACAATTTTATAAAGAAATTATATGAATAAAAGGAGGGTCATAATGTGAACTTTTTAAAACCGGAATAGAAAAAAAATGAGGTGTGGCTACCACACGACTTTTTTATTAGTATGAGCGTTTCAAATTATAGAATTTTAAGAATTTTTTTATAAAAAAATTATTCTAAATCCTATTTTAAGTACTTCTATTCTCTTAATAAATCTCTATAGAATGCATACTTTGCAAGATATTATAAAAAAAAGTACTACTCGCTAAGAGTAAAAGTGCTACTTTCGATGCGAATTTTAAAATTTCATGTATGCAAAAAATATTACAAATCTAACTCTAAATACTTTTGTACTCTTGATAAATATATGCAAAATTCATTATTTATGACATATTTTCAAAAAGTCGCTGTTCGGGAAGAGTAAAAGTGTTACTTCCGGTCCGAATTTTTAAATGTTTTTTATACAAAAGGCTTTTATATTCGTAATATACCTGCCTAAAAAGCATGACTAGCGAGATATTTGCAACAAACTAATTTTCGATAAGAGTACTACTTCCGGTAGGGATTTCGAAAAACTTTTTTAATAAAATTCTTCTCAAATTTAATTTTGAGTAGATATGATTTTTTTTAAATTGTTTAAACTTAGTAGTTAACAAAATATTACCTAAATTCGATTTTTTTACTGAAGTAAACTACTACTTTCGGTCCGCCGATTATATTGAAAATCTAATCAGATCTGAAGAGGGAGATTATACTAGTAAATACAAAATATGGAATTGATAGCTGTAGCGGTTTGACCGCTTTCGTGATCACACACAGACATTTTTTAAAAACCACTTTTTCGGTATTAGGAGACTTCAAAACGTGGACATCTGCAAAAATCTCGAGGTCAAAAATTTTCATCATCACAATACTTCCTTATACTACGTATAAGAAAGTAATAGTTGTGCATAGTTGTCAAATAATCAAAAATCAATATACCTACTTTTAGTGTTCTCTAAATGATCTTGTAAATTATATACTTACTTATTTTTAAAAAAATAAAATTACAAATTACTGCACTATTCCTTTAAATCAACGCAAGTAGATCGACTTCGATCCATTCAGCAGAATTTTTCAACAATATTTTACATATCCTTGATGATTTCAGTATTTTAATTCAACTAGACACTTCGGAGACTTTCGCATTTACCTAGTTGTGAAGATGGTAAACAAGCCAAAAGATCCAGACAGTATCGGTGTATACATTCGAGGTATATGTATATTTGTTATGTAGGTATGTGTATGTGTGTATACAGTAATTGATTTGATTGAGAGAGTGTGGGAATTTCGTGCGCGGAGAGAAAGAGAAGATATCGCGAGAAGAAAGGATGAGCAAACAGCGCGTGTTTTGTACGGAATGCATGCCCCGGAGCCATGCACCTGGGTTTCTTCTCCGCTCCGCCCTCGTCTCAGTCCCCTATATGATATTCGTGAAGCGGCCAGCGAACGGCACAGCATTCAATACTCACTCCTCCATTTCATCTCCTGCAATCAACTCACCTATCACTACTACCAAAGGGTATTGCGTTTTATTACCCGTGAATGTTGGTGTACCGCGTGTTGCGGTAAGAACGTATTTATTCTTGGGTGACTACTGCGCATTTCTGCATTTCTGAGTCGCAAATATCCAAAGTTTCTTAGCGCTATTACATCATTCCGAGTTTGTTAATTCTTCCGTATTTAAAGTATCCAGCAAAACTGTTTGCACCCTACACTATCGAACAGTATTCAGCTGAATAAACTAAAGGCAAATATCCTTGTTAAGTATAAATTTTGATGACACCAACGTTTGATATTAGATAAGGATTCCAACAATTTTAAAAAAGATAATAATAATTAATCTATTGACGATTTTGTTCGATATTGTATGTTCACAAAAACTTTACAAACGGATGCCCCCCCACTAGACAATTTTTCAAATTCGCGCATGTTTTAAGTTTGTTTTTAGAAACAATAGAATAACGTAAGAAGAATCGTTTATACTTACAGTAAAATTAGTGAATAAAAATGTAATTCATCAATAACTCTTTCTACGTCTACTTTTTCAACAATTTCCTGCTTAAAGACACGGTTTTTCTAGTAATTCGCAATAAAATGTAAATTAGCCTATCTGTCTTTTATTCGATTATCTTCGTAGTCAATTCATAACACCCGCGAGATTTGGAAAAAAAATAATGGGATAATGTCCGTAGAACACGAATAAATTTAAATATTTATGTTGATGGGAATGCTTGGGAAGTCACCACCACATAACTAAAATTTTCAGGTATAGAAATGAAAATAATTTAACTCTATTTATTTAAGGAAATTAAATAAAAACTTTGACATTAAAGAAGATACTAATCGTTGAATCTTTACTAAAAATTTATTATTCATTATGTACCTACTTTGAAATATCATCCAATATTACAGTTTGAGGATAGGCGTCTGAAGCTAGCAGAGTAAATTCTGCTGAGGGAGCAACCGCAGATGTGTGTCTCAAACTTGTTGGTCATTGTCAATACGGTGTAGTTACGTGTTATCCAAACTCAAAAAAAGTAAATCAAAAATGTAATTATCGCTGTACACAAAAACAAGAGAAAAAATATAGAGCAAATTTCGCTCTAGAGAAACCGTAAACAGATTTTTCAGACTTGTTGGTCATTATCAGTACGGTGTAGCCACAGATTACCTATTTATCTATTCATATACGAGTATGGTGGACGAGCAGAGAGTGTCCGTAGGGTTATTCATCTGAACCACTCCTTAAGATTTTTCTTTTACTTTTTTCTCTTACCATTTTAAATTTAAATTTTTGTTTATTTATACAGGGTGCCCCACCGAAAACGAAACAGAATGAATATCTCGAAGGAGAAAACATTTTTGAAAAAACGCAAACACAGGTCGACTTTTGATCCAAGGGGGACACCCTTCCATCATATCTTCAACTATGATATGTCATTCCCCTCCCCTCCATTACTCTAACCATTACAATTTAAATAGGGAAAGTACTAAATACGATACGGAGAATTCAGCAAAGTAATTGTTGGTCGCGCTATTTTTGATTTTAGCGCCCTCTAGCGGGAAAAAACGGTAACATATTCCACAATGTGACACATCATTTCAAAGCTAATTTAATTAGGAACTAAATACGTAACATTTTTGACATTTATTTATTATCATTGTCAAGTACAGACTGTCAGGGTCTTTTGTGAAGTAATAATTTCGTAGTTTCTAATATTAGAGCTGTGCAAGGTTTTTCAATTATTTAAATTTTATTCAATTGTGCATTAAATTGCTAATAAAATTAGCTTTGAAATGATGTGTCACATTGTGGAATACGAAACCGTTTTTTCCAGCTAGAGGGCGCTAAAATTCATAATAGCGTACCCAAAAATCACTTTTCTGAATGCTCCGTACAATTACCTTTTCAGTAATGTATAGTATTTAGTACTTTCCCTATTTAAATTGTAATGGTTAGAGTGATGGAGGGGAGGGGAATGACGTATCACAGTTGAAAATATGACGGAAGGATATCCCCCTTGGATCAAAAATCGAACTGTTTTTGCGTTTTTTCAAAAAAGTTTTCTCCTTCGAGATATTCAATCTGTTTCGTTTTCAGTGGGGCACCCTGTATGTACATGTTCATGGAAAGGACAGAAATAAAGCCATTATTATATTATTAATAATAATAATAATATAGGAGATCCTGCGAGATAGAAGATAAAAACGGAATACCAGGGTGACACACTGCCATATGGAGGCGGAAAACACTTTTCAGCACATCAACCGATATTGCTGCGAGACAGGCATTGTCAACCCGCGTACCAGGAACTTCCGAATATATATCGGATATTTCAACGATATGACAAAGTAAAGTTACTCTTTAATGTTTAATATAATAAAGGAAATCGTTCACAGTAGTTGATAGGGTTGATATTGCGTAACAATTTAAAAATATATACCTACACTTTTACAGGTGATCCATAAATCACTGGCAGAAGAAAGTTACATTTTCTTAAATTTAACATCTCATATATAACATTTAAATTTTTTTTTGATAATTAATGGGCAACGTTGATATTTTTCGTGATATTTATGACTAAAATCAGAAAGAGACATTTAGAGATGTCTCTTTAATTGTCTATAATTATTCTAGAGTGCCACGACAAAACACAAAATAAGTGAATTTAAAAAAAAAAATATTTATTTTATATGCAACACCCCATCTTTTTACGGAATCATATTAAGCCTTCCAACAGCAACAGTGTGATCCTATTCCTATGTTCAATATTTTAGACTATTCAATTCACCTGTCATTGTTCAAATATGAACCAATAAAATAGCAAATATTTACTTTCGTATCATAGCAACAGGAAATTTCAGCGATTATATCTTCCTAGAAGGTATTCAAGTGGATATTTTAAACAAGTGAAAGTTTTTATTAATGTAACTCATTTACTAACAATATTGAAGGTACAATTAGAAAAACTAACATTACTGCAGTGCTGCAGCAGACATTCTGGAACAGAGCTATCACTGGGAGTACCTTTCTCTTGTAGCTTAATACCGTCACTATTACTGACAGATGTCGAAGTTGTACATGACACATTTGTTGTTGTAAAATTTCTTCGCATTTTGGTGATAATCGACTCGTGGTGCTCATCATCAAGCTGCAAGTACGATTTTATGGAATTCAGATTTTGGTGTCCCGTTATTTTCATCAGTTGTTGCTCTCCGACTCCAGCTTTCGCCAGAGATGATACAGTTGAAGAGCGTACCGAATGATTTGATATCTTCCTTCTTTTAACATCTAATCCAGTTTTTTCAGCTAATAACTTCACCCATTTACTGATCTCACATATACCAACTGGACTGTTCTTATACCACACCGCATTCTCAACTTTATCCCAAAACGGATTCGGTGTCAAAAACATCCTTTCTGTTTTCACATTTTTTCCTCTCTTCGATTTCAGTAGATAATACAATCTAAATAACAGAAGAATATTAATTATACCGTCTTGAAATTAAATATAAATAGGTTACCTAACTGGACACATATCGGTATTGCTTTTATTCTCTATCAACCACTTGCTGCCTGTCAATGATTTAGTTCCCCCCTGCGCAGTTTTCGAAAATACTGGATTATACTCAATTCTACCAGTTCTTCTTCCCTTGTTATCGAGTTCCTCCTTGAAGTAATAGGTGAAACAGTTGCTCCCTTCTCCTCCCCGCCAAGCTAGTTCGTAAGATGCTATTAAGAAAAACTTTTTCTGTAAACCGTCTGGGGTACTCTCATCTAATATGCGTATCATATTTAAGTATTCTGGTTCTGTAAATGCCGCCGCGTTGCTGGTTCTTTTTTCAGGACACGCTTGCAGTTTTCTTCTTGTAGCATCCCTGGCGTCACGTGCTGACTTAAATATTGCAACAGAAAACGGGTTTACGTTTATTTTCCACTTATTGAAGAACATTTCTTGAACCATTTTCGCCGTCACGTTCCACATGTGCTTGATGACGCCTTCTTTATAATCGGACCCATCTTTTTTCTTCATATTACATGCCCACGACTTTAAGATGACATTTAAGTCCACAGGAGAAGTAGATTGATCCAGTTTATAGCCTTTTGCTGTTAAAAATGTACTAAATTGTCTCCATACTGAATCTTTGGATTTCTTCGTGTTCCAAGGGATATTTTCGCAAATTTCAGCATCGATTTCGTCTTCAGATTTCGTGCCAAATCTTTTCTCAGTTCCCATTATTTAGAAACACCAGTTTTTATTCAACGAAACGAACTAAATAGGAACACGATTCCAAAAATTTTAATGACAAACATAAATGTTTTTTTTGTTGACATGGAAACGTAATCATGTGTAACTAAATTTTGAGTCATTTTAATATGAAAAATTGATTTGGTTCATTGAATAGTCTCTCGAATACGATTCGTAGTCAAAGTTGAGTCTACTATTTTTGTGGTGCTTTACACTCATGTCTTTCATAATTGCGAATACTACTCGTGCTCCGCACTCGTAGTATTTAAATGCAATCATGAAAGACATTCGTGTAACCACCACAAAAATAATCGACATAACTTTGACTACTCAT